>JAIOJX010000027.1:27205772-28636470 GCA_022376925.1 Tragulus kanchil | reverse complement strand
AAATAGTTAAAACCTCTCAAATGGTCTTCTGCACCACTGGCTCGTGGGAAGGTCCTCTGAAACACAGTAGCTGTGCCGTGAGAGGCACAAGCCACAAGGAGGCCACTGGGAGGCCCTGTGGTCTGTGGTTGGCCTCCCTTCTGCCCCTTTGTGGGAGCCACGTCTCGGCTAGGTCACTTTAGGCCCAGGCCAGCAGCTGGAGCACCTTGGCAGCAGAGACTGGCTCATGGAAGGCGGGGAGACCTCTGCACCTGGCAGTTGGTGTCTGGCTGCAGGCCATGGGTTTCTGGGGGACTCCATGGCCACAGCCCTGTTCCATGAAGCTGCCTAGGAACTCCCTGCCCTGGGAACTGACCTGGGACTGGGCGGCCAGGTAGCACCCCCCTTGGCTCCACTGTCTTGGGGCACATCCCCTGGGAGGCCCTGGGCCAGGATGGAGGGAGGGCAGCCGTCTAAGAGCCTAGGAACTGAATGACGTCAGAGCAGGAGGGCCAGAAATAAGGCAGGGTCCAAGCAAGGGGCAGGTTGACCTCCAAACAGGGTGCCATAAACAGAGGAAAGAAGTGAGGGCAGAAAAAGAAAGGAAAGATAAAGAAAGTCTGCCGCCTGCACAGGACACACCAGACACCCAGTCTGGGGAGAGTTACCCCAACAGGTCGAAAGGTCTCGACTGAGTTAGAGGAATTGCTCCAGCTAACCATCTGCTCTCAAAGAGGAGTGGATACACCATGGGCAAGGGGGTGGTGACACCAGGACACAGACTAGAACACCAGGACAGACACTCGGGAAGGTTGAGGGCAGAGAAGAGGTCAGAAGTGACCCAGAAGCTTAGGCAGAATATTCTTGAAGGCATAGCAGAAGGCAGGCAGGAATGTGGAGGAGCCCATACACAGATCAAGGGCACGCCTGGCTCCCAGAACTTTACCAAGATAACCCTGAGACAAACAGATCCTGGTTGGTACTGGCATTCAGGGCCGAAGAGTCATTAGGCCTCAACTCAGATAAAGCCTGACACCCGGAGAGGGTGCGAAATCGGGTCAGAGTTTATGGGGGAGATGGCATCTGGAAGCTTGCAAGAGCCAAGCTGTGGTTCAGGTCCCAGAGTGATGGGCAGACTCCTGACTTCCAACTCTACTCAGCCTTTCTGAGGAAGACCATCCATACATGAAACCCCTGACAGTCCAGGCAAGCAAGAAGATTGCTGGAGAGGCCGGGTAGGGGACAAGACTTCCAAACGCCTCCTCCCAGGAGGCCAGGACAGGCTCTCTCAGTCCTGGACCCTGGACGGCTGTCCAGGACCCCAGGGAGGGTGGGAGGAGCTGGGTGTCCTCGAGCAGAATTAAGACCAGAGCGCTCAGCTTTTATAAACAGAACAGAGGCAAAACCTCTACAATGATTAGGAAACACAGTGTTTAGTGTTTAGACTTGGATGATGTAAAACTCTAGTGCTGTTACCGAGTCTAAGCTCACACTACTGGCCTCATGACAGGTCAATAATCAAGAGACCAATTGTTGGGGCAAAGAATATGACTTTATTTGGAAAGCCAGCAAATCAAGAAGATAGTGAGGCCTCCCCACCCTCCACCAAGAACCATCTTGCCTGTGTTAGAATTCAGGCTGCTTTTATACTCAAAGGGCAGGGAGTCAAAGTCAAACATTTCCCGATTCCCATCAGCCTCCGGAGGGGATGTGTTCATTTCTTTCTCCCTGCAGTCATTCACAGGTGGGTCTTATCAGGATGTTTCTGGCGAGTTAAACAAAGGCTGTTGAGCTTAATGCTCACTACCTGGGAGGTAGGGTTCCCAGAGATGGGCCATTACATATAATTTAAGCTTATAGGCAACGTTTCTTTAGCGATTAACTTGTAATGGACGCAAGGGTTCCTCTCTGTTACATTGTGGCCATGAGGACAGGACCGTAGGATGGGCATCCTCAAGGGTCACAGGGGTGGGTAAGGAGAGGGCAGGATTCCCATGCCATCAGCTGAGAAGGGGTCCTGCTGGCCAAGGGCGTGCGTCTGAGCTCTCGTTACAGACTCCCACTTGTGGCACCTGTCAGATGGCAGTGTGACCATGAGGACAGTGGCACCCCCACCTTTCAACACCCCCCACCCTGTCCTGCCAGGTTGGGTGGTCTGGGCAGGCCGCTGCCCGGCCCCAGGAGATGGGAGGGCAGCTGTGGGAGCTGAGCTCAGAGTGGCCTCCCAGGGGTGGAACTGGGCCCCTGAGTGCTGTGCTGGCTGCCTTCCACAGGCTTCCGGTCTCTCCAGCTTGTCAGCAATTAGGTGGAGTCAGAGGGAGGGGACGGGACAAACCGTGTGACTCCACTTTCCTGGCGTTTCTGTCGTCTTTGGGGAACTAATATCTCTGGTGGAAAATACTTTTTGAAAACTGGCATGTCCTCCACCCCACTTCTGTTTTTCAATTTTTTTTTCCTGTTAAATTCAAGCAACGTGGGGAAAGCACCCCAGACTTGGTGGCTGTGGCAGTTCTTCCGAGAAGGGGTCAGGGCTCGGGTTTGGCTGGAAGGAAGTAATCTTCCCCCCAAGACCCTGCTGTGTGTGCAGATTTGTATTGTGGCGCATGGGTTACTTGAAACAATTATTTATAAACACACAGACTGACCAGTTTCAGTAACAAGGGAGTCGGGGAGACATGGACACCCTAGCCTCGTCCCCAGGTTGGCAGTGGAGGCCAGCTCCTTTCTCAGGTCACCCGCTCCTACCTGCTCTGTCTGGGCTTTTGTGCCCCCTTTTGGGCTGATTTCAAGATTCCAGCTGCCCCAAATGCCAGCAGCCTCATTTTCCAAGAGCTGGATCAGAGGGCTGGAGCAGGACAGGTACTTATGAGAAGTACGCCCATCACAAAGGTGCTCTCGTGTCCCCAAAGTCCGCAACTTCCAGCACATCGGCAAGGCTCTCTGAACGCTGCTGCCTCTATAGGTACCACATGGCACTTCTCACTTAATGTGTCCCTTGCGTGCGTGGGTGCTAAGTCATTTCAGTCGTGTCTGACTCTTTGTGACCCCGTGGACTGTAGCCCGCCAGATTCCACTATCCATGGGATTCTCCAGGCAAGAATACTGGGGTGGGTTGCCTTTCCCTCCTCCAGGAGATCGTACCAAAATCCCTGTCTCCTGCAGTTCCTGCATTGAAGGTGGATTCTTTACCACTGAGTGACCTGGGAAGCCTGTGTGTTTCTTGCATGGATATGCCTTTCTTTTCAAAGTTAAGTATACTCATCTCCCTTCTAAGCAAAATATGGGCGGCTCCCCCCAGGTTGGGTGGTCTGGGCAGGCCGCTGCCCGGCCCCAGGAGATGGGAGGGCAGCTGTGGGAGCTGAGCTCAGAGTGGCCTCCCAGGGTGGAACTGGGCCCCTGAGTGCTGTGCTGGCTGCCTTCCACAGGCTTCCGGTCTCTCAGCTTGTCAGCAATTAGGTGGAGTCAGAGGGAGGGGACGGGACAAACCGTGTGACTCCACTTTCCTGGCGTTTCTGTCGTCTTTGGGGAACTAATATCTCTGGTGGAAAATACTTTTTGAAAACTGGCATGTCCTCCACCCCACTTCTGTTTTTCAATTTTTTTTTCCTGTTAAATTCAAGCAACGTGGGGAAAGCACCCCAGACTTGGTGGCTGTGGCAGTTCTTCCGAGAAGGGGTCAGGGCTCGGGTTTGGCTGGAAGGAAGTAATCTTCCCCCCAAGACCCTGCTGTGTGTGCAGATTTGTATTGTGGCGCATGGGTTACTTGAAACAATTATTTATAAACACACAGACTGACCAGTTTCAGTAACAAGGGAGTCGGGGAGACATGGACACCCTAGCCTCGTCCCCAGGTTGGCAGTGGAGGCCAGCTCCTTTCTCAGGTCACCCGCTCCTACCTGCTCTGTCTGGGCTTTTGTGCCCCTTTGGACTGATTTCAAGATTCCAGCTGCCCCAAATGCCAGCAGCCTCATTTTCCAAGAGCTGGATCAGAGGGCTGGAGCAGGACAGGTACTTATGAGAAGTACGCCCATCACAAAGGTGCTCTCGTGTCCCCAAAGTCCGCAACTTCCAGCACATCGGCAAGGCTCTCTGAACGCTGCTGCCTCTATAGGTACCACATGGCACTTCTCACTTAATGTGTCCCTTGCGTGCGTGGGTGCTAAGTCATTTCAGTCGTGTCTGACTCTTTGTGACCCCGTGGACTGTAGCCCGCCAGATTCCACTATCCATGGGATTCTCCAGGCAAGAATACTGGGGTGGGTTGCCTTTCCCTCCTCCAGGAGATCGTACCAAAATCCCTGTCTCCTGCAGTTCCTGCATTGAAGGTGGATTCTTTACCACTGAGTGACCTGGGAAGCCTGTGTGTTTCTTGCATGGATATGCCTTTCTTTTCAAAGTTAAGTATACTCATCTCCCTTCTAAGCAAAATATGTAATGAATACAAGACTTAACAAAACATTATAAATGATGACATATGGTATGCTCTCACCTTAAGTAGCTTTCTTTTTTTTTTTGAGGGGGTGGGTGGGGAGAGAGGGGGCGGGCGGGCCACTTCTATTGGTCTTTCATTTATCTATTTTCATCCATCTTTGTCCTTTAGCCTGTGTGGGCCTCCCATCACTGTCGCAGAGCACCGGCTCTGGGGTTCTGGGCGCATGCGCTCCAGAGCTCCGGCTCAGTAATTGGACACATCGGTCCAGCTGCTCCATGGTACGTGGGATCTTCCCAGGCCAGGGATCGAACCGGCGCCCCTTGCAAGGCGGTGTCCTTACCCACTAGACCACCAGGGAAGCCCAACAAGTAGCTTTCTTTCTATGTTCACCTGCATCCACTCTGGCTGCTGAGGTGTGGATGGATATGGAGCGATTTTTCAGTTTGTTTTGGTCTTTTATCTCCACTGCTCTGTATTGCTTGAAGTTTTGTTTTGTTTTCAGGGGAGGGTGAGGAGCTGCACTACATTGATTGCTCCTCACAGGCTTTCTCTTAATGTGGAGCACAGGCTTCTCATTGTGGTGGCTTCTCTTGTTGTGGAGCTCGGCTCTAGACACATGGGCTTCAGTAGTTACAGCTCATGGGCTCAGTAGCTGTAGCCCATGGCTCTATAGCACAGGCTCAGTAGTTGTGGTGCATGGGCTTAGTTGCTCTGTGGCATGTGGCATTTTACTGGACCAGTGGTTTCTCATCCACTGCACCACCAGGGAAGTTTTTATTTTTTAATTTTTTTGAATTGAAAAAATATCGATCATGTCACAGATCCGCGTGTCACTCTTGCACAGGGCCATGCTAATCTCTATATCATTCCCATTTGGTATAAGTGTGGCTAGACAGAGCACCAGACGGCCTCAGTGACACACAGTCTGATGTCAGAGGTCACACAGCCAGAGGCTGAAGTGCAAAGGGCAGGTTCTTTTTTGTTTGCTGTTTTGAGAGGAAAGTGAAGTTTATGAGAATGGGGGAGTCGCTACCAGTACAGCAGCTGGTTTAAAGGAGAAGCGACGTTGTTAGAGTGGCAGATGCTGTGAGAACAGCGGGCCGGCTCAGGGGAGGACTGACCAAAGAGGAGGTTCCAATCAGCACTAGACTCACAGTGGGGACAATTCCAGCGTGAACTGAACTCAGTTTCGACTTGTGTGATGGTGACTTGGATTTTCAAGTGAGAATATGGGAATCGGGAGAGGTGAGAGCGCGGGCAGTGGAGTCAGATGGCAGACAGTTATAAAGCAGGCAGGAGGCCTGGAGACCCCATTTGGTTCCTTAACAGCGCTTGTCCAAATAAGCTTCTGTGTTCCCACAGAGGCCTGAGGTGTCTGTCCTCATATGGCGGCTGGAGGTTTCTCAGGTGGGCACTCTAAGAGGGGCTGGGGTTGTCCCAGGGATGCAGTTTGAGCAGTCAGGTGTTTCTAGACTTGTTACAGAAGCAGGCTTTGAGAGAAGCCTGGCTTGAGTTTGGTCGAGAGAACATTTGGGTCACCACATACCATGCCATCCCTCCATTAAAAGTGTACAATTCAGGGTCTTCCCTAGTGGTCCCGTAGCTGGAACCATGGGACCACCAGGTTCGATCTCTGGTCAGGGAACTAGATCCCACATGCCACAACTAAGACCTGGTGTGGCTAAATAAATATTAAAAAAAAATAAAGTGTACAAGTCAATGGTTTTTAGTATATTCACAGAATTGTGCAGTCATCCTATACTACATTTGGAACAGTTCCATGGCTCCATAAAAAAATCAGTCTCCATCTGTAGTCACTTCCAGCTTTCCCACCCCACTCTAGCTCCTGGTGACCACGAATCTATTGGGTTGGCCAAAAAGTTCATTCTGTTTTTTTCCATAAGCTCATACAGAAAACCTGAGCAAAATTTTCGGCCAACCCAACACTTCCTTGTCTCTCGATTGGCCTATTCTAAACCCTTCGTACACGTGAAAAAGTGAAAGTGATAGTCACTTGGTCACATCCAACTCTTTGCAGCCCAAATCACATGGGAATGATACGACTGAGTCGCACAAAGCCTGATTGACTTCTTCCACTCAGCGTGTCTTCAAGTTTCATCTCCATGATAGTGTGGCAGCGTTTCATTCCCTTTTGCGGCCAAATGGTATTGCATGGAACACCCAGACCACATTTTACTTCTCTGCTCATCAGGCGATGGACGTTTGGGTTGTTGCCACCTTTTCGTTGTAATGAGTAACGCCTCTCTGAAGCTTCCTGGGTTAGTTTCTGTGAGACCATGTGTTTCTAAGCCTATGTAGCAACAGGCCCAAACTTGGCCAACACCTGCCAGCTTCCCCAATTTCTGTCTCTGCTTCTCACTCAGGACCAACCAGAGAAAGCCAAGTACGCTGCCCTAACCAACCACACGGGTTGCAGCACCTGCCATCGGCTGCCCACGGCTTCCCTAAACCCACTTGGGGCACATCTGAGACCCCTTCTCGGGATGAAGCTGCCCCTTTCTCTGCCTGCCTTTGGGGCTCTGCCAACATTCGAGTGGGGGAGCTGCCTCCCTGCCAGAGCAAACTGAGCCCACGGCCCCTGCTTGTTCTCATTTGCGTGGTCTTCATTCAACTCTGACTTTCTAGGTGGTGCTAGTGGTAAAGAACCTGCCTGCCAATGCAGGAGGGGTAAGAGATGTGGGTCTGACCCCTGGGTCTGGAGGGCATGGCAATCCCTCCAGTATTCTTGTCTGGAGAATCCCACGGACAGAGGAGCCTGGCGGGCCACAGTCCAGAGTCACAGAGTCAGACGTGACTGAAGCGACTTAGCACACACGCACGCCTATTTCTACCCGTTCTGTAGTTTCAGCTCTGAGGTTCATTACGAAGAATGTTTGTGCATGTGTGTGGGAGGGCCCAAGCTCACTGTGTGTGTGCACGTCCAGTAATCAAAAATCCGTGTTTCCCTGCTGCCTGGTCTTAGTACCCTCGTTGAAACTTCTTGACAAGGCATGTCCACTCATTGTATAACTTTTTGTGAATGATTGTCTTTCTTTAAGGAAGAAAGTGGAAGATTCAGTCATGAAAGGTGAGCTTGTTTACCTGCCAGTGTGAAATCCATCACTTCCTTACCCGGGATCAGGTGATCTGCTCCCAGATCAGGTGGAGCCCTTCCTGTTTTGCTCACCTTCTCAGGCTAGTTCTGAGCCAACACAGGTGGAGAACTTCCCTGGGAAGGGCCTCACCCGACTCGCCCCAACTTTCCTCTGCTTCCAATCTGCCTTGATTTCCCTCTCTGTGCCCCTGTCTGGGTGGGTGGACAGATACTGTGCCTGAAGCCCTTCCCCATGGCCCATCTTCACTTCAGTAAACATAGCATCCCTTCACTGCCCTCTGCACCCCGCCCTGCAGTGCCCCCCACAAACCAGATGGGGCCCTTCCTCCCCTGACACTGGTCCAGGGAGCGCCACGTAAGCTGGCCAGGCTGGGAGGTGGCTGGTGAAATGCCAACTTCCCAGGCTGCCCGGGCCCTCGTCAGGCAAAGGAAAAGAATCCCAGTGCTCCAAGTCAAAGCCGCTGTGAGGACAGAGAATGTGACCACCGTTTCTTAAATTTGCTGCCTTTTCACCTCGCCAGCGGTCTGAGAAGTGGCAGCCTGCCCCAGGGCCACAGTCACGTGCCTTAGCCATTCCCGCCTACTTTGTGGGCTCTAACCCACAAAGTACTTTGTGGGCTCTCGGGCAGCCTCAGGCAAGACGGTCTGTGAGGCTCCAGGTGTCCCCTGGCCACCTGCCTGCCTCCCCGAGACTCGGAAGTCTGGCCGGTAGCCCTGCGTGTCTCCAGACGAGTGGCGGCTTCAGACTTGACCACCACAGAGCAGGACTCTCACTCCACACCCAGAATCGTCGCCCAGAACCGTGACCCTCGTCCCGATCTATCTGCCAGTTTTAGGAAATTCACAGACGGAGCCAAGGACCAAATCTGACAGGAGAGGCAACTGGACCCAGGATCTGGAGAACGGTCGGGGAGGGGACGTTGGCAAGAGACGTGAGTAGAAGACTTCAGCTGGGCTCGATTCAGACAAAACCAACTTAACTACATGCACGTGGCAACACAGGGAGTTTGACAATGGTAAGTAACATGGGCCACTTTGTTTATTGTGTATAATGAATCAAAAGTGAGCTGTACCGCCAGTGTGAAATCCATCACTTCCTTACCCGGGATCAGGTGATCTGCTCCCAGATCAGGTGGAGCCCTTCCTGTTTTGCTCACCTTCTCAGGCTAGTTCTGAGCCAACACAGGTGGAGAACTTCCCTGGGAAGGGCCTCACCCGACTCGCCCCAACTTTCCTCTGCTTCCAATCTGCCTTGATTTCCCTCTCTGTGCCCCTGTCTGGGTGGGTGGACAGATACTGTGCCTGAAGCCCTTCCCCATGGCCCATCTTCACTTCAGTAAACATAGCATCCCTTCACTGCCCTCTGCACCCCGCCCTGCAGTGCCCCCCACAAACCAGATGGGGCCCTTCCTCCCCTGACACTGGTCCAGGGAGCGCCACGTAAGCTGGCCAGGCTGGGAGGTGGCTGGTGAAATGCCAACTTCCCAGGCTGCCCGGGCCCTCGTCAGGCAAAGGAAAAGAATCCCAGTGCTCCAAGTCAAAGCCGCTGTGAGGACAGAGAATGTGACCACCGTTTCTTAAATTTGCTGCCTTTTCACCTCGCCAGCGGTCTGAGAAGTGGCAGCCTGCCCCAGGGCCACAGTCACGTGCCTTAGCCATTCCCGCCTACTTTGTGGGCTCTAACCCACAAAGTACTTTGTGGGCTCTCGGGCAGCCTCAGGCAAGACGGTCTGTGAGGCTCCAGGTGTCCCCTGGCCACCTGCCTGCCCCCCCGAGACTCGGAAGTCTGGCCGGTAGCCCTGCGTGTCTCCAGACGAGTGGCGGCTTCAGACTTGACCACCACAGAGCAGGACTCTCACTCCACACCCAGAATCGTCGCCCAGAACCGTGACCCTCGTCCCGATCTATCTGCCAGTTTTAGGAAATTCACAGACGGAGCCAAGGACCAAATCTGACAGGAGAGGCAACTGGACCCAGGATCTGGAGAACGGTCGGGGAGGGGACGTTGGCAAGAGACGTGAGTAGAAGACTTCAGCTGGGCTCGATTCAGACAAAACCAACTTAACTACATGCACGTGGCAACACAGGGAGTTTGACAATGGTAAGTAACATGGGCCACTTTGTTTATTGTGTATAATGAATCATAGTGATGTTAGTTTTTTTAAGACCAGTTTCAGAGACTTGTGAAGTTATTTATGTATAAATGACGGGACATCTGGGATTTGCTTCCAAATAACTCAGTGGTGGGGAAGAGTCTGTGGGGGTATGGAGAACACAGGCCTGGTGAAAATTCATCACCAAGACTGGTGGGGGTGGTTTGTTGTCTGTCTTAAAATAACAGCTTTGTTGAGATACAGTGGTTTTCAGAGCTGTGCAACCATAACCACGACCTAAAATTCTTTTCTTCTTGAGACGCTCCACAAGTCTCCTTGCCTCATGGTTAGGGTCAGAGGCACTGAGGTCTGAACCGAGAGCATCTGTTCTATCTCTACTGGGGCAGCAGGAGCCTGATGCAGCTCCCACCCGTCCTGGGACAACAAAAGGTGGTATTCACACGGGCTCATGCCCCAGCCTGAGGGTCTGTAGCCCACGGAATCTGGATCTGCCAGCCCCATCTGGGTTTGTTAGACAACAGGCCAGCATCCAAAAGTCCAAGGTGCGCCTCCAGTGGGGAGACCAGCCAGCAGCCCCCAGCCCACCACAGGAACTCTGTCTCAGGGGGCTAGTAGTGGCCAGTGCCTGCTGGGAAGGGGCAGCCCAGGGGGGTCCACGGTGACCTGGATCCAGGACGTCAACAATGGCCAGCCCCTTGCCCTGCTCTTCCCTGGCCCTCCGCCCCCAGGCCGCCCCAGTGCATCAGAGCGGTGGCTTCTCCCCTGCTCTGGGCCCTGCCCCTCTGTGACCCCTAAAGCTGTCCCTGAAGAGTACAGAGGAGGCACTCACAGCCCCCGACCCTGCAGGCAGACCAGGGGCCAGGACACAGCACCAGGCTCAGCACTTCACCATCCTTTATTAACATCCCTGTGGGGTGACTTGGGACTGCTGGCCACTTGTGGGGGAGCGGGGATGGTGGTGACACAGCATCCCTGTGACTGGGGGAAGCAGACTGAGGCAGCCCCCAGCTCATTTTCGGGTTGCTCTGGCAGCGGAACCAGGCATTTGGCTGACCGGCTGCTGGGCACCTTCCAGGGGGCCATGGTGCAGACAGCCCCTGTGGACATGCCACTCCTGCTTGGGGAGCCAGGAGAAGGGGGTCACTGCACCCTCCCCGAAGAGAACAGCTGTCTCCTGGCGCTGAGAAGTTTTGGTGAAACGAACTGTTAAAGCAAGTGGGGGTGGCCTGGACCAGGAAGCATGGGCAGAGTGCCTGGGGGGGCGTCTCACCCAGGCCCTGCCTCCTGGGTACTTATTCTGCCCTGGCCTGGCAGCTGTGGGGCGCAGCGACCCTTTGAGAACATCGCACAAGCTCTGGTCCCTCCTGGGATGAAAGTGCAGGTGTACATGTCCTTTGGTGAGTGACACTGGGGGTTCACCCTGCCTCCTCTGCACCAGGGCCTCAGTGGGACCTGCTGGAAGACAGTACTGGGGGGCCTGGGGTTAGTGAGAGTCTTCAGGGGCTGGAGACCCCAGAAAGCCCAGATGGCCTGCCCTTCCAAATTCCAAGGTTAACCACCGACGTGGGGAGAGAACACCGAACCCCGGGCCTAGACGCCTCCCTCCGAGGGAGTCACTGCTGTGCAGGGGAGCTGCTAGACCCCAGCGGGGGCGTCAGGGGCGGTGGCGAGAGGTGGAGGAGAAGCCAGCAGCTCAGGCCGGGGCAACGGTCACTGGGCCAGCCAGGCAGGCCGGGGTGGGGGTCCTGGACCAGGGAGGAGTGGGCCAGAGCACGGTGGGCAGGTGCTGGGCTCAGGGCAGCGCTCGGCTGTCAACCCTCTGGGACTCTGGAAGAAACCAGTGCAGGGGGCTGGGTGTGACTCAGCTGCTCCCACCGCCACATCAGCATGGCGCCGGGATGCCAAAGTGCTTGCGAAGCTGTTCCAGAAACACAAACGTGAGCACGGTATGGGGCATGAGGCGGATGCCGGCAGGCACAAGGCCCTGCAGGAGAAAGGAGGGGAGTGTGAAGAGAGCCCTGGAGGGAACTCCTCCTGCCCCGTACCCTCTGCCACCCCCTGACCCCTGCTGAACCTTGTAAAAGGCCAGCGGCCCCAGCTTCGCTGTCTCCATGGCGCAGTGGAAAACACCCTGCAAACAAACGCAAAATAATGAAATTAAATGGTTAAGTTGCTTCTCAAAAGGCAGGAGCTCCCACACCCTCACCGTCCCCTGCCCGCCAATGTCCAGGAGCTGGTCACGCTGACAGTGAGCGTGAGTGTGCAGAGCGGTAGACCTGAAAGTTCAAAGGGAAACGTGGGAGGTAGGGCCCATGGGCACAAAGATCAATGGCTGCCCTTGCCCACTAACCAGGCAAAACTAGAATGTAAAAGCACATCAGAGTCAGGCTGACCCGCCGGGCACCCATGGCTCTTGGGCAGCTGCCATAAAGACACAGAAGACTCCCTGTGTAATAGAGGGCGCCCCGGACAGGTGCTTGGCCCAGACGCTGGACGTGCCGCCCTGCAGTGACCCTGCAGTGACGAGGCTGCCTCTGTTACCATGTCAAAGAACCTGACTTAAAAATACCCACGGGGCCCAGGCTGCTGCAGGCCTGGTGGCCACTGGCAGGGCCACAGTCATGAGTGGAGGGACATGGCCTCATCTATACCCTGGCCCAAGGACACAGACTCATTAGCAGCAATAGGGCACAGCTCACTCACCCGATACTCGCCCTTGGCATTCATCAGCCGGGTCTTCAGCACGTCCAGGGGCTGGCACAGGAATGTGGCGCATCCACCCTGAGGGTGGGCAAGTCATCACCAACGGGTCTCCAGAAAGGCAGGTAGGCAGCCCTCACCCCGCCTCTGCAGGCCCCTCTGGACCCCCAGGAGGTGTCACCAGGGTCATGCGGACAACCTGGGCGCTGGAATCCGTGGGCTCCTCCCCAGGACCCCAGTGCCCACTCATGCAGAGCCCAAGAGGGACAGGCACAGTCTCACCAAAGCCTCCCGCTGCTCTGAGCCCCTGCTCCTCCCAGGCGCCCTCAGCTGCCAAGGCTGGTCAGGGACCCCCACCACTCACTGCAATGAAGCTGGCGATGAAGTGAGTGAAGATGCTGTCGGAGAAGTAGCCCGTGCTGAGGACCAGTTGCTTGGCTTGGTCGTAGCAGGACAGCTGTTGGGGAACGGGGATCGTCGGGACACGAGGGACAGCCCAGCTCAGGGGAAAGCAGACTGGGGCTCCCTATGACACCAGCTGGACCAAGTACCTGCTCTGTGGTCACCCATGGGTAACACACCAGGGCAGAGAGATGAGGCCCAGAGTCACCTGAGCCCACCTCCCTAGCCCCATGTGTGTTTGTAGTGCCCCCTATCTTCCACGGGGACTCTTTGAGGGCTGAGGCCAGACGCTTGACCCCCAGACGCTGTCTGAGTGCGCCACCCCCAGCAGAAACCCTACCTGGCCCACAGTGACCAACATCCCTCGACTGGATGCCATGCTCGCGCCTGAGAACAGCTTCTTCAGACCCTCTGTGGGGGCAAGGGGAGAGGTTGGGTGTCCAGCCCGGATCCCTCCAACCTCCCCCTAAGTCCTTGAGAACATTCCCTCCAGGCCCGCTCCCGGAGGCTGCCTCAGGCCCCCACCTCCTGTCTTACCTTCTCGGGCCACGCGGTACAGGCCGTCCAGGGCATGGGCATAGCTGCCAAGGGACACAGAGTGAGGCTCTCCCCGATCACAGGCTCCCACAGGAAGGTCCTCCCCACGAGCCAGGCCCCCGTCACGAGCCCGGAGAAACTCCAAGTGTCATGGGGCCAGAGGACAACAGCCTTTGCTGATAGCTCAGAGCAGTCTCAACACATAGGGGACCTCAGAGCCTGAAGATCCCCCGAGTTCCACAGGAAAACACCCTCTCTGGGGGGCTGCCAGCTCTGAGGCTGTTACCGAGGACGGGAGGATGGGACAACCTGGGCGCTGGAATCCGTGGGCTCCTCCCCAGGACCCCAGTGCCCACTCATGCAGAGCCCAAGAGGGACAGGCACAGTCTCACCAAAGCCTCCCGCTGCTCTGAGCCCCTGCTCCTCCCAGGCGCCCTCAGCTGCCAAGGCTGGTCAGGGACCCCCACCACTCACTGCAATGAAGCTGGCGATGAAGTGAGTGAAGATGCTGTCGGAGAAGTAGCCCGTGCTGAGGACCAGTTGCTTGGCTTGGTCGTAGCAGGACAGCTGTTGGGGAACGGGGATCGTCGGGACACGAGGGACAGCCCAGCTCAGGGGAAAGCAGACTGGGGCTCCCTATGACACCAGCTGGACCAAGTACCTGCTCTGTGGTCACCCATGGGTAACACACCAGGGCAGAGAGATGAGGCCCAGAGTCACCTGAGCCCACCTCCCTAGCCCCATGTGTGTTTGTAGTGCCCCCTATCTTCCACGGGGACTCTTTGAGGGCTGAGGCCAGGCGCTTGACCCCCAGACGCTGTCTGAGTGCGCCACCCCCAGCAGAAACCCTACCTGGCCCACAGTGACCAACATCCCTCGACTGGATGCCATGCTCGCGCCTGAGAACAGCTTCTTCAGACCCTCTGTGGGGGCAAGGGGAGAGGTTGGGTGTCCAGCCCGGATCCCTCCAACCTCCCCCTAAGTCCTTGAGAACATTCCCTCCAGGCCCGCTCCCGGAGGCTGCCTCAGGCCCCCACCTCCTGTCTTACCTTCTCGGGCCACGCGGTACAGGCCGTCCAGGGCATGGGCATAGCTGCCAAGGGACACAGAGTGAGGCTCTCCCCGATCACAGGCTCCCACAGGAAGGTCCTCCCCACGAGCCAGGCCCCCGTCACGAGCCCGGAGAAACTCCAAGTGTCATGGGGCCAGAGGACAACAGCCTTTGCTGATAGCTCAGAGCAGTCTCAACACATAGGGGACCTCAGAGCCTGAAGATCCCCCGAGTTCCACAGGAAAACACCCTCTCTGGGGGGCTGCCAGCTCTGAGGCTGTTACCGAGGACGGGAGGATGGGACGCTCTGTCGGGCCCTCCTCCCATCCTACTCAGTCTGCGTTCCCCACGGCCTGCGCTCCAGCCAGAGTGGACCATGGGAGTCACATTTCTTCCCGATCTGGCTGATGCCCAGGGTTTAACTACAGCGTCTGTCCATTTACAAGGCCTCAGAATCCAGCGTCATAGATTTCACACAAAACAAGGTTTTCATCATGGAAACAAGCACCCAGCTCCCAAAGCCTTTTGAACACCACCTAAGCGTCTAACCCTCTCTCCATGAAGAATGCACGGGTGCAAGAGGGAGCAGAGAGTGACCGGCCCCTGCCCACCTTCCAGTCTAGCCCCCAGCCCTGGGTCCTCCCACAGGCGAAGAACCGAGAGATGCTGGAAGCCCCCTTGCGATTCCAGAACAGACGCTCACAATGCCCACAGGCGGCCCGCTGGAGATCCTCTGAGTCCCACAGAGCTGCTCAGGGTCTCCGCCCTGGCCCCCAACCCTCCGGGCCCACTGGGCTCCTTACTTTCGGCGCTGACTCTGGGGCAACTTCATGTCGTTCTGCATCCTGAAATGAGCCGTGGGTTCAGGGGAAGGCAGGGCCAGACACCCCACAGACCCCAGGGGCTCCCTCTGGCAGCGAGCGGCTGGCCCCGTCCAGGCGGCCCCGCCCTCCAAGACGCGAGCCGCGTGCTCCAGGCTGAACACGCTGAGACCCTAGGGAGTGAGCCCAACACAGCAAGACCCTGGCCTCGGGGCCGTACTGACCTGACGTTGACCATGTCCGCAGGGGTCCCCACAAAGCCGCCGATGCAACCTGGCACGACAGCCAAAACGTGACCACTGGCAATGCCCCCGTGCCACCCGCGCCGCCCCCCCCACCTCCCGGCTGCTCACCGCTGATGGAGCCCAGCAAGACCTTCTTGTAGAAGGGCAGGGGGCCCTCACTGCCCTTGGCCACCTGGTCCCGCACTGTCTCATAGATGGCAAACCGCGTCAGGGAGTAGGTCATCTGGGGAGAAGGGGCCAGGCTCAGGGGGTGCAGGTAGAAGGATGGCACTGGGCACCCGCTACATCCCTGGCCCTCAGTTCACGGACAGCACCATGGGGATCCCAGGAACCTTCCAGACGCCACACAGCCAGCAGGCTGCTGAGCCAATTCACACACCCCAAGACTGGCTGAGTCTAGGCCCCACACCCACCCTCCTCTCTGCTACGTCCCTGCAAGCCTCAGTTTCCTCATCTGTAGATAGAGCAGGGCCAACCTTTGTACACGGCAGAAGCACACCCCACACCGCCACGCCTGCACCCACCACGGGGGCTGCTGGTCCCCAGGGCCTTACAGTTTCATCCTTGTAAGAAACTTTGAGAAAGAGAGTGGAGCTTCCATGCCCAAAGGATATCTCCAGTGGGCTGCAGGGAGGCCAGTGGCCCCTCTGCCTTCTTGGACTGAGTGTGAGCTCTGGGATCAAGACCTAAAAGAGGGCTTCCCCTGGTGGTCCAGTGGATAAGGACACCGCCTTGCAGTGCAAGGGGCGCCAGTTCGATCCCTGGCCTGGGAAGATCCCACGTGCCGCGGAGTGGCTGGACCGATGTGTCCAATCACCGAGCCGGAGCTCTGGAGCGCACGCACCCAGAGCCAGCACTCTGCAACAACAGAGGCCACCGCGATGGGAGGCCCACAGGAGCCAAAGAACAAAGACGGATGAAAATGGAGAAATGAAAGACCAATAGAAGTGGCCCGCCCGCTCCCCTCCCCCCCCCACCCCACCTCCGCCCCAAATAAATAAATAAAAAAATCCTTAAAAAAAAAAAAGACCCTGGCCATGAGTCCCATCCACCCACTCTCCTGGGAGGTGGGGACCCCCAGAAGTACCTGTCTGCACAGGGAGGCACTCAGCCCGTTGTAGAGTGCCAGGACCCCATCAGAGCGCACCACCTGCAGCGCCATGCCTGTCATGCGCAGCTTCACCTCCTGCTGTGTCTGCAGATGCACCTGTGCAGAAGGGGTCCCGCCTTCTCAGAGCTGCACTCCATCTGGAGCCCACCCAGGCCAGTGCTCTGAGCTCTTTTCCACAAGGGCTACTAGCACCCGTATTTAGAGACAGGAAGCTGAGGCCTCCCAAGGCACCAGCTGGGGCATGGAGCCAGGACTCCAGGTCCACACCTGGTGCCAACCTCCACTCCACACCACCATCGCACGGGAGACAATGCCAGCCAACAGGTTAGTGCAATTCCAGCTACCCTGGAGTGGAGTCATTGGCCCGTCCTTTAGAGGAGGACACTGAGAGGCTCCAGAGTCCGGAGCCTCCCAAGAGGACAGAGTTAGGGGACTCGAGATGTGCTGGAGAAACAGGGAGACTCAAAAGAGGCGGGTGGCACTTTGGGGGCACCCAGGGAAAGGGCAGTTCAGAAGCACACCCCACACCGCCACGCCTGCACCCACCACGGGGGCTGCTGGTCCCCGACCTTACAGTTTCATCCTTGTAAGAAACCTTGAGAAAGAGAGTGGAGCTTCCATGCCCAAAGGATATCTCCAGTGGGCTGCAGGGAGGCCAGTGGCCCCTCTGCCTTCTTGGACTGAGTGTGAGCTCTGGGATCAAGACCTAAAAGAGGGCTTCCCCTGGTGGTCCAGTGGATAAGGACACCGCCTTGCAGTGCAAGGGGCGCCAGTTCAATCCCTGGCCTGGGAAGATCCCACGTGCCGCGGAGTGGCTGGACCGATGTGTCCAATCACCGAGCCGGAGCTCTGGAGCGCACGCACCCAGAGCCAGCACTCTGCAACAACAGAGGCCACCGCGATGGGAGACCCACAGGAGCCAAAGAACAAAGACGGATGAAAATGGAGAAATGAAGGACCAATAGAAGTGGCCCGCCCGCTCCCCTCCCCACCCCCACCCCCGCCCTAAATAAATAAATAAATAAATCTTAAAAAAAAAAAAGACCCTGGCCATGAGTCCCATCCACCCACTCTCCTGGGAGGTGGGGACCCCCAGAAGTACCTGTCTGCACAGGGAGGCACTCAGCCCGTTGTAGAGTGCCAGGACCCCATCAGAGCGCACCACCTGCAGCGCCATGCCTGTCATGCGCAGCTTCACCTCCTGCTGTGTCTGCAGATGCACCTGTGCAGAAGGGGTCCCGCCTTCTCAGAGCTGCACTCCATCTGGAGCCCACCCAGGCCAGTGCTCTGAGCTCTTTTCCACAAGGGCTACTAGCACCCGTATTTAGAGACAGGAAGCTGAGGCCTCCCAAGGCACCAGCTGGGGCATGGAGCCAGGACTCCAGGTCCACACCTGGTGCCAACCTCCACTCCACACCACCATCGCACGGGAGACAATGCCAGCCAACAGGTTAGTGCAATTCCAGCTACCCTGGAGTGGAGTCATTGGCCCGTCCTTTAGAGGAGGACACTGAGAGGCTCCAGAGTCCGGAGCCTCCCAAGAGGACAGAGTTAGGGGACTCAGAGATGTGCTGGAGAAACACGGGAGACTCAAAAGAGGCGGGTGGCACTTTGGGGGGCACCCAGGGAAAGGGCAGTTCAGAGTCCATTCTTCTCTGGCCCTGCACAACCTGACTGGACCCGCTCGGGCAAGTTACTGACTCTGCAGTCTCAGTCTTCCTAGGCTGTGAGCCAGGAACAGAGGGCCTAGGGGCAGGGTGGCTACAGAGCAGCGCCCATGCAGGCAAGAAGCTGATACGAGGGTTCAGCCAAGATGCACAGCAAAGGGAGAGATTAAGGACCTTTAAGAAATGCCGAGAGGTAAAAACCCTGGCCAGGGCCTCCTCCACTGGAGGCCTCTGTGGCTGCCCACGGGGTCCGCCGCTGCCCAGCATGGGGCCACGTGCTGCCCCGGGCCAGAGGGCGGTCACATTCCTGCGGCCAGGCACCTCCCAGACCCCACCCCACTCTAAGCTGCAGCAAAACAGCACCTGGGGGTGGGGAGGGGGGCAGTGACGCCCAAAGGAGCCTTGGACAAGGGACAAGGCTGGCCTGGTGCCCGGGGAAAACTCCGAGAGCCCTGAAGGCCAGCCTCTGAAGGCTGTGGCCACCTCCAAGAAGAGCCAGCGAGTCTGACTCTCCAGGGCCTGCAGTGGAGGAGGAGGGGGGCACAGGGACTTGCATGGAAATCCAGAAAGTAAAACAAAGCAAGCATGAGAAGGGGTTCCTCTTTCCACAAACCAAAAAACATCTTTCTACCTGGCCCTGCTCTGCCAGGCTATATCACAGGCCCTGGCGGCTACCAGGAGCCACACAGGCCTCTCCTGAGTCTCTGAAACGCTGAAGGGGCTGCCAGTTTCAGCCCCATCCCCAAATCTGCTAATCCTGCCTTTCCACAAGGGCTACTAGCACCGTATTTAGAGACAGGAAGCTGAGGCCTCCCAAGGCACCAGCTGGGGCATGGAGCCAGGACTCCAGGTCCACACCTGGTGCCAACCTCCACTCCACACCACCATCGCACGGGAGACAATGCCAGCCAACAGGTTAGTGCAATTCCAGCTACCCTGGAGTGGAGTCATTGGCCCGTCCTTTAGAGGAGGACACTGAGAGGCTCCAGAGTCCGGAGCCTCCCAAGAGGACAGAGTTAGGGGACTCAGAGATGTGCTGGAGAAACACGGGAGACTCAAAAGAGGCGGGTGGCACTTTGGGGGGCACCCAGGGAAAGGGCAGTTCAGAGTCCATTCTTCTCTGGCCCTGCACAACCTGACTGGACCCGCTCGGGCAAGTTACTGACTCTGCAGTCTCAGTCTTCCTAGGCTGTGAGCCAGGAACAGAGGGCCTAGGGGCAGGGTGGCTACAGAGCAGCGCCCATGCAGGCAAGAAGCTGATACGAGGGTTCAGCCAAGATGCACAGCAAAGGGAGAGATTAAGGACCTTTAAGAAATGCCGAGAGGTAAAAACCCTGGCCAGGGCCTCCTCCACTGGAGGCCTCTGTGGCTGCCCACGGGGTCCGCCGCTGCCCAGCATGGGGCCACGTGCTGCCCCGGGCCAGAGGGCGGTCACATTCCTGCGGCCAGGCACCTCCCAGACCCCACCCCACTCTAAGCTGCAGCAAAACAGCACCTGGGGGTGGGGAGGGGGGCAGTGACGCCCAAAGGAGCCTTGGACAAGGGACAAGGCTGGCCTGGTGCCCGGGAAAGCTCCGAGAGCCCCTGAAGGCCAGCCTCTGAAGGCTGTGTCCACCTCCAAGAAGAGCCAGCGAGTCTGACTCTCCAGGGCCTGCAGTGGAGGAGGAGGGGGGCACAGGGACTTGCATGGAAATCCAGAAAGTAAAACAAAGCAAGCATGAGAAGGGGTTCCTCTTTCCACAAACCAAAAAACATCTTTCTACCTGGCCCTGCTCTGCCAGGCTATATCACAGGCCCTGGCGGCTACCAGGAGCCACACAGGCCTCTCCTGAGTCTCTGAAACGCTGAAGGGGCTGCCAGTTTCAGCCCCATCCCCCAAATCTGCTAATCCTGCCTTTCCAAGCTTGAGGGATGGCTGGTTCATCCCAAGACACAGGTGCCAATCCCTCCAAGGGGGTCAGGCTGTCCAGGGTGGGAATAAGGAAGGGGATGGCCAAGGGACTGCCCTTGCCAATGGCCTCCACAAGACCACAGTCCAGGTACCTCAGTGCAGGGCCCACTGGCCAAAATATGCTTTGTGCTTCCGGCCCTTCTTTGTTGCCTGTGGTGAGAAAGGGACGAAAAACTAGCCTGCCTCAGACACAAAACAAGCTCTGTCTTATTCTGTCCCACAGACATATTTTCAAAAAAATGTAGGGAGAGTGTGATTGCTTCTCTCTGGGAGAAACAATCACCCTCATTGGACAGGACCTGCACGCAGGCTGGGATCATGGCTTCCAGGTGCCCACCCACCGCCCAGGAGGAAGCAGCCCCAAGTAGGGATGCCGCCACAACCCTCCTCCATCCCCGGTGTGTGTGTGCTGAGCACCCACTAGACAGAGAGGGAGCATGGTCCTGCCAGGGCGCCGACAGATGCGCTCACAGAGAACCACCCCCTCAACGTGTCAGCTGGGAGACCTACCAGCCCAAGGTCACGCAGGTAGCAGAGCGGTGGCCAAGGGGCATCTCCGCCGCCCGTTCCACGCTGAGCGTCGGGACAGGGGCGACAGCCTGGTCCGAGGCCCTCCCCACGCCGTGCTCACCTTGAGAAGGTCCAGAGGGTGCGTGCAGCAGGCGGCCCCGCACGACGCCAGCCCACCGAAGTACCAGCGCGACACGCGCACTTCGGCCGCCATGGCCCGGACGCCGCCGCCGCCGCCAAGGAGCGCAGGTTCCCGACCCCGACTCGGCCTGTAAAACCCAGACGCCGGCCCGGCCCCACCCCAGCTCCTCCCCGACCCGGCCCGGTCCTCGCCGCCGCCCGCCCCACGTTCAAAGGTTCGCCGGCCGCCCGCGCCGCGTACAGCCAATGCGCCCGCGCAGCCCGGGGGCGGGGGTTGATGGGCGGGGCTTGCTAGGTCCCGCCCCCAGGTTCGGGGGCGCAGGTCCCGCGCCTTAAAGCAGCCGCGGCTCAATAGGCTTAGCGCGGTGGCCCCCACCGAGTCGCCTCGGGGGTCACTACTGGCTGGACTGCAGGAAGCCTGCTAGGTAGACCTCCCTCGCTCCCCTCAGGGACCTGCGTCCTTCCCCTTCCTGGGCCGGTCAGCCGGCGGGGCCGCCCCTGAGCCTAGGGCACGTCTGCAAAGGTCACGGCCGAGTAGCCCGGGAGCTCGGCCAGCCCACCCCTCCTAGAGGCCTGCCGCTCATAAGCGCCCCGCCTCGGCCGCGGCCCTGAACTTGTACCCAATCTCACACCCCCGCGGCGCAGGCCCCGGGTTTATACAGCTGCTAGGGCAGCGGAAAACCTCCATCGGGCCAACCTGCAGATTACAGGAAAACTAGGGACAAAGACAATTAAGAGAGACTAGTCGACCCACGTACCCACCCCTCCTGAACGCCCAGCCAAGTCCAACCTTAGGCCAGCTCTGACCAGACAGCCCCTAGGCAGCTACTCTGAGGTGGCCCAGGATGGGGGTTCTGGGCCTGAGGGTTCAGGCTCCTGGGAGGTGATAGTCAACTACACTGGCCTGGCCCTAGCAGGAAACGTGCACCTCCCAGCAAACCGAAAGGGCAGGTGCTCTGTTAGCCAGAAGGTGCACCTGCGGGGCAGAAAAATCTGGGTCCCCGTGGACCTCAGGGGAGGCAGAGTCAGAGACTCCTGCACTAGTAAAGGACCCACGTTCTGCTGTACCAACTTGGCCACTGCAGTCCCCACCCCAAGGGAAAAGGGTGAGGGGCTCTGGGGATAAACTGGCCGCTGGGCCCGCCTAACCCCGTAAGTAACAAGTCCAGATCAGCCTAAGCAAACAGGGATTCTCTGTCTAAGGCAAAGTGCCTAAATAAACCCTATTTGCCTAAGGCGGCCACCTGGAAAGGAAACAGTCTTCTAGAACCACAGATCTCCAACCCCAGTCATCAGTTGGGAACGTGAACAGCTGGCTGCAGAGATTTCCAGTCCAGAATCGCCAAGGAGCCTGGGATGGGGCAAGGGGTAGTGCTATGCTGAACAGGTAGTTGGTAGTGTGGGAGGATCCTGGAAAACGGGGGTGCCCCAAGACTGGCGCACCCGTTTTAGAAAAAGGTGGATTTTGCAATCTGTAGGACAAGAACTCAAAAAGATACCAGTCAAACTTTCAAATGGATCCTAAAGACTTGTGTGTGAATCTGAGGGGATGGGGACGTTGGGCAAGGGCTTAAGGACAGGGCTGTTTGAGGAGCTGGTGTCTGTGCTACAGCACTTACACATTTCCTCTTGGTGCCTGGGCAGGAAGGATAGAACCATGTGGGTGGCCTGGCAAATGTCAGGGTCCCTGAAGTTGGCAGGGAGGGGGTGGGGAGTCTATGGGGTGAGAAGCAAGTCAGCTCTGGTTCTCCCGCTGCTGTGTTCTCCGTGGCCATCTCATGAGCCTGCACAAAGACCAACCCACCAGGCTCTGAAGGGATCCTGTGGGGCCTTCCACAGGTGCTAGCAGGGCAAGTCTGGATATCAGCGGACCCACCTCCAAACACCAGGCCTAAGGACCAAGTTGGCTCCGGGTTCCCAAGGCGATCCCCAGTGGCACACCCCACCTATTTCCAGGTCTGCGACACTTTAAGGCTACCTATAGGCTGGAGCAGGTCCGGGTGAGCTGGAAGGGCCATCAGGCCTGGGCCAGGGAGGCTCTCTGGGAAGGGGAGGCTGAGGATCTTCAGTGCCTTCAGACAGAACTTTCAGGTCAGGTGGGAGAACCATGGCAGCATCCTGTCTTTTGTAAGCAATGAGGGAAGAGTTGGGTCTGATGGTCCCTGAGGTCCAGCCATCTTCAGCAAGAGAAGCATGGCACAGAGGGCTCCATCTTTGGCACATGGTGTGAAGGGAGCCCATGTCATCATTCCAGCTGCCCTTGAAGACAGAGCTCAGCGGACAAGCGGCCTTTACAGGTCACTCACGGGCAGAGGGTGGGAGACTGGCATGCAGGCCCGGGTTGAGTGTCCCTGAGCCTGGAGCACTGCCCTAACCCCCAGCAAAAGGCAGCGAAACAGTTAGGGAAGCGTGAACAGCTGGCTGCAGAGATTTCCAGTCCAGAATCGCCAAGGAGCCTGGGATGGGGCAAGGGGTAGTGCTATGCTGAACCGGTAGTTGGTAGTGTGGGAGGATCCTGGAAAACGGGGGTGCCCCAAGACTGGCGCACCCGTTTTAGAAAAAGGTGGACTTTGCAATCTGTAGGACAAGAACTCAAAAAGATACCAGTCAAACTTTCAAATGGATCCTAAAGACTTGTGTGTGAATCTGAGGGGATGGGGACGTTGGGCAAGGGCTTAAGGACAGGGCTGTTTGGGGAGCTGGTGTCTGTGCTACAGCATTTACACATTTCCTCTTGGTGCCTGGGCAGGAAGGATAGAACCATGTGGGTGGCCTGGCAAATGTCAGGGTCCCTGGAGTTGGCAGGGAGGGGGTGGGGAGTCTATGGGGTGAGAAGCAAGTCGGCTCTGGTTCTCCTGCTGCTGTGTTCTCCGTGGCCATCTCATGAGCCTGCACAAAGACCAACCCACCAGGCTCTGAAGGGATCCTGTGGGGCCTTCCACAGGTGCTAGCAGGGCAAGTCTGGACATCAGCGGACCCACCTCCAAACACCAGGCCTAAGGACCAAGTTGGCTCCGGGTTCCCAAGGCGATCCCCAGTGGCACACCCCACCTATTTCCAGGTCTGCGACACTTTAAGGCTACCTATAGGCTGGAGCAGGTCCGGGTGAGCTGGAAGGGCCATCAGGCCTGGGCCAGGGAGGCTCTCTGGGAAGGGGAGGCTGAGGATCTTCAGTGCCTTCAGACAGAACTTTCAGGTCAGGTGGGAGAACCATGGCAGCATCCTGTCTTTTGTAAGCAATGAGGGAAGAGTTGGGTCTGATGGTCCCTGAGGTCCAGCCATCTTCAGCAAGAGAAGTATGGCACAGAGGGCTCCATCTTTGGCACATGGTGTGAAGGGAGCCCATGTCATCATTCCAGCTGCCCTTGAAGACAGAGCTCAGCGGACAAGCGGCCTTTACAGGTCACTCACGGGCAGAGGGTGGGAGACTGGCATGCAGGCCCGGGTTGAGGGTGTCCCTGAGCCTGGATCACTCCCTACCCCCAGCAAAAGGCAGCAGATCAGCAGCCCACACTCAGCCCCAGGTAGCCCCAGCAGTCCCCTCTGCTAAGCGAAGGCACACGCAGAGAACTGCTGCTGGCGACTAACTTCATGGGCCACAGGCTTGGCCAGCGGGGCTCTCTGGTCAGGCGGCTGCCTCCCCTGCTCCTCGGACTCTTCCTGCAACGTGGGCCAGCAGGAAGCATGTCCTCAGGGAGGACGCCTAGGCAGTGTAGGAGTTTCTGAGTACACTCACCGGGGAACCTGGCAGTTCCTGGGCCTGTCCTGAGCTGTCTCACCCAGAGGGTGGCACTCCCAGACTTACCGTCCTCTTTTGGTGCCACAAGCCAAGGGAGGGGGCACCAGGTGGGACCTGGAGACCCAAGTCAGAGGGGGTGGGCCCCCATGAGTCACGGAAACTATGTGCCTCCCCAGAGTGGATACTCCAGAAGCCCTCCGGCTGCCTGCCCTCAGCCCCAGGAGCCTCCTGCTATGGGCCAAGGGGAAAGGAAACCCACTCCACTGCCCGCTCCTGAGCTCTGCTGAGATGGAGCTTCCCCAAGAGAAGGAAGCCAGGGGTCCTGGGAGAAGGAGCACTAGGCAGAGCCTGCAAGCTCGGGTGGCCACTGCCATCTGTAAATGCCACTCTGGCACCGGACCGCCTCTTTCCCCTGACGCAGCTCCCTGAGGCCCCTCTAAGGGAAGAGCTGACACCCCCTCCTGCCTCTGGGCAGCCTCTCACAGGGCTGCGATGCCCACCTACGGTACACAGCTCCCTCTCACCTGCCCAGGTCTGCATGTTATTGAAGACCACCAATACTTAAGGACTAGGAGTTCCAGAGACGCCCACAGCAGCTCCCAGGCGAGTATCTGGCGCCAGCACACTGCATCTGCCACCCCCCACGAGCAGGACGAGTCTGCGGTGGGATCTCAGAGGACGGCCCCCTGCACGTGCTGCCCGACTGACACATGACTCCACACACAGGGCCTGGACAATACATTTTTCCCAGCAGCCACAGAGGGGTAGGTACACTCCTGGTAGGTTCTAGAGTCCTTCTCCCTGGGGCTGCACAGTCACCGGCTGCCCCTCCCTCCCCATCTCAGCAGGTCCACTTGTCTGTCCCAGAACGGAGTTGGCCATGTGGTGCAGATGCCCAGTTCTGCTCCGAGGCCGCTCTATCCGCTGAGCCTGGGTGCTGGGCGCAAAGCAGGCAGAGCCCCACTCAGGGCCCGGTACTCCTGTCCACAGTCTTCTAGGCGGCTACTCCAGCACCACGGTGCCGCCCACTGCCTCCAGGGCGGCCTTGATCTTCTCGGCCTCAGCCTTGGCCACGTTGGCTTTGATTTCCTGAGGCAGGGATTCCACCAGCTTCTTTGCCTGCCAGAGAGTAAAGTCAGAACCCGACCTGGGCCTCCTGGGCCAGCCTGCGAGCTGTCAGTGACGGCGGGGAAGGGCTGTGCGGTACGCGGAGCCTCACCTGGACGAGATTGATACCCTGGACATAGTTCTTGATCTCCTTGATCAGCTTCACCTTGTCCACGGGCTTTGCTTCTGTCAGTCGGACAGTGAAATGTGTCCGTTCTTTCTGTTTGGGGATGTCTTCCTCTGCTGCCTGGGGGAGGGGGAAAGTAGGTGGCAAGGTGAGAAAGGACAGGGTGAAGCAAGCAGATCCACTCCCTGGCCACCCCGTCCTGTAACCCAAAGGCAGGTCCCAGGTCGCCACACTGGGTGCTCTCCTGGCCTCATCCACTCCATCTCTCCAGAGGTTGTTCTACAACTGCCTTCTGCCCCCGCCACCCAGCACTCTAGCTTCCTCGTCCTTTATGAGACAAGGAAAGATGATACCCAAAGTGCTCTGTGGTAAGATGAAGGCACAGAAAAGCAGTGCCGACGCAGCCATCAGCCAAGCCCAGGCTGCATACCGATGACAAACGTACCACCAGCTTTGGCTCCACCAAGCATCCAGCAAAGGCACAACGGGGTACAACAGCGCCTGCAGCGAACACCCCAACGCCCCTAGAGCAGCAACCACATGGCCCAATAGTCTGGGGCAGTCCTGGTTTGGGTCTGCTGCCTCTTTGCTGACAGTACCTCCTTCATTCTTAGAAGTGCATCAGTTTAGACACATTACACAGTACTTCTCTCTCCTTGCCCCAGATGGTCAGCCTATAAAGTCACCTTCTGGGTCATGATGGGGGAGGAGTGTGGACGCCGCCGGTGGAACCATCAGACATATGTGGGATGTGGGATGCTCCACAGGACCCCTGACCTAGTTTCCTCAGTAGGTAATGGATGGGGGGAAGGGAGTCAAGGGCGGCAACCCAGATGTAAGAGGCCTGAGAAACCCAACAAGTAAACGCCACACACAGATCTTTGGATTTGAGTAAACTGATCCTTCTAAAGAAAGTCTGCGACTTCCCTCATGCTACAGTGGATAAGGATCTGCCTGCCAATGCAGGGAACTCAGGTTCAATCCCTAGTCCAGGAAGATTCCACATGCTGTGGAGCAACCTGGCCTGCGTGCCACAACTACCGAGCCTGTGCACCTACAGCCTGTGCTCTGCCAACAAGAGAAGCACCACGATGAGAAGCCAGGGCACCCCAACTAGAGAGCGGTGCACGCTCTCCACAACTAGAGAAAGCCCGCACGCAGCAACGAAGACCCAGCACAACGAAATATAAACATACAAAATTAATTAAAACAAATCGGGAACCCTTAGCAGAACATGAAGGGACTGGGATAAGAAACCCTGCTAATTGCAAACAGCTCACAGCAACGTGAGGAAACACCTGTGCTTTCAGCGGTAGATGAAGAGGGTGGAAGAGATCAGAAATCCGTCTCAAGCGTCAAAGAACAGGTGAAGCAAACGTGGGAAAGCCTTTATGATTTTTGAGGCTGGGAGATGGATATATTGGTAATTATGTTATTACTTCCTATAGATAAGTCTGAGACTTTTTGTAGCAAAACTGCAAAAAACACAAAGGAAACCATGCTCAAAATTAGTTTGTGGGTTCCAGTCTTCTTGTTTCCACAAAGAGACCCAACCCTGCCCCAGCCACCCAAGGGATGGAGTTGCCCCTCAGGTCGCCTACTCTCTGCTCCAGACTGACATGGTCCAATGGCCCCCATGCCTGCCATCCCTCTGTCTCACGCTCACTCTCAACTGCCCAAGTCTTTCCTCAGAGTCACCTTCCTTATACCTGTAACCCTACCCCTCCCTTGATAGCTTCTTCTTTACATTTTTCCAGTTCTGTCTCATACAATTTCTTTTTTTTTTTAATTTTGGCCTCTTTTATTGATTTTTTAAACTTCTTTTCTTTTTTTTTAAAGATTTATTTATTTTGGGCGGGGGTTGGGTTGGGGAGGGAGGGGAGCGGGCGGGCCACTTCTATTGGTCTTTCATTTTTCTGTTTTCATCCGTCTTTGTTCTTTGGCTCCTGTGGGCCTCCCATCGCAGTGGCCTCTCTCGCTGCAGAGCGCCGGCTCTGGGTGCATGCGCTCCAGAGCTCTGGCTCGGTGATTGGACACATCGGTCCAGCCGCTCAGCGGCACGAGGGATCTTCCCAGGCCAAGGATCAAACCGGTGCCCCTTGCACTGCAAGGTGGTGTCCTTACTCACTAGACCAGCAGGGGAAGCCCTAACTGACTTATTTTCATCCATCTTTATTCTTTGGCCTGTGTGGGCCTCCCACTGTAGTGGCCACTCTCGCTGCAAAGCACTGGCTCTGGGCACATGTGCTCCAGAACCCTGGCTCATAACTGGACACACTGATCTAGCTGCTCTGCGGCACGTGGGATCTTCCAGGGTCAGGGACGGAACAGGTGCACCCTGCACTGCAAGGCAGACTCTACCCACTGGACCACCAGGGAAGCCCTCCATACAATTTTTTTATTCTTGTTTGTTCTTTTTTGGCTGTTCCCTTCCACTATACACATGGTCTTCATATGGGCAGGAACCGCACAGCCTTGGCAAGGAGATGGTCTCTGCGGGGCTGCAGGGGCGCCCATAATCAGAAAGCACACAGACCCGCAGGGAGTGCTTGGTTGACGCAGCACCCAGATGAGAGATGAGGAGAGAAATCTGGTCACATGAGGTGAGGCAAGACACCAGCCGGACACCAGAGAAACACCTTTAAGCCCTGGCCTGAGCTCACCTCAGGGGCTGCTTCGACAGGGGCAGCTCCAGGCACCATGCCACTCATTGGCATCAACCCAACATCCTGGATCTTCAAGGTTTTCTGCAGGGACAGAGAAGGGTACTTTCAGAGTTGTCACACCTGGACACGCTCAGGAACCAGGCAAGGTCCTTGCATTTATGGAGTGCACCTTGAACAACTTACCAAACTCCCAAATATCCCAGCAAAGGGCCCCGGCCCTTCCCTGCCCAGCCTGAGCACTGATACCTTCAGGAGCTCATTGAGGTCTGAGATCTCCAGCAGCGTGAGGCTAGCAATGTCCTGGACCAGCTGCTGGATCTTGGGGGGGTACTCCTTGGGGGCGTTATCCAGAGGCGCACCAGTGAGGGCCTCCCCCCTTCGATGGCTGCTGCATCTCATCAGCCGCACAGTGCAGACACGAGGTACCTGTTGCCTAAACCCCATTAAAAAAGCTGTCAGCCCGGCACCGGCAGATAACATGGGCCTAGGTAGGTTGATGCCAGGAGCTCAGAAGATCTAGCTCCTTGGTCCCAACCCAGGTTCTCAGGCTCCAGGGTCCACGTGGATAACAAAAGGATTTCCTAGCTACTTTATGTTTTTCAAAGGGCCATAGAAACCCAGCGTTTGCAGACACCCTGCCCACCATGCTTCCGGTTTGGATGAACTCCACCAGTCTATGAAGGTAAAGCAACTACTTGAACGCATTTTGTAGCACAAACTTTAAAAACGTGGAGTCCCTGGCGGTAGAACGCCAGATCAACTCATGGGAGTCCTACCATGTCACTCGGCTGCCGGGGAAACTGAGGCCCGGAGAAAAGCATGGACCGGTCCAAGGTCATCCGGGGCCACCCAAGAACTATCGGCGGCCCAGGAGATTAGGGGCTCTTTAAAGAAGGCCTCGTGCTTACCACCCCCGTAGGGACCCGCCGAGTCGAGGGTAGTCCCCTGCTCGCGGAAGCCACCCCGACCTGCACCCTCTGTGCCCGGCCAAGGGCCCTGCCACCCAGCCCGGCCCTCAGCGGCCCGCGGTACCTGGCGAGGCGGAGCGCAGCGGCTCGAAACCCTAGACACGGTCCCCATAGGAAGCTTGTTGCCGACGGCAGCATCGCTCCACAGTAAGAAAAGGTCACACGCGGATCCTAGTAGGAGGGACGCTCTAGCCTCCCCAGCCACCGGACATTCGAGCTGGGGGAGGGCACTCTAGCCACCAGGACTACCGAGCATAGAGTTGGGTAGTACACTCTAGCCTCCAGGACCGCCGAGCATACAAGTTAGCGGGACGACGCTCTAGCCGTACCTCGACTTGCCTCCTCTCGCTCCGCGAGATTACGCGAAATGCGACGGGCTACACAGGCGCAGAGCTTCTTTGGGGGCGGTGGCCGGAAGGTGGCTGGTCTACTAGTCCTCCCGCCTAGGAGTGAGTGAAGGCTAGAGAAGGCTAAGGCTCGGCGCTGGAGTTTGTCCGAGTCGGGAAGGCGGGCTGGATCCCCTTCCCAATAGGGATGATCGGCAGGGACCCGCAGCCTAGCCCGGGCTCATGAGTTTGCGCTGCCGAAGGGCGGATCCGAGGATCCCCAGTGCCCTTCCTCCGAAGATCCATTCAGGGGGCCCGGCCGACCTTGCCTGTCGTCATCTGGCAGGAGGAGCTCCCCCTCCCTCTGGACCAACTTCTCCTCGGTTTCTTTCTTGTATCTAAACGGCTGCCTCTCAGGCAAGCTAGGAAGCATGCTTTGTCTTTCTGTCCTGGCTGCCGCCCTCCGCCAGGACCAGGCCCGCAGCAAGCTAGGGACTTGGCTTGCAGCGTCTGCTAAGGGTTGTGATTGAGTCTGGAAGGGGTCGAGAAATGCGTCCTGGGAAAAGAAAACTTGCAAACCTGGACTGTCTCCAGCTGCTGGAATCCTCTGCACTCTCGCTTTAGCCCAGCTCCCAAGTATCTGGCACATGGGGTGGCCCCAGCCCTTTGGGTCCTGGGACCTTTGCTCCTTAAATGCAGCAGGGGAAGTCCCCCTTTCCTACAGGTGATTTCCTGAGTCCGGGCAACAACCCAGACTTTAGTTCAGAGTGAGAAGGCTGGGCTGCCCTCTGCCCAGCACCTGTGTGATCCTGAGCTGTGTCCATTAAACTATTCCGTTTCTTCACGGACAAGCTGTATATCAAGGGGGTTTGCACACTTAAGTCTATGAAATGTTCTGAAGCCTGGATGTGAGAGACTGTCTTTGTCTTAAACATTTTCTTCTGGCCTACAACTTGTAACTGGCTTGAGCCCAGCCCCGCACATCCCTCCCAGGATCAGGGCAGCTGGGTGCAGCGGGCACAGCTCCTCGGTGCTCAGTCTCAGGGAGGAAGACAACCAAACTCAAGGCCTTGGACAAGGGGGCAGCTGGCCTGTGCGAAGGTACCCACATGCCCCTGGTCAAGAGCTGAACCAGCTGCCCACCACCTTTCCTCTGAGAAGACAGGCAAATACTTGCTGAAAGACATTTTTATTATCACTGTTTCATTCCATCTACTCAGGGCACTGGGTAAGATGACCGCTCAGAAGCCGAGAAGCTGGAAACAGGCCCCACCCTTCCTGTGAGGGCCAGGGGCATCTCTGCTGACAGCCTGGGGGACCACGCTGGAGGACTCTGGGGAGCACTCACGCTAGGCACAGACCGTGGCCCCAAGGTCTCCCAGGTAGGGATGGGAGAGCATGAGCTGTGTGGGGCAGATACCCCACTCTGGCTGGCCCTCATGGGACTTCATGTACTGGGCTGGGGCTCCCTCTCAGAGGACGTCCTTCTCTTCCGCCCGCCTCCCCGAGGCCCAGCCCTGGGGAAAGGAGTCAGACACCAACTCACGGAGACAGGGACGAGGATGGGGCCTAGGGGGACCAGGAGCTGGCAGGCAAGGACAAAGGCGGAGGAGGGCCAGAGTGAAGGGCCACCCTACCCACGCAGAGGGGAGAGCACGAGGTGGGAAGAGGACGCTAGTTAAGAGATGGAGGCGGTGGTTTTGGAGAACCGTAGTGTTACTCTAGACGCGGAGCTCCCTGCTGGGGTCAGTCAAACGAGATGAGCTGGGCTTCGCTGCCCTGTGCGGGCGGTCCCTGTGCTGTGGGCTGCTGGGCCACTGGGGGCTGCTGCTGAGGCGGGCCGCTGGAGGGCGCCATCTACAGGGCGACACTCCGGCCGTCAGTCTGTCCTCCCTCTCCAGACCCCCCCCCCACCAGTTCCTCTGGGAACACTCCACAAACCAACCTTGCCCCAGGGCTTAGGGCCCTCAAGCCCACACTCCTGACTTCCCCCTCCCTCCACTCCTTGTGGATTCCCTGTCCTCTGCCTGTCCCCAGCAGAGCCCACACCCCAGGCATTCCCCATTCCAGTCTGTGGAGCTGAGCAGTTGTGACCTTGGGTTTTCAAGTAAACGTATGGCTTGGACACCTTATAGCTATTGCTACGTCCTGGTCCTGCCCGAAGAGTAGCAGTCCTTGCCTCCACTGGCCGCACTGTGGAGCCCCACTGTGGAGGGGGCGTTCAGAGTGAAGCCTGTCTCGTCATGACCCATGGTGGTGGTCCCAGGAGAGGCTCACCTGCGGGTACACGGGCTGCTGCCCTGAGATATAGGGCTGCTGCGGGGGCACCAGAGCCGCATCTTGGCCGGGGAGGGTCTGCATGAGATTCTGTGTGGAATGAAACAGCCCCACACTGAGAAAAGAGCTCTGTGACCAGATGAATGCCAACGCAGCAGGGAGAGGCAGTGGAGAGCATGGGGCGCAACGAGCAGAGGGCGAGCCTGCCCAGCAAGCCCCACCTCCCACCTGATGTCCCCCGAGTCCGCACCTGCATGCTGTAAGGCTGGTAGCCCATGGACACTGACTGGCTCCCCATGTAGGCTACGGTGCCAGCCTGCGGAGGCTGGGAGATGGCCGGGAGGCTCTGTGGGGCCTGGGAGGCCACGTTCTGGAGAGGAGAGAGGGCAGTGGCAGAAGGCTGGACCCGGGGCCTCGTGGGGGAGGGGTGGCCTCTCCACCTACCTGGTAGCCCTGGGTGGGAGTGGGCTGGTACGATGAGTAAGCTGGGCTGGTGGTGGGCCCTGCGGGGCCCTGAGGGGCTGCCTGCGCACCAGTCGTCCCGGCTGGGTACATGTAAGCGCTCACCATGCTGGCATCTGGAGGAAGAGAGGAAAGAGCACATAGGACCCTGAGCGTGGGAGGAGGGGGTGGGGGCAAGAGGCCTCTAAGTTTCCCTTTTCCTTGTGACTTTGGAAACAAAGTTTGTGTTTCATAGTCTCACAAAAATTTAGCAAGTGAAATCAACTAAGATAGGAAAGGACCCCAAGAATGTCACTCTCAGAAGACCAGCCACACCCCAACTGAGCAGTGGTCTGCAAGACGATGGACCAGTGCCTCTTTGGGAAGCTGGTGTCACAGAATCCCATGGCAGACCAAGGAATGTTCTAGATTAAAGGGGGTGAAAGAGGCAGGACAGCTCAGTATGTGACAGGTTTCCTGTGGGCACAGACGAGTCCCTGGGACCAGGTAAGCGCTGAGCTGGCTGTGGGTGCAGTCACACCCCAGCCTCAGGTCACAACCTCAGGGCCCCTGGTCTGGCAACCGTGGCCAGGCCTTGGGGAGCATGCTGGTTTAGCAAACACACCGAGGCCTCTAGGAGTAAAAGGGTCACACCTGCTACTTGGGTCAGAAGAGAGAAAGTGAGGGTGGGGAGAGGGAGTGAATCTGAACAGCTGTTAGCACCACTCTGCCAAATGGTGGGTAAGTCTATGGTAACCGAACAGCAATAAAAGAAAGGAGTCAGGGTCTGGGGTTCATCATGGTTGCTGGGACTCCACCCACCCGCCCCACCCGCCCCGTTACCTGTGGGCATGCTGGGGTAGGGGCCGCTGGCGGCTGCGGCCGGCTGGCTCATGTACATGGCGTGCATGGGCGAGCCCTCCACGGAGCCCGCCGGGCTGAAGGTGCCTGCGAAGCTGGCGGGGCCGGAGGGCTGATAGAGCACGCCCCCTGCTGCGGGCATGGCCTGGAGCTGGGGACAGAGAGATGTCTTTCAGGGCAGTTCTCAGTCACCAGGGTGCCCGGAGGCAGTGGGGTGTGGGGTGGCACGTGCCTGGGCGTAGGGCAGGGAGAAGGCCGGCATCTGGGCCCGCATCTGGATGGTCTGCTTCTGCTGCTCCAGGCGCATCTGCCGCTCCTTCTCCTGCTCCTGCAGGCGCTGGATGGCCAGCTGCCGCTGCACTTCTAGGTACTCCTGTGGGCCGCGAAGCAGGTGTCAGGGCCGGCTCTGACCCCGTAACCCCAGGGCTGGGCCACCGCCGCCACCGCACCTGCTTCTTCTGCCGCATGATCTCCAGCTTCTGGGCCAGCTGGATCTGGCGCTGGCGCTCCGCCTCCTCAGCGGCGCGGCGCAGCTTCTCGCGGTGCTCCTCCCGCAGGGCACTGAGGGCCCCCCGGGCATCACGGATCTGTGCCAGCTTGTCCTGCAGCCCCTCGTAGTACACTGTGGAGGGGGGCAGAGCCGGGGCCTGGGCGCTGGCTGGGAACATGCAGTGCCCAGGGGACTGCCCAGGCCTGCCTCCGTCCACCTCGTCTTGGGAAAAGGCAGGGCCCTGCTGAGCACTTCTCCACAGGGTGCAGCTGGCCTCAGGGCTCCAGGGTACGCGCGTGCACATGTGTCGGCACATACACACGTACACACTTCCTCCAGCTCACTGTCCCATGCTCAAGTGGGCTATCTTCTGCCATGGGGATGACCTCTTGCAGAGCCCAAGGTTCTTCAGGGCAGCCCTGCCCACACAACCCCAGGCTCGACAAGGCCTGGCCCACAGGGTACCCACTGCCCCTAAAGGGTGTGATGGGAGCCCCCTGACCCTGGAGGGATGCCTGGGCGGCACCTACGCCTGCGCTCGTCCAGCTGGTTGAGCAGCTCGAGCAGCTGGGGGTGCATGGTGTTGATGGACTGGAAGAGGGAGAGCACGGCCGAGTCGTTGGTGATGCTGCGGCCCCGCACGTGGTTGCTCTTCATGCGGTTGACGAAGGTGGTGACGGCGTTCTGCAGGGCCTTCAGGAACTGCGCATGGCTCTCCTCCGACTCCCCATTCTGGTACTGCTGCCAGGGCACAGGGAGCCTGCCTGAGCTCCTCCGGCATCCCCAGCCCTCGAGCGGGGACAGGGCCCCTCTGTCCAGCTAGGCCGGATACTGAGCTCTGAGCTGGCTGCACGTCTGACTTGATCCTCCTGGTGGGTCTTCAAGAGGTGACCTCAGCACCCGGTTCACGAGGGAGGAAACTGAGGCCCAGGGAGGTTCGGCTTTTGCCCACAGGCACAGTATGGCCGAGATGAAGCTGTCCTGGCCCTGGCCTCTTACTCCATTGGGCACGAAAGTATAGAGCCCCAGATTATTCCAACCCATTTAGGATAGACAGCAAGGAGCTGAGCTGGGGCTCACAGCAGGCCAGAGAGGCTCAACCGAGAGCTAGAAGTGCCAACAGCCCACCTCTGGGGGGCTTGACGAGCACACCTTGGCCCTCCTCAGAGATGCGTGCGTGGGGCCGGGTGCTCTGCACTCCAAGAGGTCGAGTCTACTCCCAGCTCAAGGAGGGAGCCACAGCTTACCTCACCAAAGGGAGCTCCGGCCGGAGCTACAGGCTGAGGGTCTGTCTCTGGGAGGGCCGTCTAGAAGAGACCAGAGAGTGACACTCTATCTCTGCCTATCCTGGTGCCCCCCTCCCAAGGGACCGTGGCCCAAAGCCTGAGAGCGGCCCCCTACCTCCATGGCGGCAGGGACTACATGTCCCTCCCCGGGCTGGGCGGTGGGCTCCGTCAGAGGCACCGGTGCGGATGGCGTGGGGCTCTTCCGGGCCTCCTCCTGCTTCTTCTCCCAGTAGTTCCGGTTGAGGTACCGAGCAAGCTGCACAGGCAAGAAGGGGTCACTCTCAAAGGCCAGGAGGCAGCCAGGGGAAAGCGCCACTCTTGGGGTGTCCTCACCTCAGGGTCGATGTCCTCAGCCAGAGGTGCTGACGAGTTCTGGAGAGACGTGGTGGATGTGAGAGGCCACAGGCCGGAGGAGAGGCCTGGGTGACGCAGCCATGACAGTGGACCCCGAAGGCTGGCCAAAGCCTATCTGAGCCCCAAGAGGCTCCGTAACCGTAGATGGGGTGCAGAGTGGAGCCCCACCAGCCCTCCCACAGGCCACAGGGAAAGGTGGGCACCTGGCAGGGCTGCTCTCAGCTCCAGCCAAAGTGCCCTGTGGTTTGCAAATGACTTTCTAATAAACCTCTGTCCCACCTGCTGCCCACCCCCTTTCCACAGAGAGAACTGGGTCCACCTCCAGCAAACAGACCTGTGACAGCCCCATGGGAGGCTAGAAAGGCAGAGCACCTTTAACCCAAGGTGTCCGCACCTCCTGCCACTCGGGGGCGTGTGGAAGAGACCGCGGTCTCGACAGCGAAGCCTCCAGCCTTTGCGGTGTCCTTTGCCCCATGGGGAGCCGAGACCCGGGGGTGCCAGGTGCCCCCACCCCTGCCCACGGCCTCGCCCTCCACAGGAAGGGAATCCAAACCAGGGGTGCAGAGCCGGAGGGTGGGCTCACCACAGGCGAAGAGTACAGGCTGCTGGCAGGGGGTGCCGAGGAGGCCACGGGTGCGGGCTCCGCCTTGGGGTAAGCGGTGTAGGCTGACTTCTGTCTCTGCGGAGAACCAGGAGGAGGGTGTCCAAGGGCACTCCACACACTCCTGGGCTCCCCGGGCACCCCCAAGTCTCAGCACGGTGCCCCCAGCTCACCATCCGCTCCTTCTCCTCGGCCTCCGACTGAGACAGGGCCAGGGCCAGCTGCAGCTCCTCCTCCTCCTGCAGGGCCGTCTCATCCCTCTTGGGGGGCAACTGAGGATGACAGGGCGGGGTGAGCGGGGCCCCAGGGCGCGACACCCCCACAGGCCCGGGCAGTACCTGGGACTGCTGAGACAGGGGGCTGGTCAGGTACTCCGGGGGCAGCTCCGTCGTTGAGGCAGCTTTTCCTTCGGCTTTCCTGGAGAAGACAAGGCCCCGGGTGTCACCAGGCGCTGTAACCCATCCCCACCTGTACTCACACGCAGCCTGGGGCTTCCCTCTGACACTCCCAGGGAAGGAAGACGGAGGTTCCAAAGACCACACTCCAGAGAAAAGTTGGACCCCCAAACTAGCTGTCACCTCTGCGCTGTGGAGCCCTGGGCAAGTCACTGGCCTAAACAGCCCCCACGCTGCAGCCTTACACAGAAAAGGAGCTCCCAGTGAGCAGCCTGTGGACACCACTGCCTGAGATCAGACCCATCACTGACACGGCGAAGATGAACAACATGGGCTCCCAGGCCAGTCACACAGAGCCTGAGTCCTTTTTTTTTTCTTCTTTTTTGAGCTTGAGTCTTATCACAAGGAAACCTGGGACGCAAACCCAGACATGTGCCTCAACAGCGACATCCTTGTCAGAAAGATGCTGAAACACACCAGGTCAGGAAGCTGAGGACGTGGCAGGGTCCTGACAGGACAGAACCACCACGGGACATTGCTGAGACTCGGGAACCCCGAAGAGGGACTAATCACACTGATGCCCAATGGCCCACCTCGACTGCTAGCGGCCACAGTCCCTCTAGGGAAGCGCACGTGGAAACTGAGGAGAGGGGGACAGGGTGCCTGCCACTCTAGACTGGTTCAGTGTACAAGGTGCACGTGGGCACACAGGCCAGGGGGAGGGTGGTGTGTGTGTGCATGCGATGGAGGCAACGGGGCCGTAGAAAGGAAAACCACCGCTGGGGGTGGGGGTCTCCAAACAACTCCTGCGACTCTCCTCCCAAAACCTTATGTAAGAAGTTTCAGGGGCTTCCCCTGGTGGTCCAGTGGGTAAGGACACCACCTTTCAGGGCAAGGGGCATCGGTTCGATCCCTGGCCTGGGAAGATCCCACGTGCCGCGGAGCGGCTGGACCCATGTGTCCAATTACCGAGCTGGAGCTCTAGGGCGCATGCGCCCAGAGCCGGCGCTCTGCAGTGACAGACGCCACCGCGATGGGAGGCCCACATGGGCCAAAGAACAAAGACGGATGAAAATAGATAAATGAAAGACCAATAGAAGTGGCCCGCTTGTCCCTCTCCCTCCCCACCGCACCCCTCAAAAGATAAATAAATAAAATAAATGTTTAAAAAAAAAAAAAGAAGTTTCAAAAACAAACCTGAGCAACTGGCCAGCAGGACTCAGATCTGGGGGCCCTGCCGGCACTGCCCTGAGTCCACAGCTCCCCTGACCCTGACCCCCAAGGCAGAAGCTGACTCCACTCAACTGTCCAAGGGGACTTACTTGTTGAGCTGCTCGTAGCAGGGCTCACACACGCGCACCTCCTTCTCAATGCCGAACTTGGGGATGGTGGAGTACTTGGAGGAGCACTTGCCGCAGAAGATCTGCCCGCATGCCCGGCAGTGGTGCTGCGACATGGGGCGGGGCGGGGGCCTGGTCAGTCACTCCTCACGCCCGCCCCCGCACCGACCACCTGCTGCAGGGCCTGCCAGGCTGGGCCTCCCAGGCCGGAGTGGGCAGGGGGAGAGCCCGGGCGGCCACAAAGTCCCTGGGGGAACAGGGCACACCTGCAGGCTCTCAACTGTAGCCTCCACTTTGAGGAAAAAAGAGGTCAAATTAAGAAGAAAAGTTTACAAAAGACATGCAAGAGCCGTGCTGATGAACAAGTTTTGCTGGAGGAGGAGTCTAATGAGTCTGCTCAGACGCCCCAGGCCAGCTTTGGCCGTGGCTTCGGGGGGGAAAAGGGAGGGTCCAAGCCGGACAGGCTGGGTTAACTGAGGACACTCAGCCAAGGGGCTGCTAGACGAGGCCAATGCAGACCCAAACCCCAGACACGAGGTATTCCTGTTCCCAGGGGAGTGCAGCCTTGCCCAAATTTTGCCTGACGGAACTGACCATCAGATACAGGGCCCAGGTGACCACACTCCCCCTGCCAGGTCCCAGTCCAGAAAGAAAGGACTGGGTATGGGCGCAGTGGCCTAGTGATGACAGCAGGTGGCTTGGGGTCTGTTCTGGCCAGGCGTGGAGCTAGGGGCCACTCTGAGGCAGGTGCACTCACCTTGCGGGTCATGACCCCAAACTGCACCCGGCACCGGTGGCACTCCTCGGCATCCACCCAATCAGGGGCCTGGGGACAGGCAGAGTCGGGTCACATGTCCCTGCCCTCCCTGCCAACCCCTACTTCCCACAGGTGTGCACAGGGGACTGCGGCCAACCCACTGCAGACACAACTCAAGGACCCCCATCCAAAAGGGTCTTCCTTTCTTTCTAAAGAACTGACAGCAAGATGTGCCACGACTTTGGGGACACGGAAGTGGGGTTTTTTTGGCCACTTCTATTGGTCTTTCATTATCGATCTTTGTTCTTTTAGCCTGTATGGGCCTCCCATCACAGCGGTCTCTCTCGCTGCAGGGCACCAGTTCCGGGCGCACGCGCTCCAGAGCGTTGGTTTGGTAGTTGGACTCATCGGTCCAGCCACTCCGTGGCATGTGGGATCTTCCCAGGCCAGGGATCGAACCAGTGCCCCTTGCACTGCAAGGCAGTGTCCTTACCCACTGGACCACTAGGGAAGCCCATGGAAGTATTTTTTTAATAGCTGTGGGAACCGCTGCCCAAAGGCACGTTGAACCAGGTTCCTATCTCAACCTGCAGACAGTCGTATATTCTACTTCAAGTCAAGCAGTCTCATGTTGAGGTCAATTAGCAGCTCCCCCACTCCCAACCAGCCCATATTCCAGGGTTTCCTTTCTGCCTCCTCTAAGCAGCCTAACCCCAACCCCAGCACCCGTGAACTCACTCTAATGAGTCTGCTCAGACGCCCCAGGCCAGCTTTGGCCGTGGCCGGGGAAAAGGGAGGTCCAAGCCGGACAGGCTGGGTTAACTGAGGACACTCAGCCAAGGGGCTGCTAGGCGAGGCCAATGCAGACCCAAACCCCAGACACGAGGTATTCCTGTTCCCAGGGGAGTGCAGCCTTGCCCAAATTTTGCCTGACGGAACTGACCATCAGATACAGGGCCCAGGTGACCACACTCCCCCTGCCAGGTCCCAGTCCAGAAAGAAAGGACTGGGTATGGGCGCAGTGGCCTAGTGATGACAGCAGGTGGCTTGGGGTCTGTTCTGGCCAGGCGTGGAGCTAGGGGCCACTCTGAGGCAGGTGCACTCACCTTGCGGGTCATGACCCCAAACTGCACCCGGCACCGGTGGCACTCCTCGGCATCCACCCAATCAGGGGCCTGGGGACAGGCAGAGTCGGGTCACATGTCCCTGCCCTCCCTGCCAACCCCTACTTCCCACAGGTGTGCACAGGGGACTGCGGCCAACCCACTGCAGACACAACTCAAGGACCCCCATCCAAAAGGGTCTTCCTTTCTTTCTAAAGAACTGACAGCAAGATGTGCCACGACTTTGGGGACACGGAAGTGGGGTTTTTTTGGCCACTTCTATTGGTCTTTCATTATCGATCTTTGTTCTTTTAGCCTGTATGGGCCTCCCATCACAGCGGTCTCTCTCGCTGCAGGGCACCAGTTCCGGGCGCACGCGCTCCAGAGCGTTGGTTTGGTAGTTGGACTCATCGGTCCAGCCACTCCGTGGCATGTGGGATCTTCCCAGGCCAGGGATCGAACCAGTGCCCCTTGCACTGCAAGGCAGTGTCCTTACCCACTGGACCACTAGGGAAGCCCATGGAAGTATTTTTTTAATAGCTGTGGGAACCGCTGCCCAAAGGCACGTTGAACCAGGTTCCTATCTCAACCTGCAGACAGTCGTATATTCTACTTCAAGTCAAGCAGTCTCATGTTGAGGTCAATTAGCAGCTCCCCCACTCCCAACCAGCCCATATTCCAGGGTTTCCTTTCTGCCTCCTCTAAGCAGCCTAACCCCTACACCCCAGCACCCCGTGAACTCACTCTCTCCGCAGCAAACATGGCATCGCTCTCCTTGAACTCTGGGAAGACGTGTCCTGGAGAAAGGGGGCCTGTTACTGCCCGGCGCTGCCCTGATGTGTGAGGCCCTCAGCCTCATCTGTCCTCACCCATCAGCCCTGAGGCCTCCAGAGACCACATCCCAGCTCTTGGCATTTGCTTCCACACAGACAGAAGAGGCCCAGAGCCCCAGGCAGCAAGCACAGAGACCCTAAGTGGACAAGGGCTTCTGGGGACACAGCTCATCCGGCCTGCCCCACAGCTGGGGCGGGTCCATGTGGCTGCCCAGTCCTGGGGATGACACGTGGGGTCAGGCCTTGCTCCCATCACGTCAAGGCCTCACAGGTCTTCCCTGGACCTCCCGTCTGGCTCCTGGTCCTGCACACCAGCCAACCACACTTCCCAGAGCTTCTAAACCAGAGTCCCTAAACTCTATTTTGAGACATGGACCCCTTGGGAATCCCATAAATCTCTGTTTTCGGTTTGTTGGTTTTTCTTTTTTTGGCCATGCCATGTGACTCATGGGATCTTAGTTCTGGGTCCACGGCAATGAAAGTTCTGAATCTTCCAGGCAGTGGACTGCCTGGAAATTCTCTCCATAAACTTTGGATATTCTCTCTCACGTCTAAAGTCCAGAATTGAGAGCCTGAGGCCAGCTTACTGAGCTGGACAGATCCCTCGTCGCAGTGTCTGCACGGTCCAGCCCACCCTGCAACCAAGAGGCACTGCCCTTGCTCCCACGCCATGCCTCATCTTAAGGTCAGAGGACCTGGCCCCGCCATGTGGCACGGGTGGGAAAGGCCCCAGCTTGCCCTCTCACGTCACGCCTGGTGGGAGCACCAGCACATCTTCCAAACAGGGTCTGAATCCACCGCTCTCCTTGTCAAACCCCACCACTTCGCCCCAGATGCCAGCAGGGAGGAGCACACACTGAGCCTGAAGAAGCCTGCCTCATCTGCCACAACCCCGTCTAAGACTCTAAATCCTTGGTGCTCAGAGCACAGTGCCGCCCCCAGCATGCATGGGGTGGGCCTAACTCCCCTTGGGCCCACCTGCTACAGGGCAGCCCCTCAACTCCTGATGATGTGTCACAAGCCTGGGGCTGGACCTCCTCGCCCCCACTACCCTGACCTACCTTCCACCTTCATGATCTGGTACGTGTCCTGGACCACCTTGTACTTGGGCTCGTTCCGGAAGGCATGCGCCCAGGCCTGAATCAGGTATAGGATTTTGTTTCGGACGTTTACTTCCACCTGCCTCTGGAGGGAAGGGAGGAAGGGAGATGAGGAGGATCTTGGGAAACGTAGGTACCAAAGAGACATCTCAGAATAAGGAAGCAGTTCACAAGACCCCAACGCTCCCAGCAGACGGGGCTGGCAAAGGTAGGGCAAGATCCCCCAAGTAAGGCACTGGGGCCACATAGTGACCCAGCCCCCAGCCCCAGGCCTCTTCTGGAAATCCTATCCCTAAAGACAAATCCACTGTCCCTATCTATTGACTGAGGGCTTAGACTGGTCTTTAACTGCCTGGCAAAAACTGCAGCAACCCTTACTGTCCCATTACACCTCTCTCTCCCTACCTCAGCCCCGTGCCCTATAGGACCCTGACCACCGAGGGAGCCCCTCAGCCACTGACCCACTCCAGTGCTGGCTCAGACCAGCCTCCAACAGGCAGAGCCACCAGGCCTGGGCTGAGGGAGCAGACACATGGTCAGCTGGCCCCTTCCTTCCGGTCACAGGCAGCCTGGGCAAGGGGGCCAGTGGCTCCAGGAAGCTCCCCACATAACAAACACCACCTCCAGCAGATTAAGCACAACCAAACACACTGCTAGCACTCTCTCAAGACAGTCCTCTCACATAATGCTCAGGATGGTATGTCAAGAAAGCTGCTTTGTGGAAACACCCACCGTAACTCACAGGCCAGGGTTCCTGCTCTTTCTTAAAATTTGGGTCCAGACAATGGACCCATCTCCAGGTAGCCCTGCCCCTTTGAGGACTCAGACCATGAGCTGTGCCAGCAGGATACAATCATGCCCACACAAGGAGGGCGGGTTCTAACTCCTATCCCAGATGGGCTCCTGGCTGTGCCCTGCAGGTGCCCCAGAGGCCCTGGTGCCGGAGTTATGCTCCTTGGTCGTCGCCCAGAGGAGCCTGAGTTCCACCTCCAAGTAGGGCTGCACCACCCGCCTCTACGTCATACAACCTCCTGGTGTCACTGCCAGCATCACAGTCCCTACAGGGTACAGCAAGCCTGCCCTGCCTGGAGGCTCTGGAGGACTCTCCCTCCTCGTCCCCGCTCTGCTGCTGTTCTCCAACTCTCCTTCCACCAACACATCAGACTCGCATGCCTCCCTGTTCTATCCAAGCCTTTTGGGGACCCCAGGTCTCCACGCACTTGCTCTGCCTGTGGCCACAGGCACGCTGCTCCTCCCCACCTTCTCTGTTGCTCAGTGAGCACTCCCTGCCCGTCCAGACTCAGCTCCTGCCCCCCAGGAAGCCTTCCCCACCTTGCAGGAGGGGGAGTCTCTTCTGCACCCCCAGAGGCAGCCCCGGCTGGATGCTGGCAAGGCCTGACCTCACATGCAGGGACCACAAACACTCGCTTTCCAGCACCTGGCATTGTTTCTGCCACAGGCGCTGGCAAAGCCCCAAGAAGCCCTTGGGGTGGCACATCCCTTCCCTGCTGAGAGCCCACCTTCAGCAGCTCCTTCAGCTCCTCCATGGTCTGCTTGTTCGCCACCTCATCGTGGACTGTCTGGCCGCAGTTCTTCACCACAGACTCCATGACCTGCAGACCCCAGGAAGGGAAAGACTTGGGCCACTGGTCAGGGCAGGAACCTCCCCCCCTTCCAACAGGGCTGCCTTCCTCACAAGAACAAAGCCCTAAGGCCATCCAGATGGACAGGAAGCCCACAAAGCAGCCTCAAGGACAGGCAGCAGCCAGGGCTACACCTGCTCCTCCTAACTCTGTTTTATCATCAAGGACAGACACTAGAGTCAACATCAGGGCCTACACGTGTCAGCCTCAGGTGGGGGAACAGCTGAGGCACCGCTCTCAGCCCAGCCCTCTGTTCCCAGTGTCCTCGGTGCCTCCAGTGCTGGCAGTACGCCCATTGCTGCCCCCGGCCCCCAACCAGGGTCGACCAGAGTACGGGGTCTGATTACCTCTAGGGCATACAAGGCCACATGGGGATTCTTGTCATTAACTTTCTTCTTGATGGAACTCACTGCATATTTTGCCCTGACAGAAGAAAAAGGTGTTGGTAAAGGCGAAAAGAAAAACAAAAAAAAGGGCGTCTAACACTGAGATGAAATCTGTCTGCCATCTGGCCCTTGAGACCCCCAGGTAAACGCCACGTAAGCATGCGACCCCAAGCTGCAGAGAAAGCCCTTAAATTCTCCCTCCTCGTCCCGCTCTGCTGCTGTTCTCCAACTCTCCTTCCACCAACACATCAGACTCGCATGCCTCCCTGTTCTATCCAAGCCTTTTGGGGACCCCAGGTCTCCACGCACTTGCTCTGCCTGTGGCCACAGGCACGCTGCTCCTCCCCACCTTCTCTGTTGCTCAGTGAGCACTCCCTGCCCGTCCAGACTCAGCTCCTGCCCCCCAGGAAGCCTTCCCCACCTTGCAGGAGGGGGAGTCTCTTCTGCACCCCCAGAGGCAGCCCCGGCTGGATGCTGGCAAGGCCTGACCTCACATGCAGGGACCACAAACACTCGCTTTCCAGCACCTGGCATTGTTTCTGCCACAGGCGCTGGCAAAGCCCCAAGAAGCCCTTGGGGTGGCACATCCCTTCCCTGCTGAGAGCCCACCTTCAGCAGCTCCTTCAGCTCCTCCATGGTCTGCTTGTTCGCCACCTCATCGTGGACTGTCTGGCCGCAGTTCTTCACCACAGACTCCATGACCTGCAGACCCCAGGAAGGGAAAGACTTGGGCCACTGGTCAGGGCAGGAACCTCCCCCCCTTCCAACAGGGCTGCCTTCCTCACAAGAACAAAGCCCTAAGGCCATCCAGATGGACAGGAAGCCCACAAAGCAGCCTCAAGGACAGGCAGCAGCCAGGGCTACACCTGCTCCTCCTAACTCTGTTTTATCATCAAGGACAGACACTAGAGTCAACATCAGGGCCTACACGTGTCAGCCTCAGGTGGGGGAACAGCTGAGGCACCGCTCTCAGCCCAGCCCTCTGTTCCCAGTGTCCTCGGTGCCTCCAGTGCTGGCAGTACGCCCATTGCTGCCCCCGGCCCCCAACCAGGGTCGACCAGAGTACGGGGTCTGATTACCTCTAGGGCATACAAGGCCACATGGGGATTCTTGTCATTAACTTTCTTCTTGATGGAACTCACTGCATATTTTGCCCTGACAGAAGAAAAAGGTGTTGGTAAAGGCGAAAAGAAAAAAAAAAAAAAAAGGGCTTCTAAGACTGAGATGAAATCTGTCTGCCATCTGGCCCTTGAGACCCCCAGGTAAACGTCCACGTAAGCATGCGACCCCAAGCTGCAGAGAAAGCCCTTAAATTCTCCCGAGATCTCAAAGGCTTCCGCACAGAGAGCACGCTGTCCTCCACCAGGGCCTGAAGTGGCCAGCTTCCATCAGGGCAGGATCCTGGGAGATGAGTGGGTATCAAGCAACCCCAGTCCACGGTGCGGCCACCCCAGTGCCCCACAAGGGAGCACTCACTGCGTGTCCCCCTGGCGGATCAGGTCACAGATCTGGAGGATGGACTCCCAGTCGGTCTCCAGAAGAAGCTGGCTGGTCGCTTTGTCTAAGGCAGAAACACACCATTACAGGGGCTCATCCTACTGGGCGACTCCCCAGATGGTGCCCCTGGCTCAGCAACAAGCAGGAGGGGCTGCCCCATTGCCCCTTTAGACATCTTGACCAAACGGAAAACGACGTGAGCAGCCTCCCGACACCTGGCGATGACTGTGAAAGCACGGTCCCTCCTGAAAGGCGCTGTGGGCCTTTTACACACAAGTGCTGTTCCAAACACTGTATGGGAACTCACTAAATTTCTCACACAACCTTAAGAGTTACGGGCTGTTTCCACCCTCTCTGTAGACAAAGAAACTGAAAGAGGCCTGAGGTCACTAGGCCTGAAGTCACACAGCTTGCTGGGGCAGAGCCAGAATTCAGCACGGGGCTCTGCTGCCCTCATCCCCGAGTCTCAGAAGCTGAACCTGTTTCTTTAGCTCTCAGCAGTGGCACCGCTAGAGAACAGGCGGCAGAGACCCTAGTCAGGTGTTCTGTGGAGTGCAACCGGGCCTGACCTGTCAAAGCCTCTCCACCTAAGCTTCCAGGCTGTATCGCTGTGGTCTGAGAGAGACAGAGGAGCGCCTCAGGGGCGGCTCTCCAGCTCAGCCAGCACCATGTTCCCTGGGGTTGTACAAAAGACCAACAGGGATCTGACAGTGACTCAGGAATTGGTCGCTGAAGGGCTGAACCACTTTTATGAAGAGGCGTCATCTGAGGTCCCTCTGAAAACACACTTGAGGGAAAGGGAGACCCGGCTCAGGCTGATCATTCCACTACCCAGAGCGCCCGTCCCAAACACAGAACACAGCTTCCTGAAAGGGAGGGGCTTGTCCATAAACACTGACTTTCCTTTCTAAAACCTGTGACCTCCAGGAAGTTCAGAAGTTATCCACCCCAACACCTTCCTAGCACTGCCGCTCTCCGTGCTCAGTGGGGACACAAGGCGTGGGTCTGGATCCCTGGGAAAACAGCACTCCAAACAGCTGGCAGGTCCCAGAGAGGACACTGCTGGCTCCACCCTTTGGAGTCCAGGTAGGGATCAGAACTCCCAAATCCTACGCAACCTAGGTTTTTGGCGGGGAGAGAGGATCTAATGAGATTTTACTATTTCACTGAGTCATCCACGCCCGTGACCCAGGACGTGAGGCCCGCTTTGCCAGGCGTTGGTGGTCATTTCCCTAGAGCTCCTGGCCGATCTCCTGCGTGGACCCTCACTCAATTGGTCGGCGCCAGGCCTGAGCCCAGGATTGCCGGGCCCTACGTCGTTTGCGCGTCCGCCCAGGGCGCGAGTCGCGCGGCGGTCGCCCCGGGGTGCTGGGGCCGGAGGAATTTCCCACCGGGGGGCGGGGTCCGCGTTACCTAGGAGACGCTCGAAGGTGCCACTGCCGCGCCCCATGGCGACCAGGGACCCCGACCAGACTTCGCGGCGCTCCCCACTGCGATCCGGCGCGCCCCCGACTTCCGCTTCCGCTTGCCCTCAGGCGCGCGCACGCGCACGTCGCCGGTCGGCCTGGGAGTCACTGGGAGACGGGCCTTTCCGCTCGAGACGTCGGGAGCCGGTTGGGCCGCGGCAATGTGGAGTGCAACCGGGCCTGACCTGTCAAAGCCTCTCCACCTAAGCTTCCAGGCTGTATCGCTGTGGTCTCAGAGAGACAGAGGAGCGCCTCAGGGGCGGCTCTCCAGCTCAGCCAGCACCATGTTCCCTGGGGTTGTACAAAAGACCAACAGGGATCTGACAGTGACTCAGGAATTGGTCGCTGAAGGGCTGAACCACTTTTATGAAGAGGCGTCATCTGAGGTCCCTCTGAAAACACACTTGAGGGAAAGGGAGACCCGGCTCAGGCTGATCATTCCACCACCCATAGCGCCGTCCCAAACACAGAACACAGCTTCCTGAAAGGGAGGGGCTTGTCCATAAACACTGACTTTCCTTTCTAAAACCTGTGACCTCCAGGAAGTTCAGAAGTTATCCACCCCAACACCTTCCTAGCACTGCCGCTCTCCGTGCTCAGTGGGGACACAAGGCGTGGGTCTGGATCCCTGGGAAAACAGCACTCCAAACAGCTGGCAGGTCCCAGAGAGGACACTGCTGGCTCCACCCTTTGGAGTCCAGGTAGGGATCAGAACTCCCAAATCCTACGCAACCTAGGTTTTTGGCGGGGAGAGAGGATCTAATGAGATTTTACTATTTCACTGAGTCATCCACGCCCGTGACCCAGGACGTGAGGCCCGCTTTGCCAGGCGTTGGTGGTCATTTCCCTAGAGCTCCTGGCCGATCTCCTGCGTGGACCCTCACTCAATTGGTCGGCGCCAGGCCTGAGCCCAGGATTGCCGGGCCCTACGTCGTTTGCGCGTCCGCCCAGGGCGCGAGTCGCGCGGCGGTCGCCCCGGGGTGCTGGGGCCGGAGGAATTTCCCACCGGGGGGCGGGGTCCGCGTTACCTAGGAGACGCTCGAAGGTGCCACTGCCGCGCCCCATGGCGACCAGGGACCCCGACCAGACTTCGCGGCGCTCCCCACTGCGATCCGGCGCGCCCCCGACTTCCGCTTCCGCTTGCCCCTCAGGCGCGCGCACGCGCACGTCGCCGGTCGGCCTGGGAGTCACTGGGAGACGGGCCTTTCCGCTCGAGACGTCGGGAGCCGGTTGGGCCGCGGCAATGAGACGGATAGCGTCGGGAACCAATGAACAGCCAGGAGGCGGGATCTACCCAATGAGAGCGGAGCTGAGTGTGGGCTGTGGGTCGTGCGTGGCCCCAGACGCTTAGCTCAGGGTATCCAGAGGAGCGGAAAGTGGGATGTGTCTCCTGCTCGGGGCCACGGGCGTAGGGAAGACGCTGTTGGTGAAACGCCTGCAGACTATCCTTCCACGCCGGCCGGGAGGCATGGGGGTCCAGAGGAGCCTGGGGATCAGAGGGCCGCTGGTGGCGAGTGTGGCGGGGTGCGTCAGAGGTGCCCTAGCAGGGGGCGGGGCGTCTAGAGCGGGGTCCGGCAGGCGCGCGCTCCTTGGCCCAGCTTGAAGTCCTTGACTGCCCCGCACAGCTGAGCTCCCGGGATGGGAAGGGCGATTTGGACGATCTTCCCCCAACGCGGCCCACGGTAGGCGTACGACCTCCTGCAGGTTTAGGAGAAGCGGGTCCCCTTGCAATTAGCAGAGCGCTTTGGGTTCCTTTAAATGGAAGAGCTTTCGGGAGGTGGTGGGTATCATCCTCTGCCTGGACGGAGTCGTGGTGGGTCTGGAACCGTCTGCCCTCCACCACTATTAAGAGTGCATTTGTTGCTCGCCGCATTGGGCGAATCCCTCTGGTGGTGGTGCCCTGGCCACACCAGGTGGGTCCTGGACCCCGGGGGACATCTTTAGGCCACCTCTCTTATGGGTTCTGCCTTAGGTCTTAAACGCTTGAGAAGACCTATGTTGGGGGTTAGGTCGCAGTGTAAAGGGCTGCGCAAGTTGCTCTCCAGGAGTTCTCAAGGGGAAAGCGCTCGTGTGGTCTCTGCATCCGTGTTTCCCACAGGTTGGTATCAACCTAACGGACATCGTGGCTCAAAAAAAGATCACCATCCGGGAGCTGGGGGGCTGCATGGGCCCTGTCTGGTCCAGTTACTATGGAAACTGTCATTCTCTTCTGGTAGGTCCGAGTCTTTTGAACTTGCTTTGAGGAAGAATGTTCCCAAGCGTTGTCTGCACGTCGCCGGTCGGCCTGGGAGTCACTGGGAGACGGGCCTTCCGCTCGAGACGTCGGGAGCCGGTTGGGCCGCGGCAATGAGACGGATAGCGTCGGGAACCAATGAACAGCCAGGAGGCGGGATCTACCCAATGAGAGCGGAGCTGAGTGTGGGCTGTGGGTCGTGCGTGGCCCCAGACGCTTAGCTCAGGGTATCCAGAGGAGCGGAAAGTGGGATGTGTCTCCTGCTCGGGGCCACGGGCGTAGGGAAGACGCTGTTGGTGAAACGCCTGCAGACTATCCTTCCACGCCGGCCGGGAGGCATGGGGGTCCAGAGGAGCCTGGGGATCAGAGGGCCGCTGGTGGCGAGTGTGGCGGGGTGCGTCAGAGGTGCCCTAGCAGGGGGCGGGGCGTCTAGAGCGGGGTCCGGCAGGCGCGCGCTCCTTGGCCCAGCTTGAAGTCCTTGACTGCCCCGCACAGCTGAGCTCCCGGGATGGGAAGGGCGATTTGGACGATCTTCCCCCAACGCGGCCCACGGTAGGCGTACGACCTCCTGCAGGTTTAGGAGAAGCGGGTCCCCTTGCAATTAGCAGAGCGCTTTGGGTTCCTTTAAATGGAAGAGCTTTCGGGAGGTGGTGGGTATCATCCTCTGCCTGGACGGAGTCGTGGTGGGTCTGGAACCGTCTGCCCTCCACCACTATTAAGAGTGCATTTGTTGCTCGCCGCATTGGGCGAATCCCTCTGGTGGTGGTGCCCTGGCCACACCAGGTGGGTCCTGGACCCCGGGGGACATCTTTAGGCCACCTCTCTTATGGGTTCTGCCTTAGGTCTTAAACGCTTGAGAAGACCTATGTTGGGGGTTAGGTCGCAGTGTAAAGGGCTGCGCAAGTTGCTCTCCAGGAGTTCTCAAGGGGAAAGCGCTCGTGTGGTCTCTGCATCCGTGTTTCCCACAGGTTGGTATCAACCTAACGGACATCGTGGCTCAAAAAAAGATCACCATCCGGGAGCTGGGGGGCTGCATGGGCCCTGTCTGGTCCAGTTACTATGGAAACTGTCATTCTCTTCTGGTAGGTCCGAGTCTTTTGAACTTGCTTTGAGGAAGAATGTTCCCATTTCAGCGTTGTCTGGTCCCCAGTTTCACTTTGTGTGGGATAGAGTTTAGGTTCCTGGGCAACATATCTAGTCAAGGAAACATGGCCCCGGCTAGAATTGCTTCCTCTGGGACCCCAGCCTGACCCCTGGTGCTCCTGCTCTCAGGCAAACGTGAAAGCTCACAGAAGGGCTCCTGAAGGCAGTGTTTCTGCAGGCAACTGTGCCATCCACTCACTGTCTTACTGCTCTGGGTTTGTGTGTATGTTTTGTGTTTGAATTCTATATGCCCTGGTTCATCCTTTCCTGGCAAGACCTATGCCCCAAATTCGAGAGCCCTCTCTTGTGGCTACACAAGCAGAGAGACTTCCGTGTAGGTGGAAACAAGTAATATTGGTGATTCTTTTTTTTTTTTTTTTAAGATTTATTTATTTATTTATTTTGGGCGGGGTCGGGTTGGGGAGGTAGGGGAGCGGGCAGGCCACTTCTATTGGTCTTTCATATCTCTATTTTCATCTGTCTTTGTTCTTTGGCTCCTGTGGGCCTCCCATCGCGGTGGCCTCTGTCGTTGCAGAGCACCGGCTCTGGGCGCATGCGCTCCAGAGCTCCGGCTCAGTAATTGGACACATGGGTCCAGCCGCTCCGCGACACGTGGGATCTTCCCAGGTCAGGGATCGAACCGGCACCCCTTGCACTGCAAGGCGGTGTCCTTACCCACTGGACCACCAGGGCAAGCCCAATATTGGTGATTCTTACACAGCTCGCTCCCCTTGGCTCCCACCTTTTCTGAAGTCTTTCTTGTTTTTCCTGAGCTGGGCATGTAATGCAGGGAGAGATTTGGCAAGGATGGTGTTTCATCCTGGGGGGCCCTAATCTGTATTCACTTCTTTCCAGTTTATGGTGGACGCCTCTAACCCCACCCAGCTCTCTGCATCCTGTGTGCAGCTACTGGGTCTTCTTTCAGCAGAAGAACTTGCGGGAGCATCAGTTCTGATCCTCTTCAATAAAATGTACGTGTCCGTGAGGTGAGAGGGAGTGCAGGTGTGCCCCAGGGCAGAGCCCCTGTAACAGCCCGGCGGGTGGCTCATTAGGCAGGGGTGGACTTCTGGCAGCCTGCTCTGAGGTGGGCTGCTTTCACTCCAGTGACCTGCCCTGTTACATGACCATAGAGGAGATGAAGTCGTTAATGAGGCTCCCGGACATCATTGCTTGCGCCAGGCAGAGCATCACCACGGTAGAAATCAGTGCTCGGAAAGGCACTGGCTTGTCGGACGTGCTGCGCTGGCTCCAGGACACCCACAGAGCCAATGGTTGACTGTAGGAGAAGCGTGGCTGGCCGGCTCTAGCGAGAAAGCACAGGCGTTACACTGCTTGGCCTGCCCACCAGGCCACCTGCTGCATGAACATCTCTACTCTGCTCTGGCAGACAGAACAGTTGTTACTGGCATTTTGGGCCTCAAGAGGACTTCAGGTCCTCAGAGATGTGTATTCTAGTCCAGACTGCCACAATAAAGTGAGTATCATCGTAAAGTGAGCCACACGAGTATTTTGGTTCCCCAGTGCGTAAATTTGAAATACTGTGAAAATTACCAAAATGTGACATGAAATCACCCCTTCACGTGGTACCAGGGTCAGCCTGGGGCGAAAAGAAATTTCCTGCACCCACTAGCATCCCACAGGCAGCTTGGCCTGGGGTAAAACATTTCCACTTCTGTATTTATAGGGAACTTTCCTGGGCACTGCCGTCCCCATTAGAGTGCTTCTCTGGCATCATCTCGGACATCGTAGCCATCGAGCTTAAGATCATTTTATATCCTTCAGTTACTGGGGTAGTTTCAGTTAATGTCAGCTGGCAAGATGGTCAACCTGCTCAAGTGGCAGTTCTTCTGTCCAAAGTCCGGCAGCTGCCACTGGGAGGTGCTCATGGGTTCCCACCCTCCACACAGGGTCAGCACACAATTTGTCCTGACCAGTACCCCAGCTTCTACCCCAAAGCTTGTGGGATCTTAGTTCCCTTATCATGGATCAAACCTGGGACCCCTGCAGAAGCACGGAGTCCTAACCACTGGACCACCAGGAAATTCCCTGTATTAAAACGTCTGTACATGTTGCTTGTCAACCCCCCGCAGAAATGACACACCAAATAGAAGGATGTTGGCTCAGCGTCTTGAGATGACTGCTGATGCCTGTACCTTCTTCACTAGATACAGTTTTAAAGGGGAAATGGCTGACATTTCTCCTTTGACTTTCCTTATTACTCTGAGATGGCCTCGCTCAGTTTTGATCACTTTGTACTTTCCCTCTGATGTGGAACACAACGTCCAGGAAAGGTCCTGGCATTTAGGGGACAGAAACTGTGCCCTCAGTGATGCCCTCAAACAAAGATCTTGATCAAAAGGGAAGGCGGAGTGTGGAAATGAGCAAAGGAAAGCTCAGTCAGAATGGGGGCGGGAAGCTATGAAGGGAGGGCTTTCACGCGTGCATCCCTCAGCACAGTGCACAGACCCAGTGGGAAGGAAGATTTCTTTCTCAGCGGTGGCCCCACCCCGCCATCCCTTGCTTTCAGTGCACTGCCTGTCTCAGAACCCTACGAAGAGGGTGCCAGCACTGAACAAGAGATGCGCCGCCTGCCCCAACTGGTGTGTGATGGGGCGAATCCTGGCTATTCTACTGCATGGCCACCAGCACCGGATTCCCCCGAGGGGCCGGGGCTGCCTGCCATGTAGAAACACACCCAGAGAGAATGACAGCCCTGAGTCCAGGTACAGCTTCCAAACAGAAATCTTTTAATTCAAAAATAAACTTCATTGCATAAAATACAAACTTGGGGAGAGCAAAACATCCCACACAACTCCACACTCATTCTCTAGGGCCTCCCCGGTCAGTGTTGAGGCCCAGCACTGACTGGGCTGCCCCCGACTGTGCTGGCTAGAGGAGCCTGCGCTGTCCAGGCCGGCTTTGCTGGCTAGAGGACCTGAGCTGGAGAGAGCAAGGGAGCCCGGTGGCTGTCATCCTCAAATGGGGTGAGCAGCCTGACTGTCTCTCTGTGTTTGACTGCTAGCAGCCTGTAAGCGTCACACCTGCTCTCTCACTTGTATCCCAACCTGAGCAGGACGAGAAACCCAGGTGCTCCCTCCTCTGGTGCCATGGGAGACTCAAACCTCACCAGGCCCTGCCCTTGGCAGGAACTCGGGTCCCCTCTGACCACAAGAGAGCCCTGGGCCGGGCTCCTGTCCTTGCTGTCTAGCCACTCTGGGTCCGCTGGGAGAGCCCTGCCATGTCCTCCCCAGGGACCTTAATGACGTAAGGACTCAAGCTTCCCCAAGCCTCGGTGTGGATGGCTCAGTCTCCATATCCCAACACGAACTAGGGTAACTCCACCTGCCCTGTGGGGACCCTGGTGACAGTGCCATGAGCTGATCTAGGTGGCCTAGATGTGGACCCCCGCCCCAGCTCGCTGCCTGGCTCTGGCTCCAGCCATGCTGCTCTGTGGAATCCAGCAGAGCCTCGCTGACCGACACAGTCAACCTAAATCGGCAGTGTCCACAATTCACGGGCCTTTAGGGCCAGGATTATGGGATCGGTCCGCCCTAAACTGGCCCTGGATCGTGTCTCAGCCTGGACCTGTGTGTTCAGAACAAAGGGAATGACGCTGACTGCATTTCACCCAAGTTTTGGCCCCATCTGTGGGGGCTCAGGAGAAAGATGACCCGATGTGTGAGACGGTTCCAGCAGATGGTCACTCCTGAAAGAGCAGTCTTTAGAGAGAAAAACAGGAGGCTGCTCCCCGACCTGAGTCCCAGGATATGTCCTGGGAAAGAACTCTCTCCGTTGCAGGCCGTCTGCTTGTCCGGTCTAGCCAGGTGCGGCAGTGCCGGTCCCCCACCCTCACAGGTGCGTCTCTGTCTTCTTCCCAGAAGGGACGCGAGCTGGCTCTGGTGACTGAGTCCCCTACTGCTGCTGCTGCAGTCTCTTTAGCGCCCTGTAGGCTTTCACGGCCCGCTCTCTCTCCTCTGCCACGATCCGCTGTCGGGCCATCGAGGTGGTCAGAGGCTGGGACACACCGCTGGGGCTTAGAAGCTTCTTCAGCATCAGTGATTTCTTGCCAGGCTGAGGAACACAGAGAGGGAGGCTGAGGCACAGGTTCAGGAAGAGGGGTAAGGAAGGCTCTAGGTCAGTCCAAAAGCTTAAGCCCATAAGAACATGGCACTCTCCTATGTGCCCTGGACCCCGCAGCATCGAGGGCAGAAAGGGCAACTCCCCCACCCCTGCCTACCTGGTCCCTACTCATGCTCATCCTGGGCTTGGCGGTCAGCTCTGGGGGCTGCAGGGCGACCTCACCAAACTTCACCGTGTCTGCAATGGGCAGAGAAGCATGACTGAGGCCTGCTGCCCGCACGAGCCCCACAGCCCTGGCACCCAGAGCCACGGTCCGCCCGCCCCCTGACCCCGGGGAGACACAAATGCTTCTGGAAAAGCTACCTCGGAGCAGCTCCTGCTCCAGCCTCTCGGCTGCCTTCTCCTCCCTCCTCTGCCGGGCCTTGTCCAGCCGCCGCTTCTGGAACCTGGGAAGAGAGCACAGTGCTGCTCATACCCTTAAACTCTCGGTTCACTGGACTCGGGAAGAGGCAGAGGTCACCCTGGCCCACAAGGGATGATCCACGGGAGACCCTAGATGGCTGTGTCCAAACCTCACAACCCAGAGAGAGAGCTCCTGAGCCCAGCAGGTCCTTCCAAAGTTCCAAGTCAGGGGTCCTCAGTATCTGTACCCCAGAGCCACGTGACAGTGTCTAAAGACATCCTGGGTTGTCACGATGTGAGGGGGCGAGGGGCATTCCTGGCACCCCATGGGTGCAGGCCAGGTGTATTGCTCAATTTCTTCCAGTGCATGGAACAGCCCCCACTCCAGAGAATCACCAGTCCCAGGGGTCACCTCTGCTGCTGTGTCTAAAGGGCCCCTCACTGCTCCCGGAATCAATGGTCAATGAGTTTTGGAGATCGCTGTGGCTTTTGGTGGTACCTGGGATAGGTTTTGTGTGATGTAAGTTCACTGGCTAATATAAGTATGCATGTTATAAGAATGTAGACATGGAGAAACTCCTCAAAGCTGAAAGCAATCTAACTTTTACAGCTCATACAGAAATTTCTCTTTTCTTTTTAAATTTAGGCCACGCCTTATAGCATGCAGGATCTTAGTTCCCTAACCAGGGGCAGAATCCATGGCTCCTGCACTGGAAGCACAGAGCCTTAACCACTGGCCCGCCAGGGAAGTCCCTGCTTTTAGAGAAATTTGTGACAATAGTCTGGCTTGGTTCATGACAAAAGTTCCCATTAAAGGCAGAAACACATCTCAGCCCCCACCTGCAGGCTCTGCGAGGTGACACCCAGACTTCTCCAGGGTTGAGGGTGGGGATGGGCTGGGGAGCTGTAGCTGCAGGTGGCCTTCCTGGTGCCAGCATGTCCACCAGGCAGCTGAGTCTGAGAGGTCACAGAACTTGTGCAAATGACACAGCTACAGGCTCTCCAATTTTCTGGAGGTTGGAAAAGTGCATCTTGGAAACCGGTTTCTGTGGGGCAGGCACATCCCCTGGTGGCTTGCAAGCCCCGCTGGGAAGACACCAAGCCTCACCTTTCTTCTGTTTCCCTACAACTGGCCTAGACTAGACAGCTAGCCCTCACTTGGCTCTTGGACTCCCTGACGCTTTCCACAGAGAGGTACAGATCACACTAGGGCTTCAGAGTCCTGTGAGTTCAGAGCCTCCCAGGTCAAGGAGCTGCAGTGTAGAGGTAAAAACCACAGACCCCAGGTCCTGTTTGCCCCGAATCATGGGTTGGGGTAGGGGGTGCCCCTTGGCAACAAGATGCTGTCAATGCAAAAGAGATTTGACATCTGTGGGACCCCACAGCCCTGCCTCTTAGCCCCGACTCACGCTTTCTTCCGCTCCGACTTCTTCTTGGGAGCCGCCTGCACCTCAGGCTGCCGGTCGGCCTGGTTTTCAGCCCCACCAGTTTTCCAATTTCTTCCAGTGCATGGAACAGCCCCCACTCCAGAGAATCACCAGTCCCAGGGGTCACCTCTGCTGCTGTGTCTAAAGGGCCCCTCACTGCTCCCGGAATCAATGGTCAATGAGTTTTGGAGATCGCTGTGGCTTTTGGTGGTACCTGGGATAGGTTTTGTGTGATGTAAGTTCACTGGCTAATATAAGTATGCATGTTATAAGAATGTAGACATGGAGAAACTCCTCAAAGCTGAAAGCAATCTAACTTTTACAGCTCATACAGAAATTTCTCTTTTCTTTTTAAATTTAGGCCACGCCTTATAGCATGCAGGATCTTAGTTCCCTAACCAGGGGCAGAATCCATGGCTCCTGCACTGGAAGCACAGAGCCTTAACCACTGGCCCGCCAGGGAAGTCCCTGCTTTTAGAGAAATTTGTGACAATAGTCTGGCTTGGTTCATGACAAAAGTTCCCATTAAAGGCAGAAACACATCTCAGCCCCCACCTGCAGGCTCTGCGAGGTGACACCCAGACTTCTCCAGGGTTGAGGGTGGGGATGGGCTGGGGAGCTGTAGCTGCAGGTGGCCTTCCTGGTGCCAGCATGTCCACCAGGCAGCTGAGTCTGAGAGGTCACAGAACTTGTGCAAATGACACAGCTACAGGCTCTCCAATTTTCTGGAGGTTGGAAAAGTGCATCTTGGAAACCGGTTTCTGTGGGGCAGGCACATCCCCTGGTGGCTTGCAAGCCCCGCTGGGAAGACACCAAGCCTCACCTTTCTTCTGTTTCCCTACAACTGGCCTAGACTAGACAGCTAGCCCTCACTTGGCTCTTGGACTCCCTGACGCTTTCCACAGAGAGGTACAGATCACACTAGGGCTTCAGAGTCCTGTGAGTTCAGAGCCTCCCAGGTCAAGGAGCTGCAGTGTAGAGGTAAAAACCACAGACCCCAGGTCCTGTTTGCCCCGAATCATGGGTTGGGGTAGGGGGTGCCCCTTGGCAACAAGATGCTGTCAATGCAAAAGAGATTTGACATCTGTGGGACCCCACAGCCCTGCCTCTTAGCCCCGACTCACGCTTTCTTCCGCTCCGACTTCTTCTTGGGAGCCGCCTGCACCTCAGGCTGCCGGTCGGCCTGGTTTTTGCTGAGGAACAGCACATGTCGGGCCTCCTGCTCCATGCGCCGGACATAGGCCCTGTCAGATTCCAACTTCCTCTGCTTGAACTTGGGAACGGCAATGTCCGACTCTGCTCCCTTTGCTTCCTTCTCCAGTGTCTTACTGAAGGTCACCTGGGCTGAGGACAAAGGGAGACCTCAGATGGGAGAGTCACGAAGACAGTGGGCAGCGGGTGGTGCTAGGCTGGCACCCAGGTTCCTCTCTTCTCCCCAGGCTGCAGGAAGGGAAGAGCATGCTCACACGGGAGCTAAATAGGATCTAAGATGCCACCTTGGGGCACCGTGGGGTGGGATCTCCACAGCCCACTAGCACACATCAAAGATGTCCTCTGTAGCTCAGTTGAGAACAGCGACATGACCTTAAGTGTCCATCACTAGGAGACTGGCTGAATGAATCCCCCTGTATTCATCCAGAGACATCATTGTACAGCTGCTGAGGAAGGCTCAGTAGAACACCAGGTAAGGACGTGGAAATCTACAGAACTTACTGAAAGTGAAAACCCAGGGCACCAAACAATATACAGCATGAAAGTATAGCATTTAATAACACGTGAAATGTGAAATAGACATAGTACTAATAGATAAAAATATGCATAAAACTTTCCCTGGGAAGGTAAAAGAGAAGACGACCAGTGGTTTCATTCAGGGGAGGGACAGGATTCAAAGACCGAAGGAGGCTACCCCTCACCTCACACCTTTCAGAAATGGTTTTTGCCAAATCCGTAAGTTTGTATGTTTTAAATAATTTAAGCCCCGCCCCCCAAAGTGCCGATTCTATACAACATGATCCAGAATGTGCCATCTTCCATCTGGGCCAGTAACCTCCTCTACCTTCCTCAGTTCTTTCACTGTTGATTTGGCAGCCATCCAAAGAAATTACAAAATAGCATTACTGCAGAAATGAGTGCCATGTTTAGGAAAACAAACACCCATATGCCTTGGACGCTGTTCTTGCCGGGGCCCCTGCCTCTTAGCCCGACTCACGCTTTCTTCCGCTCCGACTTCTTCTTGGGAGCCGCCTGCACCTCAGGCTGCCGGTCGGCCTGGTTTTTGCTGAGGAACAGCACATGTCGGGCCTCCTGCTCCATGCGCCGGACATAGGCCCTGTCAGATTCCAACTTCCTCTGCTTGAACTTGGGAACGGCAATGTCCGACTCTGCTCCCTTTGCTTCCTTCTCCAGTGTCTTACTGAAGGTCACCTGGGCTGAGGACAAAGGGAGACCTCAGATGGGAGAGTCACGAAGACAGTGGGCAGCGGGTGGTGCTAGGCTGGCACCCAGGTTCCTCTCTTCTCCCCAGGCTGCAGGAAGGGAAGAGCATGCTCACACGGGAGCTAAATAGGATCTAAGATGCCACCTTGGGGCACCGTGGGGTGGGATCTCCACAGCCCACTAGCACACATCAAAGATGTCCTCTGTAGCTCAGTTGAGAACAGCGACATGACCTTAAGTGTCCATCACTAGGAGACTGGCTGAATGAATCCCCCTGTATTCATCCAGAGACATCATTGTACAGCTGCTGAGGAAGGCTCAGTAGAACACCAGGTAAGGACGTGAAATCTACAGAACTTACTGAAAGTGAAAACCCAGGGCACCAAACAATATACAGCATGAAAGTATAGCATTTAATAACACGTGAAATGTGAAATAGACATAGTACTAATAGATAAAAATATGCATAAAACTTTCCCTGGGAAGGTAAAAGAGAAGACGACCAGTGGTTTCATTCAGGGGAGGGACAGGATTCAAAGACCGAAGGAGGCTACCCCTCACCTCACACCTTTCAGAAATGGTGTTTGCCAAATCCGTAAGTTTGTATGTTTTAAATAATTTAAGCCCCGCCCCCCAAAGTGCCGATTCTATACAACATGATCCAGAATGTGCCATCTTCCATCTGGGCCAGTAACCTCCTCTACCTTCCTCAGTTCTTTCACTGTTGATTTGGCAGCCATCCAAAGAAATTACAAAATAGCATTACTGCAGAAATGAGTGCCATGTTTAGGAAAACAAACACCCATACGTGTACAAAAAAACACAAACACCCTAGACCCCATTTCCCAGCATCCAGGAGAAGCTGAAAGCCAGGCACCCTAACTGGCCTTGGGGACAGGGTGAGGGGATAAGCCTCCCGGGGGCTCCTTTGAGAACCTCACCTGAAACCACTGTGTCACCTACTGCCACCCACCGCTCTGGCCCTGGTGACACCAGCCTTCAGTTGGCCCTCCACAAGCTTCTGCACTGTCTGCACGGCTGGGGCCTGGCAGACTTCTTCTGCCTTAAACGCCACTGAATACTTGTGCAATTAAGTGGATTCAAACACACACGACTTTATGGCCACGCAGCGTAGGCCTGCAGTTACCCTCTTTCTTCCTCTTCTTGTTACTGATGGGGTTTTTCATCTCCTGGCGGCTCCTCATAATCTCTCGCAGTCGGAAAGGAATTTCTTGTTCATCCTGGTTCTTTGGCTTACAATTCACTTTCTTTTTTTCTTTGCTGGAAAGGAGAACACAGGGGTGAGACAGATAGCAAGTGGAACATAAGCAGAATTAGAGAAGCCGAAGCTCAGCCCGGAAAAAGAAACGTCGCAGACTACCCTGGCCGCTGTGGTGCGAGCCAGTCAAGGGAGCACGACCTCGTCCTCGCCCACCCAGAGACTGTCCCTGGACAGGTTTTTCACAGGACCCTGGGTTGGGCGGCCTTGACCTCGTCCAGGATTGCAAAGACGGCTCCTGGAAGGTCGGAAAGTGACATATGCGTCATCGGAGACTCCCTCACGCCTCTGCCCACCCGGCTGACCCTCCGGCGCGCCCACCGCACGGACCCGGCAGCACGCTGGGACCGGCATGCGGGAGTTGGGAGTCCGCAGGGTGAGGCCGGCACCCACCTGCGCGGTCCTGGCCGTGGCGCCGAGCGCTGCTTCCCCTGTTCCTGCTGCCTCCCGCCTTGCGGTCGTCCTGGTCTCCCAATCCCCGCCGTACTCGCCGGGACCGGAGCCGCCGCTCGGCGCCAGCGTCCCGCCATGGACAAGCACGGTTCTCGCCGGACAAGCCACTTCCGCATTCGCGCGCGGTCCCGCCCCACGCCCACCACTTCCGCTTCCTGTGCCCATTGAAGCCGTGCCCCTGCCTGACCGGTCGGGATTGGCCAGGGCTCGCTGTGGGCGTCTCGAGCCGACTGGGGCGCTTGCGCCATGCGCCAGGCCGCGGGCAATGGTGCTGCGGAAAGTGATTGGGGGAGGCTGGGCCATGGTCGCTGCTACCCGCGGCCAGGCAAGTACCAGCGGGGCTGGGGACGGGATGTGTTCGGGAGGCTGGGCCCCACAGGGGACGAGGAGCCCCGCTCTCCCGGCTGCTGATCGGAGCTCGGGGTGGTGACCGCGGGTTCTGAGCTCGTTCCCTCGTCCAGTACCTGTTAACCAGTTGCAGTGTGCAAGGCTTTGGGGAAAACCTCAGTAAATAGGAGCTGATGCTTCTCGCTGAAGAAGTTAGAGAAATTAAGTTTGGGCCCGTGTTCAGTGCCCTGGAGCTAGAGCTGGGAGCCTGGGTAGGGGCTGGAGGTAAAGGAGAAGGCTGCCTCCTGGACTTACGGAATGACGTGCGCTTCAAATGTGTCAGAGAAAGGGGATGAAGGAACGACGCGAATAGTCAGGATGGTCACGGGGGAGAGATGTGGCAGTGCTGGTTGGAGAGGGAGAGATGGCAATGCGGGCAGGAGCTCACAGGCTTCCACCTCCGCCTGGCTCCTGTCCACCAGGCAAAGCCACCTTAGCTGGAGGTTCAGCCTCGCTGCCCGCCATTGGCTAAGTGCGTGCCTAGGGTCAGGCCTTGAACGCAGCCTCTTTCATGAATTTACAGATCATCCTCGTCCTCAGACATTGGATCTATTTAACAAGTGGGAAACTGAGTCTAGAGGTTAAGTACCTTGTCTAAAGTCATGCAGGAATTAAGCTGAGAAAGACGTGGCGCCCCCTACCAGTGTGAGGAAGCCAGAGTTTGTCCAGAGCTGGAGGAGAGTGGGGCCTTGCCAGCTTCCCAGAGACTCATGTGCTTATCTGAATCCTTAGGGGCCACTGTCCAGCTGGGACTGGTACCAAAGGCTTCCTGGAGGCGGCAGCATTCTTCGCAAGATCCAAGTCCGTGAAGGCCGCAGAGAGTTTGCAAAGGACCATGTGGAAGTGGGGTCCCAAGCAGGTGCAGCGGGCACTGGGCCGCCGGAGCCCTCCCTGCCTGGTGGGGGCCCCTCAGAACCCCTGTACCCGCTGCCACCTGAGCTGCAGCCCCCCACCAACTGCTGCATGAGCGGCTGCCCCAACTGCGTGTGGGTGGCCTACGCAGAGGCGCTGCTTCAGCACTACCAGGATGGCGGAGAGCGGGCCCTGGCCGCCCTGGAGGAGCACATAATGGACGAGAACCTCAAGGCCTTCCTCCGGATGGAGATCCAGCTCCGCGTGAGGAGTGGAGGCTGAGCCGCCTGGCCAGACACCCTCACCCCGACACACTCCTGCTCGGATGTGCCACAGCCTCCTTTATCCATGGCCCCATTGTGCGGCTGGTGTCGGCAGAAATAGGAAGAGCTGTTTATTGACTTTGCCTGAGAATAAATAAGCTCTCTGTGGTGATTGGACGGGAGGCTTTTGTGTCATCATCTGTAGGCTTCTGTCATGTGTCATTTGTCCACTGGGCACCTGCAGCCTTCACCAGCCTATGAAGGTGCAGCTAAACTCGTCTCCCTGATGATTCAAGTGACCATGGCCCCAGGGACCCCTTGCCATATCCCATCCTCCCAGAAGTCTCATCTAAAGGTCCCCTCTTGTTACTCTAGATGGTGCAGCAGTGGGAGGACCACTTGGTCCCGTGAGGTAGCCGTTAGCAAAGAAAGCTCTGGCAGCCACAAATGCCCACAGGTGGCCTGGGAAACACCTCATTCATCTGGCTGCAGGCTTCTGAGCTGTGATACCACTGGCCTGGAGGGGCAGGGTTAAACGGATTTGTGCCTGTTTTATCTCCTCATTTAAGAGAAACGCTGGGGTTGTGATACGACTTCTTGAAGGAGTTGAGCCGATAAACAGGGCCTCCCAGGAAGAGGCCTTCAATGTAAAGCCAGTATTTCCCATAGAGCGGACAGAAAAATGAAACCACCCAGCCACAAAACATACTGCCGTGCAAATGCCTGAGAAGACACCTGGCAGTCCAGGCTGCCTTGGCCAGCTAGTGATGTCATCCAGAAACAGTTTGGTTGGTTCAGAGAAATGTAATTATAGCAATACATGTCTGTTACACTGTACGTCAGAGAGCATCTAGTCCAGCCGTGTTTTACAGATTTGAAAATGGTCCAGGAAAAGGTCTCCCTGGAGACAAAAGCATGGCACAGCTTCATGGACCTCGGGCCCCTGAAGGGGTCGACAGCGTAGAGGTGGTTTATGTCAGAGATGTGGAAAGAAGTTTGCTGCATTTTTCTCAAAAACACATATTTATGAAAGGTTTTCTTATATAAGCCTGGGGCTGCCCTTTGAAGTCGCAGGAGGTGGGAGCTAGGGGCAAGGGAGAGAGAGAGGACGTGCACCCCATGGTGGGAGCAGCAGGTGCAAAGGCCCCGGGGTGGAAGGGGCCTTGGATCTCAGAGAGCAAGAGGAAGGCATGAGAAGTCAGGCCAAAGAAGTGGATCAGGACCAACCGCACAGCTTTGGAGGCCACTGAGGGATTCCTCAGCCATCAGGACTGGACGCAGGGAGAGGCCTGAGACGGCAGCCAGTGCCAGGTCATCTTTGCTTCAAAAATGAGCAGCTTCAGGGACTCCCCTGGTGGTCCAGTGGTGAAGACTTTATACTTCTAATGCAGGGGGCCTGGGTTCAATCCTTACTCTGGGGGCTGGATCCCACATACCACAACGAAGAGTTTCCATACTGTAACTAAAGATCTCTCCTGCCACAACGAAGACCCAGCACAGCCAAATAAATGTGAAAACAACAAATAAACAAACAAGCAGCTTCCGGAGGGTCTGGTTGTTCATGATTCTGCATCCCTTGTCTGCCCTGACCCTGTCCCCAGCTCGTCCTTCCCTTGACCGCACCTAAGCCCCTTCCCGGGGAATCCTTGTCGACGTGGCCTGCCTCACAATCTCATTTGTGTGGTGTCAGGCACAGTCCTAATCAGCTTATCCAGCTGCAGGATAAATGCCCAGCCGGCACCCTGCTGAGGGAGTCCTGCCCCGCACTCCCACCATCTCCTGAGACAGGCCCCAGCACTCGGTGAGTAGTGACCTTCCCAGGTTGCCTTTCCTGGTGGTCACTTACCCAGGGGCGTTACTGGGTATCTCCCCAGAGGGTGGGAAGCTGATGGGCTCTTGACATTGCTCTCCTGAGGTCCCGGTCTGTGGGAGGCCACCCCCGCCCTGTTCAGAGAGGGCACTCAGCCCATCGCTTCCTCTATTCCCCAAGTCAAATGGTGGTGCAGGTTGTCCCCCAGGCTAGCAATGATCTTGGAGCCTCAGGCCCACACACACTCAGCCAACCTAAGTTGGCACAAGCCTAGCCAGGTGAAGGTCCCATGTCGGGTGGAAGAAGGGCACAAATATTTATGAATGGTTTTCTGATATAAGCCTGGGGCTGCCCTTTGAAGTCGCAGGAGGTGGGAGCTAGGGGCAAGGGAGAGAGAGAGGACGTGCACCCCATGGTGGGAGCAGCAGGTGCAAAGGCCCCGGGGTGGAAGGGGCCTTGGATCTCAGAGAGCAAGAGGAAGGCATGAGAAGTCAGGCCAAAGAAGTGGATCAGGACCAACCGCACAGCTTTGGAGGCCACTGAGGGATTCCTCAGCCATCAGGACTGGACGCAGGGAGAGGCCTGAGACGGCAGCCAGTGCCAGGTCATCTTTGCTTCAAAAATGAGCAGCTTCAGGGACTCCCCTGGTGGTCCAGTGGTGAAGACTTTATACTTCTAATGCAGGGGGCCTGGGTTCAATCCTTACTCTGGGGGCTGGATCCCACATACCACAACGAAGAGTTTCCATACTGTAACTAAAGATCTCTCCTGCCACAACGAAGACCCAGCACAGCCAAATAAATGTGAAAACAACAAATAAACAAACAAGCAGCTTCCGGAGGGTCTGGTTGTTCATGATTCTGCATCCCTTGTCTGCCCTGACCCTGTCCCCAGCTCGTCCTTCCCTTGACCGCACCTAAGCCCCTTCCCGGGGAATCCTTGTCGACGTGGCCTGCCTCACAATCTCATTTGTGTGGTGTCAGGCACAGTCCTAATCAGCTTATCCAGCTGCAGGATAAATGCCCAGCCGGCACCCTGCTGAGGGAGTCCTGCCCCGCACTCCCACCATCTCCTGAGACAGGCCCCAGCACTCGGTGAGTAGTGACCTTCCCAGGTTGCCTTTCCTGGTGGTCACTTACCCAGGGGCGTTACTGGGTATCTCCCCAGAGGGTGGGAAGCTGATGGGCTCTTGACATTGCTCTCCTGAGGTCCCGGTCTGTGGGAGGCCACCCCCGCCCTGTTCAGAGAGGGCACTCAGCCCATCGCTTCCTCTATTCCCCAAGTCAAATGGTGGTGCAGGTTGTCCCCCAGGCTAGCAATGATCTTGGAGCCTCAGGCCCACACACACTCAGCCAACCTAAGTTGGCACAAGCCACAGGCCAGGCTGGGCCCAGGGCAGCTCGGGCAGCGGTTTTCCATGGGGACAGCCTCTGATAGTTGGCGCTCCGCCAGGTTCCAGAGTTGCCCACACCAGGTCCACCTCCTGGGACTGGGGAAAGGGTCTGGCTGGGCCCACACTGCCCGGGCTTTGAGGAGTAAGTGTCATGGGGTTTGAGCCACCAGGGCCACAGGTCCTGCTGCTGTCCACCTTAGACGCCATGTACGTCTGGCCCCTGATCCCCAGTTCCTCTCAGGATGATGCTGCTCCCAGTGCAGAGGCCAAAGCTAAGGGAGGGCCACAGTGGGGCCCATCCAAGCCCAGGTGCCCTCGTACCCATGGCCAGGCCTTTCTCCCTGGTATGGATCGAACCACCTGTCCTTGCTTCCTGGCTGGTCTCAACCCTAATATCCTAGCAGGCAGTGGGCAGTGGCCCCAGGCTGGAGTCATGCGTTGAAACCCACAAATGGGGGACAAGAATAGTGGCCCCAAGAGGTGGTTCCTGGGCATCCAGTGCCAGGGCAGTAGGTCCTGGTCTGCGTCATGTGTTTAGCCCCAGAACCTTCTGGGTTTATAGTGTTCCCTGAGGGATTAGAGTTTCCCTCTGGTGCTAATAGGCTTAGAGGAAGGTGAGCTGCCCCCGGGCAAAGTCACCAGGGCTTAGGGCATCCAGGGGGAGGCTCCAGGGGAGGGGAGGTCACCCTGTGCAGTGGGTTCAAGGACACCAGCAGGGGATGCCCAAGCCTAGCAAGTGGCAGTGGGCGAGGGGCTGTGTTTACCAGCAGAGGGAAGACGCAGCTGGAGCCAGGGCTACACAAGTTTCATTATCACACAGGTCTCTCCCCTGCCTTCCCATTTCTCAGAATACTCTTGTTGGTTGTGTCGGGTGCTCAACATGCCACCATGAATGAGACTGAGTGTTCCATGCCAGGGTCTGGGATGGGGAATAGAAAAGGGAGGGCCATAAGGAGGGGTGCACCTGGGAGCCACCCAGCACTCTTGCCCCTGCCTGGTCCTGAATGGGGCCCCTCATGCAGTTGGCAGAGGCTCCCTGGGATAGGGGACAGCCGTCCGAGTCATATTGGGGACTGGTGGGTCTCCTATTTCAGGGTTTCCTCTGCTCCACTGGGCTGAGACCTGCGAGGAGGGTCGGAAGCAGGCGGGCCCACAGCGTGAGGGAGTCCAGAAGCTGACGGTCACTGCAAGATCTCTGCCAAGCTGGCCATGAACCTGGAGCCACCCAGGGCCGAGTTCCGGACGGCCACCAGGGTGATGGGGGGACCCGTCACTCCCAGGAAAGGGCCCCCCAAATTTAAGCAGCGGCAAACCAGGCAGTTCAAGAGCAAGCCTCCCAAGAAAGGCGTCCAAGGGTAAGCAGAGCTGTGGGAGGGTGACTCTGAAGGGAGTCGGGGTCCACCAGCGGCAGAGGAGAAAGGCGGGGCGGCACGTCTGGTCCAGGGTTGGTGGGCGCCTCAGCCACCTTTCCTGGTAGAAGGTGATCCCATCCTCCTAAGCGGGTGGGGCGGTTCTCTAGGGCTTGAGCCAGCCTGTCTCGGGGTCCCCATTCCCTGGGGACAGGGATGGGGATGGGGTCCTGTCACCCTCTCTAGCTGTTATTGCCTACAGGTCTGGAAAGCACACCCACCTGCCACCACTCAGACGCTTAACCATCATCCCCTTAACGGGTGCGTCTCTGCACACACTGCCCCATGGGTACACACCCAGACACACCACATTCCCAGGAACTCACACTCAAGTGCACGCACACCCCCTCTCCTCCCTTCCTGGCCAGTATCCCTGACTGCTCTGTCTTTTAGGTTTGGTGATGACATCCCCGGAATGGAAGGCCTGGGGACAGGTATGACCGCCACTAGTGTCTACCCGCTGTGTACCCGGGGCCCCAGCCCCCGACCCCCATGTCCTCAGGCAGAGGGCACCTCCCCCTGCTGTGCTTTATCTCCTGCCCAGCTTCAAAGCGTCAGACACCACCCAAGTGGGATTGTTCCTACTCAGTGGGTGACCATGTCTTTGGAGGGACTGGAAAGGAACAGAGTAGCAAGACCTCCCTCCCTCCACCCCCTCCCAGGCCTGGAGCCCATTCGACACCCTCAAAGGTGGTGTGTCCCCAAGGAGGGTTCTAAGCCCGGGACGTGTACTCTCACCACTGGGGTGTGGACAACAGGGCCCGGAGGGCATGGTGGCGCCTGGGGCCATGGGACCCTCGTGAACCCAATGGCCGCTTTGTTCTGCAGACATCACCGTCATCTGCCCATGGGAGGCCTTCAACCACCTGGAGCTGCACGAGCTGGCCCAGTATGGCATCATCTAGCACCGCATCCCCGCCCTCCGCCCCTCGACTCCGCGGCCCGCTCTGACCCCTGCTCAAGATTCCTGTGAGGACGGCTGCCCCCTCCGGGACGTCCAGAGTGTCTGGATTGTGTCTGGAGACCCTCACAGGGCAGTGACCTCAAGCCCCCTGGACGCTAGTTACCAGGAGCCCACCACCTCCCTGCTGGACACCCTCTCGGGGTGGCCAGACCCTGCTTAGCTTCTGAAAACAGTGGTTCACAGACCCGCTCCTCTCAAAGCTGGAAAGCAAGGGCAGGCCTCCCAGGGGGGGTCTCCCACATACCCGCCCTGCCTGCCTGTCTCGGGGTGAGGACGGCTCCCCCTCTCTAGCTTAGTTGAGGCCACTGGCAGGTGGATGGCGGGAGTCTTGCAGGCCTCAGAGAACGAGACGTCTCTGGACCAGTCACACTCGGAGGAAGCTTGTCCTTTCCGGCATGGCCCACGCTTGCTGCCCTGTTTCAAATAAAGTTAGCGTGCTCCCCACACTGGTCTGGGGTGTCTTGTTATTGGGGTAGGGCACCAGGGTGCAGTCTCTTCAGTAGGAATGCCTGGATGGGGGTGCAGGTGGCAGGGGTGGCGGGGCTGGCCAGGCTGAGGAGAGGAAACACAGCAGGTGCTGAGAAGCTCCTGGTGGCTGGGTCGGGGCAAGGCGGGCAGCCCCACGTATTACAGGGACAGCAGCTCAGGGCAGGGGGAGGGAACGCTTATCTGCTTACCACAGATTAGGAGACAGGTGCGGGGAAACTGGGCCAGCCCGCCCATCCGTAGTGTCCGCTAAAGCTGGATAGACGCCCACTGATAACCCTGCAATTCCACTCCTGTCTTTGGAGGGACTGGAAAGGAACAGAGTAGCAAGACCTCCCTCCCTCCACCCCCTCCCAGGCCTGGAGCCCATTCGACACCCTCAAAGGTGGTGTGTCCCCAAGGAGGGTTCTAAGCCCGGGACGTGTACTCTCACCACTGGGGTGTGGACAACAGGGCCCGGAGGGCATGGTGGCGCCTGGGGCCATGGGACCCTCGTGAACCCAATGGCCGCTTTGTTCTGCAGACATCACCGTCATCTGCCCATGGGAGGCCTTCAACCACCTGGAGCTGCACGAGCTGGCCCAGTATGGCATCATCTAGCACCGCATCCCCGCCCTCCGCCCCTCGACTCCGCGGCCCGCTCTGACCCCTGCTCAAGATTCCTGTGAGGACGGCTGCCCCCTCCGGGACGTCCAGAGTGTCTGGATTGTGTCTGGAGACCCTCACAGGGCAGTGACCTCAAGCCCCCTGGACGCTAGTTACCAGGAGCCCACCACCTCCCTGCTGGACACCCTCTCGGGGTGGCCAGACCCTGCTTAGCTTCTGAAAACAGTGGTTCACAGACCCGCTCCTCTCAAAGCTGGAAAGCAAGGGCAGGCCTCCCAGGGGGGGTCTCCCACATACCCGCCCTGCCTGCCTGTCTCGGGGTGAGGACGGCTCCCCCTCTCTAGCTTAGTTGAGGCCACTGGCAGGTGGATGGCGGGAGTCTTGCAGGCCTCAGAGAACGAGACGTCTCTGGACCAGTCACACTCGGAGGAAGCTTGTCCTTTCCGGCATGGCCCACGCTTGCTGCCCTGTTTCAAATAAAGTTAGCGTGCTCCCCACACTGGTCTGGGGTGTCTTGTTATTGGGGTAGGGCACCAGGGTGCAGTCTCTTCAGTAGGAATGCCTGGATGGGGGTGCAGGTGGCAGGGGTGGCGGGGCTGGCCAGGCTGAGGAGAGGAAACACAGCAGGTGCTGAGAAGCTCCTGGTGGCTGGGTCGGGGCAAGGCGGGCAGCCCCACGTATTACAGGGACAGCAGCTCAGGGCAGGGGGAGGGAACGCTTATCTGCTTACCACAGATTAGGAGACAGGTGCGGGGAAACTGGGCCAGCCCGCCCATCCGTAGTGTCCGCTAAAGCTGGATAGACGCCCACTGATAACCCTGCAATTCCACTCCTGACACCACCCCCAGGAGAAGGGGGCACGCTGTCACACACGCACCTGCATGAAATGGCACACGCATGGCAGTCATCCTCTGGAAACTGCCAAAATGCCCATCCACATGGATGTGGGGCTCTGTTCACACGGCAGTGACCAGAGAATGACTCTCAAGAAGGGACCCCCTGTGATCTTGTCTATGTGAAGGTCAGAAAAAACCATGCTCACCGAAGGCAACAAAGTTCCAACGGGGTGACCTCGGGTAGGGGATGAAGGACCCTGCTGGGCTGGATCTAGACCTGGTAGTGGGTCCATAGGTATAAGAACGAACCCTTATGCTGCCCACTGAAGGTTGGTGCCATTTATTGTATGAGTGATACATCTCTTATACCCTGGCAAAAAAAATAAAAATGAAAGAAAAGGGCTCTGAAGGGAGAGGCCTGGGCCTGGGCCTCATCTTTAACCACCACCAAGGACAGGAATGGGGGAGACAGCTTCAGAGAAGGGCAGGAGCCAGTCTATGGTGAGGACGTGGGGCTTCGTAGGCTGGGCTCAGAGGTAGGACTTGGAGGCGGTGAGAAGTGAAGGTCAGAGGTGAAGGTCGGAAGTGAGGGTCAAGTTGAAGGTCAGTGTTGGAGGTTTGGCCACAGGATTTCATCCAGTTCCTGCGTCCCAGTCTCCCTGCCGGCCAGGTGGCTTTGCCTGGCACTCTCCATGGGAGGCAGATGCCGGTCAGGCCATCGCCAGAGTTAGCTCACACTTGGAACAGCAGCGTTTGCAAGCAAGTGGGCAGTGTGAGGGCAAGGGAATGCTGGGGAGCTGGAAGCCAGTAGGTGGAGGAGGCCTGGGGCTCGAAGGTGAGTGTCCATCAGCACCCGGGCAGGTTATTCTGTCACCTGCCCTGGGAGGGGAGGGGAGGCCTGCACCTCCACGCCCCATCCTGGTGCCTGGGTCTTTCCTCCCACCTTAGGGTCAGCATGGAACCAGTTTGGCAGAGGGCGGGGCACCAGGTCTGGGACTCCTTTGGCGAGGCCCCGGTTCCCTGCTGCCCCCTTGCGGATATCCAAGGCCCTCGCCAGCTGGGTGGCCAGTAGCACCTCCACCCCCTGGACCACCACAGCCACAATGGCGTAGCTGCCCGCAGCCTTGATGTTGCTGTGCAGCCACTGGAGGAGTGGGGGGCCGCAACCGTCCAGGTGCACCACCCTCTGGGCCACATCCTCGTCCAGGCCCAGGGCCCCGAAGCCGCACTGGTCGTTGATGGAGGCTCCATCTTCCCAGGGGTCGACGCAGCAGGAGACAGGAAGGCCGCAGGCCTGGACCCCGGGGGAACTGCAGTTAAAGTACCTGCGAGGGCGCACAGGGTCAGTCTGGAGGGCAGGGCCCCTGGTCTGGCACCCTGGCACTGTGTGGACTGTCCCCTTGTTTGTCGTTTATCAGTCGCTGAGTCGTGTTCAGCTCTTTCGTGACCCCACGGACTGTAGCCCACCAGGCTCCTCTCTCCATGGAATTCTCCAGGCAAGACTACTAGAGTGGGTTGCCATGCCCTTCTCCAGGGATCTCCCCAACCCATGGATCAAACCCAGGTCTCCTGTATTGGCAGGTGGATTCTTTACCGCTGAGCTAATAGGGAAGCCCAGAATGTTTCCTACCCACTTCCAAACTGCCATGGCCACACACATGTATGTGCACACAGCATGATTCCACACGGGCACACGCGTACACAGGCACATATGCACACTTGTGCACATGCGGACACACACACAAGACCCAGCTTGCTATAATCCATCCAGCCCTGGGTAGCCGTCCGCACATGTTTCTTAGCTGGAAGGCAGACACTGCACAGGATGGCTGAAGAGAGGCCAGCGTTTGATGGGGCTGGAATAAGCCGGCCTCACTCCGCAGACGCTGCTGAGCTGGTCTGAGCAGCAGGGATGGACCAGGAGAAGGAGGGTTGAGGATGGACAGAGGCTTCTGTGGTGGTCAGTGGGTTGTGGTGGGGGCGTGAGGGGCCACACTGAGCAGCACCAAGGAACAGGAGGCTTGGGAGGAGCTCAAGGGAGTGGCACTCTTGTCACCTGCTTCCGGCAGCCCTCAGGTGCCCTTGACTTTGCCGAGCGTCCAGGGTCCCGTGAGCTGCAGGCTCGTCCCTCGTGCTACCCCTCATTTGGAAACAGTCTCACCTCCTTGAAGAGTGGGCCTCCCTAAGGCAGGGGCTCGGATGCCAGCAGCCTCGGTGGCTTTACAACATGAGAAAGGGCTGCCACCAACCCAAAGTCACGCATAGCCAGCCAATGAGAATAAGCCTGGAAAGAACTTCTAGGGTCCCTGGTATTCGGAAGGAAAGGTTCAACACGTCTCAGGCTTTTTTGTACCCTCTGTTGGGTACAAATGGCTGGTTTTCAAGAGTCTCCATGTGACTGTAAACACACTCACGCGCACACATACATACACACATAGTAGAGGAAGAATTGTGGAGTCATGGTCCAGAGTGATGTTCTGAATGAATCTGAAAGCTATTTTCAACTGACACTGGCATGTCTTGTATGATAGCCTTACCAGGAGAAAAAATTCTCCAACAAATGACTTTCTACATCTGCAGGCTGACTTTCTTCATTAACATCCCTGTGGGAACACGTGGTCCTGCTGGGCCGGAGGTGCACATGTGCTAGTGTGTCCATACGCGTGTGTACAGGTGAGGAACCTGTATACGTGAGTATGTGCTTGTGAGTGGGCGTGTGGCCTGCCTCCTCTCCGGTCCCAGCGACCCTGCCGGCCACCGCGGGGCTGCCCTCCTCCCTCGTGGGCTCTAGGACTCACAGGTTCCGCTGCCAGTCCTGGTAGGAGGCCACCCCGCAGCACTGCAGCCCCAGCTGGACTTGGTCGATGAGGAAGCACAGGTCTGGGTCTTCTTGGTAGTGCGTGATGGCCACGTGTAGGACGTGCTCCAGGCCATCCTGTAACCGACCCCAGAGGGCCACCACCAGCGCCCCTACCACAGCCTCTAGCACCAGAAAGGCGAGGATGCCCCCAGAGAAGCAGCGCAGCAGAAAGGCGTTCTCGCAGAGGGCACCCAGGCAGCCAGCCAGGCTCACTACGCTAACCGCCATCCCACCCAGCACCAGCCCCAGCATGGCGTCTGCAGGGAGGGGGTTTCCCCAGCTACTCTCCAGAGACCCCTTAACAGCCAGGCCCCAGAGCCCGATGGCCAAGGCTAACAGGCTGAGCAGAGAGAAGAGGAAGTTGGACAGGAAGACGAGGCATTTAAGGCAGCTGCCTTCCGAGGGGAGGACGCAAGCCAGGAAGCCCCCAAGGCCTGCCCTCCAGGATGGGTCCTCCCAGGGCACTGGTCCTGGGCGACTTGAAATAAGGGAGCTGCTCCTGGTGAGGGGTGGCTCCTGACCCCCAGCGTCCTGCAGAGGAAGGAGGAACAGGGAGGTCTCACCAGTGCAACCCCCTTCACCCAGACCCTGAGACACTCAGCTCAGAGCAGGGGCAGAGCCTGCAGGGGGAGAAACTTGGATGGTGGAGGTGGAAGGGGATGCTCAGAGACCCTCAATGGCCAGGGACATGGGAGTGGCCAGGAGCCCAGGGCTCTGTGGGGTGAGGGGGCTCCCAAGGACCCCACCTTGCTCTCCAGCAGGACACTTGGCCAAACTCAGGGGCCCTGGCCTTACCAAGGAGAAGAATAATGGGGTGCCTACACCCCTCTCAGTTCCCCAACAGAGGACTGGCTCACTAATCATGAGGTTGAGAGAAGCTGCAAAGCCAGTTCCATTGATGGAACCTTGCCCCTGCATGGACATCCACTTCGGATCTGCCTGCCCCTCAACCCCTCCACCAACAGGCAGGTGGGGGGCCTCTGCCCGCTCTCTGCAGGGGGAGAGGCAGCAAGCCCTCAGAGTTTGTTTGCAGGGAAGAATGAGGAAGCTAAGACCTCAGGCCTGGGCATGACCCCCAGTTTACCAGGAGGAAGCAAGCCCTTTACTCTCCACCTGTCTCACCGCATCAGAGAGGAAGAAAGAAGGGTTATTTATTGATCAGCACCCGCAGACATCGACAAATCAGTAAGAGCGAAAAGACAGGCTACCAATGACGTTGGCCTTCAGCCCCCTCTGCATCCTGTACCCTACTCCACTCTCCCACCACCCAGATCCAAGGAGATCTGCCAGATCTCTTGACTAGGGGCCATGCCGGGCAGCCTTAGGGAGGGGACAGCAGAGAGGTGAGACGGGGGGTGGGAAACAGATTGGAGGCGACAGGGAAAATGTGAGGGTGGCCCGATGTCCCTGGTGGGTGATGGTCCCTGGGTGTGTGCTGTCCTCGGGGGGCAGAGGCACCTCATGCCATGTTAAACACAAAGGCAAGGCTGGGTCACCTTTCAGGGTCTGAACAGGGTGTTGGGGGGGTTAAGACACCTGATTCGTGAAGCCCCACCCCAGTCTTAGCAGTTCCTCCTGCTGCTAAGGAGCCCCCAGGAGGTCATCTCCAGCCCTGGCGTCCCCATGCACCGCTTACCTGGGACAGCAGAGGTCTCCTTTCCCCCTCCTCCATCCTCCACCTGAACAGTGTGCTGGATCCCCCGGCTTCTCCGGCTGGGATCGATACCAGGGCTGGTGCCGCTGCTGGTGCCCGCTGGTGCCCCTGGCCGTTCTGTGAGCTGTGAGCCCCACCGGGATGCATGGTCACGACCAGGTCATGTGAGCAGTCATGTTTTAGGGCTTAAGACAGCCTCTGCTTGTGGAGATGCAGAGAATCCTTCTTCCCAAGCCCAAATTCTCGCCTTGCTCTGTGCAGGCATGACGTGGGAGCAGTCAGGGGGCTGGCCTCGTGGTCATCGCCAGAGGGTCCCAGTGTGGGCAGCATGGTCCACAATCTGGCAGACTCAGTGCTGCCCCTGAGCTCAGCTGGAGGATCAGATCACGGCTCCAGTAATAGCCCAGGAGACCTGCCCACAGCTAAATGCTAGTTTATCCCCTGATTCATTCACTGAAAGAAAGAAAGAATGAATTTGAGCAAACTCTGGGAGATAGTGAAGGACAGGGAAGCCTGGTGTGCTGCAGTCCATGGGATTGCAAAGAGTTGAGCACAACTTAACGATTGAACAACATAATTATATATGTATATATACACACACATGTATGTGTACATATATGTATATATGCACACATAAACGTATGCGTATATACAATCATATGTGTATATAATTATATATTTATAGGTGTATATGTGTTTAGTCGCTTCAGTCGTGTCTGAGTTTTTTGACTCTGTGGACTGTAACCCACCAGGCTACTTTGCTCATGGGATTCTCCAGGCAAGAATACTGTAGTGGGTAGCCTTTCCATGCTCCAGGGTATCTCTCCGACCTAAGGATCTAAGCTGGGTCTCCTGCATGGCAAGCAGATTTTTGAATGTCTGAGATACCAGGGAGACTCATAATTATATACATATATGTGTATGCATATTTGAAGTGCCTCTATTTTTTTCACAAATCTCTGGCTAAATCACTTCTTGGTTCTGAGGTACCCGAGATCTCCCACCCTCTGAGTTTCTCTGTAGCAGGACTCTGTCAAGGCTACGGGGTTCCAGAGTTTGGAAGGACCCTGGCCATGCAGCTGCCACGTGAACAGAAAGAACTGTGTCCCAGGCTCCCTGAGCCTGCATTGTCAGCCCACACACCCCGCCTGCCCTGCTGTGATGCAATGGGAAGGCTGGCTCAGAGCAGGACCCTACCCACCGCCAGCTCTGCGAGACCTCGGACACCCCCCTCACACCTCCCAGGTTCCGTTCTCGGAGTGCATGAGATGGTGACGTGTGCTGATGCTGATACTGGCTCCGAGGGCCCTGAGGCCAGGAAGGCAGAGGCTGCCAGGAGTTCCTCTACAAATCCCTTTGCATGGCAGGAGACAGGGTGGCTTCTGGGGGGTCTGTGTGCCCTGTCCTGTCTCCACAGTCCTCCCCACTCCTTTTCTCAGCTTCTTCTGTTTGATGTTTAAGCCCAGCTCTTTCTCCCCATTCACTCATCACTTTACAATCCAGCCACGCTGGCTGCTTGCTGGGCCCTGAATAGCCTGGCACTCATGTGCCCTGACCAATGCAGTCCCTTGAGAACTCCTCCTGGTGTCCAATTCCTGACTAGTATGGCCAAGAGAGCACTTTTTATTTTTAGTTGAATCATTTATCTGTTTGTTTTTTTTTTAAATTTTTTTTGGCCACTTCTATTGGTCTTTCATTTGTTTGTTTTCATCCATCTTTGTTTTCTGGCCTGTGTGGGCCTCCCATCGCAGTGGCCTCTGTCACTGCAGAGCACCAGCTCTGGGCGCATGCGCTCCAGAGCACTGGCTGGGTATTTGGACACATCGGTCCAGCAGCTCCGCGGCACTTGGGATCTTCCCAGGCCAGGGATCGAACTGGAGTCCCTTGCACTGCAAGGCGGTATCCTTACCCACTGGACCACCAGGGAAGCCCTTTTGGTTTTAATATATATATAATTTTATTTACTCTTGGCTGCACTGGGTCTTCATTGCTGCACGGGCTTTTCTCTAGACACAACGAGCAAGGGGTACCCTCTAGTTGTGGTATGTGGGCTTCTAATTTCGGTGGGAGAGACGAGCAATCAGATAGTCCCAACAAAGACTTCAGGGATCCCCTGCAGCTGAGGTGGCCTGTAGAGTTGTCCCAGACTGACACACAGGGCTAACCTTGATAACTATCGACTGTTACTGGGGATAAACTGCCTGGGGAAGGGACTGAGATCTGGAATCACCCAAGTCCCCAAAGGGGAGCTCAACCAATGCTGCTAGCAGCTTTGGTCCTGAGCAGGGTCCTGCACAAGAACAAGACAGGGTGAAAAAGCGGCATGCATGTCAGCAAGATAAAAACCACAGCCTTGCCCCTTGATAGGAGCAACCCTATCAACTCTACCGCCAATGTTTGTCCTGGGTCCTGCCCCGCTCAGGGCCACCCCCTGCCCTCTGGACGAATGCATCAGCCTCCCCAGGGGTCTCCCTCCCGCCCTTTCCCCACTCTCTATTCCCCACTCAGCCTCCAGAAGAATCCCACAGTGTAACAGAGAGCATGCTTCCTCCACTCTCACCGCTCCAAAGGCCTCCTAACACACTTAGAATTTCCGTGTGACCTGCGAGTCGCAGGGAATGGGAGATTAGAGCCCGTCGAGCTCTGTCGTGGACGAGATGCGCACCCTCTGGGCTGCTCGGCAGCGTCTCTCCCCCCCCTACGCGCGGCGACTAGTATGGCCAAGAGAGCACTTTTTATTTTTAGTTGAATCATTTATCTGTTTGTTTTTTTAAATTTTTTGGCCACTTCTATTGGTCTTTCATTGATTTGTTTTCACCCATCTGCGTTTTTTGTCCTGGTTGGGCCTCCCATCGCAGTGGCCTCTGTCACTGCAGAGCACCAGCTCTGGGCGCATGCGCTCCAGAGCACTGGCTGGGTATTTGGACACATCGGTCCAGCAGCTCCGCGGCACTTGGGATCTTCCCAGGCCAGGGATCGAACTGGAGTCCCTTGCACTGCAAGGCGGTATCCTTACCCACTGGACCACCAGGGAAGCCCTTTTGGTTTTAATATATATATAATTTTATTTACTCTTGGCTGCACTGGGTCTTCATTGCTGCACGGGCTTTTCTCTAGACACAACGAGCAAGGGGTACCCTCTAGTTGTGGTATGTGGGCTTCTAATTTCGGTGGGAGAGACGAGCAATCAGATAGTCCCAACAAAGACTTCAGGGATCCCCTGCAGCTGAGGTGGCCTGTAGAGTTGTCCCAGACTGACACACAGGGCTAACCTTGATAACTATCGACTGTTACTGGGGATAAACTGCCTGGGGAAGGGACTGAGATCTGGAATCACCCAAGTCCCCAAAGGGGAGCTCAACCAATGCTGCTAGCAGCTTTGGTCCTGAGCAGGGTCCTGCACAAGAACAAGACAGGGTGAAAAAGCGGCATGCATGTCAGCAAGATAAAAACCACAGCCTTGCCCCTTGATAGGAGCAACCCTATCAACTCTACCGCCAATGTTTGTCCTGGGTCCTGCCCCGCTCAGGGCCACCCCCTGCCCTCTGGACGAATGCATCAGCCTCCCCAGGGGTCTCCCTCCCGCCCTTTCCCCACTCTCTATTCCCCACTCAGCCTCCAGAAGAATCCCACAGTGTAACAGAGAGCATGCTTCCTCCACTCTCACCGCTCCAAAGGCCTCCTAACACACTTAGAATTTCCGTGTGACCTGCGAGTCGCAGGGAATGGGAGATTAGAGCCCGTCGAGCTCTGTCGTGGACGAGATGCGCACCCTCTGGGCTGCTCGGCAGCGTCTCTCCTCCACGCGGCCCACAGGGGGCGCGCCTACGCGCGGCGTCCGGCGCGAGACCGTCCTGCGCAGGCGCGGGCCGTTGGTGGGGCCGGAACCTGATTGCGGGGCCGGAACCTGGTTGCGCGGTCGCACGGCCGGGGGAGCGCGTCGTGTGCAGCACAGGACGTCGCGGCGGTGGCGGCCGGGCGGCGAAGCTGGAGCGGCGGTGGCGGCGGCGGCGGGAGGCCGGGGCCGGGGCTGAGGCCGGGGTCGGGGCTGCGAGGCCCGTGGGGCGACAGGCGGCGGCAGCCCGGGGCTCGAGCCCGGACACGGGAACGGCCACCATGGCCGAGAGCATCGTGAGTGGGGCGGCCGGGCGGGAGGGCGCCGGGATGAGGCAGCAGATTTGCCGGCGCGGCCTGCGGAGAGGCGCAGCGGCGCGCCCTCCTGCTCCTGGGCCGGCCGGCCGGGTTCCGGACCTCCCCGCAGCGCCTCCCGTCCCCGGCCGGAGAGGGAGGCCGGGCCGCCTGCGGGCGGCGGGCTGTGCCGGCCTCCCCCTTCCTGGTCGTGGGGTCTCGCCGGGCGCGCTTAGAGGGGCTGGGGTTTGCCGGGGGCTCGGGTCCCTTCTCTCCTCCTGTCCGCCTGTCCTGCCGTCGCCCCAGTGAGTGCCTTGTCACAGGTCACCAAAAGAGCATTATCCGGCGAGGGAATGCTAAACGGGGGGCCCCCTGCCCGCGAGAGGAAGCCGCGAAGAAGGGCGACGGGGGACTGGCGGATGGCACGGAGACCTTGACAGCCACCTGCCTGGAAAGGGACGTGAAAAGCTTGATCTCACTTTGAACACACTCCCCCTTAAAGTTTTGTTTGTTTGTTTTTAAGTGAAAATCAGAAAAAAAACGGCCGTCCCTTAACTTGTGGAAAGTTTCCCCACAAACGTCAGTGTGGCCGGAAAAAAGCCCAACAGACGCGCCGGGCAGCAGAATTTCTGAACGATTCTGAGTGTGTTCTGAACCCCCAGCTCTGGCCGTTCAGGCTTTCGTCTAGGGACTCCTGTCTCTCCTCTGGATTCAGCGGCCCTGGCGGCTTCTCCGTGTTTCCCAGCCTAGACTAGAGGAGCAGAGGGAGTAGATGGCCCGAGAGAAATGAGCAGCGGGCTCCCAAGACTTACTAATCGTCTTTGACATTAAAGGATAGGTTGAGAATGAGCACTCGAATCTACTTCCAAACCTTTCCTTTCCGGAAGATCGTATGGACAAGTGCGTGGTTTGAGAGAAGGCTACTTTTGTATCGGTGTGTAACAGAGTAGGCTCAATTGATAGCATGAATTTCTCACCTTGTGAGGAATTGAACCAGATCATTATTCCTGAAATGTATTTCAAAAGTTTTCATTTATTTAGAAGAGGTCTTAACATTTCTGTGGGATAACTGACTTCTATCTCACTAATTCTTTGACTCCCCTACGAAGTGTTATGGGCTTGTTTTTTTTAGGGACAGGGAGACCTGAGTTACCAAGAAGTTAATGTGTCTCTGTTGCCTGGTTTGTCTCTTCTTGTGTATTTTATTTATAACCTGTACCAAAGGCCAAGCCATTAACGTCCCTCAGTATAAGTTGTTTTTCTCTTGGAGTTAGACTGAACTTAGCTTGAAAACCTGGACTGCTGTTCCTTGTCGATGAACATGCAGAATAACTTCTTAAGCTTTGGAACTCTCCAGAAACATGTAATCCTGACCTTTAACTCCTCGTGTAGTGTCATGCTCTTGGTCCTCAGTGAACAGTCTAAGTGACGGTTGGCTGTCTCCCTCAGAGAGAAGCAGAGCTCTTCTTAACCTGCCTCAATGTTGGAGACAGATGGCAGAAACAAATACGTGGAAGGTTGCCTCATGTGCAGGGTGTGTACGCAGAAGACATTTTTCCAGATGTTGAATCCAGAGTGGAGTATACTAGAAAGCAAAAGTCAAAAGAGGTTTTGTTTTGGTACACACAGATGATTGAGAAAGTTAAGCAGAAGTTGGGAAGCAGAAATAAAATGAGCTGGTTTTTTTTTTTTTTTTTTTTTTGGCTATTCCGGGTTTTCACTGCTGCCACAGGCTCTTCTCTAATTGCAGGGAGTGAGAGCTACTCTCTGGTTGAGGCGAGCAGGCTTCTTGTTGCAGTGACTTCTCTTATTGTGGAACTCGGGCCCTAGGGCACATGGGCCTCAGTAGTTGCAGCACATGGGCTCAATAGTTGTGGCTCTGAGGCTCCAGAACACAGGGTCCATAGTTGTGGCTCATGGGCTTAGTTGCTCCGCAGCCTGTGGGATCTTCCTGGATCAGGGACCGAACCTGTATCCCCTGCATTGGCAGGCGAACTCTTTACCACTGAGCTACCAGGGAAGCCCTAAAATACACAATTGGAATTTCATAAGGATTATTCAAAATAAAATCTTAAAAATTGAGAACCATATGGGGGTAAAGCCTTTTCAGTTAGGCAGAAGTTTTTCGATCCCTGGGTCAGGAAGATCCCCTGGAGAAGGAAATGGCAACTTGCTCCAGTATTCTTGCCTGGAAGATTCCATGGACAGAGAAGCCTGGTGGATTACAATTCATGGGGTTGCAAAGAGTTGGACACAACTGAGGAACTGAGCATATACACACACAGAAGTTATTAGAAAATGAGAAAGGACTTCCCTGGTGGTCCAGTGGTTGAGGCAAGACTCTGAACTTCCACTGCAGGAGGCACGGGTTTGATCCCTGGTTGGGGAAGTTCTGCATGCTGACAGGTATGGCCAAAAAAAAAGAGAAAGACAGAATCAAGTTATTTTTAGGAAAATTTAGGTTATTTTTATTATTTTAAAAATATTTATTTGGACCTTTCCTGGTGGTTCAGTGGCTAAGACTCTGTGCTGCCAATGCTGGGTCCTGGGTTCAGTCCCTGATCAGGGAACTAGATTCCATATGCCACAGCTAAGAGTTAACATGCCATAACTAAGACTCAATGAATCCAAATAAATAAATATTTTTTAATAATCTGTTTATTAGGCCTCACAGGGTCTTAGTTGCGGCATGTGGGATCTAGTCTCCTGACCAGGGCTCAAACCCAGGCTCCCTACGTTGAGAACCGTAGTCTTAGCCACTGGACCAGCAGAGAAGTCCCTAGATTATTCTTAATATGCTTGATAGTATCAGACAGTAGAAAGCCATTGTGGCATTTTGTCCTGTATCAGTGAAAGCTTTTTAGAAACAACTGCTTGTGATGTTTCTCATCTGTTTAGTGTTTTGAATGCAATGTACAGTGACCAGCAGTGTTGCTGAGAGGAGCACCTACAACAAGAGTACTTTCTGGCACTTTCTGTTTGTTGCTCCTCCCATCCCTCAGGTGGTTGGAACATCCTCTGTCTTGCTGATGGCAGGACAAGCTGTTTCATGCTCTACATTGAGGCAAGACCGCAGATGGTTGGCCTGGACAAAACAGCTCACCTTCACTGGACTTCTGTCAGTGTGTAGATCAAGTCTAAAAGTGCTGCTCTGTCCAACTATCTTCCAGGCCTGATAGCCATTTCATGGCTTGCCATGAAAATATGTTATTTTTTAAACTGCCAAGTTTTACAACGGTATTAAACACCTTACTTCTCTTGCTGTTTTTATTGAAAGTAAATAACAAACTAGAAGATTTTCTATGATCTTTTTATGTTTTTAATTTTTTTTTTTTTTGGCTTTATGGCTTTCAGGAATCATAGTTCCTAACCAGAGATCAAACCTGCACCCTTGGGTTTCGCTCTGGAGTCCAAACTGCTTGTTCACCAGGAAATTCCTTGTGATCTTTAAAGCTAATCTATATGGATCTGGGAACAAAGATATTTGTTTTTTAACAACTCAGTTGTTCATGGTGGATTTTTTTCCTGTTAATGTTTCCAAAAAAGTTTTGTGTAAACCTAAAGAGAAGAACGTTAGTCTTCCAGATATATTCTTTATAAATTATGGTTAAAACTTGAGGTTGTGGGAATTCCCTGGCAGTCTAGTGGTTAGTACTTTGCACTTTGACTACTGAGGGTGCGGGTTCAAGCCCTGGTTGGGGAACTAAGATTCCACAAGCCATGTGGCGAGGCCAAATAAATAACATTTTTTAAAAAGTTGAAGTTCTATTTTTATGAGTGAAATGATAAGAGTTGAGTAATAGGATAGTCCTCTTTGGAACGTCCTCCCATGTGCTGTTAACTCTCAGACCTTGGCTTCATCTTCTAGAAACATTGATTGGGTTGCAACATGCAAGGGGAAAGGCTAAGTTTGAGTGACCCGCGTGCTGAAAGACTGCAGATGTTAGTTTCAGTAATAGGTCAAGACCTTTCAAGTCTGTGCAGTAACCATCTTGTTTCATTTCCCACAGATAATTCGTGTCCAGTCCCCAGATGGGGTGAAGCGGATCACGGCAACAAAAAGAGAAACGGCTGCGACATTTTTGAAAAAGGTACCTGTGGCTTGGGTGTGGACCTTTATTCATCCTCCACTGTTACTCCCTTCTTAGCCTGCACCTTTTCTCTTTCCCTCACGTTCTAATTCCTCCCTCCTCCCAAGTTCAGTCTCTTGCTTGGTTTTCTTTGTCATGATTGGTGGGACTGATACAGAGCAGATGTCTCACAGCTGACTACTGCTTGCTTACCCCGGCAGGACGAAGAGCCCTAAGGTCATTGTAAAACGATTTCACGGGAGGAATATTTATGAGTGAAAAACCAGAGAGTGAAGAACTTGGAGATGGGCAGAGCGTGGCTCCTGGCTGGCCGCCTGTTTTCACTGGGACACAGCTGCACTCGCTGCTTGGGTACTGGCTGGTTGCTCTTGAGCTCCAGCGGCAGCGCTGAGTAGCTGCGACTGATTTGTGGCCTGAAAGCTGAAAATGCTTCTTGCCTGGCTCTTTACAAAGTTTGCCACTCTCTACTTTATACATTCTTTGTTATTTGAATTTGTTGCAGGCAACTGTTACCTTTGTAATAATAAAAAAGTACCATTTTTATAAGCCAAAAAAAACTGTCAGGTCACAAACTGTTAAGGCCAGAGGAAATTTTAGATATCATGTCATCTGACCTTTTTACTTTCACAAAGATGGAAACTAAAGAGGGAATATGGAGATTTGTGGAGGGTTACACTGTGGTCTGTTAAGAAAGTCATATCACTTACCTGAGAAGTTTGGTTTCTGAAAAGTGGTTGTTAATCCTGATTCCAACAGTGCTGCTTAAGCAACCGTATTAACAAGAATAAAAGGAAGAAGAATCAGGTGCAGTACAAAACTTGGTCTTTAGTCCTCTTTGGAACGTCCTCCCATGTGCTGTTAACTCTCAGACCTTGGCTTCATCTTCTAGAAACATTGATTGGGTTGCAACATGCAAGGGAAAGGCTAAGTTTGAGTGACCCGGTGCTGAAAGACTGCAGATGTTAGTTTCAGTAATAGGTCAAGACCTTTCAAGTCTGTGCAGTAACCATCTTGTTTCATTTCCCACAGATAATTCGTGTCCAGTCCCCAGATGGGGTGAAGCGGATCACGGCAACAAAAAGAGAAACGGCTGCGACATTTTTGAAAAAGGTACCTGTGGCTTGGGTGTGGACCTTTATTCATCCTCCACTGTTACTCCCTTCTTAGCCTGCCCCTTTTTCTCTTTCCCTCACGTTCTAATTCCTCCCTCCTCCCAAGTTCAGTCTCTTGCTTGGTTTTCTTTGTCATGATTGGTGGGACTGATACAGAGCAGATGTCTCACAGCTGACTACTGCTTGCTTACCCCGGCAGGACGAAGAGCCCTAAGGTCATTGTAAAACGATTTCACGGGAGGAATATTTATGAGTGAAAAACCAGAGAGTGAAGAACTTGGAGATGGGCAGAGCGTGGCTCCTGGCTGGCCGCCTGTTTTCACTGGGACACAGCTGCACTCGCTGCTTGGGTACTGGCTGGTTGCTCTTGAGCTCCAGCGGCAGCGCTGAGTAGCTGCGACTGATTTGTGGCCTGAAAGCTGAAAATGCTTCTTGCCTGGCTCTTTACAAAGTTTGCCACTCTCTACTTTATACATTCTTTGTTATTTGAATTTGTTGCAGGCAACTGTTACCTTTGTAATAATAAAAAAGTACCATTTTTATAAGCCAAAAAAAACTGTCAGGTCACAAACTGTTAAGGCCAGAGGAAATTTTAGATATCATGTCATCTGACCTTTTTACTTTCACAAAGATGGAAACTAAAGAGGGAATATGGAGATTTGTGGAGGGTTACACTGTGGTCTGTTAAGAAAGTCATATCACTTACCTGAGAAGTTTGGTTTCTGAAAAGTGGTTGTTAATCCTGATTCCAACAGTGCTGCTTAAGCAACCGTATTAACAAGAATAAAAGGAAGAAGAATCAGGTGCAGTAGACAGAGAAGAGAATCTCTGTGTCTTTAAGGACTTTTTTAACATCCTGCATGTGTGCTTAGTCACTCAGTCATGTCCAGCTCTTTGCAACCCCATAGACTGTAGCCTGCTGTGGAATTATCCAGGCAAGAATAATGGAGCGAGTTGCCATTTCCTACTCCACTTTAATATCCTACTCTTTGCTTTTTTTAGTACCAGCTGACCATTGTCAGTTTGCTCCTAAAGATGGTGTTGGGATACACTAAATGCTTGAGATCTTGAGAGAGCATCTGAGACAAGAAACTTTAAGTAGCTATTGCTTGGACAGTTGTAGGGATAAACAGGAGATGTCAGAGGACTGCTTTCAGTTGTCCTTTACTTTTCTTTGTCATATGGAGATTTCTTAAATCTGTATTAATCATGTAGAGATACGATTTGTTTTTAACTTGAGACTCTTATGCTTAGCTTCAAATGTAGAGTTGTCGGACAGGTTAAATTCTGATGATTTCAGAGAAACCTGAAAATACAGGATTGTTGTTCTGATTTTTGTTTGTTTCAGGAGTATTCCTGAAATCCTAGTGTTCCCTCTAGGTAGGTAAGTGTTGCCTTGTGTAGGGAATACAGACACAGCAGCTGTCATGGAGAAGGTGGAGTCAGGGAGGTACAGTGTAGTGTTGACCTAATTGCTGAAGCCATCATTGACAAAGGAGTCATTTCTTAGGAGAAATTTTCTTGCTCAAAAGCAAGCCTGGCTCTTTACAAAGTTTGCCACTTTTACTTTATACATTCTTTGTTATTTGAATTTGTTGCAGGCAACTGTTACCTTTGTAATAATAAAAAAGTACCATTTTTATAAGCCAAAAAAAACTGTCAGGTCACAAACTGTTAAGGCCAGAGGAAATTTTAGATATCATGTCATCTGACCTTTTTACTTTCACAAAGATGGAAACTAAAGAGGGAATATGGAGATTTGTGGAGGGTTACACTGTGGTCTGTTAAGAAAGTCATATCACTTACCTGAGAAGTTTGGTTTCTGAAAAGTGGTTGTTAATCCTGATTCCAACAGTGCTGCTTAAGCAACCGTATTAACAAGAATAAAAGGAAGAAGAATCAGGTGCAGTAGACAGAGAAGAGAATCTCTGTGTCTTTAAGGACTTTTTTAACATCCTGCATGTGTGCTTAGTCACTCAGTCATGTCCAGCTCTTTGCAACCCCATAGACTGTAGCCTGCTGTGGAATTATCCAGGCAAGAATAATGGAGCGAGTTGCCATTTCCTACTCCACTTTAATATCCTACTCTTTGCTTTTTTTAGTACCAGCTGACCATTGTCAGTTTGCTCCTAAAGATGGTGTTGGGATACACTAAATGCTTGAGATCTTGAGAGAGCATCTGAGACAAGAAACTTTAAGTAGCTATTGCTTGGACAGTTGTAGGGATAAACAGGAGATGTCAGAGGACTGCTTTCAGTTGTCCTTTACTTTTCTTTGTCATATGGAGATTTCTTAAATCTGTATTAATCATGTAGAGATACGATTTGTTTTTAACTTGAGACTCTTATGCTTAGCTTCAAATGTAGAGTTGTCGGACAGGTTAAATTCTGATGATTTCAGAGAAACCTGAAAATACAGGATTGTTGTTCTGATTTTTGTTTGTTTCAGGAGTATTCCTGAAATCCTAGTGTTCCCTCTAGGTAGGTAAGTGTTGCCTTGTGTAGGGAATACAGACACAGCAGCTGTCATGGAGAAGGTGGAGTCAGGGAGGTACAGTGTAGTGTTGACCTAATTGCTGAAGCCATCATTGACAAAGGAGTCATTTCTTAGGAGAAATTTTCTTGAGAATACTCAAAAGCAAGCACATTTATTATACTGAGATGATGTTTTCCCTCCAGGGAAAATCCTTTCCTCTGATTATACAAATAATATGGATTAATTATAAAAGGCTTGAAAAATACAGAGAAGCATAGAGAAGTAATAAGAATAACTCAAATAACTTCTGCTAGCCGAAAGTGACTGTTACTGTGGCATGTGTGTGTGCACGTGTGCAGGCTCTAGTGCTGCACACTTCTGCACATGTGTGCCTATGCACATACTCTCACCACAAGAGGATCCTGCTGCACTGCTGCTGCATTTCACATCTGACTTTAAGGAGAAACATTTATGAATAACTAAGAAAGCAAATAAAGAAAAACACTCTAATGCCTGCATTTTACTTTATATATAAAGTGCTTTTTAATTTTTCATAAAGTGCTTTCTTAGACTGATTTAGAAATAATGTATTTTAATCATGTATTATGGATTTGTAAAGAGGAAGATCCAACTGAAATTAATCGGGTAGGATCTCCCTATGACCTTACATTCAGAGTCCAGCCTTCCTGAGCCATTTTTTGACTCAGGTGTCAGTGTCATGTCTTGTGGAAGGGGTCGCCATCTGCCCTCTCAAGAAGGTCAGTGAGCCAGCCACGGACACCTGTGGCTGCAGGTGCAGGTGCTAGGGTGCTCGCCACCTTACCAACAGGGCTCAACAGCCGAGATCCCTGTTTCTTCCTTGATTGACAATTGAATGGGCTGACTGATAGCAGTATTAAGGGGTAATTTTTTCTATGTAGAGATACGATTTGTTTAACTTGAGACTCTTATGCTTAGCTTCAAATGTAGAGTTGTCGGACAGGTTAAATTCTGATGATTTCAGAGAAACCTGAAAATACAGGATTGTTGTTCTGATTTTTGTTTGTTTCAGGAGTATTCCTGAAATCCTAGTGTTCCCTCTAGGTAGGTAAGTGTTGCCTTGTGTAGGGAATACAGACACAGCAGCTGTCATGGAGAAGGTGGAGTCAGGGAGGTACAGTGTAGTGTTGACCTAATTGCTGAAGCCATCATTGACAAAGGAGTCATTTCTTAGGAGAAATTTTCTTGAGAATACTCAAAAGCAAGCACATTTATTATACTGAGATGATGTTTTCCCTCCAGGGAAAATCCTTTCCTCTGATTATACAAATAATATGGATTAATTATAAAAGGCTTGAAAAATACAGAGAAGCATAGAGAAGTAATAAGAATAACTCAAATAACTTCTGCTAGCCGAAAGTGACTGTTACTGTGGCATGTGTGTGTGCACGTGTGCAGGCTCTAGTGCTGCACACTTCTGCACATGTGTGCCTATGCACATACTCTCACCACAAGAGGATCCTGCTGCACTGCTGCTGCATTTCACATCTGACTTTAAGGAGAAACATTTATGAATAACTAAGAAAGCAAATAAAGAAAAACACTCTAATGCCTGCATTTTACTTTATATATAAAGTGCTTTTTAATTTTTCATAAAGTGCTTTCTTAGACTGATTTAGAAATAATGTATTTTAATCATGTATTATGGATTTGTAAAGAGGAAGATCCAACTGAAATTAATCGGGTAGGATCTCCCTATGACCTTACATTCAGAGTCCAGCCTTCCTGAGCCATTTTTTGACTCAGGTGTCAGTGTCATGTCTTGTGGAAGGGGTCGCCATCTGCCCTCTCAAGAAGGTCAGTGAGCCAGCCACGGACACCTGTGGCTGCAGGTGCAGGTGCTAGGGTGCTCGCCACCTTACCAACAGGGCTCAACAGCCGAGATCCCTGTTTCTTCCTTGATTGACAATTGAATGGGCTGACTGATAGCAGTATTAAGGGGTGACAAGTGTACATGAGCCCAGGCAATGACCTGTGTGTCAGCCCTCCTGCCCTGCAGTCAGAAGATGTACCCATTCTAGAGAAATTCACATCTCACCTTTGATCATTTATAACCTGCTATTTTCACTTGACAGTAGGTTATGACATGGCTCTATGTCAATAAATGTAGGTTTATATCTTTTTTTTTAACTGTAATAAGAAAAATAACAAACTTCACCATGCAGACTGTATTTGTGTACAGTTCAGTAGTGTTAAGTATGTTCCTAGTGTGGTGCAACCATCACCATCGTCCATCCCCAGAACCTGTTCATCTTCCCACACTGAAGCTCTGTTCCTACTACACACTAACTCCCGCTCCCACCCTCCGCCCTTGGTAACCACCCTACGCTCAGTCTCTGTGAGTCTGACACCTCCAGGTGTGTCGTGTAAGTGGACTCATACTGATTTTTGATAAACAAATGATTCGGGTGTGCATTTGTGCCCTGTAAATGGGCTTTGAAATGACCTTCCTGTTCCCTCACAGGCTTGTCTGAAAAGTGTATACTGACCACTGTGAACATTGTTGGCTCCCATCTTTCTGCCCCCACACTCGATAGCCTTGATCCTGATTTAATATGTGGCATTATGCCCTCTAAGGAAGTGGTTTTGCAAGTGTGATGAGGTGGCTTGCATTGAAAATCTCTCATAGAATCTTGAGTTACTGGTTCCTTTGAGACCGTCTAATGCTTCTCCCTGAAGAGTTGCCTCTCTTGAGTCATCAGACCATAAACCCCTCCGGAACAGGGCTTGCTTTCTCCTGGCTCTCTTGTGGTGGCGTCTTTCCTCACCTCCAGGATCCAAGGGTTTGTTTCTGCTGCTGTTACTCCCCTGAAACGGCGCTTACTGAGTCACCCCAGATCCTACTTCTATCTTTTCTTTCCCTTGGCTGCACCCTGTGAGAACCTAGTTCCCCAGCCAGGCGTTGAACACATACACTCCTCAGTGAAAGCACAGTCCTGACCATTGAAATGCCAGGGAATTTCCCTCAGTCTGACCTCTTAGCCGCAAGTGACACTGTTCTTTCTCTCTGTAATACTTACACGTTGTTTTAACTGTGAAATAAAGTACTGCTAAGAGGTGCTTGAAAACTATGAACAGTCAAAAAGATTGATGATTGAAGCAAATACTTGGGTCCGGGTTGGGGCAGTGCCAGCCTCTGGGAACCGCTGGTCAGCCTTCCCGCTTCATCACTCTGTCGCTCCTCTCCTGACTTGATGGGGGCTGCTTCCACACTTCTCTGTGTTTTATCACCTCAGTATGCACTCCTAAATCCTAACTTTTAGTTTTTCCTGTTTTTGAACTTAAATGGAATCTTATCATGTATTCTTTTTGTTACCTTCAATTATAAACATTTGTATTCCTTTTGCTCCTTTCCGTGTTTATGGTTTTGTTACAGTAGTCACACATCAAGATTATCTCAGGTATGAAATAAAGTTTTTAAATTTTTTTGGCCACACTGCGAAGCATGTGGGATTTTAGTTCTTCTACCAGGGATGGAACTCTCACCCCTTCCCCCACTCCCCTCATTGGAAGACAAAGAGTCTTAATCACTGGACTACCAGGAAAGTCCTAGTTTTTAACTGTGCACTTGTAAGACTCTGCTAATACATATTTTTGAATGTCTGACGCCTCATGTTAGATTTCTGTATTTTTAGATAAAGAATTCAGAGAGTTCACAGAAACAGTTATTTCCACAGGAGCAATATATAAAACTTAATAGATATGTGTTTGCATCTCCCAGCAGTGGAATTCTGCATGTGTGAAGTAATGTTGCTGGTTATTGTATTTGAAAATACAGCTGCATCTCAGTCCTCACAGAAGGCACAGATCTGGGTCATGTGGTCATAGGGATCTCCCTCTGCCCACAGGACCTGCCTACACAGCATCCTGCTCCACTTCAGAGATTGCCTTACATCCCATGAGTGCTGTCCTAACACACAGCCGACATTCCTGGTGCAAGAGTTCTTATTCTTGGTAATAACTTGCAGTGCTCCATCTATAGAAAACCAGTGTGGTTTTGCAGAACAGATAAAATGCCTATTTGTTAATTTCAGCTTGTATCTGTTTCAGAAAAATGTCAAAGTCCTTAGTCTTGTTTGTTTCTTTGTTTTTGGCCAACTGCACAGCGTGCAGGGTCTTAAATCCCTGAGCAGGGATTGAATCCATGCCCCCTACATTGGGAACATGGAATCTTAACCCCTGGACTGCCAAGAACGTCCCTGGTCCCATTCCTGACCTGCATTGTTGCTATGTTAGGATTCTTGTGGCAATGGTTTCCTGTTCTGTGATTTGGAGTTCTCATCTTTGTGTGTCCCCTGCATCTGAGTTTTCTGTCTGGTGTTCAGCCTGAAGAACATTCTCTGGCGTTTATTGTGGTCGAGGCTGTGGGCAACAGGTGCCCTTGGGTCTTGTCAACTTGAGAATGTTTTCATTTTGCCCTTGTATTTGAAGGGCATTTTCTCCAGATGGAAAATTCTGAGTTGACAGGTTTTTATTCCTGCCTCAGCACTTTAAAGATGTTGTTGCATTGTCTTCTGGTCTCCATTGATCTTTGGTTTTTAGTGATGCGATGACAACATGCCCAGGCATGGTTTTTCTTTTTATTTATCCTACTTTGGTTTTGCTGAACTTCCTGGATTTGTTACTCATATGTTTTTCATCAAATTTGAGTGTTTCGGCCATTCTTTCTTCAAATATTTTTCAGTCCTAGTCTTATTCTCTTCTGAGGATCATTTAATTTTGTTCCAGGAGTTCCTAACACTCTGTTCATTTCTTTCAAATCTGTATTTATATTGTATAGTTTCTATTAACCCATCTTTAATTGACTTTTTGTTGTCTCCCTTCTGATGATAAGCCCATCCACTGAATTTTCTATTTCAGTTGCAGAATTTCCAGTTGATTCTATTTTATCATTTCTGTTTCTCTGCCAAGATTTCCTATCTCAGATGATCCTAAGAGTCGAGCTCCAGTTTTGGCCCCTCTCTTGGCCCCAGACTCGAATTTCCTCATGAGAGTGCAAAATAACAAGAGAAATTTGGTTAATGAGGAGCAGTTTCTAAACTCCCTAGAAATGTCTGATGTATATGTGATCAGAGTAGTGAGACTTAAATATTTTGTTAATGTTATTTGCTGTGCCATGTGACTTGTGGGATTTTAGTTCCCCAACCAGGTATTGAACCCAGGGCCTTAACAGTGTGCAGACTCCTAAGCACTGGACCATCAGGGAATTCCCTTAAATATTTTATTAAAATCTCTGTTGTTTGGGGCTTGTTTTAGGTCGCGAAGGAGTTTGGCTTCCAAAATAACGGCTTCTCGGTTTACATCAATAGAAACAAGACTGGAGAAATAACACCGTCATCTAACAAATCCCTCAATCTGCTGAAGATCAAGTGAGTGCCCGAGGGGAGAAGGTAGGGAGTGGGGAGGGTGTCCTGGCACCAGTTACCTGCCTGAAACCACTAAGTTCTCTCAGTTTCCTGCTACTTCAGTGATTATGGTCCTGAACACAGACCAAAGTACAGGTGACTGTGCTTCTTGCGGCGCTGAGTTTACAGTTACTGTCGAGAAAATCTGATTGACTTGCAGAATTCAGGGATGTGCATCACAGAGGAGAAGGAGTTATAGTATGTGTGCAGTTGCACACTCAGCTGCTTCACGGCAGAGAAGGACCTTGAATGTAGTCCTGTATGTAGTTCTGCCTTGGGACCTGCTTGGTAGGTCCGTGCTGTATCTCTTGCTGGCAGGACCCCCTGGAATGTCTTAGAATTGATGGGTAATGTCAGAAGGAGTTTCTAGGGTGCAGAGACCTCTTCTGTTTTTCTAGTTTTATGGAAGCACAGCCACATCCATTTATGTGTTTTCATGCTACAAGGGCAGGGCTGAGTGATAATGGCAGTGGCTGTCTGGTCTGCAAAGCCAAGATATTTTACTGTTTGGCCCTTTATAGAGGTCTGCTGACCCCTGTCTATGCCATGTCAACATACCTGCTCGTGTATCAGTGAGCAGAACCCTTCAAGTCATCTCTGTCCTTAGATAACAGGCAGGTAATTCTCCCATTTGGGCTACAGGTAGATGACTAAGACGAATTTCCCCCCATGACCGAGTGCAAAATAACAAGAGAAATTTGGTTAATGAGGAGCAGTTTCTAAACTCCCTAGAAATGTCTGATGTATATGTGATCAGAGTAGTGAGACTTAAATATTTTGTTAATGTTATTTGCTGTGCCATGTGACTTGTGGGATTTTAGTTCCCCAACCAGGTATTGAACCCAGGGCCTTAACAGTGTGCAGACTCCTAAGCACTGGACCATCAGGGAATTCCCTTAAATATTTTATTAAAATCTCTGTTGTTTGGGGCTTGTTTTAGGTCGCGAAGGAGTTTGGCTTCCAAAATAACGGCTTCTCGGTTTACATCAATAGAAACAAGACTGGAGAAATAACAGCGTCATCTAACAAATCCCTCAATCTGCTGAAGATCAAGTGAGTGCCCGAGGGGAGAAGGTAGGGAGTGGGGAGGGTGTCCTGGCACCAGTTACCTGCCTGAAACCACTAAGTTCTCTCAGTTTCCTGCTACTTCAGTGATTATGGTCCTGAACACAGACCAAAGTACAGGTGACTGTGCTTCTTGCGGCGCTGAGTTTACAGTTACTGTCGAGAAAATCTGATTGACTTGCAGAATTCAGGGATGTGCATCACAGAGGAGAAGGAGTTATAGTATGTGTGCAGTTGCACACTCAGCTGCTTCACGGCAGAGAAGGACCTTGAATGTAGTCCTGTATGTAGTTCTGCCTTGGGACCTGCTTGGTAGGTCCGTGCTGTATCTCTTGCTGGCAGGACCCCCTGGAATGTCTTAGAATTGATGGGTAATGTCAGAAGGAGTTTCTAGGGTGCAGAGACCTCTTCTGTTTTTCTAGTTTTATGGAAGCACAGCCACATCCATTTATGTGTTTTCATGCTACAAGGGCAGGGCTGAGTGATAATGGCAGTGGCTGTCTGGTCTGCAAAGCCAAGATATTTTACTGTTTGGCCCTTTATAGAGGTCTGCTGACCCCTGTCTATGCCATGTCAACATACCTGCTCGTGTATCAGTGAGCAGAACCCTTCAAGTCATCTCTGTCCTTAGATAACAGGCAGGTAATTCTCCCATTTGGGCTACAGGTAGCCTGACTGCTGTGACCACTGGCAAGGGTTGGGCCGGGCTTTGTTTGTACTTGGCTTGTACCAGCTTGACTTCCCTTACTATTTTTGCCTCTCACCAGTCAGAATAATAGGCTACTTTGGCAATCTGTGTGGTTATTTTTAGACTCACAATTAGTATATCTAGGGGGAAAAATACAATTTTAGCACAAATTTATTTGTTCTTCAACAGATATTTGCTCAGCACCTACTCTTTGCCTGCTGCTATGATGATGTAAAACCTTTCCGTGTTTGTATTTGTTTCCAGTGTGTGAGGACTGTCTTTCCTCCCAGCTTGCAAAAGGTTTCTGCGTCTTGAGAGTCACTGCTCGTGGGTGTTACTCGGATTTGGACTCACACCCACTACTCACTGGCTGTGTGCCTCGGAAGTCACCTCATCTCACTGGGCCTCCCTGTCTCTGTCTGCAGGGGGATGGTGGTGACTCCTCCACGTGGTTGCCCGGTGCCTTCATGGGACAGGCACTGTGGGGGACGCAACTGTGCATCTCAGAGCTGTTCTGATGGCCGAATGCCAGGAAAGGGGGGCTGCAGGGTGGAACACCCATGAGGCAACGCTGATCCTGAGGTGTGGTGACACTTGGAGGTCATGTCTTTCTGGATGATTCTAGAGCACCTCTTTCCAGTGCTAGTTGTGATGCTTGCTGAGCAGCATGTCCAAACTTGAGAACCACGTCCTGTCCCTGTTCGAGAGTTACCTGACCATGTCTGTAAGGGTTGGTCACCCAGAGCTTCTGTGGGTCTCACTCTGCTGCCTTTGTTTCCATTCTCGCAGTTCAGCTGGCTGATCTAATCTCTTGTTCATTTGTAGGTTCTTTTTTCCCCACCTCTGGTTGCTTTTAAGATTTTCTGTTTGTCTTGGGGTCCTCTGGTTTCTGTTTGACCTGTCCAGGTGTGGACTCCTAGATGGTTTGTTAGTTGCTTTGTTTAATGCTACCTGATGTAAAATGTGTTTCCTGTATCTGCAGTTCAGGTCTAGAAAACTCTTGGCCATTATCTCTTTAAATGTTACCTCTCCCCCATTCTCTCTGTTACTTCACTGATTACATTTCTTACTTTATTTTCTGTTTGGTTCCTCTGCTCTCACGCTGACCTGCAGGCTTCCTGTGAAGGCTCCTAGGTTCTTTGGGGACCCTGTCTTGGCCTGTCACACACCTGATGCTTCTCTGTTGGGTCCTGAGTTGTTTAGGGTCTGTCTCCCCTGGGTGTATTTAGGGTTTGTGAGAGTGCTGGGGCACTGTTGCTGGTTTTGTGTAGCCTGTTCCTAACTAGGGGACGTGGGCAGACTGCTGAGCCTGGGCCCCTCTGCCCACTCTCTGAGCCCCTGGTCCTTGCAGAGAACCTCTTGCTGCTGACACTCTTTTCAATCTGTTTCCAGCTAACATTCCATACATAAGTTTATATTTGTCTTGAATTCCACACCTGAAGTCCTTGGCTGTCTAAATCTGTTGATTGTTGCCTGCCCTCTCTTGCTCCTGGTAATTCATTTCTCTTGTGTATTTGATGACTTTTTGCTGAGCGCTTTTATTTGGCTATTCTTGGTTTTAGGATCTGGAGTCATTGGCTTTTCAACTGAGAAGCATTTGCTTCTGTGGGCACAAGGGGGCGTTGGGCGCCCAGCACTTAAGTGAATTTCTACGTCGGTGCTCTGCAGCGACAGAGGCCACTGCGATGGGAGGCCCACACAGGCCAAAGAACAAAAGATGGAAATAAATGAAAGACCAATAGAAGTGGCCAAAAAAAAAAGAACAGATAGAAGTCCTAAAGTCTAATATACCCTCTCTCAGAAATCTGCCCTGCGGCCGGGAGGCCACACCTTGTCTCAGTGGCATCATGGTGGCAGGTCCTGCAGGGAGTCATCCCTGTCATGTGGGAGCAGCAAAGCGTACTGTGGGGCGGCTTTCACTGCAGGATGATGATTAGACGTAGACCAGGTTTGGAGGGGTTGTGTGAGAACAGCAGAGGCAGGAAGTGCGTCTTTAATCATCTCAGGTTTGTATATCAGTGACATCTGTGTTATGGGCATATGTGTATGAAGGTAAAGAAATAGAAAGATATGTCCCTGGGAGGTAAATTGGGGAGCTGAAGAGAGGGCCAAGGAAGAAATGAGGGAGAGTGGGAGCCAAGCAGAGGAGGAGGAGGGAGAGGAGGAAGAGAAAGGAGAGGAGGAGGGGGACGAGGGAGAAGGCTGTACAGCTCCAGCATCTGCTGTGATTGTGCATCTTCTGTGTGGAGCTGGGTGTGTCTGCATGTGCAGCGTGGATCCTGCAGTGTGGTCCTAAGGACGTACATCAGTCCAGAGAGCCTACTGCTGACTTTGATAAGGCCAAGAGGCGTAGGGGAGGCGGGAAAAGAGAACTCTAGTCTCTTAAATTGGAAGCCTCACTGTTTAGGCCTTCGGGGTGGTTGGCGCTGCTGCTAGCGGGCATCAGAGGTTTTCACATCTGAGTTGATCTTCTGTGCAACTCGAGTTGTGAAGAAAGAAAGGTGGCCTTGACTGACATGTGTTGTTTGAACAGGCATGGGGATCTGTTGTTCCTCTTTCCCTTGAACCTTGCTGGACCGTCGTCTGAGATGGAGACATCGGGCCCACAGGGGCTGAAGGCCTGTGGTGCTCCCAACGTGGTAGAAGATGAGATCGACCAGTACCTCAGCAAGCAGGACGGGAAGATCTACAGGAGCCGCGACCCGCAGCTGTAAGTTGCCCTTGGGGCCACTGGGTCTGTCAGGTGAAATGTCTAATGTGTCCTCATGAAGAAATGTTAAATTTCATGTTTGACCATTGTTACCAGATTACATCTCACTTTATTTTGTGAGTTTTTTCTCAAAGCATGCTCCACATGTACTTTAAAAGTTTTTAAGTGAGAACCAAGAGATCTGAAAGAAGGGAGGGACCTTAAACTGAGTCCTCTCTTTGCTGTGCCGCTGAGGTCCCTGAGTGCATACGCAGAGTGGACTTCAGCAAGTGTGACAGGGTGGAGGGTGGGTGGTAGCTGACTGCAGGTCCTTGTTCACACTGTCTGTTTAATTCTAGTGGAGGAATCTCAGCCTTCCGTGCTCAGTGTGCCCTTTCCCTTCTTCTAGGAACCTCTTGCTTGCTGAAAGTGCTGCCCCTTTCACTGAGGATTGTATAAGAAGCTTATACTTGTGTCATTTGTTTATTTTTGATTTTTTGCAGTTCTTTTTAAGGAGGTTAGTTAGTTTATACTCTGATGTAAAGCTGAGTGAGGGTTGTCTCCATAGTGAAGTCTGTAACTGCATCACTCCGTAAGCATGACATTGAGATACTGGGATGCCGCGTGCTGCTTTCGTGACCTGTGTATCTCAGATCAGAGGTCCCTGATGGTGCTGAGCTGGAGTTGGCATGGACCCACTCTGACCGTGGCCATCGTCAGCCCTCTGCCCCGGTTTGTGTTCCTCTCAGGGACCCATGGTGGCTCCCACCCCAATCAGTGTTTGTGATGCCTCATTGGGAGTCTTTCTGAGAGTACGTGTGCCTGTGTGTGCATCACCTGGAGGAGCCTTCCTGTTGGGGGACCCAAGCCCTTTTTGTTCCAAAGTACAGAACGCGGTGCATCTGAGAGTGCTCACCCCATGTTGGCAGTGCTACGACCGCCTTCCAGCACCCTTGCCACCCTAGTGCGCCTCCACTGTCCTGCTCTGTGGGGCCTGAAACCCACAGAGTCAAGGGATCTGTTCTTGCGTTTTTCCAAAATATGCACGAAGTGGGAAATTTTCCACATGTGAGCTGTTCATATACCATTCTCAGGGTCTTTGCCATGTCCACCTGCCAACTTTCCTAGTCTTTACCTAACATTTTTATTTAAATTAACTTTAAATCCATTCACTCTTGATTTTAGTTTGTGTCATTTGAAGCAGGTAATATCCATAAAATCACAGGTTTGATGCACAGGTTAGCATTTTTTAATACACAATAAAATACTCAACTATTAGAAGCTCTTCACCACGTACCATTTCAGATAACTTCATGTGGGTGGGGCAGGACTCCAGTAGGTAACTGCACAGTAGGTATCAACGTGTGGGGAGGCAGCAGTAGAAGGGTGTGTGCTGACGCTGTACGTTTCTCTCCCTGCGCTCTAGGTGCCGGCATGGGCCTCTGGGGAGGTGTGTGCACTGCGTCCCTCTAGAGGTGAGAGTCCCCCGGGGCGAGTTCCCACAGCCTCTCCACACTGCCTCTGAGTCCCTGGGCCAGGTCCGAGTGGTTCAAGGAGCTTCTCTGTTTATTGTCCTGGGCCTCGTATTTCCCCTAATACTGACTGCACTGAGAGGAAGTGCTTTTATTTATGGGAGTGACCTTCTGGGCGGATTATGAACGGCTGGGACATGGGTATTGCTGTGATAAAGGGGCCGCATTTACACTGGGCTCCCTGAACAATCCTTTTAAAACCTGACACAAAGCTGGGCTTGACGGTTTTCGTGTTCATCATCGTTTTGATTTACTCTGCCCCGAACCTCGCATCTCCTCTACTGATTTGTCCTGGTGAGATTGAGAGTTACCATAATAATGCTGACTGGTGACTGCTTAGCACTGAATTTATGACAGGAAGGCCAACCTGATTGTCTTCAGGAGGCTCCTCTTACTTCATCTTGTAGCTTTTTTCTTTTTTTTTCTGTGACTTTTTTATTTTTCTTTTTTTAAGTTTACTTAATACCTGCTTGGCTTAGATCATTTTGTATTTAATAGAGATTCATTTCAATCTTGAAAAGACGACTGGTACCCAGAGAAGAACTTGCTTCTGACCTTGAATGATAGTGAGAACCCAGACCAGTTCTCCCTCACTGCCCACCTGCCTCAGGGCTTGGTGGGCAGAGGCTGCAGCCGCAACCCCGTTGGCAGGTGCATGACTCTGTTGACTGTGTGTTTTGGCAGCCGTTTGACGAGGACTACCTAAACCACCTGGAGCCTCCCGTGAAGCACATGTCCTTCCATGCCTACATCCGGAAGCTGACCGGAGGGGCTGACAAGTAAGCAGCCTGAGTAAGGGGGTGGCACCCATGTGGTTTTGGGGCGCAGAAGTTCGTTTTCTGTCTCTGGCATGCGTTGCTTAGAGCCCCTGGGGATAGGATAGTGACAAGTAAAGATCAAAGTCTGGGCATGAGTTGTTTGAATTTGTGAATCTTGTGGGTGGAGACTCTGGAGCCTGCTGACCTCGCAGTGTCCAGTGCATGGGCAGAGACCAGGCTGGCGGTGGCCACTGTGGAGGCCCTGGGGGTACCTTGCCGACTTTCTCTCAGGCATGTGGTGTCCTGGCAGCTAGTTATTTGTGAAGATGGATGAGATAAGGCGTGATGGTGGCCAGTCCCGTGTCTTGGAGTCTGAGGTCACCCTCTCCTTTTCGGAAAACCTGCAACATCTCCCCTGATGCTATTGGCTCACCTGTTTCACAGCCCCCATAAACACTTCGCACTGGGACCTGCCTCTTCAGCAACTCAGCTTCACAGCCATCATGGAGCTGAGGCAGTGGCACTGTCTCTGGCGTGGCCTCTGGTGCCTCAGCATTGCTGTCTGCAGGCTCGGCCAGGCAGCAGCGGGGCAGGGATGTGGCGGGGTGGGCACTGGAGACAGCGGGCTCTGAGAGCGGCTGTGGCAGTGACAAGCTGAGAGCAGTTTGATTTCTTTTAAACTATGTCAAGTGTTTGCCTGTGCGACCCCATTCTGCTGATGTGTTCACCTCACCAGAAAGTAACGGACTTCTTATTGTGATTTTATGGTTCCTGTCCATGCGGTGAGAGGAGATGGTGGCTGAGTCCAAGTTTACTTAATACCTGCTTGGCTTAGATCATTTTGTATTTAATAGAGATTCATTTCAATCTTGAAAAGACGACTGGTACCCAGAGAAGAACTTGCTTCTGACCTTGAATGATAGTGAGAACCCAGACCAGTTCTCCCTCACTGCCCACCTGCCTCAGGGCTTGGTGGGCAGAGGCTGCAGCCGCAACCCCGTTGGCAGGTGCATGACTCTGTTGACTGTGTGTTTTGGCAGCCGTTTGACGAGGACTACCTAAACCACCTGGAGCCTCCCGTGAAGCACATGTCCTTCCATGCCTACATCCGGAAGCTGACCGGAGGGGCTGACAAGTAAGCAGCCTGAGTAAGGGGGTGGCACCCATGTGGTTTTGGGGCGCAGAAGTTCGTTTTCTGTCTCTGGCATGCGTTGCTTAGAGCCCCTGGGGATAGGATAGTGACAAGTAAAGATCAAAGTCTGGGCATGAGTTGTTTGAATTTGTGAATCTTGTGGGTGGAGACTCTGGAGCCTGCTGACCTCGCAGTGTCCAGTGCATGGGCAGAGACCAGGCTGGCGGTGGCCACTGTGGAGGCCCTGGGGGTACCTTGCCGACTTTCTCTCAGGCATGTGGTGTCCTGGCAGCTAGTTATTTGTGAAGATGGATGAGATAAGGCGTGATGGTGGCCAGTCCCGTGTCTTGGAGTCTGAGGTCACCCTCTCCTTTTCGGAAAACCTGCAACATCTCCCCTGATGCTATTGGCTCACCTGTTTCACAGCCCCCATAAACACTTCGCACTGGGACCTGCCTCTTCAGCAACTCAGCTTCACAGCCATCATGGAGCTGAGGCAGTGGCACTGTCTCTGGCGTGGCCTCTGGTGCCTCAGCATTGCTGTCTGCAGGCTCGGCCAGGCAGCAGCGGGGCAGGGATGTGGCGGGGTGGGCACTGGAGACAGCGGGCTCTGAGAGCGGCTGTGGCAGTGACAAGCTGAGAGCAGTTTGATTTCTTTTAAACTATGTCAAGTGTTTGCCTGTGCGACCCCATTCTGCTGATGTGTTCACCTCACCAGAAAGTAACGGACTTCTTATTGTGATTTTATGGTTCCTGTCCATGCGGTGAGAGGAGATGGTGGCTGAGTCCAAGTCAGCAACATTGCGTGAAGAATGTCATGTTGGCCTACTCGTAGTTTTTCTCTGACAACCTGCTGACACCCTAAAATGACTTTTAAAAACAGCTGCACAAGGGAAAATAATTCCCCCCAGAAGCCATTCTTGCCTGTTTGTGGGTTAAGGTCTGGGGCTGCCTGAGCCAGAGCGCGTGTGCTAAGGCCGGCAAGCCTTTTGTCCGTCTCGGTCAAGGACTTGCTTGTCACTGTCATTAGCATGCAGCCTTGGTGGTATCTATTGCTTTCCAGGTATTACTATACTGGCTTATGAGGACAGGGCTGATCACTGAATGGTTTGTGAACGGAAAAGTGACAGACGGTGAAGTTACTTGTGCACACTCACCCCCAAGTCCAGAGTAGGGGCCAGGACATCTTCATTGACCGAAAAGCAGAGTGATGGTATCTTTGTTACATATCCTAATCAGGTTTCTTCTGTGATTAAGGATTCTATACAGTATTCTTAAGTACTAGACTTACTACGTAAATGTTTCTGGTAAGTTGATAGAACTTAAAAAGAACTTCATTTTCTCTCAGTGGTATAAGTTAAATCTAGGTATTCAACAGTACTCTTGAAAATCTTCATAGGTGTTAGTCATAGTGAAAACTGAAACTGTTTTTGTCAACGTAATTGAGTCCTAAGTGCACAGGACAGAAGCTAGAACTCCATTAGAAGAGATTTTAGCACATTTTCCGTTTCACCCCGAGGAACAAAATACGCTTTTCCTGCCCAGCATTCCCCTGTCTTCGCAGCGAACTCAGCTTCACAGCCATCATGGAGCTGAGGCAGTGGCACTGTCTCTGGCGTGGCCTCTGGTGCCTCAGCATTGCTGTCTGCAGGCTCGGCCAGGCAGCAGCGTGGCAGGGATGTGGCGGGGTGGGCACCGGAGACAGCGGGCTCTGAGACGGCTGTGGCAGTGACAAGCTGAGAGCAGTTTGATTTCTTTTAAACTATGTCAAGTGTTTGCCTGTGCGACCCCATTCTGCTGATGTGTTCACCTCACCAGAAAGTAACGGACTTCTTATTGTGATTTTATGGTTCCTGTCCATGCGGTGAGAGGAGATGGTGGCTGAGTCCAAGTCAGCAACATTGCGTGAAGAATGTCATGTTGGCCTACTCGTAGTTTTTCTCTGACAACCTGCTGACACCCTAAAATGACTTTTAAAAACAGCTGCACAAGGGAAAATAATTCCCCCCAGAAGCCATTCTTGCCTGTTTGTGGGTTAAGGTCTGGGGCTGCCTGAGCCAGAGCGCGTGTGCTAAGGCCGGCAAGCCTTTTGTCCGTCTCGGTCAAGGACTTGCTTGTCACTGTCATTAGCATGCAGCCTTGGTGGTATCTATTGCTTTCCAGGTATTACTATACTGGCTTATGAGGACAGGGCTGATCACTGAATGGTTTGTGAACGGAAAAGTGACAGACGGTGAAGTTACTTGTGCACACTCACCCCCAAGTCCAGAGTAGGGGCCAGGACATCTTCATTGACCGAAAAGCAGAGTGATGGTATCTTTGTTACATATCCTAATCAGGTTTCTTCTGTGATTAAGGATTCTATACAGTATTCTTAAGTACTAGACTTACTACGTAAATGTTTCTGGTAAGTTGATAGAACTTAAAAAGAACTTCATTTTCTCTCAGTGGTATAAGTTAAATCTAGGTATTCAACAGTACTCTTGAAAATCTTCATAGGTGTTAGTCATAGTGAAAACTGAAACTGTTTTTGTCAACGTAATTGAGTCCTGTACAGTCTAAGTGCACAGGACAGAAGCTAGAACTCCATTAGAAGAGATTTTAGCACATTTTCCCTGCCATATGCTTAGCTCCTGAGAACTCCTTTCAGTAACTGAAAGATACCTGACATTTTATTTCCAGCCTCCTTTTAACTTGTCACCATGTAATGTTTAATTAATTGTTACTTTTTCTTATTCAGGGGTAAATTTGTTGCCCTGGAGAACATCAGTTGCAAGATTAAATCAGGGTGTGAGGGACACCTTCCGTGGCCTAATGGCATCTGTACAAAGTGCCAGCCAAGTGCCATCACGCTGAACAGACAGGTGAGATGTTGTCTGTATCCATCTAGACTCGGAAAGCAGTATATTTGTGTTCAAGACTCAGGAGTGAAAATGTCCGCAAAAGCCCTTCTAGGAGAGGAGCTGTCACTAGCAGTGTGCTGTGCACGGTGCAGAGTCTGAGGGATCCAGGGGCTGATCGATTGATGGAAATCGTATACTGAGGACATGATTTGTAAGCTCCTTTAAGCATAGAGGGAAGCCTTCAGTTTTCTGTCTTGTTGGCTTGTGTGAAAGCAGAATTTTCTTGGTGACTGTTTAAAATGTTCAGTGGTTGAGACTTTGCCTTTTAAGAAACTGGCTCTGGAAGTTGTCCATGGATCAACTATGAACTACACTGTCCTGGGATCCGCTCAGGGCATCTTTCCAGGACAGGTTAAGAAGGGAGCTGGACTCAGGAAGGAGCAAAAGAATGAGGGAAAATTGTGTCAAGTTACTCGGACCTTTTCCACTCTTGTCGTCCATCCCTGCAAGAATAGCCACATCATCTTTTTCCTACTACTGCCAGCTCGTGCTTAGCTCCTTAGAATTCCATGGCCTCTTGACTGAGAATCTTTCTTCTTTTTCTTTCTCTCCTTCCTTCCATCCATCCATCCCTCTAGTTCACGTTTGCTTTCTTTCTGCCTTAATTTCTTTTTGAAAACTTTTTGACCTAGAGATTGTGAAAACCTGTATTTTAGGTGAAATCCCAGTAAGACTTTTTTTTTTTTTTTTTGCACATACCACAGGGCACGTGGGATCCTAGTCCCATGACCAGGAACTGAACCCACGCCCCCTGCAATGGAATCTTAAGCACTGGATCACTAGGGAAGTCCCCCAGTGAGATTAATTTGAATTAATCTATTGAGGAATCCCACCTCTACCCCTCCCACCCACTAGAATCCAAAATTGTTTTAAGGGCAAAGCACATTCTTAAAGTTTGTGTGTTTAAAAAGCAAGGTAAAAGATACTTGTGAACAGTTTATGCTAAGAGAATTCTTTTTTTTTTTTTTTTAGTATTTATTTATTTGGCTGTACTAGGTCTTAGTTGTGACCTGTGGGATTTTGGATCTTTAGTTGAGGCATGGGGGATCTAGTTCCCTGACCAGGGATCAAACCCAGGTCCCCTGCACTGGGAATGGAGAGTCTTAGCCACTGGACCACCAGGGAAGTCCCTAAAAGACTTCTTTTTGATGGAGTGGTCAAATTTAATCTGTTGTTAACTCTACAGAAGTACAGACATGTGGACAACATCATGTTTGAGAACCACACTGTTGCTGACCGCTTCCTTGACTTCTGGCGGAAGACAGGCAACCAGCACTTCGGGTACTTGTATGGACGGTACACGGAGCACAAGGACATTCCTCTTGGTATCAGGGCTGAAGTAGCTGCGATTTATGAGCCTCCTCAGGTAGATGTGAACAGGACTTACATCCATGGGTTTCTACTGCTTTGTTATGAAGGCTCTGCGGGATGCCTTTTTCAGATTGCATGTTGCTTCTGTTACTGCATCATTTGCCCCAGTCTGTCTCTACACACACACACACAGACACATGCACAGAACATTTGGAGAGTACGATTATGGCCCCTAAATATTTCAGTGTAAATTTGCAAGGAATAGGACATGTTCTTATATAACAAGTACATTGAGCAGTTGAAGTAAATTGAACTTTGATACAGATCTAATCTACCATTTTATTCCACTTTTATCAGTTCCCCCCAAAATGTTGCATGGTTGCAGTCTTCTGCTTCTGTATCTCCTCTGCCCACATCTGCAGTCAGCGATCCGAGGAGTTATGCAGGCAGAGTCACAAAATTACTCCAGCTCTTTGTCTTATGCCACACATGTAACTGTCTTATTTACATTATCAAAATTACCACCAGTTAGGACTGAAAACAGTTCAAGATTGTTTAGGTGGGAGGGAAGGGTACCTAGGGTAGATCCCACTGGGACCAGCAGTTGGTTTCTGTGTTTTAAAGTTACCTAGAAGATCTCTGCATGATTATATCACCCACAGTATATACCAACATTTATGTTCATTTGTTTTATTTTCAGTACTTAGGGATCGGTTTTATATATATATATGTATGTATAGTTATACGATTATGTTAAACATATGTGTGGTTGTATAGTATAAATTATATAAAATATTTTGTTTTATTATGTATAAGTTGACTACAAAAGTGAAGGCTGGGCCCATATTGCATCCTGGTTTATGATGTGTTGAGACCAGTAGGGGAGGGTCCTGTGCATACAAGGTTGCTGTGACGCAGAAACGCAAAACCATGATGCAGTGAGGCATGAACAGAGGAACAAACTCAAAGTAAATGTTAGAGGCTGAATTAGGTGGTGGGTGTTCACTATGGGTTCTTTAAACTTTGTTGTATGCTTGATTTTTTTAAAGAAATTTTGGAAAAGAAAACAATCTGCACATTTGCAAAATGAGACCTACAGGGTCTTTCCCTTCATCTGATTTCCTCCCTTCCCTATAGGTAGCCCCCACTTTAAACAGTTTTTGGTTTAGATCTCGCAAGTTTGATTTGTTTAGTATAAGCAGGTACATAGATATTCATACTGTCCTCTCCTTCATCTCTGGTGGGCATCATGCTGTACACACCTTATGCCGTGTTCTGGAGATGTTGCCATGACTGGCCAACTTTTTTTTTCTTCTTTTTTTTAATTAACCAAGGTCTGACCTTGGGGGGCCTGTGCTGGTGTGTGGCACCTGTACAGATACCATTCCTTCCTGACTATATCTATATAGACTGTGTGCATCCACCCCGTGACATTCTTGTTATTTACAAGAATGATGTTACTTGCAAGTAACATTCTTATTACTTACAAAGAGATGGGAGATGGCAGTAGATGCTCACCCATGGAGCCTGCTTGTCTGACCCTTTGGGTACTTAATGTGCTTTGTGGGTAGGATCTGCTCTTGGAAGCACAAGACATTCCAGTTCAGTTTTGAGGAGGGGCCTTTCTTGAAGTATTTCAGCAGTTCTATTGATAGTATAACTGAACAAAAAACAGGAACAGAAGCCTCTGGTGTCCAGACTACTAACAGCATCATCAGATCTCCCCAACTGGGAATTCTGAAGGTTGAAACACTTGACCTGTAATAACCTCCAGCTCGTTAGAGGTTGAAGCTCAGGATGCCACATGTCATGAAACAAAATCCTTAGGTTTATTCTGAGTTCTTGCTTTGACCCGTACTTGGGAGATATTAATCATCCCCATATGGGTCATACCCAGCAACATAAAGTTCTTTTGTTATTTTTCCAGGATTTGACTAATTTATAAGGATATACCCAATTAGCATAACTCAGTTTGGAATTATCTTCACTTTCCTGTTCCATAGTCAGGTCTTCTCGGTATGCTGCTTAACCTATGATCTGCATTTCGGTGCAGATTAAAGACTTCAACAAGCTTTGTCTACTGCAAAAAGTGGGGTCCTATGGCCTGTATAGGTTGCATGTGAGCCACCCCCAAGTCCCCCAGTAGCCCGAGCTGAGCACTCTCCTCAGTGCTCATCAGGATACAGATTTCAGGTGCCCTTCCTTTAGCTTAGAGTGTGTATATCTTTCATGCTCTCTCTGCCTTGCCTGTGAAACTAAGCACTTCTGTGCAGAAGTCATGTACAAATTTTCCAAGGCTGTTTTCTAAGCCGATACATGTCCTCTCCTTCATCTCTGGTGGGCATCATGCTGTACACACCTTATGCCGTGTTCTGGAGATGTTGCCATGACTGGCCAACTTTTTTTTTCTTCTTTTTTTTAATTAACCAAGGTCTGACCTTGGGGGGCCTGTGCTGGTGTGTGGCACCTGTACAGATACCATTCCTTCCTGACTATATCTATATAGACTGTGTGCATCCACCCCGTGACATTCTTGTTATTTACAAGAATGATGTTACTTGCAAGTAACATTCTTATTACTTACAAAGAGATGGGAGATGGCAGTAGATGCTCACCCATGGAGCCTGCTTGTCTGACCCTTTGGGTACTTAATGTGCTTTGTGGGTAGGATCTGCTCTTGGAAGCACAAGACATTCCAGTTCAGTTTTGAGGAGGGGCCTTTCTTGAAGTATTTCAGCAGTTCTATTGATAGTATAACTGAACAAAAAACAGGAACAGAAGCCTCTGGTGTCCAGACTACTAACAGCATCATCAGATCTCCCCAACTGGGAATTCTGAAGGTTGAAACACTTGACCTGTAATAACCTCCAGCTCGTTAGAGGTTGAAGCTCAGGATGCCACATGTCATGAAACAAAATCCTTAGGTTTATTCTGAGTTCTTGCTTTGACCCGTACTTGGGAGATATTAATCATCCCCATATGGGTCATACCCAGCAACATAAAGTTCTTTTGTTATTTTTCCAGGATTTGACTAATTTATAAGGATATACCCAATTAGCATAACTCAGTTTGGAATTATCTTCACTTTCCTGTTCCATAGTCAGGTCTTCTCGGTATGCTGCTTAACCTATGATCTGCATTTCGTGCAGATTAAAGACTTCAACAAGCTTTGTCTACTGCAAAAAGTGGGGTCCTATGGCCTGTATAGGTTGCATGTGAGCCACCCCCAAGTCCCCCAGTAGCCCGAGCTGAGCACTCTCCTCAGTGCTCATCAGGATACAGATTTCAGGTGCCCTTCCTTTAGCTTAGAGTGTGTATATCTTTCATGCTCTCTCTGCCTTGCCTGTGAAACTAAGCACTTCTGTGCAGAAGTCATGTACAAATTTTCCAAGGCTGTTTTCTGGGAATGAATGTCACCTTGCAGCTCTAACCTTCCCTAGTCTAGCCAGGCTTATTTGGAGTTAAGCTATTCATCCCAGGGAGTTTTGAAACTAACTTCTATGCCAAACAAAGGAAGTTTAAGGTATAGAGAGCCTTTGCTAGTCCTGAGCAACCACAGGTTTCATGTGGAGCTGCTAATGTGAACCAGCCTGAGTATCACCTCTTCACGTTCTCTGAATCTTGATTAAAAGCAAAGCCCAGCCCTAGAAGGAAAGAGCCTGGAGAGCTTGACTTGGCGTTACTCAGTTGAGCTTTTCCTGCTGCTGTAACTCTGCTTTTTGTCAAGGTGGAGACCAGTGCTCCTTTGTGACACCTGTGCCAGAAACAGAGCAGGGCTGCTTACTGCTTTTATGACCCTCCTCTAAATCCGTCTTCTCTTATTAATGCCCTTACAGATTGGTACACAGAATAGCTTGGAGCTTCTTGAAGACCCAAAGGCCGAGGTGGTTGATGAAATTGCTGCCAAACTTGGGCTGAGGAAGGTACTGAGGCATTTCTTTGTCCTTGAAGGGGAACCTGGGTTCTGTGTTGGGGATATCTAGGTGGGTGACATGGCCAGGCCTGATCTGGGGCTGAACTTCCAGCTGCAGAAGGTCAGGTGCAGGCCCTGCACATTTTGAAGTCTCTCGTGTTTATTGGGTGCCTAAAAAAGGATCCTGGTGTAGGGACTGTTATTTTCAAGTCCACCAGACATACTTCTTGAGGATTGCCTCAAAGTGGGCGAGTAAGGAAGCAGCAGGAAAAAGACCCCTACTTCTTCTGCAGGGTACCTTGATGCCAGGCTGTGTCCCGCCCACCTGCTAAGGTAGATCCTTCTGGGTGTGAGCTTGCCCTGCAAGTGTTTGTTTGTACCAGTCATTTTCTGTCCCCTGCACATGTAGATTCTGGTGGGCCCTCTTCAGTCCTCACTGAACCTCTGTTTACAATGAAGGCATCTGAAGGTATAAGCCTTCCTGGTTTTCTGGGAATGAATGTCACCTTGCAGCTCTAACCTTCCCTAGTCTAGCCAGGCTTATTTGGAGTTAAGCTATTCATCCCAGGGAGTTTTGAAACTAACTTCTATGCCAAACAAAGGAAGTTTAAGGTATAGAGAGCCTTTGCTAGTCCTGAGCAACCACAGGTTTCATGTGGAGCTGCTAATGTGAACCAGCCTGAGTATCACCTCTTCACGTTCTCTGAATCTTGATTAAAAGCAAAGCCCAGCCCTAGAAGGAAAGAGCCTGGAGAGCTTGACTTGGCGTTACTCAGTTGAGCTTTTCCTGCTGCTGTAACTCTGCTTTTTGTCAAGGTGGAGACCAGTGCTCCTTTGTGACACCTGTGCCAGAAACAGAGCAGGGCTGCTTACTGCTTTTATGACCCTCCTCTAAATCCGTCTTCTCTTATTAATGCCCTTACAGATTGGTACACAGAATAGCTTGGAGCTTCTTGAAGACCCAAAGGCCGAGGTGGTTGATGAAATTGCTGCCAAACTTGGGCTGAGGAAGGTACTGAGGCATTTCTTTGTCCTTGAAGGGGAACCTGGGTTCTGTGTTGGGGATATCTAGGTGGGTGACATGGCCAGGCCTGATCTGGGGCTGAACTTCCAGCTGCAGAAGGTCAGGTGCAGGCCCTGCACATTTTGAAGTCTCTCGTGTTTATTGGGTGCCTAAAAAAGGATCCTGGTGTAGGGACTGTTATTTTCAAGTCCACCAGACATACTTCTTGAGGATTGCCTCAAAGTGGGCGAGTAAGGAAGCAGCAGGAAAAAGACCCCTACTTCTTCTGCAGGGTACCTTGATGCCAGGCTGTGTCCCGCCCACCTGCTAAGGTAGATCCTTCTGGGTGTGAGCTTGCCCTGCAAGTGTTTGTTTGTACCAGTCATTTTCTGTCCCCTGCACATGTAGATTCTGGTGGGCCCTCTTCAGTCCTCACTGAACCTCTGTTTACAATGAAGGCATCTGAAGGTATAAGCCTTCCTGGTTTTCTGGGCAACTAGAAGACAGAGGGATTTTCTTTATGAGTCTGTTTATCTAGTTTATCTCACATCTTTGGTAAAGTTCCCAGAAACTATAAAGATGGTTTTTTATAGATAATGTTGAACTGTGAATTTAGTACATCTTAGAAATTCACTATTGATAGCTATATAAATATTATCCTTTATTTTCTAATGAATTTAGACAGGGAGAGATCAACTCCCTATGGATAAATGGGGGAAGACTAGAAATGTGCCTTATAACCCAGGAATGCAATGGAGCAAAGTTACTGTATCATTTGAAGAAAAAAAAAGTCCTGTTTCTGATGAATCAGCATCATGATTTAGGGGCATATTTTGGTTTAAATTCTGGAAGTTTCTCTTGTTCAGAAGAGAAATCAGTATATTTTTTTTTAACTCATGTTTGTTATAAATATTTGGTTTATGATAATCATAGTAGAAGATCTTGAAATTACTTAAATGCATTCCTCTGAACACTAGTTCCTTAGTCCTTATTTATCTCAGCTTGATTTTGGTTCTCTTCTATTTGATGTTAAATCACATTTATCTCTTAAGTCTCATTTTCTGCAGTGCATCCTCCTTGGGGGTTTTGTTCATTTGGACATTTTTAAAGAAAACCAAAGTCTTTTGATTTGGCCAATCATGTTGCAGGAGATGGCGTTCAAGAGTGTCATGTCAGGGTTGTGTTGGAGAGAATTGCAGGCACCAGACCACTTCTCTGAAGGACAGAGATGGGTGTGTGCCTGGATTCCATCCCCTCTCTCAGACCTCTCTGGTTCAGGAACGAGCTGTGGGGTTCATGGGCACAGGAGGGCCAGGGATCACAGAGCACATGGACAGGTGCTGTTGCTATATAGCAGGACGTGCTAGGGAGGCTGAGCCTGCCCCAAGCCCCGGGATTGGTGTTTCAGATTGCTGTGTCCTCAGAGGCTTCCCTCAGCCCTGCACTGGAGCTCACAGGAGCAGCTGGGTGAGGTTCTTGTATTCTTTATTTTAAATGTGTTCTCTAGGGCGTATGTTCACCTGCCTGATGGAGAAAGCCCTAGCATCTGAAGTAGCGCTGTCTTTATTTGCCTGCTTGTTGTTTGTCTTCTTCTCGGGATGTTCTGTTAATTTTGTCCACTCCAAGGTCTGCATCTAGCACAGTGCTGGGCACAGTGGTGCTGCTGAGACTTTCTCTCACCCATAAACGAAATTTGCTCGTTTGCCCTTGTCTCCACCTGGCAGCATCAGAGGGAGGACAGCCCATGTCAGCTGGGTGCAGTTTGAGAGCCCTGGTGTGGACAGTGGCGTCGCTGAGGAGCTGACTCACCTAGAAAGAAAGGACTGGCTGCCAGAAATCTCCTCTCTGGGCAGAAGCTGGAAGGCGTTTGTCACCTGCTTCAGGGAGAGATTCAAAGTATTTTTCTCTTTTATTCAGGTTGGCTGGATATTTACTGACCTTGTCTCAGAAGATACCCGAAAGGGTACAGTTCGATACAGTCGAAATAAGGTGAGATGAGGCGGGGTTGTTCGCTCGGCAGGAGCTTATTGCAGACCAGCTCTGGGCTGCACTCTTGAGCGTCTCTGCACAGCTCACATTTTAGACCACATTATTTTTAATACATTGTTCTTGATAAATTAAGGCTGAGTCTGTTCATTCTATCCGGGGGTCAAAACCACCTTTATAAACCCCTGCCTTTTGAGGGTTACCCATGCGGTGGATTGTCTTGTGCTTCTGGCCTTGCTGGCTACACGTGGTTTTCTGCGAGGAGTTGGTCATAGTTAGGAAGTGTAGGCTCTTGTTTCACCATAGTTGGTGACATGTCATAGTTTAGTTCTTAGTATTTTCAAAAGAAGAAATAGAAGGGGCTTCCCCTGGTGGTCCAGTGGGTAAGGACACCGCCTTGCACTGCAAGGAGCACCGGTTCGATCCCTGGCCTGGGAAGGTCACACATGTGGACTGATGTGTCCAGTTACTGAGCCGGAGCTCTGGCGCATGCACCCAGAGCCAGTGCACTGGAGCTCACAGGAGCAGCTGGGTGAGGTTCTTGTATTCTTTATTTTAAATGTGTTCTCTAGGGCGTATGTTCACCTGCCTGATGGAGAAAGCCCTAGCATCTGAAGTAGCGCTGTCTTTATTTGCCTGCTTGTTGTTTGTCTTCTTCTCGGGATGTTCTGTTAATTTTGTCCACTCCAAGGTCTGCATCTAGCACAGTGCTGGGCACAGTGGTGCTGCTGAGACTTTCTCTCACCCATAAACGAAATTTGCTCGTTTGCCCTTGTCTCCACCTGGCAGCATCAGAGGGAGGACAGCCCATGTCAGCTGGGTGCAGTTTGAGAGCCCTGGTGTGGACAGTGGCGTCGCTGAGGAGCTGACTCACCTAGAAAGAAAGGACTGGCTGCCAGAAATCTCCTCTCTGGGCAGAAGCTGGAAGGCGTTTGTCACCTGCTTCAGGGAGAGATTCAAAGTATTTTTCTCTTTTATTCAGGTTGGCTGGATATTTACTGACCTTGTCTCAGAAGATACCCGAAAGGGTACAGTTCGATACAGTCGAAATAAGGTGAGATGAGGCGGGGTTGTTCGCTCGGCAGGAGCTTATTGCAGACCAGCTCTGGGCTGCACTCTTGAGCGTCTCTGCACAGCTCACATTTTTAGACCACATTATTTTTAATACATTGTTCTTGATAAATTAAGGCTGAGTCTGTTCATTCTATCCCGGGGATCAAAACCACCTTTATAAACCCCTGCCTTTTGAGGGTTACCCATGCGGTGGATTGTCTTGTGCTTCTGGCCTTGCTGGCTACACGTGGTTTTCTGCGAGGAGTTGGTCATAGTTAGGAAGTGTAGGCTCTTGTTTCACCATAGTTGGTGACATGTCATAGTTTAGTTCTTAGTATTTTCAAAAGAAGAAATAGAAGGGGCTTCCCCTGGTGGTCCAGTGGGTAAGGACACCGCCTTGCACTGCAAGGGGCCCCAGTTCGATCCCTGGCCTGGGAAGATCCCACGTGCCGCGGAGCAACTGGACTGATGTGTCCAGTTACCGAGCCAGAGCTCTGGCGCGCATGCACCCAGAGCCAGTGCTCTGCGACAACAGAGGCCACCGTGATGGGAGGCCCACAGGAGCCAAAGAACAAAGACGGATGAAAATAGAGAAATGAGACCAAGAGAAGTGGCCCACCCATCCCCCTCCCTCCCCACCCCACCCCCCAAAAAGATAAATAAATAAAATTAAAAAAAAAAAAAAGAAATAGAAGCATGTTTTGACTTGATGCGCTGGTTCTCCTTTCTTAGGACACCTATTTCCTGAGTTCAGAGGAATGTATCACTGCAGGAGACTTCCAAAATAAGCATCCCAACATATGTCGACTCTCTCCAGATGGTCATTTTGGATCCAAGTTTGTTACTGCAGTAGCTACAGGTATAAACGGGGGCAGAGTTGTATTATAACCATTACTACCTTGTGAATAGATTTTGTTCCTCGTTGCATTCTTTTTTTGTAGGCGATTTTTTTTTTTTTTTTTTTTTTGCCTCACCCTGGTCCCAGACCTGATGATATAGGAAAGAAAGAGTCAAATCATGTCAAATCTTTTTAGCCTGCTATGCTACCCAGTTGTTGTTTTAGTTGCTAAGGTGTGTCCAACTCTTGGTGACCCCATGGACTGGAGCCCTCTGTCTATGAAATTTTCCCAGGTAAGAATACTAGAATAGGTAGCTGTTTCCTTCTCTAGAGGATCTTCCTGACCCAGGGATCAAACCTTTGTCTCCTTCACTGGCAGGTGAATTTTTTACCACTGAACGACCAGGAAAGCCCTGCATTCTTAAGGTTAGTTACAATAGATATTAATTGGCCTGTGAGACATGAGATTCTTCTTTTTGGTTTGTGGCAAAAATCCTGGACTTCTCCGCATACACAAACCTGTTAATACTGGAATCATGGCCTCACCATAAGTCTCAGTTCAAGTTGACTTGGTTCTGGATCTTAGTTCCAGGGCACCTTTGCCCCTTTCTAGTAACCAAGGATGACTCTGGTTGTGCCGGAGAAAAGGAATTGACTGTTACTGTTCCTTATTTGTTTATGAGCGGTATGTCATTTTTTTTTTTTTTAATTTATTTTATTTATTTGGCTGCACCAGATCTTAGTGGTGGCATGTGGGATCTAGTTCCCTGGTCAGGGATTGAACCCTGGTCCCCTGCATTGAGAACTCAGAGTCTTACCCACTGGGCCATCAGGGAAGTCCCAGCGGTATGTCATTTTAAGAAACTGTTCCCATAAAGTTTTACTGGGAGTGATGAGTGTGTTTGTGCTATTGTATATATCATATTATGTGTTCTATACATCATGAATACATAGTAATAAAAGATTATGGCCTGTAAAAATAGGCCCCAAATCTTTTATAACACACTTGGGAATCCTGTCCTAGAAAAAAGCCAGGTATAAGACCATATTCCTTCTCAAAAGGAGAAGGAATTTAAAACTTGGAGAACCAACTCATAAAAACAGTCCCTTTGGTTAATTTATTAAGCACTAACCTCGATCCTGTGAAACCTTGGGTTCTTCCATCACAGAGATGATGATTCAGTTCATTCATGGTAACCATGCTTCCTCTAGTTCAAAAAACCTGTTTACAAACAGCCCAAGCATATAAGTAACTAGGTCCCCTATTAATCCCAGTTGAGCCTGTTACTGTTGCCATGGGAACCAAAAAGGAAAACATCTTTCATGCTGTCCTAATTTTCAAGATCCATTTGATTTGAGACCCATTTAGAGTGACAGGCACCTTCTTTTTGAAATGAATGTACTTTGGGGCATGAGAGTCTGGTAGCGTTCACATGTTAATGTGAATTGATGGGATCATGTGTTTAAGGAAATGGATGGGAGTTTGGACAGGGATTAGTCAAAGCAGTAATTCTGTAGTAGAGTCCTTCCTCAAGGACCCAGTGGGGCAGGGGTCCTCTTGTGATGAGTGCACTCAGGGCAGCAGAGCCAAGGGGGAGAACAGAGAAGAGACAGGGTTTACATAATCAGAATTTTGCCAGGCCAGCTTTCTGTTTGACAAAGGGGAGGAAATTATTCTCTTTCTGCTTCCTACATTGCAGAAACCCCTGGGTTCTTTGTTTAGGTTGCAATTCTTCATTTAGGTCTAGGCATTTAGGCTGGTGGCTCTCAAACCCATCAGACTAGACACCTCCTCTGTACTGCATTTGTGACACCTCTTTACTCTCCAGAGTGTCAAATTCATAGATAATATACCCACCCACATACCTGACTCTAAAGAGAAAGCAGAGTCGTAGGATGACTATAACATTAAGAAGAAGTAATAGTGAAGGAACATGTAATAAGACCATGTGTTCCTGTGCCTGTGCTTGGGGACTGATACTTGCTGAGGACAGCCATGGGGAGGAGCTGTAGCTACCAGCCTCGTGGGGCAGGCCCTGCGAGGGCATCAGCAGCCCTCCACAGAGCTCTGAGCCAAGCAGGGCCTTCTCACCTTAGGCGGGATCCTCTTCCTAGGTGATCCGCTGTGTTAGAGCTGTGTGTGCTTATTTCTGTGGTGGTATGTAAAATGCAGTTTATTCTAATCCCAAGTCATCACAGATAGGGGTTTTGCCTACAGCAGTGTGCAGAGGACATTTCAAGACCAGGTGTGATGTGGAGCAGTTCTTTGTTGTATGGGGCTTCCTTGAGCACAGCAGGGTGGCTGGCACCTTTGCCTGCTAAAACTGGCAGCTCCTGCCCTCCCCTGCCCCTGTTTGTTGAGAAAAGTAAAAATCACCTCCACAGATTTTCAGAACTCCTCCTCATTAGAACTGTTGTTTTAGGCTTCCATGGGCTCCCATGATAACCTAACCCCTTTCATTACTGTTTCTATAGGGAATTATTCGATGGGTCCAAAGAACTGATACATGTTTAGAATTACAAATAGTTTCCAACTCAGGAGCTGCCTGTATGTTCAGTTATTGAGTCATACCTGTTGTTGGGGATTTGGAAATTATAGATTGTCCATGAAATTTTGCCTCTGAAATTGGCACTTTACTGACAGGTTTTAGAACAATAGTCAGCAGTTTCTGTTTGCCCAAGGGGGGAGAGGCAGGAAAAAAAAAATTTACATAATCAGAATTTTGCCAGGCCAGCTTTCTGTTTGACAAAGGGGAGGAAATTATTCTCTTTCTGCTTCCTACATTGCAGAAACCCCTGGGTTCTTTGTTTAGGTTGCAATTCTTCATTTAGGTCTAGGCATTTAGGCTGGTGGCTCTCAAACCCATCAGACTAGACACCTCCTCTGTACTGCATTTGTGACACCTCTTTACTCTCCAGAGTGTCAAATTCATAGATAATATACCCACCCACATACCTGACTCTAAAGAGAAAGCAGAGTCGTAGGATGACTATAACATTAAGAAGAAGTAATAGTGAAGGAACATGTAATAAGACCATGTGTTCCTGTGCCTGTGCTTGGGGACTGATACTTGCTGAGGACAGCCATGGGGAGGAGCTGTAGCTACCAGCCTCGTGGGGCAGGCCCTGCGAGGGCATCAGCAGCCCTCCACAGAGCTCTGAGCCAAGCAGGGCCTTCTCACCTTAGGCGGGATCCTCTTCCTAGGTGATCCGCTGTGTTAGAGCTGTGTGTGCTTATTTCTGTGGTGGTATGTAAAATGCAGTTTATTCTAATCCCAAGTCATCACAGATAGGGGTTTTGCCTACAGCAGTGTGCAGAGGACATTTCAAGACCAGGTGTGATGTGGAGCAGTTCTTTGTTGTATGGGGCTTCCTTGAGCACAGCAGGGTGGCTGGCACCTTTGCCTGCTAAAACTGGCAGCTCCTGCCCTCCCCTGCCCCTGTTTGTTGAGAAAAGTAAAAATCACCTCCACAGATTTTCAGAACTCCTCCTCATTAGAACTGTTGTTTTAGGCTTCCATGGGCTCCCATGATAACCTAACCCCTTTCATTACTGTTTCTATAGGGAATTATTCGATGGGTCCAAAGAACTGATACATGTTTAGAATTACAAATAGTTTCCAACTCAGGAGCTGCCTGTATGTTCAGTTATTGAGTCATACCTGTTGTTGGGGATTTGGAAATTATAGATTGTCCATGAAATTTTTGCCTCTGAAATTGGCACTTTACTGACAGGTTTTAGAACTATAAGGCAGTGAATCCCTTATTTTATAATAAGATCTGCAGTTAGAGTCCTTTCAGGTCTGTGCTGAGTTGTCCCTCTTGGTAACACAGTGAGGCTCAGACTCATCATTCTCTCCCTTGCCCTCGGGGTGGTGATGGGCAGGCAGTGTTTATCTAAAGTGTCAGAGGTCTCCCGACTCCAGACAGAGCGTGCTCGTCCCCCGGGAGCTGTTAGAAATCCCTTGCTGAAGTCCCATCCCCAAGACCCTGCTGAGACAGGAAGGAGCAGGCCTGTGTGTTTGTGGCCGTTTTCCAGAGACTGGCCGGTGTGTCTGGGGCATGTGGTGCTTCCGTGGTCATGCTGCCGACAGCGCTCCTCCAGCTGCTGCCGGCCCTGCAGGCCCAGGTGCTGGCTGGGCTGTGGGGGCCCGTCACTCTTTGTGTCTGTGGATCCCTCCTAAGAACCTCTCTAGCTTGAAACCTTTAGCAGAGAAGAGCGATGATTACATGTGCAGCCTGCTCACAGGCACATGACGGAGCTTGTAGAAGCAGCCTCATCACAGAACCTGCACGATGCTGGTGTCTGTGCCCGGGAACTGAGACACACTTGGTCCCCTGGCACACTTGAATCTGTTCTCACCCGTGCATGTCACTTTCTGGGCTGAGTCTCAGACTCGGCAGTGGCTAAGTCCTTTATCATGACCCCTTTCCGTCACATGGTGCACTTGCTGGTGGGCTGACTTGGGAAGGGAATGAGTTAACCAGCCTGGCCTGCTTCACCTCTGAGATGTCACTTTCTGGCGCACCTTTGCCTGCTAAAACTGGCAGCTCCTGCCCTCCTGCCTGTTGAGAAAAGTAAAAATCACCTCCACAGATTTTCAGAACTCCTCCTCATTAGAACTGTTGTTTTAGGCTTCCATGGGCTCCCATGATAACCTAACCCCTTTCATTACTGTTTCTATAGGGAATTATTCGATGGGTCCAAAGAACTGATACATGTTTAGAATTACAAATAGTTTCCAACTCAGGAGCTGCCTGTATGTTCAGTTATTGAGTCATACCTGTTGTTGGGGATTTGGAAATTATAGATTGTCCATGAAATTTTTGCCTCTGAAATTGGCACTTTACTGACAGGTTTTAGAACTATAAGGCAGTGAATCCCTTATTTTATAATAAGATCTGCAGTTAGAGTCCTTTCAGGTCTGTGCTGAGTTGTCCCTCTTGGTAACACAGTGAGGCTCAGACTCATCATTCTCTCCCTTGCCCTCGGGGTGGTGATGGGCAGGCAGTGTTTATCTAAAGTGTCAGAGGTCTCCCGACTCCAGACAGAGCGTGCTCGTCCCCCGGGAGCTGTTAGAAATCCCTTGCTGAAGTCCCATCCCCAAGACCCTGCTGAGACAGGAAGGAGCAGGCCTGTGTGTTTGTGGCCGTTTTCCAGAGACGGGCCCGGTGTGTCTGGGGCATGTGGTGCTTCCGTGGTCATGCTGCCGACAGCGCTCCTCCAGCTGCTGCCGGCCCTGCAGGCCCAGGTGCTGGCTGGGCTGTGGGGGCCCGTCACTCTTTGTGTCTGTGGATCCCTCCTAAGAACCTCTCTAGCTTGAAACCTTTAGCAGAGAAGAGCGATGATTACATGTGCAGCCTGCTCACAGGCACATGACGGAGCTTGTAGAAGCAGCCTCATCACAGAACCTGCACGATGCTGGTGTCTGTGCCCGGGAACTGAGACACACTTGGTCCCCTGGCACACTTGAATCTGTTCTCACCCGTGCATGTCACTTTCTGGGCTGAGTCTCAGACTCGGCAGTGGCTAAGTCCTTTATCATGACCCCTTTCCGTCACATGGTGCACTTGCTGGTGGGCTGACTTGGGAAGGGAATGAGAGTTAACCAGCCTGGCCTGCTTCACCTCTGAGATGGTACCAGGTTTCCAGCAAGGCTAAGGGAACCCTCAGGACCGTTGCATGGAAAGGGGAGCTTACATTTCCTGTCAGTGACTCTGCCTTCCGAGACTATCCATGTGGACTGAATTTGCTTTTTTAAGAAATTTCCATATTTACCCAGTTCTCGCAGTCCAGACCGGTCTCAAAACCCACTCAGTTTTATAGTACATACACCAAGTTCCTTCCCAACCTTCTCTGCTCCCCCTGAGCCGCGCACTCATTGTGCTGTGATGTTCTTTCCTCTGATTGCCCTGGAGGGTCATGTGTCCTGTGTTTGTTGCCTTGTGTTAGCTAGCAGTCATTGCCCAGGCCTGGCCACCTCCCCCAAGTGTGAGAGTTTAGGCTAGAGAGAAGATGCTAGACTTGGCTGTCTACCAGGCTTTTGGAGCCCAGCATGATGGCAGCATTTGGAAACAGCTGCTTTTGGCCTCTGGTGTGCAGAGTTGAGCCAGCACAAGCCCCTGCTTGTCCCTTGGAGGCTGGCTCTGCCCCATCCTTCATGTTTTTGATTGCCTGGCCATCAGATCTGCTTTCTGGTAAATGTTTGAAAGTCAGGCAGATAAAATTCCTGTTCCTTGATTGGTAACTTACTCTGTTTGTAATCAGAGAAACTAAAGAGATATTGAAAGTATTTTATTTAATTCTCCAAAGCTATAAAACGATGACCGTGACAGTTGTCAGAGTGTGCACGTGTCTGTGGATCCCTCCTAAGAACCTCTCTAGCTTGAAACCTTTAGCAGAGAAGAGCGATGATTACATGTGCAGCCTGCTCACAGGCACATGACGGAGCTTGTAGAAGCAGCCTCATCACAGAACCTGCACGATGCTGGTGTCTGTGCCCGGGAACTGAGACACACTTGGTCCCCTGGCACACTTGAATCTGTTCTCACCCGTGCATGTCACTTTCTGGGCTGAGTCTCAGACTCGGCAGTGGCTAAGTCCTTTATCATGACCCCTTTCCGTCACATGGTGCACTTGCTGGTGGGCTGACTTGGGAAGGGAATGAGAGTTAACCAGCCTGGCCTGCTTCACCTCTGAGATGGTACCAGGTTTCCAGCAAGGCTAAGGGAACCCTCAGGACCGTTGCATGGAAAGGGGAGCTTACATTTCCTGTCAGTGACTCTGCCTTCCGAGACTATCCATGTGGACTGAATTTGCTTTTTTAAGAAATTTCCATATTTACCCAGTTCTCGCAGTCCAGACCGGTCTCAAAACCCACTCAGTTTTATAGTACATACACCAAGTTCCTTCCCAACCTTCTCTGCTCCCCCTGAGCCGCGCACTCATTGTGCTGTGATGTTCTTTCCTCTGATTGCCCTGGAGGGTCATGTGTCCTGTGTTTGTTGCCTTGTGTTAGCTAGCAGTCATTGCCCAGGCCTGGCCACCTCCCCCAAGTGTGAGAGTTTAGGCTAGAGAGAAGATGCTAGACTTGGCTGTCTACCAGGCTTTTGGAGCCCAGCATGATGGCAGCATTTGGAAACAGCTGCTTTTGGCCTCTGGTGTGCAGAGTTGAGCCAGCACAAGCCCCTGCTTGTCCCTTGGAGGCTGGCTCTGCCCCATCCTTCATGTTTTTGATTGCCTGGCCATCAGATCTGCTTTCTGGTAAATGTTTGAAAGTCAGGCAGATAAAATTCCTGTTCCTTGATTGGTAACTTACTCTGTTTGTAATCAAAGAAACTAAAGAGATATTGAAAGTATTTTATTTAATTCTCCAAAGCTATAAAAACGATGACCGTGACAGTCGTCAGAGTGTGACGCTGGTTCTGTAGGGGAGGAAGACACCGAATGATTGGTCTCACGTGACCCTTCATGGGTTTTACCCTCATCTTGAACCGTAACCCCTACTGCAGGTTTCCATGGAGTGGAGCCTGAGAGGTTAGAGTCGAGGGCAGGCCTCGGCACTGGGAGAGTGGCCTCCTAGGTGCTGTGGTGGGGTCCACGTCTGCCTCCTGGATACGTTGACTGCCCAGGTGGCTCAGGTCAGGGCTTCCCTCTGCATCGTGCATATACCAGCATTGTATTTGCTGGGAAAGGTTTCTGTCTTCCGTTCACTCTCATCCCTCTCCTCCGTTCACTTAAGAGCAGAATTTGCTGGAACACGGGGCTCTGTTCATATCCCCATGTTACTAAAAACCAGGAGCCCAAGCATGGTTTTGTATGGGTGTTGGAGAAGGTTAAACAGGCATGGTTCCCAGTTCTGAAAGCGTGTTGCTGGTGGGCCCATTTGAAGAACTGCAGTGGCATCTCCGCAGCCTGTGTTCAGGAATTTGTGCCCACAGTTCTCATTAACTGCAGTCGAAGGTTTTTGATCCTACCCATGACACACGCTCAAGAACTGGTCCTACAAGGTCCGAGGTGAAGAATGACACTTGTTTTGGATTTCCTCTGGTGGATTCTCACTGACATTCTCTTGCAGGTGGCCCCGACAACCAGGTCCACTTTGAAGGGTACCAGGTGTCCAATCAGTGCATGGCGTTGGTCAGAGACGAGTGCCTGCTGCCCTGCAAGGACGCCCCGGAGCTCGGCTACGCCAAGGAGTCCAGCAGTGAGCAGTACGTGCCTGATGTGTTTTATAAGGTAAAAATGCGGTGGTACCTTAAGAGGGAAGTGGATGGAGAGCCATGTGGACACTGATCTGTCCTGGACATTACTAATTTTGGTGCATTCTGGCCACGGGGCCTGTGGGTCCACCATGGTCATCTAGAGCCCAGCTTGTGGATGAGGGAGTCTGGAGCGTTTCCAGGGCTTTTGCTAATGCTCAGTCCTCGATAGCGTTAGGGCTTATAAGCAGAAGTGGGATGACATGCACTGGGTTTGGGGTACATAGCACAAGTGAAACTATTTTAAGCCAGAACTTCAGTTTCTGAAAAGGAGAATTGGTGCCTGTGGGCCTTGGCAGAAGTGAAGGTTGGAGCTGCTTGGCAGAAGTTTGGCTCTCCTGAGGAGACCCAAGTTTATGCTAACTGCTTAGACAAGCAGTCATCCGTTTCTGAATCTTTTGTTTCCTGTGAGAGCTATAAAAACGACTTTTATTGAACACTGTGGGAAACATCCCTGGTGGTCCAGTGGTTAAGACTCTGAGCTTCCACTACAGGGGACACGGGTTCCATCCCTGGTCAGGGAACTAAGATCCTGCATGCTGCATAATGTGACCCAGAGAGAAAGAAAACTGTGATCTGGTTTGAACAGGTTGGTGCTGGGTGCTTCCTTGGGGGACTGGTGACCTGGCTGCTGTCCTCCTTGTGGGAGTTGTCCTCCACCCCCTGCCTGTTCCCGGTCCTGGACAGACTCCGGTTTCCAGCTGGCACTGCTCTGCCTGGAGGACCCTTTAGTGTTTCCTGTGATGCAGGACTGCTTTCATATGTCTGAGAAGTACTTTGTCTCCACTTCTGAAGGATGTTTTCACTGCGTGGAGAGTTCAGGGTTGAGATTTCTGCTCGTGGTATCACTGCACTTACGCCACAGAGACTTGCTGGCAGAAGAAAGGGCCTGGAAACAAAGTAGGCAAGCGATGAAAGCCCAGAAAGTGAGGATCTAGTTTCTTCAAAATGATTTCTTTCAGCACTTTTTTGGAGGTATCATTGTGTGCTTATCTGGCCATTGTTTTGTTGTTTTTATTGTTCCAGCAAGGCTGTATTTTTAAATAGCTTTATTGAGATGCAGTTCACATACCACACAATTCACTGATTTAAAGTGCCTAGCTCTGGAGCTCTTAGGATGCTCGCAGGATGTGTAGCCATCACCACTATCTAATTTTAGAACGTTTTTGTTCCCCCAAAAGAAGCACTGCATTCTTTAGCAGTCACGCCCCAGTCCTCCTCACTCCTGGCAGCCACTGATTTGCTTTCTTTGGTTTCCTTGATGGACTCCTATAGTGTGTGGTCTTTTGTGACTGACTTTTCACCACTTGCAATATCCCTTGGTGCATCTGCGCCTCGAGTCTTCAGTACTTCCTTCTTGTCATTGCTGAATAGCATTCAGTGGTAAGGATGTACCCTACTACCTGTGGGACGTGTCAGACACCCAGGAGGGCACCCAGAGCTCAGGGGCTCCAGTCTCGTCCTGGTGGTGACTTGGAGGCTAGATGCTACCTGATTGTGACAAAGAATTCACCTCCTTGGGGATTAGAAGCGGGCCCAAGACCCCGCCTGGAGCTAGATCATTCCGCTGTGGGCATCTAGCAGCAAGTGATGTGCAAAGGAAAGGTTTAGGAGCTTGAGGGTGTTGTCCCTGGCCCTGGTCTCCCCCTCAGCTCCTTGAAACGAAGGTCTGCCTTCTATGTCGGCTTCCGCACTGCCGTATGGTCTGAGGGTAGTTGGGGCAGGGACTGTCACTGTGCCGGGAAGGCCAGGCCAGCACATTAGCGAGCACCCTTGTCTTTCTCTGCAGCAGCCTGTCTGGAAACACTCGCCAAGCAGGCAGGCCTCGATGCTCCTTTTGGGTGGTGACCGTGGAGGGACACAGTGAGGCTGCCACAGACAGGCCTTCAGATCCGGGGACAGTAAGCACTCTGGGAAAGGGTTCTCCATATCATTCTTGAAAAGAAACATTTCCAAAGAGCCTTGTTTTGGAATTCCTGCTGTCTCTTCTCTCCTGTGGTGTTTAGTAATAATTTCCAGCTTGATCACCCAGATTTTGCCCTTACGCCAATCCTGTGTGTGCATTAGGTACTTTAAATAATTGTTAGTTTGAAAGCATTACTAAATATTCATACATCAAAAGCACAGCTCTCAGACATCCACCAGGTGTTTTCTTAAATTGTAACTGACGTCCTGATCATTAGTGAGGCCAGGCTCCTTTTGTCTTCATTCGTTGGCTCTTCCTGTCTCCTGTGATGTGCTTGCCGTTTCCTGTTCTTCCTTGGGTGACAGTCTTTTCTCTCTGCCTCTGACCTTGCTAGGAGGGTGATAACCTCTGCCTGTGGTGTCACTGATCAAGGCAGAAGGTTTACATGTTCATGTGGTCAGCTTTCTGACTCTGTCTTTAGGGTTTATCACTTTGAATCATACAGAAAATGTCATCTTGTCTTCCGTAAGGTTGGTGATTTTGAGTTTTTGGTCCACTGTTTCAAATGTGTGGTATGAGGTAGGGCCCCAGTTTTCTTCTTTTTTTGTAGCCACATACTGTCTGAACACCATTTATTGGGAAACTCAGTTGGTCTGTGGTGCTTCTCCATTACCAGTCGTCTCCATGATCATGGCCACATCTTGTGTCCTCCCTTCTGTCCCCTGGCGGGTGTTCCTCGGCCAGCACCGCACTTTCCGAGTCACTGTAACTTTACTATTCATCCCTGATCTGTCGCAGCCGTGCCCTGCTTTTCTCCCCAAGCCTGACTGTTTCTGACTCTCCACGCCTTTATATAGACCAGACCCTGGGTCATACAGAGCAAGCAGGTTTCACCCGGATGTCACCACCCCCACCAGCGCGCATAATGCCACCCTTTGTTTCTAGTTCTTTGACGTCTCTCAGAAAGTTAGGATTTTTCTCCTTGAAGGTTTTGTCCAATGTTAGATTGCTCCTAGGCACTTCAGAGTTTCTACATACTATAATAAGCACCAGTTTAGTTCAGCTGTCTGTTACTGGTTCCTCTAATTTGTATGTGTGTTCCGGATTCTCTACATAGACAAGTGTATTATTCAGAAGTGACAGTTCTGCTTCTCCTTTCCCTTCATTTTGGCTTCTCGTGCTGGCTAGGGCTTTTGTAACAGTCTAGTAACCAGTGGTTTTGTCTGGTTCTTAATTGTAAAGGATGTGTTTTCAGGATTTCACCATTAACTGTGGGTTTGCTGTGGGGTTTTTTTGTGTTTTGTTTTTTTGTATTCTTTATCATGTTGGACGTTTGCTTTTTATTTTCATGTCTTGTTGTAAGTTTCTTGTCCTGAGAAAGTCATCTCCCTTTTGTCGCGGGTCATGTTGTTTCCTTCCTCACGCTGCTTTCTTAGATTGGGTGTTGCCTGCTAGTGAGAGCGGGCTCGAGGGCTTCTTAGAATTGTTTATAGCCCTGTAGGAATTGAGACACTCATTTCTCATACGTTTCAGGAAAATATCAGTTTGAGCAGAGAGACCTATGAAAGCAAACATTTAAGTAATCCTTTTAGTCCTCCTGTGGGCTTTGGGTTTGATTTAAAATACACCTTGTAAACAGGACATGTATTTATGTTTGTCTAAGGCTATTCATCATGGTGTTATCTGTGGTAGAAAACCTTACCTTAAAGTGACCTAAAAGTCTAGTAACAAGGATATTAAATTATAATACATATATATGCTGGGATATTCTATGATCACTGAGGTGTGTGTTTGAAAATTATATGAAGATACACAATAAAACTCGTGATGTAAAATTAAAAATGTATCTGTACATATACAGAAAACCCCAATTGACTTCTGAAGGCACACCTGTAGATGTCGGTGTATGTATGTGCACGTGTTTGTATGTGTGTTCATAGAGAGGACAGGTGTGGAAAGCTCGAGGGTCCACCTTTGTGGACAGCTCTGATCTGTTTGTCCTGGGAAGTTCTGTGGAACCAGTGAAAGAATGGCCAGGAACACCTTCTGTCAAGGCAGGGAGGGCTAACACAGAGGAGGGTCGCGGAGCGAGGATCTGGCCATTTGGCAAGGGGGTGCTTGGGGACGTGGTCCTCAGCCCTACATGGGTCTATCCCAGCATCTGGCACTCACCAGCCTTGCTTTGTGAGTCACCCCAGAGCTCACTTCATATGTGTACCAAGTTACTCGGGACATTCCAAGCAAACCAACAGCGTTTTGTGAAAGGTAACGTATTTCAGGGTTTCGTGTGGTCTCCCAAAGTTCTTCCAAGAATGGTACAGCTACCGTGCAGGCTGTGCCACAGACCAGCGCTGTGCTCGTCCGCTCACTTGCCTGGGCACCGCTGTCAGGACCCTGTGCTCTGCACTGACTCTGTCCCGAGTCTCCTGTGTGCATTGCTGTTTTCTCTGTGACTTGCCTCTGTGTGCCCTGAGATATTTGTAAGGTAGTTCATCATTTTTGGATTTATTTATAGGGGGTCTTTACATATTAACTTGCCATCATATGTATCATTTGTTTAATTTTACATACAAAGTAAGTTCCAACATTTTCTGATTTCAGAGATACCTTTGTCTTTTTCATTGTAATTTCTGCCTATGTCATCATACTTAGGAAGGAATTCTTTACTCAAAGCGTTCTATTTTCTTTTAGTGCTTTTTAAAAAAATATTTTATTTATATTTATTTGGCTGCATTGGGTTTCAGTTGTAGCATGTGGGCTCTAGTTCCCTGACCAGGGATCGAACCTGGGCCCCCTGCATTGGGAGCACAGAGTCTTAGCCACTGGACCACCAGGGAATTCCCCTCTTTTAGTGCTTTTAAGATTTAATTTTACATTGAGATCCACAATCTGTTTATCCATTATTTATCTCTTTATCATAGCTTCATAAAACAGTTTTGTATTTGTTAGGGCAAGAGTCTTGCACTCTTCAGCTTTTTTAAGTGAATGTTTTATTTTTAATCTATTTTTTTATTTCATTTCATTTATTTATTTTTGGATGTACCACATGGCTTGCAGAATGTTAGTTTCCTAACCAGGGATTGAGCCTGAGTCCTGGCAGTGAAAGCACTGAGTCCTAACCGCTAGGACTGTCAGGGAATTCTCCTAAACAAATGTTTTCATCACAGCAGATTATGTTTGCCTCCAGCATTATTCATGAAAATGTATCAGTGAACCAAGAAATTGCCAGCGAGTAAAGAAACTGAACAACAACATACGTATGTGTGTAGTATCCCAGCCTAGGGAGAAGGATTTTGTGGTCCCTGAGACCTGTGAGTTTGGCTTTCATTCTTTCCGTTGAGCTGGAGATGGCAAGTCGTGATTGGTGCGCGTCTGCTGTCAGGGCAGGAGGGTGGGAGTGGGGCTGGCCGTGCCCAGCCCTGGTGGTGGAGCTGTGGAGGATCAGAGCGCCTGAGTCCTGGTCCTGAGATCCCGAATCTGATGAGGACACACGTGCTGTCCCGCCTGCCCTCTGCCCCTACAGGCTGTTTATCTTGGACAGAGCAGCTTGTCCTCGTGCTCTGGGACCCACAGGCTGCACGCACACGCTGTCAGGCCTGGACCCGGCCCTACTGGTCTTTTGCATCTAACAACTGCTCTTAGGTGCTTCTTGACTGGACTGTTTCCAAAATGGTGATTCTTTAAGGACTGTCCTAAGAATGTTAGTTTTTCTTGCTTCATCCTATGCAGGCTCAGATCAAATTGCTAGATTCTCTTGTTGCCTTGCCAGTTCTTTAAAGAGAAAGCAATACGTGATGAATTTTATTCACCTTTTCCAAAGCAAGCTGGTGCCACCCAGTCAGTGGACTTTGCTGTTGCTCTGGCACAAAACCTGCTTGCCTTTGAGTTAACAAAGACAGAGACCCCTGGGTTTCTCGTTGACGTTTCCTGACATGACCAAGAGCAGGTAGCAAGGCGTCGGGGACCTCAATTTCTGACTCTCCCAGTGTCTTGCTCCAGGTGGAGATAAAACTGCTGACACTTTGGCGGCTGCCAAACTTAGAATTAAGATGTCTTCCTCCTAGTGTATTCTGCCTGACATTTGCTAACGCCCATAAAAAGTAATTGCCTTTTAAAATGGTATGTGGGGCTGGGGCTTGACTGGCTAAACCTTGTGAGTGAAAGCCTCGGGGAAAGATAGAAGATACTTGCTTTTCCTCCAAGGAAAAGGGGGGATGCAACACCTTTATTTTCTCTGGGAGCACAACGGTACAGTGGGGTAGTTAAATTTGAAAGAGAATAGCATGACACACAAAAAAAGAGGGGGCATTTAACAAGAACCATCCCTAGAGGGAAAGATTAAAGCGAACAGGTGCTGCGAAAATGTCTCTGCATATTAGAGCTTAATTAGATTTGAAGATGAATTCCAGACGGGCTAATTATGTGTGAGTTGTTGAGCTGGAGATGGCAAGTCGTGATTGGTGCGCTGAGGGAGGGTGGGAGTGGGGCTGGCCGTGCCCAGCCCTGGTGGTGGAGCTGTGGAGGATCAGGCGCCTGAGTCCTGGTCCTGAGATCCCGAATCTGATGAGGACACACGTGCTGTCCCGCCTGCCCTCTGCCCCTACAGGCTGTTTATCTTGGACAGAGCAGCTTGTCCTCGTGCTCTGGGACCCACAGGCTGCACGCACACGCTGTCAGGCCTGGACCCGGCCCTACTGGTCTTTTGCATCTAACAACTGCTCTTAGGTGCTTCTTGACTGGACTGTTTCAAAATGGTGATTCTTTAAGGACTGTCCTAAGAATGTTAGTTTTTCTTGCTTCATCCTATGCAGGCTCAGATCAAATTGCTAGATTCTCTTGTTGCCTTGCCAGTTCTTTAAAGAGAAAGCAATACGTGATGAATTTTATTCACCTTTTCCAAAGCAAGCTGGTGCCACCCAGTCAGTGGACTTTGCTGTTGCTCTGGCACAAAACCTGCTTGCCTTTGAGTTAACAAAGACAGAGACCCCTGGGTTTCTCGTTGACGTTTCCTGACATGACCAAGAGCAGGTAGCAAGGCGTCGGGGACCTCAATTTCTGACTCTCCCAGTGTCTTGCTCCAGGTGGAGATAAAACTGCTGACACTTTGGCGGCTGCCAAACTTAGAATTAAGATGTCTTCCTCCTAGTGTATTCTGCCTGACATTTGCTAACGCCCATAAAAAGTAATTGCCTTTTAAAATGGTATGTGGGGCTGGGGCTTGACTGGCTAAACCTTGTGAGTGAAAGCCTCGGGGAAAGATAGAAGATACTTGCTTTTCCTCCAAGGAAAAGGGGGGATGCAACACCTTTATTTTCTCTGGGAGCACAACGGTACAGTGGGGTAGTTAAATTTGAAAGAGAATAGCATGACACACAAAAAAAGAGAGAGGGGGGCATTTAACAAGAACCATCCCTAGAGGGAAAGATTAAAGCGAACAGGTGCTGCGAAAATGTCTCTGCATATTAGAGCTTAATTAGATTTGAAGATGAATTCCAGACGGGCTAATTATGTGTGAGTTGTTGCAGGTTGTTTCTTGTAGGAGCAAGCGTGTATTTTTGGAAATGGGGATTTAGTTGAATTGGGTTTGATTCCCACCTCTGACCATATTTTCTCCAATGAAAAACTACCACTTCTGGGGGCCCAGGACCCAATCCACGGGCCTCCTATCTTGGACTGCCCCTATCAAAGCTGACGCAGCTCTGGAAGACCAGGCCCAGTCTATCTGCTGCCGTAGCGAGCGTGCATCAGGACCAGGGTCTTCTGCCCAGGTGGAAGGGACTGGGTGCCAGCCTCAGAGGAGGGCAGACAGACGTAGTGGGTGTTGTTTCCAGGAACCTGTCCTCCGCTGCTGCTCTTGTTCCCGGCGTGGCTGTTTTTGGCTTGGTGTGTTTGTATTTGGAAGGGCAGAGGGCTATGGGTTTGCTAGCAGCTCTGGATTGTGAACAGAGAAAAGATAGGAAACTGAGATGTGCGTTACATCAGAGAATTTAACATCTGAAAAAAAAAAGGAGCAAGGCCACATGGAGCCTCTAGACTTCCCGTTAAGATAACAGACTTGTTTCATGTAGGACAACCTATGAAGGTTGTCTCAGAATACAGCATGGGCCTCTGACATCCCTGAAAGGTGGGAGGTGCTGGGATGGCTTTGTGTCCCCTGCACGCCTCAGGGAGATCTCCGTTAGGGTCTGAGAGCTATAACAAACATAAACTTTTTATGTAAGGTCCCATAATTGGAAATTATGGATGTATAATTTATATATGACTCAGTGAATGATTTATGTAATGTTAAGTGATGAGTTAGATAGAAAATATGACCCTCTCTTGCAGAATCTTTAATGAAAAGCATTGGTTCTTATGAATTTATTTCTAGAGCTCTGTTTGAACTCAGCATGTTTGACATAAATCAGATCTAATTGTCATTTTATGATTAATGAACATATGCTGGCCATTTTTCCCCATAATTAAACTTTATGTTCCGTGCATCTGACAAAGCAAAACAAGTTCAGACTCTGACAGATTGGGGCGGGGGGAGGGTTCCGTGTCTGTGTATTTGTATGTATGTGCACTCGTGTGTGTGTTTATTAATATGTAAGGATTAAGTTTCCATGAAGTTGGCTTTTCAGAGGTGTGAGTAAGGTTATTAAGAGTTAGCATTCAGGTATGAGACTGGGAGCGCTTACAGAGGATGAGGGGTCACAGATGTGATCTGAGAGGGTGGGGGCTGGGGGGCGTAGACCTCTGTGGCCAAGAGCAAGGCTACTTTCTTGAGTTGTGACTGTCTCTCAGAGCTCCCAAGAAATGGTAGAAGGTAGAGTCACTGAAAATAGTGTACATTTTCCTCTCTGCTTTTCATACATGTCAGCAGAGTTGTGGTAATTTAAGGAGTGAGACAAGCTTCTGGTTGGAAAACCGGTCACAGGTTAGCACACCTGCACTCACACCCTGCACCTTTGTCTCCTGTTTCAGGACGTAGACAAGTTTGGCAACGAGATCACCCAGCTGGCCCGCCCCCTGCCTGTGGAGTATCTGATCATAGACGTAAGTGTGTGCCGTCTCCTGCCAGAGGTCAGGACGGCTGGGGAGGCTCCAGAGAACGGTGCTTGAGCACTTGCCCTCTGCCTGCACAGAACAGGCAGCTCCTGGCATCCGACTTGTTTCACGTAGGACAACCTATGAAGGTTGTCTCAGAATACAGCATGGGCCTCTGACATCCCTGAAAGGTGGGAGGTGCTGGGATGGCTTTGTGTCCCCTGCACGCCTCAGGGAGATCTCCGTTAGGGTCTGAGAGCTATAACAAACATAAACTTTTTATGTAAGGTCCCATAATTGGAAATTATGGATGTATAATTTATATATGACTCAGTGAATGATTTATGTAATGTTAAGTGATGAGTTAGATAGAAAATATGACCCTCTCTTGCAGAATCTTTAATGAAAAGCATTGGTTCTTATGAATTTATTTCTAGAGCTCTGTTTGAACTCAGCATGTTTGACATAAATCAGATCTAATTGTCATTTTATGATTAATGAACATATGCTGGCCATTTTTCCCCATAATTAAACTTTATGTTCCGTGCATCTGACAAAGCAAAACAAGTTCAGACTCTGACAGATTGGGGCGGGGGGAGGGTTCCGTGTCTGTGTATTTGTATGTATGTGCACTCGTGTGTGTGTTTATTAATATGTAAGGATTAAGTTTCCATGAAGTTGGCTTTTCAGAGGTGTGAGTAAGGTTATTAAGAGTTAGCATTCAGGTATGAGACTGGGAGCGCTTACAGAGGATGAGGGGTCACAGATGTGATCTGAGAGGGTGGGGGCTGGGGGGCGTAGACCTCTGTGGCCAAGAGCAAGGCTACTTTCTTGAGTTGTGACTGTCTCTCAGAGCTCCAAGAAATGGTAGAAGGTAGAGTCACTGAAAATAGTGTACATTTTCCTCTCTGCTTTTCATACATGTCAGCAGAGTTGTGGTAATTTAAGGAGTGAGACAAGCTTCTGGTTGGAAAACCGGTCACAGGTTAGCACACCTGCACTCACACCCTGCACCTTTGTCTCCTGTTTCAGGACGTAGACAAGTTTGGCAACGAGATCACCCAGCTGGCCCGCCCCCTGCCTGTGGAGTATCTGATCATAGACGTAAGTGTGTGCCGTCTCCTGCCAGAGGTCAGGACGGCTGGGGGAGGGCTCCAGAGAACGGTGCTTGAGCACTTGCCCCTCTGCCTGCACAGAACAGGCAGGCCGAGATGTTTGAGTCACTGAGCTCCTGGCATCCCTGAAAAGCTAGAAATCTTAAGGTCTTTTCATTTTTTTATTTCCTTAAAAACAACTTATGAGGTTAACTTCTCCCAACCTGCAGTGCAGCAAAAGACCACCAACAAGGCCAAGCAGCCCTGGAGGTCAGCGAGCCTCTCCCTGGCTCTGTGTGCAGGTGCTGCCCTGGCACAGCTCGGCTACCACAGCCAGCCTCATGGTGGACTGCTGCAGGTTGATCCTCAGGGGATACCGCCGTGACTCTGTCCTTGAGTGAGGGGGCAGCATGGTCTCCTGAGGGGCCACTCCAGGAGCCAAGAAGGTACCTGGTACCGGCACACCTTCCCCAGGTCTCGGCTCCCTTCTGGAGGCTTGCAGAGATGTGGCCGCAGTGCAGAGGGCAGTGCGTGCTGCAGGACCAGAGCCTGGCGTTTTTGCAGCAGTCAGCGCTCTGTCCAGAGGGTACAAGAGGTGGCTCATTTCCTAACTGCTGCCTGCCAGGATGAATCTGGGTTGCATTTGGACTAGGATGGGCATGTGATTTAGGCTGTGAAGTACCATTGCATTTGGAGCAGTGGGTCCCTGTGAGCCGAGCCCGCCAACACTCCATTCCAACTGACAGCTCCTGAGAACATATTTATTACCTAGGCCATAAAGGCATCTGCTTTTTAGACTACCTAGGGTGTAATTAAGATGAAAACAGATTGATGGAGCATACACTTAGGAGAAGTGTGCGTGATTTAAAGCCAACTTCCTGAGGTCTGCTTTCCCAGTGGCCTCCCCACACCTTTCCTTTCTTGAAGGAGCTAAGCTCTTAGGCCTTAGTGTGAGTGCAGTAGCATCTGGTGATGGGGGAGCATTCCACCCTGGGATAGCCAAGTGCTCTCTTCCTGTGGAAGGAGGTTGGAGCAGGTGCCCAGACAGGTGTGCTCAGCTCCTCACCCAGCCCCAGACCCCCGGCCTGATCAGGGCACTTGTAACTGGGTGGCTGTTCGGGGCCTCTGTGAAGGTGCTCAGCATGTCAGCTAGGTGACAAGGCAGGCTGGTCGGGAGAGGGTTTGAACACAAAATGAAGTGCTCTGCATCCTGCATCCTCTCCTTTGGCCATCTGAGATAGTCCCAGACTGCCGTGTGAACCTTGACTCTGTTGTTCTTCAAGGGGCAGTTATGGGTCTAACAAATTCTTCCCTTAATTCCACATTTACTCACTGGTGAGTCTTCCATTGTTGCTGCTCCTTCCTGTATCTGCCTTCCAAAGGGACGGGTGCGAGCAGACCACAGGCCTTGTCTCTGCAACGCAGTGGCCCCTCCGCCAACTCTAGAATCATGCAGGCAGCTGAGACTGAGCCCCATGTGTGCTGCCTGTTCTGCGGCCTCCACGCGTCTGGGCTCACTTGATCCTCACGGCAGCCTTAGGAGGCATGGGCTCTCCAGTTTCCGTATCTCTCAGATGAACCGAGTGAGGCCTCACAGTAGGACTTGGCACTGTGCTGAGTCCGTACCCTGTGCCCCAAGGCCACGTGATCTCATCCATAAAAGGCCAGCAGGGCTCGAGTGAGGGAGCTGCTGATGGCTCAGCTCACTGTTCACAGCGTTGGCACGGGCACAGTGGGTCCTGGGCCAGCCAGCCTGGAACAGCTCACTGCCTTCACTGATGCAGAAAACAGGCCAGAGCCACATTTTCATTCTTTAGAAATAGTCCCGAAGGAACGAGAATAGCTGTGCTAAATCTGGACGAGGTGTAATCTGCTGCTGCTAGTGTCATATTGCAGAGGAAGAGCTGCATCAACCGAAAGATGGCTGATGATGCTCACACACGGTGTGTTTCTGGGGAGGGGCATCTGCCAGGGGGAATGAGACGTATTTATATGGATTCTTGCACATTTGTCACTGTCCCTGTAGTTTCTACTGATTTTGGATTTTAAATGCCCTCTGTCATTTCTGAAGCATGTCTGAGCCAAATGCAGAACTTAGGCTCCCTCTGGACTTGACTGCTGACCCAGCCGTTTTCAGGGGAGAGCCATGCCTTGTGTCTTCCCAGCCTCGCTTCTCTTCCTGCCTGGACGTGCCCCAACTCCATCGAGTGGTGCCTGGCAATTGAATGGGGCCTCAGACAGCTCACTGGAGGGCACCATGGCTCTCAAAACCGTTGGGGGCTGGTTCTGCACATGCCCTTCAGACCTGGTGGTAGGAACAGAGTCGGCTCCTGAGATGGCTCTCACGCCTTTGCTCTCTCCCGTGGCCAACTCTCTAGTTCCCCGTGGGCAGTGGGAGAGCAGTCAAGAGGCCATCCCAGTGTGGCTGGAGTTAGGAGACTGCCCACAGGTACCACGATCCTTCCATGATCCTTTTTTGGTTTTGCTGCCCCTTCCTGTATCTGCCTTCCAAAGGGACGGGTGCGAGCAGACCACAGGCCTTGTCTCTGCAACGCAGTGGCCCCTCCGCCAACTCTAGAATCATGCAGGCAGCTGAGACTGAGCCCCATGTGTGCTGCCTGTTCTGCGGCCTCCACGCGTCTGGGCTCACTTGATCCTCACGGCAGCCTTAGGAGGCATGGGCTCTCCAGTTTCCGTATCTCTCAGATGAACCGAGTGAGGCCTCACAGTAGGACTTGGCACTGTGCTGAGTCCGTACCCTGTGCCCCGAGGCCACGTGATCTCATCCATAAAAGGCCAGCAGGGCTCGAGTGAGGGAGCTGCTGATGGCTCAGCTCACTGTTCACAGCGTTGGCACGGGCACAGTGGGTCCTGGGCCAGCCAGCCTGGAACAGCTCACTGCCTTCACTGATGCAGAAAACAGGCCAGAGCCACATTTTCATTCTTTAGAAATAGTCCCGAAGGAACGAGAATAGCTGTGCTAAATCTGGACGAGGTGTAATCTGCTGCTGCTAGTGTCATATTGCAGAGGAAGAGCTGCATCAACCGAAAGATGGCTGATGATGCTCACACACGGTGTGTTTCTGGGGAGGGGCATCTGCCAGGGGGAATGAGACGTATTTATATGGATTCTTGCACATTTGTCACTGTCCCTGTAGTTTCTACTGATTTTGGATTTTAAATGCCCTCTGTCATTTCTGAAGCATGTCTGAGCCAAATGCAGAACTTAGGCTCCCTCTGGACTTGACTGCTGACCCAGCCGTTTTCAGGGGAGAGCCATGCCTTGTGTCTTCCCAGCCTCGCTTCTCTTCCTGCCTGGACGTGCCCCAACTCCATCGAGTGGTGCCTGGCAATTGAATGGGGCCTCAGACAGCTCACTGGAGGGCACCATGGCTCTCAAAACCGTTGGGGGCTGGTTCTGCACATGCCCTTCAGACCTGGTGGTAGGAACAGAGTCGGCTCCTGAGATGGCTCTCACGCCTTTGCTCTCTCCCGTGGCCAACTCTCTAGTTCCCCGTGGGCAGTGGGAGAGCAGTCAAGAGGCCATCCCAGTGTGGCTGGAGTTAGGAGACTGCCCACAGGTACCACGATCTTACCAACTATGAAAAATGATTCTTTATTTGCCTTTGAGAGTCAGAGTTTCAGAATTTTCATTTAGGGGCTGTCCTAAGAGCTTAGCATTCCCTTCAACATAGAACAGCTAGGATTTTGCTGCTGTGAGCAGCTCGGGGCTCCGGAGGTTGGTGTGCTCGGGGTCCTCATCCCTATTTACAGCACAATTAATTTATCATGGGTTTGTGTTTTTGTTCATTAGATCACTACAACTTTCCCCAAGGATCCAGTTTATACTTTTTCTATTTCACAAAATCCATTTCCTATTGAAAACCGGGATGTATTGGGTGAGACACAGGTAAGCTCTTTATCTTTAGAAGCATAATTTAAAGTCACTGCTGCTTGTTTATCTAGTGTCTGTGTTATTTTTCCAGAAAGCATCAAGCTTTCTGACTCTCCTGATTCATTCTTGTGACAAAGCCTGGCTAGGCTTTTCTCTTAAGACACTGCTGATCACATGAGCCCTCTCCGGGGCAGGGGCAGTAGATGAGCACAGAGGCAAATCCCTGTAAGCCCCCAGGCCTGTGGATTTGCTGGAAGCACCATTCTCAGGGGCCTGCTTTATCGGTCACTTTGTGTCCTCTCCCAGCAAGGCTATTGATTGTTGGTAAGTGCCGTCTTTTGTGGCATGTCTCGCTTTGGTCTGTGCTCTGCCTCCTACCTCGTCACCCTGCCACGTTTCTCTGGCACCATCCGAGCCATGGGCCCTTATGCGGCTTGGCCACCTCGGCTCTCACGTGCATATCAGGCGAGTCAGAACCGCTGTGATGGCCTTGTCCTGGCACGTCAGTGATCTGTGAACACATATCCCAAGTTGATCACAGGCACTGCAAAAAGTGGTCTAGTTGAAGAACGTCTCCAGTGAGATTGTCTTCTGTAGCAGTGACGAATGTACAGGGCCTCGCGAGTACTTTGGTTTCCTCACTGCCCACCTGCCCGGGTGCTGGTGGAGGTTCAGAGCCACTGACTGGGGTGGTGTCTTGAATCTCTTGCTTCGGTCCTGTTGAAAGTGTTAGTGTCTCATAATCTCCTTTGTCCCAATTCCTGCTCCTCACCACCGTGCTGCCCTGGGTCAACAATGCCCCTGGACAGACAGGGCTTCTCCTTGCCTCACTGTGGCCCTGTCCACTCCCACTCCTCCCCAGAGGTGAGTTTGAATGTTTCTCGCCGCTGGGTCAGCTTCATAGACGTGCTGCTTAGATTCTTCCATAACTCAGCTGTACCAATGGGAGATGAGGCCACAGCTTACTCTGTGCGTTCCTCTGTCCCTGGCGCCCAGTAAATGGTTCTAGAAGGAGATGGGGAGGGCCATCTTTGTAGTACAGTGGCTCTCTTTCAGCTCTGGGCTGGCATTAACCAGTGCTCTTGTCTGTGTTCCCTGCATACCTGGCACTCCAGGACTTCCACAGCCTGGCCAACTACCTGTCCCAGAACACCTCATCTGTGTTCCTGGACACTATCTCAGATTTCCACCTCCTGCTGTTCCTGGTTACCAACGACGTCATGCCTCTGCAGGTACAGGCTGGGCGGGCTTCCTCTCAGACCGGTGCACTCTGGGCAACACCAGAACAGCTAAGGTCCCCTTAACCTGTCCTGTGGGCAGCAGCTTTGCGCAAGGGCCTTAACAGGTGAATTTTTCAGTTTTAGCATTTACACTGAACAGCTTGTTTGAAAATGTCTGCCCTCCACGATGGAGGACAAGTCATGTGGGATACAGAGGCCACTTAGTTCTGTGTCCTTTAGTGGGAGCATTAGTGATCCAACAATTAGATTCTTGTTGGAACGGTTGAAGAAGTCCAGCCTCTGCTTCTTCCTGATCTCACCCGTTCTCCCGAATCAGCTCCAGTTTATCGCCTTGGCCCAGAAGGTTGGCCAGCGTCCAGGCCTTGGGTGCACACCTGCACAGTTGGCATTTTTAAGACACGCTTTGTGGAGAGATGAGCGTGAGTGTTACAGATGGCAGCTGCTTTCTGAGCAGCACAGGGGCAGCAGGTCCAGTCAGGAAGCTCCTTGCATGGGTTGTGTCATGGCTGTCCTTTTACTTTGTCCCTTTTTCTGCCTGAGACCCAAGGGAGCACATTTCTACAATGAGCCAGAGTAGAAGGGAGAGGCCCTTCCTCCCACTCCTCTTCTGTAACTGTTCTTGTGTCCTGCTGGATTGACCTTGTGTGTCTGTTTCGTCCAAACTGCCCACTTGTGACACTTGACACTGGGCGTCCTGAGGCTGCACCCTGGCTTTGCCTTCCCTGTTTAGCCCAGGGAAGCACCTCCAGCCCCAGGCTCAGCTGCTGCCTGTCTGGTTGGGAAGGTGATGAAAGCTTAGGGCCTTCTCACTGGAAACCATGTGCTGTTTTGCCATCACCTGTTAGGAAGCATTTTCTGAAGGTACTTCCTGAGAGGCCATGGAAGGCTTTGTAAGTTTCTCATTATAAAAGCTATTTAGTTCTCTGCATTATGACCCCGGGGGTCTAGGTTCCAAAGTGGACTGAGATATAGATGAACCAGAGAGGACAGAGGACCGAGGGAGGTGTTGGGGGTGAGGATGGCCACCTGGCCCCAAGGCTTCTGCCCATCCGCCCAGGCCCTCAGGAGCAGGGCTGTGAGCTGTGATTGCTTACTGGGTGGAACACAGTCAGCTCGGGACCAAAAGCAGTGCAGTGGTCACCTTGGGACTCTTTGGGAAGAATACAAATTTTAGCTCAGTTTAGCACTTGTATTTATAGACTAAGTCTATAGACAACAACTAAGTTGTTTTGCGTTTCATAATGATAGCTTGGGAGATTTTCGAAATTCCCTCTTAAGTGTGTCTTGATGTTGGGGAGGAAAAAAGTCGTGAGCAAGTCTGTCCACTGTCCTGAAGCAGGTTAAAACCTTCTTTTTTGACTTCTTGTAGGACAGCATCAGCTTGCTGCTGGAGGCCGTGAGGACCAGAAACGAGGAGCTTGCCCAGACGTGGAAGAAGTCTGAGCAGTGGGCCACCATCGAGCAGCTCTGCAGTAAGTGTCCTCCCTTCCTGCAGCCCCCATGGCCAGGGCACAGATTCCTGCCCTTCAGGGCCCCAGTACTTCTTTTCAGGCCCTGGAAACCTGACCCGAGATGTGTTCTGATGGTGTCATGGGAAGGGGGACAGCACAGACGGACCTTTGCTGGGGCCCACAGGCGTTTTCATGTAACATATGTGTCAAGGCCACACATCGTATGTACACAGGTCCATGGATTTTTGTACATGATTCTTTTTTTTTTTTTTTTGTGGGGGAAGTTGGGTTGGGGAGGGAGAGGGCGAGCGGGCCACTTCTATTGGTCTTTCATTCCTCCATTTTCATCCCATCTTTGTTTCTTGACCCGTGTGGGCCTCCCATTGCGGTGGCCTCTGTTGTTGCAGAGCACTGGCTCTGGGCGCATGCGCTCCACAGCTCCGGCTCGGTAATTGGACACATCGATCCAGCCGCTCTGCCGCACGTGGGATCTTCCCAGGCCAGGGATCGAACCGGTGCTCCTTGCACTGCAAGGCGGTGTCCTTACCCCCTGGACCACCAGGGAAGCCCTGTACATGATTCTTTAAGCATCTCAGGAGCAGTTTGAAAGTCATTGTTTTAGGTGAACAGACACTTCATAGTCATCTAAGTGCTGAACGCAGAGACGTTTTGGGCTCATGAGGCTTCTCTTTCCCCCTTTTCCCATCAATCCTGAGAGCGTTCTTGGTGGATAAGGAGGAAACAAGAGAACAGAATTAGGGGATCTTGTGTCTCTACAGTGAGTACCTGCATCCATTAGCCTTGAGAGCTTCCCCCACACTGCCAGCGCCATGGCTGCCAAGCACCCCAGCCTCTTGGCTCAAGAGGGCAGTGACCCTGGCAGACCCTTTCCCTGTGGCTTTGAGAGGTACTACAGCACCCCTGAAAGTACATATAAAAAAGTGTTTATACATTGTGTCAATCTAGAGGGCAGATACTTGAACCAAAATTAGGAAACTCTGAGTGGAGCCCAAGCCAGGGGGCCCAGTAGGGCGCCTACTCTCTCTCCACTAATGAGTACCTAGAAGCTTAGGGGTTGAGGAACCTTAACAGTCATCACATCATTCTAGTTTTCTTTTAGACAATTCTAAACCAAAGAGTAAAGGCCTGGACATGCCTTATTTTTAAAGCCCCATGGCCAGGGCACAGATTCCTGCCCTTCAGGGCCCCAGTACTTCTTTTCAGGCCCTGGAAACCTGACCCGAGATGTGTTCTGATGGTGTCATGGGAAGGGGGACAGCACAGACGGACCTTTGCTGGGGCCCACAGGCGTTTTCATGTAACATATGTGTCAAGGCCACACATCGTATGTACACAGGTCCATGGATTTTTGTACATGATTCTTTTTTTTTTTTTTTTGTGGGGGAAGTTGGGTTGGGGAGGGAGAGGGCGAGCGGGCCACTTCTATTGGTCTTTCATTCCTCCATTTTCATCCCATCTTTGTTTCTTGACCCGTGTGGGCCTCCCATTGCGGTGGCCTCTGTTGTTGCAGAGCACTGGCTCTGGGCGCATGCGCTCCACAGCTCCGGCTCGGTAATTGGACACATCGATCCAGCCGCTCTGCCGCACGTGGGATCTTCCCAGGCCAGGGATCGAACCGGTGCTCCTTGCACTGCAAGGCGGTGTCCTTACCCCCTGGACCACCAGGGAAGCCCTGTACATGATTCTTTAAGCATCTCAGGAGCAGTTTGAAAGTCATTGTTTTAGGTGAACAGACACTTCATAGTCATCTAAGTGCTGAACGCAGAGACGTTTTGGGCTCATGAGGCTTCTCTTTCCCCCTTTTCCCATCAATCCTGAGAGCGTTCTTGGTGGATAAGGAGGAAACAAGAGAACAGAATTAGGGGATCTTGTGTCTCTACAGTGAGTACCTGCATCCATTAGCCTTGAGAGCTTCCCCCACACTGCCAGCGCCATGGCTGCCAAGCACCCCAGCCTCTTGGCTCAAGAGGGCAGTGACCCTGGCAGACCCTTTCCCTGTGGCTTTGAGAGGTACTACAGCACCCCTGAAAGTACATATAAAAAAGTGTTTATACATTGTGTCAATCTAGAGGGCAGATACTTGAACCAAAATTAGGAAACTCTGAGTGGAGCCCAAGCCAGGGGGCCCAGTAGGGCGCCTACTCTCTCTCCACTAATGAGTACCTAGAAGCTTAGGGGTTGAGGAACCTTAACAGTCATCACATCATTCTAGTTTTCTTTTTAGACAATTCTAAACCAAAGAGTAAAAGGCCTGGACATGCCATGTACTTCTTGCCCTCATGTGCTGAAACAGAGGACCGATTGTCCTCACCAAATCCTGCAGCAAAGCTCACTGTCCTTGGTGGACAGTGGTGAGGTGCTGGCCAGGGTCTCAGCACCAGAGCCAGCTCTCCCACATACTGGACCCTCCCTGCCCCTGGTGTTATTTTTCAGGTTTTTCGAACAGAAACATTGACTGTAGCAGCTTTAGTGGCTTGGAGCCGGCCCTTTCAGTCCAGAAAGAGTGCACGTGGGGAAGCTGGGACGGGGGGCAGGTTGGCCACGGGGTTGTCCTGGACGGGCATTGGCCCAGGTGGGGGAAAGGAAAGCTAGATCAGAAAAGGTTTGAGTCTGAGCATGTGCCAAAAAATGCTTTGCCATCCGCCTTGACGCTAATGAAAAGCTAGTGACCCCATAGGATCTGGGTTCCATTGGTTCCACGCCTTATACTTAGGGTGGGAAGAAACCCAAACCCGTGTCAAGCATCAGTCCCATGGCAGCAAGGTCACCCAGTCTGAACCTACTACCTGCAGCCTCTGTTGGGGAGTGTCTGTCACTTTGCTAAAAAGTACTGCATAGTGGTCAGATGCTGTCCACAGATACATTCCTCCTGGAGCTCTACTCGCTGCATGAGGAAGGTAGCATAATTAGCAGTGCAGCACCCTTTGCAGAATCACAGTCCATGACGCCATGGAAGAGCTCTTTGCTGCGAGCCAACAGTACCAGAAGAGCTAAGCAGGTGGTGAAGAAATCCCCGTGGCTCTGGACTGGAGAACAAGATATTTCTGAGATGTCAGTTGGTACAAATTGATTGGTACAATCTCAGTTATCATCATTCCCATAGGCTTACTTGTTTATTTTGCAAGGGAAGGGAGGGGGGAAGTTTTCAAAATTTATTGGGATCCAGAGGGCCTAGAAAACAATCTTGGAAAAAGAAGAATGGGGACTTCCATGGTGATCCAGTGGCTATGACCCTGCGTTCCCAGTGCAGGGGGCCCGGGTTCAATCCCCGGTCATGGAACTAGATGCCACATGCTGCAGCTCAGAGTTTGCATGCAGCAACTAAAGATTCCGCATGCCACAGTGAAGATCGACAATCCCATGTTCCACAACTAAGACCTGGCGCGTCCAAGTAAATATTTTTAAAAAAAGAATGAAGCTGAAGAACATGTACTGCCTGCCTTCAGTAGTAAGGCTGCCGCGGTTAAGGAAGGATACTGTTGGCATGAGAGTAAATGGGCTAATGAACCAGACAGAGAGTTGAGAATTGGGTGATAACAAGGGCATCTGAGCGATTACATGAGGAGATGCCTTTTTAGGAAAACACGACGAAGCAAGTGGGTTTCTGTGTGGGTAGAGTGAACATGCACTTTCAATAAGCCCCACATGTAAAAATCAGCGCAGGACTTCCCTGGTGGTACAGTGGCTAAGAATCTGCTTGCCAGTCCACGGGACATGGGTTCAGTCCCTGGTCCAGGAAGATTCTACATGCTACAGAGCAGCTGAGCCCATGTGCCACAAATGCTGAAACCATGAGCTCTAGGGCTGGTGACCTGTTAACTACTGGGCCTGTGTGTTGCAACAGAGTAGCTTCTACTCATCACAACTAGAGAAAGCCCACACACAGCAATGACGACTCAGCATAGCCATAAGTAAGATTTACAAAAAATAAAAAGAAATAAATAAGATTTAAAAAAAATCATTGTAGGCTGGGACATAGACCTAATGGTAAGATCTACAACTATAAAGATTTATGTTTTTAAAAAAAGTGGAATATATTCAGGACCTTGAGGGTAGGACAGTAAAACATGGACTAAAACACTGGTCAAAAACATCTGTTGATGAGATGTCAAAATGAAAAAGCAAGGCACAGACGAAGAGATGCCAAAGATGTTCCACAAAAAGAGTTTCAGTAAAGTCACCATCATTCGTCAGAAAAATGGAAATTAAATAAGATACCATCATTATATGTTGTGAGAGTGGCTGAGATGTGGACTCTGGCTGCATCACGTGCTCCCGCACTCCAAGAGCCGCTAGAGTGCTCCCTCGCCCTGGTGAGGACCCAGCAAGCTCACTGCTACCCAAGAGACACGCAAGCAGATGAATATTCACAGCGGCGTTGTTCACAGTAGCTCAAAACTGGCAATGACCCAAATGTCCATCAGGAGGGAGATAGATCACCAGAGATGCTCTTCACGCCGAGTGCTGCTCAGCAGTGAGAAGGAAGGAGCCCCTGACGCAGCAAGCCGGGAGGGCGGGCAGGTACACGAGTGGCCACCACCGGCAGCTTTCCTCTCTGCAGACAGCAGCTTTACTCAGAGAGGTTCTGCATGCGAGCAGGGGACCCACGGTGGGGGCTCTCAGGCCACATTTGTCCACCCCCATAGCAGTTGCTTTTCGAGTCCCCGCCTGTCCTGGTAAGCAGCCAAGCGGAGCTCTGTGATGGGCTGGGACAGATTCCTGTGCAGAAACGATGACTGCTGCTTCTCTCCCTGCCCCACAGGCACAGTCGGCGTGCAGCTTCCGGGCCTCCATGAGTACGGCGCCGTTGGGGGCTCCACACATGCTGCCTCAACCGCCATGTGGGCCTGTCAGCACTGCACCTTCATGAACCAGCCAGGCACCGGCCACTGCGAGATGTGCAGCCTCCCCAGGACCTAGGGCTCCCGGGCCCTGCTGGCGGGACTGGGCCCACCCCAGCCCTCTCGGAAGCCACGATTGTAGGAACCATGCCCCACCGCAGGCAGCCCCGACAGCAAGCGGTGGCAGCTGCCCTGGGGTCTCTGGCCCAGGAAGCTCAGCACCAGGCTTCCCTGGAGAGAGGGAGCCAGGCTGGTGCTCTGCGAGCTGAAACCAGTCTCTTGGTGGAGGCATGGAGTGGCCTCACCGGCCGACCTGCAGCAGCCCCCACTGGTAAAGGACTAGGTGCCTCTGAATCACCACCTGGCATCGAGGGGGCAGGGCTCGCTGCCACCATCCAGCTTTCTTTTTCCTTCCTTTTGGATGCTTTTTGTTTCTCCCCCTCCCGTGTTTTTGGTTGGGAGCGCTTGGTGACCTCTGTACCCCGTTGCTCTGGGTGCCTGTAAGGGCCACCACTTCCCTTCAGGTAGCCGTCATGCAGTGGAAATGTGTGGCCACGGGCTTATGGCCTCCTGTCTGCCTGGTCTGCAGGTGAATTTGCTGCCCGCCCTCTCCTGCTCCCACCCAGCGTCCAGGGGGGTTTTAAAAGTCTGCTTTGGTTGTAATAACAGTTATCAGTAATTCCTGCCCAGAAGACTTTTATTTATTTTTTTTAAGATAAAAACTGCATAAAAGGGGAGTGAGAGAGACTAGTTTCCACCTTCGTCCCTCCTTTAATGAGTCCCTGGAGGTGTGTGCAGGCTGGGTGAGTGGACGAGGGACCTACAGTCAGGTCTCCTCACAGATGAACCTCAGTGCCTGAGACTTTGCTGCCAGGCCGCACGGCTGGCACAGCTGCAGACCCGGGACTGCGCAGGAGCCTGGTGGTGACCCCGCAAAGCAGGCAGCCCTTCTGATGGCCAGCGCTGTTGACCAGGCCTGCATGTGGTGAGCCGGCTAGCCCAGGCAGGGCCGGAAGCTCTGGTCCCTTTTGCCCCACACGACATTCCTTCTTGGTGCCCCACCTGGGCCCTGGCCTCTAAGTGGTGACATGGCCACAGTACAGGCCAGGTCAGGGAGTAGGAGCCTGGCTGTGGAGCTGCTGCCAGGACATCAGAAAGTGGGTACTGTGCTGAGGTGGGGGTCCAGGCCATCCCAGGACAAAGGTGGTCAGACCTTGCACGTACTCTAGGGCCCCACGTTTCCTCTACGGTTGGGCTCTGGTCTGGCCCTTCTGCAGGAGCTGTGGACATCCCAATGCCTCTTTGCCTTAAAAAAAAAAAGTATCGCTGAACTGCACTGCACCCACCCCCGGGAGAGGTGGGCCCAGGCACAGGCCGCTTGGGGGCTTCAGGTCTCCGACCTAGGGCAAGACGCAGGTCTGTGTTGGCCCCTCACCTTGGCCTGTGAGCAGAGCGCTCTTGGGTGTTGTGTTCACCTGTGGGCTGTGCCTGGCACCTCCAGGTCAACCTAGCGCAGGACACCAGTGTCCAGTGGGGTTGGATCTGTGCTAGGGGAAGGAGGTGCAGAGCCCCCGTTTCCCCACCTCGTCTGCCGCCTCCCAGGAAGCTGAGAGCACCTTCTGGCCCAGGTCGCCTGTACCTTTGATCAGATGTGAGCCTGCAGTGGGGGCAGGAGTGGGCTGACCTCAGACCTCGTGGCCCGCCCTTCCGCCACTTGCTCTCATTTTTATCCACTGAGCTGGTTTCCTTTTCTCTTTGACCAGGATCCTGCTCACTCTGAATTTCTGGCATCTGCATACTTATTTCCTTTTGTCTTTTAGCTAAAGAAAAGTGTTGTGATTTTTCTGCTTCTGGTTCTGAGTCACTCTTTGTTCAGTAATGCACTTTATTGTCCAAAGACAGTTAGGGGTCAGCATAAGGAGTCAGGGCACCCTGGAGCTGGTTCAGGTCCAGGCAGCTTAGTCATCTCCTTTTACACAAGGGAGGGGGCCCCAGCCCCACCTGCATCCTACTGCCCTCATGTGGACACAGCCTCATGCCACTAGGCGGCCTGACTGAAGGGTGACGAGGGCCAGGCTTCCACTGACCCGTCTGCTTCCCATGCTCCCACTTAGGGCTTGCAGGTGTGTGTGGATTGGGTTTGCAGTAGTGTTTTCTGGACTCCAGCCCTGCAACTGAACCAATAAAAGCACCTGAAGCGACTGCCAGCGCCCCGTTTGTCCTTCCTGGGCCCTCAGGCCTCTCCCTGCCCACCTTGTTGGGTGACTTGACGACTGATGCCCTCTGCGTGTCCTCTGCTGAAGTGTTCAGGGTATGAAGGATAGAGATCCGCTCCTCCTGCCCCGGCTCCTCAGCCCTGTGCTCCCCGCGTAACGTCCCCTGGAAGAGCGGAACCTGACCTCCCTCCGTGCCTTTCCTGCGCCCTTCCTTCCTGTCAGCCGTGTGCCTGCTCCTGGCCTTTGTGAGGTGCATCAGGTGCATGCAGCCAGGCAGGAGGTGAAGGACAAGGCCCAGAAGTTCCCGAACTTGCACAGGTTGGGGGAGCAAGATGGGGTGAGGGGACATGCTGCCTGGTCTGAAGTACCTGTCTAGTAACAGCCAGAGACCCTCCCCCTGATGTTCATTTGCCAGCCTTTACGTACACCGTGCAGCCCACTCTGTCCTTTGGCCACTGGCTTTTTGCTCCTTGACCAAGTATATAAGAAACACCGCTACTTATGTCCAGGGGGCCCTAGGTGGGGCAAGCCCAGCCTAACTTCTGGACTGGGGTGGGTGGCCTCAGCACCCATCTCTGGCCCCATCCCTGAGCTTGTCGGGTTTTTACCAGCAATGCCCTGCCCTCTGGGCAGCTCAGGCTGCTGACTTGGTTCTATGAAGCAGTGGCCCCTTTCCCCTTTAAATCAAGCAAATGGGTGAGTATACTGCTCGATAAGAGAACTTGGGATCCTGCCACCTCCTTTTTTGGCACTTTCAGCATGTTGGCAAGCTGTGCTGCTGTGCGAAGTGATTGGCTCAGCCTGCACACGCTGTGTCCTGTCCCTCCCCACCCCCGTGCTGTCTGGTAGATTGTCCTTGGAACACAAGATACAGCCTCCACGTGTGGCATGGAGACGACTGACTGCCCGTGGCATGCTCTGCTGTCTCACCTGACATAGGCCTTCCATGCACACCCTCATATGAGGGGTCTCTCCTCTGCATCACCCCTGAGTTGGCTAAGCCCCTGCTGGTGTCTGTCACCTCCGGGGTGATCAGCATTCAGAGACCCCTCACTGTTGACTGTTGATGGTCATAAATCCTTGTATCGCAGACTGTGGAGCTTTTGTGGGCTTGGGGCCAAGAGCCTGCTAGCTCCCCTCAGGCAGAAGGGAGTGGAACTGAGGAGTAACCAGCCTCACAGTGCCTGGCCAGTCAGGGCTGAGCCTGAGGGGAGGCCTGGCCAGCTTAGCCCGTCTCCTGGCAGACCCACTTCCCCACTAGTCACTTTGTCTAGAACAATCCTGGTGTAGCTCCTTGGTGTTGGCAAAGTCTGGGAGGACCAGAACGGGCACTAGTATCTGCCTGTCACCCACAGAGGCTGGAGGTCAGAACACCAGCAAGAACATTGCCAAATCCAGATGTGTGCCCGGAGCCCCCAGGTTGGGGAGCAAGATGGGGTGAGGGGACATGCTGCCTGGTCTGAAGTACCTGTCTAGTAACAGCCAGAGACCCTCCCCCTGATGTTCATTTGCCAGCCTTTACGTACACCGTGCAGCCCACTCTGTCCTTTGGCCACTGGCTTTTTGCTCCTTGACCAAGTATATAAGAAACACCGCTACTTATGTCCAGGGGGCCCTAGGTGGGGCAAGCCCAGCCTAACTTCTGGACTGGGGTGGGTGGCCTCAGCACCCATCTCTGGCCCCATCCCTGAGCTTGTCGGGTTTTTACCAGCAATGCCCTGCCCTCTGGGCAGCTCAGGCTGCTGACTTGGTTCTATGAAGCAGTGGCCCCTTTCCCCTTTAAATCAAGCAAATGGAGTGAGTATACTGCTCGATAAGAGAACTTGGGATCCTGCCACCTCCTTTTTTGGCACTTTCAGCATGTTGGCGAGCTGTGCTGCTGTGCGAAGTGATTGGCTCAGCCTGCACACGCTGTGTCCTGTCCCTCCCCACCCCCGTGCTGTCTGGTAGATTGTCCTTGGAACACAAGATACAGCCTCCACGTGTGGCATGGAGACGACTGACTGCCCGTGGCATGCTCTGCTGTCTCACCTGACATAGGCCTTCCATGCACACCCCCTCATATGAGGGGTCTCTCCCTCTGCATCACCCCTGAGTTGGCTAAGCCCCTGCTGGTGTCTGTCACCTCCGGGGTGATCAGCATTCAGAGACCCCTCACTGTTGACTGTTGATGGTCATAAATCCTTGTATCGCAGACTGTGGAGCTTTTGTGGGCTTGGGGCCAAGAGCCTGCTAGCTCCCCTCAGGCAGAAGGGAGTGGAACTGAGGAGTAACCAGCCTCACAGTGCCTGGCCAGTCAGGGCTGAGCCTGAGGGGAGGCCTGGCCAGCTTAGCCCGTCTCCTGGCAGACCCACTTCCCCACTAGTCACTTTGTCTAGAACAATCCTGGTGTAGCTCCCTTGGTGTTGGCAAAGTCTGGGAGGACCAGAACGGGCACTAGTATCTGCCTGTCACCCACAGAGGCTGGAGGTCAGAACACCAGCAAGAACATTGCACGTGGGCTGGGGAGGGGGTGGGGGGAATCCAGAGTGGTGTGTCTCCTGAGGAGCATGTTCTCACTCCTCATTCCAAAAGTAGGAACTGGTCTCAGAGAGGGTAAAGGACAGAGTGCAAATGGCACGCAGGTGCGGAGTCCAACCCAGAACCACTGGGACAGTGGCTGTCCCCTGCCCTGGGGGGTGAGCACCAACCTCGACAAGGGGGATTAGGGCTTTTGCTTACACCAGCCTTGGTGAGGTCAGCTTAAGTCAAGCCCAGAAAACACTTGGCAGCTGGGCCCCTTGCCCTGTCTGGCCGCACCCCCTAGATACCTCTTTCATTCATGGGTACCTGGTACTGGAGACTTTCCCATTTGCTTCTTAAAGGAGAGGCGTGTAACAGGCCTGTTTGCAGGCACTCTACAGGGTTGCTCTGCATCTCAGTCCTTCAGAGAACTCGGCCCCTCCAACCAGCACCTCTTCCCAAAGCCTTGGAGGACAGGTTTGGGAAAAATAGGTGTCTTGTCTTGTTTTCACCCTGACCCGCAGGTGACTGCTGGTGAGCTGTCCTTTTTTACCAAGTGATTTGGTTAAGAAGTTTTCTTTATGGTCTTCTGCCCTCAGCCCAGAATTCCTCTGGCTTTCCCCTTTTCCCCAATGTCCAGTCAAAACAACACACCCACAAACCAATTCGTTCAGGCATAAAGGAGCGATCCTTCTGTCCATGTTAGGCTCGGAGGCGGCAGTGTCCTGGGGACGGTAGACGTGGATGTGGCTCAGTAGCTCAGAGGAGACCCATCCCTAAAAAGGACCCCCGTTGTGGAACTGGCAAGACCTGGCGCTGCCGCCCCACCCTGGACTTCGCAGATCCAACCGCCGCCGACTTTCTTCCAACGCTAGAAAGTCACTTTAGGCGCTGACTGTCCGGAGTAACCAGCCTCACAGTGCCTGGCCAGTCAGGGCTGAGCCTGAGGGAGGCCTGGCCAGCTTAGCCCGTCTCCTGGCAGACCCACTTCCCCACTAGTCACTTTGTCTAGAACAATCCTGGTGTAGCTCCTTGGTGTTGGCAAAGTCTGGGAGGACCAGAACGGGCACTAGTATCTGCCTGTCACCCACAGAGGCTGGAGGTCAGAACACCAGCAAGAACATTGCACGTGGGCTGGGGAGGGGGTGGGGGGAATCCAGAGTGGTGTGTCTCCTGAGGAGCATGTTCTCACTCCTCATTCCAAAAGTAGGAACTGGTCTCAGAGAGGGTAAAGGACAGAGTGCAAATGGCACGCAGGTGCGGAGTCCAACCCAGAACCACTGGGACAGTGGCTGTCCCCTGCCCTGGGGGGTGAGCACCAACCTCGACAAGGGGGATTAGGGCTTTTGCTTACACCAGCCTTGGTGAGGTCAGCTTAAGTCAAGCCCAGAAAACACTTGGCAGCTGGGCCCCTTGCCCTGTCTGGCCGCACCCCCTAGATACCTCTTTCATTCATGGGTACCTGGTACTGGAGACTTTCCCATTTGCTTCTTAAAGGAGAGGCGTGTAACAGGCCTGTTTGCAGGCACTCTACAGGGTTGCTCTGCATCTCAGTCCTTCAGAGAACTCGGCCCCTCCAACCAGCACCTCTTCCCAAAGCCTTGGAGGACAGGTTTGGGAAAAATAGGTGTCTTGTCTTGTTTTCACCCTGACCCGCAGGTGACTGCTGGTGAGCTGTCCTTTTTTACCAAGTGATTTGGTTAAGAAGTTTTCTTTATGGTCTTCTGCCCTCAGCCCAGAATTCCTCTGGCTTTCCCCTTTTCCCCAATGTCCAGTCAAAACAACACACCCACAAACAAATTCGTTCAGGCATAAAGGGAGCGATCCTTCTGTCCATGTTAGGCTCGGAGGCGGCAGTGTCCTGGGGACGGGGTAGACGTGGATGTGGCTCAGTAGCTCAGAGGGAGGAGACCCATCCCTAAACCAAGCAGGAGCCCTCCAGTTGTGGAACTGGCAAGACCTGGCGCTGCCCGCCCCACCCTGGACTTCGCAGATCCAACCGCCGCCGACTTTCTTCCAACGCTAGAAAGTCACTTTAGGCGCTGACTGTCCGCTCGGAGGAGACATGTTCGGACGGGCCGCCTCCTAGGGAAGCCCGTGTGTACTACTAGCCCTGGTTCCGGAGCCTGTCCGGCCGTCGGGCTCGCGAAGATGGCTTGACTTTGGGCGGGTCCAGTGGAGTCCCAGGGGAGAACGGACGACTGGAGAAGCCAGGCCGTTGCGGGCTTCCAGCGTTTGGCTTTAAACACGTTGGCCCTTTGCCAGAGCGTCCACTAGCTTTACCTCAGCGGCGTGGTCTTTGGCTCAGGGTCCCTGACTCCCGCGGAGACCCCAAGGCCCGGCGCGCAGCGGCCCCGCCCCCGCAGCACCGCCCCGGCCCCGCCCCCGCCGCGCCGCCGTACGGCTGAGGCCGCGCTGCGACCTGGGCGGCCGTAAAGCGCCGCACCCCGCCCCCGGCACCCGCTCCGCGAGGCCCAGCCCCCTCCAGTGGCCGGGCTCCCGGGCGATCCCACGATGGCCGGCCCCGCGCAGCGGGTCGAATACCTGGCGGGCTTCTGCTGCCCGCTCGGGGGCCTGGCGGCGGGCAAGCCTCGCGTGCTGAGCCACGGGGCGAAGATCTTCCTGTCCACTGGCAGCGAGCTGGTATATGTCTACGACCGGGAGGAGCGGCTGCTGATGGTGAGCACCAGGCACTCCGGGGAGGGGCCGGGACCCAGGACCGGGAGGGGAGGGCCGGGCGGGCATCCCGGGCCCTGGAGGGGGCGGGGCCGGCGCCTTTGAAGACTTTGTCTTTTGCCTCTCCATGCCCCTGACCTAGCATCCTGCCTTCTCCCCGGTCGTCCAGGCGGTGTACAAATTTCCCGGTCAAAAGGGGTTTTTTAATGATCGTTCAGGCATAAAGGAGCGATCCTTCTGTCCATGTTAGGCTCGGAGGCGGCAGTGTCCTGGGGACGGGTAGACGTGGATGTGGCTCAGTAGCTCAGAGGGAGGAGACCCATCCCTAAACCAAGCAGGAGCCCTCCAGTTGTGGAACTGGCAAGACCTGGCGCTGCCCGCCCCACCCTGGACTTCGCAGATCCAACCGCCGCCGACTTTCTTCCAACGCTAGAAAGTCACTTTAGGCGCTGACTGTCCGCTCGGAGGAGACATGTTCGGACGGGCCGCCTCCTAGGGAAGCCCGTGTGTACTACTAGCCCTGGTTCCGGAGCCTGTCCGGCCGTCGGGCTCGCGAAGAAGGCTTGACTTTGGGCGGGTCCAGTGGAGTCCCAGGGGAGAACGGACGACTGGAGAAGCCAGGCCGTTGCGGGCTTCCAGCGTTTGGCTTTAAACACGTTGGCCCTTTGCCAGAGCGTCCACTAGCTTTACCTCAGCGGCGTGGTCTTTGGCTCAGGGTCCCTGACTCCCGCGGAGACCCCAAGGCCCGGCGCGCAGCGGCCCCGCCCCCGCAGCACCGCCCCGGCCCCGCCCCCGCCGCGCCGCCGTACGGCTGAGGCCGCGCTGCGACCTGGGCGGCCGTAAAGCGCCGCACCCCGCCCCCGGCACCCGCTCCGCGAGGCCCAGCCCCCTCCAGTGGCCGGGCTCCCGGGCGATCCCACGATGGCCGGCCCCGCGCAGCGGGTCGAATACCTGGCGGGCTTCTGCTGCCCGCTCGGGGGCCTGGCGGCGGGCAAGCCTCGCGTGCTGAGCCACGGGGCGAAGATCTTCCTGTCCACTGGCAGCGAGCTGGTATATGTCTACGACCGGGAGGAGCGGCTGCTGATGGTGAGCACCAGGCACTCCGGGGAGGGGCCGGGACCCAGGACCGGGAGGGGAGGGCCGGGCGGGCATCCCGGGCCCTGGAGGGGGCGGGGCCGGCGCCTTTGAAGACTTTGTCTTTTGCCTCTCCATGCCCCTGACCTAGCATCCTGCCTTCTCCCCGGTCGTCCAGGCGGTGTACAAATTTCCCGGTCAGGTGTGGCACCTGGAGCTCCTGGCCCTTCGCAAGGTGCTCTATGTCCTGTGCGCCCGGAGCGGCATCTATTGCTTGTCTTTGGACCTGGCGAGCAGGTGAGGAGTGGTCGCTGGATGCCACTGCTTTGGGTGGGCCCACACTGCCCTCTCCCGGGTTGAGGCTGACATAGTTCCAGGTGGGCTTGGCACTGTCTCTGAGTGGGACTTCCCTGTCGTCCTCAAACACGGCCCCTGTGACCTACATGGTCTGGTTACCCCTGGCCTGGGTTCAGAATGAGCACTCAGTGGAAGTGAGACCTCGGGGGTCTGACAGTTCTACACCAACCATGGTTTTCTCTCCAAACTCCGTTTCTGGAATCCTTGACACATGTTCTTAGGCGTGTGTCCCTGGATGACCTTACGGGAAGCAGAGCAGTCCCTGGAGCGGGTGGGAGGCACTGTGGCATGCCGGCTGCTCCCTGGTGGCCGTCTCTGAGATCGCTCCCTATGCAGACCCCACCCCCGGCACGTCTGTGGCAGGCTACCATGAAGAAAGCTTGTGAGCACTGTGACCGACAGTTCCCTGTGCTCTCCAAGGTCCATGAGCCGGGGTGACGAGGATAACGAGGGTGATGGGGACGACAAGGACAGTGAGGATGTGTGGGTTGGTGAACCCCCTGCCCCTGTGATCCCCGTGGACCCAGACTCCTGTGTGCTCCCGGATGCCTCGCTGCATGCCTTCACCGTGCTCGACGACGTGCTTGTCACCCTGGCGCAAGGCCCCACCCAGTGGAAGGTGCAGCTGTTTGAGCGTCCCTCTCCAGGGGAGGACCCCAGGCCCGCAGGCCAGATCGGTGAGGTGAAATTGTCCACCTGCACCCCCCTAGTTGGGAGCCTGGGGGAGCCCGCAGCCGCATGCTTCCTCCCAGTCCTGTGCTGTGCATTGCCACCAGGCTCCGGGGCCCCACACGGCCACCCCTGGGGCTCGGGGGGCGTCATGTTGGAAGGGGCCCTCTTTGGGCTACTCTTCGGAGCCGACGCCGCCCTCCTGGAGTCGCCCGTGGTCCTCTGTGGTCTCCCTGATGGCCAGCTCTGCTGTGTGGTCCTCAAGACGCTGGTCACCTCCACGTCAGCCCCAGGTGATCCAAAGGCCCTGGTCAAGATCCTCCATCACCTAGAGGAGCCTGTCGTCTTCATCGGGGCCTTGAGGACAGAGCCGCTGACCGAGGACTTGGAGGACGCGTGCTGCGACTGCCTGGTGGCCCTCGGTCACCACGGCCGGACGCTGGCCATCAAGGCCAGCTGGGATGAGGCAGGGCACCTGGTGCCTGAGCTGCGGGAGTACAGCCTCCCGGGGCCTATGCTCTGCGCGGCCTGCGGCAGCGGCAGCCTCCTGTACCACAGCACCCGCTCGGGCCTCTGTGTAGTCGACCTGGCTCAGGAGGGCTCCCCCTCAGACCCCACACAGCACGACGGCGCCCCAGGAGTCCTGCCCTCTCTCCTGTGTCCGGCCAGCTTGGGCGTCTGCAGCCTCGTCACTCTCTGTGTGTCATCTGGAACACCTGAAGGTACGCGCCACGGCCGGAAGCTAAAAGCCGAAGCCGTGGGGCGGGAGGAGCCCCTACTCTGGCATTTCCTTCCTGTGAACTGGCCTTCCTCCTCTCCCTGCCTCGTTCCTGTTCTCCATAAAGCTGCCCAGGCAGCCCCACCCTCACCTGGCATAGCCTCATGGTTGATGCTTGTCTTGGGGTCCCACGTGGGTTTAGGGGCAGGGTTTGTGCCTCTCTTCCTGGGTAGGGTCTGCTCCTGGGCACCCCTGGGTAACAGCATCTTCCTGTGACAGGTTTCACGTGGCAGGTAGTCCAAGGGAGATTCAGATGGGTTCAGGTCAAGCCGTTATGTTTCTCCTGAAGGTTGGAAAACCTTTGTTCCAGTTACTGTGTGGCCTCCAAGGAGCCCACCCTGCCCTGAAGGTGGCGGGGGTCAGGAGCATCCCTGAGCTCTGATGTGCATGTTCTCCCCGGACAGAGATGGAGAGGGTTTCAGCCATGTCTGCCCAATGTTGGGGGGTGGGATACGGTCCCCTCTTGCTAGTGCATATTGCCCTTAAGTCCATGAGTGCACTGTAAGGCCTGCCGTGCGCCATACTCGATGTGACAGAAATGCTTTCAAAGGGAAGAAGCTGCTGTCTCTTCCACAGGGAAAGAGGGATGCATGTAGCAGGGGACAGGGAGCCATACCTCTGGGCAGGGTTCGGAGCCCCAGGGGTCCTGAGGAAAGCCAGTGGGTTGCAGGAGGAGATGGAGCCAGTTTCCCGGGTAGCTCCCTGGGGCCTGGGACTGGGAGAGGAGGCAGAACGCTGCTGGAGAGGCGGCAGGCTTTCAGAAAGGCCCCAGTTAAGATCGGACTGGCCAGTGGAGGAGGCCTGGGGCCTGAGAAGCACCTGCCTCTCAGGAAATCTCAGAGCAGCTCTGCTCAGGAGGAGACTGTTGAAAGGGGATGCACCCCGCTAAGTCGACGGTCCTTGTCTGACCCCTCTTGGTCCTGTCCATGTATGAGATGACACCTCTGCGGTGCTGACACCCCTCCCCGGGTGGGCCCTTCACGGCGTGTGCCCGCCCAGCGTGGCCCTGGGCTCCTCGGGGATACCCCGAGGATCCGCTTTCCCTCACAGGAACACTCACATATCCGAGTCCAGGAACTGCTGGATGTTCCCAGCGGTGGGCCCCTCCCTGCCGGTCGACCAGCCCCCCGTGTCTCCTCGCGCAGGTGGAGCCGAGCTCCTGGCCCTCTCTGCCAAAGGCCGGCTGATGACCTGCCGCCTGGACCCGCCTGGCGAGGAGCCTCATCCCACCAGAGTGACCTCGGCGAAAGCTGGCCAAAAGATTAAGGAGCTGCTGTCTGGCATTGGCACTGTCTCTGAGAGGTGAGTAGTGGGCTGCAGCCCGGGCGGAGGCTGCCATGGCGTCTATGGGAGGTGGTGTCCTGGGCATTGGCACTGGTTGGGCCAGGCCTGTGACTTTGCCTCTGGCCCGCTGAGATAGCCCCGGACATCGTGTTGCTTGGCCAAAGGTGATTTCAAAAGCCAGCCATGGGCGCCAGGCCTCTGTGATTTGGGGCCATTTCCAGGGTGCCTGCCACCCTCTGGGCTTCCTGGTGGCACTGCAGAGGAGCTCGGGGACAACTTGGACCACATCCTGGGGGAGCACTTTGGGGCGGCTCGCCCCACCATCGGCACTGCCTGGCCCAGTGGCCCTGCCGGGGGTGCGGGTGCCCTGAGCCCAGTGGGTGCGGCCAGGCCACCAAGGACAGCCGGCGCCAGTTCCCTCCTCTGCCATTTTGTCTCCTGCTGCTGGAGAGGGGGGCTGGGTCAGACAACTGCATGGGCAGGACTGGAGCTCCGGAGGGGAGGGCGCCTTGCCTTATGCTGAGGAGGAGCGAGGTCTGGGCCTTCCCTCAGCAGCCACTCTGTTTCCAGAGTGTCTTCTCTGAAGAAGGCCGTCGACCAGCGGGACAAGGCCCTGACCTGCCTCAACGAAGTCATGAATGTGAGCTGCGCCCTGCTGTCCAGCCGGGAGGGTCCCCGGCCCATCTCGTGCACCGTCAGCACCGCCTGGAGCCGCCTGCAGCTGCAGGACGTGCTGATGGCCACCTGCCTGCTGGAGAACAGGAGCGGCTTCAGCCTCGACCGGGGCTGGGCCCTGTACATCCAGGTGCTCCACAGCTCCCAGGCCTTAGACCTAGACTCGGCTTGCTCGTCCGTCACCTACACCGTCCCCGTGGACCAGCTCGGCCCCGGCGGTCGGCGCGAGGTGACGCTGCCCCTGGGCCCCAGCGAGGACGGTGAGCTGGACCTGCCCGTGACCGTGTCCTGCGCGCTTTTCTACAGCCTCCGGGAGGTCGTGGGCGGGGCCCTCGGCTCCAGGGACCCTTTCAAGGACTCCACTTTGGCCGAGTGCGCCCCCGACGTCCTGCCGGAGCAGGAGGGCGTGTGCCTGCCCCTGAGCAAGTGCACGGTGGACATGCTGCAGGGCCTGCGCTTCCCCGGCCTGGCTGTGCCCCACACGCAGACCCTGGGCCCGCTGAGCCCTGCCAGGGACCCCATCCAGACCTTCCTGGGAACTTGCCGCGTGCCCGGCAGCAAGCCGGCGGGACCCGAGTCCTTGCGGGCCAAGTACCTGCCCCCGTCGGTGGCCACCATCAAGGTGTCGGCAGAGCTGCTCAGGACCGCCTTAGGGGACAGTCACGCAGGTTGGTGGCCCTGACTGGCTTTCGGCAGCCTCAAGGCCCTTCCTCCCTCTCCCGAGATCTGGCCAGCGTCATGGCCGCACCTCTGTCCTCCAGGCCTGTCCCTATGCTGTGCCACCCTGCATTGGCTCCTCGCCGAGAATGCTGCCGCGGACATTGTGAGGGCCCAGGCGCTGTCGTCCGTCCAGGGAGTGGCCCCCGATGGCGCCAGTTCCCTCCTCTGCAGGGAGGGGGCTGGGTCAGACAACTGCATGGGCAGGACTGGAGCTCCGGAGGGGAGGGCGCCTTGCCTTATGCTGAGGAGGAGCGAGGTCTGGGCCTTCCCTCAGCAGCCACTCTGTTTCCAGAGTGTCTTCTCTGAAGAAGGCCGTCGACCAGCGGGACAAGGCCCTGACCTGCCTCAACGAAGTCATGAATGTGAGCTGCGCCCTGCTGTCCAGCCGGGAGGGTCCCCGGCCCATCTCGTGCACCGTCAGCACCGCCTGGAGCCGCCTGCAGCTGCAGGACGTGCTGATGGCCACCTGCCTGCTGGAGAACAGGAGCGGCTTCAGCCTCGACCGGGGCTGGGCCCTGTACATCCAGGTGCTCCACAGCTCCCAGGCCTTAGACCTAGACTCGGCTTGCTCGTCCGTCACCTACACCGTCCCCGTGGACCAGCTCGGCCCCGGCGGTCGGCGCGAGGTGGCGCTGCCCCTGGGCCCCAGCGAGGACGGTGAGCTGGACCTGCCCGTGACCGTGTCCTGCGCGCTTTTCTACAGCCTCCGGGAGGTCGTGGGCGGGGCCCTCGGCTCCAGGGACCCTTTCAAGGACTCCACTTTGGCCGAGTGCGCCCCCGACGTCCTGCCGGAGCAGGAGGGCGTGTGCCTGCCCCTGAGCAAGTGCACGGTGGACATGCTGCAGGGCCTGCGCTTCCCCGGCCTGGCTGTGCCCCACACGCAGACCCTGGGCCCGCTGAGCCCTGCCAGGGACCCCATCCAGACCTTCCTGGGAACTTGCCGCGTGCCCGGCAGCAAGCCGGCGGGACCCGAGTCCTTGCGGGCCAAGTACCTGCCCCCGTCGGTGGCCACCATCAAGGTGTCGGCAGAGCTGCTCAGGACCGCCTTAGGGGACAGTCACGCAGGTTGGTGGCCCTGACTGGCTTTCGGCAGCCTCAAGGCCCTTCCTCCCTCTCCCGAGATCTGGCCAGCGTCATGGCCGCACCTCTGTCCTCCAGGCCTGTCCCTATGCTGTGCCACCCTGCATTGGCTCCTCGCCGAGAATGCTGCCGCGGACATTGTGAGGGCCCAGGCGCTGTCGTCCGTCCAGGGAGTGGCCCCCGATGGCACGGATGTCCACCTCATCATCCACGAGGCAAGCAAACACTGCCCTTGGGGAGGTCAGCCACCACTGCAGCAGGTCTGAGTGGGGTCCCCGGGCCCCTCGAGAGGAATCAGATTCTGAGGCCCACCTTCCAGCAGAGTCTGATGCGCCCAAGATCGAGAGGCGGGCTGAGATGGGGCAGCCTTTGAGGCACTGGGGGCTGTGTCGGCCTCCCAGCCAGGTCTCCATGAGGACCACCCTGCCCAGCACTCTCCACATGTGTCCCCAGCCCTGCGTGCAGCTGGAGTTCACAGCCAGCCTGAGCGACACCCTCACATGTGCCCCTTTGAGCAGCCCCTGAGCCACTAAAGCCCTCGAAGACCAGGGAACCCCGCCCGTCCCACATCACCCCACGCACAGGGGCCGCCGACACACCAGGGTGGGGCTCAGTCCTCTGGCCCCGTTCACACACGCCTTCCTTTCCAAGACCCTCCTGACGGCCTCAGCGTCACGTCCAGCAGGCCCTTGTGCTGCGGCCACGGAGGCTGCGGCCACGGAGGCTACGGCAGAGCATCCTGCGGGCCAAGTACCTGCCCCGCCGGTGGCCACCATCAAGGTGTCGGCAGAGCTGCTCAGGACCGCCTTAGTGGACAGTCACGCAGGTTGGTGGCCCTGACTGGCTTTCGGCAGCCTCAAGGCCCTTCCTCCCTCTCCCGAGATCTGGCCAGCGTCATGGCCGCACCTCTGTCCTCCAGGCCTGTCCCTATGCTGTGCCACCCTGCATTGGCTCCTCGCCGAGAATGCTGCCGCGGACATTGTGAGGGCCCAGGCGCTGTCGTCCGTCCAGGGAGTGGCCCCCGATGGCACGGATGTCCACCTCATCATCCACGAGGCAAGCAAACACTGCCCTTGGGGAGGTCAGCCACCACTGCAGCAGGTCTGAGTGGGGTCCCCGGGCCCCTCGAGAGGAATCAGATTCTGAGGCCCACCTTCCAGCAGAGTCTGATGCGCCCAAGATCGAGAGGCGGGCTGAGATGGGGCAGCCTTTGAGGCACTGGGGGCTGTGTCGGCCTCCCAGCCAGGTCTCCATGAGGACCACCCTGCCCAGCACTCTCCACATGTGTCCCCAGCCCTGCGTGCAGCTGGAGTTCACAGCCAGCCTGAGCGACACCCTCACATGTGCCCCTTTGAGCAGCCCCTGAGCCACTAAAGCCCTCGAAGACCAGGGAACCCCGCCCGTCCCACATCACCCCACGCACAGGGGCCGCCGACACACCAGGGTGGGGCTCAGTCCTCTGGCCCCGTTCACACACGCCTTCCTTTCCAAGACCCTCCTGACGGCCTCAGCGTCACGTCCAGCAGGCCCTTGTGCTGCGGCCACGGAGGCTGCGGCCACGGAGGCTACGGCAGAGCATCCTGTGTGACGGGGCACACCCCGCGGAGGGGGGCGGGCGGAGGCTGCCCACTGGACAGCCCTTCCAGGTCAGCCAAGACGGGGCTGCCTCAGGATTGGGTATCCCGGCAGCCAGGGACAGCATCCCCGTCCTCAGGACTCCGGCGTCTTGCCTTGTGCCCTGGCTGTCAGCCATCTTTGCCAGATTGCATCTTTGGCTGGAGGGCACCGGGCAGACCTCCGCAGCCCAGCCGCTCCCTGTTTTTACAACCTGAGCCTGCCGTCAGGTGACTGGAGATGCGCAGGGTGGGCCGGGCCGTGGGGGTCAGGGTGTGGCCTCTCCGTGGTGGGTGCAGCCGCAGCCCGCACAGCCCCTGAGTGAACGCCACAGGTCTGGATGCTGAGGGAGCAAGGTTCTTCCTGGAGAGAGAGTTCCAGATCTCTCTGCGCTGTGGCTTGGCTAGCCGGTTCTTCAGGTGGAAACTCATGCTGGGTGTGGAGCTCCAGGCCCAGCAGCCCCTGAGCTCTGCCCACGATGGGAGGCGGAGGGGCCACCCAGGCTTCACCTGCCCCCGCCAGCTGGGACATTCCCACGGGCCGAGCTGCCCTCCGGCAAGGCGGGGCTGTGGACGGCCAGCGAGGCTCCTTGTGTGTTCCAGGTGGCCGTGACCGACCTGTGCCCAGCAGGGCCCATCCAGGCCTTGGAGATCCAGGTGGAGAGCTCCTCCCTAGCCAACATGTGCAGGGCTCATCACGCCATCGTCAGCCGTTTGCAGGTCTGTCTGCCATCCTGGGCTTGCTTGGGAATTCTCTGTGGAGTGGTGGGAACCCGGGACCCTGGTGGTCTAGCTTCCTGCCGGGGGGTGCAGGTGAGCTGTAGGCAGTTGGGAAGGGGGTGGGGGTCTTGCCGCTCACCCTCCTGGCAGCAGCCCTCAATGGCCCACGAGCACCTATGGTTACAAGAGACGGTCCACTCGTGACCTGTCATGGTCGACCTGAGGGTTCCTCTACACTTGTATGGAGAGACACGGCTCGGGTCCTGGGACAAGGCGTCTGGGCCTCCACATCTTTGCCAAAAAAGCTGGAGTTGGCAGCCACTGCTGTTTTGATGCCTTAAGGAGCTACTGGGGCTGCGCGACGCTGGGATACGAGGAGAGGCCTTTGTGCACTTTCTTTTTTTTTTTTAAGATTTATTTATTTATTTATTTTGGTGGGGTGGGGTGAGGAGGGAGGGGAGCAGGCGGGCCACTTCTATTGGTCTTTCATTTTTCTGTTTTCATCCGTCTTTGTTTTTTGGCTCCTGTGGACCTCCCATCGCGGTGGCCTCTGTTGTCGCAGAGCACCGGCTCTGGGCGCATGCGCTCCAGAGCTCTGGCTCGGTAATTGGGCACATGGGTCCAGCTGCTCCGCCGCACATAGGATCTTCCCAGGCCAGGGATCAAGCCGGCGCCCCCTTGTCCTGACCCACTAGACCACCAGGGAAGCCCCGTTTGTGCTCTTTCTTTTTTAAAATTTTTGGCTATTCTGGGTTTTCACTGCTGCCACAGGCTCTTCTCTAGCTGCAGGGAGTGGGGGCTCCTCTCTAGTTGAGGTGAGCAGGCTTCTTGTTGCAGTGACTTCTGTTGTTGAGGAACTCGGGCTCTAGGGCACACAGGCTTCAGTAGTTGCGGCACACGGGCTCCATAGTTGTGGCTCCGAGGCCCTAGGGCACAGGCTTAATAGTTGTGGCTCACGGGCTTCATTGTGGCTCACGGGCGTAGTTCCTCCGCAGCATGGCATGTGGGATCTTCCCGGATCGGGGATCAAACCCGCGGCTCCTGCATTGGCAGACGACCTCTCTACCCCTGAGCCACCAGGGAAGCCTGGCCTTTGTGTTCTGAGGGAGGCCTGTGGGCCGGTGCCCTGGGCAGGCTGGGCCAGGCCGGGTGACCCTCTCCTGCCTGTGCCATGTGTGAGTAGAGAGGTCAGAGCTGGCAGCCCTCAGCCAGATCCCACGCTTTTCCTTCTGGGTGGGCTCTGCGTCAGCCTCACCTGGGGGCTTTATCAGCACACATGCCCAGGCCACACTCCTGATCCCAAGAGTCGGAGCGCTGCCATCCTGACTCCAGTGGGGACCCAAGGCTGCTGTTCTATTAACAAGCCCACCCATGCGCCCAAGCCTGGGGCTGAGCCATGACCTGAGGGTTCCTCTACACTTGTATGGAGAGACACGGCTCGGGTCCTGGGACAAGGCGTCTGGGCCTCCACATCTTTGCCAAAAAAGCTGGAGTTGGCAGCCACTGCTGTTTTGATGCCTTAAGGAGCTACTGGGGCTGCGCGACGCTGGGATACGAGGAGAGGCCTTTGTGCACTTTCTTTTTTTTTTTTAAGATTTATTTATTTATTTATTTTGGTGGGGTGGGGTGAGGAGGGAGGGGAGCAGGCGGGCCACTTCTATTGGTCTTTCATTTTTCTGTTTTCATCCGTCTTTGTTTTTTGGCTCCTGTGGACCTCCCATCGCGGTGGCCTCTGTTGTCGCAGAGCACCGGCTCTGGGCGCATGCGCTCCAGAGCTCTGGCTCGGTAATTGGGCACATGGGTCCAGCTGCTCCGCCGCACATAGGATCTTCCCAGGCCAGGGATCAAGCCGGCGCCCCCTTGTCCTGACCCACTAGACCACCAGGGAAGCCCCGTTTGTGCTCTTTCTTTTTTAAAATTTTTGGCTATTCTGGGTTTTCACTGCTGCCACAGGCTCTTCTCTAGCTGCAGGGAGTGGGGGCTCCTCTCTAGTTGAGGTGAGCAGGCTTCTTGTTGCAGTGACTTCTGTTGTTGAGGAACTCAGGCTCTAGGGCACACAGGCTTCAGTAGTTGCGGCACATGGGCTCCATAGTTGTGGCTCCGAGGCTCTAGGGCACAGGCTTAATAGTTGTGGCTCACGGGCTTCATTGTGGCTCACGGGCGTAGTTCCTCCGCAGCATGGCATGTGGGATCTTCCCGGATCGGGGATCAAACCCGCGGCTCCTGCATTGGCAGACGACCTCTCTACCCCTGAGCCACCAGGGAAGCCTGGCCTTTGTGTTCTGAGGGAGGCCTGTGGGCCGGTGCCCTGGGCAGGCTGGGCCAGGCCGGGTGACCCTCTCCTGCCTGTGCCATGTGTGAGTAGAGAGGTCAGAGCTGGCAGCCCTCAGCCAGATCCCACGCTTTTCCTTCTGGGTGGGCTCTGCGTCAGCCTCACCTGGGGGCTTTATCAGCACACATGCCCAGGCCACACTCCTGATCCCAAGAGTCGGAGCGCTGCCATCCTGACTCCAGTGGGGACCCAAGGCTGCTGTTCTATTAACAAGCCCACCCATGCGCCCAGGCGAGCCTGGGGGCTGAGCCATGACTAGAGGTCCCCCTCAGGCCTGCGGTGATGGCCCTGCCATGGCACATCTGCGGCTTCATGCCGGGGCTCAGGTGTCTGTTATCCCATCCCTGGAGCAGAGCTCACACCCTGCCTTCCTCCACCCTCGAGGGTGCCCCACGGGGCTCTTGCCAGCCCTGAAGCCTGCGGAGCCATCTTCAGACCCGCCGAGCGTGGCAGCCGAGAGGTGGACAGTGTTAGTGAGAAGCCAGGGGAGGAGGGTGCGGACCAGACGTCCCCCGAGAAGGGGAGTTCGTGTCCCGGGCCTGCCGGGACCACGTGCCGCAGACACAGCACGTCCAGTCTGGAGGCCAGGATCCAGGTGTCTGCAGCGTGGCTCCTTCCGAGGCCTCTCTCCCGGGCGTGTGGATGGACGACTTCTGCCCGGGTCCTCACAGGGTCGTCCCTTGGCACGTCTGTGTGCTGATCTCTTCTTAGAAGAATACCAGCCCTGCGGGATTAAAGCCCACCCACCTGACCTCCTCTTAACTTGAGTATCTGGAAGACCCTCTCTCTCCAGATACGGTCACCTGAGGAGCTGGGGGCTGGGCCTTCCCCATGTGAAGCTGGGAGGCGGGTCAGCCCTGGTGGAATGCAGCAGGAACTCCCCTGACGGACCTACTCACGGGCTGCAGCCCTCTGTCCACTGTGGACCCTAAAGCAGTTTGTGCTTCGTTCGCCTGGCCGCCTGGAATTTGGGGGACCTTGTTTCTGCTGATGGTGGCACCTCCTGCCACCTGTCAGGGTGTCGGGGTCTCTTCTCAGTGCTTTGCCCCAGAGACCGATGAGGGCCTTGCTGCCTGGATCCATCCGGGAGCTCCGGTCGAGCCCTGGGAGCCAGGAAGGCTACTTCCAAGTAAACGAGCGTTGGGCCGGGGCTCCGGTGGAGCAGAGGTTCACTGGAGGCGAGGCAGGGAGGCCTGATGGAGATCTCAGGGCGTGGGGAGGGCCACCTGGCTCTGCAGGTGGGAAGGCAGGTGCCTGGAGTCTGGGCTCCGTCTGGGGACACACAGGAGAAGTTCCCTCTCCCGCCACATGCCCCTTGTGTCCCCCAGAGGCTGGTCGTGGAGCAGGCCGCCCGGGGCGCCAGCCCACCTGACCTCCGCCTGCAGTACCTCCAGCAGATCCAGGCCAACCACGAGGTGAGGGCTTCCGGAGTCCCGTGCCCTGGGCCTCCCCCCGGCCTGGGCTCCCCACAAGCACCTGGGTATCACCCCGCGTGGCAGGGCCTCCCAGTCCACTCAACCAGGAGTCCGGTCCGGGCTCCAATTGCAGGGGCGAGGTGCGGGCAGAGCGGGCACCGTCATGCCTCCAACCTGTCCCGCCTTGGCTGGGACACTTCCAGCCCCTGACGACATGGTCTCCCCTCGGCCCAGCCATGCCTCCTGTCCCAAGGGCTCATCACGTTAAGGCCGCCGAGGAGTGTTTCTCCTGGGCCACCTACTGCAACTGGGTGGGATCTGTGTGGCGGGGGTCCCTGAGGGACCCGCCGACATGCCCCGTAGGGAGGTGGGGTCCTAGCCATAGGCCACCTGTCCCTTCCTGTAGACGCTGCTGCGGGAGGTGCAGGCCCTGCGGGACCGGCTGAGCGTGGAGGACGAAGCCAGCTCCTGCGCCACCGCCCAGAAGCTCCTGCAGGTGTACCGGCGGCTCCGCAGCCCCAGCCTCCTCCTGCTGTGACGCCAGGTGGGCCCCACCGCCTCCACCTTCCCCGTTGCCAAGCCCCCACCACTCACAGGACCTGCGTGGTCTTAAGCAGATAACCTCCCTCCTGAGCCAGGAGGCACTCTGGGCCTGGTGACGGCTGGGGAAGGTCTGGGGTGGGTGAAGCCAGGCCTGCAGATGGCCCCGGGGGACGTGCTCAGAGGAGGCGGGTTGTGTGGGTAGCCTGGAGGTCCGTGACCCGCTGGGCGGCGCCCGCTCGTCCTCCCACATCACGCCTTCCTTTCCTCCAGCAGCTTCCATGGCCTCCATTCTCAGCTCGACACCGCTGGGCCGTCACCCCCTCAGAACGTCGGGCTGGGTCACCGACGTCACTCCCCTCAGAAGTCGGGCCCGGCCGTGGGGCCCAGACTCCAGAGCAGGATCGCTGTTGCCCTCGCGGTCTGCAGGGGCCCCGGAGACGGGGCTTCGAGGTTGAGACCCAGGCAGGTGGTTTCCGCGATGTCTCGTTCCCACCACGGTGCTCAGAGCCCGGGCCACCCTCTCGGCAGCCCCCCGCCTGCCCATAGACCTGCAGCACTGTACACGTCCGTGCCGCCGCCCCGCTCCGGGTGCCTCAGTTCTGCTTCTCTGCAGCTACTGGGGTCCCCAAGGGGGAGGGTGCTCCTGTGACCAAAGCACAAAGACTTGGGGTCGGGGTGGGAAGGAGTTCCCGCAGCTACCCTGTGGCCAAAACACTCAACAGCTCGGTGCCTCACCGGGGCCACAGTCAGTGCCCAGCACTGTGCGTTGTTTCCAAGGGCCCCTCGAGGCCGACAGCAGCCCCGCGGTGGCTCGGGTGCTTTGGGGGGGTGGCGCTCTCCCTGGACTTCACACGGTGCTCTCCTGCTGTATGTGCAGGGCCTGCGAGGCACCCCGCCTCAAAAAGTGACCCTTTCTGTCGCTCTGCCTTGGCCTTGGCCGTTTTTTACCCCTTTCCCCTTCGGTCTGGTGGCAGCGTTGACCTGGATTGCTGGGCTTCCCCCAGCTCCAAGCCCCGCCAAGTGTGGAGGTCCCTGCCCTGCTCAGGGAGCCTTGAACTGGCCCCTCCGGGGCCCTCAGGCCAGTGGGAGCCCTCAGGGCACGGGGATGAAATGGTCCCTGCGGGGCCATTCAGGTCATGAGGGTCCCTCCCCAGGAGGACCACGGCCAGCTCCTTGTTGCCCTCCATGGAGGGAGGGGGCTGGTGGGGTGCTCCAGTGGTGTCAGAGGTCATCCCACACGTCCAGAGCCGGAGTGTTCCTCCAGGAGGGATGGGGAGCGGGGACGGGGGTCCGCCTACCCAGCACCGTCCTGGTCCTCCTGGGCCCACGTTTGCTGGGAGCATCCTGACAGTTGCCTTCAAGGACGAGCAGCAGTCCAGTTCCTGGCGGCCTGGGCAGTCCTTACGCAGCCTGGAGGGGAGCTGTGGCCCAACCAGGGAAGGACCTCCAGCCCCTTAGTCTTGTCCCTGGCTGCTCCTGACGGTCATCTTCTTGTAATCTCCCGGAGTGCCACATGGGAGGATAGAGCGGAGGGATCCCCAAGCACTGCTCCCTGGCCCTTCTCCAGCCACCGCCTGGGGCTGGGTACAGGCTCCTCGCAGCAGGTGTCTGAGGCCAAGTACCCTGGTCAAGGTCAGAACCAGGAGACTCCTCCTCGGCGCCCACTGGAGCACCTGGTACTGGCTGCATTGGCACTTGCTTCTTTCAGGCCAAGAGTGTCCAGCTGCTGGGCCCCAACCCTCCCATCCCATACGCCACCAGGGGGCAGTGCAGGACACGCCTACGGCCCCTTCCCAGGCGAGCTCCTGCCTCCGGTATCTGCAGGGTCGGTCAGAGCCCACCGTGAACTGCGGGCCGTTTGGGCCCCAGCTTGAGCAGGCTGTGTCCACTCTCCTTGGGAACCTGCTCTGCCCCCCTTCCTTGCTACCCTCCTTTCCCAGAGTGCCTCACTCTGGCCAGACTCAGTGGAGGGGGCTCCCCAGGGTGAGGGATGTGGGCTGAGCGGAAGGGTCGGTGAGGTCACCCCTGTCAGTGGTCTGCCCCCACTTTGCTCAGGCTGTCCCCTCAGCCTTCCATCACCTTAGTCCTCAAGACCCGGGCGAATCCGGGGGGCATGCCTCCCACGCGACCGCCCCTCCCACTTCCCATGCTCCAGGCTACCCAGCCCATCCAAGAGGCATTGGCCTGGGCGGGGGTCCTTGGGAACTGGGGTGTTTTGGGTGCCAGCTGGTTCAGGGAGACCTGTGGGTGAACCAGGAGGCGTGTCCCCGCGGCTTGCCCTTCCTGTGCTGGCTGGGGCTGGGTGCCAGCAGGCTGGTGCACAGGCTGAGAAGAGCCTCTCCCATGGCTGGCCCTGCTTGGGAGGGGTGGGGTTCACTTCCGCATCAGCTGCCCCAGGATTCCCTGAGACCCTGCCCCCTCAGGAAGGCAGCGATGTGCACTGTGAAGACCCTCTAACGTGGGTGATTTGCTGGGGTCTGGGACCAGCCTCCTCCGTGCACGCCTGTGCTGAATAGAGTGGTGTCCTCTCCCAAGGGGGTGGGGGTGCGGGACAAAAGAAGGCCCCGAGACTGGCTGTTAGAGATGAGGTTGCGGAAACTTCAATCGGCTGGACCCTCCTCCCGAAGTGCCAACCTCGGATTTTCTGGGGATGAGGGATGGCAGAGAGTGAGCGACCCTTGGAGGAATCCCGGGGCCCAGCGAGCCTGCGGAGGGTGGCCCGGTGCAAGCCGTCCCTCCTCACCCCGAGCGGTGCCACTGACCCACGAGCCGCTGGTCACAGACACCATTTAATAAGGGACAGACAGGCCCCGCTCAGTACTCCCAGAGCGCGACCCCGGCCGGCGCGTCCGCGTCCGCGCAGCAGGCCCGAGGCGCCGCCGCGCAGGTACTTGCCGCTCCGGGCCCGGATGGCCAGGCGGCCGCGCTCCCGGAACTCAAAAAGGAAGTCCTCCGCGCGCTCGCCGTCGCTGCACACGCTGCCGTGGCTGCCGGTGTGCCAGAACCCGCCGCCGCGGCCTGGGGTGGGGGGGGGGGTACCCTCCCAGAGTGCCTCACTCTGGCCAGACTCAGTGGAGGGGCTCCCAGGGTGAGGATGTGGGCTGAGCGGAAGGGTCGGTGAGGTCACCCCTGTCAGTGGTCTGCCCCCACTTTGCTCAGGCTGTCCCCTCAGCCTTCCATCACCTTAGTCCTCAAGACCCGGGCGAATCCGGGGGGCATGCCTCCCACGCGACCGCCCCTCCCACTTCCCATGCTCCAGGCTACCCAGCCCATCCAAGAGGCATTGGCCTGGGCGGGGGTCCTTGGGAACTGGGGTGTTTTGGGTGCCAGCTGGTTCAGGGAGACCTGTGGGTGAACCAGGAGGCGTGTCCCCAGGCTTGCCCTTCCTGTGCGCGCTGGCGCTGGGTGCCTGCAGGCTGGGGCACAGGCTGCGATCCGCCTCGCCCATGGCTGGCCCTGCTTGGGAGGGGTGGGGTTCACTTCCGCATCAGCTGCCCCAGGATTCCCTGAGACCCTGCCCCCTCAGGAAGGCAGCGATGTGCACTGTGAAGACCCTCTAACGTGGGTGATTTGCTGGGGTCTGGGACCAGCCTCCTCCGTGCACGCCTGTGCTGAATAGAGTGGTGTCCTCTCCCAAGGGGGTGGGGGTGCGGGACAAAAGAAGGCCCCGAGACTGGCTGTTAGAGATGAGGTTGCGGAAACTTCAATCGGCTGGACCCTCCTCCCGAAGTGCCAACCTCGGATTTTCTGGGGATGAGGGATGGCAGAGAGTGAGCGACCCTTGGAGGAATCCCGGGGCCCAGCGAGCCTGCGGAGGGTGGCCCGGTGCAAGCCGTCCCTCCTCACCCCGAGCGGTGCCACTGACCCACGAGCCGCTGGTCACAGACACCATTTAATAAGGGACAGACAGGCCCCGCTCAGTACTCCCAGAGCGCGACCCCGGCCGGCGCGTCCGCGTCCGCGCGCAGCAGGCCCGAGGCGCCGCCGCGCAGGTACTTGCCGCTCCGGGCCCGGATGGCCAGGCGGCCGCGCTCCCGGAACTCAAAAAGGAAGTCCTCCGCGCGCTCGCCGTCGCTGCACACGCTGCCGTGGCTGCCGGTGTGCCAGAACCCGCCGCCGCGGCCTGGGGTGGGGGAGAGGGGTGCGCAGGCGGCTCGCTCCCTCATCCCGCTCGGTATCCCCCTCTGTCTCCGGGCCCCAGCCCCTCGCGCTGCCCCCAACCCCATCCCGTCCCCCCCGCACCTCGGATCTGGTAGGCGCCGTCGCTGAAGCTCAGGTGGAACACGTCGTAGACGGAGCGATTGGTGTCCAGCTGGTTGGAGCCACGGCGGTGGCAGACGAAGCCGTCCAGGCCGCGTAGCACGAGGATGGGCCGGTTGATGAGCTTGAGGATGAACTCCTCATCCTCACCTGGTGGCGAGATAGGGGCTGAGGGGCCTTAAGGACCGGGCCAGGGGGAAAGCTCTGGGCAGCACTCGTCCTGCTTGTGTGTCTGGATCTGCCACTACTTCTGTGAGCCCCTGGCTCCCCCAAACTGCAGCAGTGCTCAGGATCTGTGCCCCCAGGCCTGCAGGGGTGCTCTGGATCTAGCCCCCACATCAAGAGCAGTGACCTGGATCAGCAAGTATGACTCTTGTCGTGGACGGCAGCAGCTCCATAGGGAGGGGATGGGGCCAGCCCTGGGTGGAGGCAGGGCCTCTGAGCTGGCAGCGTCCCAGGCAGAGGGCCCAGCCCAGGCTCCCCAGGCCTCGAGGGGTGTGCTCACCCACAAAATCACTGATGGCTGCCAGCTGCCCGTTCTTCTTCATGCACACATAGCGTCCGTTGCTGGCCTTGAGGGCCACCCGTCGGCCCCGCCACTCCATCTCAAACATGGTGTTCGCAGAACTGAAAAGGGCAGATCAAGGTCTCCTCAGAGGAGCAGGACGTGGGGCTCAGAGCCAGGCCTCCCCATCCCCTTCAGGTTCAGCACCACCCCCTCAAGGCACTTGCCTTCCAGGGCTGCACCCACCATCATAAGAGCTGACCCGCCTTCCCTGACTGGGCCGCTACACGGGCCCCACGGGTGAGGGGAAGGTGGTGAGGCAGGTGGTAGTGGAAATGGAGGTCCTGCTGCTGTGCTGGTGGAAGAGAAGTGTTGGGGGTGGAGATGGTGGAGGTGGTGGAGGTAGAGACGGTGGAAATGGTGGAGGTGGAGATGGTGGTGAGGATGGAGATGGATGGCGGAGATGGAGATGGTGGAGATGGTGGAGGTGGTGATGGTGGTGATGGTGGAGATGGTGGTGATGGAGGAGATGGTGGAGGCAGAGATGGAGATGGTGGTTAGCATGGAGGTGAAGATCGTCATAGAGGTGGGGATGGCGCACTCACACTTGCGTGGCTGTGGCCTGGATGCCCCCGTGGGTGACCAAGGTCCAGTAGCCCCCAGTGCTGGAATAGAAGGTGCACTTCTTTGTCTCCCGGTCAATTTGCATCAGGAATGTCTCATGATCCAGTTCTTCGTCTTGGTTGGCTGAGACATTGACCCCTGGAGGGAGGAGATGGGAAGCCCCTCACGCCTCGCCCTGAGTGGGGTGGGGAGCAGAGGGATGGGGAGGCATGCTCTTGGGGCGTCCCTGAAGTCAGCGGGATCTCCTCTAGAACCCCCGTGGACTTGAGAGGATCCTGAGCACTGCCCCTGGGCGGTGCAGGTGCACTGTGGACGCATATACACAGCTCCCTAAAGGCACTTGCCCGGCTCCCACCGCAACCCCAGGAGCCAGCCCTTTCCGTGCTGGCAAATCCCCTGCCTCTGCTAATCGTCAGGTAATCTGCTTGCTCCTGCTCTCTCAACCCAGGACTTACACCAGCCTCTATTAATAACTCTTCCTTAAGCCACTGGGTGGACACAGTGGGGTCCCTGTCCTTCCCCAGCTATGGCTCAGGACACAGCGAGGGCCTGGGGTCTGCTCCTGGGCACTGAGCAAGGACTGGCCCCCGTCACCTCCCCAGCCCCTCACTCACATGTGTATGTCTCCCAAGACCTCTGAGGGAGGGCAAAGCTACTTGGCACTCTGCCTGGGGTTCCTGGGAGGGAGAGGAAAGGGGCACCTGTGACCAGGCTGGGGAAGAGCCGTCAGGCGGTGGATTGTCCCCTGTATCTTCCCGTCAACCATGCCCTTCTGGCATTCCAAATGGCAGATCACAGAGCTCCCCTGAGACGGAGCTCCAGCAGCTCCGCACGCAGAGCAGAAGGAAGTGGGGCAGATTGCCCACCCTCTGGGAGGGAAGGCGGGGCAGCAGGGAGGGGCCAGACTGGAGACGGGGGACCATGGCTTTGCCCTTCAAAGCCCGCAGCCTGGAGTCCAAAGGGATGGGGTCAGATTCAGGGTAATCCAGAGAACAAGAAATGGTTTATCATAGCTACCACCCCCTCCTCACCACCACCATCACCATCATTGTCTCCCCTCGCCACCACGGCTGCCATCACTAGCTGGACCTCCAGAACCATCTGTCACCATGCCACCCTTTCCACCCCACCACCGCTTGTATCACCACCGGCATCCCCACCCCACCCCAACCCCCAGGTCTCACTCACAAGCCAAACATGGACAAATGCTTTGTATCCAGCATCTCCTTCAACTCACAAAGTTCTCCTCACCACTGCCCACCTTTTTTTACTGACAAACCAAGCGTATGGGCCCTGGTTGAGGCCAGAAAGCGATGTGGGCAGTCAGCAGGACTTGTGAGGGGAAAGACCAGGGCTGTCTGTCCTCTCTCACACCCCAGGACCCGAACACACACCACAAGTGCTCGGGGGTGTTTGTTGAATGCTGGCCCCGACTCTGGCCTGGCCTTGAAGACCTGGACGACAGGCAGGGGCCCCTAGAACCACAGCTGGGCCACCTCCCTTACGTGCTCAGCCCTGGGCCCAGTGATGGCAGTGAGCCGGATCAGGGTGTGCCCGCCCCACCTGGGTGCACGGAGCCAGGAGCCCAAGCGGACTGGGGCTATTCTGGAACCTCACTTTCCTTGAGGGGAAGTAGGAACGGCCCATGTTCAACCCGCAGGCAGGTGATCACGTGTAGAAGGGCCCGCTGGTCACATGAAGCAAGTGACCAATGATCCAGGACTTGTGGGGAGCCAGCTGAGGAGAGAGTCTCCCCACCACGGAGTCCAGGCCCCTGGAGGGACCACTTGCACCCCCTGGACTGGAAGGACCCCAGAGCCCCTTCCTACTCCATTCCTGCTATCACCTTTCCCTGCCCTTGGTCACCTCCCCAATTTCCCTTAAAGTTTAGGAGTGGGGCAGATCACAGAGCTCCCCTGAGACGGAGCTCCAGCAGCTCACGCAGAGCAGAAGGAAGTGGGGCAGATTGCCCACCCTCTGGGAGGGAAGGCGGGGCAGCAGGGAGGGGCCAGACTGGAGACGGGGGACCATGGCTTTGCCCTTCAAAGCCCGCAGCCTGGAGTCCAAAGGGATGGGGTCAGATTCAGGGTAATCCAGAGAACAAGAAATGGTTTATCATAGCTACCACCCCCTCCTCACCACCACCATCACCATCATTGTCTCCCCTCGCCACCACGGCTGCCATCACTAGCTGGACCTCCAGAACCATCTGTCACCATGCCACCCTTTCCACCCCACCACCGCTTGTATCACCACCGGCATCCCCACCCCACCCCAACCCCCAGGTCTCACTCACAAGCCAAACATGGACAAATGCTTTGTATCCAGCATCTCCTTCAACTCACAAAGTTCTCCTCACCACTGCCCACCTTTTTTTACTGACAAACCAAGCGTATGGGCCCTGGTTGAGGCCAGAAAGCGATGTGGGCAGTCAGCAGGACTTGTGAGGGGAAAGACCAGGGCTGTCTGTCCTCTCTCACACCCCAGGACCCGAACACACACCACAAGTGCTCGGGGGTGTTTGTTGAATGCTGGCCCCGACTCTGGCCTGGCCTTGAAGACCTGGACGACAGGCAGGGGCCCCTAGAACCACAGCTGGGCCACCTCCCTTACGTGCTCAGCCCTGGGCCCAGTGATGGCAGTGAGCCGGATCAGGGTGTGCCCGCCCCACCTGGGTGCACGGAGCCAGGAGCCCAAGCGGACTGGGGCTATTCTGGAACCTCACTTTCCTTGAGGGGAAGTAGGAACGGCCCATGTTCAACCCGCAGGCAGGTGATCACGTGTAGAAGGGCCCGCTGGTCACATGAAGCAAGTGACCAATGATCCAGGACTTGTGGGGAGCCAGCTGAGGAGAGAGTCTCCCCACCACGGAGTCCAGGCCCCTGGAGGGACCACTTGCACCCCCTGGACTGGAAGGACCCCAGAGCCCCTTCCTACTCCATTCCTGCTATCACCTTTCCCTGCCCTTGGTCACCTCCCCAATTTCCCTTAAAGTTTAGGAGTGGGGTGATGGAAGAGAAGAAGGGCGGGCAGGGGAGCAGCCCAGTGTGGGTGGGGCCTGCCCTCCTGCCCCCATAGCAGCTGGCCTCAACCGCCTCCAGCTGGGCACTGTCCACCCTGCCTTCAGCAGCTGTCCAGCAGGCCCGAGGCCCCGTGGGGACCCCGTTCATGACCCGCAGCCCACCCACCTACCCTGTGTGCTCACCCATCAGCCAGGCCCCACTCACTGCACGAACCACCGCGGAAAGCGTGACTGGCCTCGCGCCCTCATTACCTTGCCGCACCGACACGTAGCGGTGGTTGGCGGCCACCAGCACCACCTGCGGGTGACTCTCCTCCAGGTCGAAGAGCTCGTCCTTGCCAGGCCGTGTGTTGCGGCCAGCCCTGAGCGTGCCCGCGGGGCCCACGGGCGCCAGGTAGCGGCCGTCGCAGTCCTTGAAGGCCAGCTTGCCTGCCTTGAACTCGAGTGTGTAGCGGGCGCGGGCCTCGGGCTCCCAGACGAGGCGGCCATCGCTGCGCAGGTAGCGGCTATCGCAGGACTTGAGGCAATACTGCCGGTTCTGGAAGATGAGCGTGATGAGGGCGTCCACCCCCCACGGCGTGTTGCTGTCCGCGGCGATCTCGTCCTCCTGCGGGCACAGGTGCGCGTAACGCCGCCGGCTCACGCTGAGCAGGTGGGCCTGGGGGTGGATGGCCAGGTGCACGGTCCACAGCTCGGCCGGGGTGATGGCCGTGGCGAAGCAGGACAGCTGGTCTTCTGTGCCGCCGAAGAAGCGGCCGTGCGGCTCCGACTGCAGCACCCAACGCCCGTCGGGCTGCGGTAGGACCAGGAAACGGCAGTCACGACCTGGCTGCTCTGCCTCGCAGGCCACGCGCCCGTCCTCCTCCGCCGACAGGTAACGGCCCAGGTGGCTGCTGCGAAACAGCACGGCCGTGCCCTGCCCTGGGTCTGGCTCCAGCACCCAGATCTGCTTCCTCTTGAGGCTGGGTGCCGAGGCGTTGACCTTGAAGCCAAAGTTCTCAGCCGTCAGGTAGCGGTCAGTGTCATTGACAAGGCCAAACTGGATCTTCAGCACCTGGTGCAGGCCATTGGTGGGCATCTTCGGGCCTGGCTGGGGTCCCCGAGAGGGGCCCGGGAAGCTTTCCCTGTGTGCTTACGGCTCCTGAGGTCCCCTAGAGGCCCAGCTCATCTGGGTTGGCCCGCGGCCCCCAGTCCCGGCTGGAGTCATGGACCCGCTGTCCACTCAAGACGCTGCCTCTGATCAGCGGTCGTGGGCCCGGGCAGCTCTTACATGGCCAGCGGGCAGCAGAGGGCGGGTGGGAGGGCGGATCAGAGCCGCGCCGGCTTAGGAACAGCGGCAGCCTTTCGTTACCCCAGCTTGGATTTCAGCCACTCCCGGACTGCCCAGGGGCCAGACCCCGGGGCCGCCGGGGCTGGAGAGAGCCGCTCGCCACAGGGCGGACCACCTCCTTGTCCTCCCTGGCGGCTGCCTCGCTGGCTTGGGCGCTGTGTCCCGCCTTCTAGACCCCCGCCACGTCTTGGCCCCTCTCCTTCTTACCCCGCACCTCCAGGCCCCCAGACCCACTGCACAGACTGACCAGTTCAGCCCAGCTCTTTCCCGAGGTAGAGAAAGCCGCCTGGTGGAAAACTTGCATGCGGCCGCAACCCGATCTCAGCCCTCCACCCTCGGCGGCCAGATCCAGTTACCGCTTCTCTGATTCCTGCGGCTCCCCGGGCGGCTGCCGCTGCGTCTTACCCCGTCCTCCTCAGCAGGCCCTGGGTCACAGCCGGCAGCCCTGAGTCTGGTGCTTCCCAAGGGTGGCCTGTGGCTGGGAAAGTGGCAGGCAGGTTTGTCGGGGCCCATGAGTGGGCCAGGCACCCCCTGCCTGACACCATCCTGGTACTCGTGGCGCCCAGATCCAAGCCGGGTGTGGAGAGGCACCAGCTCGGCTGAACTCACATTGCCCAGGCAGCCCGGCCGGGTTGGGCCCTGGGGAAAGGGCCCCAGGGCTGAGGTGGTAGCTGGTGTGATGGAGTCGGTCGCCCCGCCTCGTGGGTTGCCCAGCAGGAGGGTGGCACGGGAGCACGAGCCTGGAGCAGACGTCATCCCGGGCAGTACAAAGTGGCAGGCCGTCGGACCTGGGGTCACAGGGCCAGGCTCTGACCTGACCCCCGTGACCTGAGCAACTCTCAGGTTGCTCAGAGCAACATGAGGTTGCTCTGTCTGTTGTGGGCAGGCTCTGGGGAAGCCAGCCTCGATGGGCAGCTCTGGGGAGCCCTGAACTGCCGCTCACTGCACAGAGAGGCTGGCCTGACTATGAGGTCTTTGGGGGACAGATCCTGAGATCACATAGGACGAAGTCTTCCCAGCAGAGAGATGAGGTCAGCAGGCTAGGAGAAGCTAGAGCTGGCTAACTCTGACCCTGGCACCCCCTAGCCCAGCCTCTGGGGTCCCACCCCGTGGCATCTCCCCGAACCCTGAGCCCGAGGAGGCTGTCCTTGAGGGCTGCGGTGGGCCCGCTCAGCTTCGGCCTGCCTGTCTGTCTCTTGCACCTGCCTCAGGGGCCCGGAGCCAAGTAGTGAAACCAGAGCTGCCGGTCCTGGGCCCAGGCCAGCCTTGGTGTCTTCTTCCTCATCACAGTGTGTGACCCTCAGGCTTCCTTGGGGACCAGGACTGGGAGCCACGGGGCACTTCCAGGCTTGCCCTCCTGAGTCTTGCCCTCGATGGTCCAGGCATCACCCCTCCATCCCTTTCAGGGCTATGTGGGGATCCAGCAGGATAAAGGGGCCTTGGCTGGGCATGCGTACACTCCAGGGGTGGGTGGGACAGGTGAGCACATGGCTCGGGAGTCCTTCCTCCGTGTTCCAGGTCCCGGGCAGGGACCTCCCTAGGCACATGCAGACTGAGGAGGAGACCAGGAGACTTGCTTGAGGGGTTCAGCTAGGGGTGCAGGGAGAGAGGCCGGCACACAAATCCCCATGACAGCAGGGTGTGCACCATGAGTCAGCTGAGCGAGGGGCTGGCCTTGGCTCTCTGTGCAGGCTGCTGTTGGCCGCCTCTGTGACCCCTGCAGGTTCAGGGGGCCTCGGCTGACGAGGCTGTGTGCCAGGCCCCCTGTGGTAGGGAGACGCAGCCTGGGATTGTGTCCTTCCCCAGAGGTGATGCCCACACCAAATCCCCCCAAGTTGCTGGGGGACTGTGCTGCCCAGACCTTGATGCCAGGGAAATGTCCTGGCTTGGAGGTGCGTGCCGTGATGCCGTCCACACTTCGGTTCACGTGGACGGGGGCCCTGAGGGGCGGCGGTGCCCATGGCCACCCAGGAACACGCGGAGGTCTCTCCGTGCACTGCCAGCTCCTGGCCAGCCCTGTGAAGGAGCCAGCCCGGCCCGATCAGCATGACAGCCTCATTAGCGCTGACTGGTGCTGGCAGGGCGCTCGTGGGCATCACGTGCCCCGAGGGAGGAAGCCGCCAGGCGCTAAGCAGGCCTGGCTCCAGGCAGCCTCTCAGCCGCAGAGGCAGGCGTGCCTGTGGGCTCTTGATTCTCAGGCCCCAGGTGGGGTGGGGTGGGGTGGAGGGCTCTCTGGCACAGATCCTAGGGTGCGAGCCACCGGGTGGCTTTCAGGCCCCAGGAGGGGCTCAGAGAGGTGGGCCTTCCAGCACAGACTTCCTTGGAGGGAAGCAGTTTTTACAGATGGTCCTCCTCCCTCCCTCCTTCCCCCTCAGGATCTCAGGCCCTCATCCAGCTACCTGCTAGGGTCATGCGTGGTTCCTTTCTGGATCCCCTGCAAGGTTCTGGCACACAGTAGGTGCTTAATAAGCGCCTGTGGGGGTTGAGGTGGGAGTTCTTGTGTGATGGGCCCAGCATATGCTGATAGACGGGGAAGTGTGCCTGCAAGTCTGGGCCCCTGCGTGCGTGTGTAGAAGTCCACACAGGCAGGAACTGGGCAGAGTGAGCCATGGCCACCTGCTGGGTCAGCCCAGCCTGGAGGTGCTGTTCTGGATCCCAGCCTCAGAGCCAGTGTGGGGCTGCCCAGCAGGAGGACCAGGTTGTGTGCAGCAGAAGGAATCTGTCTCCGGGCCCCGCTCACATTGCGGCAGCATCCTCAGGCAATGGGAAGCACCCGCCGTCAATCCCCGCCCCGACTTGCGGGGACCCCTGCCCAGGTTCAGGGGGCCTCGGCTGACGAGGCTGTGTGCCAGGCCCCCTGTGGTAGGGAGACGCAGCCTGGGATTGTGTCCTTCCCCAGAGGTGATGCCCACACCAAATCCCCCCAAGTTGCTGGGGGACTGTGCTGCCCAGACCTTGATGCCAGGGAAATGTCCTGGCTTGGAGGTGCGTGCCGTGATGCCGTCCACACTTCGGTTCACGTGGACGGGGGCCCTGAGGGGCGGCGGTGCCCATGGCCACCCAGGAACACGCGGAGGTCTCTCCGTGCACTGCCAGCTCCTGGCCAGCCCTGTGAAGGAGCCAGCCCGGCCCGATCAGCATGACAGCCTCATTAGCGCTGACTGGTGCTGGCAGGGCGCTCGTGGGCATCACGTGCCCCGAGGGAGGAAGCCGCCAGGCGCTAAGCAGGCCTGGCTCCAGGCAGCCTCTCAGCCGCAGAGGCAGGCGTGCCTGTGGGCTCTTGATTCTCAGGCCCCAGGTGGGGTGGGGTGGGGTGGAGGGCTCTCTGGCACAGATCCTAGGGTGCGAGCCACCGGGTGGCTTTCAGGCCCCAGGAGGGGCTCAGAGAGGTGGGCCTTCCAGCACAGACTTCCTTGGAGGGAAGCAGTTTTTACAGATGGTCCTCCTCCCTCCCTCCTTCCCCCTCAGGATCTCAGGCCCTCATCCAGCTACCTGCTAGGGTCATGCGTGGTTCCTTTCTGGATCCCCTGCAAGGTTCTGGCACACAGTAGGTGCTTAATAAGCGCCTGTGGGGGTTGAGGTGGGAGTTCTTGTGTGATGGGCCCAGCATATGCTGATAGACGGGGAAGTGTGCCTGCAAGTCTGGGCCCCTGCGTGCGTGTGTAGAAGTCCACACAGGCAGGAACTGGGCAGAGTGAGCCATGGCCACCTGCTGGGTCAGCCCAGCCTGGAGGTGCTGTTCTGGATCCCAGCCTCAGAGCCAGTGTGGGGCTGCCCAGCAGGAGGACCAGGTTGTGTGCAGCAGAAAGGAATCTGTCTCCGGGGCCCCGCTCACATTGCGGCAGCATCCTCAGGCAATGGGAAGCACCGCTCTCATAGAACCCCGTGCCAGAACTTATCCACACAGCCCCGACTTGAGGCGCACAAATGTGTCCCCCACTGCCCTGTCCAGCCTGCCCTCTGGGACATCCCGGGTCCCTGCCACTCTGGGAGCCCCCTTCACCCGCCCTGCTCACTTTCGAACCTGACACGGTCCCTTCCCAGGGCCGGGAGCATGAACCCAGTGTGTGCCCGGCACCCTGGGCTGGCCTCCGCGACCAGAGCCAGGCTTTGGTATGAACATCAGGCAGCCTAGCACACACCAACTTTAATGTTTGACTGGAGAAGGGTGCTTTTCCTGAGGCGAGGAATGCCTCTGGCCCTCTATTTCCGGAAGCACCCTCAGCTCTCAGAAGCCCCCAGCAGACAAGCCTGGGGCCGATCCTCAGCCTCCTGCCCTCTGAGTGTCCAGCTGGGGCCAGGGACAGAGAGGACCTTAAAGACCCAGGCCCCTGACATCCACCCTGGAGCTCCCAGGAATCTTCTTCCTTGAAATGTTGGGGGACGGGCAGGCCTGGCCACTTGGAGGGCTCCCTTCCCACTCCCCCCAGCCAGACCCCTCTGTGGCTACCAGGGAAAGCACCCCCAGCCGACACGTCTAGACAGCCAGCCCTCGATGCTAGAGCCCAGCCTGGGCTCTTGCCAGCATGCTGCCTGCTGTCATGGCAACCAGCGCGTGCGCCAGGCTCGGTGCCCGGGCAACGCTGATGCTGGTGGTGTGAGTTGGCACAGGTACTGTGTGTGTGCGGGTTGGGGGAGGGGGCCCCCACTCAGCTGGCCTGGAGCCCTGGAAACTGGGAAATGGCCCAGGATGGAGGCCAGGGCAGCCCCACCGGCTGAGGGACCTCCACAGTCACACCTTTCCTGGACTCAGGTCTTGGTCCCCGGCGCTGAGCAATGCCAGACGGACCCCTCCCGCAGGGCAGTGAGGCTCTGGGAATGCCGCCTCATGGAGGAACTCCCTGGCACCTCAGCCTGCTTTCCAGAGCTTGAGCCTTACCCCCAGGCCCTGTCCAGCCTGCCCTCTGGGACATCCCGGGTCCCTGCCACTCTGGGAGCCCCCTTCACCCGCCCTGCTCACTTTCGAACCTGACACGGTCCCTTCCCAGGGCCGGGAGCATGAACCCAGTGTGTGCCCGGCACCCTGGGCTGGCCTCCGACCAGAGCCAGGCTTTGGTATGAACATCAGGCAGCCTAGCACACACCAACTTTAATGTTTGACTGGAGAAGGGTGCTTTTCCTGAGGCGAGGAATGCCTCTGGCCCTCTATTTCCGGAAGCACCCTCAGCTCTCAGAAGCCCCCAGCAGACAAGCCTGGGGCCGATCCTCAGCCTCCTGCCCTCTGAGTGTCCAGCTGGGGCCAGGGACAGAGAGGACCTTAAAGACCCAGGCCCCTGACATCCACCCTGGAGCTCCCAGGAATCTTCTTCCTTGAAATGTTGGGGGACGGGCAGGCCTGGCCACTTGGAGGGCTCCCTTCCCACTCCCCCCAGCCAGACCCCTCTGTGGCTACCAGGGAAAGCACCCCCAGCCGACACGTCTAGACAGCCAGCCCTCGATGCTAGAGCCCAGCCTGGGCTCTTGCCAGCATGCTGCCTGCTGTCATGGCAACCAGCGCGTGCGCCAGGCTCGGTGCCCGGGCAACGCTGATGCTGGTGGTGTGAGTTGGCACAGGTACTGTGTGTGTGCGGGTTGGGGGAGGGGGCCCCCACTCAGCTGGCCTGGAGCCCTGGAAACTGGGAAATGGCCCAGGATGGAGGCCAGGGCAGCCCCACCGGCTGAGGGACCTCCACAGTCACACCTTTCCTGGACTCAGGTCTTGGTCCCCGGCGCTGAGCAATGCCAGACGGACCCCTCCCGCAGGGCAGTGAGGCTCTGGGAATGCCGCCTCATGGAGGAACTCCCTGGCACCTCAGCCTGCTTTCCAGAGCTTGAGCCTTACCCCCAGGCCTTGACCAGCGGCTGCTCTGGTCGTTCCTGTCCCACCTCACCCTGACCACTCTGCCCCTCCCAGGGCTGGGCCTCTGCTGTCCGCCTTTAACCCTCTGCCCCCGGACTCCTCGGCCCCAGGAGGTGAGGGCCACCCTGCTGGTCCAGGCGCTGCTGGCAACAGCTCGAGGCCCTGATTTCCTCACTGCTGGGCCCATCACCTGCCACCGGGGTCCAGCTTGGCGGGCGCCCAGGGCCCAGTCTCCTGCATTGTTCCTGAAACAGGCCCACAGCTTGGTGTCCTCATGATTTTTTCATGGTGGAGCTCTCCGCTGCCCCACAGTTCCACTTACACGGGCAGGCGGGGCCTAGGTTGGTTTACTGCATGCCTGTGGGCGGTTTAGGGTGACGGCTCCCATCAGCAGGGCAGAAGGGAGGGGGCTGCCACACCTCAGACTGGGCTATGTGTGCAAACACTGGGGTGCCCTCCTGTGCCTCCTGCCTGCTCCATGTGAAAATCCACACCCACCGCCATCTCTCAAGACCTCTCACTTCCCCACCATCCCTACCCCCAAGACCCTCATTGCATATACATACACACAAGCACCCCCCTCACGTACCCCCAACCCCACTCCCCTACACATGTACCCCAACCCCACTCCTCCACACATGTACCCCCCAACACATGCCCCCACACAGACACACATGCACCCACACACACACACACATGCACCCCCATACACACCATCTTGGCAGCCCCCACTTTAAGCAAAGAGCTACTGACTGGGCTGGGGAGACCCCCACTTGGGGTTGTGGCACAAAACTGGGGCAGTCTCTTAAAAGAGACGGGCTTTTGTCTCTTATAAAACCCTAAGGTAGGGGGTGGGGAGCGGGGAGATGAGGGCTGTATCTGGCAGGAGAGGGGAGGGAGAGATCTGAGGTCTCTGGGTCCCAACACGACCGAAAGCTCCCAAGGGACCACAAGGGCGGGTTTGAGGGCAATGACCACTGGACAACTTTCCAGCAGCCAAACCTCAGGACCTTGGCACATTCTTGGGATAAGAGAGGAGCCCTCACAATATCTGAGTGAGCCCCAGCTGTCTGGGGCTGAGTGAGGCCCAGCTCAACTTCATCAAAATATGACTGCTCTATCTACTGCCCACCTGAGCTTCCAGACACACAGGTGCCCAGGATGTGTCAGCACTTGGTACGGACAGTCAGGAGCTCACAGGTCTGCAGGTGACCATGGCAACCGCTGCCTAGAACCTGTCTATGTGCATGTTCACCCCAAATCATACACACACCTTGCCTGCATGTGGACACACACGCAGACACCCATGCGCAATGCTGAATCTGTCTTCAGAGGCTCACCCACTGTGAAAGAACTAGATGCTTCATGGCAAGCAACCACAGGCACTAATTGAGGGCCTCCTGTTGTGCCAGAAACCTTGCTGGGGATCCATCTCTGACTTCTGGGCCAAAACAGAAATGGACCATTGCCTTGTCCCACGGTCAAACAGACCCTGCACATGGGCACCTGCGTCAAATAGCTCCCATGGAGACAGGGTTATGCCACTCCTCTCAAGGCATTAATGCCTGTCTGCTTCTAAAAAAAATCGTCTCACCTCTGGGGAATGCTATAAATGGTGGGAGGGAGGCCCTGGGGATTAAGGATGTCAGACGGTAGGACAACTAACTGCAATACAGATCCTGGATTAGGTCAGGAAAAAATGCTGTGTAGGACATTATTGGCACAACTGTCACCACTGAAATTTAGATTGCAGATTAGATGACTGTGTCAGATTGATGTGAAATTGCCTGATCTTGATTGCTATACTGTGGTTATATAAGATGATGTCCCTGTTCTTAGGAAAAAGACATTGAGATATTAAGGAGTAAAGGGCAGAATGTCAGAGACCAACTCCCAGATGGTTTAGACATGAAAAGGGAGGGGCTTCCCTGGTGGTCTCGTGGCTAAGACTCCATGCTCCCAATGCAGGGGGCCCGGGTTCGATCCCTGATCAGGGAACTAGGTCCCACATGCTGCAACAAAGACCCGGCACAGTCAATTAACTAACTAAATAAATATTTTTGAAAATGAAAAGGGAAAGATAAAATAAGGCAAGTGTGACAAATAGTAAAAATTTAGTAAGTCTGAAATTATCTCAAAAATATTGAAAAAAACATAATAACTAATTTAAAATTCCACTGTAGGGACTTCCCTGGCAGTCCAATCATTAAGAATTCACGCTGGGCTTCCCTGGCAGCCCAATGGTTAAGACTCCGAGCTCCCAATGCAGGGGGCCTGGGTTCAATCCCTGTCAGGGAACTAGATCCCACATGCCGCACCCGTATACTGCAACTAGCACCTTGCACGGCCCAATAAATAAATTAAAAAAAAAAAAAATCCATGCTTCCACTGCAGGGGTCACAGGTCTGATCCGTGGTCAGGGAACTAAGATCCCATGTGCTGTGACCACAAAAATAAATCAAATAAAATTCCACCGTAAGATCAGGAAAAGTGAAATAAATATTCTAGGAAGTTAAAAAAGATAAAGAGATAGAAGAAAAATAGGACTATTAAAGGATTCAACTAGGAGATATGACCAGCCAATTAACAGAAAATCCCAAATGCAAGAAGAGAAAAAATAAAACAGGAAAGGGGGATATTATGAAAGAAATAACACAAGAGAATTCGCAAGAACTGAAAGACATTGAAGGCCTAGAAGTGGCCAAGACGAGAATGAGAAATCTTCATACAAGTACCTCCAAAATCTCAGATCAGCTAGAAACAAAGGGAAAAGCCTAGACTCTTGTGCATGCGTGCTAAGTCACTTCAATTGTGTGTGAGTCTTTGCGAGCCCATGGAGTGCAGCCCACCAAGCTCCTCTGTCCATGGGATTCTCCAGGAGTGAATACTGGAGTGGGTTTCCATGCCCTCCTTCATGGGATCTTCCCAACCCAGGGAGTGAATCCACGTTTCTTAGTCTCCTGCCTTGGCGGGGAGGCTCTTGACCGCTAGCACCATCTGAAAAGCCCAACAAACTCTTGTGGAGAAACACAAAAAACCATGGATGTTGGTGTTAGTCACTCAGTCGTGTCTGACTCTTTGAGACTGTAGCCCATTAGGCTCTTCTGTCCATGGAATTCCACAGGCAAGAATACTGGAGTGGGGAGCCATTCCCTTCTTTACGTCGGAACTCAAATGACAACCATTTCCCAAGAGCAGTCATAGGAAGAGCCAGGGAATTGAGCCTTCAAAATCGGAGGAAACACGGGCCACCTGTAGCCATCCAGTGGTTCAGACTCCGTCCTTTCACTGCAGGAAGCTTCGGTTCGATTTCTAGTCAGAGAACTAAGATCCTGCAGGTTGAGCGTTTGGCCAAAAAGAAAAAATTGGAGGGAACATTTTCATCTGGAAACTCACCGCCTTGTTCCCAGGAAGGTAAAACACAGGCACCTGCACATATGCAAACCTAACTCCTACCTACAGGCCCCAGGCCTGCCTCTTCCCAGCTGGGTGGCTCCTCACGCTCAGCCTGTGTCTGGGAAAGAGGGGAAGAAAATGCTGTGGGCAGGAGTGGGCCTGAGAGCCTGCTCAGTACGGCTGACCTCGGCTGGCTCCTGCGGGCTGGCTCTTTGGCGCTGGCTCCTGAAACAATTCACTCTCACCGGCCCTGGTGGACACACAGGTAGGGTGACTCACTTGTCCCCCAGGGAGGCAGAGGTGCAGCTCTGGCCACGTGCGCATGGGCATCCTCTGTCCTTCCCCAGGAATGACCTGACCTTAACCTGGCTCTCTCCGTGGCCCGCCCCCATCCGCCTTCAGGGAGACCACGTGAGTCTGCCTTCTCTGCTCCCCACCCACTCACCCCAGGGCGTGGTCTCCCTGCTGCCCTGGCGTGGCCCTCCAGGTTCCCTGGAGGCTGCACGTCCACCAGCTCCCACTTCCACCTTCCTGGGGCTAGCCCAGCCTCAAATGACCTCATCCCACACCTCACAGCCCTCGGGAGGCCTCTGGAAAAGTGGAATGAACTTACACCCCATTGTCCCCCAACCCTGGCCGGCCCACAGCCAGCAGAAGATGTATAGATGGGGGAGGGACTCAATCGCTCTCCTTCAATCCTGCCGCGTGGTCTGGAACCAACCTCAGCCTCTCTGACTCTCTTCTCTGAACTGGTTATCTCTAGCCATCTGCCTAGCTGCCGAAATAACTCAGTGTGTCCAGTGAGGAGACGGTACAGCAGTTCCTTCTAAACCAGCTGTGTATTCAATAGACACACTCAGGTCCAGGGTCTGTCCTGCCTTAGGGGTCCCTCTGTGGGTGCTCTCTTCTCCCTGAACAAAAGCTACAGAGAGAGAAAGGAGGGCTGGCCCTGGCGCCTGAATGGAGGCCCTGGCCCTCCCTTCTTCCATTGCCCCAGGTGCAGACTGACCCCAATCCCACCTTGTCTCCCTGCGTCAGCAGTCAGCACCGACTGAGGTCACCAGCCACTCCCAATCTGCTCCCTGTCACCCTCGGGCGGCTGTGACTCAGTGGCCACCGGGAGTGACCTCCCCAGCCTGGGTCACTGGTTGCCGGAGTTGTCCAACCGCGGGGAAGGGCTGGGCCAGCCCGGTGGAGGGTTGGAGGTAGGGCTGGCAGGTGCGTTCCCGACTCTTCGCCCAGCCCCGGGCATTTGGTCGCGATAGCGGGATCCACCTGGCGGCCCACCTGGGAATGACAGCGGCCGGCTTCAGAGATGGACGCTCCGGGCCGCCGCGATCGGCCAGAGCGCCATCTCCTGGCCCAGGCCACCGAGCTCTCCGCTCATAGGGGATGACCCGCACCTCGCCCGTGCCTGATCTCGAGAGGTGCGTGTTGAGTGTGGGCACTGAGCCCACCTCTGCAGTGCGCAGGTCCTGTTGCTGAGACGCGGGTTGTGCGCTGGGAGGGTAGGGGGCTCTAGTCCCAGGTCTGAAACCAGCTAACAGAGGAGGAGCAGAATGGCCGCGGGTAGCAGGGCGCCCCAGGCCTTCGGCCCAAATTGGCGCTGCCTCGGTGGCAGCTTCTCCCTTGGACGCCTGCTGGACCTAGCCTCTTCTGGGATTTGGGCGTTGACCTCAAAGAGCTCAGAGAAAGCTGGTGCTGGGGTCAGACTCCCAGAGGTGGAGGCTAGCCGGGGCATGGGGAGGAGCACTCTAGGACTGGAAGGCCGGAACCGCCCGGGACCAAATTAGGACAAGTGGCCCTGGGCCCCGCCTGTGGGAGTCCAGAGTGGGGCACGCTCCGGTGCTGGAGCCACCCCGTCTCTTTTTTGGGTAGCCATCTCTAGTCTCCCTGAGGAGACGGTACAGCAGTTCCTTCTAAACCAGCTGTGTATTCAATAGACACACTCAGGTCCAGGGTCTGTCCTGCCTTAGGGGTCCCTCTGTGGGTGCTCTCTTCTCCCTGAACAAAAGCTACAGAGAGAGAAAGGAGGGCTGGCCCTGGCGCCTGAATGGAGGCCCTGGCCCTCCCTTCTTCCATTGCCCCAGGTGCAGACTGACCCCAATCCCACCTTGTCTCCCTGCGTCAGCAGTCAGCACCGACTGAGGTCACCAGCCACTCCCAATCTGCTCCCTGTCACCCTCGGGCGGCTGTGACTCAGTGGCCACCGGGAGTGACCTCCCCAGCCTGGGTCACTGGTTGCCGGAGTTGTCCAACCGCGGGGAAGGGCTGGGCCAGCCCGGTGGAGGGTTGGAGGTAGGGCTGGCAGGTGCGTTCCCGACTCTTCGCCCAGCCCCGGGCATTTGGTCGCGATAGCGGGATCCACCTGGCGGCCCACCTGGGAATGACAGCGGCCGGCTTCAGAGATGGACGCTCCGGGCCGCCGCGATCGGCCAGAGCGCCATCTCCTGGCCCAGGCCACCGAGCTCTCCGCTCATAGGGGATGACCCGCACCTCGCCCGTGCCTGATCTCGAGAGGTGCGTGTTGAGTGTGGGCACTGAGCCCACCTCTGCAGTGCGCAGGTCCTGTTGCTGAGACGCGGGTTGTGCGCTGGGAGGGTAGGGGGCTCTAGTCCCAGGTCTGAAACCAGCTAACAGAGGAGGAGCAGAATGGCCGCGGGTAGCAGGGCGCCCCAGGCCTTCGGCCCAAATTGGCGCTGCCTCGGTGGCAGCTTCTCCCTTGGACGCCTGCTGGACCTAGCCTCTTCTGGGATTTGGGCGTTGACCTCAAAGAGCTCAGAGAAAGCTGGTGCTGGGGTCAGACTCCCAGAGGTGGAGGCTAGCCGGGGCATGGGGAGGAGCACTCTAGGACTGGAAGGCCCGGGAACCGCCCCGGGACCAAATTAGGACAAGTGGCCCTGGGCCCCGCCTGTGGGAGTCCAGAGTGGGCGGGGCTGAGCGCAATGGGGCCCGCACCCGGAGCTCTGCTTCTTTGGGAAGTCCGAACCCCCGGGAAGAAGGGTGCGGCTAAGGTCCGGGTGACCAGTCCGGAACCGACTTGGTCTCAGGCCTGACCTCGCCCCGCGGCGCTCTGCTCACTCCAGCTGCAGCCTTTGGAGCTGTGGGGGAGGGGGAGAGGAGAGAGCACCCAGAGCAGTGGCCTCCTGACGCCAGCTCACCGCGGGTGGAGCACCTGTCAAGGCAGTCCTGACCTAGTCCAGCTCAGAGAGTTCGGCTGGCTGGGCGAGCTCGCTGCAGCCTGGGGCAGAGCGAGAAGTGCAGGATATGGGCCCCACCCTTGTTATCCGCAGCACCTTAAACCTACCAGCTGAGGGGCTGCGAGAGGATTCCTGGGGGCAGTCAGGTCTTGGGTCTCCGTCCCTCTCAGCTCTAGAGCCATGCCCCACCTCTGCCCTGTTCCCCTTCTGACTCTCAGGGAAGGCCCCTCTCACCTGCAGGGCTGGAGCCCCTCCCCCTTCATTCTTTCAGCCTCCATTCCTGCTTCTGTCCCATGTGTAGGAACTAGGGGACACCAGCTGCACCCTGCCTCAGGAGAACCACACTCTGGGACAAAGGGTGGGGACAAACTGAATAACAAGCATTCAGGTGGGAGGTGGGGACTTGCCTTAAGCCCAGGGAGTGACCCGGAGGCCTGCGGGGAGGCAGCTGCCGAACAGAATAACTTTCTGGGCAGGAGCTGGTCCTGGGCTGGAGGGCTGTGAGTGAGAAGAGTGGAAGTGAAGGGGTGGAGGGGTTGGTCGGAGCTCACCATGAGAGCCCCCAGCCACAGGGTAAGTGGCTGACCTTCTCTCTCAGGGCAGTTGCGGGGACCAGAGTGATGTGGTTTGTGGCATGAATTGGAGGGAAGCAGGAGGCTGGCGGCTGGGCTGGGCAGACACAGGTCAGAGGTGTGCAGAGTCCCGTGGTCTGGCGGGCACCCTGGTTTCTGTCTTGAGCGCATGCTCAGGTAGGACTATCCTGAAGCAGCTGGAGGCTCGGGCTCCTGGGTTCCGTCCTTGGTTTCCCTTTGCGATCAGTGGACTCAGCGCCCTGAGAGTAGGAACTGTGCAGGCATGCAAAGAGGTAACCACAGGGGGCAGGGTCCACACGGGTGGGCCGTGTGTGCACGCAGAGGTCAAGAGCAGACTGTGACCACTTCCGGACCACCGTGCCAGGCCAGCAGCCTGTTCAGGGGTGTCGGGAGCACTGTCACTGTCACCAGAGGCCCAGGGCAGTGAGGCCTGGGGGTGCACCCGTGGCAGCAGAGTGGGGAGACCGCTGCCCTGGAAATGTCAGGTCTGACACATGGAGGTGCTGAGTGAGGACATCTTACTCATCAAAGAAAACTGAATGCCTGGGGACATTGAGGCCAGAGGTCTGGAAAATCTCAGTGGTGAGGCTCGGGGAAAGTTCACTGGGCCATCCAGTGGGCTCCTGTCCCCAGACCTACGGTCACTGCAGGAAGGCCACCAGGCTCGGAGCTTCTGGGGGGTCACACACCCCTCACATCACTGGCCCATCTTCTTTACAGAAATTGAGGCCCAGAACACAAGTCCTGACTCCCAGCCCCGTACTCCTCTTAGGGCCTCCTCAGTTTCTACTGCATTATAATGACATGGGAACCTTCCAGAAACTCCAGCGGGGCCTATCTTCAAGGTGTCTGGAGCCCTCCACTGCCAAAAGCAGCGAAGCCTTGGCCTGGGTGTCTCTGTGTACCTGAGCCCCGAACGTCATGTGGCGGGTCACACACTGTGAGCCTCAGTTTCTCTGCTGCACATAGCGAGGACTGGATGACACAGGAAGAGGCCTGGCCCAGTGCATTCCAGGCCCGGAACAAAGGGTGGAGCTGACCACACAGCACCTGACCACTCACCAGTGTCTAAGTGTCCGAGCAGCTGGCTGCCATGGAGGCTCCGCAGGGCTTGGGCTGGAGCCCGGGCCTCTGGAGGTGCCTCGGGACGGCTGGACCTTCTGTGCCTGTCTGTAAACTGCCAGCATGAGAACAAGCCTGGCTGGACACTTAGACAGACAAAAGCGCGTGGCCCTGAGTCTGTTCATTGACCAGAAGCTCAAAGGCAGCCAGACCAAGCCGGCAGGAACCTGGCTATGCCTAGTGGGAGCCAGCCCAGCATCCTGGAGAAGGCTTTATGCAACAGAACACTTATCTTGCATTTGATCCACAGGCCTGTGAGCTGAGGGTAGGGAAACTTTTTTTTTTGACCACACTGCGGCATATGGAAATTCCCTGACCAGGGATGGAACCCATGCCTCCTGCAGTGGAAGCACAGTCTTACTCACTGGACCACCAGAGAAGTCCTCCTTGGCATTTTAAACATGAAGTTTTTATTATGAGATAATTTTAGATTGACACGAAGGCCACAAAGTCAGTATCAGTGTTCCTGCAGACCTTCCACCTGGCTCCCTCTAATGTGAACATCTGACAGAGTCATGGTACAATTGTTGTACTGAGAGACTGACTGACTGGTATGTCATTCAGTAAACTCCAGATTGGTCAGATTTCACCCATTCTTCCACTACTTTTTGTTGTTGTTAGCCGATCCAACCCAGGATCCCATGTTGCAACTGGAGGGAGGGGAAGGGAAAGGCATTCCTGGCAGGTGGAATGGCAGAGGCAAAGGCAGAAAAGGGGACTCATTACCAAGTTCCCTACTCTGGCTAGTGGGAGATGGAGGGAGGCAGGAATGGGGTGATGGGCTGTGGGTCAGGCTTACCAGGCGCAGAGGTGACCCTGAAGGTGGGAGCAGGGAGACAGGCTGGTGTGACTGTCGAGGGGAGGGAAAAGAAGGACCGTGAGCCGGGGTTGCCTGGCAGTGCCCCGGGCTGGGGAGGCCTGGGGCTAAATCTCAGCCATTCCACTCTACACTACACTCCCTGCAACGTGATGCCCCTTCCCTGCACCACTGTCTTCTCAGTCGTTAAATGCATGCAAGATGAAACTAGATGCAGGAAGACAACGATAAATCCACCAAGCCCAGCACCGAATTAAAAGAAATCACATCCTTTCTCTGACCCCCAGTCTCCATCCTCAAGAGGAGAGGGACACACCCGCTTCTGAAGCGCAGCTGCTGTCTCTCCCTCCTCCCGGGGCCTCGCCGCTCACCGGAGCCAGAGGCTGCCTCATTCCAGCGGTCCCTTCCTAACGGATTCCCGGGGCCCTCCATTTTCAGGGGGCGGGGGCGGTCTTGCGCTTCCAAGAGCACAGCCCTGAGATGACCTTGGGCGAGGACTCGTACTGCCCAGTTGCAAAACAGAAAAATCACGGCGTAGAATACGGCGTTCTCCAACCTCCGGGGAGGGCTTGGCGGTCTCTCTCTATTTGGGGATCGGTCCCTGGACCCGCAGCATCCACTTAGTCCTGTTTCCGGGGTGGTGCTTCCCAAGTGAGAGGTCGCCCCTCCACGCCCTCGCCAAACCTTGGCTCCGCTTCCCCACCCCACCCCCTCCCGGGCCACCCGACCTCGGGGGACACACGGATCCTCATCCTTCACTCTCGCGACCGGAGTGACTTGATGCAGCGGGGTCTCCCGGACCCTCGGAGGGCCGCGGCGAGGGTGGGAGCGGCTGCAGATCCCCTCCCGCCCCGCCCCCTCGGAGGCTCCGGGGCCGCTCCGCCCCCGCCCGGCGGCCCGCCGCCGCCCCTTTGTTTCGCTCGCCAATCCGCGGCCTCCTTGACTAAATAAGGCGAGGAGCGCGCCCAGCGCCCCTCGTCCGTTACTTCCGTCCCCCGCCCGGCCGGTGACTCAGGGCCGGCGGCGGGCGGGGACGGGGCTGCCCGGGCTGCGGCTTCCCGGGCGGCGGGCGGAGCTCCAGCGGCGCCGAAATGGCCAAATATGGCCGCGCGGCGCCTGCACACCTGCGGCCGTACCTTGACCCCCCAGCCCCGCGCCGGGTGACACAGCCGCGGAAGTGGAAGCGGCTCCCTCACCCCATCCCACCCCCGCCAGGCCAGCTGAGAGCGCCCTGCCCCTCCCCCGCAGCCCGGCCCTGCGGGTGGGGGTCTGGCTGCCTAGGGCGGGAGCCCCGGGAACCCAGGCCCAGTCCCATTTTCCCCCAGGACCCCTTGGCTCTGCGCCCAGCGTCCTGACGACCGCAAAGTGGCGAAGAAGGCAGCGGGGGAAGGGGCCAGAGTTCCAAGGGCCTCCACACGCCCTGCCCATCTGTCCTGAGAAGCAGGCGGGCACAGCAGACAAAGGAGCGCCAGAGGGAACTGGGAGTCCGAGAAGGGGAGGACCCCGCAGTCGAGAGAGCCTGAGTGGAATGCGGGCTGGGTGGACACAGGGCGCGGTGCCCTGGGTGAGACTGGAAACTTCCCACTTTCCCTGTGTGACCTCTTGGGACTCCCACTCCCCCAAGTGTGCAGTCGTCTTCACACACTGACTCCCCCACCTGGGGGCTGAAGGACCGGGATTGTGTCCAGAGGCGCCAGGAAAGGATGGGTTTTCTGGAGGCCTGGCCTCTGGGTCTCCCTTGGGTGGAGCACACACCTGATGGGACAGCAACGGTGGGGAGGCAGGAAACCAACTAGGGCTGGTGGCAAAGGTGATCATAGCCTGCCTATGGCATCGGGGTGACGGCGGTCCGCAGGTGAGCTGGGCAGCTGTTACCTGCTTAGCACAAGGTATATGTGGACACCAGCTGGATACCAGACCCTGTTCTGCTCTTGGGGCGCCCGGCCCCGCCCCCCACCAGACACCAGGCCCAGTCCCGCCCAGAGCACCTGGCCCTTGGAGAAGTCTCCATGCTCACTCTGCCTGGCACCTCTGTCATCCCCTCTTGGTCAATACTCTTCCTTACTATGCCTCCTGTGATTTTTAATTCAGTTCTGAGCAATCCCGAAGCTTACAAGGAAATCATACTATCTGGTTCCCTCTGAACGGAACCAAAACACTGACAGGGGTGATCAGGATCCAGCTAGAGATGACAGGTCTTCAAACCCTGGCTCCTGGGAGAAAGGATGCACAAAATCCACAGCCCACAAAGTCCACAGCCCTGGGGCAGCCGGGGTCCTGCAATGGGACACGACTGAGCCACGGAAAACACACACAGTATCTTAAACCAGAGAGTGCCACCCTCAAGGTTAGCGGGGAGCTGACAGTTTAGGTGGTCAAGCCTACTTCTTGCCTGCCTCAGTTTCCCTACAACGCTCAACCATCATTAAAATGAAACGAAACCCCACCCTCTCCCGGGAGGGGGCTGGGTGACCCCCAACCTCGAGTGGAGCCCTCGCATGGGGACAATCGGGCCTGCGGGTCGAGGGGCAGGATGCACCGGGTGGGGCAGAACGGGGACAGCGTCTGCACTGTCAAGGACCCCAGCGCCCCAACTCCGATGACGAGGCCTAGGTGGTCGTGGCTGCCCAGGGGGACGGGCGGCTCCTTCTCATCGAGAAAGGGTCGAGGTCACGGCTCCCCAGAACTCCCCCAACCACGGGGGCCATAGTGCCGCAGAGGCAGCAAGCGGGGACCACCACGCTCCCCTCCCCCAGCCCGGCGCGGGGAACCCGCCTCCGCGGCCTGCAGAGCCTGGGCGAGAAACCTCAGAGGGCGCGCGGGGCGCAAAGCCCACCTGCGCGGCCAGCGGACACACACCCTGCTCCGGGTGCCGCCCAGTCCCGGGCCAGGCAGTTTCGGGGTGCAGCCGGGCCCTCCCCAACGGCGCGCGGCAGTCCCGGGGCGGGGCCCGCGGGTCAGCTCCCCGGCTTCCTCGGCGAGCACCCCTGCCACCCCCCGGGGGCTCCCAGCCACCCCACCCGCATGCTGGCCAGCGCGGGGTCCCATTTTGGGGGTCTCGGGCGCCCGGGGGCAGCGCGGGAGGGGCGGTTGGGGGCGGTGCGGGAGGGGGGCGGGACCGGGCGCGGGGCCCCACGTGCCCCTGTCGGGCGGGCCAATGGGCGCCCGGCGTTCGGAAAGATCGCCATATATGGACATGTTCTGGGGCCGCGCGCGCCGCCGGACCGCGCGCGCGACCCGCTCCGCTTAAATACGGGCGGGGGAGGCCGCGGTCGGTCTCACTCGCCGCAGCCGGCCCGCGCTCCGCGTCTGCTCGTCGCTTCTCTGCTCGCTCCTCCGCGCCCCGCGGCCGTCTCCTCCTTCGGTAGGTGGCCAGGCCTAGGCGGTCTGGCTCGGTGTCCGGACCCTGGCGACCCTTCGCGGGCCCTTTTTCTACTCTCGGCCCCAGAGGCCCGGCGGCGCCGACTCCGGGAACAAAGGGTGGTGGGGCGGGGCGGGGCGGGGAAGGTGGTCCGGGACGCGCCCCGGTGGGCGAGCGGAGGGCCCAGTGGGGGTGCTGCCGGGCTGGGGGCAGGGGGGGCCCAGGCCGCAGTCCTGAGAGCCCCCGGCCGCGCCGCGGCGGAACGACGGGGGCGGGGGCGTTACATAAAAGCCGGCCTCGGTTCCAGGCGGTTGCTCCGCGGCCGGGGCGGCAGGTCGGGGGGACGCGGGACGCCTGGCGGGGCGGGCCTTTCCGCAGGGGCCGTTCCCTGAGTTCCGGGGCGCGCCTGAGTGGGTCACGTCTTTGGCTAGATCGCCATGGAAGAAGAAATTGCCGCCCTCGTCATCGACAATGGCTCTGGCATGTGCAAAGCTGGCTTTGCTGGGGATGACGCCCCCCGCGCCGTGTTCCCGTCCATCGTGGGCCGTCCCCGACACCAGGGCGTCATGGTGGGCATGGGGCAGAAGGACAGCTACGTGGGTGACGAGGCCCAGAGCAAGCGTGGCATCCTGACCCTCAAGTACCCCATCGAGCACGGCATCGTCACCAACTGGGACGACATGGAGAAGATCTGGCACCACACCTTCTACAACGAGCTGCGTGTGGCCCCCGAGGAGCACCCCGTGCTGCTGACGGAGGCCCCTCTGAACCCCAAGGCCAACCGTGAGAAGATGACCCAGGTAAGCCCAGCCTGCTCGATTTGGGCCATTCTATCTGTTTCACAAGTCATTTCATGCTCAGTTTTGTTTTCTGAAATTCAAGTATTTCTTTCAATATTTTCAGGGTTCTGTTCTCCTCCTGGCATTTCCTCCCTGAAGTCTCAAGGTTTCTTATTTGTGTTTCTGCTTGCTTCCTTTTCTTTTCTTCACATCACATTTGTGGCATGCTGGCATGGTGTGTGAGCATGGCGTGGCCCCAAGTCCCTTCCTTCAACTAAGGAGCTTTTTGTTTCCCGCAGATCATGTTTGAGACTTTCAACACTCCTGCCATGTACGTGGCCATCCAGGCCGTGCTCTCCCTGTACGCCTCTGGCCGCACCACTGGGATTGTCATGGACTCTGGGGACGGGGTCACCCACACCGTGCCCATCTACGAGGGGTACGCCCTCCCCCACGCCATCCTGCGTCTGGACCTGGCTGGCCGGGACCTGACTGACTACCTCATGAAGATCCTCACAGAGCGTGGCTATAGCTTTACCACCACAGCTGAGCGGGAGATCGTTCGTGACATCAAGGAGAAGCTCTGCTACGTGGCCCTGGACTTCGAGCAGGAGATGGCCACTGCGGCCTCCTCCTCCTCCCTGGAGAAGAGCTACGAGCTGCCTGATGGGCAGGTGATCACCATCGGCAACGAGCGGTTCCGGTGTCCCGAGGCCCTCTTCCAGCCATCCTTCCTGGGTATGTGTCTGGCGGAGAGCAGTTCCTCTTGTTTGAGGTTGCGGAGGGCAGAGGTTGGCATTTCACCTTGAGCGTGTGACCTCTGAGGGTGAGCTTTGTCTCTTAGGTATGGAGTCCTGTGGGATCCACGAGACCACCTTCAACTCCATCATGAAGTGTGACGTTGACATCCGAAAGGACCTGTACGCCAACACGGTGCTGTCTGGCGGAACCACCATGTACCCTGGCATCGCCGACAGAATGCAGAAGGAGATCACTGCTCTGGCCCCTAGCACGATGAAGATCAAGGTGAGTCAGAGGTGGTCGGGGGCTTGGGCCCAGGGGCCTCGGGGAGAAGACTGTGCCACCAGCTAAAGCCACGTTTCTGTCGTTTCAGATCATTGCTCCTCCTGAGCGCAAGTACTCTGTGTGGATTGGAGGCTCCATCCTGGCCTCTCTGTCCACCTTCCAGCAGATGTGGATCAGCAAGCAGGAGTACGACGAGTCTGGCCCCTCCATTGTCCACCGCAAATGCTTCTAAACGGACTGCGAGCAGATGCGTAGCATTTGCTGCATGAGTTAATTCAGAAGTATAAATTTGCCCTGGCAAATGTATACACCTCATGCTAGCCTCATGAAACTGGAATAAGCCTTTGAAAAGAAATTTGTCCTTGAAGCTTGTATCTGATATCAGCACTGGATTGTAGAACTTGTTGCTGATTTTGACCTTGTATTCAAGTTAACTCTACCTTGGTATATGTTTAATACCCTGTGCATATTTTTGATTTTAACCCCTAGTTACATGCAGCTCTCTCACCTCTGTAGCTGAGGTGAGAATGTCTGTGGAAGAGAAATCCAATGGCTTGATAAGAATCTGGGAGACTGCGAGTCTCTGTCTGTGCAGGGTATTAATGTGTCAGAGCTGCCTATTCCAGGATTTCTCTAGAGGCTGGCAAGAGTCCTGAAACAGTTGTCATTTCTGTCTTGGCCGGTCTTAAATGGGGTTGGGAGGGTCCAAGCCTTAGGACCTGCTTTCCTTTCTTACTGAAGATTTCCCACCAGAACACCGTGGGCTGTTACTTGCCTTGAGTTGGAAACAGTTTGCATTCACACCTGTAAATTTATTCATCCTTTTAATTTATGTAAGGTTTTTGTACGCAATTCTCAATTCTTTTAAGAGATGACAACAGACTTTGATTTTCTACTGTCATGTGAGAACATTAGGCCCCAGCAACGCGTCATTGTGAGGAAATAAAAGTGCTGCAGTAAACTGATCAGTGCCTCCTGTTTTGGGGTGTGGTGGGGTCACATCCTCAGTACAAATTGAGTTCTCTAAAACCAGAGGTGGGAGTCCTTATGCATCTACACACTGCGGGCTTCCAGAGAAAGGAACTTGGATGGCATTACCAAAGTGGTTGGGAGGACAGTTTTGATGCTTGGCTTGATGTAAGCATGTGGGGTGTGGTTTTTTTCTGCGCACAGGTGGGTCTGGGGTGGTGCTTGCTCTAAATCTGCCTATCCCTGGAGCCGCCATGGCCGATGGTTAGATACAGCATGATGGCTGAGCTGTGGAACTGCAATCAGCTAATACAAGTGTCGTCTGGTGGAGTGAGTGGCTCAGGTTCAGGGACTCCTGACTTGGGTGCCCCAAAGCTTTCGCTTAAGGGCAGGCAAGAGTCTTCAAAGCTATTGCAAATTTTCAAACTTTGCAGGTTGGATCAGACTTCAGCTTGTTCACTGCATGGGAAATGTTTTAAGGCTTTGGAAGATGTGTCTGTGGAGATTGCATTGCCTCTGCTGTTGGGAAGTTTCACCTGTAGGAGCTGGTAGTGCTTTCTCACTTAACTTCCAAGTGGTTGAGGGAGGGGGCTTTAGCATCTAGGAGGAGGGGCCCCAGGGACAAATGGCTGAAGGAGTCTGTCCTGGAGCAGAAGGTGGACCCTGCCAAGCCCAGATTTCCGTCTGCTTTGTCCCTGTCCCCGTTTTCACAGCAACTCTGTGACCACCCTTGGAACACAGTGATGGGTCAGAAATGACTTCTTTGGCCCTGGGCAGCACTCCCCTTGAGTCAAAACAAGAAAATCTGATGAGAAGCTTGATTGGATTCAGGAAACAGAATAGACCAGACTTTAGGAATCTCACCTTTAGGAAGAAGGGAGGCTACCTGGGTGACCACAATCCCAGCTCCATCCACCCTACCTTGCACTGGGCCCAGTGGACATGGCCCTCTACTCACTCGGGGGGCCTGCAAACTTTAGAGCAGTGCCTGCTTCACACGGAGGCCAGGACCCCCCACGCGTGGAAAGAGCACATATCAGCCTGCCCTTCTGCTCTTAAGGAGTATAGCAAGGTAGCTATAGTGCAGCACAGAAGACGGTGGCGGTCTTGTGGCCGCTTTTATTGGTCTTTGATTTATTTTCATCCATCTTTGTTCTTTGACCTGTGTGGGCCTCCATCACAGTGGCCTCCCCTGTAGCAGAGCACTGGCTCCGGGCATATGTGCTCCAGAGCACTGACTTGTAATTGGACACACTGGACCAGCCGCTCCTCGGCATGTGAGATCTTCCTGTGCCAGGGATTTAACCAGCACCCCTTGCAGTGCAAGGTGGACTCTACCCACTGGATCACCAGGGAAGCCCGATACCTTTTTTGGTGGCACTCGGGGGAACAGTGACTCAGTGTCAGATCCCATCCCTGTGCCCACTGTATGAAGGAGAATGGCGGGAAGTCTGGCTGTGGGCGCCATTGCCTGGCCAAACCTGTTGAAAGCTAGGCGTGGTGCTATCTGTAAAGAGACTTCACTGCTAGAGGGGGGCCTCCCTCCAGCCCCTGTGGAAAATCTCACCTTTGTCAGCTCTGTGTACTGTATATATAGGATTTGTAAGGGAGAGAGAGCTCAAGGAAAAGATCAGCGCTGCAGTCACCATGAGTTTTGACACTGAATCCACTCAGACCAAAGCAAGACGTGGAGAGCTCTGCTCACTTTTTTTTTTTTTTGGATGCATGCGGGCTTCTCTGTCTAGTTGCCACACATGGGTTTAGCGTCATCTCAGCAGGTGGGATCTTAGTTCCCCAATCAAGGATTGAGCCCTTGTCTCCTGCATTGGAAGGCAGATTCTTAACCACTGAACCTTGAGGGAAGTCCAAGCTCTGCCCCAAAAGAGAAAGGAGTCCTTGGGGGAGAACATCATTAACAAAGCCAACAGACACTTGGTATGCAACATCTTCAAAGTGGAAAACGGGATTGATTAATCTGCAGACCCCAGGACTTTCCCGGTCGTCCAGTAGTTAAGAATCCACCTGCCAGTGCAGGGAACATGGGTTTGGTTCCTGGTTGCAGAACTAGGATGCCATATGCCACGGGCCTACTGAGGTGCAGCTAAGACCTGATGCAGCCAAATAAATATTTAAAAAGAAATAAAGGCTAACTTTAAAAAAAAAACCCAACAATCTCCAGACCACAGAAGGACTGCAGATCTGCAAAGAAAAGTTGGGAGAAGGCATAGGCAGGTGAGAGAAAAACATTCAGATGGGCCTCTTAGGGAAGGCAAAACCTCAAAGACTGATGTCTTAATGCGAATCAGCTTAATGAATGGATGCTTCTGGAAGGGCTGCCTCCTCAGAGAAATGTATCCTGGGAGGCTCTCCTTCCCCAGAGCCCCTGGTTTCTTGCCAAGTGACGCAGGAGACTCGTGAGTGCCTCGCCTTCCCGTGGTGTGAGGAGCCTGCCCACGTGCCTGTGGACAGTCAGTGATGACTCCAACCCAAAGTTAGCATCCCCCAGCAAGAGGCAGATGTTGTGTTTGTTGGATGCAATTGTTAAGTTCAAGGCCCTTTCATCATGAATGGCCAGTATTGGAGTAGAGGACAGAAACCATTTCAAGGAGCAGGGAGTTCAAAGATTCAGATTGGAAAGACTGGTTTCTGATGACTTACAGGTTGTGGCTTCCCAGGACCCTTTCCTGGTTAGATGCACCAAACTTAAGCCCTGGAGAGCTCTCCATGGGATGGTCCTCCTGAGAATCACATGACCTGCTCCCCAGAGCCCCCAGGGCCCCATGGCCTATACAACTGGGCTGGCCTGCAGACTCTACCCCATGGACCAATGGGCATTCATATTTTTTTCCTGAAGGAAGTGACCCTGCCCCTTTTAGTTTTCTGCTGGGGCTGTCGGTGAGCAGAGGCTGTCCCTCTCTGGGGACCGTTCCACTTCCTACCCCACTGATGGTGAATTTGACCCTGAACACAGACAATGAAATAGGAGTGAAGGGGCTGGAGGAGACAGTGTGGGTGGACCTGGTCTATTTTTTCTTTGCTCTGGGACCACAATGTTCCAGAGAAGGGCGTCCCCATCAGCCCGGAGGCCTGAGAGACACCATCAGAGCCAACATGGTTGGACACAGCATTTGAGCAAGAAACAAATCCTTACTGCAGTGAGTTGGTGAGATAGCAGAGTTGCTTATAATGCAGAATAACCAAACTTCACCTGTCAGATACAGCATTGCTGTATATACAAGTGTCAGCCCCTGGAGTTGTGCAACGCACCACCTGTTCACATGCACAATGGTACCCCTGCACAGCCCCGCCTCGTCCCCGGTGCCCCTTTCCTACCACTTCAACGCCTGTGTTACCTGTCTCCCTCCCTGGTCTGTGAAGGTGTTTTGTTTTGTTTTGTTTTAAATGGTGGTAAATATATACATTACATAAAATGTATCCTTTTGACAATAGTATCAAAAAAAAAAAAAATAAAACACTTTGGGAATCAGTTTCACCAAGGAGATGAAAGATGTGCCCAATGAAAACTACAAAACACTGCTTAAAGAAGTAAAAGAAGATACAAACACATTTCATGTTCATGGATTGGAAACAATATAGTTAAAATGTCATTACCCAAAGCAATCTACAGAGTCAATGCAATTCTTATCAAAATCCGAAGTTCCCAAATTTTTTGAAGAATATAAAAATCCATCTTAAAATCCATAGAGAGTCTCAAGTGCCCTCCATAGCCAAAACAGTCCTTAAAAAGCACAGCGCTGGAGGATAAACACTTTTTTGTTCCTGATTTCAAAACTTACTATAAAGCACGAGTAATCAGAACAGTGTGGTTGGTCCTGGCATGAAGACAGGCATAAATCAACGGGAAGAGAAAAAAATAGCACAGAAATATACCCTCCCATATATGGCAAAATCATTTTCGACAGGGTTGCTGAGATCTTGCAATGGAGAAAGGCTATTCCTTCCAACAAATGGTGCAGGGAAAACTGCAGGGGCTGCAGGTTCCTGTCCTGGTCAGGGAGCTAAGATCCCACATGCCTCATGGCCAAAAACCAAAAATGAAACAGAAACAATATTGTAACAAATTCAGTGAAGACTTTAAAAATGGTCCACTTAAAAAAAACTTTAAAAATACCATGTTTACATTTTACTGTGGTTGCTAAGTGTGAAATGTGTTAGCCACTCAGTTGCATCTGATTCTTTGCGACCCCATAGACTGTAGACTGCCAGGTTCCTCTGTCCATGGGATTCTCCCAGCAAGAAAATTGGAGTGGGCAACCATTCCCTTCACCAGGAGATCTTCCTGACCCAGGGATCAAGTCTAGATCTCTTTCATTGTAAGCAGAGTTGCTTATAATGCAGAATAACCAAACTTCACCTGTCAGATACAGCATTGCTGTATATACAAGTGTCAGCCCCTGGAGTTGTGCAACGCACCACCTGTTCACATGCACAATGGTACCCCTGCACAGCCCGCCTCGTCCCGGTGCCCTTTCCTACCACTTCAACGCCTGTGTTACCTGTCTCCCTCCCTGGTCTGTGAAGGTGTTTTGTTTTGTTTTGTTTTAAATGGTGGTAAATATATACATTACATAAAATGTATCCTTTTGACAATAGTATCAAAAAAAAAAAAAATAAAACACTTTGGGAATCAGTTTCACCAAGGAGATGAAAGATGTGCCCAATGAAAACTACAAAACAATGCTTAAAGAAGTAAAAGAAGATACAAACACATTTCATGTTCATGGATTGGAAACAATATAGTTAAAATGTCATTACCCAAAGCAATCTACAGAGTCAATGCAATTCTTATCAAAATCCGAAGTTCCCAAATTTTTTGAAGAATATAAAAATCCATCTTAAAATCCATAGAGAGTCTCAAGTGCCCTCCATAGCCAAAACAGTCCTTAAAAAGCACAGCGCTGGAGGATAAACACTTTTTTGTTCCTGATTTCAAAACTTACTATAAAGCACGAGTAATCAGAACAGTGTGGTTGGTCCTGGCATGAAGACAGGCATAAATCAACGGGAAGAGAAAAAAATAGCACAGAAATATACCCTCCCATATATGGCAAAATCATTTTCGACAGGGTTGCTGAGATCTTGCAATGGAGAAAGGCTATTCCTTCCAACAAATGGTGCAGGGAAAACTGCAGGGGCTGCAGGTTCCTGTCCTGGTCAGGGAGCTAAGATCCCACATGCCTCATGGCCAAAAACCAAAAATGAAACAGAAACAATATTGTAACAAATTCAGTGAAGACTTTAAAAATGGTCCACTTAAAAAAAACTTTAAAAATACCATGTTTACATTTTACTGTGGTTGCTAAGTGTGAAATGTGTTAGCCACTCAGTTGCATCTGATTCTTTGCGACCCCATAGACTGTAGACTGCCAGGTTCCTCTGTCCATGGGATTCTCCCAGCAAGAAAATTGGAGTGGGCAACCATTCCCTTCACCAGGAGATCTTCCTGACCCAGGGATCAAGTCTAGATCTCTTGCATTGTAAGCAGATTCTTTACCATCTGAGTCACCAGGAAGGTCCCAAGCTCTCCATTCCCCTATTAAAGGACATCTTTTTTACTTTCAGATTTTGATAATTATGAATAAAACTGGTATAAACATTTTTTGTGGAGATTTTTGTGTGGACCTAAGTTTTCAGATCCACTGGACAAAAATCCGAGGAGTATAGCTGCTGGATTATATGGTGAGATTGTTTGTCTCTGGAGGAAACAGTCAACTTGTTTTCCATAGTGGCTATACCATTCTGCATTCTTTCCCTCAATGAAAGAGAATTTCTGTTGTTCCACCTCCTTGCCAGCATTTGGTGTTGTCAGTGTTTTAAAGTCATTCCTTAGACATTAGTAGTCTCTCAGTGTGGGCTTAATTTGCACTTTCCTAATGAATAATAATGTTGAGCATCTCTTTATTTATTTATTTATACTTAATTAATTAATTTATTGCTAGTTAGCTGGGTCTTTGTTGCTGCCAGCCAGTTTTTTCTAGTTGCCAGGAGAGAGGACTACTCTTAGTTGCAGTGCAGAGGTTTCTTATTGCAGTGGCTTCCTTGTTGTAGTGCCTTGGCTTAGTTGCTCCAGGGTGTGTGGATCTTCCCAGACCAGGGATCAAACCCATGTACCCTGCATTGGCAGACAGATTCTTAACCTCTGGACCACCAAGGAAGCTCCATTGAGCATCTCTTTATGTGTTTATTGGCCTGTTCTATATCTTCTTTTGTGAAGCATATAGTCTAATCTTTTGCCCAGTTTTATTGAGTTGTTGGTCTTTTTATTATTTATCAGAAGCATATGTTGCAACTACTTTATTTATTTTACTTTATTTCATTTTTTAACCATGTCGTTTGGCAAACAGAATGTCCAAGTTTTGTCGACATTGACTCACCCGTTTTTCTTTTTATTTTTCAGCTGTTCTGTGTGACTAGCAGGATCTCAGTTTCTGCAACCAAGGGTTGAACTTGGACCACGACAGGGAAAGTCTGGACTCACCGTAACCCCGAGGCCGCCATCCTACCAATCTTCCTTTTATCATCAGTGTTTTTTACATCCTCTGTAAGGCCATCAACATTTTTTTCTTTTGATTTTTCCCCAGAAGTTCTATGGTCCTCAGTTTTACATTTAGATCTATGATTCATTTAAAGTCGATTATTGTGTGGGAATTCTCTGGTGATCCAGGGGTTAGGACTTAGTGCTTTCACCGCCATGGGCTGGGGTTCCACCCCTGGTCAGGGAGCTAGGATCCTGCAAGCCATGCTGTGGGGCAAAGAAAAAGAAAAATTGGGCTTCCCCTGGTGGTCCAGCGGGTAAGGACACCGCCTTGCAGTGCAAGGGGCGCTGGTTCGAGCCCTGGCCTGGGAAGATCCCACGTGCCACGGAGCGGCTGGACTGATGTGTTCAATTACCGAGCCGGAGCTCTGGAACGCATGTGTCCAGAGCCGGCGCTCTGCAATGACAGACGCCACCACGATGGGAGGCCCACACACAGGAGCCAAAGAACAAAGATGGATGAAAATAGAGAAATGAAGGACCAATAGAAGTGGCCCGCCTGCTCCCCTCCCTCCCCAACCCAACCCACGCCCAAAATAAATAAATAAATAAATAAATCTTTAAAAAAGAAAAAGAAAAAGAAAAGTTGATTATTGTGAATGATGTAAGGTATCATTTTTCCCCCCTCAGAGATATCCGATTGCTCTAGTGCCATTTGTTTGTTTGTTTCAACTAAGCAGCAACATTTATTGTTTCTGCTTGGATCTAGCACCATATGTTGAGAAGACTTTCCTTATTAAATTGTTTTGATACATGTCAGAAATCAACTTACTATGCATGTGGGTCTATTTCTTACCTCTCTATCCTGTCCTGCGGATCTATATACAGGTTGGAAAGATCCCCTGGAAGAGGAAATGGAGACCCACTCCAGTATTCCTGCCTGGAGAATCCCATGGACAGAGGAGCCTCATGGGCTACAGTCCATGGGGTCACAAAGAGTTGGACACAACTGAGCAGCTAACACTAACCCACGCTGACCTATACATACATCATCCTGTTTATTACGCACTCTCTTGATTACTTCAGCTTTATGTTGTCTTGAAATCAAGCAGTGTCCATCTTTCAACCTTGTTCTTTTTTCTTAAAATTGCTTTTGGCGGCTCTAAGTTCTTTGTATTTCATATGCATTTTAGGATCAGGTTATCATTTTCTATAAACAAAAGCCTCCTGGGATTTTGATTAGGACTGCATTAAACCTGTAGTTCAGTTTGAGAAGAATCAACATCTTATAATACTGTGTGTATTAATTGCTCAGTCATATCTCAGTCTTTGAGACCCCATGGACCATAGCCTCCTTGGCTCCTCTGTCCATGGAATTCTCCAGGCAAGAATACTGGAGTGGGTTGCCATTTTCTTCTCCAAGGGATCTTCCTTACCCAGGGACTGAACCTGGGTCTCCTGCATTAGGGTGGCTTCTTTACCATCTGAACCACCAGGAGAGCCTCTAACAATACTGAGTCTTCCAAATAATAAATGTTTTCTTACCCTCTATCTATTTAGGTCTTCTTTCATTTCTCCTAGAAGGATTCTATAGTTTTGAGTTGAGGGCTGGTACATAGCTCTGATTTATTCTTAGGTATTTGATGTTCCGGGCTATACTTGTAAAGGGTCTTGCTCTTTTCACTTTCCAGTCGTTCACCTCTAGTTAGAGAAATAGTGACAAAATGATTTTTGCATCTGTTCTTGCATCTTAAGACCTTGCTAATTCACTCATTAATTTCAGAAGTAGGTGTTCTACATACATGACCAGATCCTGTGAATAGGAATGCTTTACTTTTTTTTCTTTCAGATATGTTTGTCTTTAATTATTATTTTTGTCTGATTGTACTGGCTAGCATCTCCAGTGTGATAATGCAACAGACTGGACAGGAGTGATAAGAACCTTTTATCTTAGAGAAAAAGCTCTTTTCTCAGTCTTTCATCATCCAGTGTGGTCAGCTGTGGGGTTTTCAGAGGTACTCTTTATCAGGTCAAGAATTTCCCTTCTATTTTTATTTTGGTATGAGATTTTTTTTTTTTTTCCTTTAGGTCGCATGGTGCAGGTTGCAGGATCTTAGTTCCTCCTCAACTAGGGATCAAGCCTGTAACCCCCGTATTGAGAGCATGGCGTCTTAACCACTGGACAGCCAGGGAAGTCCCATGAAATTTTTTTTTTAAGCTTTCTTTTTTTTTTTGCCTCTAAGTCATCATTTGTTTTTCATCCATCTTTAGTCTCTGGCATGTGTGGGCCTCCCATCGCAGTGGCCTCTAGTTGCAGAGCACTGGCTCTGGGCACATGCGCTCCAGAGCACTGGCTCATAATTGGACACACCAGCCCAGCCGCTTTTTGGCAAGTGGGATCTTTCTAGGACAGGGATCAAATTGGTGCCCCTTGCACTGCGAGGCAGACTCCTTACCCACTGGACCACCAGGGAAGCCCAGATTTCTTTCTGTTTTTAAATCATAAATGAGCATTGAATTTTGTCAAATGATTTTTTGGCCTCGTTGAGAAAATCTTGTGTTTTTCCCCTTTATTCTGTTATCATGGTGAACTGCAGTGATTGATGGTTGAGTGTTAAACCAATCTTGTGTTTCTGGGGACAACAGGAATCCCACTTTGGTCACGCTTCTTTTACATATTGTTGATTCAGTTTGAGTGGGTGTTAAGTGTTTCTGTATCTGTGTTTTTAAGTGAATTTCTTGCATATGCAGTATTCTTTTCTTGTAGTATCTTTGCCAACTTTTGGTGTCAGAGTTCGTGATTTTTCTCTTTTTTATTCCTTGATCACTTTTATTAGTTTGCTAGGGTTGCCATAACAGATTACCACAGACGGGGGCTTAACCAACGAATATTTGAGTATTTATTTTTTCACAGTGCTAGAGGCTAACAGAATGAGATCAGCTGCTGGCAGGGCTGCTTCTCCTGAGGCCACTCTCTTGGGTGTGTAGACGATAGATTCCTCCCCATGTCCCCACAGGGTTGTCCTGTGGGTGTGCCTCTCTTTATCTCTTCTCATCAGGACACCAGTCATGTGGGACCCACGATCCATCCACATGACCTCATTTTAACTTAATTACCTCCTTAAAGGTCCCCATTTCCAAATACAGTCATGTTCCAGCGGTTACTGAGGTACTGGGGTTTGTTTTCAGTCGCTCAGTTGTGTCTGATTCTGCAATCCCATGGACTACAGCACATCAGGCTTTCCTGTCCTTCACTATCTACTGAAGTTTGCTCAGACACGTGGCCGTTGAGTCAGTATGGATGGGAGTTAAGATTTCCATGGATGAATTTTTGCAGGGGTGATAGGGAATGCACTTCAGCCCATAGCACCCTGGGTAGTCAAAGTTTCATCAAAGTTATTGAAGTTCTCAAAGAACTAGCTTTAAAAAAATTTTTTTTCTAATTGTTTTTATTTTTTTTGACTGTTCTGGGTCTTTATAGCTATTCGTGGGCTTTTTTTTTTTTTTTTAAATTTTTTTTTTTTCGGGTGAGAGTGGGAGAGGGGCGGGCGGGCCACTTCTATTAGTCTTTCATTTATCTATTTTCATCCATCTTTGTTCTTTGGCCCGTGTGGGCCTCCCATCGTAGCGGCCTCTGTTGTCGCAGAGCACCGGCTCTGGGCGCATGCGCTCCAAAGCTCCCGCTCGGTAATTGGACATATCAGTCCAGTTGCTTGGTAATTGGACACATCAGTCCAGCCGCTCCGCGGCACGTGGGATCTTCCCAGGCCAGGGCTCGAACTGGCGCCCCTTGCACTGCAAGGCGGTGTCCTTACCCACTGGACCACCAGGGAAGCCCTGATTTGCAGTTCTTACTTGAAGTCGATTTACTTGCAGAGAAGTTTGATGTTTGGGGGGCCATTTTAAAGCTTTCTTACGCTGATTCTAGATTAGCTTTTGATTCTGGTTTAGCACTGCTACTGGTGTGACTCTTATGGAATTTCCATGAAGTGCCCTGGGTGCTTAATGAGGTCTGTTGGGAACCTGGATGCCTCTGGGTTCTGAGCTCTGGGAACTGTTCAGTTTCACAGCTCTCCAGAAGTTGTTCGTTGCTGAGTCTCATGGGGTTTCCAGCCTACATGTACAGTTTAAAATTCATAATTTAGGGGACCTCTATGTAGATTTCCCGAGTGCATTCCCTGTGCAGCCATTTCCATAGACCCTCTGCTTGGCAAATCCCAACTGTTCAGCAGCTCCAAACTCCAAGTCAGCTCATATGACCTCTGTGTTCTGTGCCTCACCCAGAAAATATCTCCAGACAGAAAGCTAAGATAATTGTAGGGTTCACATCTGAAGTTTCTCTTCCCTTAGGGATCGCAGCCTTGGAATGTCTACTGTCCAAGGTCTAAAAACAGTTGCCTTGTGTTTTTTCTTTCCAATTTCCTAGTTGTTTATGGCAGGAGAGCAAATCCCATACCAGTTCCATGAGAACTGACAGCCAAAAGTAGAAGTCCATCCTACGCTTTGTAATGTATATATTGATATATTTTTATGCATAATGGTTATATTCTTCAATGATCTGATTTTTCTTTTACTGACAGGCTGTACATTTATCTTTTATTTATTTATTTTTGGCTGTGCTGGGTCTTTGTTGATGTGTAGGTTTAGCTGCTCTGTGGTATGTGGGATCTTCCCGGATCAGGGATCGAACCTGTGTCTCCTGCATTGGCAGACGGGTTCTTACCCACTGGACCACCAGGGAAGCCCTGATTTGCAGTTCTTACTTGAAGTCGATTTACTTGCAGAGAAGTTTGATGTTTGGGGGGCCATTTTAAAGCTTTCTTACGCTGATTCTAGATTAGCTTTTGATTCTGGTTTAGCACTGCTACTGGTGTGACTCTTATGGAATTTCCATGAAGTGCCCTGGGTGCTTAATGAGGTCTGTTGGGAACCTGGATGCCTCTGGGTTCTGAGCTCTGGGAACTGTTCAGTTTCACAGCTCTCCAGAAGTTGTTCGTTGCTGAGTCTCATGGGGTTTCCAGCCTACATGTACAGTTTAAAATTCATAATTTAGGGGACCTCTATGTAGATTTCCCGAGTGCATTCCCTGTGCAGCCATTTCCATAGACCCTCTGCTTGGCAAATCCCAACTGTTCAGCAGCTCCAAACTCCAAGTCAGCTCATATGACCTCTGTGTTCTGTGCCTCACCCAGAAAATATCTCCAGACAGAAAGCTAAGATAATTGTAGGGTTCACATCTGAAGTTTCTCTTCCCTTAGGGATCGCAGCCTTGGAATGTCTACTGTCCAAGGTCTAAAAACAGTTGCCTTGTGTTTTTTCTTTCCAATTTCCTAGTTGTTTATGGCAGGAGAGCAAATCCCATACCAGTTCCATGAGAACTGACAGCCAAAAGTAGAAGTCCATCCTACGCTTTGTAATGTATATATTGATATATTTTTATGCATAATGGTTATATTCTTCAATGATCTGATTTTTCTTTTACTGACAGGCTGTACATTTATCTTTTATTTATTTATTTTTGGCTGTGCTGGGTCTTTGTTGATGTGTAGGTTTAGCTGCTCTGTGGTATGTGGGATCTTCCCGGATCAGGGATCGAACCTGTGTCTCCTGCATTGGCAGACGGGTTCTTATCCACTGAGTCACAAGGGAAGCCTCAGGCTGTACATTTAAATGCACCTTCTTCATGACTTTGCAGTACTCTGCTGTGGGAATTTATCATCAGTTAACTACTCTCTATTGATGGTTACCAAGGCTTTAAGTTTCTTACTAATCACGTAACACAGTGACGGTCATTCTTATTTAGGCATCTTAGTGAACTTAATCTGGAAATGCTCACTTCCTCAAAGCTCTCAGCCAACCATCCTTTCTTCAAGAGTATTTGCATTTTAAGACTTTCCCTAATTTTCATGGGGAAGTTTCTGTTTAAATGTGAAGACTCAGGAGGAGAGGTTCAAGAGAGAGGGAGTCCAAGAATCCATATAACTGATCCATTTCATTGTACTAACACGATATTGTAAAGCAGCTACACCCCAATTTTTTATACCCCAATTTAAAAAAAAGAATAAATACAAAAAAAATGTGGAGACTCTTTCAAATTTCCAAATCATTCTGCCAACTAAGTTCAATCAAGCCTTGGGACTTCCCTGGTGCTTTGGTGGTTAAGATGCTAGGCTCCCAATGCAAGGGCCTTGGGTTCAATTCCAGGACAGGGAATTAAGATCTCATATGCCTCATGGCAAAAAAACCAAACAAAAACAAAAAACATGTGGGGAAAGATCAGGCCAGCCCGTGCAATTGGTTCCTTGATTTCAGTAAATAACACTTTATCAGACTTCGCCAAGACCACCACAGGCTTATCTGCTCTTTTCATTTGCCATTTTAACCCAAGCATCTCCACAGATTATTAAATATGCTTTGTAAGGATGGCTGGGCCAAGAGTCATGTATTCTTCTCTTTGGGTAAAGGTGGCTGATGCCACAGCTAGTGGTTATAATCCACTCCGTTCTAATGCATGAGTGTTAGTACGTCCCCATTGCTCTAACCACCAGCCTGGAGAGAGATTACCACTGATGCCACTGGGCCGAACTGTAACCCTAATGCATGGGAGCTAATGTGAAGCCCACGGATGGCGGGAGGCCACCCCAACAGGCAGGAAGCAGTGAAAGCAGTGTTTAGGAGCATGGCTTCAGAGCCCGTCTGAGCACCTAAATCCCGGCTTTGCCACTCAACAGCTATGTGATCTTAGGTGAGTTCCTAGGTCTCTCTGAACCTCGGTCTCAGTGGTAACACTGGAGACCTACCTTGCAGGGACTGTGGGGACTATTGTGTTAACCTGTTTTATGTGCTATTAGCCCCATCTGCATCTCTAGCTTCTGATGAAAAACAGACTGAAAGTTGAAGCTGCCCATCCTGAGTCAGCAAAGTTTATTAAGCATCCACTGTATACCAGGTGCAGTTCAAGCAGTCCTTGAACTTGCATAATGCCTGCTGCAGAGGGTGCTTGACTCCATGGTGGGGAGGGAATGCCTGGGTGGGCATCACTTCCCTGGAAGGTGGGCATGGGCAGGGCCTTCCAGGGCACAGGAAAGCTGTGCCCTGGAAGGAACACATGTGCAAGAATGGCAGGATTGAGAGCTAATCAGAGAGCTGGCCAGCAGCCCCCAGGGAATGGGGTTGCAGGACCTCAGCCAGGGCTCCCCCTAGGTCTCTGACCCATATCCAGGATCCACCTGCTGGTCCTTGTCAGGCAAGGAACACCATGTAGCTACAGGGTCCCTTCCATTCCCTCCTTTTCTTTTTTCATAACCAGCTCATCAAGGATGCCAGGCTTTGTCTATGCTATCTGTTGCTTTTGGTGGTGGTGGGGGTCCTTTCTCTGCTTAACCAACTGCCCCAAAGCTCAGCGTCTTAAGACAACCATATCTGAGGGTCAGGAAGCGGCCTCCCTGGGTGGTTCTGACTTATGCTCTCCCACAGGGTTGTGGTCTAGCTGAGGGCTGGGCACACAGTTTCTGAAGGCTCAATGGGGACCGGCTCACGTGGCTGTTGGCAAGAAGCCTGTGCTTCTAGTGGGGAGGAGGAGGTGATAGAACTATGGTCTCACAACCAGCTCTGCCCTCCTCTGTTGGCCACCAGATCTACCCTGAGTGAGTCTGAGAAGGGGACTGGGCGCTTGAGGACCTGGAGGCCACTGGGCCGTTTTGGAGGCAAGTCATGACTGCTGTTGCATGTCTGTATGTGACCATCTATGTGTTTTGTTTTGTTGTTGTTGTTTTTCTTTTTTTTTTTTGGCCATACCACATGGCTTGTGGGATCTTAGTTTCCCAGTGGAAGTATGCAGTCTTAACCACTGGACCACCAGGGAATTCCCTATGTGTTTATTTAAAAAACTAATTAGTCAGCTTTATCCTTAAGAGGCCTCCAGTCCACCTGAAGCAGGTTGAGGCTTTTCTGCTGGCCTTCATCTGAAATCCTTTCTTGAGACGTTCTATGGGCTCAGATGAACTTTCTATGAGCTCAGCCTGACCTGTGTCAACAAAGAATCCCCTTGGATTCCTTCTCTAGATTTCTTTTTACGGAAAATGTTCATTTGCTGCAAGTAAATCCCTTTTTGTGATGCTCATGGATCTTGCTTGTCGTGGTGATGTAGGCAAAGAAATAATCCCAACTGTCCCCGCAGCCTCGTCTGGTCCAAGGAGCAGTCAGCACCCCCATCGCCTACCCCAACCCCAAGACCTCCCATATCCCTGGGAGGCACGGGCCAGGCAAGAGAGGCCAGGGCCAGGATTGGCAGGGGTCTCCTAAACTTTACGGATGTCTACAGCTATGGGGAAACGAGCCAGCTGCCAAGGACAGCACAGGCTCTGAGGTTACTGCCCAGAGCCAAACTGAGGAGCACGCAGGGGAAGGCAACTGGGCCTTGCGTGCCGAAGACCCGTTACATCAGCCGTCCAGGGTCAGGAGATAATTTGTCAGTCCTCTGCCCCACGAGGCCCCTCGCGGAAATCAAACAAGCAGTCTGGCCCATTTTTAAAGATAAATTAAATGCATCAATATAAAAAATGTCAGGCAGCAACAGAGAAGGGAGAGGGCGGGGAGGTGGATGGAGTTGTGTGATTTATTGGCTCTTTAATAAGCGTTTCTGGGGCCGCTCTGGCAGTCTCCCGCCAACCACACGGTGCCCGGGGGTCCCTTCACTGAGGTGGTGAACACAGCCAACACCCGGTCTTGGCAGCCACCGGCCAGGCCGAGAGGCGTGTGTCCTTCCAGCTGATGTCTGGGAACATCAAATACAAATGGAACTGGGGAAGAGATGGGGAGTCAGGGGCGAGTACCCTTCTCCATCCCAGGAAGATCTCGCCGTAAGCCTGGAGCAAGGCCAGGCTCTTCTGTGTGCTTACCCCTCAGGGCCGAGCACAGCCGAGTGCTGGAGCACAGTAGACCCCAGGGTGACTGGGCTCTCCGGGTTCCTCAGTGGGAGCCTGCAAAGGCCCTTAGGAGCTTCTGCCCGCCTTCCTCCTACCATGGGCTCCCCCCGCCCCTGGAGCGGCCTCCCACCAGTACTATCTTGAAATGCTGAAATGTTGCCCTGGTAGGTAACTTTCTATGAGCTCAGCCTGACCTGTGTCAACAAAGAATCCCCTTGGATTCCTTCTCTAGATTTCTTTTTACGGAAAATGTTCATTTGCTGCAAGTAAATCCCTTTTTGTGATGCTCATGGATCTTGCTTGTCGTGGTGATGTAGGCAAAGAAATAATCCCAACTGTCCCCGCAGCCTCGTCTGGTCCAAGGAGCAGTCAGCACCCCCATCGCCTACCCCAACCCCAAGACCTCCCATATCCCTGGGAGGCACGGGCCAGGCAAGAGAGGCCAGGGCCAGGATTGGCAGGGGTCTCCTAAACTTTACGGATGTCTACAGCTATGGGGAAACGAGCCAGCTGCCAAGGACAGCACAGGCTCTGAGGTTACTGCCCAGAGCCAAACTGAGGAGCACGCAGGGGAAGGCAACTGGGCCTTGCGTGCCGAAGACCCGTTACATCAGCCGTCCAGGGTCAGGAGATAATTTGTCAGTCCTCTGCCCCACGAGGCCCCTCGCGGAAATCAAACAAGCAGTCTGGCCCATTTTTAAAGATAAATTAAATGCATCAATATAAAAAATGTCAGGCAGCAACAGAGAAGGGAGAGGGCGGGGAGGTGGATGGAGTTGTGTGATTTATTGGCTCTTTAATAAGCGTTTCTGGGGCCGCTCTGGCAGTCTCCCGCCAACCACACGGTGCCCGGGGGTCCCTTCACTGAGGTGGTGAACACAGCCAACACCCGGTCTTGGCAGCCACCGGCCAGGCCGAGAGGCGTGTGTCCTTCCAGCTGATGTCTGGGAACATCAAATACAAATGGAACTGGGGAAGAGATGGGGAGTCAGGGGCGAGTACCCTTCTCCATCCCAGGAAGATCTCGCCGGCAAGCCTGGAGCAAGGCCAGGCTCTTCTGTGTGCTTACCCCTCAGGGCCGAGCACAGCCGAGTGCTGGAGCACAGTAGACCCCAGGGTGACTGGGCTCTCCGGGTTCCTCAGTGGGAGCCTGCAAAGGCCCTTAGGAGCTTCTGCCCGCCTTCCTCCTACCATGGGCTCCCCCCGCCCCTGGAGCGGCCTCCCACCAGTACTATCTTGAAATGCTGAAATGTTTGCCAATCTGGTAGGTGAAAAATGACACCTCCTGGCTGTGTGAATGTGCCTGTCTGATTTTTGGAGGGCTGAAGGATCTTTTCATTCATTTGGGGCCATCCTAGAGTGTCTTTATCATAACTGTTGCCAATTTTCTATTGAAGGACCGCTGTTTTTTTCTCGATGGTTAAGAAAGGCTCTCTGCTGTGTTGAGAATGTTACCGCTAAATGTTTCTCTGCGTATGTTACACACCGTGGCCTGGCCTGCTGCCACAGCTCTGGTGTGTATTTGGGAGGAGGGTCAACCTTGATCTGAAAGGTGGTCTGCAGATTTTCTGGATTTACATGCACTATTTTATTGTCAGCAAATACTTAGAGAGGGCCTCCTGGGGGCCAGGCAGGACATAGTCGGAAACACAATGGCAGAAAGCGCTCACATCCTAGTGGAGGAAACAGACTCTTAGAACAAGGAAACTGCAGTGCATTGGAGGCGGGTGTTAGCTGCAAAGACACAAAGCTGGGACTGGGATGGGAGGGTACAGGGACTGGGGCGGGGGTGAAAAGTTTAAGTATGGGGTTAGAGGAGGCCCCTCTGAGAAGACAACATCTGAACAAGATTAAAAGGAGGAGACCGTGGGGGTGGGAAGCCAAGTGAGATGGACCATGCGAAGGGCCTGCAGTGAGCGCAGCCCAGATGAGTCTGAGGTCACGAGATGCTGGTGGACCGAGGAGGGAGTTCAGATTAGCAGGGCCTGTGGGTTCTCCCAGGGCTGGGTGGGCAGGCTTTCAGTCCTCCAGCAGACAACAGGCAGCAAAACAGAATTCCCAATGTGAGTGAGGCCGCCGACGCCGGAGCAGTGTCTTACAGGGGCTTACAGAAATGCAGGCAGAGCCCCGCCCAGTCCTGGGTCCGCAGGCCCTTTCGGAGAACCTCCTGGTCTGCTCTGCCCTCCCTCCCCTCTGGGAGGTGGGGTTTCTGATCCATACCCAGGCAGTTCTTCGGGAGCAAAGGCCTAGGCCTGGTGATAGGAAGGATAGGCAGATGGCAGTAAAGGGTTTTCCGAGTCCCAGAAGCTGCGGTGGGGCGGGGCGGGGAGAGATTGCGCACAGGGGCGACGTGATAGGGCCCCTATCGCCCCTGTGCCGCTCCACGACCAAGCCTGGATTCCGGGGAGGAGGGAGTCAAGGACAGCACCTGCTCTCTAGCCCTCTTTCAGCCCATTCTTCTTTCTGGAGTCGCCACTGGTCTGGCCTGCCTCCTGGGGGCTGCCCTGGGGCCTCAATCTCGGTCATCTAGGGGCCGGTCACATGCAAAGGACTGAGGCCGCCGATCCCTGCGGCCTTTGTGCAGAGCCCCGCCTCGGCCACCTGGGCTGGCCTAGGGCGGAAGCAGTAGCACTCTCCGCCCCGCTGAGCGATCCGGTCCTACGGGTAGCGAGGAGGCTGGGGCCCTCCAGGGGCCAGGCTCCCCTGGGAAGGGGGCAAGATTCTATCCAGGAGGAGCCCAGAGCCCGAGGGCCCTTCAGAACCCACGATAAGTCATCTCCCCAGAAGGGGCGGGGGTCGAGGCCGTCCTTGATTCTATTAGTTATTCCCCTAAGCCCAGCTGACTTAATGAAAATTCTCCTGAAGCCTTTTCTTTTAACCTTGCCGCTCGGCAGCGGGGCAGGAGGAGGGGAGGGAGGAGGGCGAGAAGAAGGGAGGAAAGGGGGGAGGGGAGAAGTGGGGGAAGGGCGGGAGGGGCAGAAAGGACCAGGAAGGAGACGGAGGGGAAGAGAGGAGGAGGGAGGGGAAGCACGACGTGGAGGCGGGGGTGCTGGGACAAGATCGGCCACCGAGACCCCCGCCATTCCCAAGTGAGGCCTCCCCACGCCCGCCCGCAGGGCTGACAGGGACCCCCGCCACTGCGGCCTCGCGGGCCCGGGGTCTCCTTTGTTTCAGGATAAAGGGATCCCTCTCGCAGCCAGATGTCGCCCACGGGCTCTGAGGGGACCATCTCATAAATTCTGCGTCTCCCTTTTGTGCTGAAGCGTTTATTCTCTTACAACAACGCCAGGTCTGCGGCAAAAGAGGCTTCCACCTCCCGGTCCTGGTTGGAGGGACCGGGGAATGCGGAGGATGCGCGGCCTCAAAGGGGGCGAGCGAGCACCGACCCTCGATCAGGGCAGCCTCTGCATGACGGGGAGAGGCGGTGCATTTGCAAGGTTCCATGCTCGTAACCCTCGGGACTAAAGCCGGGAGGAAGAACTGGTTTGCATGCAGCTCGAAGACCCCACGAAAACCAGGGCGACCCCCGGAGCGGCGGGGATCCGGCCCCGCGCATGGTCCAGTACGCATGCGCCCGCTGCTGCCCTCCCGGCGCGCCCCTATTGGGTGCCGGGTCGCCGCCCCCGTGATTGGTCCGGTTGGCTGCGCTGTTGGCCAATCGGAGCGCGGCTCCTGGAGCCGGGCCGTGGGGGCGATGGAGATAGTCCTGCGGTGGCGGGGCTGGTTGGGCTGGCTGAACGGCTGCTGGGGTCTCCTCTTAATCTTCCTCTGCCGCCTTTCAGTAAAGTAAGTGAGGCTGCGATCGAGGCCACGATTCTTCTCTCCCAGCCCCAATAATGGACCTGTGCACAGAACGGGAGTCTGCCCGACGAGAAGTCTCCCGCCCCTCCCAACGCTGGCCTGGGGTTCCCTGAGCCTTAGAAAATTAGTAAACGAAGCCACACTTGTAGAGACCCAACAGTTTCACCAAAGATTAGCCGTGGTCTTTTCTAGGTGGTGAGGTTGGAGATAAATACAAGCTGTTTCTTCTCTGTAGCTTATAAGTTGTTTAGTCCGCCAGGCTCCTCTATCTATGGGATTTCTCAGGCGAGAATGCTGGAGTGGGTCTCCCGCATTGCAGGCAGATTCTTTACCTTTTGAGTTACCAGGGAAGCCGCTTATATGTTAGTTTCAACAAATAAAAAGTTTCGTAATGAAAATATTACTTTAGGGCTTCCCTGGTGGCGCAGTGGATAAGAATTGATTTGGCAAGTTCACAGAGACAGACATGGGTTTGATCCCGGGTCTGAGAAGATTCCACATACTGAGAAGCAGCTAAGCTCATGCATCACAACTACAGAATCAGCATGCTGCAGCTACTGAAGCCCCCACACTATAGGGCCTGAGAGCCACAGCTACTGGGCCCCTGCCTCTGGAGATCATGCTCTGCAACAAGAAAAAGCCGCTGCAATGAGAAGCCCGTGCAACTAGAGAGCAGTCCCCACTCCCTAGAAGTAGAGAAAGCCCGAGTGCCACAGTGAAGAACCAGTGCACCAAACATAAATAAATAAATAATTTAAAAAAGAAAACATTACTTTAAAAAATTCATTTAATGATGATGAAAGTAACACGTGTTGGTGAGATGGTAGAAAAATTTGAGCCCTCATACAGTGCTGGTGCAGGCTTAGGTAAAACAATTTCCCCACCCTCAAAGAGCTAAAGATAGAGTTCCTTACACTTCTAGGTACACACTCCTCTTGAGCAGGGGCCTGAATAGATACTTTTAAATCAGTCTTTTTTTTTTTTGGCCACTTCTATTGGTCTTTCATTTATTTCCTTCTTTGTTCTTCGGCCTGCGTGGGCCTCCCATCGCAGTGGCCTCTCCCGCTGCAGAGCACTGGCTCTGGGCATATGTGCTCCAGAGCTCCAGCTCGGTAGTTGGGCACATTGGTCCAGCCTCTCCCGTGTATGTGGGATTTTCTCGTGCCAGGGATCAAACCGGTGCCCCCTGCACTGCAAGGCGGTGTCTTTACTCACTGGACCACTGGGGAAGCCCTAAATCAGTGTTTCTTGTAACATTATCACAGTAGGGAAACGGTCCATCAACAGATGAATGGGTATAATGTGGTCTATTCATACGAAGGAATACTACTAAGCCATGAGAAGCAATGAAGTTCTGACACATACGACAGGAATGGACCTTGGATTATGTTGAGCGACAGTGAATAGTGAACAAAGAGTCGCTCAGTCGCGTCTGACCTTTTGCAACCCCATGGCCTGCAGCCCACCAGGCTCCTCTGTCCATGGAATCCTTCAGGCAAGACTAGTGGAGTGGGTAGCCCTTCCCTTCTTCAGTGGATCTTCCCAGTCCAGGGGCTGAACTGGAGTTGTCTGCACTCCAGACAGACTCTTCAGTGTCTGAACCACCAGTGAAGCGACATAAGCAAGACCTAAAAGCCTGAGTATGGTATAATTTTATTTACATGAAACACCTAAACTTGGCAAATTCATAGAGACAGACAGTAGTAGATTAGAGGTTATGAGGCAGGGGAGGAGGAAGCAATGGGGAGTCATTGTTTAACTGGTAGTTTCCCTTTCGAAGGATGAGAAAGCTCAGGAAATGGACAGTGGCGGTGGTTACGGAACATGGTGAATTACTTAATGCCACTGACCTGTATTCTTTTTTTTTTTTTAAAGATTTATTTATTTATTTATTTTGGTGGGGGTGGGGTGGGGAGGGAGGGGAGCAGGCGGGCCACTTCTTTTGGTCTTTCATTTTTCTGTTTTCATCCGTCTTTGTTCTTTGGCCCGTGGGGGCCTCCCATCGCGGTGGCCTCTGTTGTTGCAGAGCACCGGCTCTGGGCACATGCGCTCCAGAGCTCCGGCTCGGTAATTGGACACATGGGTCCAGCCGCTCCGCGGCACGTGGGATCTTCCCAGGCCAGGGATCGAACTGGCGCCCCCTGCACTGCAAGGCGGTGTCCTTACCCACTGGACCACCAGGGAAGCCCCCTGTATTCTTGATAATGGTTTAAAAATGACAGATCTTGTTATATATATTTACCACACTTAAGAAAATTATTGATGTAATATACCAGTACCATGGAATTGTACATTTTAGAAGGGCAAATTGTAGGGGGCATGTGAGTTTTATTTGAAACAGTGTCTGCCCTCTCTGCTTTGAAAGTGCTCTGGGCCTGGGTGTGGAAGGATTTGAGTTGGAGGTCTTGATCACTCCTGGGTGGGCTCGGACCCCTGCTTTACCTGGTGCGCGTGCTACTCTTCATCCCACTTGGTGAGCTGCGAGGAGCAGAGTGCCTCATGAGGCAGCTCCCTTTTTGGTTCCCAAGTTACCTGCGATCCAGTCAAGAATACGTGGCGCCGAGAGGGGTCGGGGCGCTGGATCTCGAGGGGGTCCCTAGGCTGGACCCAGGAGGGCCCTCAGTGTTCCCTTAAAACCGGTGCGCTCCCCCCGCTGCCTGCTCTTCGGGCCCTCAGGTCTGCTGCCGTGCCTGCCGCGGCCGCTGGAGGGCGCCCCAGCACCGCTCCTGCCGGCCGCTGGTTTCCCCCGCCCCCGCCCGCAGAGACTTTGGCGGCGCCAGAGGTTGATCTCCTGGTTCACACGAGGATGGTAGACCAAGGGTGGGAGCGGGCGGGCGGCGCCTTCTCGCCCCGAGGCTGCACCGCCCCTGGTGAGGTGGGGGGAGGGCGAGGGAAGTGTGGCTGCGGCGGGGTGTGGGTGGTGGTGGCGGCGGCGAGAAGGCAGCTGAGGCTCAGTGGAGGAAGCAAACACCGATCCTTCCTTCCAGGGCCCTGTGCCTCCCTGTTAACTGTTCCTCCGCAAGCACACCTGCATGAATCCCACCCTCCTGCGGGGGTGCCTGCCAGGAGGCCTGAGCACTCATTTCCCTTAAGGCGAGGCACTAGCTGGCTGAAACCTGACATCCCTCGCGGTCCCATGGCCATCCTTAACACCTCCAGGCCTCAAAACTCTACCCATGGGGGTGGTGTCTGAGTTTGGGCGTCCTCAGCAGGTGACAGGCAGCAAAAACCAAGAAACTGACTGCCACTCTACCCACGTCTCCCCGCCCCTCCTCCCCTGGCAGGACCCTAGGATATAGCAGCCCCGGGATTCAGACTGTGTCTCAGTGGCCTTGCCAGGAAAGGACAGCATTCGCGCTGATCGCCCTGGCCAGGGGCTGTGGCAGCAGCAACCGTCTCCTTTTCAGCTCCCAGGGAAATGACTCTGGTCAGGCTAAGTTCCGGGAGTAGGACCCTCAGCCCGTCCCCGGCCCAGACACTGGTCAGTGCCCTTTCTCAGCCTCTGCCTCATGAAGGTCTCTCGCTGACCACTCTGTCCTTTGCGGAAGTGGTTGATCGAGACGCTGTCTGCCTCAGGTGGCCCAATAACAGTCATTTGACATCAAGGGACAGACATGGTCTGGCTGTCCAGGGTGACAGTGACATCATCACCACCGTGGCATCTGAAGAGCAGAGCAAAGGGACTTTGGAGACTGCCTGTGCCAGGGTGGCAGCTGAGGAGGGGGGTGAAATCCTGGCCCAGCTCACAGATGCCCTGCCCCCGCCGTGGCAGCCCGAGGAGACACCACTGCCTCAGGACTCTGGGGAAGGGCATTTGAGGAGGTGCCCAGCTGCCCTTGCCTGCGTTGGGGAACCGGGTGCAGGGCTGGTAGGGGTACGCTCCAGCAGCCGCTTGGCCTCCCAAGCAGTGACCAGCCCTAGGTCAACTGGGTCACAGAGCAGCTGGCCCCTAAATCATTCTGGGCCTGCCCAGGGGGAGGCTTCCGCTCCAGGTGGATGACCGGTCCTCGCTATCACCTCCAGAGTCTGTTTCCTCTTCCCTCCGCTGGCTCCTCCAACCTCCCCCGGCCGACTCTTCTCTCTCGGGTGGAGCCTCCAGCTTCCGTTGGCCTCCATGTGAGAGCCACAAAATGCCATTGAAAAGAGCCTGCGGGGTTGAGGAGCTCTGGTGCCCCAAGGATCTGTAGGGTAGATGGCTGAGAAGCCCAGAGGGTCTGCATTCTGGGCAGAGAAATGGGTCACTCCCTGCTGAGTTTCTCCCATGTCACCTCCTATAACTTGCCCCAGCACCCCTACCTGGCGTTTGCTTTTGCCCCAAGGCTCTCCCTCCCTGTGGTCAGCATAGAGGATCCCTGCCCTCAAACAGCCAGGAAGAGGGGATGCTCCATTTGCCTTCTCACCCTGAACCTTTGCTGGCGAGATGCTCCTACAGACGGGCTCTATTGCCCCCTTGGCTCTGCTCCCCTCCTTCCCATTCACTGGGCTCCGGGCCACCCTGATGGGGCCTGTTTAATTGATTCAATTTGTCCAACAGTAAAAACACTCCGCAGATGTCAGACTCCCAGCACCCCACCCCCAGGGAGCCAGGAGACACCTGCCAAGGCCCTGAGAATGGAAGTCCTTCCTGGGGCCACTACAGCCAGGTTGCAAGGGGGGCCTCTGACCCTGCTGCTGCTTGCTGGGAGCTAGCGTGGGTGGCCCGGGATCCCGGAGCCAAGGAGTCACCCACGATGGCTGAGAGACTGCTCCACTGATGACGCAGGGAGGCATTCTGAACGTGGACCAGACTCTGCCTTTCTCAGGGAGTGACGGTTTTTACAGACGCCAACGTCTAGCCAGGTGATCTCGGAGGTGGCTCCCATTCCTGTCCTTTTGTTCCTGAGCCACCGGCAGGGCTCCGTCAATACTGGTTTTGGGGCTTTTCCAGGTCATTGGGGGTTGGATGGGTGCTGAGGAGTCCCTGGGGCCTGACCTCCTCCCTTGCAGGGGCCCTGTACCTCCTGTCATCTCAGTGCTCTCATTGGTTGCCACCTTGTGGGAGGAAAGAAGCTGAGACTCTGGGGTCCGGTGGGAGGGTGCAGGGGCGCTCCAAGTGGGAGGGGACCTCAGGCCCCAGTCTAAAGACTGGGATCCCTGTGTCCACAGCCAGGGCAGTCCTACAGCCTGGCTGCCTCCCAAGACGTGTATGTGGCTTGAGATTTGACTGCGGCCACCATCCCACTGGGAAATGCCTCCAGGCAATCTCTGGGGGAAGGTGGTGGACTGGGAGGAAGAGGGACTAAATCTGAACTCCTGACCCCACGGCTCAGTCCAGAGCCATCGCTAGCTGCAAGGGCCTCTGGCTCCTGGGGCCAGCACTTTCCACCCAGAGGGAGGCCACTGTGAAGTGATGGAAGAAGGAGATAATTTAGGGGGAGTTTGCACAGCTGGCCAGACTGAGGCAGGGCCTTTTGCCCCATCCCCCACCCATCCCCTCTATTTAGCAGAGGACTGTCCCTCTGAATACGGTCTCAGATTAGCAACATCCGGACACTTGGTCTCCTGTCCTCCGCAATCTTTCCCTCAGGAAAAATCAGAGCCTTTCTATCACTCACTGGGTCCATTTCAGAAAGAGCCTGAGCTCATTTTTTATGGGCTCTTCTTGTCCACAACTCCTGGGAGACAGGGAGAAAGCAAGGGTAAGGGAACCGAGGGACAGAACTGAAAGGGCTGGTCCAAGGTCAGCCCCTGGGCTGGCCGCGTTTCATGCGGTTGGTTCCTTCTCCTGTGCGTGAGCAAGCCGGAGGGTGAGTGAGTGGAAAAAGGGACTGAAGTGGGGATGACCCGGGAGAGGCCAGTTAGGAGGGTCCTCAGCCGCAGCCTACAGGTCCCCAGTCGCCCCAGCCTACGCTCTGGGTGGGGTTACCGGCGACGGTGGGACACAAGCAGTAGGGACCTCTGAGGCGGGGCCTAGAAGGCGGGGCCTGCGGTGCCGCGGAGTAAAGAACAAAAGGAGGCCCCGCCCCTCCCTGGTCGGCTCCCCGCAACCAATTGGCGAGCCCACTGTCGACGGCTCCCTCTGATTGGCTGCACGGTGACCAATCGGGTTCCGGGTCCGCGAGCCTGTGCTGCCCCACGTGGGGCGGAGCGCGCTGCTGTACTCTGGCCGCGGCAGGCTGCGGGCTTATACCTCAGTGAGCCCGGGAGATTCTACAGCGACCAGTGCCGCCTCGAGGACCTCAACCCTGAGGAACCCCACCAATCCGAGGGTCCCCAAGGGCCCTTTGCGCGCAAAGCGCTTTACCGTCTTCTGGGTCATCTGCTGTGCAGGGTCGTGGTTGCTTCCCGTTATACAGGTGGAGTGCAGTGACAGCCTCAAAGTCAACTAGCCGGTTAGGGGGAGAGCCCCTGGAGACCCGATTTTCGGACTCCGCTGCTCGGCGGCGGGTCCTCACCTTCCCTGGGGGCTCGAGCGCAGCGCTTCTCCACTCACCCACCGCTGTACTCCCCTAACCTCAGGGGGACGAAGGTGGAAGGAGCGTGCCATCTGGGCTTTGCCAGTGGAGGCTGAAGCGGTTCGGGTGGAAGGAAGGAAGAGAAAATCTGCTGTTGGTTGGTGGAGAGACCAGGGGATCAATTCATTCATTGATTGAATCAGTTATTGACACCTCCTACTATTATCCTGGGGACACAAACAGCAGTGGCCTCAGGGGAGGCTTGAGGCTAGCCTCCCCCTAGTTTCCATTAGTCTCCCCTCCAAACTACTCCAAGTGGAACATACAAGAATGTTCTTTATGGGCAATTGACATAGTCTTACATTTTTATGGCACCTGCAGACAGAGTATTTGAGGAGAGTTGAATAAATGGAAAATGAACGAATTAAAGGTGAGATGGTGCAGCCCAGGGCCAGCAACAAAGGGAGCTGTAATTTACCTGAAGGGCAGCTTGTAAGCCATCCAGCAGGGTGACTTGCAAGCCGGAGGGTGAGTGAGTGGAAAAAGGGACTGAAGTGGGGATGACCCGGGAGAGGCCAGTTAGGAGGGTCCTCAGCCGCAGCCTACAGGTCCCCAGTCGCCCCAGCCTACGCTCTGGGTGGGGTTACCGGCGACGGTGGGACACAAGCAGTAGGGACCTCTGAGGCGGGGCCTAGAAGGCGGGGCCTGCGGTGCCGCGGAGTAAAGAACAAAAGGAGGCCCCGCCCCTCCCTGGTCGGCTCCCCGCAACCAATTGGCGAGCCCACTGTCGACGGCTCCCTCTGATTGGCTGCACGGTGACCAATCGGGTTCCGGGTCCGCGAGCCTGTGCTGCCCCACGTGGGGCGGAGCGCGCTGCTGTACTCTGGCCGCGGCAGGCTGCGGGCTTATACCTCGGTGAGCCCGGGAGATTCTACAGCGACCAGTGCCGCCTCGAGGACCTCAACCCTGAGGAACCCCACCAATCCGAGGGTCCCCAAGGGCCCTTTGCGCGCAAAGCGCTTTACCGTCTTCTGGGTCATCTGCTGTGCAGGGTCGTGGTTGCTTCCCGTTATACAGGTGGAGTGCAGTGACAGCCTCAAAGTCAACTAGCCGGTTAGGGGGAGAGCCCCTGGAGACCCGATTTTCGGACTCCGCTGCTCGGCGGCGGGTCCTCACCTTCCCTGGGGGCTCGAGCGCAGCGCTTCTCCACTCACCCACCGCTGTACTCCCCTAACCTCAGGGGGACGAAGGTGGAAGGAGCGTGCCATCTGGGCTTTGCCAGTGGAGGCTGAAGCGGTTCGGGTGGAAGGAAGGAAGAGAAAATCTGCTGTTGGTTGGTGGAGAGACCAGGGGGGATCAATTCATTCATTGATTGAATCAGTTATTGACACCTCCTACTATTATCCTGGGGACACAAACAGCAGTGGCCTCAGGGGAGGCTTGGAGGCTAGCCTCCCCCTAGTTTCCATTAGTCTCCCCTCCAAGCTACTCCAAGTGGAACATACAAGAATGTTCTTTATGGGCAATTGACATAGTCTTACATTTTTATGGCACCTGCAGACAGAGTATTTGAGGAGAGTTGAATAAATGGAAAATGAACGAATTAAAGGTGAGATGGTGCAGCCCAGGGCCAGCAACAAAGGGGAGCTGTTACCACTTTGACCTGAAGGGCAGCTGTAGCCATAGGAGAGGCCCATCCAGCAGGAGCTCCGACTGTGGAGGAAGGGACACAATGACCTGGCCGGAAGGAGCCAGGTGATACATATACTGACTTCACCTTCCTCATGCCTGCTCCTCTCATCTGCAGGCTCCTTTTTGGCTGAATTCCTATTAACACTGTGCTCACAGGTCAGCCTTCGGCCACAAGGCAGGGCAGCTGGGGCAGGGAAATGGGGAGGTGTCCAACACCTGTTTTGAAGTGTGAATAAATGCATCTTAGAAACATCGCTGTTTTGTTTTGTAGGTGGTGACATAGGATGTAAGTGAAACCCCTGTGCACTCCTATGCTGAGATAGTTGAGAAATGAATGGGGCAGTGATCTGCTGAGCCCCTTCCTTTCTGGTATAGAGCCATTCCAAGTTCTCCAGGAGTGGGAAGATAACACGCAAGCGGTGAGTCAAACACAGGCAGAGCAGTGGGTGTAGAGCATGCTCGTCAGTGCCCGTGGGTCACAAGGTTCAGGTGCCTCCTCCTTCTCCAGGAGGCCCTCCCTGATGCCTATTTTCATTAAGCAGCTGTCACAGGGCACTGTTGGGACCCTAAGTCCCAGGGGCAGGAACTGGTCTTGCTCAGTGTCATCTCTTCATGTGCCTGAATCCACCCAGAGTGCTCAGCACACACTAGAGGGTGGAAGGACTTTGTATTTTGCCTTGGAGAGGTCTGACAGGCTTTGCTCTGAAATAGGGGGTGTTTATTGACTTAGCACATCTTTTCAGGGGGCCTTTCTCTACCTGGCCAGGTCTCAGCCCCAGGAGGCTCCAAGGAGGAAAGGACGTGTTGCAGGTGTGAGGTGCATGGCCCAACACGTACAGCCAGACCAAGTTCAGGATGAGGCAACCTGAGCCAAGGACCCCTAAAAGGTTTGGGCGGGCGAGGGGACTCCTTGCAGAGTGGAGCTAAGGGGATAAAGCGGCACTTGAGGTGGCGTGGGAGAAGGTAGGGGTTGGAGCACTGGAGAAAGTGAAGAAAGAGGTGAAACCTCGAGGTCCAAGGCTGTGGTTCTGGGGAGTCTGGCTGTGTGCACCCCACTACCTGGGAGCCAGGGGGCCTGGGCCAGGCACCCCCACCTCAGTCCCCTACCTGTCATATGGTGGTAATAACAGGATTATCTTATTGGGCAGATTGAAAGAGAATGTGTGTGATGTGCTTAGCACAGTCTTTTTTTTTTTTGGCCACTTCTATCGGTCTTTCATTCATTTATTTTCATCTATCTTTGTTCTTTGCCCCGTGTGGGCCTCCCATCGCAGTAGCCTCTGTCGTTGCAGAGCACTGGCTCTGGGCGCATGCGCTCCAGAGCTCCGGCTCGGTAGTTGGACACATTGGTCCAGCCCTCCGCGGCACGTGGGATCTTCCCAGGCCAGGGATCGAACCAGCGCCCCTTGCAGTGCAAGGCAGTGTCCTTACCAACTGGACCCTCAGGGAAGCCCCTTAGCACACTCTTGCACTTGGTTATTACGGCTCAATAAATATACATGAACTGTCATTATAAGCATTTGTTGTCGTCAGGGAGATGGGGGGCTTGGTGGGATTTGAGGAGCCTGTCTGGGGGCTATGAGGGTTGTCGAGTGAAGATGGCCCTCAGGGCAGCAAGGTTGCCTCTCATTCCTCCACCACAGGTGGCAGATGTCACGAGCGCATCAGTCACTCTTTCCCGCGGAACCTGGAAGTGGCCTCAGTCCCCTCAGCACATTCCTCGGGCAACTTTCTAATCCATCACAGCTGGCATGTAAGATGACCAGCTTGCCATCCTTGACTTGGCCAAAATCAAAAGTTGGAATGTGATGGCCTGGAATCATGATTGCCAATTTCAGACCTGGATTTTCCCTCCAGAGAGGGAGGAAGGAAGGAAACTGGGGCAGGTGGATGGGACTCCATACAGGAGTTGGGAAGATGTGTCCTGGCTTGCAGGTGGGACGTACAGGTGTCCTTGTGCTAGGGAGGCCAGTGTGATGGTGCCTGTCAGGGTTAAAGAGAGAGAGTGGATCAGGAGGAGCACGGGAGCACAGGAGCACGTGGCTGCTGGGAGTGTGGGGTTCGACCTGGTAAGTGGCAGAACCCCGAGGGCAGGAGGCCAGTAAGTCCTGAGCAGAAATGGGAAGAGAGGAGGAGCAACAAGGGCTGTTCTGCGGTGACAATGACAAGACTTTCCTGGGACCCTGTGTTACGTGTCCCTGGACCATGCCTCCTTGTTTTAAAAGTTCATGGTGAGCCAGGGGTTGAGACACCAGGCTTCCACCGCAGGTGGCACAGGTTCCGTCTCTGGTTGGGGAAGTTTTGCATGCTGGGAGATGCAGCCAAAAATTAAAAAAAAATAAAAATTCATCTAAAAACCCTGAGGCAGAGCACCAATCTCAGGTTTAAAGGTGGACGGAGTTTCCACTGGGTTCCCCGTGCCGCCACCATCCCACCCAGATAACTACCCCCTGCAGAGGCTCCCCAGTGCCCCCTCTCACCCCAAACCCCAGAAGCACTCCCCAGGGCTTAGTTTTGACTGATCTTCATATTCTTATGAACGGAGCCACGCCACCTGTCCCGAGGCTGGCCTTGTTCCTTAACATAAGCTGTGTGATTCCTCCTTTGCTGTGCATGTCTGTGCAGTGTTCTTTTGCATCACGGGTTTGTATTCTGCTGTATGGGCATGCCAGTTTATTCACCCAGTCTCCTGTTAATGGACCTGCAGGTTATCTCCAAAATTTATAAAGAGTGCCACTATGAACATTCTAGTGCGTGTCTTCTGAGCTTGTGCCTGGCAGCAGGGCTGCTGAGGAGGCAATATTAGCTTTAGTAGATAACCCTAGTTCTCCAAATGGCAATCCTGGTTGCTTCTCTTATTGGCGCTGCGGTGGGTTCTCGTGGCCCCATGTCTGCGGCAGCACTTGAGACTGTCTGTCCTTTACTGTTAGCCACTGCAGGTTGGGGGAACCCATTATACCTCCTGATTGTCTTAATGCCCTTGTGGATAGGATGCTTACCTGGGTGGGGGTGGTGTTATCCCCATTTATGAGACAAGAATGGGGGGGAAGGGTCTGAGAAGTGAAGCCACACCACCAGCAGTGGAGCTGCTTCTGGAAGTTCTTGTGTCAATTCTTCCTTCACATCTGAACCCAGAACTCAGACACAGAAGTGTGGCTGGTGTGGAGACGCTGGAAGCCCCTGGGGCTTGGCGGTCAGGACAGGTGCAGAGCAAGGAGAGCTCTGGAGGGGACTTTGAGCATTGGAGGAGGGTCAGGGAGGAAGATAGGAAGCAGTCTGGGCCGTGGGAGGAGCCCCTCCTGTGGGAGGGGCTGTGGGAGCGGAGGAGCAGGATTGGGGAGGGCAGTGGTGTCCGCAGAGCCAGAACCCCACTGGTGCACACCTGTGCCCAGGCCCCGAGCTGGGTGCAGGGACATACTCAGCCAAAAATTAAAAAACCCTGAGGCAGAGCACCAATCTCAGGTTTAAAGGTGGACGGAGTTTCCACTGGGTTCCCCGTGCCGCCACCATCCCACCCAGATAACTACCCCCTGCAGAGGCTCCCCAGTGCCCCCTCTCACCCCAAACCCCAGAAGCACTCCCCAGGGCTTAGTTTTGACTGATCTTCATATTCTTATGAACGGAGCCACGCCACCTGTCCCGAGGCTGGCCTTGTTCCTTAACATAAGCTGTGTGATTCCTCCTTTGCTGTGCATGTCTGTGCAGTGTTCTTTTGCATCACGGGTTTGTATTCTGCTGTATGGGCATGCCAGTTTATTCACCCAGTCTCCTGTTAATGGACCTGCAGGTTATCTCCAAAATTTATAAAGAGTGCCACTATGAACATTCTAGTGCGTGTCTTCTGAGCTTGTGCCTGGCAGCAGGGCTGCTGAGGAGGCAATATTAGCTTTAGTAGATAACCCTAGTTCTCCAAATGGCAATCCTGGTTGCTTCTCTTATTGGCGCTGCGGTGGGTTCTCGTGGCCCCATGTCTGCGGCAGCACTTGAGACTGTCTGTCCTTTACTGTTAGCCACTGCAGGTTGGGGGAACCCATTATACCTCCTGATTGTCTTAATGCCCCTTGTGGATAGGATGCTTACCTGGGTGGGGGTGGTGTTATCCCCATTTATGAGACAAGAATGGGGGGGAAGGGTCTGAGAAGTGAAGCCACACCACCAGCAGTGGAGCTGCTTCTGGAAGTTCTTGTGTCAATTCTTCCTTCACATCTGAACCCAGAACTCAGACACAGAAGTGTGGCTGGTGTGGAGACGCTGGAAGCCCCTGGGGCTTGGCGGTCAGGACAGGTGCAGAGCAAGGAGAGCTCTGGAGGGGACTTTGAGCATTGGAGGAGGGTCAGGGAGGAAGATAGGAAGCAGTCTGGGCCGTGGGAGGAGCCCCTCCTGTGGGAGGGGCTGTGGGAGCGGAGGAGCAGGATTGGGGAGGGCAGTGGTGTCCGCAGAGCCAGAACCCCACTGGTGCACACCTGTGCCCAGGCCCCGAGCTGGGTGCAGGGACATACTGGTAAACCCACACAGGCAGGGGCCCTGCCCTCACATTAATGACAGTCCTGGGAAGCAGGCAATCAAGGAAATCCACAATAAATACATAATTACAGGCTGTGATGAGTGCTTTATGTTGTGAGAGGGCCTGACCTGGCAGTGACATCAGGACTGAGAATGAACCACATCAGAGATCACGTTGCCCCAGGGACTCTTAAAAGAGGTGTCCTACCGGAATGGCAGGAGGTGGAAGTGGAAGTCCTCGGCACCAACAGACCAGCTGAAAGAAAAGGAGACCCCGAGAGATGGGGGATGGACTGAACGAGATCTAACACTCAGGATTAACTTTAGTCTCCACAGAAACGCCAAAATCACAGTGACTTAAACCAGAGAGACATTTCACATAAAGCCTCCGGGGTAGCTTTGGAGGCTCCACAGTCCTCAGGAACCCAGCCTCCTCCTCCTTCTGTCTTGTTGGCCTACTGTTCTCAAATATGGATTCCTCTTCATGATCCAAGATGGCTGCTCAAGCACCCGCCATCACACCTACTTCCTAACCAGCAGGAAAAGGGAAAGGACGAAGAAGAGTACAGTCCTTATGTTAAGGACACTTCCTGTTGAACACGATGTTGCTGTGTACTCTCATAGGCGAGAACTTGGAATAGCTGCAAAGGAAGCTGGGAAAAGGTGATTGTGACTCCAGACAGTCAGGTGCCCAGTTACAAGTTGTGGTCCTGTTACTGGGGAAAGAGAAGACATATCGGGGCAACACAGTCTCTGCATTTCCTGGTAACTGGAAATGAGATGATGCCGAAGGCAAGAAATGACCTTGCATCTCTGTCCCTCCCTGCGGATAGCGTCATTGCTTTGGCCCAGCAGCTCAGAGGCCATGGAGTACACAGAACATGCTAGAGTCTCTACCGATGAGCTGTCCTCACATTTTGTCTCATTTTCACAAACAGGGCACCTAGGTCTCAGGGAGGCAAGTGGCTTGTCCAAGGCCTGTCATTGGGACATAGGCCAAGAGAAGCAGACCCTGCCAAGAACTTTCCAAACTTCCACCCATCTGGTGAAGGGGGCTCAAGACCATGAAGCCCCCGTCACTTGCTTTGCTGAAATGCCCAAGACTACCCCCTACTCATTAAGCAGGACATGGTCACTATTCCTTCACCCCTATCTTCCCCGGGCATAGGAGGCAAGGCAGGGACTGAGGCAAGTGGTCAAACTCTGGATGACCAGTGTACCCTTGGTGCTGGACAGGGGCCCAGGCAGGAAGAGAGGACCTGAGAGCTTCCCCTCTTGGTCCCAGAGCACACCCGCGACCTGGCATCAGCCCCTCATTTGGGGCTCTCTTCTCCCAGCCAGAACTGGGCTGCTGGTCCCTTAGTCAGTGGGTCATAGGGATGGACAGAGATCGTGAGTTTTTAGCAGGAGCAGGCTCCGGTGGCTTTCTGTGCCTTCGGGGCTTGCTTGGCCTCTTCTGTGTGCGCTCTTCCCGTCCCGTGATAGACAGCTGCTGGATACTCCTGCTTACGGCCAGGCAGGCTGGGAGCACCCAGGTTATGTTCAACAGTTGGGTTTCAAGTTCAATCCACAGTCCCACAGTCCCTGAGTCAAACAAATATAGGATGCTGGGTTAAATTTATTATTTATTTTATTAGATCCCGCATACCATGTGGGATCTTAGTTTCCTGACCAGAGGTTGAACTTGTCCCCAAAGCAGTGAAAGCATGGAGTCTTAACCACTGCATTTCCAGGGAAGTCACAGGATATAAGGTTCAACTTAAATCTCAGACACTGAATAGTTTTTAGTGTATCACTATTAATGCGTGGACTATACTTACATGAAAAGTTATTTGGTGTTTATCTGAAAGTCAAATTAAATTGGGCATCCTGTATCTGGTGCTGGGGGGCGGGGTCTGGTACCAAGCCAGCAGATACAGCCTTCACCTGCATTACTGTGGGCTCATGCACCCCACCTGGCTTTTGAAGCTGGGTTATGCTCACATCTCTAGCTCTCCTGAGAATCCCAGGAGCAGGGCAGGCCCTGATTGGTTCAGTTTGGGTCGTGTGCATGCTTCAAAACCAATCACTGTGGGAGAGGCTCTCTGATTGGTTAGGTTGAGGTTTTATGACTAGAGTGCGGCTTGGCCTTGTTTGAGCTGTGGCTCTGACTGGTGGGGTCATCCTGGGTACAGACTGCAGATGAAGCTCTTCCTGCTGGGTCAGGGGCTTCTGGACCACCAGGATATTGTCCTTGGGCAGCCTTCAAGGGCTTTGGCTTTCCACATGCCAGAGCGGGGAGGCCTCAGGAGGGCATCCCACAGGGCTGGGGCCATGTGGTTTCCCTGCTGATCCCATGGAATTTTTGATGGCCTGAGCAGAGGCTGCCCCGGCATTGTCTTGTCCGTGGCATGTGTCCCTTCTTGCAGGGTCCCTCCACACCTGCTTGCAGCCTGCATCCAGTGGCACTCCAAGAAGGGAGCCATTGTGGGAACCTCAGGGAACCCCAGGCCTGGAGGGCTTTGCCTAGGATCAGAGGGGTCGGCTGAAGGCCCAGTAGAGACAAATATAATTACCCTGTCAGTGTGGAGTCTCCTGACACTCCCCCTGCTCTCTGCCGGCCCCTGAGTCTGTTTCTTATAAGTGAAAACAGATTTCCTGACAAGGGGCAAGATCTTAAACTTGTTCAAAAGCTCCCCAATAAAAAGGGTGGTTTTACTTTCCCCTCTGAACAACCCAAGTTGTTGAGGAGGCCTCAGGATCATTCCATCACTGAGGATAGGCGAGCCTGAGGCTCCTGACTACTGGGAGCCTTAGGGGAGAGGGGCAGGGGGAGGGCTCAGGTTTAGCTCACCCCATGGCCATCCATCGGGAACAGGTTTTCTCAGGGGAGGCCCAATCCCTGCTCCCAGCTCAGGAAGAGCAGAGTTCCTGCTGGCCCCGGGGCCAGTGTGCCCCGGGGCTGAGAACTCAGGTCTCAGGTCGTTCTCCCTGTCACCGTTTTCCCATGTGAGGCCTGTGGAAGATGGTTCCTGCCCAATAAAGCCCTCGTTTAGCCTTCCTCTGAAAGCTGCTTCCGCTGTAACTTTTTTCTTCAGGTTAAACCAGTTGGAGGAAGCAGCTGTGGATGCCCCTAGAAGTGCTTCTGCCAGGGGCTGGGCTTTCTGGGGGAGGAGCTCCCCTCCTTCCCACCGGGTCCTTGACCTGGATTTCTCAGCCTGCAGCTGCTTTGTGCTCCCTGCTTGGCACCCTGAGCGCAGCGTCTGGGTGTGCTGGATGCCATGATTTCTGTGCCAGCCTTCTTCCCGGTTGGGCGCAAGCTCTCAGAGGGCGGGGAGTTTGTGTAATCCTCTTGAAGCTGCATTCTTGTGCCTGGCACAGGGCCCCGTGCCTAGTAGGTCTTCAGCACATACTTGCTGAAAAATGATAGACGGAAGGATGGATGAGCGGACAGATGGAACCAAGTTGTGTTCCTGCCAGGAGCGAATCGCGTCTGTGGGAGTTGAGACATGATGTAGGCTGTGTCCTTCTCTGATGGGCAGGATGGCTGATTCTAGGATGTTTGGGAAGGGCGGGAGGCGTTGGCTCTTTCCCCGCCCATCCTGGGTATCACCAGGGGCCCTCGAAAAGATTTGGGAAGTTTTTCCCTGAACAATAGGCGTTGGCCCGGGCAAGCCTAGGGTGCTGGGTCAGTCTTGTCGTTTCTCTCTGAAGATGGATGCGGTCTGCCTTGGGAGGCGCGCAGAATCAGGCCAGAAGCATTTGAGGAGGCCCTGCCGACCTTGAGGTTGGGTTGTTGTCAATGGAAAGCACCTGAAAGCTTAATCTAAGCAGAGGAAGATGGCAAAGGACTCCGTCAAGGGAACTCGAAACCCAAGAAAATAAAAACTTTCCCAGGCTCGAACCTAAGAAAAGCTTTTCCAAGCTCTGTGGTGGTGTCAGGTGCCACGGCTGTGTGGTAAGTTTGTCCCAAGCCCTTCTCTGGGCTCTGAGTGGCTTGCTCTGCGTCAGCCCGGAAACAGGGCAGTTCTCTGCCTGCTCTTTCAAGATGGCTGCTCCTGGATGCTGGCGAGGGCCTCATCCCTAGCCGTGGAGACGTGCGTAAGTTGAGTCCTCGTTGAAATGTGTCTGAACTTCAGAATTGATGTCAATGCCCAGAGAGCGCTGGCTCTGGACTCGATCCCTTCAGTGTGGCTCCATGCACAGAGGGGTCGTTTGGAGGCCAGCCTGTTCACTTTATGGGCCCTCCCAGGTCTCTTGAGGGGGTGGGATGGGGACGAGAGCCTCTGAGGAGGGGGTGTCGGGATTGCAGAATTTGGTGTCCTGGAGCCAAATGGCTTGGGTGGCCTGCCCCTCCCAGAATGTTCTGTTTACAGCCTGGATTCCTGCATCCTGCAGCGGTCTCTCGCCCTGCTGGCCAGGCTGGCTAGTGGGGCTGAATCTGCCGTGCCTTGAGTAACTAATGGCTTTCTCTTCCCACCAGAGCTGGTCTGGGCTCCTGGTGAGGAGGGTGACGGAGGGGCCCCAGCGCTGTCCGTCAGGGCCTGCACCTCCCCCTTCAGCCCCATACCTCCCGTGGGCTGGTCCCTAGGAGTCTGGTGGAGGCTCTCCCTGGGGCCTGGGCTGTCCTCAGGATACAGTGTGATAAATGAGCTGTGCACCTGCAGGCTGTCCTGGGAGCTGGGGCCTGGGGAAGGGGCAGGCAACGGGGAAGACGGGCCGGAGGGAAGGAGGAACATTGGTCCCCCGCCTAGGTCGCTGCTCAGCATCTCCTCTGCTCACCGGAGTCTCCGCTGCCCACCCCATTCTTCTCCTCGGGTCCTCTTTGTCCTAGAGCACTGGTCCCGGCAGCCCCCACGCCGCTGCTATCTTCAGGGCTGGGCCAGGGGCTTCCTGAGGCTCCAGTGTGAGGGAGGGAGGTGTGGCTTTGGGGACCCCTGATGTTCCCCCTTGGGGCAGCAGGGGGCATATGTACCTGACACTTGGTGGCTCTGTGAATATTATTTTTATTTTTTTTTCTGTGAATATTTATTGGGGAAGGGCAGGTAGCGTGCCTAGGGCACCCAAAGGGAAGATTCATCAATTCCGGGCTAAGCCACTGGGGAGGCCCGGGCGCCCCTGGATGCACGGTAGCTGGGGCAGCTTCCTAGGTCCTGGGGCAGCTTCCTAGGTCCTCAGGCATCTCCAAGTAGGACAGAGCCAGGCCCCTGAGGCAGACAACGGTGTGGAATCTGGCTCCACTGTGTCCAACCCCAGGCCCAGTGCGTGTCCTCTCATTCTGAGCCTAGTCCCTGCCAGCCAGGAGGGCGGAAAGGGGGCAGAGTGCTGGGCAGTGTGTGGTCCCCAGCCCAGGGCTCTGCTCCGTTTCTACTTGGGAAGTGGCATGTGGCAAATGGAGGAGACCCTCATGCGGGTCCAGAAATCCCTTGCTACCTCCCACCAACCTCCTCTGTCCTCGTCAGTGGGCAAGAGTCAGGGACCCCTGTTCACAGACAAGGACGCTGCAGCCCTGGGCGGCGCTCCCACTGGCCAGCCCTCCAGGCCCACCTCCACCCATCCTTCTCTCCAGAGGCCTGAGCACCCGGGCCTCTTGCTGCCCGCGCCAGTGGCACCCTGGCCCAGGGGGCACTGAGGGGGGCGCACCTCGATGACCTCCAGCTTGTCTGTCTGTCTGGAGCTTGTGAACCAAGCAGCCCTGCTCTTGTCCCTGTCCTAGGTGTCAGCAGGTGGCCTGACTTTTAGAGAGGAAATGGCTTGGGAAGGGTGCTGGCTTCTCACCCAGAGTGCTGGGGAATGGGGTGGGGAGCCGGGAGGATGGAGGTCGAGACCCCAGCTTCTCTCTGCGAGCCCTTAGGATAACCTTTCTCGGTGCTGTGTTGGTCAACTTCCTCATTCCAGAGGCCCCAGAGGTGGGTCTCCCCTCACCTGGCAGGGCCTCTCACAGCTGCGCAGACTCAGGAGGCTGCCAAAGGTCCGACTGGCCATCGGCCTTTGATCGGCTGAGTGCCCAGATAACCCCTTGAGGGCGAGGCTGCAGAGCCGAGCGCCCCTGTCCCCAGCCTGGCTCTGAGCTCCCACCCAGCCCCCAGCCACTCACCCCGGCTGGGCAAGAACAATTAAAGTCCCTGTCCCCAATTGGTTTGTGGTATTAAAAACGAATTGCGATCAGCTGGGTAGTCATTTCTACCTGATAAAACATCACTTTTATTGATCTCACTCACCCAATGCCATCCCTTATCTGGCTTCGGCATTTTACATAATGGCTCGTTTGTCTTGATCCAAGTGCAGTCCTGTGCTTTTAACCCTTGGGGCTCTGCAGCCTCCGGTGCCCACCCCCATCCCTTGCCAGGTCCTGTTCTGGAGGGCAGGAGGTTCTGGAAGGCAAGAATCACTCTGAGGGAAGGCAGGAAGAGCAGAAAGTGAGTCTGATGGGGACAGACCCCGGGGGAGCTCACCTTGTCCTGTGATGGTGCCCACCTGTGTCGCAGTTGTCCCCCGCCTCTCGAATCACCCCCACTGACCCCTATTCTTGTGCCCATTGGCACCCCTCCACGTTTCTGGCCCTCAGGGCCCCCTTTCCCTCTGCCCCTACCCTGGTCCCTTAGAGTCTTTCTCTGGGAGTCAGCTTCTCCCCCAGCTGCTGGCTGAGTCCCTCTGATAGTGGGGTTGCAGAGGCAGTGGCCTCAGCCTGATTTTGGACTCTGCCTAGAGTCTTCTGTGTGTTCCATTGTCTAGCAGATAGTGCAGACATGTCGTGCACTCCTGACTCTGGCCCTTGCCACCATCCGCCTCCAGTTTCTGGCCCTCTGTACCTCCTGGCCACCAGCCAGCTGTGTTCCTCACCTCCCACTTCCCTCCCTCTTCCTATCTGGACTCGACCCCAGCACGTAACCAAAGGTATTAAGTCAGGTCTTCCAGGCCCACAGAGCTCTCTGCCCTCTTCCTGCAGTCTCCCCTTCCTCCTATTACAGAGGGACTCTGAGCCAGAAACCCTGGTCAGCAAGTACTCCCTTTCTCAGGTCCCTTCTGCTGCTCGTCCTGGTTTCCAAGGCCTCCTCCAGATCCACCCTCTCCCTGCTGCAGCCGTTGGAATCGAGCAGGCTGCTGCCCTCCTCCTGAGCAGCTGGAACCCCCAGCTCACCTGCACAGAGCGGGGGCTGCTGACTCATGGACTGGGGGAATCTAAGCTCTAGGTTGTCTGCCTTCAGACACATGCTGAACCTGGGAGCTCAGACTGATTGTCCTGACTTCTTGCAGCCCCACGCTTCCTGCTCAGGAGCCTGCTTCGCATCACCTTCCTTGGTGGGCTAGGAAGGGACCAAGGCAAGAGCTTGCCGGGCCTCCCCTGGCTTTGGCCTCTGTGCTTGGGGCCCTGTGTGGTCAGGGCTGGCCCGGGGTAGCCCCAGAGCCAGCGGGTGGGCTCGCAGGGTGTGTGTGCACATATGTAAATGCCGTGAAGCTCCTGACACCCCTCGGTGGGGAAGGTTAAACTCTCACTCCCCACGCTTATCTGGGCACATGGACTGGTTCAGGCCAGGCATCTGATCCACCTTGGAGGAGCTCTACCAGGAGAGGGACCCTCGTCCTAGAGGTGTCTCAAAGCCAAGGCCACCCTTAAGCCATTCTGGCCTCTCACAGGTCCAGCCCCCTAGCGGGCTCTGCTTGGCTGCTGCAGGGTAGGCCTGGCCCAGATGCCCCCGTCCCTCATTTGCCAAGATCCCAGCTTCTGGGGGCTCCAGGGGGTCCCCCTGGAACATGCACATTAGACACTGGGGTGCAGTTAGGATTCTGGACCGCTGAAAACCTGTACAATAGTCCATATATTTATTCTTAAGCAAGTTATCGATAAAAAATTTAATACTAAAATGCCTTTACATAGAGTTTGCTGTTCATAAAACTTTTGTATTTTGTTTGTTTTTAGTGTTTACATTGAAAAAAAAAATCCAACCATCCTCTTAGTTTACACATTTACAAGAGTCGTGCTTATGCCAAGTTTAACCATGGTGGGGGTGGCCGCGCTGTCCGCACGCACACGGACCGAGGGGACGGGAGGAGAAAAGCAAAGGACAGAAACCCACAGACAAGGGAGAAGAACCGACGGGAGGGCAGGTGGGCCAAGAAAACGGCTGCCTGTTTGTTCGTTCCTGCCTATCAGCTTGGGGTTGGAAGCAGCCTCAGGGGCTAGTTTCTGCAGCTGGCTTTCCCCACGTGCTCTGTGACCCTGGCCGTGTCCTCTCCATGGCATCTTTCCGCTTCCTCAGCCACCAGCAGGACCTTGGCTGCCGTCTCCAGGACGACCACCAGGAATGAAATATTGCACTCGAGCTGAGACAAAGGGGAGAGTTGGGGTGGGAGAGGAAAGCTGATGTGCAGGGAACCCCTTCCTGTCCCTATACTTTCCGTGGAGCCGCCAGGAGCTGGGGAGGGGCCCTCTAGGTGCGGAGGTGGTGATTTCCTGGTTGGAAAGAAAAGGGAGCCCAGGCACCCACCGACATCCCTTGTTTCCCAGGTACCTGGTGTGGGTCTGTGGGTCTCATAAGAGCCTGTGTTAAGGAGCAGTGGCTAGCTTGGGGGGCTTTATTGGGGCTCCCGGTATAGCCAGGGGACCCTCAGTGTGGTGGGACATGGGAGCATGGAACCCTCAGTGCGGTTTTTTTTAGGGGGGCAAGGGCTGTTGGGCAGGATCTGGTTTGTTCCACCTGTCCCTCCTGGCCTCAGGAGAAGTGGAGGGGTGACGTGTTTTCCGTGGTTTGTGGGGTGGTGCTGAGGGTCAGGAGTGCTCCCCGCACCCGAGGCTGGGGTGTGGGCAGGAGGAGCCCTGCTCTGCCCCAAATACTAGTCTGCCAGGCCATCGGCCCTGCCAATGGCCACAGAAAAGACCCTAAAACTACAATAGTCCATATATTTATTCTTAAGCAAGTTATCGATAAAAATTTAATACTAAAATGCCTTTACATAGAGTTTGCTGTTCATAAAACTTTTGTATTTTGTTTGTTTTAGTGTTTACATTGAAAAAAATCCAACCATCCTCTTAGTTTACACATTTACAAGAGTCGTGCTTATGCCAAGTTTAACCATGGTGGGGGTGGCCGCGCTGTCCGCACGCACACGGACCGAGGGGACGGGAGGAGAAAAGCAAAGGACAGAAACCCACAGACAAGGGAGAAGAACCGACGGGAGGGCAGGTGGGCCAAGAAAACGGCTGCCTGTTTGTTCGTTCCTGCCTATCAGCTTGGGGTTGGAAGCAGCCTCAGGGGCTAGTTTCTGCAGCTGGCTTTCCCCACGTGCTCTGTGACCCTGGCCGTGTCCTCTCCATGGCATCTTTCCGCTTCCTCAGCCACCAGCAGGACCTTGGCTGCCGTCTCCAGGACGACCACCAGGAATGAAATATTGCACTCGAGCTGAGACAAAGGGGAGAGTTGGGGTGGGAGAGGAAAGCTGATGTGCAGGGAACCCCTTCCTGTCCCTATACTTTCCGTGGAGCCGCCAGGAGCTGGGGAGGGGCCCTCTAGGTGCGGAGGTGGTGATTTCCTGGTTGGAAAGAAAAGGGAGCCCAGGCACCCACCGACATCCCTTGTTTCCCAGGTACCTGGTGTGGGTCTGTGGGTCTCATAAGAGCCTGTGTTAAGGAGCAGTGGCTAGCTTGGGGGGCTTTATTGGGGCTCCCGGTATAGCCAGGGGACCCTCAGTGTGGTGGGACATGGGAGCATGGAACCCTCAGTGCGGTTTTTTTTAGGGGGGCAAGGGCTGTTGGGCAGGATCTGGTTTGTTCCACCTGTCCCTCCTGGCCTCAGGAGAAGTGGAGGGGTGACGTGTTTTCCGTGGTTTGTGGGGTGGTGCTGAGGGTCAGGAGTGCTCCCCGCACCCGAGGCTGGGGTGTGGGCAGGAGGAGCCCTGCTCTGCCCCAAATACTAGTCTGCCAGGCCATCGGCCCTGCCAATGGCCACAGAAAAGACCCTAAAACCTCCACGTGAGCTGGCGAGGGTCAGTTCCTTTCCTGCTCAGAGCGGAGCCTGGACAAGCTGGCCATGGAAATGGAAACCGGAAATAACTTGGAATATTTCAGGAAATCAAATCAAAACATCATCCTTTCTTATGGAAAGTTTAGAGTATTTGTTCATTTTTGCTTTGTTGTAAACCGAGGTAAGATTCATATGGCTGCCGTCACACTCTTGGGCTGGAGAGCCTGCTTCTGGTATCCCTTCTCCCCTCGAAGACCCTCATGGTCAAACTCGCCCCCAATCCTTTAGATCTCAGGAGATGAATGAAAAGGAAATAAACTCGAGTGTGACTTCTGTCTTAGACAGTCCCCCCCAAGAGATCAGCAGGTCTAATCCAGGGTCCTGTCTGATCCCTCCCGTGGCCTCTGGCCTCGTGGACCTCGCCCCCAGCTGCCTCTGTCATCAGAGATGCCCCAGTTGGAACTCAGCTAGGCTGAGGAAAACAGTGCATTTTCAAAGAACCCCCCCCCCCAAACAAAATCTCTCTACACACACACATACACAGACACACGCACACACTCACCCTTGTCACGCGTGTGGGGAAAAAAAAAAATCCTTTTCCACTTTTTTTTTCCATAAAACTTCCCCGCAGAAATACAATATTTACATAGAGAAATAAATAGACAACACACCTGATTTCTGCTTTCCCTGGTGGGAGACAGTCGGAGGTACTAGGGAAAATATGGCTTGGATTCTAATCTCTCGTGAACTGTCGATGCGGGAAAACAGAGAGGGCCGGCGGGTCCCAGTGGGGCACACAGCGGACCCTCCGCAGCAGGCGGATGGGACTGGGCTCCAACGCCTAAAAGCTCTCTCTCTTTCCAGGGGAAATAATTTAAAAAGCCTGGATCTTGCCTCGGTGGATTTGCATATTTGCTCAGACCCGCCCCTTCGAGGTGTGGGCCAGCCTCCTGCTCCGAGGCGTGGGGCTGCGGCCTCCGGTGGCTGTGGCTCGCACACCGGGCACCGCGGGGTGGGTGGGTCGCCTGCGGCCGCCTGCGCAGGCTCAGCACAGAATGGGCACGCCGTCCGCCGTCACCAGGCGCCCGGTGGTGGGGTCGTAGGTGCCTGCCAGGTAGTAGAGGTCGCGTCGGTCCTGGTACTTGCGGCTCCGTGTCATCTGCTCATACTGCTCGCGCCCCACGACCTGGCACTTGTGCGAGATGGTCTGCACGTCGTTCTCGTCCTCGTGGCAGGACTGGTACAGCGCGTTCTGCCGGGGAGGGGGTATGGAGCGCCTGGCGTCAGGGCTGGCCTGGGTCAGCACCCCCTGCCTGATCTGGGACCCTCAGTTCTGGATAAGATTTTAGCTGTGGGGCAGGGAGCCTGTGCCTGGAGCCCCAGGGGGCTGGCAGAGTGACAGAAACACTTGTTTTTGTATCGTCTGCAAACACGGCGCTCAGGGAAGGCTGGGGAGAGGGCTGAGAGCGTTTTTGGTCTTAGGCCTGTTCGGGGGTGGGGAGGCGCTGCGGAGGGTAGGACCTGTTTGGTGCTACCTGCCGCCATGGGTCACAGCCCCTTACAAGGTGAAACTATCACCTACTTCATGAGGAGTCACAGAAGCAGCTGGGGAGGGATCCAGGTGGCCTGGCTCTTAGGCCTGAGCCCTTAGCCCTGGTATTCCCTGAGGGGCCCGAGTAACCCTCGGGAAGGGAAGCCTTGAGGTGTGGGGACAGGAGCAGGGGATGTTCACAGATGACCATGCCCCTTGTTCTGGCTGCTGGTGCTGGTTGCTGAGATACCCCTTCCAAGCCCCCTCTTCTGTGTGCCCCACCAGGCGGCCCCACCTCCTCCGCCTAGGAAAATATGGCTTGGATTCTAATCTCTCGTGAACTGTCGATGCGGGAAAACAGAGAGGGCCGGCGGGTCCCAGTGGGGCACACAGCGGACCCTCCGCAGCAGGCGGATGGGACTGGGCTCCAACGCCTAAAAGCTCTCTCTCTTTCCAGGGGAAATAATTTAAAAAGCCTGGATCTTGCCTCGGTGGATTTGCATATTTGCTCAGACCCGCCCCTTCGAGGTGTGGGCCAGCCTCCTGCTCCGAGGCGTGGGGCTGCGGCCTCCGTGGCTGTGGCTCGCACACCGGGCACCGCGGGGTGGGTGGGTCGCCTGCGGCCGCCTGCGCAGGCTCAGCACAGAATGGGCACGCCGTCCGCCGTCACCAGGCGCCCGGTGGTGGGGTCGTAGGTGCCTGCCAGGTAGTAGAGGTCGCGTCGGTCCTGGTACTTGCGGCTCCGTGTCATCTGCTCATACTGCTCGCGCCCCACGACCTGGCACTTGTGCGAGATGGTCTGCACGTCGTTCTCGTCCTCGTGGCAGGACTGGTACAGCGCGTTCTGCCGGGGAGGGGGTATGGAGCGCCTGGCGTCAGGGCTGGCCTGGGTCAGCACCCCCTGCCTGATCTGGGACCCTCAGTTCTGGATAAGATTTTAGCTGTGGGGCAGGGAGCCTGTGCCTGGAGCCCCAGGGGGCTGGCAGAGTGACAGAAACACTTGTTTTTGTATCGTCTGCAAACACGGCGCTCAGGGAAGGCTGGGGAGAGGGCTGAGAGCGTTTTTGGTCTTAGGCCTGTTCGGGGGTGGGGAGGCGCTGCGGAGGGTAGGACCTGTTTGGTGCTACCTGCCGCCATGGGTCACAGCCCCTTACAAGGTGAAACTATCACCTACTTCATGAGGAGTCACAGAAGCAGCTGGGGAGGGATCCAGGTGGCCTGGCTCTTAGGCCTGAGCCCTTAGCCCTGGTATTCCCTGAGGGGCCCGAGTAACCCTCGGGAAGGGAAGCCTTGAGGTGTGGGGACAGGAGCAGGGGATGTTCACAGATGACCATGCCCCTTGTTCTGGCTGCTGGTGCTGGTTGCTGAGATACCCCTTCCAAGCCCCCTCTTCTGTGTGCCCCCACCAGGCGGCCCCACCTTCCCGTCGCTCTGCCGCTTCCCCAGCTTGGTCTCCTCCGGGTGGTAGAACCACTTGACCTTCACCACCATGTTGCTGCCCCACGACTCCCACATGCTCTCGATGCGGCCGATGTAGGGCAGGTTGGGCCGCCCGGCTGACAGGAAGACCGCACAGTCCCCGATGCGAAGCGTCTCCTTGCCCCGGACGATGGCCTTGTAGAACAGCTTCCTGGCCTTCCCCTTCATGCCACGCCTCTGCAGGAGACAGCCAGGGGCAGAGGGTGGTGAGGACCCAGACCAGCCGTGGGCAAGGGACACGGGACAGAACAACAGAGAGTGGGTGCCGGAGAGGGAGGTGGCGCGTCCTGAGTGCTGTGTGCTTGCGTGGCCAGGCCCACCTACCTGGGTGGGGCTCCCGGACCACTTCCAGAGCTGCCGGGCGGGCAGGAAGGCGGAGATCTTTGGCCGGTTTTCCACGGAGGGCAGCCGCTGCCTCCGGGACAGCTCTTTGGCTTTGGAGAAGCTCAGGGCCTCCTTGCGCTTGAGCCTGGGTCTGCTGCTGCTGGGACCCGCACCCGCCCCGCCACCAGCCACAGTGGCCCTGGACAGGAAGCAGCGCTGGGCGTGCGGGTGCGGGCCGCCCCCCTTGGAGCGCAGGGCCTCGGGCTGGGCCAGGAGCGCCGGCACGGGGTGGGTGAGGCAAGTCTGCAGCAGCAGGGCAGGGTCCTCCTCGTCCGAGCTGTAGGAGGAGCCCTCGTCGTCAGAGGAGCAGAGGCTGGAGGTGGACAGGGAGCCCGAGGAGGAGGAGGTGGACGAGCCCGAGGAGGAGGAGGACACGGACAGGCGGGCGAGGAAGCGGGAGGGCACGCCAGGGGCCAGGCCGGGCCCGTCCTCCTCCTCGTCCGAGTAGGAGCTATGGCAGTCACTGTCGCAGGGCAGCGGGTACTCAGCCTGGCCTGCGAACTTGCGCAGGGCCAGCCCCATGGGCAGTGGGTGGACGGGCCCCCGCCCCTTCCTGTCCTTGCCCACAAGTGCTGGGTGCCCGTAGCTGGGGCTGGGCAGGGGCCTCCCCGGCCTGGTCCCCGAGTCCTTGTCGCCTGCATGTAGCGCCTTGCAGTTCTTGCTCTTGGGGGAGGTCACACCCTCGTGGTCCAGCTTGACCAGGAACTCGCTGCCCGCCCGCCGCCGCCCACCCTTCTCAGCCTCTACCCGCTCAGCCTTCTTGGCCCGCAACAGCTTGTGGGCACCCCCGGGCAGGCCGGGTCCGGCCGCACTAACGAAGGGTGCGTAGGAGCTGGCCAGGCTGCTGAAGGAGTCGGCGCGGAAGCCGTTGCCGAACACGGGCGCGGCCACGCTGTGCATGGGGAACAGCGCCTCGCGGGCCCGCAGCTTCTTGGCGCTGCCGTTGAGCTGGAAGAGGTTCTGCAGCACGCCCGGCCCCTTGCCACCCGCCGCGGCAGATGCCTTCCGCTTGGTCTGCGCCACCGCGGACCAGCTCAGCAGCGGGCTGCCCCGGCGGCCCAAGAAGTGGTCTGAGGGCCCTGCGGGGGGCTTAGCGCTGGAGGTCAGGAGCTCTGCTTTGCCTGGGGAGAGGCCCGGTAGAGTCAGAGGAGCCACCTGTCCCCCTGCCCACCCCCACTCCCAAGGGTGTTCCCCACCCGGCAGTCCTACGAGTACCAGCTTTGTCTTTGCTTGCGGATTTCTTCCCAGCCGTCTTTGAGGCTTCGGAACTGTCGTGAGCCTTAGGGGACAGGCTGGGAGCGGTGGCTTCACTGGGAGGCTCAGCCTCACAGGAGGATTTCTTGGTCCTCCGGCAGCTGCTGGACACCAGCAGGGCTGGCGAGGGCTCTGTGCCTACAGGGTGGACCAGCGCCCTCAGTGCTGTGCTGCTGGGGCGCCCGCCTCCCCATGCATCTCCCCTTAGGGGACCCGGGAGCTAATGTCTGGACCCACAGGAGGCCCGCCCCACCTCCAGCCATAAGAGGCTGACCCGTGAAGGGAAGGACCCCCACCCTGGAGGGCCCCGGGGCTCACACTGGATCTTGAAGTCCGGAGGCAGCAGCCTGATGTTGGAGACGGCGATGTGGCCGGTGTCCCCATCGTCAAACTCCACCACCACGGAGTCCAGGTCCTCCTCCTCATCACTGGAGGCACCTGGAGACAGGGCCCACCTGAGCACGCTGCCCTCCGCTCAGGGCCCGAGAGGTTCTCCCCGGGGACCAGGTCGCCAGGACAGGAGGGTGACAGGATGGGCTCGGAGCGTCTGATAAATGATGCTGGGGCATTCTGCTCCCTGATCACATTTGACCTTGGAGCCGCCATGGCATCCAGGAGCCGCCTGCCTTCCCTCCACCTCCTGACGTGCGGCCAGAGAGGCAATATTACTGCCATCCATCACCCGTATCCCGGGGCCCACGTGCAGGGACGCAGGGCCCCGATCGCCCCCTAAGCACACGCACATGTGTGCAGACACATGCCTGGCTGAGGCCTGCTGGCCCACTTGCCCATCCAGCCATCAGACCGCAGGGTCCCCACATTCCGTGCTGGGGGAGGCGCCAGAAGGAGTCACCCCAGGAAAACTGGTGCCCAGGGGACTAGTTTATGAGCCTCGGATCCGGGGCTCTGGGGCCCCTCTTTGCCAGGCCTTCTGGTCAGCCAGAGGCCCCGCCCTGTCCCACCCCAGGGACCCCCTTGGCCTTTTCCTGGTGACCAAGGAGCTGATGATACTGTCTGCCCTATGTGACCTGCTCTGGCCTGGGAAGCAGTTCTTCTTTGAGAGACAGGGTCTCCTCCCTGGCACTCTGGGGGTCTTTCAAGGGCCTCGGGTCTGTAGCTCCGTCAGACGGGAGGGGTTGACAGGCCTTGCTGGGGGTCTCCGGTGGGGCTCACCTCGCACCACGTTGCCTGGGTACTGGCGAGGGCTCTGTGCCTACAGGGTGGACCAGCGCCCTCAGTGCTGTGCTGCTGGGGCGCCCGCCTCCCCATGCATCTCCCCTTAGGGGACCCGGGAGCTAATGTCTGGACCCACAGGAGGCCCGCCCCACCTCCAGCCATAAGAGGCTGACCCGTGAAGGGAAGGACCCCCACCCTGGAGGGCCCCGGGGCTCACACTGGATCTTGAAGTCCGGAGGCAGCAGCCTGATGTTGGAGACGGCGATGTGGCCGGTGTCCCCATCGTCAAACTCCACCACCACGGAGTCCAGGTCCTCCTCCTCATCACTGGAGGCACCTGGAGACAGGGCCCACCTGAGCACGCTGCCCTCCGCTCAGGGCCCGAGAGGTTCTCCCCGGGGACCAGGTCGCCAGGACAGGAGGGTGACAGGATGGGCTCGGAGCGTCTGATAAATGATGCTGGGGCATTCTGCTCCCTGATCACATTTGACCTTGGAGCCGCCATGGCATCCAGGAGCCGCCTGCCTTCCCTCCACCTCCTGACGTGCGGCCAGAGAGGCAATATTACTGCCATCCATCACCCGTATCCCGGGGCCCACGTGCAGGGACGCAGGGCCCCGATCGCCCCCTAAGCACACGCACATGTGTGCAGACACATGCCTGGCTGAGGCCTGCTGGCCCACTTGCCCATCCAGCCATCAGACCGCAGGGTCCCCACATTCCGTGCTGGGGGAGGCGCCAGAAGGAGTCACCCCAGGAAAACTGGTGCCCAGGGGACTAGTTTATGAGCCTCGGATCCGGGGCTCTGGGGCCCCTCTTTGCCAGGCCTTCTGGTCAGCCAGAGGCCCCGCCCTGTCCCACCCCAGGGACCCCCTTGGCCTTTTCCTGGTGACCAAGGAGCTGATGATACTGTCTGCCCTATGTGACCTGCTCTGGCCTGGGAAGCAGTTCTTCTTTGAGAGACAGGGTCTCCTCCCTGGCACTCTGGGGGTCTTTCAAGGGCCTCGGGTCTGTAGCTCCGTCAGACGGGAGGGGTTGACAGGCCTTGCTGGGGGTCTCCGGTGGGGCTCACCTCGCACCACGTTGCCTGGGTACAGGCAGCGGGACTTCTGGCTCCAGTAGGCGCAGACCCTCGTGCCGGGGGGGAGGTACCGGCTGGACTGCGGTCGGACATCCAGCACCTGCGGGGACAGTTGTTCGGTGGCCGTGAGTGGGCAGGGCTGGCCGAGGGGTGCCCAGGAGGGGCTGGGTGCAGCCAGGCCCACCTCCCTGGGGTGGCGAGCCGAGCAGGGGCTGTCCCCTCACCGCCTCCTGCAGCAGCTGCTCCAGCGAGTAGATCCTTTGGCGGTTGCCTCTCTCACCCTCGATGACAATGCTGTAGCTGAGGGGCATGGGAGGGGGAGCATGAGACTGGCCTGCAGGTCTCCCACCCACGCCCTCCCTGGGCACGCCAGGGGCCTCACATGTCGGGGGGCTGCAGGGTCCTGACGCTGCCCGCGTACAGCAGACTGTCCTCCTTGGGGATGAGCACGGGCAGCCCGTCCTGCAGGTCCTCCTTGTGGATGGTGCAGGAGCGCGCTGCGGAGACCGGGGTGTCAGCGCCGGCCCCGGCCTGCCGGCCGCTGCCCCCGCACGCCCAGCGCCCCCTCCTGGCCTCTCACCCAGGGCGGCGCTCTGCTCGGCGCTCAGGGGGCCACTGGCCTCCTCCTCTTCCTCCTCCTCCTCTGAGAGGCTGCTGCTGTCTTCAAACTCAAAGTCGTCCTCCACAGCAAAGCTCTCCAGCAGCCGACTCACCGCCCGGCCCTTGCCCTGGGGGCCAGAGGGATCAGCTCCCTTGGGACAGGTGGGAGGGGTCAGGGCTGGCCGGGCCCTGGGCTCGGGGTGGGGATGCTACCTGTTTGCCGACAGCCTTGCTTTTCACCTTGCCCGCCTTCCTGCCCCTCCCCAGGATGGCCTTGGCGTTGCGGGGAGACAAGGCGATGGACAGGGCCCCGTTCTTCCGCTGTTGGAAGAGAAGGGTGAGGGGAGGGTGGCACCGACCTCCCTGCCCCCAGCTGGCCCATGGAGTGACCCAAGCAGACCCTGAATATGAGTCCCAGGGTGTGACTTAGCGCAGCAAGGACAGAAAGAGTGGGGTGAGAGTCCCTGAAGGTGTTCTGCCTCTCGCACCCACCCTGCTGGGCCCAGGACCCTGGGGCGCCTGCCAGCCCTCACCCGAAGCCCTGGCTGGAGCACGGTGGTCTTGCGCGTGGCTCTCTTGAGGCGCTCGCTGGCCAGCCTGCTGCCCTCCTCGTGGCAGGCGAAGGCCCGGGCAGGGCTGCAGAGAGCTACCCGGCCTGGTGTGGCCCCCGGCTCTGCCCGCAGGCTGCCCTTGGCCTTGCCCTTGGCTTTCTTCTTGCCGGGCCCACCTGGGGGCCTGCGCCCCGGGGCCCGCTCCAGCTTGCTGCCCACCTTGGCCTTCACTGTCCTTCGCTTGACCTTGACCTCACTCTCGGGGCTGGACAGGCGGCAGGCCCCTGGGGAGGGAGGGAAGCACGGAAGCCGTCACAGGAGCCCCAGCTGCCAGTTGGGGCTGCCCCCCCGGCCCGGCCTGCCCCAGCCCACCCTTGCCCCCTGGGTACCTAGCAAGCCCTGCCTCTCCTTCTTCTTCTTGGCCTTCTGGTTGGCCTCCATCTTGACCACGGAGGAAGGCGAGGGCCCCAGCACAGCCACACGGGCTCCAGCGTGGAGCACTAGCCCAGGCTCCTTGGGGGGCCCTTCTGTCTCCAACAGACCGTCGCAGTTTTCACTGTCAGAGCCGCTGTCTGTGGGGAGGTGGATGGTCCAGGTAACTTGGCAACAGAGCAGCACCATTTGGGGGTGGGCTGGGGGGAGGGGGTCATTCACTTGTGCGGATGTGTTGGGGCCGAGCAGAGCTGCACTGTTATCTGGGGGCTGCTTCGAGGGCAGACACCTGGGCCAGGTGACTTCCCTGGACTTCCCTTTTCCTGCCTCAGTTTTCCTTCCTTATGCCCTGGACAGTGGGGCAGCCACCTCGCAGGGCTGAGGGCTCCTGTCCCCCGGCAGCCCCTTTCCCTCCCTCAGATGCCCCCCTGCTTCCTGCTTCCCCTTCCTTTCCTTTGTTCTTTCCCAGATGGGACCTGGAGGAGGGGCAGGGACCGGCAGAGAGGAAGCCTCTGTTTTTCCAGGCTCTTGGGTCTGGATGTGTGTCTGCTGGGGGCGAGATAACCCCTTCGGTCACCTGGCTGGACGCTGCAGGAAGGCCGGCTGGAGCAGGCGGAGGGCTATTTTTAGCCCCTCTTTCCAGGATGGATAAAGCGGTCCCTTTCCTCCCGGTGGCCCTCTGGGGGGGCGGGGGCACGGAGACTCCATCCTGGCCCAGTGGGACGCTCTCCCCGGGTCCGGCATATGCCAAGAGCCCTCACCGGCTCCAGTGGCTGTTCCAGCTCGTGCCTGACCACTCCCCCAGTGACCGTGGAGGTCCTGGCTGTGTTGCTTGGACCGACAACTTGCCTGCCTCACGTGCTGCGGCCGCCGGTGGCTGAGCTGGGTACTTAGGGGTCTCCCTGCCGCCAATGCCGCCATCGGGCTGTGGGTGCCGGGCCGCCCCGGACACCTTGGCATTCTTGGCTCGTGACAGCTTCTTCCGGATGCGACCCCCCGGGGTGGCCTCCTTCCTCCGGAAGGGGCTGAGGCTGGCGGGCAGCCCCTTGCTCTTGACCTTCGGCTTCAGCTGGGCCACCTTGTGGGCTACGGCAGATGCCAAGTCACCCTGGCTGCCGCTCTTCTTGCACCGAACCTTCTCCTGTGGACGTGCAGGCGGAGGCTGCAGTCACGGGGCCCCGAGCCACGGCCCTGTGACCTCCGGCCTCCCCTCTGCTAGTGCTAGGCGAGGGAGGTGACACGTCATTGGCTTTGTCCTCCACGTCACTGGCGGCGAGGACTCTGGTCCTCAGGTGCAGGGGGCCTAAACTTGTGTCTGTCCTGTCCCTCATTTCACAGCCTCCCCAGGTGCCCAACCCACTCAGGTTCGGGGAGGGAGGTCAAGGGCCCAAGTGTCTATCATGTCCTGGAGAGAGCGGCCAGCCTCCTCTACGGGAGGCAAAGGGACAACAGATTCAGACCCACCTCTCACCTGTCTCTCTCTCAGGACCCTAGAATATGGGCAGGGTAGGAGGCCCCTATACTGAGAAGGAACGGAGTGCTGGCACCCATGGGAGCGTCCGTCCCGGGGAGCAGCAGCTGTCCTTGGCCCCACACCTACTACAGGAACGGGGTGCTGTTTTCCAGGCTCTTGGGTCTGGATGTGTGTCTGCTGGGGGCGAGATAACCCCTTCGGTCACCTGGCTGGACGCTGCAGGAAGGCCGGCTGGAGCAGGCGGAGGGCTATTTTTAGCCCCTCTTTCCAGGATGGATAAAGCGGTCCCTTTTCCCTCCCGGTGGCCCTCTGGGGGGGCGGGGGCACGGAGACTCCATCCTGGCCCAGTGGGACGCTCTCCCCGGGTCCGGCATATGCCAAGAGCCCTCACCGGCTCCAGTGGCTGTTCCAGCTCGTGCCTGACCACTCCCCCAGTGACCGTGGAGGTCCTGGCTGTGTTGCTTGGACCGACAACTTGCCTGCCTCACGTGCTGCGGCCGCCGGTGGCTGAGCTGGGTACTTAGGGGTCTCCCTGCCGCCAATGCCGCCATCGGGCTGTGGGTGCCGGGCCGCCCCGGACACCTTGGCATTCTTGGCTCGTGACAGCTTCTTCCGGATGCGACCCCCCGGGGTGGCCTCCTTCCTCCGGAAGGGGCTGAGGCTGGCGGGCAGCCCCTTGCTCTTGACCTTCGGCTTCAGCTGGGCCACCTTGTGGGCTACGGCAGATGCCAAGTCACCCTGGCTGCCGCTCTTCTTGCACCGAACCTTCTCCTGTGGACGTGCAGGCGGAGGCTGCAGTCACGGGGCCCCGAGCCACGGCCCTGTGACCTCCGGCCTCCCCTCTGCTAGTGCTAGGCGAGGGAGGTGACACGTCATTGGCTTTGTCCTCCACGTCACTGGCGGCGAGGACTCTGGTCCTCAGGTGCAGGGGGCCTAAACTTGTGTCTGTCCTGTCCCTCATTTCACAGCCTCCCCAGGTGCCCAACCCACTCAGGTTCGGGGAGGGAGGTCAAGGGCCCAAGTGTCTATCATGTCCTGGAGAGAGCGGCCAGCCTCCTCTACGGGAGGCAAAGGGACAACAGATTCAGACCCACCTCTCACCTGTCTCTCTCTCAGGACCCTAGAATATGGGCAGGGTAGGAGGTACCCCCTATACTGAGAAGGAACGGAGTGCTGGCACCCATGGGAGCGTCCGTCCCGGGGGAGCAGCAGCTGTCCTTGGCCCCCCACACCCTATTCTACAGGTATACACCTGATGTGGTAGACATCGTGGGCCTGTGACCTACGACCCGTATGTGCTCATAATAAGCAGAGGAATGGGGGTGTCCTGGAGCATACCCAGCTCCCGGTCATACCTGCAGCTTCAGCGACCCACCTCTGGGTGAGGCACATGAAGCTTGCTGGGTCTCATCTGCTCATCTGAGCAATGGGACCCCAGTCGGGGGGTAGCGTGGGGTGGGGTGGCAGAGTTCAGCCTGGGGCTGCTCTTCGGCCTGCCCCCGTCCTGCCTGTCTGGCATCCGGCACCCAGCCTGAGGGCGAGGCTGCAGCGGGACTCACCGCAGACGCAGGCTGCAGCCCCTCGTAGGCGCCCTTGTCCAGCCGGCCTCGCTTCTTGGAAGGCTCATCATCGCCAGCCCGCAGCTCAGCACACAGCAGGCTCAGGCTGGACCGCACTGCCCTGGGAGTATGGGGGCTCAGGTCACACCTGGACACCGGGGCCTCGTCCCCGCGACAGTCCCTGGGTGGCCGCCAAGGCGCCGCAGTGGGTCGTGCAGTGCGGCTGTGTTTCTTTCCTGGCCAAGGCTGTGTCCCTGGGCCAGGCTCCTTCAAGCACACAGAGCTGCCGAGGGGCTGGGGAGCTGAGCCCGTGCTGAGCCCCTCGGGCACCCATGACCCAGGCGACCCCCTCTGCCTGCTGCTCAGGAGCCACAGCTCTCCAGGCATGTGGACCACTGTGTGACCTGGACTGTGGCCTCAGCCTATCTACCTGGAATATGGGGATGCTTTTCATTGGGCCTCTCTGCAAGGCTGGGGTGGAGTCATGCAGGTCTTAGGCCTGGCCCTAAGGGAGTCCAAAAGCCAGCAGCTACTGCAGCTAGAACCAAGAGGCCACCAGGAGAGGCTGCTGAGAAGGGGGTCCACTTGAAGCATCTTTGCCACGGCCAGGAGAAAGATGGGGGGCAGCGGCCGGAGAACCTCGTGCCCAGGCGCTCTGCCTCCCTGCCGCCAGGACTCCCACTGTTGGGCTCAGACCCCTTAGAAATGTATCCTCAGTTTCCAGTCTCAAAGGAGGGGCTCTGCATTCCCCCACCTGGCTCCTGGCAGCTGCTGACTCAGCCTTTTCCCCACGTCCCACAGGTGTGAGTCTGTGAGCTCCGCTCTGTCCTTGGCCAGGCAGGGCAGGGGCCAGGTCTCTTGCCTGCCCCGTCCTGCCTGTCTGGCATCCGGCACCCAGCCTGAGGCGAGGCTGCAGCGGGACTCACCGCAGACGCAGGCTGCAGCCCTCGTAGGCGCCCTTGTCCAGCCGGCCTCGCTTCTTGGAAGGCTCATCATCGCCAGCCCGCAGCTCAGCACACAGCAGGCTCAGGCTGGACCGCACTGCCCTGGGAGTATGGGGGCTCAGGTCACACCTGGACACCGGGGCCTCGTCCCCGCGACAGTCCCTGGGTGGCCGCCAAGGCGCCGCAGTGGGTCGTGCAGTGCGGCTGTGTTTCTTTCCTGGCCAAGGCTGTGTCCCTGGGCCAGGCTCCTTCAAGCACACAGAGCTGCCGAGGGGCTGGGGAGCTGAGCCCGTGCTGAGCCCCTCGGGCACCCATGACCCAGGCGACCCCCTCTGCCTGCTGCTCAGGAGCCACAGCTCTCCAGGCATGTGGACCACTGTGTGACCTGGACTGTGGCCTCAGCCTATCTACCTGGAATATGGGGATGCTTTTCATTGGGCCTCTCTGCAAGGCTGGGGTGGAGTCATGCAGGTCTTAGGCCTGGCCCTAAGGGAGTCCAAAAGCCAGCAGCTACTGCAGCTAGAACCAAGAGGCCACCAGGAGAGGCTGCTGAGAAGGGGGTCCACTTGAAGCATCTTTGCCACGGCCAGGAGAAAGATGGGGGGCAGCGGCCGGAGAACCTCGTGCCCAGGCGCTCTGCCTCCCTGCCGCCAGGACTCCCACTGTTGGGCTCAGACCCCTTAGAAATGTATCCTCAGTTTCCAGTCTCAAAGGAGGGGCTCTGCATTCCCCCACCTGGCTCCTGGCAGCTGCTGACTCAGCCTTTTCCCCACGTCCCACAGGTGTGAGTCTGTGAGCTCCGCTCTGTCCTTGGCCAGGCAGGGGCAGGGGGCCAGGTCTCTTGCCTGCCCTCTCCCTTACCCACACAGCCTTAATGCAAATGAGTCACAGACGGAGGCTGAGGGCCCTGACCCTTGTGTGGCCAGGAGTCAACTTTTACCTTCCTGCCCTGAGAGGCCAGGCAGGAAGCCGGCAGGCAGCCATGCATGGCCCGGGCCACGGCCCTCCCACTTCCTGCCTGGGTCCAACCGTCGGGAGCTACTTTAGGGCCGGGCCCCAAAGAGGGATGGAAAGTGGATAGCAGCCTGAGGCGGGGAGAGGGAACCCCAGTGCTTAGGAAGGGAAGGCCGTGGCTTTGGTTTCCTTCCCCACCCAACCGGGGCCTGCTTTCTTAAGTCAGTGGAGAAAGCGGGCAAAATGCGGAGCACCAGGACTGGGCTTCCAGGGTTGGGCAGGTGCTTGACGCCAGGTGGGTCTGAGGGAAGCGTGGGGCAGCCGCGACAGGGGTTCCCTGATAGGGCCCCCAGCCAGGCCCTGGCCTTCGCCAGCAGCGCCCCCAGTTCTGGCTGGTCCTCAAAGGGAGCTCCCTGGGGCCCCTGCCGGGAGACACCTGGGCTGGGCAAGGGACAGCCCGGGGAGGCTCCAGCCATATGGTGCGTCCCCTCCCCCGCCCGCAGCCAGGCGACCTCCCCCCCTTGTACCCTTCTCCGCATTTGCTAATGTTTTGTGACATAAAGCCCTGAGATTAATTTTTTGCCTCTGTCTTAATTGAAGGAACCATTTAGTGCCGATTTAACTATTATTACCAAATCATCAGGATTGATGCAGTGCGCACACGCCGCGCCAATCGTGTTTGGAGGAGCTCGAGGATTTATGCAAATGGGCCTGCCGGAGAGGCAATTTGTAGCCGAGAAGGACAATTATACCAGGCCGGGAGTGCCCAGGCGCTCTGCCTCCCTGCCGCCAGGACTCCCACTGTTGGGCTCAGACCCCTTAGAAATGTATCCTCAGTTTCCAGTCTCAAAGGAGGGGCTCTGCATTCCCCCACCTGGCTCCTGGCAGCTGCTGACTCAGCCTTTTCCCCACGTCCCACAGGTGTGAGTCTGTGAGCTCCGCTCTGTCCTTGGCCAGGCAGGGGCAGGGGGCCAGGTCTCTTGCCTGCCCTCTCCCTTACCCACACAGCCTTAATGCAAATGAGTCACAGACGGAGGCTGAGGGCCCTGACCCTTGTGTGGCCAGGAGTCAACTTTTACCTTCCTGCCCTGAGAGGCCAGGCAGGAAGCCGGCAGGCAGCCATGCATGGCCCGGGCCACGGCCCTCCCACTTCCTGCCTGGGTCCAACCGTCGGGAGCTACTTTAGGGCCGGGCCCCAAAGAGGGATGGAAAGTGGATAGCAGCCTGAGGCGGGGAGAGGGAACCCCAGTGCTTAGGAAGGGAAGGCCGTGGCTTTGGTTTCCTTCCCCACCCAACCGGGGCCTGCTTTCTTAAGTCAGTGGAGAAAGCGGGCAAAATGCGGAGCACCAGGACTGGGCTTCCAGGGTTGGGCAGGTGCTTGACGCCAGGTGGGTCTGAGGGAAGCGTGGGGCAGCCGCGACAGGGGTTCCCTGATAGGGCCCCCAGCCAGGCCCTGGCCTTCGCCAGCAGCGCCCCCAGTTCTGGCTGGTCCTCAAAGGGAGCTCCCTGGAGCCCCTGCCGGGAGACACCTGGGCTGGGCAAGGGACAGCCCGGGGAGGCTCCAGCCATATGGTGCGTCCCCTCCCCCGCCCGCAGCCAGGCGACCTCCCCCCCTTGTACCCTTCTCCGCATTTGCTAATGTTTTGTGACATAAAGCCCTGAGATTAATTTTTTGCCTCTGTCTTAATTGAAGGAACCATTTAGTGCCGATTTAACTATTATTACCAAATCATCAGGATTGATGCAGTGCGCACACGCCGCGCCAATCGTGTTTGGAGGAGCTCGAGGATTTATGCAAATGGGCCTGCCGGGAGAGGCAATTTGTAGCCGAGAAGGACAATTATACCAGGCCCGGGAGTGCGCCAACGATTGCGCTGGGCGGGTAATGGATAATAACCGCGTGCCGGCAGCCGTGTGCAGCACCGCAGCGTGACCAACGACTCTATACGGTGCAGATAAAGAGGCTTTTACGCCACGCCGCCTCGCACTCGTGGGACCGGGCGGGGGCTGGGTCCGGGCAGGGGGTCGGCCATGGCCCCGACCACGGCCAGGTGCGCGGGGCTGGTGTGGCCCTGCGCCAGGCCCAGGAGGAGGGGCTTGTCTGCATGGCTGAGCTCCGGCCCCCGACGCCACCACGCTCACCACTGCGGCTGGTCTGGTGTTCTGAGCATGGGCGCTGGGTCTTCAGGAGAAGCTGTGAGGGAGGCCCTGCCTCCTGGGGAGCCAGAGAGGAGTCCAGTCCCACTGCCTAGGCCTCAAGAGCCCCTGGGCCAGCCCAACTGCACGGAGTAACCTCCCACAGTAGACAGCCCATGGGGCCGTTGCACCCAGGACTCACTTGACTTTCTTGCCGTCGCTGGGCCGCAGGGCAGGCAGCAGGCTGGAGTATTTGCGCTTCCGCGGCCGGCCAGGCCCTCGTCTGGCAGGGCTCCTTGAGCTCTCGTCTCTCCTGGGGGTCACAGGAAGGGGGGGTCAGAGGCTGGCGCCCGTCCTGACTCCCTAACAGGGACCCAACAGAGGTCACTGCCTTTGGGGGCTGTGGGTTGAGCAGGCTGTCTGTCCCAAGGCTTGGCCTTGGAAGCCTGGCTCCCGATGGATGAGCCAGGGTCCCGACGATCCCCACCATCCCTGCTTCCTGGTTCCAGTCATCCTGCACAGGTCAGGTGAGCTCCCACCCCTGCCAAGGTAGCCCTGGGGTTCCCTCTGCCCCCAAACCCCAATCCTGCCCTGACACCACTACCCTCACCCTTTGCCCCGCTCCCCAAGGACCAGCCTCTGTCCTGCACCCCCGCTCTGCTGCTTGGTGGTTCTTCTAACCCCCACGTACCCCACCTTGGTTTCTCTGCTGGGTGAATGCCTCATCTCTCCAATGCCTCTGGAGGCCCTCCCAGGCCCCACTTCTGGCCCCACTCAGCCCAGCACACACAAGTTGACTTCTGCCCACAAGATGGTGGCCCTGGGCTGGGCCCGGCCGCCTCTGCCCCAGTGCCCGAATGGGGGGCGTCTCCACAAGCCACACGCCGGCCCTCCCCGTCCCACCGCCAGCCCGGGCCATACTCATGGTCGTGCCTGCGCTGCAGCCGGGCCAGCTCCCGCTGCTTCTCCTTGTAGCGCCTCTGCAGCTCCGCCAGCTGCACACGCATCTCCACCTCCTGCGTGTCCAGCCGATCGATGGCAGCCTTCAGCGGGCACACCTAGTGGGCAGGGGCACAGGGGCCTGTGAGCCCAACCAGGGGGACCATGATGGGGCGGGCGGGCGGCCAACCTGGGCACTCGAGGTCCCCCCACTGTCAGGGCAGTGGGCAATGGGGGGGTGACCTGGGCCCCCACTCACAGGCTTGGTCTTGGGGGTCCAAGTGTCCTTGCGTTGCAGGATCTGCATGCGAGGCGTGAGCGTGGGAGCCCTGCCGGGGTCAGCAGTGGGGGGCTGGGCTGAGGAGGCGGGGGTGTCCCCGCTAGCCGCTTCCACCAAGGACCAGGCTGAGGCCAGTGTGGCCAGGCGCTGCAGGTTGAAGGCCAGCACATCCTCCTCCTCTGCAGGGGACACGGGGGTCAGTGTGTGAGGACAGCAGGCCACACGCGGTCCCTCGAAGAGGCTCCTGATGGTTGCCTGCATCTCAGCGCAGCCTAGACTGCCCCTCTCCCTCACCCTGAGAGCGCCCCTGCCCCCAACCTCGACTTCGCCCACAGGCAGCTGGGCTCCCTGAGACGTGCAGACCAAGGGTGAGGCAGTCGGGAACGATAAGAAGGGCCTTGGGTCAGGCACCTAGCCCTTTCCTCAGCTCTGGGTGAGGGAGACGTCACCCTTGGCTACTGCAGGCCAGGCCAGTTGGAATGGCACAAGCACTCAGAACAGCGACCAGACAATTTCGCTGAGGCACGTGGCTTATTATGCTTCTCAACAGAATCGCATTGTGTTTTTGCTCTCTTCCGGATTCCTGAAAACCCAGGATGTCACAGCCCATCCCCTTGGAGGCCCTCCCAGGCCCCACTTCTGGCCCCACTCAGCCCAGCACACAAGTTGACTTCTGCCCACAAGATGGTGGCCCTGGGCTGGGCCCGGCCGCCTCTGCCCCAGTGCCCGAATGGGGGGCGTCTCCACAAGCCACACGCCGGCCCTCCCCGTCCCACCGCCAGCCCGGGCCATACTCATGGTCGTGCCTGCGCTGCAGCCGGGCCAGCTCCCGCTGCTTCTCCTTGTAGCGCCTCTGCAGCTCCGCCAGCTGCACACGCATCTCCACCTCCTGCGTGTCCAGCCGATCGATGGCAGCCTTCAGCGGGCACACCTAGTGGGCAGGGGCACAGGGGCCTGTGAGCCCAACCAGGGGGACCATGATGGGGCGGGCGGGCGGCCAACCTGGGCACTCGAGGTCCCCCCACTGTCAGGGCAGTGGGCAATGGGGGGGTGACCTGGGCCCCCACTCACAGGCTTGGTCTTGGGGGTCCAAGTGTCCTTGCGTTGCAGGATCTGCATGCGAGGCGTGAGCGTGGGAGCCCTGCCGGGGTCAGCAGTGGGGGGCTGGGCTGAGGAGGCGGGGCTGTCCCCGCTAGCCGCTTCCACCAAGGACCAGGCTGAGGCCAGTGTGGCCAGGCGCTGCAGGTTGAAGGCCAGCACATCCTCCTCCTCTGCAGGGGACACGGGGGTCAGTGTGTGAGGACAGCAGGCCACACGCGGTCCCTCGAAGAGGCTCCTGATGGTTGCCTGCATCTCAGCGCAGCCTAGACTGCCCCTCTCCCTCACCCTGAGAGCGCCCCTGCCCCCAACCTCGACTTCGCCCACAGGCAGCTGGGCTCCCTGAGACGTGCAGACCAAGGGTGAGGCAGTCGGGAACGATAAGAAGGGCCTTGGGTCAGGCACCTAGCCCTTTCCTCAGCTCTGGGTGAGGGAGACGTCACCCTTGGCTACTGCAGGCCAGGCCAGTTGGAATGGCACAAGCACTCAGAACAGCGACCAGACAATTTCGCTGAGGCACGTGGCTTATTATGCTTCTCAACAGAATCGCATTGTGTTTTTGCTCTCTTCCGGATTCCTGAAAACCCAGGATGTCACAGCCCTGGTGAGGGGAGAGAGATGCGGGGTCAGAGCCTGGCCAGCGGAGGGCAGTGTCCATTCATGAGACAGGCCTGGAGTGACAATTCGGCCTGAGTACAACCACAGGGAGGGGTTGGTGGCAGGTGGGCTCACCCCTCGAAGAGCTACAGCTGGGGAAGGAATTAGCCAGGATGAGCCCTGTGGGGTCAGATACTGTGCCTAAGGCCAGAGGTGCCCAGTGGGGAGTCAAGATTTCTAAATCACATAGCCAGCTCTGCCCTCCCAGAAGGCCTGCAAGCAGCAATGCCCCAGTGCTAGTGAGCATACTTCGCCCTCTGGACTTGGCTTCTAATATCCTCTGAGGAAAGGAATCGGGCCTGGGGAGATGGCTGAGAGGTTCGGGGTGAGCTCGGAACACCAGAAGTGCTCTCAAAATGATGCAGCTCAAGGGGCCACATCTGAGACAATTGACTCACCAGATTCAATAGTGACAGTGACACCTTATAATCGATTGAAACGAATAAAGGTCCACAAATCATGATGATAGAAATAAATTAATGAGTGAATCCAGTATTTGAGGAGGAATGAGATATCACACCATTTCAAAGATACTCCCCATGAGATACTTAGGACTAAAAAAGGGGAGGTGCCTGGCCACAGCCTGGATGGAACCATCAGGGTGACCGGCCCTCAGTCACTGGATAAAGCACAAGTGAATGCCAGAAGGTCAACCCTCGGGGTGCAGTGCTGGGTCAAGGCCAGAGGTGGGTGCTGGGAAGGCGGGGGAGGGGCTGAGGGGACTTTCTTCTCCCACCTCAAGCTAGGGCAGTGACGTTTGCAAATTTCATTTCAGCTAAAAATTCCCCAGGGTCTCCCTGCCTCTTGGGGTCACTGTGACTGGTAAGAAGCCCCTCTGCTCCTCCCTGCCCCTCATTCAGGCCTTCCTGAACACACCTCCTCACTCCTCAGGCTAAGCCTGCTGAGCCTGCAAAGTCTTGCACATGAGCTCCGGGCGGGGCGGGGCTCGAGGAGATGGCAGGGCTGGTTGTGGTGCTGGGTTCTTCTCTGGCTCTTAACAACACCCTGCCTTGCTCTCTGGTTCAAGGAGCTGTGGGGACAGACATTAATAACCTTACGCCCAAGTCTCCAGCTCTATAGGCTCCGTCCCAGGAGGGACGTGGGGCTGGGCTGTCCAGGCAGGTTGAGGGCTCCACAGGCACAGCAGAGAGCCAAGCCTTGGGCTGCCTCCTAAGCAGCCAGGCAGGTAGAGGCTAGGAGGGCCAAGAGAAAGGAGGAGGAGGGAGTGTAGGTCAGCAAAGCAGATCAAAAGGGGGTCTGGGAGCTAGAGGCAGCTCATCATCTAAACCAGGGGGGCCGCTCAGGAACGAAGGGGCAACTATACTGAGGAAGAGCTGGTACCTGGGCTTCACAAAATTCCAGGGTAGATGGGAAGGGCGGTGGGCCTCATGGCTCCTGGCAGCCCCTCCAAGTGCAGCGTGGAGCATTCTGGGTACCTTGGAGATGACCTCTGCAGGCAGGCCTCATCATCCACAGTCAGACAAGTGAATGGCCAGAGGTGTTTGACTCCTTCCCACCCCAGGGCTCTGTCTGGGGCCTGAGTCCCTGCCCGCTGGGCTCCCTGGACTCGAGCCCAGGTGAGCGATAAGCCAGGGTCCTGTGGCCAAGTCCTACTGGTCCGGGCCATGAGGGGTCTGGACTCCCACGCCAGTGAGGGTGGAGCTGGCCCCAGCCTGGGAGCAAACCATGCGGCCTGGCTATGGAGCCGGGGCCACGTCACCTTTCTAAACCTGGTCACTGCCTCATCCCCACTTCTCAGGGCTCCCCATCTGGCTTTCACCAGCTCTGCCCGGCCTGGGATGTACTTCAGAGGGTCTCCTCCCTCCTGGCCCTCTGGGATCTTCCGCCGCCCCCTCTACTCCACAACCTGGCCTGTTCCCGGGACAGTGTTCTCCCGCCTTTTCCTCAGAAAACGAGCTGATTTCCTAATTAATTTCAGGCAAAGCAGTCACTGAGCTTGTAGGAAGCAGCTCCAGAGCTGCGAGGCTGCGCAGACCGGCCAGTTAACTGGGACAGAGGGAGGGGCGGGCCTGGGAGCAGCAGGAAGGTTAGGAGGCGAGGGTGAAGACCCGAGGGCTCCAAGAGGGGAGAGTGGGGGGCTTGGGAGAAACGGGAGGGAAGAGCGGGGGCTGGGCGGTTCCAGGAGGGAAGGGCAGGGTGGAGACCCAGCAGGGGCAGCAGGGCCTGGCCTGGCCTGGCCGCTGCAAGGCCCGCAATGGACCACACGTGGTCTCCATGTGAGCATCCATTCAGTGAATGGGCACGGGGCCAGCAGGCATTCACAGGCACGGGCCGGGTGACCACACACATGGTGCCTGGCATCGGCTCAGCACACCCTCACGCCAGCCACACTCACCAGGTGACATGGGCACCAGAGGCCCTGCCCGGGGCGGCCCACCTCACCCGTCCAGGGGTCCTGACTGGTAAGGGCTCTCCAGCTCAGTCTCCTCAGCACAGTGGTGGCCCCTCTGGTCAGACAGCAGAGGAGTGCCCCAGAGGTCTTCTGGGAAATTAACTTCACAAGAACTTTCACTTATCTCCCTGCAGCCCAAGAGGTGCTGGCAGCTGGCTGTGGGCTGGAGGGGTTTCATGAGGTGGGAAGAGGGACAGGCCAGCTGAAGATGTGGTTGGGTTCTTTCTAAAGGTCAAGCGGGCACAATGCCGGGCTGGGGATGCCCGCCCCTGCCCCCCAGGGACTCCAGTTGGGAGAGCCCGGGTGAGGTCCCTGGTAGGTACCTAAGGGCCAAAGAGGCCTAAGCAGAGGCCTGGACCTCAAGCAGGGTGCAGGAAGCCCAGGAGCCTCTTGCCCTGCAGGTCAGCCCTGGGGCCTGGTGAAGCTGGGGGGGCCTCACCTTCCCAGGGCCCCCGAATACCTAATCCCTCCTCCCGACCCAGGACCTGGGAGGCGAGGGTTGCCATGTCTTTAGCTAGACCCATGCAGGTCAGGATAGGGAGTGGTAGAACCCAAGGCGGTGAAAACCTAGAGACAGTGCCTTCTCTCCTTCCCACTTCCTGGCTGTGAGGCTGTACTTTAGTGACCTGTCCCCTCCTACCTGTGTGCCTTGGCATCCTTGTGTGTGAAATGGAGACAACCTCGAGTCCCCCACCCACCCATCCAGGGCACTGTGAATATGCAGAGCAACAGGAATGCTTCCCAGAAGTCCATCTGACAAGACCACCAAGGCACAGTCCTGGCCCTGAGGCCCTGCCCCCACGGCCCAACCTGCAGCTAAGGCTGGAGGGGATGCGCTGTGGGCACACCCGCCTGGCTTCCTGACTAGGGGCCTTCCTGTGGGGACAACTGAGCGGGGCTGAAGGCCGCCGTCTGGCTGACCCTGAGCCTGTGCCCGAGGGTCCAGCTCCGGAGGGGTGGTGCTCACCTTGCAGGGCTGGCTCAGTCCTCTGCTGCTGGATCTCCAGGTCGGCCAGCTCGCTGAGCAGGGCAATTCCATGAATCCCTGAGCTACGGGGCAGGGGGGCTGTGCTGGGTGGCCCCGGGACAGTGGGGGGCAGAGGGTCCAGTGGGCCGACGCCGGGCAGATCCCCCAGGTTGATGGTGGCTGCCACCAGTGCGTCCAGCCCGGGCAGCTCCCTGGGCCGCTGGCTGTGATCAGGAGTCAACCCCCAGTCCTCCTCCTCCTCTTCCTCCGGCTCGGCCTCCTGGAACTCGGCCCCCTCCTCCGCCCCTGCTTCTGTAGACGCTTGCTCTTTGCCTGGCTCAGCCTGTTCCGGGGCCTGATCCAGGGCACCCAGGCTCCTTGCCGGCTGCTCCGTGGCCTGGGGGCCGGCCCCCAGCGAGGGCACCTGCTCTCCCTCCTCCCGTCCCTCCTCCGTGGTCCTCGCCTCTTGGGCCCCTCCCTGAGTAGAATCAGCCTGGCCAGTGGCCTCAGGGCCCCCTCCTCCGAGGAGGGCCCCGCACCGCAGTTCTCGCAGCCCCTCCAGCGGGCTGGGGTCTGCTGCCTTCCCCGGGGGACCCCGCTCGGCAGGGTGGGGGGTGGCGGCAAGGTCCTGGGTGGCCTCCCTGGTCCCTGAGGGCAACCCAGGCTCCTCCAGTTTCTGGGGGCTGCGTAGGCACAGCTCCCCGGGTGGGAACGTCCTGGCCAGCTCAGGCTGGGCCCCGTGCCTTCCCCCACTTCCTGGCTGTGAGGCTGTACTTTAGTGACCTGTCCCCTCCTACCTGTGTGCCTTGGCATCCTTGTGTGTGAAATGGAGACAACCTCGAGTCCCCCACCCACCCATCCAGGGCACTGTGAATATGCAGAGCAACAGGAATGCTTCCCAGAAGTCCATCTGACAAGACCACCAAGGCACAGTCCTGGCCCTGAGGCCCTGCCCCACGGCCCAACCTGCAGCTAAGGCTGGAGGGGATGCGCTGTGGGCACACCCGCCTGGCTTCCTGACTAGGGGCCTTCCTGTGGGGACAACTGAGCGGGGCTGAAGGCCGCCGTCTGGCTGACCCTGAGCCTGTGCCCGAGGGTCCAGCTCCGGAGGGGTGGTGCTCACCTTGCAGGGCTGGCTCAGTCCTCTGCTGCTGGATCTCCAGGTCGGCCAGCTCGCTGAGCAGGGCAATTCCATGAATCCCTGAGCTACGGGGCAGGGGGGCTGTGCTGGGTGGCCCCGGGACAGTGGGGGGCAGAGGGTCCAGTGGGCCGACGCCGGGCAGATCCCCCAGGTTGATGGTGGCTGCCACCAGTGCGTCCAGCCCGGGCAGCTCCCTGGGCCGCTGGCTGTGATCAGGAGTCAACCCCCAGTCCTCCTCCTCCTCTTCCTCCGGCTCGGCCTCCTGGAACTCGGCCCCCTCCTCCGCCCCTGCTTCTGTAGACGCTTGCTCTTTGCCTGGCTCAGCCTGTTCCGGGGCCTGATCCAGGGCACCCAGGCTCCTTGCCGGCTGCTCCGTGGCCTGGGGGCCGGCCCCCAGCGAGGGCACCTGCTCTCCCTCCTCCCGTCCCTCCTCCGTGGTCCTCGCCTCTTGGGCCCCTCCCTGAGTAGAATCAGCCTGGCCAGTGGCCTCAGGGCCCCCTCCTCCGAGGAGGGCCCCGCACCGCAGTTCTCGCAGCCCCTCCAGCGGGCTGGGGTCTGCTGCCTTCCCCGGGGGACCCCGCTCGGCAGGGTGGGGGGTGGCGGCAAGGTCCTGGGTGGCCTCCCTGGTCCCTGAGGGCAACCCAGGCTCCTCCAGTTTCTGGGGGCTGCGTAGGCACAGCTCCCCGGGTGGGAACGTCCTGGCCAGCTCAGGCTGGGCCCCCAGGGGGACGGTTTGCATAGTTTCGGGGTCCGAGAGGTCAGATGAATGCCCGCTGCGGGGCACGGAGAAGCCCGAGCTGGCTGTGGGGCACGTATATCCAGGAGGCAGGTCTGCAAAAGAGGGGCACCGTCAGGAGAGCAGCTGAAGGGGAGGGTGGTCTCAAAGGCCTCAAATCCACTGTGGAGAGGGTCCCCAGCCAACCCTCTGCCTGTGAAATGTGTGAGGCAGAAATGGGGGACATGGTATGTTGAGAGGGACAGTCGGTCAGCACCAGGGGCGGGAGGGGCAATTTCCCAGGCTCCCCTCCTTGGCCTGGAGCTGTGAGCTCCCCAGCTCCTGCTGCAGCCTTGGGGGGGAGGTCCCTGGAGGCCACCTCTAGCATGTGTGGTGTGGCTAACCAGAAAAGGGGGATTTAAAAACAAGATACTTGAATCAGGGTTTGCCCTGAACCAGAACGAGCTGGCAGCCTGTCGGAGGCATTACGCCCCATTAACTACATAAAAAAAAAAAAAAAGAAAAGAAAAGAAAGCAAAAAAAGTCTAAAAAAACACACACACATACAACAACCTCGGCTGGCTCAGCCTCCTTATTGTGGAACTGGGACGGATTTTATGTTCGCCACACGGGCTTCCAGTGTAAACTCTCAGCCTAATTCAGAGAAATCAAATAGCTGTGGGGAGCTGGCGGGCAGCAGGCGGGAGGGTGGCTGCAGCGGCCAGGGCTGGGCCTGGACCCTCTGCCGCAGGCTGCCTCTCTTTGCCTCGGGCCCAAGCCGTGGCATTTAGGGCCCCAATAGGGAGAACGAGTTCCTTTGCTCAGCTTCGTGGCTGCTGCCCTGTGGGCCTACCGCCATCCCTGGTGGGCCGGGCGCTTTCTTGTCCTCCCGTCTCCAGCGCCGGCCAGCTGGGCCTGACCTTCATCCTGCCCATCTGCCATGGGCAGGGACCCTAAGCGATCTCCCTACAGGTCCCCCAGAAGGACTGTGGAGGAGTGGGGAAAGAAAGCAGGGCAGCCGACAAGCTCGTCCCAGGTTCTATCAGGGGGAATGGGGAGGTGAGGGTCCCCTTGAGGGTGCCAAGCCAGGTAGCCCTGCCTGCATTCAGCTCAGCCCACCAGGCCCCCGAGTGTGCCCGCTCTCACCTGGTTCCAACGTGCTGAGGTCGGCTCCGGGCCGCTGGCCCTCCCCACTCTTGTCTTCAGCACTAGGCAGCTTGGAGCCTGGCCCGGGGCTGCCGGTGGGGCCGACGGATAAAGTGCACGGGGCGCCAGGATGCAGTGGTGGTGTTGGGCAGCTGGCGGGGGGCGCCTTTGGGGCGGGAGAGTGGCAGCAGGGTGACAGCTTGGCGGGGCCTGCGGTGGCCGGCGAGGGGGTGCCCTTGGCCGTGGGGGTTAAGGCAACTGGCTTGTGGGTGGACTTCAAGGCCTTCTGCTGGGTGGGCTCCTCCAGCTCCAGGTGATGGTCCTCGGGCTTCTGCTGTCAGGGTGGGGCAGAGGCTCAGCCCCAGCTGGGCCCCTCTTCTCAGGGCATCATGGTGCGGGGCAGGGGTGGGAAGAGCGGGCAGTGGGGGCCTCCTGGACCAGGCCAGGCTGAAGCACAGAGGGTGTCCGCAGCGCCCTGGGGCTGGGCGTGGCTGGGGGTACCTGGAATTGGGTGGCCCGTTGTTGCTGCTGCTGCTGCTGCTGCTGCTGCTGCAGGGCATAGAGCTCCTGCTGTCGCAGGAACTGGGACCGCGAGTAGACGGGGAGCTGGCCCGGGTGCTGCATGTGGGAGGCAGGGCCCCGGCCCCCATACATGGGGGGCCACAGAGAAGCCTGGTCCATGACATCAGCTGTGGGCAGGGCCAGAAGAGTTGTCGGCTCCAGCGGGGACAGGACAAGGGGCAGGCCTCCTCCAGCCCTCACCTCCCGCTCGCCCACCACACCCCGCCTTCCAGCCCCTGCCTGGGTACCGGCCTCGCCATCCCTTCCCCAAACCCTCACGGGGGCTACTCCCTTCCTCAGACCCACTTCTGACACCCTTGCATGCAAACAGCCTGGCCCGGGAGGCCCTTACCGAGTGCATGGGGGGCTGTGTGGGGCGTGGGCTCGGAGGGCAGGATGACTAGCTGTGTGGGGGTGTCCTGGGAGAGGGGGAAGACGGGGGGCATGGAGCCGGGCACGGATGCAGGGAAGCCGGGGGGCAGGTTCTGGTGCAGGGCAGGGTGCCCGAGGCCTGCAGAGACAGGGCACTGAGGTCAGGCAGCGCAGGGCAGGAAGAAGGGCCCCAAGCTGAGGGCTCCCCGCCCTGGGCTGGCCAGTACTGACCACCACCACCGGTCAGGACTCCTGTCCTGCCCTGGGTCCCCCCACCTGCCCTCAGAGCACTGACCGTAGGAATGTCCCCCCATCCATAAGGAGGGGCTGCGGGTGCGGGGAAGCCAGGGAGGGTGGGCAGGGTGGGGATGGGGGGCCGGGTCCCCGCCCAGCTGGCTGCTCTGCAGGGAGGATCCCCCGGCAATCATGAGGTGGGGGGCCAGGTCTCCAGGGCAGCCTCCTGATGGGTGGATCCGGGCGAACTCCACGAGGTCCTTGTTGTCCCTGTACATCATGGGGGTGGATGAGGGCTCCACCCAGCGGCCGTCCTCGGCCCAGTTCCTCCATCCCACCCCTTGGGGTCACGCTCAGCATCAACAATGGTCCCCCCGTGGAGAGGAAGTTAGCAGAACTCCCTCCAATGCAGGTAGAAACCCCAGCACAACCTGGGCTGGGTGCACAGCCGTACCTGAGGCAGGCCACGAAACCTGGCACTGTGGCCACTTAATTCCCCACGGCACCATGGGGCACGCCCAGAGGCGTGGCCCCATCCCCACCCAAAGCCCACAGCCTGGTTCTTACTGCAGCAGCAGTTCGCGGCCGGCAAGCCCCAGGCGATCCTCACACAGGCGCACTCTTTCCTCCTCGGTCTCCAGGTCCAGCAGGTGGGCAGAGCGGGACCCACTGCCAGCTACGTGGGCGAGAAACGGCAGAAGAGGCGAGGTGGGGCGGCTGGAGAGCCAACAGCTAAAGCAAGCCGGAAGCCCACTTCGGACGGGGGGCTGATAAGCTGAGGGGGTCTCCTGACCTGTGAGCCTCGGCTGAGGGGACCAGGGTAGGTCAGTGACACCCCACCCGCTGCCTCCCTCTCCATGGAAGGGCCATACCTTTGAAGGCGGGGGCAGCCCGGCCCTGCCGCCCTGTGTTGGCACTGTAGCTTGACTCCGACCGGCTCACCGTGTCTTTCTGCCGGGCCAAGGCCACTGCAATGCCCACGGGTGGCTGTCGCACTTCCCCGTCGCTGTGCGGAGCATCCAGCTCCCGGCTTCGGGCACAGTCGGGCCTTTCCACCTCGCCCGGGGCCTGGCCTGCGCCCTTGGAGGCTGGGAACTTCCCATCCTGCTGGGCGCAGCTGGCCTTCAGGCCCCCCAGGCCCACGAAGGGGGCCTTCTGGCCGACGACCAGCGCTTGGTTGCTGTACTTGAGCAGGTTCTTCATGGCCGAGACCTCGTCGGGCGGGGCGGGCAGGTCCTGTGGCAGAAGGGTGGTCTGTTGCAGGGTGCCACCGAAGGGGTCCAGGTAGGCGCCAGCCTTGCGCTCCTCGCCAATGGCCACGGTAGCCCCCTGGCCTGACTGGACATTCCACGGGGGCGGGGGCGGCCCTCCATAGCCCAGAGACGCCAGCTCCAGCGACTTGCGCTTGGCCTCGGCCCCGTTGACCCCCGGCTCTGCCTCAGGGGCCACCAAGTGCTGCTGATGCCGGATGCGAGCCACCTTCTGGGCGCCGGGGGCAGCCACGGGGGTCTCTTTGCTGGCAGTCTTGTCTAAAGTGCAGCAGGCCTGGCTGGCCTTCCCGCCCAGTGGGTCTTGGTGACTGGGCCGAGCACAGTCTTGCGAGGGGGCGGGCAACTCAAAGTAGCCACTTTTGTCCAGACTCGCTTTGGGGAGCCCCGGGAAGGGGGCCTCGGGGCCTGCGCTGTCCAGGTACTCCAGGCCCTTCAGCCGGGGGTTGAGGGCTGCCTCGAAGCTCCCGGGCCGCCGCTCGCTCTTGCCCTCGGCCTTCAGGTGGGCATAGGAGACCCCATAGGGCGCAGCATGGTCAGGCGCTGCAGCCCCATCCAGGTGCCAGGCCTTGCCCTCACCCACCACGGCACAGGCCTCGGCCGCCTGGAAGGGGCGGCTCTTCTCGGCCAGGTGTCCCACGGAAGGCACGAAGGTGGGCCCGCTGGCCTTCAGGTCCCGGGGGACTTTGTCCTGCAGCGGGCAGAGCCCGTCTGGGCCCCCATGCAGCTGCAGGCAGGGGAAGGAGCCAGAGGCCGTGCTGAGGGGTGGAGGTGGCCCTGCCGGCAGGCCGGATGGCACCGTGTAGGACACGGCGTGGTGCAGCATCTGCCTCCGCTCCAGGCACTCGCTGAAGGCTGGTCCAGGCTCTGTAGGGCCTGCAGCCTCCTTGGTGCAGCGTCCAGAGGCTGGCATGCCCACACCTGGCCGCCCCAGCATGCCCCCCGCACAGCTGGCCAGCGCGGACCTGCCCAGCTCGCCATCGAGCACCTTGGTGTTGAGAAGGCAGGAGGCCAGGTGCTTGGGGCGGCCTTCACAGGCTCCTCGGGCCATGCTGCCCTCTTTGCAGTGAGAGTCCCCTGACACGGGCAGCACCAGCTTGTGCCGCCCCCGGCCAACATCCTCCTCCGCTGCTGGCCGCTCCTTGCCCTCGGCTACCTTGCCGGCTTTCTCTTTGCCCACGAGGAAGCGGTCGAACTCCTTGGTGCCTTTCTGCATATGGCTGGCCTCGCCCCGGTCGCGGCTGCAGGAGCCGATGGGGTGGCCGGGGGCGGCCCGGGCCACACTGGGGAAGTTGTGGTTGGCAGGCAGAAGCGTGGGCTGGGGGGGCAGGTTCCGCAGGTAGAAGTTATCTGCATGTCAAGAGAGCTGAGGTCAACAGGAAACGTAGGGCAGGGCCTGGAGGGCTCAGTGCCCCCAAGATGCTGCTCCAGACAGCTCCCGGTGCCTCCCTACCACCAGCTGACACCGACCCATGTGTACTTTCTGAGGAAGGTTTATAACTGTAGAACATAGGCAATATGAACATCACCACCTTGACCATACTTAAGCATGCTGTTCCGTGGCCATCAGTATGTTCAGTATGCAGCCTTCATTGCTGACCATTTCCAGAATTTTTCATCATCCCCATCCAAGCTCCCGTTTTCCTGGGGTTTTCAGTACCCCGATTTTCCTGCCAGCATGGTCAGGCGCTGCAGCCCCATCCAGGTGCCAGGCCTTGCCCTCACCCACCACGGCACAGGCCTCGGCCGCCTGGAAGGGGCGGCTCTTCTCGGCCAGGTGTCCCACGGAAGGCACGAAGGTGGGCCCGCTGGCCTTCAGGTCCCGGGGGACTTTGTCCTGCAGCGGGCAGAGCCCGTCTGGGCCCCCATGCAGCTGCAGGCAGGGGAAGGAGCCAGAGGCCGTGCTGAGGGGTGGAGGTGGCCCTGCCGGCAGGCCGGATGGCACCGTGTAGGACACGGCGTGGTGCAGCATCTGCCTCCGCTCCAGGCACTCGCTGAAGGCTGGTCCAGGCTCTGTAGGGCCTGCAGCCTCCTTGGTGCAGCGTCCAGAGGCTGGCATGCCCACACCTGGCCGCCCCAGCATGCCCCCCGCACAGCTGGCCAGCGCGGACCTGCCCAGCTCGCCATCGAGCACCTTGGTGTTGAGAAGGCAGGAGGCCAGGTGCTTGGGGCGGCCTTCACAGGCTCCTCGGGCCATGCTGCCCTCTTTGCAGTGAGAGTCCCCTGACACGGGCAGCACCAGCTTGTGCCGCCCCCGGCCAACATCCTCCTCCGCTGCTGGCCGCTCCTTGCCCTCGGCTACCTTGCCGGCTTTCTTTTTGCCCACGAGGAAGCGGTCGAACTCCTTGGTGCCTTTCTGCATATGGCTGGCCTCGCCCCGGTCGCGGCTGCAGGAGCCGATGGGGTGGCCGGGGGCGGCCCGGGCCACACTGGGGAAGTTGTGGTTGGCAGGCAGAAGCGTGGGCTGGGGGGGCAGGTTCCGCAGGTAGAAGTTATCTGCATGTCAAGAGAGCTGAGGTCAACAGGAAACGTAGGGCAGGGCCTGGAGGGCTCAGTGCCCCCAAGATGCTGCTCCAGACAGCTCCCGGTGCCTCCCTACCACCAGCTGACACCGACCCATGTGTACTTTCTGAGGAAGGTTTATAACTGTAGAACATAGGCAATATGAACATCACCACCTTGACCATACTTAAGCATGCTGTTCCGTGGCCATCAGTATGTTCAGTATGCAGCCTTCATTGCTGACCATTTCCAGAATTTTTCATCATCCCCATCCGAAGCTCTGTCCCTGTTCAGTACTGACTCCCCCGGCCCCAGAGGTTCTGACTTATGTTTAGCCCCTAGGAGGTGGCTGCTGTCCAGCCGTACCCTGGGGATTAATGGAGGGAGGGCAGAAGCAGGTGGCAGCATGTCCTGACCGGAGCCAGGGGTGAAGTCAGGGCCACAGGCCTCTCTGCAAACCCCACACGGTGCTGGAGGAAGGTACACCGGTCAGGTCTTAAAAACAGCCTTCAGAACCTTTAAAGCTAAGGAGGTTGTAGGCTCATACTTAGGGGCTGGCAAGTGGACGGCAAGGGGTGTGATTTGGCCCCAACACAGCCCAGGATGCCCAGCCACGTGGACAGTTATCGGAGCGAGGCCCCTGCCAGGGGGACTGTGCATTGTGGACAGCAAAGTGGACGGCATTTAGTAGACCCTTGCAAGTGCTAAGACCCCCAGGAGGAAGTGAGGTCCCAGGCAAACACACATCTGAGAAGGGACTGGGTGCGAAGGACCCAGCCAGCCTACCTCCTGAATGCCCCGAGAGGCCCCCAGCCCTTCTGCACCAGACGCTAGGGTCATCACTTAAGGAAGGAAGAAACAAGAACGGTCCAGATGGCCATCCCTGCCTCGTCCACTCTGGGTGGCTCTGCAGCTCTGGCACATCCCACTTGAGTGGCTGGTGGGTGCACACCCAGTTCCCAGCCTGGGCCTCTAACCTGGGTCCTTGGCCAGTCCTGGGGACACCCACTGTTCCCTAAGCTGGGGCTGGGTTACCATCTCTGGGGACCTAGGAGGGCTGCCCCCACCACACCCAGCTACACAGGCGGATGGGCAGCCTGGAGGGCCTGCAGCCTAGAGAGGGAACAAAAGAAACATTTGGAACTTGTAAAACTGTCCTCAGTCCTGTAAATTCCTCGTCAATTTCCTGCTAATTAAAGCAAGAGGGAAGAGAGTAGCCTGGGCTAAACCTAATTAGCTCCATTTCCAAAACCAAAGCGCTCTTGGGTGGGGCTCCGCCGCAGCGCTATGAAAGCAGAGGCCACCAGTGCTCCTGGAAGCCAGGGGCCCACACCCTGGAGGGGGTCCCTAGCTCTGGGGCTGGGACCACCTGCCTGCTCTTGACAAGTGCTGTCAAAACAGCAGCACACGCAGGGGCTGATGTGGGATTTGGAGGGACTCAGCCTGCGACCTGTGCGGGGCCGTCCTATGGGCAGAAGAGCATCTGGCCTCCAACCTGGAGGAGACAAGCTTCCCTGGGAGCATCCCGTGTCTGTCCAAATCCTTCATAGGGCCGGGGAGCAATACTGGCCCTGCCTGCAGGCAGAGTCTCATCGGCACCAACCCAAGCTGGCCAGCCTTGGGCGGGGCCCAATGCAGTTAAGGCCTCCCACAGCCTCAGGTGCCTTGCCGGGACAAAGATGCCAGGTGGGCTCTAGGACACAGACATCCTGATGTCATGGAGGAGTGGGAGGCTGTTAGGAAAAGGGGCTGGGGACAGTGGCGGGAGGGCAAGAGGGCTGGCCACAGGCCCTCCCCCAACCTACCTCATGGGGTCACCTCTCTGGGGTCCCTTTCCTTCTCTGAGACCCTTTAGGACCCTCTCCTGCTTAGTTGCTGCCTGAAGCCTTTTGCAGGTACTTTGTGGGCCCGTCCTCTGCCCCTCAATTGGAGCCCTGATCTTGGGGTATCCTGGGCTCCCTGGATCTGGAGCTGTCTTTATTTAGCCATCCTCACCCAAGAGGCCCCTCTCCTTGGGCCAGATCAACCTCTCAGCCCACCCCCACCATGACTGTCCAACCCACCCCCAACCACAAGTGTCCAGCCAGGACAGGTGCCCAGCCCCTCAGCATGGGAGCTGAACTCGCCCCTCTCCTCTGAACTTCTCCTCTGCAGGTATGCCCCTTCCTATAGGCTGTCCATAAACGGGGGTCATCTGGGCCCCTTCCAGGTCCCCCATGGGATCCCCATGTCCCTGTTCAGGTCCAGATCACTTGTCATCTAAACACGGTAGCTAACCCTCAAGTCTCTTTGCCCCAGCGTCCTGGGCACACCTCCAGAAGGTCTTTCTAAAAGGCAGATGAAGTGTCACCCCTGGAGACAGGGGACCAAGGGCTCAGGCCACCCCTACATCTGTCTCATCTCCAGGTGGCTATATCTCCCACCTGGGCTCCCCGATGGGATCTGCACCCTTGAGGGTGGGCCTTTGCACACACAGGTGTGCATGTGTGCATGGTGGGAGCACACCCTCCCCATGGTTCCTGGGGGAGAGAAGACCAGCCCTGTCTTCTCATCAGCAAAGCTCCAACCTCAGCGTCCCCTCTCCGGGGACACCTCTTGCCAATGGACTAGGACCCCTCCTCTGTCCTCTGGGGGCACACCACTGCCCCTGCCCCTCTCCTCTGCTGCCTCCCCCCAAACCCCTCTAACCTCAGACCCTGCTGTGGGATGGGGTCTGGGCCTTGTGCTGTCTATCTTCACGAGGAAAGAGGTACAAGCTTCTGGGGGCCTCCCCTACCCCTATCCAGTAGCATCCTCCCCCTGAGCTGCCCCGCGACCCCCGAGTTGCTGGGGTGGTCGGGGGTGCTACAGGGCAGGGCCAGGTGTTGAGGGAGCTGGGTGCTACCCTCTCATGGCCGAGGTGGTTCAAGATGCTTCCGCCTGAGTCATGAGAGCTTACAGAGCATAGTCGTGTCTTCCACATGCTCGCCTGACCCCGGCACGCAGTCGGTTGCTTGGCTGTGGTCCTGGGCCGTGCACTTTAAATGTTCCAGGGGCCTGAGAAGCAGACCACCCTCCTTCAGCCCCTATCCGTGCCATGCGGCCCGAGACCTGGAGGGAAGGGTTCATCCACGCTGGCCACCTTCCCCTAGTGCCTCCGAAGCCTCCAGCCCGGCCCTCCGCCCCTGCAGGAGGTCGTGTGTCCCCGGCCCCATGAGATCCCGCAAAGACCCACGCCAGCACTTGCCTTTTTGGGTTCCATAGAAACGATGCTGCCCATAGAGAACATTGCTGTTTCCATGGTGATCCAAGTGGCTCATGGGTAGGAAGGTGGATGCCAGACTCCCCGAAAATCTGGGGTACCCTGGAGCTGGAGAAGCAAGGAGACTGTTGTAGAGGCGTCTCCAGGCCGAAGGCTCACACCCGCCCTGACCCCAGGGAGGCGAGAAGCCGCCGGGTGGCCTGGGAGCGACGCCCCGTGGAGCCCGGCGTGCAGCCCACCGGTGGGAAATCAACCCATCAATACATCATATTAACTCTGACTCGACTAATACCATCCCTCCGGTGTGGCTCAAATTGAATTGCTGATGGGCTGGGGAGAGAGGGGAGGATGGAGGAGGGAGCCTTTGATTTCTCTCCCAGAAGCACTTAGCAGTGCGGGAGCTTCGAGGCAGGCCAACAAAAGGGGCTCTGGAGAGGCGTCTTGGGAGGAGGGAGAGGCCGTGGTCACGCGCAGTGGACCTAGAGGCCGTGGAGCTCAAATTGAGCTCCGGGCCAGAGAAGCACACCGGACGCCACTTAGGCCTGTACCATCCACAGCTGCCAGGTGAGCGAGCAGCCTGGGCTCGATAACCCACACCCTGGGGCTGACTTGGTTGGGTGTGGTCGGCTTCTGCCTTGCTGGAGCCCACAGGCCTCACCATAAGCTGGGCCTCCTCTCTGCTCTGCAAAAAGGAGTTGGTCCCCAGTCATGGCGGTGGTGCCCCCAGGATTCCCTCCATTGGTCCCCAGCCTGATGTCTCCAAGTCAAGTCAAGCAGGCCCCTTTCTGTCCCTCTGCGGGACCTGGACTGTCTTCCTGGCCAGGCCCTGCCCAGCACTGGAACACCAGCCACGCTCTGGACTTCACTCTGTCATCTGGGACACACACTTCCTTCCCCCAGAAGTGCTGAAGACAGAAAGAACGAACACTCGGCCAAGGAGGTCCACCCCGGCACTGATACCCCGACCAGGCGCAGCCTCGGGAGAGGTGTCTGCTGGATGCCACCGGCCACTTGGAATGGGGCTCCTCACAGCTGGTCCTTCCCTGCCAGGCCCAGCAGTGAGGGGGCGGGGTAGGTGGAGGGCCTGCAGCTGGGATGGTTGCGACGGCTGGGCTGGGGTGGCCCAGATGCTATCTCACTCCAAAATTCCTGCTTTGAGCTAATGCTCTGAACATTCCCCCCGTGGAAAATGAGTCCCAGGGGAGTTTCTCCTGGGGATCCCACAGTCGTCCCAAGAGTGATTGGTTGCTGGGAGCGGCTTCCCACCTGACTTCTGAGGCACCTGGGCTGTGACAAGGGAGCCCAGGAGTCAGGATGGGAATCCCAGGGTCTCCCCAGAGAGCAGAGGCCACAGGGAGAAGGAGGGGCTGGTGCAGGGCCCCGAGGCAGCAAGGCCCCGAGGGGAGGGTGGCGGGTCCCCAGGAGTGTTCGAGTAAGGTCACAGCCATGCCGTGATACAAGGAGCCGTGAGGCCCGTGCCTGGGGAGCGGGGTGCCGGCACCCCTCTTAATTGCATCATGACTGAGTCACAGACGAGTCTGAGGCAGGGAGGTCTGTGGGATCCTGCTCGTTAACTGTTTTTCAAACTCCTTTTAGGAGAGAAGCGCTTTGCTGTTTCCGTGAAATTCGTGGCTGCCTGCTCCATAGAACACATGAGACAAACGCCTTTCCAGAAGGGGAGGTTCAGAGCCGTAGGATGGATCTCCTTTAGGCCCCAGGTCCTCAGAGGCCCTGAGGCCTGCCTGCCTGGATGCAGAGGCTGCTGAGATGGAGGGTGGAGGCCAGTTTGGCCTCTGTGGGTACAGGGTGGTCAGCCCTGGAACTCAGAGTGAGTGTGGGGGCCGGGGGGCCCAGGAGTCGCCCTGGCAGGCCTGAGGCTGAGGGGCAGCCACGTCGCTACGGTGGGGCTGTGTCCCCAGCTAAGAGGTAGGGACATACGAGGAGTGGCGGAGGCAGAGCTCAGGATGGGAAGTGTGCGGGCATGGAACACTGGGATACCCCAGGATCCAGGCTCCCAACCCAAATGGCACACCCTGCACCCGGATCCTGGCGGCGCCCTGGGCAGTAGCCACCATCCTAATGAAGCAGCGTGATGTTCACCGGACCAGGCGGTCTGAGGTCAAGCCGTGCAATGCCATCCCCAGGAGGGGCTCCCTGAAGGACGCTCCCCCTACCAGCCCCACTCGGAAGTTCCACACGAGCACAGGCGTTGTGAAAGCTCTGAGAAGTCCCTAGACGGCTCCCTATGACGGGGCGGGGGGGCGGGAGGAGCTCACATCTCTGGAATCTGAGGACACAGGGCAGGTGCCCGCTGCCCCCCAGGCCTGTCCCTCTGCAGCCCCCTCCTGCCGAGGGCACGGTTCAGTCCGGAGCAGTGGGCCAACTGGCCTGGCTTGTGTGCCGGGACACATCTGGAGCAGATGTTTCCTAGATTAAATGCAGCTCCTGGAAGACTTGACAAAAGCTGAGAGCGCCGGCCAGGGGTGGGGGCGGGCCGGGGCAGCGGGGCAGAGGCCTCTGGGTGTAGTATGGGGGAGCGCTTAAAGCACCACAGCTGTCCCACTTTAATTGGCTGCTGTTAAATGTTTTACGGGGCCTCGTTTTGGTAAACAGAAGTCTGTAAATTCCTCCTTCCCAGACACCGATTCCCAGGCACAGACCCCCCTGTGACCCCTCGGGAGGTCTGGGCCTCCCGCCCACCCGCCCTCGCCCTCCGGGGAGCGGGTCTTCGGCTGACCGAGGGTGGGCTCCTTCCTGTCGCGCCCTTCGGGGACAGTGGGAGGACGATGACCATGTCTGTCCCTCCTCTTCTGACCCCGAGCAAGTGGCCAGGGAACTGGGGACAGGAATCTACCAGGGCTCCTCCCCCATCTCCAGCTTGCCTAAAGTCCCACCCTCTGGGACCCCAGGAGGAGAATTCAGGCTGTGGGGTAAGGAGGGAACAGATGGGGGAGACGGAAGAAGGAATGGAGGGGGCGTGGGCCGGAGCTGGGTGGGGCGCCTGCGGGTGGGGAGTATGAGGAGAGAGGGCCAGGCGGGCGGGCATCTGGGGTGCAGGGCAGAGAGGGAGGAAGGGGAGAAGCCCTTCCGGTCCAGCCACAGAAAGCACCCTTTCTTCTTTCCAACAAGATCCTACTCTTTGAATGGGAACCAGGCCCTCCCACCTCCCAGACCCCAGCCCCTCGGAGCGTGATGTTCACCGGACCAGGCGGTCTGAGGTCAAGCCGTGCAATGCCATCCCCAGGAGGGGCTCCCTGAAGGACGCTCCCCCTACCAGCCCCACTCGGAAGTTCCACACGAGCACAGGCGTTGTGAAAGCTCTGAGAAGTCCCTGGGACGGCTCCCTATGACGGGCGGGGGCGGAGGAGCTCACATCTCTGGAATCTGAGGACACAGGGCAGGTGCCCGCTGCCCCCCAGGCCTGTCCCTCTGCAGCCCCCTCCTGCCGAGGGCACGGTTCAGTCCGGAGCAGTGGGCCAACTGGCCTGGCTTGTGTGCCGGGACACATCTGGAGCAGATGTTTCCTAGATTAAATGCAGCTCCTGGAAGACTTGACAAAAGCTGAGAGCGCCGGCCAGGGGTGGGGGCGGGCCGGGGCAGCGGGGCAGAGGCCTCTGGGTGTAGTATGGGGGAGCGCTTAAAGCACCACAGCTGTCCCACTTTAATTGGCTGCTGTTAAATGTTTTACGGGGCCTCGTTTTGGTAAACAGAAGTCTGTAAATTCCTCCTTCCCAGACACCGATTCCCAGGCACAGACCCCCCTGTGACCCCTCGGGAGGTCTGGGCCTCCCGCCCACCCGCCCTCGCCCTCCGGGGAGCGGGTCTTCGGCTGACCGAGGGGTGGGCTCCTTCCTGTCGCGCCCTTCGGGGACAGTGGGAGGACGATGACCATGTCTGTCCCTCCTCTTCTGACCCCGAGCAAGTGGCCAGGGAACTGGGGACAGGAATCTACCAGGGCTCCTCCCCCATCTCCAGCTTGCCTAAAGTCCCACCCTCTGGGACCCCAGGAGGAGAATTCAGGCTGTGGGGTAAGGAGGGAACAGATGGGGGAGACGGAAGAAGGAATGGAGGGGGCGTGGGCCGGAGCTGGGTGGGGCGCCTGCGGGTGGGGAGTATGAGGAGAGAGGGCCAGGCGGGCGGGCATCTGGGGTGCAGGGCAGAGAGGGAGGAAGGGGAGAAGCCCTTCCGGTCCAGCCACAGAAAGCACCCTTTCTTCTTTCCAACAAGATCCTACTCTGAATTGATGAAGAAAATGAAAAGGATTTTTATGAATCAGAGCAAGGTGTTTTGAGACCAGAGGCCAGGCCTGCTGCAGTTGGCCTGGGAAATGCCTGGTCCTCGAAGGGGCTTTGGCAGAGGAGGCTGTGCTGCTGCTGGTGGGCTCCGAGGAGGATCTGGGAGCAGAGGGTGCGAGTCGGATGCCCTGGAAGCCAGGACCAGAGCCCCTCAACCCCGCACTCCTTCAGGGCTGGTCCAGCAACCCCGGTTCCTAGACCATCACATCGCTTGAGGTTGGGCTACGGTGATCCCCCCAACTGATGGGTGAGCCCATGGCATGTCCTTGGGCCCCCACTGCCCTCAGAGCCCTGGAGGCCCTTGGCGAGTTCTTGGGAGAAGCCGTGGGCCTCCGTGAACACCCCACTGAGGATTTCCCCCGATCCTGGTCCCATACTCTGAGGTGCCAGAAAACTTAAGCCAATCCTGTGACCTAAGTGGCAACAGAGGACAAAAGGTGACCCCATCGGCACCTAGCAGCGTTCAATGAGCTGGACAGGGGCAGCGCAGACCAGGTCCCTGGTCTCCTTGGATACCCCAGCCCCTCCCAGCATCCACTGGGGCCCTTGCCACATCCGGGAAGATCAAGAGTGTTGGTAAGGAGTGTGCTAAGTGGGCAGAAGGAGAGAGGCCAGCAGGCAGCCCGCCCCTGGTGGGGGCTGCCCAGAGGGCAGGGCCTGAAGGATCAAAGGGTGAGAGGGAGGGTGGGGACTCTTTACAGGGGAAACAGGCGAGGAGTGCCATGGGGTAGAGGACGCCTCTTGTCCCACCCCCAGAGAAGGTCCCTGGGAGGACCTCAGGCCTGCTGTGGCCCTGGCCCTCCATATCAGCTCTCCTCTCCTGGCAGGGTCAGTCCCCACCCCACCTGCATGGCACCTCACCTCTCCTGGGTTTTGCTGTAGAACTTTCCCAGCAGCCCTAAGTGTCCCACCTGCCCCAGGCCAGACCCAAAGGCTGGGGAGGCGGCAACACCTCCCTGCGGCCCTCGCAGGGTCCTCCCTCCGAGGAGAAGACGCTGCTCTTGCGTCACAGAAGGTTGCCTGTGGACGGAGTGCTCCTGGTCAGGTCTGGGAGTGGGGTGGGGGGTGGCTGGTGTCCTGCCGACCGTGACAGATCCCATCCCTGCTCTACCCATGGCAATCTCCACAGAGACCTAGGCAAACTGCCCTTGCTGCTGATCACTCTGGAGTCCGCCCCGTGTGCCAGGCTGGGAGCCATGACCCAGTGCCAACACTCACCGGGTGCTGGCTCTCTCCCATCCTTTTTTCTGAGGGTGTCAGTGGATGTCGACTGAGGTGCACAAGACTACTGAACAACAGTGACCGCCCTGAAGGCTGGATTAAGAAGGATTCTGAGGCTGCATCCACACGCAACTTGGAAAGTGCCGTCATTGACTAGTAATGCCTGCCCTGGGTACAGGAGGGGCGTTGAAAGACCTACCATGGCCCCTGCTCTAGTACCTGAATGAGGCAGCTTCGCAACAGCCCTCTTCCCACATCCTTCCTGTTCCTTGCCAAATACTCTGGTTTCTGTCCGTAAGCCTCCTCAAGCTCATAAGCGGTGGTCAGAACCTTTAGACATCCAGGCCATGCATCAAAGTGTGGCTGCCAAGATCGACCACCCTGGGCTCGTTGGGAGGATCCGAGTGAGAACCCTTTATGGGCTGAAGGTGGCTTTGGAAGCGGGGCCCCTCAGGGAATGTCCAGGCCTCAGCCTCCTGCAGCTGGGGTCTGGGGCTGGAGCCTGAGGGTGGCACAAGATGTTTTCTGTGGCTCCACATCCCATTAAAGCTGGCACACACACTGACCCTCCGTCGTCTTAGGTTTGGGGCCTGGCAGCCTGGTCTGTTCCCAGGCCGAGAGGGGCGGCTCAGAGCCGGGGGAAGGTGCCAGGCTCCCGTGGGCACCCCTGGAACAAAGGCGGCAGGTAGCTTGCTCAGAAGCCAGGCGGTCGTGGACAGTCCTGGGCTCCTGGCAGGTGCTGTGCGGAGAGGAGCTGGGCTCAGGCTGCACAGAGCTGAGACACAGGCCTCAGCAGCAGCCCCTCCGAGGGAGTCGGACCCGTGGGCCAGGAAGTGTTGGGGCTCAGGGCTTGCTGCAGGACAAGAGCTGGGGGAGATATTATAATTCCAGAGCTTGGAGCTGGGAACAAGCTGGTGATCCCCAAAGTCTCACAAACACGCCACCCAAAGGCTCTGACTACCAAGGACCTTGGCTGAGGGAGCGCTATGCTGCCCCTGACCAGACACTCTGGCCCTTGTTCTGCACCCTGTCTTCCTGGGTGCTCCAAGACCCTGCCCCGACCCTGGGGCATCGAAGACACACACAGACCATCGTGTTTGGGGGCCACGGAAATAGTGCAAGTCAACCCCACACCCAGATGTGACACAGGGACTCTCCCCAGATACAACATAGCTCACAGGATGCTCCCATCCCTCTGCTGTAAATAACAGCCCAGGAAGGCCCCCCAGGCCTTCAGCACAGCAGTAGACAGTTACTACAGGGGACGTGCAAAGACAGAGGTCCTTGGAGGCTGGGACCCTGATGAGGATGTGGGCAGAGGCAAAGCGCAAGTCCCCAGGCGTTGAAAGACCTACCATGGCCCCTGCTCTAGTACCTGAATGAGGCAGCCAGCCCTCTTCCCACATCCTTCCTGTTCCTTGCCAAATACTCTGGTTTCTGTCCGTAAGCCTCCTCAAGCTCATAAGCGGTGGTCAGAACCTTTAGACATCCAGGCCATGCATCAAAGTGTGGCTGCCAAGATCGACCACCCTGGGCTCGTTGGGAGGATCCGAGTGAGAACCCTTTATGGGCTGAAGGTGGCTTTGGGCGGGCNCCTCAGGGAATGTCCAGGCCTCAGCCTCCTGCAGCTGGGGTCTGGGGCTGGAGCCTGAGGGTGGCACAAGATGTTTTCTGTGGCTCCACATCCCATTAAAGCTGGCACACACACTGACCCTCCGTCGTCTTAGGTTTGGGGCCTGGCAGCCTGGTCTGTTCCCAGGCCGAGAGGGGCGGCTCAGAGCCGGGGGAAGGTGCCAGGCTCCCGTGGGCACCCCTGGAACAAAGGCGGCAGGTAGCTTGCTCAGAAGCCAGGCGGTCGTGGACAGTCCTGGGCTCCTGGCAGGTGCTGTGCGGAGAGGAGCTGGGCTCAGGCTGCACAGAGCTGAGACACAGGCCTCAGCAGCAGCCCCTCCGAGGGAGTCGGACCCGTGGGCCAGGAAGTGTTGGGGCTCAGGGCTTGCTGCAGGACAAGAGCTGGGGGAGATATTATAATTCCAGAGCTTGGAGCTGGGAACAAGCTGGTGATCCCCAAAGTCTCACAAACACGCCACCCAAAGGCTCTGACTACCAAGGACCTTGGCTGAGGGAGCGCTATGCTGCCCCTGACCAGACACTCTGGCCCTTGTTCTGCACCCTGTCTTCCTGGGTGCTCCAAGACCCTGCCCCGACCCTGGGGCATCGAAGACACACACAGACCATCGTGTTTGGGGGCCACGGAAATAGTGCAAGTCAACCCCACACCCAGATGTGACACAGGGACTCTCCCCAGATACAACATAGCTCACAGGATGCTCCCATCCCTCTGCTGTAAATAACAGCCCAGGAAGGCCCCCCAGGCCTTCAGCACAGCAGTAGACAGTTACTACAGGGGACGTGCAAAGACAGAGGTCCTTGGAGGCTGGGACCCTGATGAGGATGTGGGCAGAGGCAAAGCGCAGTGAGGGGCCAAGGTCACAAGGAGGAGGCAGGGAGCGCTGGTCATGCAAAGCCCCGAGAAAGCTCTGGAGGGCATCAGAGACCTAGAAGGGACAGGCCTCCCTCTGGCTGTGATGAAGCTGGCGGGAGAGGCCTGTCTGGCAGGGCAGCCCTGATCCCCCACATCTGGATCTAGAGGGGCTCCCTTCCCCTACCCTGTCCCCAGATCACAGGGTAGTCAGCTCCCCCACAGGCCGAGCCCTTCCTCTCTGGCACTGGCCAGGACAGGCGGGCTGGGTGAGGGGCGCTCTGCCTCGATGTGGCGGCATCTTCACTGGGCTGAGGGGAGTGACCATCAGTGGTCCTGTGAGGGGAGATTTGGAGGCCATGTTGGCCGCCAAGAAAACTGAGGCTGGAGAAGGGGCTGGAGCAGCCAGGGTCTGGGGGAGAAGAACCAGGTCCAGGGCAGGGATCTGCCTCCGAGGAAGGCAGGTGGAGGGCTCCTCCAGAGGGTCACCACATAGAGATGGTGACAGTGGCTGGGACGCTGTCCCTCACAGACATGCTCCCAGAAGCCCTGAACTCTTCGAGGGGACAGAGGGGGACAGAAGGACAGCTGATAGGGCTCAGGGAAGCCGGGGGTGGGAAACGGCAGGCAGTGCCCAGCGGCTCTTTGGTGCAGCCCCTGCCCCCACTGGAGGCAAGCCCAGCCCCGGAAGGAGAAGTGGCCGCCGGGGCGGGCGCAGCTCTGACAAAGAGGCCGGCCAGGCTAACGGCCAGCGTGGGCGCAGGCGCCCGCTGCCTCCCGCGGCTCCCCTCCAGGTGGCACAGGAGACCACGAGTGGCTTGGGCTGTGGGAACACAGCAGCCTGGCCCCCATCCCTCCCCAGCAGAGCCCCCAGGAACAGAATAGTGCAAGTCAACCCCACACCCAGATGTGACACAGGGACTCTCCCCAGATACAACATAGCTCACAGGATGCTCCCATCCCTCTGCTGTAAATAACAGCCCAGGAAGGCCCCCCAGGCCTTCAGCACAGCAGTAGACAGTTACTACAGGGGACGTGCAAAGACAGAGGTCCTTGGAGGCTGGGACCCTGATGAGGATGTGGGCAGAGGCAAAGCGCAGTGAGGGGCCAAGGTCACAAGGAGGAGGCAGGGAGCGCTGGTCATGCAAAGCCCCGAGAAAGCTCTGGAGGGCATCAGAGACCTAGAAGGGACAGGCCTCCCTCTGGCTGTGATGAAGCTGGCGGGAGAGGCCTGTCTGGCAGGGCAGCCCTGATCCCCCACATCTGGATCTAGAGGGGCTCCCTTCCCCTACCCTGTCCCCAGATCACAGGGTAGTCAGCTCCCCCACAGGCCGAGCCCTTCCTCTCTGGCACTGGCCAGGACAGGCGGGCTGGGTGAGGGGCGCTCTGCCTCGATGTGGCGGCATCTTCACTGGGCTGAGGGGAGTGACCATCAGTGGTCCTGTGAGGGGAGATTTGGAGGCCATGTTGGCCGCCAAGAAAACTGAGGCTGGAGAAGGGGCTGGAGCAGCCAGGGTCTGGGGGAGAAGAACCAGGTCCAGGGCAGGGATCTGCCTCCGAGGAAGGCAGGTGGAGGGCTCCTCCAGAGGGTCACCACATAGAGATGGTGACAGTGGCTGGGACGCTGTCCCTCACAGACATGCTCCCAGAAGCCCTGAACTCTTCGAGGGGACAGAGGGGGACAGAAGGACAGCTGATAGGGCTCAGGGAAGCCGGGGGTGGGAAACGGCAGGCAGTGCCCAGCGGCTCTTTGGTGCAGCCCCTGCCCCCACTGGAGGCAAGCCCAGCCCCGGAAGGAGAAGTGGCCGCCGGGGCGGGCGCAGCTCTGACAAAGAGGCCGGCCAGGCTAACGGCCAGCGTGGGCGCAGGCGCCCGCTGCCTCCCGCGGCTCCCCTCCAGGTGGCACAGGAGACCACGAGTGGCTTGGGCTGTGGGAACACAGCAGCCTGGCCCCCATCCCTCCCCAGCAGAGCCCCCAGGAACAGAATCCCCTTTCATGGCCCTGTGGGTGGTCCCACCAGGCAGCCGGGGGTGGGGTGGAGAGGGAGGGGGTCCGGTCTGCTGACAATAGGGCCAGCTGTGCTGCACCCGACCCCTGCTAGGACCCACCCAAAGCAGGCTGGCTGGACACTGGCTCACCCCTGCTTTAGGTCAGTTCCGCTGCCCACCCGGACCCCAGGCCCCAGAAGGGAGAGCCTCTTCTCCGGCGGGACCGCTCACTCGGGTGAGCCTGGGGGTGGGGGTAGAGGGAATGGGAAGCCCTGGACAGAAAAGCTCTGCCTCAGGCCAGATGTTCTGGGGCGGCTCCTCTGCTCTGGGGTGCTTCCCCTGCACCCCAGCTGCTCCACCAGCGAAGCAGGAAGCCGTGGCCCCTGCTCTGGCGGCTGTCCCCCAGATGGTGGGTTGGGTCCACCCACGGAGAGCTGGGAGGCCCTGCCTGGAGTGGGAGGGCCCCTGGCCCGTTCTCTCTCCTGGCCCCCACGGACATCCTCCCCTATCCTGGCCTCCTTGCCCTTAAGCTAAGGACTCCTGAGGGGCCCAGCCCTGACCAGCCCTAGACTGGGGGGAGAGTAGCACGCTGGCTTGGCCAGGCACCTGTCTCCCCGCCCGTCCCGGGGGCGGTGAAAGGACGAGGGTGAGGCCAGGCCTCTGCCCGCCCAGGCAGCCCACCGGGTGCCAGCCCCTGCCCCCACTGGAGGCAAGCCCAGCCCCGGAAGGAGAAGTGGCCGCCGGGGCGGGCGCAGCTCTGACAAAGAGGCCGGCCAGGCTAACGGCCAGCGTGGGCGCAGGCGCCCGCTGCCTCCCGCGGCTCCCCTCCAGGTGGCACAGGAGACCACGAGTGGCTTGGGCTGTGGGAACACAGCAGCCTGGCCCCCATCCCTCCCCAGCAGAGCCCCCAGGAACAGAATCCCCTTTCATGGCCCTGTGGGTGGTCCCACCAGGCAGCCGGGGGTGGGGTGGAGAGGGAGGGGGTCCGGTCTGCTGACAATAGGGCCAGCTGTGCTGCACCCGACCCCTGCTAGGACCCACCCAAAGCAGGCTGGCTGGACACTGGCTCACCCCTGCTTTAGGTCAGTTCCGCTGCCCACCCGGACCCCAGGCCCCAGAAGGGAGAGCCTCTTCTCCGGCGGGACCGCTCACTCGGGTGAGCCTGGGGGTGGGGGTAGAGGGAATGGGAAGCCCTGGACAGAAAAGCTCTGCCTCAGGCCAGATGTTCTGGGGCGGCTCCTCTGCTCTGGGGTGCTTCCCCTGCACCCCAGCTGCTCCACCAGCGAAGCAGGAAGCCGTGGCCCCTGCTCTGGCGGCTGTCCCCCAGATGGTGGGTTGGGTCCACCCACGGAGAGCTGGGAGGCCCTGCCTGGAGTGGGAGGGCTCCCGGGCTCGTTCTCTCTCCTGGCCCCCACGGACATCCTCCCCTATCCTGGCCTCCTTGCCCTTAAGCTAAGGACTCCTGAGGGGCCCAGCCCTGACCAGCCCTAGACTGGGGGGAGAGTAGCACGCTGGCTTGGCCAGGCACCTGTCTCCCCGCCCGTCCCGGGGGCGGTGAAAGGACGAGGGTGAGGCCAGGCCTCTAAGCCGCCCGCCCAGGCAGCCCACCGTGGCTGCCAGCCCCCGCTCTCTGGCCATGTCGCGTGCCCCCCGCCCACCTCGCCCCCCTTCCCCCTGAACACACACGGCAGAGAAACAGGCCCCGGCACGCGGGCAGCCAGCTGGCACCCAGTCAAACTAGCAGCCAGGCACGCTGCCAGGGCAGCCAGCCAGCCAGCGCTGCCACTCGCCCCGGCCCCGCCCGCCCGCCGGCCTTTACGCCGGGAGCTCACAGTGAGGCGGCCGCACCACGTGGCCTGTCAGAGCCAGGCTGCCGAGAGCGGAGGGCAGGGGAACCCCGTAGGAAGGGGATCCCAGGCGGGGCAGCGTAACTGAAGGCGGAGAAGGGGAAGACGGTGACGGGGAGACTGGGGCACAGGCCTGGGAGGTGGCACCGTCCCCAGCACAGACGCACTAGCTACGTTCAGGTGGGACCTGGCAGGCGGGGATGCTCTCCCCCAGGAATGCTGCTCCCCCAAACTCATCTTTTGCCCCCTGTGGAGCCTGCTCTCCACCCACTCTGCGTCCTGGAGCCTGTGTTCCAGGTGGGCAGCTCAGAGGCCTCGTCGCGTCCCCCTGCCCTGCATCCACCTGTGTTTGCTCACGGAGCCCAGCGCCTCGACGTGCACACCCTCCCCTGTAAGACGGTGGGCACAGCCAGCCAGAGGAGGCGCCGGGGCTGGTGCGGGGTTGCTCCAGCTGCCCTTGCCTGGGAGCAGCTGCCTCCCCTGCGTGCGGGGGGTAAGAGGTGGGCAGCAGGCTGGCAGACCCCCACGCTCGTCCCCCCCCCCACTGGGCGGTGGGAACTGCAACGGCCAGGTGGCCCTGGGGCTGGGCCCGCAGGCCACGAGCGGCTCCTCGGAGGCGGCCGTTGGCCAGGGGAAGTGAGTGTCTGGAGGCCGTTGAGGGCGCTATCTGCCGGCTGCCTCCCACCCCCGCCTCCCGGGCAGCCCCCAGAGAGGCAAGACAGGGGCGCCTTCTCCCAGGGCCCCAGGGCAGGTGGTACTGCCCACAAACCGCCCTTCTTGCCCACAAGGTCCCCAAGGGCAAGCCGGAGGGGCAGCCTCCTCAGGCAGAGCTCTGTCGTCTCGACCTCGGCTAAGCGGCCACCGCTGCAGCCAGCCCGACTGCACCCACGCACGTGTGGCTGGGCCAGGGCAGGGCAGCGGCCGTTGGTTTGGTGGAAGTAATCCCACATGGCTGCCGCAAGTACCCCTGCCCGCCCCACGGCAGTCGGACCTCTCCTTCCCATAAACTCCTTGGAAGTCAGACGCTCCCACCAGGGTTGGGAGTTCGTCTAGCTGACAGAAGACAGAAGAGCTGGAAGGAGCAGGGACCCAGGGGGGCCCAGAGCATGGAAGGCCCGCCCGTGGCAGAAGCCCCGAACCAGGGCCTGACCCCAGTGAACCAGGGAAAGGTGGCAGGCGGCAGACGAGCGGGGGTCAGGCACTCTGCTCTGCCCACCTGGATCCTCGGGGCCGGCCCAGTCTCCCCTCCACTGGGGAAGGGAGCTTCTCCTTATCACCGGCCCAACATGTGCGCTCCGCACAGCGCTTAAAGCCCAGATTATTTTAACAACTGTCCCTCACTCGTCACCTGTCCTGTTTGGAAAACAGCCCCTTTCTTGTTGCACAAAGAGACGTTTCTCTCACTCTGCAGCAGCGCTGGGCGCTAATCTCCCCGCCTGGAACGCGGGCGGCAGCGGGCGCGGTGTGTGGGTCCGCGTGCTCTGCAAACACAGCGCCCGCCGCTCAGCAGTCATTGAGTTACGGCGGTGCCGGTGCCAGGAGCGGAGAGCCCTCTGTGCCCGCTGCCAACTGCAATTACCTCTCCGCGTGCCAGTCGCCGTTGGGCTTAACCCTTCCCACGCTGCGGCGGCCGAGTGGATACCAACAACCCTGGACGTGGGACGCTGGGGCCCAGGGCCACTGCCCACATCACGGTGCCCAGGAGCTGAGCAGACCGTGGGGAGCTGAGTGGGAGGGTGCCCTTCCTTGGGAAAGCCAAGGGTAACCCCAACATCCTGGAAGGGCCTGCAGCCGTGAGCCCTCGGAGTGACATGTATGAGGCACCTACTATGTGTATGCGTCTGCATCTGAGGGGGGAGGCAGGAGCCAGGGAGGGGCTCTCTTTGAGACCAGGCCTCCAGGGAGGCAGCCTGTCTGTTGACAGCTCTCTCCTCCCCACGTCTCCCTCCCAGCTGACACATCTGGAGCTCATGCCTCCCTGAGTCTGGGAGGGTGGGCACGGCCCTGCCCAGCCAGCCCAGCTGTGCTCCACATTTGCTCGGCCTTCCTGGCCCCACCCCCTTCTTCCCTCTCTACCCATCCCCGGTGCACATCTGGCCAGGAGCACGGACTGGCAGGGCCACCCCCCAGTTTCAGCCAGTGACCACCTTCCCCGTGGGGGCTTCCTCGATAGGGAGGCAGCCCCTCACCAGTGCTTGGCATGATCTGCCAGCTGGCTCATCTGGCCACCATCGGGGAGTCCTGGGCCTCACCACAGGCCCTGGGCACCACGGTCAGTGGCTCTAGCCGCAGGGCACAGCTGGGAGCCAGGCCTCCCTGACTTACCTTCATGGGAGTGGGAGAACCAGATCTGGGAGGTGGCGGGGTGGGAGCCCCGGTAGGCTTGATCCGAGGGGGTCGGGGTGGGACCAGTAGGGTGTGTGGAGGCCGCGGAGCCCAGGCTGCTGGTGAGGAAACTGCCCATGAAAGAGGAGGCCGGAGAGTTCCCCATCAGGCGGCTGCTGGCTGTGGACACAGGGGCAGAGAATGAGTCTGGTCAGGAGCGACCCTAAGGACTCCCTCCCCAGGGTTGACGCTCAGGCCCCAAGCGTCCCAGGTTTTTGTCTTCAGCAAGAGCCAAGGTGGGCCCCAAGGCCCTGACCCCTCCTGTTACTGCAAAAGCCTGAAGAGTAGCATTTTTTTCCGAGATGCCCACCTTCCCCTCATCCCCCGCCCCCAGCAAGCAGGTGCCAGTTACTGTGGGAATAAACGTCCTGTGGCCCGGGCCTTGTGGGAACCAGCAACCCTACAGGCGGATCTTCACCTGATTCTCCCAGGCTAAGGCCTCTTAGATGCCTGCTGACCTCCCAGAAAGGTCGCGGGTCAGCAGATCCCAGCAGTCTCTGCCTACCCACGAGGCGGCACTGGGGGTTCTGGCCTTTCCCCCGGCAGGGTCCTCCACCTTCTCCCGAGGTCCAACGAACCACTTCATCAGACTAGGGTTCCCTTTACCAGGTGAGCAAGAGAAGAAACTGAGGCAGAGGAAGAGAGAACCACAGGAGGAACCTGAGGATGGACATGCTGGGGTCTGCTTTAATGCCCCCGGGGCTTCTCAGGGTCAGGTCCTGACTGGTAGCATGGAGACACGGGCAGCCACTTGTATTCCAGGATTCCAGCGTTTCCCCGGTAGCCAGCCTCCATGGCCTGCCCACCTGTACACTCCAACACGCTGTCCCCTCTTGGCCCCATCCAGTGGCCAAGGTCAGATGGATGGAGTCTCTCCAGGTTACCACGGCAACCAGTAGGCTGCATAGGAATGACGGACACAGCGCACAGGGCAGCGCGGCTCTCACGACCAGGTGGGTGGTCTGGGCTGTACAGCGCGGCCCCTACCCCAGCAGAGCCCCTGGGCACCTTGCCACCTCCATCCCATGGGCAGTGAGCCCAGCTTGGGACCGTCTTAGGGGATGGGGACCAGGGACCCTGGGGGCTCACCGTCCCATTAGGCTGAGTGCAGCAGCCTGGCAGTGTTTGTAAGAGCTCTGGGGGCCTCTGGAGGCTGCAGGCCCAGCCCAAGGTGAGTCAGGGCAGCTGTTTCCCTGCCCGGGAGGCTGGGGGAATTTGCGAATTTGTGATGCCTCATCCAGACTGGCTTGGCCCTGGGAGCTTCCCAGACACGAGGTGACTCAGCAGAGAGGCGGCAAGGCTCGGGGAGAGGGAGGGGCGGCCCCACTGGGACCCTGGCAGCTCCCTCCACTTTCATTCGAGGATGAGACGCGTGGACGAGAGGGGCCTCTCCAGGGAACTGGCGGCAGCGGAAGCGTCTGTGAGCACTGGCTGGGCAACAGGGTGCGAGCTGACCTCTGGGGTGGGTATCAGGCCACCATAGGATCAGAGAGACCCCGAGAGGACCCAGGGGCAGGGGGCGAAGGTGTCCAGGAGCCAGGGACTTCCCGGACCGCAGGGCTGGGGCTGCCGTGGGCCCTGGCCAGACCACAGGCACGTCCAGCCATGGGAGGGGACTCTGGGCTGGGAAGGGAAGTACTGGCCTCCCGGGCGGGCGGTTGAGCGGGCAGGAGATGGAGGGCGGTTCCTCCTGGGCTCCAGGGACCCTGGGGGGAGCCATGCCTGTGGGATGAGGCCTCTTCCTGCCTCGCCCAGGCCCACCCCAAGTCCCCCAGGCCTTCCCGCCCCCGCACCCTCCCAGGGAAGTCCCTCCGCCCTGCTTTTCCTGGGGACAGTGGGAAGCAACTGAGCCCAGAAGTTGGTCTGGAGAAAAGATTTCTCTGGGAGCTCAGCCTGAGAACCTTGAGTTCTCCCACAGCACCGCAGGCGGGGGCAGTGGGAAGGCCCCAGGCTGGGCGGGAAGAGCGGCCTGGCATCCCACAGGGCACCTCCGATTGTAGGATCCAGGGAAACTGAGGCTCAGAGGCAGCCTCCTCCCAGCGTCTTCTGCAGCAGGCCACCTCTGCAGACTCACTACCCATAGCTCCAAGGACCACCCACCTGGGGCAGACGCAGGTGGGGAGCATCCCTGAGGCCCAGAGCGGGGTGTCTGACTAGTCTTCTAAGCTGGAATTGGGGTCGGGGTGGGGGAGACATGAGACTTCATGCCCTCCTCCCCCAGGAGACTGATCCTGGCCCTGCCTGGGCACTCTTAAGGGTGCTGGGTTTGACCCCATCCCAGAAGAAGGTCCCACCGTGTGCGAGTTTTGGACGGAAGCAGCACGGCAGCTCAGACAGCCCTCGTCCCGGCTCCACGTGCAGAGGGCACACTGACGACAGGCTGAGCTTCCAACCGTGTGGCTACCTCACCCCATGCCAGCCAGTCTCCCAACTTGGGGGCTTTCCCGGATTCCACAGGGAAAGGAACCCTGCCCCAGAGCGTGGGAAGTGAGAGGCTGGGACAGGACTCCCGTCTTGCCCGCTGACCTCAGTCCTGGGTTCCCCGGGGTCCCCTGGACTCCGAGCCTTTCTGGGCTGACCCTGCTCTCCACTCTCTAGTCCTCATGGGCTGTCTGCGGCCCCAGCATCCGCCGCAGGCTGGACCATTTATCTGGGGTGTGTGTGTGTGTGTGTGTTTTCCCTCCTTTTTCCTCTCTCATTGAGAACGGAAGGGCCTTATCACATGAATATTGTGTATTTATATCTTCACTATAAGACACTCCAATGGTAGACACAACAAGGAAGGAAACAGAGGTCACGGGGACCCCAGTGCCCTGGGGCACAGCCACACGCACCCCAGGACCACCTTCCAGGCCCTCACGTACTCGCCCTGGTGGCTGACCTGTGTGGGTACCCAGGTGGCCTTTCCTCCCACAGCCCGAGCCCACGCCAGCAGGTCCTGCCAGGGGATCTCATACTCCTGGACTGGCAGGCCAGCCCTGGGGGATGGACGCTGAGCAGGTGCAAAATCAACCCCCCGATGAGCCCCCCAGCCTGGCCCCTACTCCATGAGCCTTGCTCTGAAAGGGCCAGTCTCCTCCTGCTGTCCAGGGCTAGAAGTCTGGAAGCAGCCACAGGTCCTACAGGCCTTGCTGGGTGGGCACAGCCATGGCGGGTGGGGGAGGGGATGGCTGGCACCCGGAGCCTCCCCCTCCCCGGCCAGCTCCTGACCCTCAGACAGAACGTCCAGGCTCCCGTCACTTCCACCTCCAAGGAGTTCAGTCGTGGCCCCATGCCCAGCCAGCAGAGGCCTGGGCAGACCTGGCTGCCACCTCCCCGCCCCTGCCCGCCGACAAGTAGCCTGTCACAGACAGCGCCTGAGCAGAGGCGGCCTGGGCCCCGGCCAGGGCTGGAGCTGCACAGCCAAGTCTGGCCGGGAACCGGGCTGGAGGCTTCTTTCCTCTTGCCAAGGTCCTTGCCCACGGAGTGTTGTGGTTAGCGACCCAGGAGGGGACAGTGGGAGCCCCAAGGAGCAGGCAGGGCTGAGGGGCTTTTGACTCAGAGCTCCCCGGGGCTGAGAGCCCTGATTCTCGCATGGCTGCTCTAGCCCTTCTCACAGCAAGGGCTTCAGGGGCCTTTTACTCATTCAGGTCACCACGACCCCAGGTGGTGGGCCCACCGTGAGACTGACAAAGGAACGGCACTGTCGGTGTTGGCCCCTGGGGTTTGGGTGAGGCCTGTCCACTCCAAGGCTGCCCTGGCCCCTCCAGGGAGCATGGTCCTTGTGGCCAGTGACCTCTGTCCTCTGCGTCAGAGCCATCAGACCAAGTTTGGCATCATCTCAGGACAGAGACCTGAACTCTGTGTGAGGGGTCAGCAAGGCCACCGAGGCAGGCCGTTCTGTCCTGCGCACCCGCCCCCAGCCCGTCATTCCCACTGCCAGGCTGGCCCAAACCAGGGTCTGCAGCCCCACACAGAGGGCTCCAGCCCCAACTCCAGCGCTGCCTCCGCTCTGCCTAGGACACCACGGAGGCCTGGCCCGGGTGCCGGGCTGGCTGAGAAAACCGCTCTGGAAGCCAGAATGCCCGGGAGGGCTGGTGGACACCCCCCACCCCCCCGCCATGGCCCAGTTTCTCAGGCCCGGCCCTCACCCCCGGAGGCCTATTCGTTCCCACGCCCCGAGGCCCAGACAACCTGGACCGGGAGACAGGCCGTACCTGGACCCTGGCTGTGTGGCTACTTCCAGCTGCTCCAGCTGGACAAGGCTGGGCTGGAATCCCCTGACTGCCTCGCCTGGGCTCACAGGGCCACTTTGTGCTGGCCGCGGCAGAGGCTGCCCCACACGGCCAGGCAAAACCAGGGGGAAAGGGCTTCCCTGGTGGTCCAGTGGGTAAGGACACCGCCTTGCAGTGCAGGGGGCGCCGGTTCGATCCCTGGCCTGGGAAGATCCCGCGTGCCGCAGAGTGGCTGGACCGATGTGTCCAACTACCGAGCTGGAGCTCTGGAGCGCATGCGCCCAGAGCTGGTGCTCTGTGGCAACAGAGGCCACCGCGATGGGAGGCCCACACAGGCCGAAGAACAAAGAACAGGTAAGTGAAAGACCAATAGAAGTGGCCAAAAAAAAAAAAAAAGTCAAAAAACCAGGGGGAAGGGGCCTTCCTCTGCGACCCTGTTTGCCAGGCCTACCTGCTGCTGCCGAGACAATCGACAGATGTGGGCAGGCTGGAGGGGTGCTGAGGGCGCTCCTGCCATGGAGCCCAGGGGCTGCCCCAAGGAGCCGCTAGTCCAGAGAGGGTCTGTGGCAGCAAACTCACCAGAGCTCAGAGGGCTGGCACACCAGAGGCTGGACCTGGGGCCCTGGATGACCCGGTGTGTGCTCTGCCTGTCCACCTCCTCCCCCTCCAGCCTCTACCTCCCCGCCAGGCTACTGGAGGGAAAGACGGAGAAGACCTGGAGAGCTGGGGAGAGCGAGTGGAAGCACAGAACACAGCAGCACGAGCATTTGTTCTGACTTAAGTGAGTGACCTTTTCTGGAAATGGTGAAATGGGTTCTACACACACACGCGCGCGCGCACGCAGTCTCACTGCCATGGTTGGCACCACCCCTGGGAAGCAAGCCCCTTCCTGGGCTCCCCTGCCGCTCCCGGAGGCCCAGCTGACGTGCTGCTGGCACGAGGGTCCCTGACGGCTGCGCCCGCTGCCCACAGCAGCTCCCAGCCTCCGGCTCACGCCTGCTTGGGCTCCCCTAGCCCCCTACAGAGCCCGCCTGGGCACTGGGGACACCCAGCGCCCCTGGGGTCATATCAGGGTCTCCCCAGGACCCCTGGGGCAACTGAGAAACTGGAGCAATGCCTGGGAGGCCAAAGTGTCCCTCTGGTGCTGGGCCAGGCCCCAGAGGGAGTGGACTGGAAAGGAGGAAGCAGGAAGGACACCAGCCCACCACGTGAGACCGGCCCACATTCCTCTCATTCCAAGAGAGGGAAGGGGAGGGAGGATGTCCATCCCGGGTGTCTGTGTGGACGGCGGGGGAGAGATCTCGGTCCAGCCAGCTTGCAGGTGGGTGGGCGTCCATCTGTCTGGCCACCCAGGAGAAGAATGGAGGGAGAGGGACGGGGCTGGGGATACTAGGCCCTGGAGGGAGGGGCCGCTCTGGACGACCCCGCAGGAAACCCAGAGCGGTCGCGGCAGGGGCCGGCCGTGGAGGCAGCGCTGCCCCGCAGGCCATCGGACCCACTCTGGGTGTACACATTTGGAGGTTCAACTCCTGATGTCACCAGGGACACTCCCCACTGCGCTGGAACCTCCCACCGTGGTCCAGGCGTGAGATGATGTGTGTGCCTGTGTGTGCCCATGAGCACAACAGGCCGTGAAGGGAGAGTGTGGGGGCACTCAGGTGTGACTGGGTGTGTGTGCATGGCTGAGTGTGCACATGGGTAACGGCCATGCACACCAACTACAGACGTGCGTGCAGGTCTGGGGCAGGGGCTCTGAGTATGTACGCAGGACGTGGGTGTGCAGGCTTGGCTCTGAGTGTGCCTGAGGTGGTGACTTACTCGCCTGTGAGGGAATCCCACACAGGCTGGGCCGGCCTCTAGGGACACTGCTCACAGTCGTGCCTTCACCAAACCGGTCTCCAGAGTGTGAAAAGACTCCCGGCCTCGGAGTCCGCCTGACACCCGTGGCTTGTGCGAGCTGCTGGGATGCTCCCCTCCTTCTCCACCATGGGGGCACGTCCAGCTTCCTCGCGGTGGAAGGGGAACCCTAGCCTCAAGGCTGGACTAAACTGCGATACACCGCCTGGTGCCCGGGAGTTGGGCCCTTCGCCAGTCAGCTACTCACCCTGTAGCCCCCTGGACCTGAAAGGAGATCCAGCAGCTGTATGGGTTCTGGGGACAGCGGGCAGGTCATGTGGCCGGGACCGTCTCCGCACAGACGCCTGATGGCTCCGTGGTGGAGACGCAGCTCGGAAGTCCCCTCGGATCTAGGAACCCCTCCCGGCAGGGCTGGCCTTACTGGCTAGTCAGCAGTTCCCTCCGGCCTCGAATTCATGGCTTCCAGTTCGGCTCCCCTCACTCGCTGGGTCTCACTGGATACCAATCCAGCCCTGTTTCGAGCTAACTCTCTGCTGCCACAGCCCACGTCCCTGAGGATGCCACCCAATGATCCCAGCTGCTGTTCATAGCCCTGAGAAGATGGAAGGACAAGAAGAGGAGGCTGAGAGAGGCCCAGGGGAGCAGGCAGGAAGGACAGAAGAACAGGAAGAGGCTGGAGGCAGGAAAAGAGGCAGCTGCGGCCGCGGGAGAGGAGGTGCTGGCGGGAGGAGGGATGCCAGCCGTGGGGGCAGAAGGCAAGCCTCCACCGCCCCACCTCGAGACGTGGAGGCAGCCCCAGAGAGGGGAGTCCGTCCAGAGCATGAGTGCATCACTTGGGAAGCCCCTCTCTGCTCGTCCAGAAGAAGCTTCCAGAAGGCCCGGTTGGCCCAAAGGCAGCTTCTCTCAGGCCATAATAGGAAAACTCTGTGGTTGCTGAGCCACCAGTCCCACAAATGTAGAGGCAATGATGACAGGGAACGGGCCCAACCACCAACAGCCCAGAACTAATAAAAGAAAAGGAAAACCGGATATAAGTCTGGTTCTTATTAAAAGGGTAAATTTAGCCTTTGGCAGTGCCTTCACCCAGGGAATCCCACACAGGCTGGGCCGGCCTCTAGGGACACTGCTCACAGTCGTGCCTTCACCAAACCGGTCTCCAGAGTGTGAAAAGACTCCCGGCCTCGGAGTCCGCCTGACACCCGTGGCTTGTGCGAGCTGCTGGGATGCTCCCCTCCTTCTCCACCATGGGGGCACGTCCAGCTTCCTCGCGGTGGAAGGGGAACCCTAGCCTCAAGGCTGGACTAAACTGCGATACACCGCCTGGTGCCCGGGAGTTGGGCCCTTCGCCAGTCAGCTACTCACCCTGTAGCCCCCTGGACCTGAAAGGAGATCCAGCAGCTGTATGGGTTCTGGGGACAGCGGGCAGGTCATGTGGCCGGGACCGTCTCCGCACAGACGCCTGATGGCTCCGTGGTGGAGACGCAGCTCGGAAGTCCCCTCGGATCTAGGAACCCCTCCCGGCAGGGCTGGCCTTACTGGCTAGTCAGCAGTTCCCTCCGGCCTCGAATTCATGGCTTCCAGTTCGGCTCCCCTCACTCGCTGGGTCTCACTGGATACCAATCCAGCCCTGTTTCGAGCTAACTCTCTGCTGCCACAGCCCACGTCCCTGAGGATGCCACCCAATGATCCCAGCTGCTGTTCATAGCCCTGAGAAGATGGAAGGACAAGAAGAGGAGGCTGAGAGAGGCCCAGGGGAGCAGGCAGGAAGGACAGAAGAACAGGAAGAGGCTGGAGGCAGGAAAAGAGGCAGCTGCGGCCGCGGGAGAGGAGGTGCTGGCGGGAGGAGGGATGCCAGCCGTGGGGGCAGAAGGCAAGCCTCCACCGCCCCACCTCGAGACGTGGAGGCAGCCCCAGAGAGGGGAGTCCGTCCAGAGCATGAGTGCATCACTTGGGAAGCCCCTCTCTGCTCGTCCAGAAGAAGCTTCCAGAAGGCCCGGTTGGCCCAAAGGCAGCTTCTCTCAGGCCATAATAGGAAAACTCTGTGGTTGCTGAGCCACCAGTCCCACAAATGTAGAGGCAATGATGACAGGGAACGGGCCCAACCACCAACAGCCCAGAACTAATAAAAGAAAAGGAAAACCGGATATAAGTCTGGTTCTTATTAAAAGGGTAAATTTAGCCTTTTGGCTGGGGGGGTGGGGGGCGGCCAACACTCCCCACTGGGGCCGCCCTCGGACTCTGGCCCAGAGTGACTCAGAGGCCAGCTCCCCCTTCCTGTTCTTAACACCTTCTGGGGTCTCCGCCTCGCTTCCCTCTCAAACCCCCCCACCCCCGGCCAGCGGCCAGCACTCCCTCTCCAGGACACCCCGAAGGCCGGCAAACAGGCAGAGGGGCGTGGGGAGCTGACCGGGGCTGGCTGGCGCCGCCCCTCCAAGCCCCCCCAGCGGGGAAGCATCTTCAGCCGAAGCATCGCACCCTCTCGAAATAAGCTGGTTGCAATGAGACAACGCCACAGGGGCTGAGTCCAGTGCAGGTGCTGGGGTGCACTCCCCGCTCCCGAGCCCCTGGATAAGGTCGAAGGTGCCCACCCTGCTCTCCCACACCCCATCTGCTGGACCCAGGCACCCAGTGCCTCGAGCTGGTGGGGGCCACCCTCCTGTCTCAGTTGTGAGCAGGCAGGAGAAGAGGGCAGCAGACGGCGGGGGCGAGATGTGTCTCTCCAGGCGGGGACCTCCAGGGAGCCCACATTTTTGAATTTCTGACAGGCCACCCTCTGCAGCCCATCCCTGTCTTCTGAGGCTCTCAGTAGACCTGGCCTCCCCACCCGACTCCAATGTCTATACCCAGAAGCAAGAGAAGGCCCATTACCGGGGCTGCCCATGCCTCCTGGCAGGAGGAGCACTGGCAGGGGGCAGTCCCTGGGGAGCGGGATCCCCCACCGACCATTCCTGGGGCAGCGCTGCCCCCCACCCATGAGAAGGGAGATGGGGTAGGGGCAGCAGGAAGAGGGCACCCAGGGCTCTGGGTCCTTGTCATTTCTTCGAACAGCTTCGATATACCACCCGACTCCCTTCAAAGTACAGAGAGAAAATATTTGAATTTCTAAAGACAGTGAGTATAAGTAGAAAGAAAATCTCAATTCTCTGATGTAAAACTATATTTCTGGCAATGCATGAAGTGACCAGGGCAAAGAGAGCTGTTTCTGGGGTGGAAAAGGGCACCCCACGGGTCGAGGGTCCCAAAAAAGGGTGGAGTGTCAGGTAGCCCTGGGGAGTCAGTAAGGGCAGCCCAGCAGGTGCTCCCAGCGGAGAGAAACCGCCGCCTTGTGAGGTTCACCCACTGCCTGCACACTCAGTTCTGTGCTCTCCCAGGGCTGCCGCAGGCGTGCTGGGGCGGGGGCGAGGGGCCGAGGCAGAGAACCGGCCTTGGACCCCCAGTCCAGAAGCCTCCACTCCTGAGTGTCTCCCCGATGCAAGCAAGTTGCCTTCCTGAGCCTCCACCACCTGGACCCCACCTGCCTCAGGAGGAGGGAGCGGCAGGGGACTCAGCCCTGAGCCTGAGGACTGACCCCCTCACCCAACTCACACACTGAGCTTGAAGCCAGTGTCCTTTCTTTGCAAAGGCTTGGCTGCCAAAGCAGGGGAGGGGGCTCTGTGTGGGGTTGCAGAGCAGGACAGTCTCCAAAGGGGAACCTCCACACTGTCTAGAGATCTCAAGATGGACTGTGACCCTCCAGGCACCTGGTCCAGCAGCCAGGCCCTGGGTCAGCGGCCCACCCACGCCTGAGGAGGGCCCAGGGCCTTGTGAGGCTGTCCTGCATTACTATCGGCTCCAGGCAGGGCAGGACAAGTGCCCAGGTAAGCTCAGGCACCTGCTGGCCTCACTAGGGCAGGCAACTGACGTGGGCGCGTCAGAAGAAAGTGCTGCCCAGACGGAACAGCACAAATGTCCTTGTCACCCAAGCCATGGACTGGGTCCTGAGCTCTGTCCAGAGGATGAAATTCTAATCTAACTCATTCATGAGACAAGCGGTCACCGAGCGGAGGCGGTGTGCAAGGTCACGCACCCTCACCCTGGCATCCAAGGAAGCCACAGGTTGCCCGGGCACCCGGGCCTCCAACAGTGGCCCTCGGACCTCTCCGTGACCCACACGGGCCCCGCGGCTGCTTGGGGCCTCCTCGTCAGCCTGTGTCTTGGAGCAGACCTTTGACAGGTGGAAAGAGGATGTGGCTCGTGTGCGCCTTTCACCTTTGCTTGATTGTATCTGTGTTCACACTCGTTAAGGGCTTTTTAAGAGTTCGCCTAAAGATGCATTACAATTTAATTTAGATTTAATTTTAATATTAATTTAAAACAAATTAAAAGCTTATTTTTAGGAGACCCAAAGGGATGCAACATGTCTCGAAAAAGGGACTGGCTTCAGGCAAACTGCCCTCAAGTGACCTGCTGGCCAGCCGTGTGGCAGGCCAGCTGGACAGGGCAGCTGCCACACCGGGCAGACTGGCGAGTCCTGGGGACCCCAGGTCCGGATCCTTCTCCTGCATCCTGGGCAGGGACATGGACAGAGGGATCTGCTGGTGCCCTTCTGCGTGGTGCAGCCGAGGCCAGGAGGCACCGCGGACAGGAGCCCAGTCCTGTGCTTACCGCATCCCCGTCCAAGCCTGGGTCCTGAGTCCTGCCCGCCGGCCGCCAGGACCCTATAGGGAGTGATGGGAGGTGGCGCCCGTGCAAATGTGTAAGGATGTGGGTGCTGTCTGGGGAAAGAGAAGCGACCAGGGTCTGGAGCAGCGTGGCTTGCGGGAAAGTGCCTCCAGGAGACGTGCAGGCAGGGGAGTACCCCTAAGGGCAGCCAGTCCCAAGCAGTCCCACATTCCTGCCCGGCTGGGCCCTGAGGCCGAGAACCAGGAGCAGCTCCTAGACCTCCTGGTGCCTAAATACTGGGAAGCGCAAGGGCACAATGAGAGGGCCCCCGCCTGGCTACACAACGCTCTGGTGCCCACAGCCCCTCGCTGCCACGCCTGCCAGCCCAGAACACAAACAAAGCAGGGGGGCGGGGCCCCTCTCTCCCAAGCCCTCAGTTCCCTTTGGTGGTTACCCCCCAGCCTCCACCTACACAGCCACCCAAACAGCTGCCGTGGAGCATGGAGCGAAGAGGAGAGCTCTCCTCAGCTCGCGTCCTGCCTCGCCCTCCTGGCCCTGGGGCCCAGGTGAAGCCGCCGGTTTCCACCCTCGATCTGCCGCAGGGGCTCCATTGCATACAGAACCTCACGTTGATGGCGAAGCAGCCCCCTGCAGCGGGTGCCAAGACCAGTCCAGAGAGACAGGAAGAGGCCCCACCTGGAGCCCAGCTTATGCTCCATCGATGCCAGGAGGGGAAGCAGGGTCTCTGAAGCGACAGTCCCTTCCTGAGCCTGTTTCATCCCCACTGGCCCCCTTTCTCCACTGAACAGCCTCACACGGGCACCCAGAGGCCAGGCGTCTTTCTGGGAACTGCTGCCCCCACCCCATCCCAGGGGCCCTTAGCCGCTCAAGTGACCTGCTGAGCCGTGTGGCAGGCCAGCTGGACAGGGCAGCTGCCACACCGGGCAGACTGGCGAGTCCTGGGGACCCCAGGTCCGGATCCTTCTCCTGCATCCTGGGCAGGGACATGGACAGAGGGATCTGCTGGTGCCCTTCTGCGTGGTGCAGCCGAGGCCAGGAGGCACCGCGGACAGGAGCCCAGTCCTGTGCTTACCGCATCCCCGTCCAAGCCTGGGTCCTGAGTCCTGCCCGCCGGCCGCCAGGACCCTATAGGGAGTGATGGGAGGTGGCGCCCGTGCAAATGTGTAAGGATGTGGGTGCTGTCTGGGGAAAGAGAAGCGACCAGGGTCTGGAGCAGCGTGGCTTGCGGGAAAGTGCCTCCAGGAGACGTGCAGGCAGGGGAGTACCCCTAAGGGCAGCCAGTCCCAAGCAGTCCCACATTCCTGCCCGGCTGGGCCCTGAGGCCGAGAACCAGGAGCAGCTCCTAGACCTCCTGGTGCCTAAATACTGGGAAGCGCAAGGGCACAATGAGAGGGCCCCCGCCTGGCTACACAACGCTCTGGTGCCCACAGCCCCTCGCTGCCACGCCTGCCAGCCCAGAACACAAACAAAGCAGGGGGGCGGGGCCCCTCTCTCCCAAGCCCTCAGTTCCCTTTGGTGGTTACCCCCCAGCCTCCACCTACACAGCCACCCAAACAGCTGCCGTGGAGCATGGAGCGAAGAGGAGAGCTCTCCTCAGCTCGCGTCCTGCCTCGCCCTCCTGGCCCTGGGGCCCAGGTGAAGCCGCCGGTTTCCACCCTCGATCTGCCGCAGGGGCTCCATTGCATACAGAACCTCACGTTGATGGCGAAGCAGCCCCCTGCAGCGGGTGCCAAGACCAGTCCAGAGAGACAGGAAGAGGCCCCACCTGGAGCCCAGCTTATGCTCCATCGATGCCAGGAGGGGAAGCAGGGTCTCTGAAGCGACAGTCCCTTCCTGAGCCTGTTTCATCCCCACTGGCCCCCTTTCTCCACTGAACAGCCTCACACGGGCACCCAGAGGCCAGCCTGCGTGCCCCATGGATGATGCTGGGCGGCACTGACTGCTGGACCACTCCCTGCCACCCCTCACCAGCTGCGGCCGAGTGTGCCCTTTCTGTCCACCTGTTTAGCTCTGACCCCTTTTTAAAACAGAGTGCACACAGTCTGGGAGCATCTGCAGATGACAGAAGATGCTTCTGGAAGGTGAGAAGACATTGATCTGGCCCCTGCAAGGTGGCCATGCAGGCTGGAGAGCCTGCCAGTGTGATCATCTCCACGTGTGGTCAGGAGGGCCCATTCAGACCCCAAGGTTTCCCTCCCTTCTCGTCCTAAGGAGGTTCTCCAAGAGCCTCACCTTCCTGATTTTCCGGGGGGCGGGGCACATGTGCAGGAGAAAAACCAAACAATACTCTCTTCATGTCCACAGGCACATGCGTGCTTTATCTAAGCGAGAACAGGCACGCACACCCTATCTCGGCCCCTGTCATCCTACATGGGAGGGAGGTCCACAACGGCCAGGCCCAGCTCCGGGAGAACAAAGGGATAGAAGGCAGAGACACCCAGCCTCGGGATCCTGTGGTTCCACAGGGAAGGTGGCCCCGTGTGGAGGACGGGGCTGTCGCAAGGCCTGGTGGGACAGATCACCAAGGGTGGTCAGGACCGGGGGTCTCAGAGGTCTACCCATTGGTGATTGGAGGGGCCGCCCTCGTGGGAAGCCTCCAAGAGGAGCAGGAGAAGGGGAGCAGCGCAGTGCTTGAGGCAGCCAAGAGGGGAGCCCAGGTATCCGGAGCCTGTGGGTGGATGGGCACAGGTGCTGAGTACCGGAAAACTGGGGACAGTGGAACAACAAGAGGGGGCAGTGGGAGCTGAGCTAAGGTGCAGGGGGCTTGGGTAAGGGAGGTCCTGAGAGAAAGAGAAGCAGGGCTGAAGACTCAGACAGGCTTGGGACTGACCTGCCGGTGGGTGCAGGGCGGGGAAGCTGACTGGCACCTCCTGGAGGAGCTGGGTGAAGGGAGAGCTGGGAAAGGAGCAGCTCCCGTTCAACTGAAGCCAGAGAATAGACTCCACAGTGACAGAGGGAAGGAGGGGGCTGAAGCAGGGGAGGGCAGCCCACCAGCACCAAGCCCAGCAGGTCAGGCTCAGTCTGCCACCAAGGGTCCTTGGGGAGTTTTGGGCTCCACCCCCAGCAGGTGGCCAGGAGCTGAAGGATGGAGCAGGTGGTGGGAAGTGCAGACACACCAGAACGCACATTCCGATCACTGGGCACGCCAGCTCTTCCTGGGGCCGACTGGGATGATTCCTTGAAGGCCAGTTGTGTCCATGAGTGAGCGTGCGCATGAGTGTGGGCATGTGTGAGTGTGGGGACATGCCTTGGGGTGTGAACACATGTGAGCAGGTGTGACGGTGTCCATGCAGGTGTGAGCTCGGCCAGTTAATGCACTGGCTAGCCTGTGGGGACGTTGGGGTGTGCAGGGTAGGTCTATGTGTCTGCCCCCCAAGGGGACATGAGCAGAGCCAGGCAGCAATGCCAGGTCCGGCGTGTCACATGGTGCTGCCCCGAGACGCTGGTGGACAGCAGCCTGGTCGTGCAGCTCCTTCCCCACCCCCATTACCGAGTCCTTCCCCTGGGTTCCGCTCTAAGGATCTCTTACCTGGCTGTCCCTAGTCTGCCTTCTTTTCACTCCCATCTAGCTGTGCTCCCAGCATGCCTGCCCTAAGGGTAGGGGGCCCGGCCCAGACTGACTCTGTGACGCTGGGGCCATGGTGTCCTCCCCAGAGCTGCCTTTCAGAAGGAGGTCCCAGGGAAGAAAGGCCCTGGTTTCCCCAAAGGAGGAGCAAAGGGACAGAGCCAAGACTGCCTCTTTCCAAGGAGATGGCAGAGGGTGGTTTAGTTCATAAACCACCACTTAAACGTGGCTGATGATTTTCTCTTACTTGGCAGGGTGCCCCAAGTAGATAGCCCCCTGCCACCCTTGGGGACCCCCGCCTGCGGCTCAGGGGCCTCTCTCAGCAGTGCAGGCATCCTCCGCCCCTCCCTTGCATCTCTGGTCATTTCTACTGGAAACAAGTTCCTGGACGTGCATGGAACGGGGCTGCTGTAATTTTCCTTCCGGTTCCAGGCACACAGCGGGTCCCCCCTTCCCCAGACTCAAAAGTCTTTGAATCTAAAGACAGTGAACTCTTTGTTGGGGGCCCTGGGGGAGGGGCGAGGGGGCAGGGGATGCAACCCACCTGTTCATTCCCTCCTCCTCCTCCCCCACTCTAGGTCAGAATGAAAAAAAGAAAAAGCGTCCTGGCTGATCCAGTCTGGAACCTAATCGTCTGGACAGCTGCGGCAGTGCGCGGATGCCAGCCCGGCTGGCTCCCGGCTTGGGCACTGGACGTCTCCCACCAGGCCCATGGCCTGCTGCAAACCCACACCAACCCCCTAGGTGGTGCCAGGGCAACTCCCACCCGGCGCCACCCCCGTCCCCCACCCCATCCTATCCCACACCCAGTTCCCACCGACTGGTCCCCATCCTCTGGTGGCAGCAGTCATATTATATATTACAACAAACAGGGGCGGCCCACTGACAAATAGGCCTACGTGATCTAAACGGTATATTATCCCATAAAAACGTCAGCAGGCAGGGAGTCAAAGCCGAGATGGAGCGGCGGCCCCTGGAGCGCAGGCTGCGAGGCCCGAGTTTCCTCGGTGCAGCCCGGGGCTGTGGGGATGCTTTCTAGACATTGCGTGCTGGTTGTGATTTTGCTAGATGCTTTTAATCCTGAATCTTCGATGGAGAAAGGAGGCCCCGGAGGTTAACAGGAACTGAGGAAGCCCTGAGGAGCCATCCTTGGGCGGGGGAGGCAGGTGGAGCCCCACAGTGTACGTTGCCTACTGCCAAACAGGGCACGGGCTGCACTCTAAAGCCTCAAGGCTGGCGTCGGCTTGAGAGCTGTGGCACAAGGCCCAGCAAAGACCTCCGAGGGCGGCCTTTCCCAAGGGGCGCCCACCTTTCCAAGAGGCTGCTGGCAGCAACTGGAGTGAGAACTTTGGATGGGTGATGACGGGTGGGTCTTCCTTTAGAGGGTCCAAGGCAGCACCTCCGCCCTGGGGCGGGGAGATGGTTTCTATTCACCAGAAGTCATCCAAGGTAGATGCTGGTCAATATGGCATTGATGGGGCCGCGGCTGCCGGGCAAGGTTGTGCAGGATTTTCTCGTGGGACTCTCTAGGCAGAGATCAGCCCTAATGCCACTCACGTGGAGTCCCCAGGTCCCTCCCATGCTGACCCTTTGCCAGTGAGTCAAGGCCCCTCTGAGAAGGCCACATGCTAAGGGCTGAGATCAGGGCAACTGGTGGGAATCCCCCTGAGACTCTTACCACGCCAATCAAGACAGCTGCCTGCCTTGCTGCACAGGGTGCTTGGGGTAGAGGGGCAGCTCCCATCTTGGGGGCCTATATTCAGATATTTATGGTAGGGAAGAAGTTAGGCGGGGCCGGAGGCTTCTTTCAGAAGAAAGCGCAAGGGGGCCCAGAGGTGGTGACCGAGGCCCCATTCCACCCACTAGCCCGGAAAGCACTCATTCCCAGTGGCACTGGCTGAACTCTATCTGAGCTTGGGAATTCCCATCGTAGGGCCGGTCCCAGGCTCAGACCCTGGAGCTAGACCAGGGGCATTCTGGGAAGTGTAGTCCTTTGGGAGTTGGGCGGGCCTGCTGGGATCTGTGGTGGGGACTGGTGCGTCTCATCATGAGGAAGCAAGTAAGAAGTGAGAGCAAAGGAGGTTACCCTGACCCTAATCCCAAGGTGGAAGTCTGACATTCCTGGGAAATGGCTGACCTTAAGACATCTACTCCCTGAAAAGACACCAGCCAAAGTTGGATTCCAGCCTTAGATCACACCCACAGGGGTTTCCCCTGAGCAAAGTATCTGGAGCTCTTATTTTGGTGGGGACTGGGGAACTCCCCAGAGAGGAAAGACCCTGCCTGAAATTCCCCAACTCCTTTCCTCCTTTGGCAGCTCCCCCCAGACAGTAGGAGGGACAGGGGTGCTACCTGCTGGGCTTCCAGAGAGGCTGCAGCGCATCCCGCACACTCTCGCACATTATTTATGCTCACAGCCCGCGCTGATGACATATGTAAGTTGACAGCGAACATCCTATCAACTTGCTGGAGTGTATCTTGATTGTTAAAACACACTCTTAAAGGTGTACGATCATTTATCAAATTAAAATAGCGGTGCCTTGCGGTGAGTGGTCAATATGGCATTGATGGGGCGGCTGCCGGGCAAGGTTGTGCAGGATTTTCTCGTGGGACTCTCTAGGCAGAGATCAGCCCTAATGCCACTCACGTGAGTCCCCAGGTCCCTCCCATGCTGACCCTTTGCCAGTGAGTCAAGGCCCTCTGAGAAGGCCACATGCTAAGGGCTGAGATCAGGGCAACTGGTGGGAATCCCCCTGAGACTCTTACCACGCCAATCAAGACAGCTGCCTGCCTTGCTGCACAGGGTGCTTGGGGTAGAGGGGCAGCTCCCATCTTGGGGGCCTATATTCAGATATTTATGGTAGGGAAGAAGTTAGGCGGGCCGGAGGCTTCTTTCAGAAGAAAGCGCAAGGGGGCCCAGAGGTGGTGACCGAGGCCCCATTCCACCCACTAGCCCGGAAAGCACTCATTCCCAGTGGCACTGGCTGAACTCTATCTGAGCTTGGGAATTCCCATCGTAGGGCCGGTCCCAGGCTCAGACCCTGGAGCTAGACCAGGGGCATTCTGGGAAGTGTAGTCCTTTGGGAGTTGGGCGGGCCTGCTGGGATCTGTGGTGGGGACTGGTGCGTCTCATCATGAGGAAGCAAGTAAGAAGTGAGAGCAAAGGAGGTTACCCTGACCCTAATCCCAAGGTGGAAGTCTGACATTCCTGGGAAATGGCTGACCTTAAGACATCTACTCCCTGAAAAGACACCAGCCAAAGTTGGATTCCAGCCTTAGATCACACCCACAGGGGTTTCCCCTGAGCAAAGTATCTGGAGCTCTTATTTTGGTGGGGACTGGGGAACTCCCCAGAGAGGAAAGACCCTGCCTGAAATTCCCCAACTCCTTTCCTCCTTTGGCAGCTCCCCCCAGACAGTAGGAGGGACAGGGGTGCTACCTGCTGGGCTTCCAGAGAGGCTGCAGCGCATCCCGCACACTCTCGCACATTATTTATGCTCACAGCCCGCGCTGATGACATATGTAAGTTGACAGCGAACATCCTATCAACTTGCTGGAGTGTATCTTGATTGTTAAAACACACTCTTAAAGGTGTACGATCATTTATCAAATTAAAATAGCGGTGCCTTGCCTGTCCCTTTTCTGCCTTCCCTGACCACTCCCTGGCAGCCTCCCTCCTTCTCTGGCCACTTGGGCATCCTGCCCTTACATCCAGGCCCTGCTACTCGGGGAGGGTAGGGGGGAACCCTGCCCCTGCTTCCAGGGACCCAAACTCAGTGCCCCCTCCCCACCCTACCCCAGGCCAGGGCAAGGCCACTAATCGCCAAGAAGTGACAAACGCCAGAAGCCTCACCAATTAAATCTAAACTCAAGCAAAGCTCAGTGGCCAGTAAATTATTATTTTTATTAGCTTGAACCAAGTTCCCGTAAGAGAGAAAGTCAACTTGCTCCCATGAATGGCTCTTGTATAATTTATTTAACTCTGTGCTCTTTGCCAAAGCCTGGAATATTTTTAGCTCGTTCTGTTGTTGGATTTGGCTTTTTTATGTGTGTTTCTGAGGGGTATTTTTAGCTCCCTCCATGTTATTCTAACAGCCTCCTGTGCGTTTTGTCCTGTCTGTGCGGGCTGTTGAACCCAGTCTCACAGCAGACGAGGGAGATTTCTAAGAATAAACGGGAGCATTTGGGGGTGATGAGGGATCCGCACAAGGCCACTCCCTGCCTCGCTGGCTAATTTGCCTTCGTGCTCACGTGACCTGGATATTCCTATAGGAATATCCTTGTAGGAATAATCAGACACGGGGGCAGTACAAGACCCACTGAGAAAAAGCCCACATTCCAAAAATGGCTTCGTTGGGGTGGGTGAGGTGGCCGCAGCCTGGCCAGTCCACGCGGCCGCGGGAGTCTGGGCTCTGCAGGGCGGCCGTGGCTTTGATGTTTGCTTCTGCTACTTACAGAGCAGGATGGGGAGAGTCTTCAGAAAGTAACTCTTTTCACACCTACTTAATGTTGGTAACTGTTGCAGAAACACTCCATCGTGTCATTGAGTTAATGAGATATTTACGAAAATGTATTTTTTTTCCTATACAAAAAATATCACATGAGAAGGGAGGGGGATCCTTTGATGGGGTCTTTTCACACCAGGAAATTATCTTTTTTTTTTCCTCTTCTGCGTTTTTTTTTTTTTTTTTTCTTTTTGAGATTAATGCTCAGAAGTACTTGAGCCAGAGAGAAGTTCGTGGTCCTCCCACCAGAAAGAACCTGTGCCCTGTTTACTCCCAAACAACCACAGGCCCAGGGCACCTGGCTTCCAGGCCAGGCCATTTACACCCCAAAGAAGCTGGGAGACGGGGAGGAGAGGAGAACCCACCCGCAGTCACTTTGCCCAAACCTCAGCCTTCCTTGGGTGGAGACCCAGTGATTCTCGAAGGTTCGGCCCCAGGGGGGACATACAGAGAAGGATGAAGGGCAGCTCGGCTGGAAGAGGGGGCGGGGACCCGGCTTCTCCCAGGCAAGGCTGCCTCCGACTAAAGCGCCAGCTCCCTCCGAGGAGAGGCGCGATCCCCAATCGCTCCAGGCAGTAGCGCTGATGAAAAATCTTGGGTTGGTGCGTTGTTGATTTTCATTTTTTACCCCCTAGATTTCACAGCTTTGCCTCCGGACCATCTGTATTAGAGACAAAATCTAACACTGCACTAAAAATAATGATTCCAAACATTCTAATTGCACCTTTTGGTGACAAGGTTACTGGAACAGCACTTTACCATAAAACCCTACAGCCCGATGATAAAGCTATTGGCTCTTTCATTTTTAGAAAAACAATGGGAGAAGCCCTGCAGCCCAACGTCCCCTCGGGGTCCTTCAAGCTGACATTTTGAAAGCTCTGGGTGGGGGCAGCACTGGCGGAGGCCAGAAAGGGAGACCCTTGGCCCAGGCTGGGTGGCCGAGCCAACAAGAGGAATCCACAGAAGTCAGGGACTCGATCTCTGGTGGCTGGATCCTACTCCCATATTAGAGTCGGGCAAATAGGAAGAAGCTCAGAGCGATTTTCCTTTCAGCAGGGCAGGCAGTGGAGGGAGGGGCAGGCTGGGCTGCTGCAGCCGTGGCTTGTGGACCCGAGGCCATCCACGGAAATGGGAAGAAAGTCCGCCAAACTGGCCATTTGGAAATCCACATACGAGATGCAAAAAAAACAATAATAATAATTTAACTTAATTATACTTTTTCCTTTTTAAACTTGATCATATATAGATGAACCAAAGCAAAGTAGTCTGAGGTATAATTCTTTTTTTTTTTTAATTGATGTAGCTAAATTTTAAAACCAATACAAGCTCCTGGCTTTCAGCAATTTCAAAAGGCTTTCAGTGGCAGATGTTTCTAACTGGATGCCCTCTAGGCCAGCCTTCCCCTCACAAATGGGTTGAACATTTCCAAGCACAATAGGTCTCACTGGTCCCCCGGAGAGGTAGAAACAGCCTCTAGGAACAGGAGACTTGTGGGCCCCCAACTACCCTCTCTGGGAGTACCCTGGGGACCCCAGTACCCTCTAGAGCACCCTGCATTATGGGGAAGGTGACTAGGGTCTGGGTCAAGGACACGGACGAGGCCTGCACCCACCTGATTTCTCCAATCCCTCCATGGCTTGTGATCTAAGAACCACGTGGTCAAGCTTGGAATGAGCAAGACAATGGTTTGGGCCACCCAGACCAGGTTCCCACCTGGCTTGGCGGTGCTGCATCTGGATATAAGTGCAGAAAGGAGAAATGGCGGCTGACCAGGACCTAGCGAGGGCCGTGGGCTCTTGAATAGGGACGAGGGAGTAAGCAGTGACCTAAACTGATGTCGAATCCAGCCTGGCCATGTCCAGCCAGTCTGAGGACTCCTGGGCCAGCCTTGGTGTCAGGGCCCCTTCTGGACTCTTGTTTCTGTTACCTGTCAGGCTAGAGGGCAAGGCATATGCGGGAAGAGAGGGAGGATGGTGCAGCCAGAAGGGGCTAGGGAAGCTGTGGTGACACTCTCCCTGTTACCACCACAAGCCCCCAGCCACAGCCCCTCCATGTGAACTGAGCTGGGTGGGCAGCATCTCCAAAGCACGGGTCAGGAGAGACAACCACAGGCACAGCAAGGACAGATTTTTAAAATCCCCAAATGCCCAGGCAAGTAAGTACTTTTGTTCCTTTAAGTTATAAATCTATAAGAAGAAAAAAGCAAGGAAGAAGGAAAAGCAAGGGAGGGAAAAGAGCAGCCTTGCAGAAGGCTTGCATTGGAACAGGAAACGCGGGCGAAGGGTTGATTCCAGGAGAGCGCTGAGTCCAGCCCTCGGCTCCCAGCTTGGTCTAACTTTTGAATCTCCTCCATAATTTAACTTAATTATACTTTTTCCTTTTTAAACTTGATCATATATAGATGAACCAAAGCAAAGTAGTCTGAGGTATAATTCTTTTTTAATTGATGTAGCTACATTTTAAAACCAATACAAGCTCCTGGCTTTCAGCAATTTCAAAAGGCTTTCAGTGGCAGATGTTTCTAACTGGATGCCCTCTAGGCCAGCCTTCCCCTCACAAATGGGTTGAACATTTCCAAGCACAATAGGTCTCACTGGTCCCCCGGAGAGGTAGAAACAGCCTCTAGGAACAGGAGACTTGTGGGCCCCCAACTACCCTCTCTGGGAGTACCCTGGGGACCCCAGTACCCTCTAGAGCACCCTGCATTATGGGGAAGGTGACTAGGGTCTGGGTCAAGGACACGGACGAGGCCTGCACCCACCTGATTTCTCCAATCCCTCCATGGCTTGTGATCTAAGAACCACGTGGTCAAGCTTGGAATGAGCAAGACAATGGTTTGGGCCACCCAGACCAGGTTCCCACCTGGCTTGGCGGTGCTGCATCTGGATATAAGTGCAGAAAGGAGAAATGGCGGCTGACCAGGACCTAGCGAGGGCCGTGGGCTCTTGAATAGGGACGAGGGAGTAAGCAGTGACCTAAACTGATGTCGAATCCAGCCTGGCCATGTCCAGCCAGTCTGAGGACTCCTGGGCCAGCCTTGGTGTCAGGGCCCCTTCTGGACTCTTGTTTCTGTTACCTGTCAGGCTAGAGGGCAAGGCATATGCGGGAAGAGAGGGAGGATGGTGCAGCCAGAAGGGGCTAGGGAAGCTGTGGTGACACTCTCCCTGTTACCACCACAAGCCCCCAGCCACAGCCCCTCCATGTGAACTGAGCTGGGTGGGCAGCATCTCCAAAGCACGGGTCAGGAGAGACAACCACAGGCACAGCAAGGACAGATTTTTAAAATCCCCAAATGCCCAGGCAAGTAAGTACTTTTGTTCCTTTAAGTTATAAATCTATAAGAAGAAAAAAGCAAGGAAGAAGGAAAAGCAAGGGAGGGAAAAGAGCAGCCTTGCAGAAGGCTTGCATTGGAACAGGAAACGCGGGCGAAGGGTTGATTCCAGGAGAGCGCTGAGTCCAGCCCCTCGGCTCCCAGCTTGGTCTAACTTTTTGAATCTCCTCCTGTTGTAAATGCTAAACACCCATTAGTAATTAAGCACTTTCTCGTATTTTTTTTTTCTTTTTAGGAAATTTATGTTTTTCTTCTTGACTGCCCTCCCTTCTGACATTTTCCCTTCTAGCCTGACTCTGCCATCCGTTTTAATCCACACACTAATTGTAATCCCATTAAAGCAGATATAATTTTATTAGTATTCACAGTTCATCAAGCTAGCAATAATAACTGTTACTGCCAAATTAACAACAACAACAAAAAAGAGGCAAACAACATTTCTAATGTTTAGAACAAACTGTAAACAAAAGCAAGCCAACCTTCCAGGGTGACCAGCGGGTCCCCATACGCACAGCCCCTCCAAGCTTCCTGCAAGCTCAGTTGGCGCTGGCCAGTGACCTCCTGGGTCTTAGCGAGGCAGAGCCCCCTTTGCCACCCGCCGCCTGGCCCTGCTTCTCCTCTGACCTGGCTCGACAGTAATATCAAAGCCACTCGAGAGGGGGACTGCTCTGGCGACCTGCATCAGCTCTGCCAAGGAACTGCTCTCTCCGGGAGACTATCCGAGAAGACAGAATGCGGGGCGGCCCCAGCTGCCTCCTCTTGAAGCAAATCTGCGGCGAACTCGCCTGCACCGAAATCCGGCGGCGGCCCCCGAGCCGCCCCCAGCCGAGGCGGCGCCGGCGCTGCCCTCCCCCAGGGCGCAGGCAGCGAGGCTGGGCCGCGATCCGGCCACGCTTTGTCCGGCTTTAGCAGGATACCAGAGGCACTTGTTAAAGCAAATGCATCCCCTGCAAACCCATTCTCGCCCTGACACTTCAAGGCTTTATATAGAAACAGGATTTGCTCGTCTTACACCAGCAGTCCCTATTAACGCTCACCCCGCGCACACACTGCCCTAATCCGAGAGGCCGCGGCACCCCCCTCCCAAGTCACAACAGCCGTTTTGTTCCCGCAGAAAGTGCCTCGTTGTCCCAGCCCCGGAATGTCTTAAGGATGTGAATGCAGAATGCAGAAATGAGGTTTCCGCGGAATTTAGTTCTTCGGCAGGAAGGGGTGGGGGAGGGTGGCAGGAGGGGAAAAGCTTTATTTTTAGCCGGCTCAGGGGCTGCCCCTTTGAGACCCTGGGGGACCCCGGGGAAGGCCTTTCTAAACCGCGATGATCCGGCTCCGGGGGCCCGCAGGATGCGCGGACCGCCACCGGTGCCGGAGCAAGGAAATGAAACCGAAGGCTTCTCCGCAAACGCTCCACACACTAATTGTAATCCCATTAAAGCAGATATAATTTTATTAGTATTCACAGTTCATCAAGCTAGCAATAATAACTGTTACTGCCAAATTAACAACAACAACAAAAAAGAGGCAAACAACATTTCTAATGTTTAGAACAAACTGTAAACAAAAGCAAGCCAACCTTCCAGGGTGACCAGCGGGTCCCCATACGCACAGCCCCTCCAAGCTTCCTGCAAGCTCAGTTGGCGCTGGCCAGTGACCTCCTGGGTCTTAGCGAGGCAGAGCCCCCTTTGCCACCCGCCGCCTGGCCCTGCTTCTCCTCTGACCTGGCTCGACAGTAATATCAAAGCCACTCGAGAGGGGGACTGCTCTGGCGACCTGCATCAGCTCTGCCAAGGAACTGCTCTCTCCGGGAGACTATCCGAGAAGACAGAATGCGGGGCGGCCCCAGCTGCCTCCTCTTGAAGCAAATCTGCGGCGAACTCGCCTGCACCGAAATCCGGCGGCGGCCCCCGAGCCGCCCCAGCCGAGGCGGCGCCGGCGCTGCCCTCCCCCAGGGCGCAGGCAGCGAGGCTGGGCCGCGATCCGGCCACGCTTTGTCCGGCTTTAGCAGGATACCAGAGGCACTTGTTAAAGCAAATGCATCCCCTGCAAACCCATTCTCGCCCTGACACTTCAAGGCTTTATATAGAAACAGGATTTGCTCGTCTTACACCAGCAGTCCCTATTAACGCTCACCCCGCGCACACACTGCCCTAATCCGAGAGGCCGCGGCACCCCCCTCCCAAGTCACAACAGCCGTTTTGTTCCCGCAGAAAGTGCCTCGTTGTCCCAGCCCCGGAATGTCTTAAGGATGTGAATGCAGAATGCAGAAATGAGGTTTCCGCGGAATTTAGTTCTTCGGCAGGAAGGGGTGGGGGAGGGTGGCAGGAGGGGAAAAGCTTTATTTTTAGCCGGCTCAGGGGCTGCCCCTTTGAGACCCTGGGGGACCCCGGGGAAGGCCTTTCTAAACCGCGATGATCCGGCTCCGGGGGCCCGCAGGATGCGCGGACCGCCACCGGTGCCGGAGCAAGGAAATGAAACCGAAGGCTTCTCCGCAAACGCTCCAAGAGAGGAGGGACAGATTCCCAGTCGACCCTCAACCTTGCCCATCTCGAGGAAGGGTCTCCTCTCCCGCGCCCGCCCGGCCGGCACTGACCTGTGTGCGAAGCCATGGGCAGCGGCGACGGGAAGTACTTTCCGGGCTGGAAGTGCGCCGGGGGCTGCGCAGCCGGCCCGGGCGGGGCGAGGCGGGAGGCAGCGGCGGCGCTGCGGTGGCCCAGGCTTCCGCGCTCCGACAGCAGATGGGGCGGCGGTGCGAAGTCGCGGCCATCCATGCCGGGCCCCGGCCCCGGCCCCGGCCCGCCGCCGCCTCCTGGGAGCAGCGCGGCCGGGGCCCGGGGGCGGCTCGGCGCGCCGGCGGCGCGCAGGCGGCGCGGAGGGGGCGGCGTCCGGGGTCACCGGCGGCGGCGGCGGAGCCGATCAGCACGCGGGCGGACTGGGCTCTTCTGCGGGCGGCCGCGTGCCGAGCCGGCGGCCGCCGTGCGGGTCCATAGTCTGCGGAGACAAGCAGAGGAGACTAGGTGACTTGGGGGTTCGGCTCGCCCGGGGTTCCCCGCTCTGCCTGCCTGCCACCTTTCCCACCCCGCCGGCCCGGGCGCCGCTAGGCCAGGCGGCCGGGCCCTGAGTGCTCCGCGCGTCTCCCCGTTGCACGCGCGCGCGTGGGCCACCCGGGCCTCCCGGATCCCCCCGCGCACACGCACCGTCCCGGCTACGCTCCGTCCGGAGGAGCCCGAGGGAGCCCGGCCGTATTGCTCGCCGCTTCCCCTTCGCGGGTCCCTGCGGCGAGGGCGCCGCGGCGAAAGGCTGCTGGCTCGGTTGGGTGATAAAAACCCAAATCTGCGAAGCCATCACGCACACACACACACACACACACACACACACACCCTCTCCCCTCCCCCGCTGCCCAAAGGTGTCTCTGAGGAAAGGCCTGGGGTCCACGCTAGCTTTTTTCCTCTCTCTCCATTCCGAGGTCCAGCTTTTACTGCATTCTGCTTAACCGAATAACCATGCTAATTAAGCGAGTAATTTTATTGATTGTAACTCGAGGTTTTTTTTTTTTTTTTTTTTTTATAACCTTCTTTTTCTCTCTTCTCCCATCCCCCTCATGCGTCTTTCGGTCCTTTCTTTTGAACCCGCCGCTCCTCCCCTCTGCCTCCGCCACAACCCTAACGGGACCAAGCCCCCACCCCGTATTGCCGAGCTAGAACCCCGGGCCAGCTCCTCGGAGCCCCAGGGGTCTACGTCCGCCTGCGGCGTCACCTGGGCCGCCACGCCGCAGTGCCCGGCCGTCCGGCCCGGAGCCGGGAGCTTCCCAGCGAGGCTCAAACAATCACCCCACCCCCCAGTGAAATTCGCCCAGAATCTTCTGCGGACTGGGGGTTTAGAGGGGCCTTTTTGAGAGTCAGAAGTTGTTCTTTCTCAGCGCCCAAAATCGGCCACGGAATTTCTTCCTTCAGCGCCTGCCCCAGGTCGCTGAGCCAAGGCCGATCTCCGCACTGCCGGGGAACGTGGAGTTTGCGACGCCGGGTTCGGCCTGGGGCAGCGGACAAATGGCCTGGCCCAGCGCAATCTTCTCCAATGCTCAGGTCCCAGCAGACCCCTGGCCTCCGTCCTACACTTCCACCTCTCGGCTGAGCCACTTACAATGCCCTCCCTCCCCACCTCCCTTCTCTTCCACCCCCACCCAACATGTAGAGGCCACTCCAAAGCGAAATTGAGGACAATTTCAGGCGCCGAGTGCGGAACGACGAAGCAAGGGACAGAAACTGAACAGCTGTGCGCCTGCGAGCACCTCTTTCATTTTGCACATTTCTCATTTCCTAAATCTGTATTGTTTATATGTCTGGTATCACCTCCAACAAAAGGGAGGTGGGCAAGCTCAATGTTCTTAACTGTGAACTTTGCAGAAAGTCTGATTTTTTTCAGCCGTCCCACTCATGACAACTAAGCGATTAAGATGTTTTCCATTTTGTGAATAACATTTTAAATTACTATATTTAATGCTACAGGTTCTACGCGTCTTATTTGCAGACTATTTTGTGTTTGATTTAATCTATAACCAAAAACATAATGTATTAAGCGAATACATATTTGCTCAGCTGATAAGCTTTTTAATATTTATTCGGAGAGCTTTTGCATTGTAAATAAACGCGACCTACACAAAGAGTTCTCTTTGTCTCTCAACTTCCTACAAAAGGGTTTGGGGCTTCCTCCCCTCTGGGGATCCTCGGCTCTCTACCCGGATCTAACAAACAACTCGGCTCGCCGCCACTCGGGCCTGCAGAGCGAACGCCTGGCCTCAGAACCCGGAGAGCGCCGGGCGAGGGGGGTGCCCGCGCCGGGGTCAGGGGAGGGAGGGGCTGCCTGCGCGGGGCGAGGGGCCTGCCGGCAACAGCGAGCTAGGAGCCGGGGGGCGCGGGGCGGGACAAAGAGAAAGAAGGAGGGGAGGGAGGTCGAGAACCTGCGGCTTCAAAGGCGCCGAGGGCCCTTGGCTTTCCCCCGGCGTGGGGGGGCTTCCCGGCGGCTTCCCGGGAGCCGTGTGTGCTATGCTTTTGTTTTGTGTGATTTCTTTTTTCCAATAAGAAATTCCAAAATTGTCGAGAAAGAGGGAGTTGCTCTAGATTCTCGGGACGCGGGCTTTGCTACCAGCAACAACTTTAATCTTCACCCTCTGTGGGCGGGCCGCGGGCTGGATCGATTCTTCCCCACCAGCCGGCTAGACATTTTACTCGGAAGGGGATGGGTTGTTGTCGCCCCTCCGTGCCGCGGAAATTCTTACCAGGACGGAAGGGGCTTTCCTTTGTGTTCTTTGCTCCCGGGAAAGGCCGCTCCGCTCCGCCCAGTCCGCCGAGAGAGGCTCCCGGGGTCCTGCGGAGTACTAGCCGGGCAGGGAGCCGGGCGACGACGCGCGGCCGCCGCAGCCTGGGCCCGGAGTTTCTGAGCCCAGGTGCCGCCATCTGGGAGTCCCAGGGCTCCGAGCTCCCTCCAACCAGCGCCAAGAAAGACCGCAGCAGCTTCTTGTATTGTTTATATGTCTGGTATCACCTCCAACAAGGGAGGTGGGCAAGCTCAATGTTCTTAACTGTGAACTTTGCAGAAAGTCTGATTTTTTTCAGCCGTCCCACTCATGACAACTAAGCGATTAAGATGTTTTCCATTTTGTGAATAACATTTTAAATTACTATATTTAATGCTACAGGTTCTACGCGTCTTATTTGCAGACTATTTTGTGTTTGATTTAATCTATAACCAAAAACATAATGTATTAAGCGAATACATATTTGCTCAGCTGATAAGCTTTTTAATATTTATTCGGAGAGCTTTTGCATTGTAAATAAACGCGACCTACACAAAGAGTTCTCTTTGTCTCTCAACTTCCTACAAAAGGGTTTGGGGCTTCCTCCCCTCTGGGGATCCTCGGCTCTCTACCCGGATCTAACAAACAACTCGGCTCGCCGCCACTCGGGCCTGCAGAGCGAACGCCTGGCCTCAGAACCCGGAGAGCGCCGGGCGAGGGGGGTGCCCGCGCCGGGGTCAGGGGAGGGAGGGGCTGCCTGCGCGGGGCGAGGGGCCTGCCGGCAACAGCGAGCTAGGAGCCGGGGGGCGCGGGGCGGGACAAAGAGAAAGAAGGAGGGGAGGGAGGTCGAGAACCTGCGGCTTCAAAGGCGCCGAGGGCCCTTGGCTTTCCCCCGGCGTGGGGGGGCTTCCCGGCGGCTTCCCGGGAGCCGTGTGTGCTATGCTTTTGTTTTGTGTGATTTCTTTTTTCCAATAAGAAATTCCAAAATTGTCGAGAAAGAGGGAGTTGCTCTAGATTCTCGGGACGCGGGCTTTGCTACCAGCAACAACTTTAATCTTCACCCTCTGTGGGCGGGCCGCGGGCTGGATCGATTCTTCCCCACCAGCCGGCTAGACATTTTACTCGGAAGGGGATGGGTTGTTGTCGCCCCTCCGTGCCGCGGAAATTCTTACCAGGACGGAAGGGGCTTTCCTTTGTGTTCTTTGCTCCCGGGAAAGGCCGCTCCGCTCCGCCCAGTCCGCCCGAGAGAGGCTCCCGGGGTCCTGCGGAGTACTAGCCGGGCAGGGAGCCGGGCGACGACGCGCGGCCGCCGCAGCCTGGGCCCGGAGTTTCTGAGCCCAGGTGCCGCCATCTGGGAGTCCCAGGGCTCCGAGCTCCCTCCCCAACCAGCGCCAAGAAAGACCGCAGCAGCTCGGGTAAGGTCGAACTTGGAAAGGAAACCGAGCGAAAGCACTGGCGTGCTGGGGGCCCCGCGCCGGTTGGAAAATCGCTGACAAGGGTATTTTGGAAAGAGCCAAACCTCGGAACGCGAAGTCCTCCCCAGGACTCCGCGGTGCATCCCGAGAGTCGTCCACCTCTCTGCGCGTAGCTTGAGCGCACCAGCATGTGGGGCTCCTTCGGTTTTGTTCCGATTTTCACTTAAACAAGGAAAACCCTACCCTTGCTTCGGCCGCCCGCATCCTCTGGCGCCGTCACCGGGTGCGCTGGTGCTGTGGGGCCTGCAGGCTGGGCTGCGGACGGCGCACTCTGGGCGCGGGCTGCTCGCGCGCCCCTGCAGAACCCGCTCCCTGCGAAACAATCGCGCCCGACACCCACCGCATCCCCGCCAGGAGAGGACCGAGGCCCGGGGCCGTGCTGGACATCCGCACTCCAAGGGGCACCCGTCCACAGATACCACCGCCTCAAAGGTGGTGGTCTGAGCCCCGCACGTCTCCCGAAATGAGCGCGGTGAGAAAGCCCTCTGCGCTTGCCTCGTACGGCCCCTCCTCCACCCTCACCCGGCCCGGAGAATTTTTTCTTAAATATCCAGAAATGAATTAGGGAGCCGTGTGCTATGCTTTTGTTTTGTGTGATTTCTTTTTTCCAATAAGAAATTCCAAAATTGTCGAGAAAGAGGGAGTTGCTCTAGATTCTCGGGACGCGGGCTTTGCTACCAGCAACAACTTTAATCTTCACCCTCTGTGGGCGGGCCGCGGGCTGGATCGATTCTTCCCCACCAGCCGGCTAGACATTTTACTCGGAAGGGGATGGGTTGTTGTCGCCCCTCCGTGCCGCGGAAATTCTTACCAGGACGGAAGGGGCTTTCCTTTGTGTTCTTTGCTCCCGGGAAAGGCCGCTCCGCTCCGCCCAGTCCGCCCGAGAGAGGCTCCCGGGGTCCTGCGGAGTACTAGCCGGGCAGGGAGCCGGGCGACGACGCGCGGCCGCCGCAGCCTGGGCCCGGAGTTTCTGAGCCCAGGTGCCGCCATCTGGGAGTCCCAGGGCTCCGAGCTCCCTCCCCAACCAGCGCCAAGAAAGACCGCAGCAGCTCGGGTAAGGTCGAACTTGGAAAGGAAACCGAGCGAAAGCACTGGCGTGCTGGGGGCCCCGCGCCGGTTGGAAAATCGCTGACAAGGGTATTTTGGAAAGAGCCAAACCTCGGAACGCGAAGTCCTCCCCAGGACTCCGCGGTGCATCCCGAGAGTCGTCCACCTCTCTGCGCGTAGCTTGAGCGCACCAGCATGTGGGGCTCCTTCGGTTTTGTTCCGATTTTCACTTAAACAAGGAAAACCCTACCCTTGCTTCGGCCGCCCGCATCCTCTGGCGCCGTCACCGGGTGCGCTGGTGCTGTGGGGCCTGCAGGCTGGGCTGCGGACGGCGCACTCTGGGCGCGGGCTGCTCGCGCGCCCCTGCAGAACCCGCTCCCTGCGAAACAATCGCGCCCGACACCCACCGCATCCCCGCCAGGAGAGGACCGAGGCCCGGGGCCGTGCTGGACATCCGCACTCCAAGGGGCACCCGTCCACAGATACCACCGCCTCAAAGGTGGTGGTCTGAGCCCCGCACGTCTCCCGAAATGAGCGCGGTGAGAAAGCCCCTCTGCGCTTGCCTCGTACGGCCCCCTCCTCCACCCTCACCCGGCCCGGAGAATTTTTTTCTTAAATATCCAGAAATGAATTAGGCTCTGGAAAACAACGCCCCCCCTCCCCCATCGCGCGGTTCCCCTCTCCGCCCAGTCCCTCGCCGCGCACGCGGCCGGCGGCCGGCAAACCCCTCTGGCAGGCGGCTGGGCCGCCTTGGCCAGCGCGAGCCAGTCGGTTCCCAGCGCCACGGAGCGACCGGGTGGGGCTGACCCAAGGCTGCTCGGGGGAGGGGAGCAGCTTGGGGGGCAAACAATTGGGGTTCGTTCGTGGTGTCGCCAGAGCCAGGAGCGCGTTGGCTGCGTCGGGGACCTCACGGACTGTCCAGCCGGAGCCGCCGGCGCGGCTTGCGCTGGACACAGCCTGGCGGTCCCTGCCCTGTCGCGATTATTTATTTTTAATGCTGGATGTCGATCCAGACAACAAGCGCTCAGAGAAAAGCGAGGACGCATTACGGGGGGGAATTTTAAACCGATCGATAAGATTTTTCAGAGGGGAAAAAAAAATCGCTCTTATATATATAGTCCGTCTCAAGAAAAAAAAAAAAAGCCTGCTCGACATTATAACGGATTTTTTTTAAGGGAAGATACATACTTCTTAACATCGCAACCCTGAATTTCTCTTACTAAAAAAAAAAAGAAATGTAAATCCCCAAAGCCAAAATAAAAAATAAAATAATAATAAAAATACAAAAACAAAAAAATGAAAGCAATTTCAGTTACTTACTGGAGGTTGTTTCCTGGATACAATTGAATGCAATACAATTAAATCAGTAAATGTGACTTTGTTTTGTATTCCTATTGGTATTTTCAATGTGCTGACTGTTGCACTGTAAATGCACCGCTTCCACAACAACGACTCTAGCGAGCCCATCCAGAGCGGCTCTCAAACCTGCAGCCCGGCGCGGCGAGCCACGGGCCCTGCATACTAATAAGCTCGTGCCACTCAGCCCGGAGCAGCCCGCGCGCTGATTGGCCGCGCGGCCCTCCGCGGCCTGGAGCTCGTGCCACTCATTCGGCGTAAACAGGCCTCCCAATAGGCTGGCGCCGGGCCAGGGAGCTGCCAATCAGGGAGCAGCAGGGCTACTACCGAGCCCGATGGCGCCTAATTCAAGCCCGGCGACTGCGCAGCTCCTTTGCGCAGATCGTTGCAGCTGAATGGGAATGTGTTGGCGCAGGGCGGGAGAGGGAGCAGGGACGAGTGGGAGCGCTTGTCCACGCCGAGGGGAAGGCTTTTGCTTTTTTTTTTTTTTTAATTTAATTTAACCCAGCAAGTCTAAAGTTTGGCGTCCGGTGCACAGAGGCCAGGAAAAGACACAGCAACACGCGTTGAAGGAGATGCTTTTTAAAACACTTGGGATCTGTCTGGCAGGTGGCTGAGCCCGGCACAGGTAGGCCCGAGTTCCAAGCATAGAGGCTTCCTCTGGCCTCATCGGCCCTACCATCACTAGGAGTCCTCCACCTGCACTGATCAAGCATAGGAATGCCCGCAGGCTCACAGTCTGGGTATCAAGGGCTCTAGCCTGCCTAGTCCTCTCTTCCTCTTCCCCCAGCGTTCAGAGCCTGGGGAGAAGTTCTTGTGTATCTGATAGCGTATCTGCGGACCTTCAGTTTTTATTTCCCTTGGTTATATCTGCAACGGAGCACTGATTAAAATGAAAATCGGGGATTTATGGCCATGACAAAATGGACAAACCCTTTCTTCATCTGCAGCTAGACTTTAAAAATATGTTCATCCTGACACCCACAGTGTGAAAACCATGCATAGTATTTTTCAATGTCGCTCTCCTGCATATCTGCTAAATTCTTGCCCTAATAAAAGAGGCTCTGAACAGATATCTTCATTGTAATCAGATGCAGAATACTTTTTAGGATGTTCTCCAAATATTTGTGTTAAGACTGTGGTTTCCTAATGAAATGCTATTTATTCTTGGGAGTCAAGGATGTCTTAGTGATGGATACATTATTTTTACTCCTTCAGTTAAACCTCTGCCTCCCCCTCTGAGGGACGGGAAAAAAAGTATTTAAACTAGATGCCAAACAATTAGGGCATACGCCATAGAAATGATCCACCAGTTCATTCTGGTAGGGACAGGAACGGGTTAAGCCAGAGGCCTGCTGTTGTCACCTTCCTTTCCCCGCCCCCCCCCCGCTCGCTCCCTCGGGACCGCCGGGATTGGCTGGCACTCCGCCAGCAGGCTGTCAATCACCGAGTGTAAACAAGGCGCTGATTGGCTGTTGTCCAGTCCGCACAGGGCCTCCTGAAAAAAGCAATTACTGGCTCCGCGGTTTCAAGGCGGCCCGAGGCCGCTTGTTGAAAGGAGATAAGCTGGGGACCGTTTCCAGGACCCCCGCGGGCCGACCCTGGCAGCCCTGGAGCCGAGGTGCGGCGTAGAGCCTGCGGATCAAAGGAATCCAGAGAGAAAGGGGAAGCGGGGCTTACGGCCCCGGCCGGCCTTCCCCCGCGGGCATCTCTGACCTGGGTAGGGGCTCGGGCCGCGGGCGGGGCTCCGGAATTGGGAGCCCGCTTTGGGCGGTGCGGCCGGCGGGGAAGCTGGGAGACCCCGGGGCTGGCAGGTAAGCGCCTGGCTCCGCGGGGCCGGGCCGAGGACGCAGGACTCGGGGCGCAATCCTGAGTCCCGGCTCCAGCGACACCCCTACCAGGCGACGAGGACCCCCGTCCACCATGGCCTGGGCCCCTGGCCAGTCTGTAGCTCGTGCCTTCGGAAGCCACCGGAGTGGCGCGCGTCTGCAGCGGGAGAGGAGGCGGCACGCATAAATCTATAAAGCGCTCGGAGATCCGATTAGCGCACGGCTATTCATTAGGCCGGGGGCGATTGAATTAGGTGCCGGGTGCGGGCTCGAGGCGGCGGGGGAGCGGGGGGGCCGGGGCGGGGTCGGCGAGGGCTGGGCGCAGCCGCCAGTGCCGGGCGGGGGACGGTTGCGGACCACCGGGACTTGGGCCGTGGCTTCCAGAGGAAAAAGTCAAAGCATCGGAACCGGATTGAGTGTTGAGTGAACGGGTTCTTCTGGGTCCTGCCCCAGCAGGTGCGTGCTGAGGCGGCCTGCTTCCCATGCACACGAAGAAAAGCCAGCCTGAGCTCGTCTCGGCTCCTGAGAAATCGCGTACTAGGAAGCGTGGGTGGGTAGGAGCGGCCTAGCTCCGGGATCCAGCGCAAGGCCTGGCGAGGCCAGAGTTAGGGCTGGGAGCTGCTAGCTGCGCAGTCCCGGAGCACGCAGCCCTTCCACGGCCTCCTGGCCAAGGCTGCCCGTTCGTCCTTCGCGCCCAGGGGTCCCGCCAGCTTCCCGAAACCCTCGGATTACAGGCCCCCAGCAGGGTGCTCCTCACTATCCCGCATTTTCCCCACTCTCGTTTGGAATCGGAGTTCTCGATTACTGTCTCCGATGAGCTTGCTTTCTGGCCCAGAAACTTTTTTTCTGTAACTTAAGTTTCAAAGCTCCATTTGAAATTTTTGAAAATGAGGGGAAAAAAACTTATAGGATAAAAATCCTCCATCCAAGAGAAAAAGCACCTTGGCAACCCGCAGTGTCCCTGCAGTTGCTCTGAGCTCCCAGAGCGTGGCTTCTGCGGCCCGGAGGGCTCAGAGTCACCAGGGGGCTCAGCCTCCGACTGCCTGGTGGGGTAGGGGCCATTAGGCCCCCACTCTCCCAGTGTGTGAGAAGAGGCTCCTAAGCCCACCTCTCCCAGGGACAGAATATTGTCTGAGGATACGGGAGCCTAGCCCATGGGCCCCACCCCAGTACACTCCAAGATGTGCAAGCTGACAGCGAGGTGGGAGGACAGAGGATGGCACGGGTCAGGTCCTCCCCGCCCTTGTGAAGGCTGGCTCAGGTCCTTCCAGCTCGCCATCGCCACATTCCTAATCAAATGGTAGGAAAAACTGCCTTTCAGACCCCCCAGGAGCTGCCCCTCCAGAGAGAGAGGCTGCGCTCCAGGAAGGCAAAGCGCAGCCCCCTTTCCGCCTGGCTTCTCCCCTCCTCTCCCCAGCATCACTTGAAAACAAATCTAGTGGGTTTTTTTTTTTTTTTAATACAGTTTCAAAACAGTTGTTACAGCAAATAGCTGCAGACGGGCCTGCTGGATGCGGCAGGGGCTGGCAGCTGCCCAGCGCGGGCGCCTGGCCGCTCGGCAGCTCCCACAGTACCAAAATAAGCTCCCCGTGTTCCCCTCAGAAGACCGGCCTACCGAGGCTCCGGCCGGCCGGGGCATGTTTGGCTAGGCACACTATCGGCTCAGAGGAAACCTCCCCGGTTTCCTTTTTTACTCTCCCTGCTGTCCAGAGCTAACAAATGTTTTTAATTTTAGAGGAACATGGTGTAGGGATCTGCAGACCAGCCTTCCACTGGGGAGGGAGAGAGATCCAGGGAGTGAGTGGAGGAGGAGAAAGGAGAGGCGATAAATGCGAGATCGGGGTTGAGCTGGGGTGTCCAGTCTCTGCAATCATCCCCAGTCAGCTTCACAAATGAACAGACTCCCAGTCAGGCGAGGCCCACACGCCCTGCCCCACCCTGGAATATTAACCAGGGGTGTCCTTGAACCCCCAGCTCGCTTCTTCCCTGGCATAGCTTGGCCTATGGCCCCGTGCAGCCAGCCGTGCCCCGACCACTGGCATGCACCCCTGCACATCACCCGTCCACACTCCAGGCACACACACGCGTGTATATACACACACACACACATCACCCGGGCACACGCTTGAGCATCATGCAGCACAGCACGCACCAATGCATTCACAACGCACACTGGCTGGCACCAGTGCTCTGGAGAACCGGCCTTCCCTCACACAGCCTGGTGTCCCTTGTCACCCCAGAACCTATCCCAGCCCTGGGGCCCATCCCGGCCCTTGCCCCGATACATTGCTCCCTTGAGAGGAGTAGCGAATCCGAGGCTCCAATATCCCCAAAGACCACCGTCCTGCTCTGTCTGAAATCATGAGATAAATAATCATTTTTTAACGCAAGGTGGGGGTGGTGTTGGGCAAGTTACATAAAATCGTGAATTAGTCTCTGCTCCAAATATGCGCCTGCTTGGGCCAGAGAGCAGCCGAGCTGCGCGCCCGGTAATTGTGTGTCGGGTGTCTCTTCATTGTTCCCTGTGCCATTAGTCAAAGGGCAAATTAGAAACAATTTCTTGACAAGAACTGACTCTTAAGTTTTCCTACCAGGGGCGCAGGGGGCTGGGTCCAGAGGTGGGGCCTGGGTGCAAGCAGGCCTGTCGGGAGGGGTGCCGAGGTCTCTGGCTTGCACTTGGCCAGCCTGCAGTAAGGGACCCTGGGGCCCCCCACCCTCCGTCAGCTGGAGAGCAGCTTTACCCCCACACCACCCAGGATCTGGTGCAGGGGCTGGAGGTTCATACCCTTCCTTGCTAGTAAGTGGGGTAGAAAAAGATCAAACACATTCCCAGGGGTTGCCTGAATTGGAGGAGCTTAGCCTCAGTACCACTCCAGCCCCAAGAAGCAGGGTTAGGCCCCACCCCATCCCCTGACACCAGATCTTAGACCTACACCCTATGTGCAAAGGGCCTTTTTCACCAGGGCCTTTGGCTGGTGGACGGAAAGGGACAGGGGTGTAGGGGAAAGGTATGTGGGCTCCAGCCCAGGCCAGGATTCAGAAGCCCCTGTGCCCCACACTGGCTCCCACTCACTAGGCACCCATCAGAGCAGCCTGCACCCCTGCCCAGATACCCTCAGCTTTGGCTGTGAGGGGAGTTGAGAAGCCCCCACCCCATCTCCGAGGGTCCTCCCCTGGGTGCTACATGGGGAGTATGTGCCTGGAGTGGGGATGGCCTTTTTTTTTAGTCATCTTCTGTTTTTAGGGCATTAGCTTGGGTGGGGCTGGCCTATTTTGGAGGAGAGAAGAATATGAAGATCTCTCAGATCCCACTACCAAGGAAAGGGGGCTATCCCTATTGAAAACAAAGCCTACAGTCATAGTCCCTTACCTAGTGGAGCCTGTTGGGGGCCAGAAGGCCAGGTGGCAGGGGTGGGGGCAACTGTGGGCCCAGGGTCAAGGGGAAGTGGCTGATAGAGGATGAAGAGTTGTCAGGAGCCAGGCCAGGCACAAGGGTCCACCTGTCACACCTCCTACGAGGCCTTCCTCCAGCATCTCCCAGGCCCTGTGTGCTAGGCTGAATCCCTTCCTAGAGGTCCCAGCCCTGGTCTGAGCAAAGGGCCTGCATGCTGAGGCCTGAGCCCTGCTCAGTTGGAACCCCCTGGAATGTCAGGGAGGCACAGCTGGTCTTTGCAAGCCACAGACAGGCTCCAAGACAGACTTGGGGATGTGGCTGGAAGTTTTAAAAGGCAACAAGAGCAGCAGGGGAGCCAGACTTTGAAGTCAGATGAACAGCTTTCCTGGGGCCCCTCATTCTTTGGGGAGGGGGGTGTAATTCTGCTGCTGGTTTGTCCAACCAAGTCAAGAGGCTTCCCAGCCCTCTCCGCTCAGGAAAGGTGCTTGTTAAACACAGAGTCGTAATTTGTGGCTAAATATAAGCCAGTGTGTTCACACGGAAAGTATAATTCAGGGTGCTGGTTGTGAGGTTATCTACCAGGAGGCCCATCTGGGTTAAATTGAAGTGATTTTCATAAACGGGTGGAAGCATCCCATTGCCAGTCTCTTCCCTGACTTTGTATTAGTGACTGGTGATGGTTGTTAGTGTTAAAGAGAATCATGGGAGTGGGGGGCTCCTGGGACCCGAGGGTAGGGGAGCCTCCTCATCACTCTCTCCACTCTCCTCTGTCCTGCCCCTCCAGCCTCCACTTTCTCATCTAGGGGAAGGAAGGCAGGGGATCCCCCAGCGAGTCTTGGAAAGAATCCATAGTGCCAGGCTCCCCAAAGACAGCCCTGCTCCCGCCCCCAAGGAAGTACAGGACTTTCCCAGGGCCTCTGCCAGCAGGTTCTCTGGGGACCTACACCTATAATGCTGAAATTGGGGGAGATGCACTGAGGTGTCTCCTTGCAGGAAGCTGACCCAAACTGGGTCCTCTGTTTTCCTGCTTGTAAGGAAGGATCCTACAGATGACTGGAACCTAGATCTGGCCTGCAGGAATGGGGCTGGGTGACGTAGTGGCTGGGACTGCCCCTTCTGGGGACAAAAACTCTGCAGGGCCTCATGAAGGGTGGGTTACAGGTTACTTGGTGCTTCCAAGCACACCCTCAACCAGACTCAGGCTGGCTGCCACCCTCCCTGGAAGGACACCTGCCTCCCTCCAGACGGGCCCCGCAGCCCAGCCGCAGGAAGTGCCGAGTAAGCAGTTGCTGCCCGGGCTGCTCTGCTCCTTCACGGCAGTGTTTGGGTGTGTTTACACGTGTCACTGTCAAGGTACAGTCTGGACTTCCCTTCCCGATCTGGTCTCACGCTGGTGGGAGGGCCCTGGGAGAGGGCCGCAGGCTGGGTGTCAGGGTCTCCTCTGATAAAATCCAGCTGGTCCAGGCAGAGCCAGAGCAGCGGTCCAGCCCGGCCAGGAGCAGAATCTAAACGACAGGAACAGGGACCAGCCACCCTCAATCTGTGGGGCCACAGCTGTCAGCCCCCTCCCCGGACCACCACCGCCACCACACGCATCCAGCAAATTCCTCCAAGCATCTATTTCCCAGCCCAGGCAGTGGGAGAAGCACCTGCCCCTTCCCACCACACGATGGACAGGAACCTTGAAGCCAGCTTCCCTACTGGATTTCTTCGAATTTCTAGGCCTGGAAAAACCCCAGCCCCTGCCAGACTCCCCTCCCAATTCTGCCCCAGCAGCTCCAGAGGGTAAGGGGATACCCATTCAGACTTGCTTCTGACACACAAAACGGAGGCCTGGGTGGCTGCCGTCTGGAGGGTCACACACCTCGCCCTCCCTGTCTCTTCCTGCTCTAAAGCTGTGCCTGCCAAGCTCCCCATGCACACACCAGCCCAGCAATCTGGGCCCCCAGATCACAAACCCCGTCCTGCCCCAGGGCAGAGCCACAGCCCCATCTTGTCCAGCTGCCCCGCTCACGGGTCTTCCTGAGTCTGATGGCCAAGGGTTGGTGGGGAGGTCCTTCCCCAGGCTGCCTCTGGGAAGAACCCAGGCTGGGCACGAGGCCTGGGAAGCCCACAGACACATCTTTTTCCTTCTCTCTGTTATTTCTGGGAAAGGTGGGTATTGAGTCCTTGGCCTGGTTACCTGCGGCATATATAGACCAAAAATAAATTATTCCCATCAAAATTCCCACAGAGCAGCTAAGGCCTGCAGCAAAGCGCTTTCCTCCCAGTCCTCAAAGGCAGGTAGCTGGGCTGGCAGGCTCAGCTACACCACCACCCATAGGGACTGGCCTAAGTACAGACACCTCCTCTTTTGTTAACAGGACAGTCCAATCATTTAATTAAAAATCATTCAATAGTTCTGTCTCCCTCTGACCTGCACGAATACATATTCCATCTGCAACAATACCCACTATAGGCGGTAATGGGAGGAAGCAGAAAAGTTTCCCAAAGGATGACTCCCCAGAAAACTCCCTCTTCCAAAGACGCAAGCCGGGTTGGTCAGAGGAGCTAGCCCTGGGGTCTGCGCCAGGGTCGCAGCTCGGGTCGCAGCGCCGCCTGCCCTCGCCGGCCACTTCCGCCGGAGCCTTTTCGAGCACATTCCGTCAGTACTGGGTCTCTCGCAGGCTCTGGGCCGAGGTTCGTTTTAATAAGCAAACCTCTGGCTGTTTATTAAAGTCTGGCTGGCCGGTTTCTGTTCTGCCGGGTGGAAGCGCAGATGCAAATAGGGGTTTTTCTTTCCAGCTTCCGGGGGGCCCCCCCCAAAATTTTGGATTTCAATTTCTAGGCCTGGAAAAACCCCAGCCCCTGCCAGACTCCCCTCCCAATTCTGCCCCAGCAGCTCCAGAGGGTAAGGGGATACCCATTCAGACTTGCTTCTGACACACAAAACGGAGGCCTGGGTGGCTGCCGTCTGGAGGGTCACACACCTCGCCCTCCCTGTCTCTTCCTGCTCTAAAGCTGTGCCTGCCAAGCTCCCCATGCACACACCAGCCCAGCAATCTGGGCCCCCAGATCACAAACCCCGTCCTGCCCCAGGGCAGAGCCACAGCCCCATCTTGTCCAGCTGCCCCGCTCACGGGTCTTCCTGAGTCTGATGGCCAAGGGTTGGTGGGGAGGTCCTTCCCCAGGCTGCCTCTGGGAAGAACCCAGGCTGGGCACGAGGCCTGGGAAGCCCACAGACACATCTTTTTCCTTCTCTCTGTTATTTCTGGGAAAGGTGGGTATTGAGTCCTTGGCCTGGTTACCTGCGGCATATATAGACCAAAAATAAATTATTCCCATCAAAATTCCCACAGAGCAGCTAAGGCCTGCAGCAAAGCGCTTTCCTCCCAGTCCTCAAAGGCAGGTAGCTGGGCTGGCAGGCTCAGCTACACCACCACCCATAGGGACTGGCCTAAGTACAGACACCTCCTCTTTTGTTAACAGGACAGTCCAATCATTTAATTAAAAATCATTCAATAGTTCTGTCTCCCTCTGACCTGCACGAATACATATTCCATCTGCAACAATACCCACTATAGGCGGTAATGGGAGGAAGCAGAAAAGTTTCCCAAAGGATGACTCCCCAGAAAACTCCCTCTTCCAAAGACGCAAGCCGGGTTGGTCAGAGGAGCTAGCCCTGGGGTCTGCGCCAGGGTCGCAGCTCGGGTCGCAGCGCCGCCTGCCCTCGCCGGCCACTTCCGCCGGAGCCTTTTCGAGCACATTCCGTCAGTACTGGGTCTCTCGCAGGCTCTGGGCCGAGGTTCGTTTTAATAAGCAAACCTCTGGCTGTTTATTAAAGTCTGGCTGGCCGGTTTCTGTTCTGCCGGGTGGAAGCGCAGATGCAAATAGGGGTTTTTCTTTCCACCAGAATTGATTTTGTTTTGGTTTGCATTTTTTTTTTTTTTAATAGCAGGAATTTTCGATGCAAAAACCCTCCCGAGAGGCGGGTGGGGAAAAATCAAAGCCCCTACATCCCAGCCAGAGACAAAAGCCCTTTGGAAACTGCGCCGCAGGGCGGGCGGAGCCGGGCGCCCGGATCCCGCGTCGCGAGAAGCGGCGCGCAGCACCTACCGCTCGGCGGCTCCAAGGCGACTCCGGCTCCGGTCCGGGCGGCCGGTTGTCCGACTGGCCCGCCCGAGTCCGCCCGGTCCCTAGAACGCGGAGGCGGCCGGAGGCCCCATAATCGCAATTTATGGCCTGGGTGACGTGCTTCCCTCTCCCACAATGGGGCCGGGTGACATTAAACAGAAAATTGATGAGAGCGGAGCGAAATCTAATCTCCCCCCCACCCCACCCCCCCGCAGGCCGACTCTCCGAGCCTTCGGGGAGGGGTTAGGGGACGCGAGGCAGAGTGGTCGTGTTAGCTGGAGCGCGCGCAAGTCCCGCGCCACTGCTTCCTGCCGTGTGCAGGCTCCCAGCCGGCGCACTGGAGGAGGGATCGCGACCCTCGCCTGGGTCCCCATCCCTCGCGGCCCGCCGACTGTCCGCTGTGCTTCAGGCGGAATCTGCGCTCCTTTCCATTCGCCCCGGGGGTGGAGCAGGGAGCCAGGCACCTCATTCCCTTTTGCTCGGAGGGCCCCCAACCCAGGTAGGGGTCTCAACGCACCCTCGGCTCTCCCTCCTCGATCGATCCACCTTCTGCCCCCACCACGACCACCCCCTCCTCTTCCAGAGCAGAGCTCCCCGCCCCGACCAAGACGAGCCGGCGCCAGGAGAAGAGGGGAGGACCCCGACCACCCAGCCCCCACCCCAAGCAAGTGGAGAAAAGAGGGCAAATGACCATGGAGGGCGCGCCTGGGGCCTCTGTGTGGAAGCACCCGTCTCCTCCGCCCGCCCGCCGCACAGCTCCCCCGGGGCGCGCCGGGCGCCTCCTGGCACCGACCCCGCCGTGCTGCGTCCTTAAAGGCGCCGCCGGCCCTGCCGGCCTTTGTCCCCTTGGCTGGGAAGGTCACGCCAGGGGCTCTGGGCAGCTGCGTAGGCCCTGGAAGCGCTCACTGCCGCTGCCCACCCTTCCTCCACTCCCTCCGCCAAAATTGTCGCTAGGTGCTTCCTGCCCTGCCTGCTGGCCTGGGGCAGGTCCCCACTCAGCAACCACCTGGCCACGTGCTGAGCTCTCCAGGCTTGGACGAGATACAGTGTCCTGCTGGAGTGCACAGCTGCGGCCAAGGATCCACTTTTTAGCAAGAGGAGGCTGAGGGGAGTGCTTCTCAGGGAATGAATGAGGGAGCCCAGTGGGCCCCCGGAAGAAAGAAGTGCTAGTGCTGGCGATAGAGAGCACAAACCCACTAACCAAGAAGGCAAGTCTAGCTGCCTGGGCCCTGCCTGGTAAGGGGCAGCCTTAGGGGATGGGCAGAATCCTGATTCAGCACTCAGACTGGGATCCAGAGGCTAAGGCTTTGGACAACTGGTCTACGCCTCTGGCCTAGATGACACCTTATGCACCTGCGTGCCAGATACAGTGTCCTAAACACTCAATCCTGTGTACAGATTGGGTTGCAGATGTCACAATGGCTGTGCCCATTTCGGAGATGGGCAAATAGCCTGAGACAGTGAGTGAAGTGAATAACCCTCCTATGTTTTCCCCCAAAAGCTAAGTGCCTGGGCCCCAGGTTCTGCAAAGCCAGAGCATGGAGCGGCTGGCGGTGGGCCCTGGACAGCCCCAGGACTCATGGGGGCACACTTGTGTCCTGATTTCCACATGCCTCCTACCCTTGTAGATGGAGAACAGAAAAAGGTGGGCATCATGACCACAGTTGGGTGCTTAGAGTCACAACACCCACAGAAGGATGCCACAGCGCCCCGTTCTCCCTGCAAAGCCCCCTCTGCAGGCTCTGCCAGCCCAGCCTGTTTGAGTCACTGAGCTGAAGGCACAGCGAGGCAGGTCACCATTGCTGCAGCTGGGAAGAACTGCTGATATACGGCAAGAATCTGGAAGCCAGATTCCAGAAGGTTCAATCCTCCGCCCGCCCGCCGCACGCTGCCGCTTGGCACCGACCCCGCCGTGCTGCGTCCAAAGGCGCCGCCGGCCTGCCGGCCTTGTCCCTTGGCTGGGAAGGTCACGCCAGGGGCTCTGGGCAGCTGCGTAGGCCCTGGAAGCGCTCACTGCCGCTGCCCACCCTTCCTCCACTCCCTCCGCCAAAATTGTCGCTAGGTGCTTCCTGCCCTGCCTGCTGGCCTGGGGCAGGTCCCCACTCAGCAACCACCTGGCCACGTGCTGAGCTCTCCAGGCTTGGACGAGATACAGTGTCCTGCTGGAGTGCACAGCTGCGGCCAAGGATCCACTTTTTAGCAAGAGGAGGCTGAGGGGAGTGCTTCTCAGGGAATGAATGAGGGAGCCCAGTGGGCCCCCGGAAGAAAGAAGTGCTAGTGCTGGCGATAGAGAGCACAAACCCACTAACCAAGAAGGCAAGTCTAGCTGCCTGGGCCCTGCCTGGTAAGGGGCAGCCTTAGGGGATGGGCAGAATCCTGATTCAGCACTCAGACTGGGATCCAGAGGCTAAGGCTTTGGACAACTGGTCTACGCCTCTGGCCTAGATGACACCTTATGCACCTGCGTGCCAGATACAGTGTCCTAAACACTCAATCCTGTGTACAGATTGGGTTGCAGATGTCACAATGGCTGTGCCCATTTCGGAGATGGGCAAATAGCCTGAGACAGTGAGTGAAGTGAATAACCCTCCTATGTTTTCCCCCAAAAGCTAAGTGCCTGGGCCCCAGGTTCTGCAAAGCCAGAGCATGGAGCGGCTGGCGGTGGGCCCTGGACAGCCCCAGGACTCATGGGGGCACACTTGTGTCCTGATTTCCACATGCCTCCTACCCTTGTAGATGGAGAACAGAAAAAGGTGGGCATCATGACCACAGTTGGGTGCTTAGAGTCACAACACCCACAGAAGGATGCCACAGCGCCCCGTTCTCCCTGCAAAGCCCCCTCTGCAGGCTCTGCCAGCCCAGCCTGTTTGAGTCACTGAGCTGAAGGCACAGCGAGGCAGGTCACCATTGCTGCAGCTGGGAAGAACTGCTGATATACGGCAAGAATCTGGAAGCCAGATTCCAGAAGGTCACATTGGACTGAAACCAACAAGATTACATTTAACAGGCTGGATGTGAACCTCCACTTTTAGGTTCAAAAATCAGTTGTAAAAATGCAGGCAGCTTCCCACTGAAGACGTGATGAGCGACCGGCAGCTGTCTGTACCATTCAGGCAGAACGGGCTCCCTAGCGCAGGCCCCTTGTGAATTTCCTAGAGCTCCGGCAGCTGAGCCCGCGCCCTCCGGGGTCCTCCAGGGATGTCAGGCTCACTGGGGAGGGGATGCAGCTGGGGACAGCAGAGAATGGGGTCCTTGTGCTGCTATCATCAACTGCGGGGCTGGATGAACACAGCTTTGTCTGCACCCACACTCCCGTGGTGACCACGGGACCAGGGATCAGCCTGGGGCTGGGGGCGCTTCAGAAGGAGAGTGGCTGCTTTTTGGCCTCTGTTAACCCTTGAGTGGGTGTTGGATGCACATCTTTCCCCAGTTCTGTGCCTGAGGTTCAGGAGCCATGCAGGTTCAAGGGTTGAAAATCTGTGTCAAGTCCCAAGGTTCAAAACGGCACCTTGTTAAACCCAGTATTTTCCACATTTAAATAGTGGCAGCCTTTCGGGGAAATGAGAGGTTGGCCCTGGGTAAAGTGGGGGTAAGGCTGAGAAATACTCAGCCTTCCCCACAGAATCCCCTTCCCACACCAGGTCCAGCTTAGAGCAGGAGGCAGATGCGGCAGCACCCCAGTCCTGGTTGCACCCTAGTCCTGATCTGGCTCTGGTATGTGCTTTGCGCCTGGGGAGTTCTCGGTCATTCAGAGGCGAATGCCCCATGCTAGGCATCCACTGAATCTCAGCCCCGATGGGAAGAGCGAGGAGAGCCAGCTACAGAGAGGGCAATTGCTCCCCTGGGAATTGTAGCCATGCAATAACTCCCGAGCGAGTGAAGGTGTGGGTCAGGAGGGGTTTCCAGGAGGCAGGATGGGCAGAGGTGGGGAGCGTTGAGGGTCATTTGTGGTCCTGATGCTTGAATTCACTGCAGTGGGTCTGGGCTAGGGAGTGAGTAAGCATTGTTCCCTCTCAATGAGCAGCGGGGTAACAGTGGGACCACTCTGTTGGGGAGACCTGGGGTGCCTGGTCCCTTGCTGGCAGCCCTCAAAATCTGCCTGGCTCATTGATCATGGTTCTTCCGAAGCCGCAGCTTCACCCCCCAGACCCCTTGAGGGGTCATAGGCCCTGGGGTGCCTCCGTGAGCCCCATACCCTCCCCCAGGCCCTATGGAGACCACCAGCTGGCCTCAGGGCGGGTGCCATCTGCTCTGGCTCTTGTCCCTCAGTCCACAGCATCCAGGGGAAACGCCCACCAGCCCCCAGAAGTTCTTCCCACTCCCCCAAGCTGGGGTGCGGCTTGTGACTGAGCGTGTTTCTCCTGAACACCCACAGCGTGAGCCCTGGGTGGCGAGCCGCCCACCAGAGGCCCAGCACGGGCAGGGATCAGCCTGGGGCTGGGGGCGCTTCAGAAGGAGAGTGGCTGCTTTTTGGCCTCTGTTAACCCTTGAGTGGGTGTTGGATGCACATCTTTCCCCAGTTCTGTGCCTGAGGTTCAGGAGCCATGCAGGTTCAAGGGTTGAAAATCTGTGTCAAGTCCCAAGGTTCAAAACGGCACCTTGTTAAACCCAGTATTTTCCACATTTAAATAGTGGCAGCCTTTCGGGGAAATGAGAGGTTGGCCCTGGGTAAAGTGGGGTAAGGCTGAGAAATACTCAGCCTTCCCCACAGAATCCCCTTCCCACACCAGGTCCAGCTTAGAGCAGGAGGCAGATGCGGCAGCACCCCAGTCCTGGTTGCACCCTAGTCCTGATCTGGCTCTGGTATGTGCTTTGCGCCTGGGGAGTTCTCGGTCATTCAGAGGCGAATGCCCCATGCTAGGCATCCACTGAATCTCAGCCCCGATGGGAAGAGCGAGGAGAGCCAGCTACAGAGAGGGCAATTGCTCCCCTGGGAATTGTAGCCATGCAATAACTCCCGAGCGAGTGAAGGTGTGGGTCAGGAGGGGTTTCCAGGAGGCAGGATGGGCAGAGGTGGGGAGCGTTGAGGGTCATTTGTGGTCCTGATGCTTGAATTCACTGCAGTGGGTCTGGGCTAGGGAGTGAGTAAGCATTGTTCCCTCTCAATGAGCAGCGGGGTAACAGTGGGACCACTCTGTTGGGGAGACCTGGGGTGCCTGGTCCCTTGCTGGCAGCCCTCAAAATCTGCCTGGCTCATTGATCATGGTTCTTCCGAAGCCGCAGCTTCACCCCCCAGACCCCTTGAGGGGTCATAGGCCCTGGGGTGCCTCCGTGAGCCCCATACCCTCCCCCAGGCCCTATGGAGACCACCAGCTGGCCTCAGGGCGGGTGCCATCTGCTCTGGCTCTTGTCCCTCAGTCCACAGCATCCAGGGGAAACGCCCACCAGCCCCCAGAAGTTCTTCCCACTCCCCCAAGCTGGGGTGCGGCTTGTGACTGAGCGTGTTTCTCCTGAACACCCACAGTACGGTGAGCCCTGGGTGGCGAGGCCCCCGCCCACCAGAGGCCCACACCTTGAATGTGCCATGCTGAGACCGAGGGCTTTGGGTGCCCAGTAACAGTGGGCTGTGTGGGGCTCGGTCTCCTAGACTGGGGCCTCTGGAAAGGCTCACCCAGGGGTCAGGGTCCACTGCGGAGAGGCATATGGGGTGCAGCGCCCTCAGTCATCTGTTTGGGTTGGTTGTCCCCCCACCCCCCACTCCCACTCCTAATCAAAAAGGAGGGGAGCCGGAACCCCACCCAGGCCGTTCATGCCAGCCTGCACCCTCAACCCTCCTACCCAGCCTCTCAAACCTGGAAAAATGCAGGGTTTGAGTTCTGGTGGACAAACCTCAGACAGGGCTGCTACTGGCCTCTGACTCGGGACAACCAGGGTGGACAGACCTCTGCATAGCCAAGGAGGGCTTTGTGAAGTGTTGGGGGGCTGTCTGCCCTGCTTACTGAGCCTAGTCCTCGGAGACAGGTGGGATGGGGCAGGTACCCACAGCCTTCCTCACCTGGGACGGCTTCTAGAGGGGAGGCCAAGGCTGATTGGTGGAGTCCCTGGGGAATGGGCTGAGCTGGAGGCAAGGAGGCCTGAGAGACCACAGGGCCGGAATCCCACCCTAGGGGCAGAGCAAGCAGCTGTCACACCTGGAAGGCCAGACTCCGCCCAGTCTCCTGTTGGGTGATTTACATTATTGCTGAACCCGAGGTCCAATGTTCAAAGGTTTGAGTGGCATATCAGGGGCAAAAAGGCCGATGACTCCCCAGCCTTGTCTATTTCACCCGTTCCTCACTGCTCAAGGAGAGAGGCTGCCCCAGACCCCAGTCAGCCCTGGCCTCCTCTGCGGTCCGAGCAAGGGCCCATGGGAACAGGACGCAGGAGATACCCATCGTCCTGTCCACTCTGCAAAGCCCAGGCAGAGGGGCGTATGCGCTGTTGGGGAATCACCACCAGTCGGCCATGAGGATGTGGGTGCCAGACCTGCTCCGAGGAGGAGAGCGGCTCTGAGTTGTGCTGAGGCTTAGGTGGCAGCAGTTCGTACGGGGTTCAGGCAGCCGTTGATTTCCTCCCTGACAAAGGGCTGTTCTTTCCTTGGATCATATCCTTGTCCTGCCCTCTCGCTGCTGGTCTTCCTGATGCATCTTCTAGATGTGTGCCATCCAACAGAAATCTTAATGTGACCCACACCAAGAGAACGCGGTGCATTCCTCATGGCCACAGGCCTCCATCTCCCCTTCCCTGACGTTAATTTCCGATCAATATATTCACAGATGTACATACGGGAACACACGTGCTCACGCATGCACACTCGTGCACTCATGTATGCACACCTGCAAATGCTGGTTTCGGCCTCCTGCCTTGGTCTGGCTCTGGACCCTCCTCCGGAGCAGATGTGACAAACGCTTTGTACTCACGCCTGTGGGAGTTGCCATCTGTGAGGCAGGGCTCACAGGCCCATTTGACTGATGGGGAGACGGACGTTCCAGAGGTAGAGGGAGGTGTGTGAGGCCAAGCTTGGAACAATGGAGTCACTGACTCTGCCCCTCCCATCTCTGGGTGCTCGAATCCAGTCCAGTCCTAGGAGCTGTGAATGTCCTTGCTGTACAGCTGGTTCCTGATGTGGGTTCAGCTACTGGAAAATCCAGGAAAGCCAAGTTGCTAGGTAAAAGCACTCACGTTCTGGGGACAACTATTACTGAATGATTCTCTAGGAAGGTTGTCCCAATTTTTAGTCTCTCCAAAAAACACCAAGGGCACTCCCATCCGGGCCACTGCACAGGAAGGTTTGGAGAAGAGTGCTCTGGAGCACAGTGGGCCGTGAGGTGGGGCTGTCTGCATAGCGAAGAGACGTGGATGTGGCCGGGGTGGGTGCTCACACAGCTGAGCTGCCGGGGCCACGTGGGAGGGAGGGGGCTCCCCCGGCCGCCGCCCCAGGCAGGCTGATGGACGTGCAATTAACCTGCCTGTGGTTATGTTGGCAACTGAGCTGGAACAGGAAGTTAGTGTTATAAACCAGGGCCTTTCAAGTTATGACAAATTCATCAAACAAATGAACCCATGAGCACAGGGGGCAGGCGCCTCCATGCGCTGGGGATGAGGAATGCTCCAACCCTTTCCAGTCCCTTTCCCAAATCGGACTCAGAAAGAACTGTGCAGGAGCAAAGCTCAGGGCTGGTTCCCATGCCTAGACTGCCAGTGGTCTCGCTCTGAGCCCCAGCTTTCTGCTGAGAGCCGTTCTGCACCCCCTAAGTGGCTCAGCATCTTACGGTTTCCTCGTTGAACTCCAGATGCTGCTAACACCCCAAAGCAATCCCTGCCTGCCCCTACATGTGAGAAGAAGTTCCAGAACCCCCATTCTCTCCAGGGGCTGGCAGCACTTGGAAACGCCTCTGGGGAGCACCCCAGCTAGACCTCCAGACATACAGCCCCTTCGTTCCCAACAGACATGAGCAGCCTGGCAGCTTACTTCTCAGAGCATGTGCTCTCTGGGCTGGGGCTGTCTTTTATTTATTCTTTAAAAGTATTTTTTTAAAAAATATTTATTTATTTGACCATGCTGGGTCTTAGTTGCAGTATGTGGGATCTAGCTCCCTGACCAGGGCTCGAACCCAGGCCTCCTGCATTGGAAGCCAGGAGTCTTAGCCACTGGGCCACCAGAGAACTCCCTGGGGCTGTCTTTTAAATTTTAGGCCAGGGATGGGCTTCAAAATGGTCTTGATGCCATGACAGAGCCTGAACGTCGGGGGCAGGGGGACATGGTGGCCATCCATGCTGGGAGCCTCGAGTTCAGCGCCTCATCTTACAGGTAGGAGTCTGAGCCAGGGAGGGTTCAGCTCTTGCCCAAGGCCACTCACCTGTCACCTCTGGAAGCAGAACTAGAACTGAGAGAACCTGCAGAGACACTCCTGGCCAGCATGCTGCCCACCACTTTCTCCCACCCAGGAAGAACCTCTTGGGCCTGTCCTGGCCCATCCAGACCCCAGACCTTGCAGCACCAAGGTTGAAAGAACCCCTGGGGTTTGGGGTTCAAGGCTGGCTGCAGGGCAGGAGTCTCAAGCCAGCATTTCCTAGGCTCCAGGTAGAGGGACCCAACATTGTCTCAGACATGGGTCCTCTGCCTTGCCTACCCTGCCCACAGCCCACCTTGTCTCCAGGGCTCCAGATGAGCCCTAGGCCCTGCCCACAGCCCACCTGTCTCCATAAACCAGGGCCTTTCAAGTTATGACAAATTCATCAAACAAATGAACCCATGAGCACAGGGGGCAGGCGCCTCCATGCGCTGGGGATGAGGAATGCTCCAACCCTTTCCAGTCCCTTTCCCAAATCGGACTCAGAAAGAACTGTGCAGGAGCAAAGCTCAGGGCTGGTTCCCATGCCTAGACTGCCAGTGGTCTCGCTCTGAGCCCCAGCTTTCTGCTGAGAGCCGTTCTGCACCCCCTAAGTGGCTCAGCATCTTACGGTTTCCTCGTTGAACTCCAGATGCTGCTAACACCCCAAAGCAATCCCTGCCTGCCCCTACATGTGAGAAGAAGTTCCAGAACCCCCATTCTCTCCAGGGGCTGGCAGCACTTGGAAACGCCTCTGGGGAGCACCCCAGCTAGACCTCCAGACATACAGCCCCTTCGTTCCCAACAGACATGAGCAGCCTGGCAGCTTACTTCTCAGAGCATGTGCTCTCTGGGCTGGGGCTGTCTTTTATTTATTCTTTAAAAGTATTTTTTTAAAAAATATTTATTTATTTGACCATGCTGGGTCTTAGTTGCAGTATGTGGGATCTAGCTCCCTGACCAGGGCTCGAACCCAGGCCTCCTGCATTGGAAGCCAGGAGTCTTAGCCACTGGGCCACCAGAGAACTCCCTGGGGCTGTCTTTTAAATTTTAGGCCAGGGATGGGCTTCAAAATGGTCTTGATGCCATGACAGAGCCTGAACGTCGGGGGCAGGGGGACATGGTGGCCATCCATGCTGGGAGCCTCGAGTTCAGCGCCTCATCTTACAGGTAGGAGTCTGAGCCAGGGAGGGTTCAGCTCTTGCCCAAGGCCACTCACCTGTCACCTCTGGAAGCAGAACTAGAACTGAGAGAACCTGCAGAGACACTCCTGGCCAGCATGCTGCCCACCACTTTCTCCCACCCAGGAAGAACCTCTTGGGCCTGTCCTGGCCCATCCAGACCCCAGACCTTGCAGCACCAAGGTTGAAAGAACCCCTGGGGTTTGGGGTTCAAGGCTGGCTGCAGGGCAGGGAGTCTCCAAGCCAGCATTTCCTAGGCTCCAGGTAGAGGGACCCAACATTGTCTCAGACATGGGTCCTCTGCCTTGCCTACCCTGCCCACAGCCCACCTTGTCTCCAGGGCTCCAGATGAGCCCTGCTCAGGGTTCCTCTGGCTCCTCCTACAGCCCGGGCCCGAGGCCACCCCTTTTGTCCTGTGGCCCCAGGGCCTCCTCCCACTGAACTCGGACACCAAGCCCAGGAGTCTTTAGAGAGCTGTGAGCCCCTGAGCTTCTCATAAAGGCAGGTTCCACTGTGCGGTGGGCTGAACTGCCTGAGACCGGTTAGGCCCCATACCTGAGAATGTGGACTTATTTGGAAAAGAGGCCTTTGCAGATGTGATCCAGTTAAGATTAATTAACCTCCGTGTGGTTATGTTGGCAACTGAACCAGGACAGGAAGTCGGCATTATAGACCAGGGCCCTAATCCAGTGACTGGTGTCCTTATAGGAAAAGGGAGTTTCTTTTTATAGATTCTTTTTTTTTCTTTTTGGCCACTTCTTTCAGTCTTTCATTTATTTATTTTCAGCTATCTTTGTTCTTTGGCCTGTGTGGGCCTCCCATCACAGTGGACTTGCCGCAGAGCACCAGCTCTGGGCACACCCCCGCCCCCCCAGAGCTCAGGCTCAGTAGTTGGACACATCGGTCCAGCCTCTCCACAGCACGTGAGATCTTCCCAGGCCAGGGATCGAACCGGCGCCCCTTGCACTGCAAGGTGGTGTCCTTACCCACTGGACCACCAGGAAAGCCCCAGGAATTTCTTTTTAAATATTCATTTATTAGTCTTAGTTGCAGCGTGCAGGATCTGTTCCTTCTGTTGTTGAGGCAGGAGGGCTTAGTTGCGCTGAGCCATGTGGGATCTTAGTTCCCTGACCAAGAATCGAACCTGTGTCCTCTGCATTGGAAGGTGTATTCTTTAACCACTGGACCACCAGGGAAATCCTGGAAGAGGGAATTTTTCATGAGGATGCACAGAGGGGAGAAGTTCCATGATGAAGGAGGCAGAGACTGGAGTGATGTAGCCACAAACCAAGGAGTGCCTACAGCCAGCAGAGCTGGAAAAGGTGACAGAGTCTCTCTCAGAGCCTCCAGAAGGAATGAATTACCGATACCTCGATTTTGCGCATCTGGCCTCCAGACTGTGGGGCCTGTTGTCCTAAGCCACCCAGTCTTTGTTAATTTGTTACAGCAGCAGCAGAAGAGCGATACACTCTCTCGCTTCTTTTTTTCTTTTGTCATTGGAGCCAAGGAACTGGCCTACGCAGGCATATGGCGAGAGCTAGAAACAGGACAGGGCAGTTGTCAATAAGTGTCTTGAAGATGAGAAGCCAGGTTTCCCACCTTTGGAGAAGGGAGTTTCCAATGTAGGAAGGAAGGAGCCTAGAAGCAGTCCTATGATGCGGGACTACAAGTACTGCTGTGAACTCCTGTTTTGTAATATAGACACAGAGGTAGGTGTGTGTGTTCCTTAGTTATTTGCCTCAAGGGCCCAGAAACAATGAAATCACAGTAGCAACGACCACACCTAGTGCCCAGATCTTGCTTTCTTTTTCTTTTTTTGACTGCACCGGGTTTTCATTGCTTTGCATGGGCTTTCTCTAATTGCAGCAAGTAGGAGCTACTCTTCATTGTGGTCCATGGGCTTCTGGTTGCAGTGACTTCTCTTGCTGCGGATCACGGATGGACTCTAGGCACATGGGCTTCCGTAGCTGCAGTACGCTGGTGAAAACTTCTATTTGGGAAAAGGCATAGTAAGCGACTTAGCACATGTACACACACAAAGTAATATTTGGTTCAGGGAGGAGTCAGCGACAAAGGCTCAAACTGTTGGTGAAAGGCTGACAGGAAACAGGATATTTACATGGACTCTACATGCCTCCTCCTCAAGTGTTTGCTAATTATCCCATATTCACTAGTGAGTTCACATTCTCATTAATTAGCTTTATAGTGGAGAAACCTGGCAGACATGACCTTACCTTACCTGAGTGATGAACATGACTGCCACCAGCATTGGGACATCAGGCATCGCATGTCTCCAGATAGGATGCACCAAGAAGAACACGGCATCACTCCTGAGATAGTCTCGCCAAATGTGCAGAAGTGAAATCTAGGCACCAACCCAAACTAAGGGATATTTTACAGAGTCATTTCAAAAATATCACAGTCATGAAATGTCGCGGTCCATGTGCGGGTTGGAAAAGAATTTCCAGACGTGAGGCAGAATGAGAGAATAAAGTTTATTAGAGTGGGAGACGCTGTTAGAGCAACGGGCCAGCTCAAAGGAGAGCTGAACCCTTTCGCAGGCCAGTAGCCAATTTTTCAGCCTCAAGACAGAAAATTCCTATTGGAATGGTGGCATTAGGTGATTGGTTGGGATGCTATATGGTGGGTAATAGGGTGGATATTTTACCTAATACTGGGCCAGGGAACTGGCTGGTTTATACCCAGAGGCTCATGGCAAAGGTTGCTATGGGGCTTGGTCCATTCCAGAGATTTTTGTCCTGTGACTTTGGTCTACACTTGTGACTTTGGTATAGGGCTCCACATGAAATACAAAGACCAGTTCTAAAGGTAAAGATTTTTTAAATCAGATTTTTTCGAAAGTGATCCTTGCGGGACTTCCCTGGTGGTCTAGCAGCTAAGACTCTGAACTCACAATTCAGGGGGCCTAGGTTTGATCCCTGGTTGGGGAACTAGATCCCACATGCCACACCTAAGACCTGGTGCAGCCAAATAAATAAATAAAACATGTATTTTTAAAAGGGACCCTCTAGTCTTCTGAACTTCTGGTATTATTTTTAATCAGCTGAGAGTGACATTCAGAGTCCTAGCTTGGAGTCTACCTGGTCTTGAGAAGGGGCTAATGAGCCTGGACCCCTTGGAGGGCCAGTTGGACCCTCTGGACTGCACCCTTCCTCTTGTTCTCCACACATGTTCTATTTGCCTTCTTCCCTGAATTTCAAGGTGCTGACCCCAGCTGTCAGATCAAAGTATGAAACAAGAGTTTTCTCTATCCTAAGTGACAAACTGACCAAGAAAGACTTGGATTCCAAAATTAAGTAGAAGCTAAGGAAACTTAACAACAATCCAACAGTGTGATCTTGACTTGGTTTCTGGATAAGACATTTGGGGGCAACCTGTGAAACTCTGCCAGGGTCTGTGATAAAGGGCAGTATCCTATCAACATTCACATCCTGATTGTGATCATTCTATGGGTGCTTGTTTGTTTCAGGAAGTACACAGACAGGCATCAAGGCATAGCAGGTTTTATCTCTGTAACTTGCTCTCAAATGGTTCCAAAAATTAAAAACAAAAATTACATAAGAAAACGTGGTAAAATGTCAGTTCTTGGGGACTCTGAGTGAGCAGTATCTAGGGACACTTTATAGTATTCTAGCAACTTCAATACGTTGGAAATTATTCAAAGGTAAAAAAAGTTTAAAAAGAGAAAACAAACACCAAACCCACCCTGTTTAGAGGATGAAAAGAAGAGCTCCAGACCAGGGGAGGGTCCCTGCCAACCGCAAATCCAACCACAGACTAGTATCTAAACTATGTAAAGAATTCTTAAAGCTTAGCAGTAAAAAAAGCAAACAATTGAATTAGAAAATGAGTAAGAGACATGAGCAGACATTCCCTGAAGAGGCCACACAGATGGCGACTGAGCGCAGACAGAGAGGGCCCTCATCAGAGATGCAAATTAAAACCACAGGGTGCACACCTATCAGAATGGCTAAAATGAAAAATAGTCGCAAAAGCAAATGCTGGTGAGGATGTAGAGAAACTGCATTACACATGCGTTGCTGGTGGGAATGTGAATGTACAGCCTCCCTGCAAAACAGTCTAAGCATTTCCTTAAAAACGAAACATACAACCACCTTAAATCCTGCGCTTGCGTTCCTGGGCCTTTATCCCATGGAATGAAGACTTATGGTCACACAAAATCCTTAACCTGAGCAGCTTTCTTTGGAAGGGCGAAACACAGGAAACAACTCAGATGACCTTCCAGGGGTGAGTGGTTAAACAAACGGATTTGTCCACACTGGGGACTGAATCTGTCTTGGCCATAAAAAGGAAGATCTGTCCACACACGTGGCAACCCAGACGAATCTCTAGGGAATTGTGCTGAGTGAAAAAAGCAATTCCAAAGGTTACATTCTGTAGACCCCACATATGTAACATTCATGAAAAGACAAAATTATAGAAATGGAGGAAAGGGTGCTGGAGGGGGCTAAGGTGAGGGGAGAAGGGAGTGGATGTGGCTATAAAAAGGCAACTAGGGGATCCAAGTTGTGACGGAATGTTCGGTATCTTGACTGTATCAATGCCAAAATCCTGGTTGTGATATTATAGTATAATTTTGCAAGATGTTACCACTTGTTTGTTTCAGAACCCTTGCTTTCTCAAAAATGGTTCCAAAATTAAAAACAAAAATTACATAAGAAAACGTGGTAAAATGTCAGTTCTTGGGGACTCTGAGTGAGCAGTATCTAGGGACACTTTATAGTATTCTAGCAACTTCAATACGTTGGAAATTATTCAAAGGTAAAAAGTTTAAAAGAGAAACAAACACCAAACCCACCCTGGTTAGAGGATGAAAAGAACAGCTCCAGACCAGGGGAGGGTCCCTGCCAACCGCAAATCCAACCACAGACTAGTATCTAAACTATGTAAAGAATTCTTAAAGCTTAGCAGTAAAAAAAGCAAACAATTGAATTAGAAAATGAGTAAGAGACATGAGCAGACATTCCCTGAAGAGGCCACACAGATGGCGACTGAGCGCAGACAGAGAGGGCCCTCATCAGAGATGCAAATTAAAACCACAGGGTGCACACCTATCAGAATGGCTAAAATGAAAAATAGTCGCAAAAGCAAATGCTGGTGAGGATGTAGAGAAACTGCATTACACATGCGTTGCTGGTGGGAATGTGAATGTACAGCCTCCCTGCAAAACAGTCTAAGCATTTCCTTAAAAACGAAACATACAACCACCTTAAATCCTGCGCTTGCGTTCCTGGGCCTTTATCCCATGGAATGAAGACTTATGGTCACACAAAATCCTTAACCTGAGCAGCTTTCTTTGGAAGGGCGAAACACAGGAAACAACTCAGATGACCTTCCAGGGGTGAGTGGTTAAACAAACGGATTTGTCCACACTGGGGACTGAATCTGTCTTGGCCATAAAAAGGAAGATCTGTCCACACACGTGGCAACCCAGACGAATCTCTAGGGAATTGTGCTGAGTGAAAAAAGCAATTCCAAAGGTTACATTCTGTAGACCCCACATATGTAACATTCATGAAAAGACAAAATTATAGAAATGGAGGAAAGGGTGCTGGAGGGGGCTAAGGTGAGGGGAGAAGGGAGTGGATGTGGCTATAAAAAGGCAACTAGGGGATCCAAGTTGTGACGGAATGTTCGGTATCTTGACTGTATCAATGCCAAAATCCTGGTTGTGATATTATAGTATAATTTTGCAAGATGTTACCATGGAAGGAAACTGGGTAAAGGGTATGTTGGATCTCTCTGTGTGTTATTTCTGACAAATGCATATGAATCTATAATTATTTCAAAATAAAAACTTAACCCCCAAAAGTCCTAACTGATTTTTTGGTCTGTGCATATAATGTTTACATACACTATATAATAATATTAATATATAATTATTAATATATTATATTATATACATATAATATAATATATAATATATATTATATTATATATTATATATAAATATATAATAATAATATATTATATAATAATATAATGTGATTTTATGTAATTGCTAAATATATATTGCTGCATTTATCACATACATTTGTATATACTTAAATAAAATTACAGGCGCTTAGAAAAAAAGAAACCGGTTCCCAGTCCTCCACAGCCTCTGGACTGGAATCGCCAAGATCTAGTCTCCTGGGACTTTCCTGGTGGTCCAGAGGTTAAGACTCTGAGCTTCTAATGCAGAGGACAAGGACCATCCTCATTTGGGAACTAAGATCCCACCCACAATGCAGTCTGGAGTCCTCCTCTTTTTTTTTTTTTTGGCTACTTCTATTGGTCTTTCATCTATTTATATTCATCCATCTTTGTTCTTTGGCCTGTGTGGGCCTCCCATTGCAGTGGCCTCTCTTACTGCAGAGCACTGGCTCCGGGCGCATGTGCTCCAGAGCTCTGGCTCAGTAGTTGGACACATTGGTCTAGCCACTCCGCGGCACGTGGGATCTTCCCAGGCCAGGGATCGAACTGGCGCCCCTTGCACTGCAAGGCGGTGTCCTTACCCACTGGACCACCAGGTAAGCCCCTCCTCCCCCGCTTTTTAAGTTAAAAACAGAAAACAAGGGGTCTTTCAGGGTGCTGTGTGATGGTTGAGAGGGGTGGAAGGTTACATTCTGTAGACCCCACATATGTAACATTCATGAAAAGACAAAATTATAGAAATGGAGGAAAGGGTGCTGGAGGGGGCTAAGGTGAGGGGAGAAGGGAGTGGATGTGGCTATAAAAAGGCAACTAGGGGATCCAAGTTGTGACGGAATGTTCGGTATCTTGACTGTATCAATGCCAAAATCCTGGTTGTGATATTATAGTATAATTTTGCAAGATGTTACCATGGAAGGAAACTGGGTAAAGGGTATGTTGGATCTCTCTGTGTGTTATTTCTGACAAATGCATATGAATCTATAATTATTTCAAAATAAAAACTTAACCCCCAAAAGTCCTAACTGATTTTTTGGTCTGTGCATATAATGTTTACATACACTATATAATAATATTAATATATAATTATTAATATATTATATTATATACATATAATATAATATATAATATATATTATATTATATATTATATATAAATATATAATAATAATATATTATATAATAATATAATGTGATTTTATGTAATTGCTAAATATATATTGCTGCATTTATCACATACATTTGTATATACTTAAATAAAATTACAGGCGCTTAGAAAAAAAGAAACCGGTTCCCAGTCCTCCACAGCCTCTGGACTGGAATCGCCAAGATCTAGTCTCCTGGGACTTTCCTGGTGGTCCAGAGGTTAAGACTCTGAGCTTCTAATGCAGAGGACAAGGACCATCCTCATTTGGGAACTAAGATCCCACCCACAATGCAGTCTGGAGTCCTCCTCTTTTTTTTTTTTTTGGCTACTTCTATTGGTCTTTCATCTATTTATATTCATCCATCTTTGTTCTTTGGCCTGTGTGGGCCTCCCATTGCAGTGGCCTCTCTTACTGCAGAGCACTGGCTCCGGGCGCATGTGCTCCAGAGCTCTGGCTCAGTAGTTGGACACATTGGTCTAGCCACTCCGCGGCACGTGGGATCTTCCCAGGCCAGGGATCGAACTGGCGCCCCTTGCACTGCAAGGCGGTGTCCTTACCCACTGGACCACCAGGTAAGCCCCTCCTCCCCCGCTTTTTTTAAGTTAAAAAAACAGAAAACAAGGGGGTCTTTCAGGGGTGCTGTGTGATGGTTGAGAGGGGTGGAAAGGGGGGGATATACATATGACTAATCTGGGAACATACATATTTGTAAACAACAAAACTCTGTAAAAGTTAAAAGCAAAATAAAGGTTTTAAAAAAGAAAACAACAAAAAAAACCCAGAAAACAAAAATGAATCCAAAGGTCTGGACTCTGTGGACCAGCAAGTTTCAAAGTTGATTCTGGTTCACACTTAGACCCACGAGCGCTGAGAGTCTCTAGAGAAGAAAAATGTCTCAAGCCTTCAACCTCCACTAAGCCACTATATCATTCCAGTCCACTCGTTATTTGAGAATGTGCTGTGAGCAGGCGCCGGGCTAGAACTGGGATCCAGACACCCTGCCCATAACATACAAGGCTAGGAGGGGACGTAGGTGAGGTCAGCGCACCAAGACAACCAGCGATCAAGGCTAGCAGCCAGCAACCAAAAGCCCCCTGCCTCAGCGCCTCCATCTCCATCTCCCACCGTTGCTCTGCACTCTCACAGATCCTTGCCCATACTCTGCCCCTCAGTCCCCCTTACCCAGCCAGGTCCTGGGGGCCACCCTCAATCACTCATTCATCCAGCACTGCATGAGGTTTGGTGTGGCCATCTCAATCACTCATGGACTGAAAGAAAAGGAAAAACCAAAACAGGAGAAAATGCTGGAGTCTCTCAGAGTGAGATTCCTCTGGAAACTTGCATAGGCTCAACTAAAGGAGCATATTATGTGAGCTTCCTGGACCCCACCCCAAATTCACAGACCAAATTTTAAATGATTTTTAAAAATTTCATTTATTTATGATTTATTTTTGGCTCTTCTGGGTTTTCACTGTGCTGCAGGCTCTTCTCTAGTCGCAGGGAGTGGGGGCTACTCTCTAGTTGAGGTGAGCAGGCTTCTTGTTGCAGTGACTTTTCTTGTGGTGGAACTCGGGCTCTAGGGCTCATGGGCTTCAGTAGTTGTAGCACACAGGCTCAGTAGTTGCAGCTCCAAGGCTCTAGAGCACAGGCTCAATAGTTGTGACTCAGGGGCTTAGCTGCTCCGCAGCATGTGGGATCTTCCCGGATCAGGGATCGAACCCATGTCTCCTGCATTGGCAGGCGAACTCTTTACCACTGAGCTACCAGGGAAGCCTAAATGATTTTTAAATGAACTCTCCTGGGGATCCTTGTGCACAGGGACTGAATCTCAGCAGTTAGTTCCTCCCTGGGGTTTTGATTCTTGTGCAACGATTGAAATTTGGACATTTCCCTCATGAACAACAACAACAAAAAACACGTTCATAAATTCTCTGATACTCCTTCCATGGGTATCTGTCCCCTCACCTCCTCAAATCAGGGCTGACTCTGCAGACAGCTGTTGCTCATTCAGAAAAGCCTTGTCATTTCTGTTTCTCCAGCCTTTGGGGCCTTGAGCTAGGATGTACGAAGTCTGACATCCCTAGGCCACCATGCTATGAGGAAGCCCAGGTCATAAGAATAGGCCACAGCCGCCAAGGGACCTCGACCACCAGACATGTTTGCAAAGGTGCTTCCCTTTGATTCCCATCGCCAGGCCCTTCAAGTCACGTCCAGCTGCATTCTCAATGAGACCTCAGACCCCATGGCACAGAGACAAGCCATCTCCACGGTGCACAGTCCAAATACCCAATGCACAGAGTGTGTGGGCATCATAAAATGGTGGTTTCAGCCACTGAGCTGAGGATCATTTGTCACGTAGCACTGCAAGCTGGAGCACAGATGATATATCCTATGGTGAAGCCCAAGCAGAAGACTCATGGATTCCTGCCACTTGGATTTCAAGCGCATCCCTGTTTCCTGTCCTATTGGAAGCCTGTGTTTTTGGGATAACCCCCCTCCTTCTGAGTTAGCACCAAGTTAATGTCCAACTGAATAGGAAGTGCTATCAGCATCCTGGACCCCACCCCAAATTCACAGACCAAATTTTAAATGATTTTTAAAAATTTCATTTATTTATGATTTATTTTTGGCTCTTCTGGGTTTTCACTGTGCTGCAGGCTCTTCTCTAGTCGCAGGGAGTGGGGGCTACTCTCTAGTTGAGGTGAGCAGGCTTCTTGTTGCAGTGACTTTTCTTGTGGTGGAACTCGGGCTCTAGGGCTCATGGGCTTCAGTAGTTGTAGCACACAGGCTCAGTAGTTGCAGCTCCAAGGCTCTAGAGCACAGGCTCAATAGTTGTGACTCAGGGGCTTAGCTGCTCCGCAGCATGTGGGATCTTCCCGGATCAGGGATCGAACCCATGTCTCCTGCATTGGCAGGCGAACTCTTTACCACTGAGCTACCAGGGAAGCCTAAATGATTTTTAAATGAACTCTCCTGGGGATCCTTGTGCACAGGGACTGAATCTCAGCAGTTAGTTCCTCCCTGGAGTTTTGATTCTTGTGCAACGATTGAAATTTGGACATTTCCCTCATGAACAACAACAACAAAAAACACGTTCATAAATTCTCTGATACTCCTTCCATGGGTATCTGTCCCCTCACCTCCTCAAATCAGGGCTGACTCTGCAGACAGCTGTTGCTCATTCAGAAAAGCCTTGTCATTTCTGTTTCTCCAGCCTTTGGGGCCTTGAGCTAGGATGTACGAAGTCTGACATCCCTAGGCCACCATGCTATGAGGAAGCCCAGGTCATAAGAATAGGCCACAGCCGCCAAGGGACCTCGACCACCAGACATGTTTGCAAAGGTGCTTCCCTTTGATTCCCATCGCCAGGCCCTTCAAGTCACGTCCAGCTGCATTCTCAATGAGACCTCAGACCCCATGGCACAGAGACAAGCCATCTCCACGGTGCACAGTCCAAATACCCAATGCACAGAGTGTGTGGGCATCATAAAATGGTGGTTTCAGCCACTGAGCTGAGGATCATTTGTCACGTAGCACTGCAAGCTGGAGCACAGATGATATATCCTATGGTGAAGCCCAAGCAGAAGACTCATGGATTCCTGCCACTTGGATTTCAAGCGCATCCCTGTTTCCTGTCCTATTGGAAGCCTGTGTGTTCAGCTCTCCCCTCTTGTCCATCAGCCAACCTACCTCCTTCTGAGTTAGCACCAAGAATTCTAATGATGCAGCCACACTGAATAGGAAGTGCTATCAGCATCCAAGTGGAGGTGACCAATGGACTGGATGGTAGTGACAGTGGCTGGAGTATACATTTGGGTGCTCTCAGCACAGAGGGATGGTCAGAAATGCAACATTCAATATGATGATTCCGAGAAAGTGCAGAGAGAAGAAATGGGTCTAGGACACCACATTTCAAAGGGTGGATGGAGGAAGAAGGACTCATGAAAGGACATCAAGACGGGAAGACGGGAGAGAAGGCTTTGTGAAGAAAGGGAGCCCCAACATTCAGGGAGCTCCTTGGGGGATAAGGCTGAGAAGCCACAAGTTGTGTTTGGAGACTTTTGCCTGAGCAAGGAGAGAGGAAGCCAGATGGTGGTGGATTCAAGAGCATGTGGGTGGCCCTTGAGCAGGCAGCACCCTCCATGTGTGGCTGCAAACCAAGGCCCTGTGTGAGCCATATACATGCAGAGATAAGTACAGAAACCGAGAGGGAGCATTTAACAATTTTTATAGCATTCGGACAGTAATTTATGTCAGTTGAATCCAATAATAAAAAATTAGGGCCGGCCTTTTGGACGGCTTTGGGGTTTTAATTTCATTTTTCTAGTCATTCGTTTTATTATATTTTACAGACGTATTAGTCTGCATAGGATTGGGAAAACAAAACAAAACAGAAGCACTGGCGTAGACAACTCTTGCCAGATGTTTTCCGGAAAGAGAGGGAGAGAGCATCAGCTGAAGGGCACTCAGTGTTAGAGAAGGCACCTTTTTATGCGACGATGAGAACGTCCAGCTGCATTCTCAATGAGACCTCAGACCCCATGGCACAGAGACAAGCCATCTCCACGGTGCACAGTCCAAATACCCAATGCACAGAGTGTGTGGGCATCATAAAATGGTGGTTTCAGCCACTGAGCTGAGGATCATTTGTCACGTAGCACTGCAAGCTGGAGCACAGATGATATATCCTATGGTGAAGCCCAAGCAGAAGACTCATGGATTCCTGCCACTTGGATTTCAAGCGCATCCCTGTTTCCTGTCCTATTGGAAGCCTGTGTGTTCAGCTCTCCCCTCTTGTCCATCAGCCAACCTACCTCCTTCTGAGTTAGCACCAAGAATTCTAATGATGCAGCCACACTGAATAGGAAGTGCTATCAGCATCCAAGTGGAGGTGACCAATGGACTGGATGGTAGTGACAGTGGCTGGAGTATACATTTGGGTGCTCTCAGCACAGAGGGATGGTCAGAAATGCAACATTCAATATGATGATTCCGAGAAAGTGCAGAGAGAAGAAATGGGTCTAGGACACCACATTTCAAAGGGTGGATGGAGGAAGAAGGACTCATGAAAGGACATCAAGACGGGAAGACGGGAGAGAAGGCTTTGTGAAGAAAGGGAGCCCCAACATTCAGGGAGCTCCTTGGGGGATAAGGCTGAGAAGCCACAAGTTGTGTTTGGAGACTTTTGCCTGAGCAAGGAGAGAGGAAGCCAGATGGTGGTGGATTCAAGAGCATGTGGGTGGCCCTTGAGCAGGCAGCACCCTCCATGTGTGGCTGCAAACCAAGGCCCTGTGTGAGCCATATACATGCAGAGATAAGTACAGAAACCGAGAGGGAGCATTTAACAATTTTTATAGCATTCGGACAGTAATTTATGTCAGTTGAATCCAATAATAAAAAATTAGGGCCGGCCTTTTGGACGGCTTTGGGGTTTTAATTTCATTTTTCTAGTCATTCGTTTTATTATATTTTACAGACGTATTAGTCTGCATAGGATTGGGAAAACAAAACAAAACAGAAGCACTGGCGTAGACAACTCTTGCCAGATGTTTTGCCGGAAAGAGAGGGAGAGAGCATCAGCTGAAGGGCACTCAGTGTTAGAGAAGGCACTTGGGGTTGGCTGGTTTGTTGTTGATGCTGAAGTTTACTTTTAGGATGAGAGAAATCTGAGTGTGTTTAAAAGATGAAGATAAAACGCAAGCGGAGAAGTAAAGAGATGATAGGACGTAGCAGAGAAGATGTAATTGATGGAGTGAGGTCACTTCGAGCGAGCAGGAAGAAAAATTAAGAGCGCACGTGCGCACGCACACATACACACACGCACACACACACACACGCGCGCATAGAGTCAAAAAAAGAGAATAAAAATATGAATGAAGGATTGACTTTATTTATTTGTACTGCTCTTATTACTTGTCACACCAGGCAGCTTGAGGAATCTTAGTTTCCTGCCCAGGGACTGAACCTGAGCCCTCAGCATTGAATGTGCAGAGTTCTAGCCATTGGATCACCAGGGAAGTTCCAGAATTTTATTTATTTATTTTTATTATGATAATCCTAAGTACACTTCTGCACCAAAAAAATAAAGATAAATAGAGATTAGATTATTTTCTAGGGGAATAAAAGCTAAAATTGACTCAAGAAGAAGTAGAAACAACCACTGCAAGTTGGAAAGGTGGCCAAGAATCAATCCAGCAGCGACTCCCAGAACCAGGGCCGCGCTCCAGCTCCGGGAGATGGGAGGGTATCCTTCTGGTCTCACGCTGAGTGAGGTTCCTGGGTGGCAAGCTTCCTGCCCCTGAGCAGGCAGCACCCTCCATGTGTGGCTGCAAACCAAGGCCCTGTGTGAGCCATATACATGCAGAGATAAGTACAGAAACCGAGAGGGAGCATTTAACAATTTTTATAGCATTCGGACAGTAATTTATGTCAGTTGAATCCAATAATAAAAAATTAGGGCCGGCCTTTTGGACGGCTTTGGGGTTTTAATTTCATTTTTCTAGTCATTCGTTTATTATATTTTACAGACGTATTAGTCTGCATAGGATTGGGAAAACAAAACAAAACAGAAGCACTGGCGTAGACAACTCTTGCCAGATGTTTTGCCGGAAAGAGAGGGAGAGAGCATCAGCTGAAGGGCACTCAGTGTTAGAGAAGGCACTTGGGGTTGGCTGGTTTGTTGTTGATGCTGAAGTTTACTTTTAGGATGAGAGAAATCTGAGTGTGTTTAAAAGATGAAGATAAAACGCAAGCGGAGAAGTAAAGAGATGATAGGACGTAGCAGAGAAGATGTAATTGATGGAGTGAGGTCACTTCGAGCGAGCAGGAAGAAAAATTAAGAGCGCACGTGCGCACGCACACACACACACACACACACACACACGCGCGCATAGAGTCAAAAAAAGAGAATAAAAATATGAATGAAGGATTGACTTTATTTATTTGTACTGCTCTTATTACTTGTCACACCAGGCAGCTTGAGGAATCTTAGTTTCCTGCCCAGGGACTGAACCTGAGCCCTCAGCATTGAATGTGCAGAGTTCTAGCCATTGGATCACCAGGGAAGTTCCAGAATTTTATTTATTTATTTTTATTATGATAATCCTAAGTACACTTCTGCACCAAAAAAATAAAGATAAATAGAGATTAGATTATTTTCTAGGGGAATAAAAGCTAAAATTGACTCAAGAAGAAGTAGAAACAACCACTGCAAGTTGGAAAGGTGGCCAAGAATCAATCCAGCAGCGTCTCCCAGAACCAGGGCCGCGCTCCAGCTCCGGGAGATGGGAGGGTATCCCTTCTGGTCTCACGCTGAGTGAGGTTCCTGGGGTGGCAAGCTTCCTGCCCCTGATCAGACAGGACCCAGGGAAGACCAGACACTCTCCTGCAGCGCAAGCAAAAGCCAGGAGCTTATCCTGATGAAGTCTGTGGATCTCTACTTAGAATAACATATTTTCAAAAAAAGATTTACTTTGGGGTTTCCCTGGTGGCCCAGTGGGTGAAGCGCCTGCCTTGCAGTGCAAAGGGCACCATTTTGATCCCTGGCCTGGGAGGATTCCATGTGCCCCAGAGCGGCTGGGCCAGTGTGTCCAATTACAAGCCAGTGCTCTGGAGCTCATGTGCCCAGAGCCAGTGCTCTGCAGCGAGAGGGGCCACTGAGATGGGAGGCCCACACATGCCTAAGAAGAAATATTGATGAAAACAAACCAGGACTTAGAGGCAAAAAAATAAAATAAAAAGATTTATTTTTGTCTGTGCTGGGTCTTTGTTGCTGTACTTGTGCTTTAATTGCAGAGAACAGGAGTACTCTAGATGTGGTGTCCAGGTTTTTCACTGGGGTGACTTCTCCTGTAATGGAGCACAGGCTCTAGGTGCTTAGGCTTCAGTAGTTGCTGTACGTGGGCTCAGTAGTTGTGGTGCGTGGGCTTAGTTACCTTGTGGCATGTAGGATCTTCCCAGATTAAGGATCAAACTGATGTCTCTGGCATCACAAGGCAGATTCTTAACCAGTCACTGGCCCACCAGGGAAGCCCCCATAGAATAAGGTGTGTTTTGTTTTGTTTTTTAATTCCTTATTTAATTAATATTTATTTGGCTGCTTTGGGTCTCAGTTGCGGCATGTGGGATCTAGTTCCCTGGCCAGGGTTTGAACCAGGGCCCCCTGAATTGGGAGTGCAGAGTCTTAGCTACTGGACCACCAGGGAAGTCTCAGAATAAGGGTTTTAAATACATAATATGCATAGGATTATAAAGAAAACCAACCATGTGATAAGACAATAATCAAAAACTTTCATATGACTTTTGTACATGTTGTCCACATGGATTCACGCACGCATGCTCAGGTGGGTTCAGCTCTTTGTGACCCTTTGGACTTTAGCCCACTAGGCTCCTCTGTTCATGGGATTTTTTAGGCAAGCATAATGGAGTGGGATCCTTCGCTTTAGGATCTTCCAGGGTCTCTGGCACTGCAGGCAGATTTTTTGTAAATTTTTTCTTTTTTTTTTTTGCCTCTAAGTCATCATTTATTTTTCCATCTTTATTCTTTAGCCTGTGTGGGCCTCCCATCACAGTGGCCTCTCTCATTGCAGAGCACTGGCTCTGGGCACATGTGCTCCAGAGCGCTGGCTCCTAATTGGATACACTGGTTCAGCTGCTCCGGGGCACATGCGATCCAACCGGGCCAGGGATCAAACCCATGCCCCTTGCACTACAAGGCAGACTCTTTACCCACTGGACCACCAGGGAAGCCCTGCAGGCAGATTTTCAGAACTGCTGAGCCACCGGTGAACCACATGATAAAAATAATAATCAAGGTCTTTATATGACTATCATATGTCCTATATACAAGGTATTACTGTATCACAAAAAATTGTAATATTTCTGCTTCCTTGTTAACACATTAAATAGTTACCCAAATTTTGAAGTACTGATGACAGAAACAGTCCTCCAAAATACCTGGAATCACTGCAGCATGATTTGAAAATAACTGTATTTCAGGTGAGTCAGGATTCATGAAGGAAATGCCAAACTGTAGTTAGAGATCAGATAAAGGAAAGGCGTGATAATGTGGTTCCATCTAAGGTCATGGGCCCTGGCTGCCCTCCCCTATCATCCATGAGTCCAGATTAGGAAGCCCTGGCCCAGACCTGTCATGTTGGGGGTCAACCTCATTGAGAACACCCTCCAGATGTCAAACTGTAATCTATCCCAAGTGTTGCTGTCTTTTAATGCAAAACTTCAACTTATGAGCATTTATTGTGATTATCGATATACTTAAACCTATTCCTGTGACCTGGTTTCAGGTTTCTGTTGCAAGTTTCCTTCTGTTCCTCTCTCATCCACCTCCATTTCCTACTTTGGTTGCTGTTGTTCAGTTGCTCAGTCATATCCAACTCTTTGCAACCCCATGAACTGCAGCACGCCGCGCTTCCTTCACTGTCTCCCGGAGCTTGCTCAAACTCATGTTCATTGAGTCACTGATGCCATCCAACCATCTCATCCTCTGTCCTCTCCTTCTCGTCCTGCCTTCAGTCTTCCCCAGCATCAGGGGGAGGTCATCCCTTCCGTGTCTTCCTCTCGGGTTCATTTTTTGTTTTGCTAGAGTATCTGAGCTAGTCATTATTTTGGATGATATTTATTGGAAATCAACTCTACTAACACTTTTCCAGTGAGTCATCCCTTCGCATCAGGCGGCCAAAGTATTGGAGCTTCAGCTTCAGCATCAGTCCTTCCAATAAATAGTCAGGGTTGATTTCCTTTAGGACTGACTAGTTTGATCTCCTTGCAGTCCAAGGGACTCTCAAGAGTCTTCTCCAACGCTATGGTTTGAAAGCATCAATTCTTTGGCACTGAGCCTTCTTTATGGTCCAACTCTCACATCCATACATAACTACTAGGAAAATCATAGCTTTGACTATATCAGCACTTTGTCAGCAAAGTGATGTTTCTGCTTTTTAATACACTATCTAGGTTTATCATAGCTTTTCTTCCAAGTAGCCTGTGTCTTTTAATTTCATGGCTGCAGTCACCATCCACAGTGATTTTAGAGCCCAAGAAAATAGAAAAGTCAAAACATCGTCCTTCCAGTTTTTCATCTTATGGTTTGGAAGTTTTATTTTATGTTTCTATTGATCTAGTAATTACTTCAAAATTTTTAACATGCACCCATTCAATTCAGCTTTCCTCACCCATGTCTGTCTCCATCAACAAGACACACCACTTTTCTGTTTTATTTCACCCCTTAAACCTATTCCTGATGTCAAACTGTAATCTATCCCAAGTGTTGCTGTCTTTAATGCAAAACTTCAACTTATGAGCATTTATTGTGATTATCGATATACTTAAACCTATTCCTGTGACCTGGTTTCAGGTTTCTGTTGCAAGTTTCCTTCTGTTCCTCTCTCATCCACCTCCATTTCCTACTTTGGTTGCTGTTGTTCAGTTGCTCAGTCATATCCAACTCTTTGCAATCCCATGAACTGCAGCACCCCGCTTCCTTCACTGTCTCCCGGAGCTTGCTCAAACTCATGTTCATTGAATCAGGGATGCCATCTAACCATCTCATCCTCTGTCCTCTCCTTCTCGTCCTGCCTTCAGTCTTCCCCAGCATCAGGGGGAGGTCATCCCTTCCGTGTCTTCCTCTCGGGTTCATTTTTTGTTTTGCTAGAGTATCTGAGCTAGTCATTATTTTGGATGATATTTATTGGAAATCAACTCTACTAACACTTTTCCAGTGAGTCATCCCTTCGCATCAGGCGGCCAAAGTATTGGAGCTTCAGCTTCAGCATCAGTCCTTCCAATAAATAGTCAGGGTTGATTTCCTTTAGGACTGACTAGTTTGATCTCCTTGCAGTCCAAGGGACTCTCAAGAGTCTTCTCCAACGCTATGGTTTGAAAGCATCAATTCTTTGGCACTGAGCCTTCTTTATGGTCCAACTCTCACATCCATACATAACTACTAGGAAAATCATAGCTTTGACTATATCAGCACTTTGTCAGCAAAGTGATGTTTCTGCTTTTTAATACACTATCTAGGTTTATCATAGCTTTTCTTCCAAGTAGCCTGTGTCTTTTAATTTCATGGCTGCAGTCACCATCCACAGTGATTTTAGAGCCCAAGAAAATAGAAAAGTCAAAACATCGTCCTTCCAGTTTTTCATCTTATGGTTTGGAAGTTTTATTTTATGTTTCTATTGATCTAGTAATTACTTCAAAATTTTTAACATGCACCCATTCGAATTCAGCTTTCCTCACCCATGTCTGTCTCCATCAACAAGACACACCACTTTTCTGTTTTATTTCACCCTGTCCTCTCTCCTCTGTTGACCAGAATGAGATCATTTGGATTTTCCTCCCAGACTATTGAGAGTATTTTCCAGCCTGCGTCCTCTGATAAAAATAGTTTCACTGGCTTCTGGAGCCCATGTCTTCCTCTTGGGTTCATTTTTGTTTTGCTAGAGTATCTGAGCTAGTCATTATTCTGGATGATATTTGTTGGAAATCAACTCTACTAACACTTGGCACGACCCAAAATGTGTGTGTTTTCTCTCCCAACTGAATGGCTTTGAAGCCTGTTGAAGAATTATAGGCTCAAATCATTTTCCCTCCAAACTGTGAAGGTGCCCTTCCATTGTTTGGGACTCAACAGTTGTCTGACGTCGGGCTTATTCTTCTCCTTCTTTTTTTGGAGATAATGTGTTTTTTTCCCACTGGGAGCTTTTCTTTGATCCCTCTCTCCTCTGTGTTCTAAAGTGTCCTCTTGAGCTCAGGGCTGTTCCTGTGTATTCTTTCCCAAAGCATTCTTTTATTTCTTGTCTCTGTCCTTCGGAATTCCTTTTCCACATCTGAATGCAGAAAACTGGGCTCATGTCCCATGCTCCTTAACGTTTCCTTCCTACGTTATAACTTTTAGTCTCTGACTCTGTGTTCTGGAGAATTGCAGTTTGACCTTCCAGCTCACTAGTTCATCACTTAACTGTGTCCACTCTACTTCTCAGCCCACCTAGTGAGTTGTTTTTTATTTCAGTGTCCAAATTTCTGTATGTCCTATCTACTTGACTTTGGGAAATATCTTTTTTCCTCCCACTTACATTCTGGCAAATTTCTTTCCCATTCCTGTATGTTTGCTAAGTTTCATTGATCATAGCTTTTCTTCCAAGTAGCCTGTGTCTTTTAATTTCATGGCTGCAGTCACCATCCACAGTGATTTTAGAGCCCAAGAAAATAGAAAAGTCAAAACATCGTCCTTCCAGTTTTTCATCTTATGGTTTGGAAGTTTTATTTTATGTTTCTATTGATCTAGTAATTACTTCAAAATTTTTAACATGCACCCATTCGAATTCAGCTTTCCTCACCCATGTCTGTCTCCATCAACAAGACACACCACTTTTCTGTTTTATTTCACCCTGTCCTCTCTCCTCTGTTGACCAGAATGAGATCATTTGGATTTTCCTCCCAGACTATTGAGAGTATTTTCCAGCCTGCGTCCTCTGATAAAAATAGTTTCACTGGCTTCTGGAGCCCATGTCTTCCTCTTGGGTTCATTTTTGTTTTGCTAGAGTATCTGAGCTAGTCATTATTCTGGATGATATTTGTTGGAAATCAACTCTACTAACACTTGGCACGACCCAAAAATGTGTGTGTTTTCTCTCCCAACTGAATGGCTTTGAAGCCTGTTGAAGAATTATAGGCTCAAATCATTTTCCCTCCAAACTGTGAAGGTGCCCTTCCATTGTTTGGGACTCAACAGTTGTCTGACGTCGGGCTTATTCTTCTCCTTCTTTTTTTGGAGATAATGTGTTTTTTTCCCACTGGGAGCTTTTCTTTGATCCCTCTCTCCTCTGTGTTCTAAAGTGTCCTCTTGAGCTCAGGGCTGTTCCTGTGTATTCTTTCCCAAAGCATTCTTTTATTTCTTGTCTCTGTCCTTCGGAATTCCTTTTCCACATCTGAATGCAGAAAACTGGGCTCATGTCCCATGCTCCTTAACGTTTCCTTCCTACGTTATAACTTTTAGTCTCTGACTCTGTGTTCTGGAGAATTGCAGTTTGACCTTCCAGCTCACTAGTTCATCACTTAACTGTGTCCACTCTACTTCTCAGCCCACCTAGTGAGTTGTTTTTTATTTCAGTGTCCAAATTTCTGTATGTCCTATCTACTTGACTTTGGGAAATATCTTTTTTCCTCCCACTTACATTCTGGCTCTTTCCCATTCCCTCCCCAGTTTTCCCAAATATTTAGCCATGGTATAACACGGGACGCATGTTATTATTTCCAGCTCACCATATCCGTTTTCCTGCCATCCACAAGCCAAGCACTAAGCTAACGCTGCATATTTTAGGATTTTGTCACGCCGGCTCCCTGGGTACCTATTTCTGCATTAGTGAGGCTAGGCATATTAGTCAGCTGTTGCCACAACAGTGCTGCATAACACACTGCTCCAAAGCTTCTGTGACTTAAGTAACAGTCTCTGATGCTCACACTCATGGCTCTCAGAGTGGATCTGGGTAGGTTCCAGTCTGATGGATCATCCTCCTTGGACCGGTGGCCTCCCATTAGCACATGGGAAGGAATTTGGGAGGAAAAAGGGTGGACAGCTGCCATCTCGGCCCCACCTCTTGCAAAATCCTTCCCTTGTGGTGTTTGGTGCTGCTGGCTCTTCATATGCAGTTTCCTGTTTGTCCATCAACAAGTGGCTAGTGGTCTTGAGACTGTGGGGTAGGGAGGTCCAGTCAGCTTCTGGGGGCATCAGTGACCACTCTGGGGACATGGAGCTGGCTCTCTGCTCTAGGTGTTGTTAACGTGATTTCCCCTCTGTCAGTTGTCTGCTGCTTATCACAGCCAGGGTGGAGTTGACCCCAGATACCCCTGTACATCACCCTGACAGTCTCCTAGGAGCCTCAAGCCACTGTCACCTGCCAGCAGTTTCTTCCCTTGAGCCAGAGCAACCATTCCCCATCTTTAGGATTCCCCAGGATATGTGGTCTCCAAGGAAGGCTTCCTGTTCTCCTGGGGGTCACCCAAAGCATTCTTTTATTTCTTGTCTCTGTCCTTCGGAATTCCTTTTCCACATCTGAATGCAGAAAACTGGGCTCATGTCCCATGCTCCTTAACGTTTCCTTCCTACGTTATAACTTTTAGTCTCTGACTCTGTGTTCTGGAGAATTGCAGTTTGACCTTCCAGCTCACTAGTTCATCACTTAACTGTGTCCACTCTACTTCTCAGCCCACCTAGTGAGTTGTTTTTTATTTCAGTGTCCAAATTTCTGTATGTCCTATCTACTTGACTTTGGGAAATATCTTTTTTCCTCCCACTTACATTCTGGCTCTTTCCCATTCCCTCCCCAGTTTTCCCAAATATTTAGCCATGGTATAACACGGGACGCATGTTATTATTTCCAGCTCACCATATCCGTTTTCCTGCCATCCACAAGCCAAGCACTAAGCTAACGCTGCATATTTTAGGATTTTGTCACGCCGGCTCCCTGGGTACCTATTTCTGCATTAGTGAGGCTAGGCATATTAGTCAGCTGTTGCCACAACAGTGCTGCATAACACACTGCTCCAAAGCTTCTGTGACTTAAGTAACAGTCTCTGATGCTCACACTCATGGCTCTCAGAGTGGATCTGGGTAGGTTCCAGTCTGATGGATCATCCTCCTTGGACCGGTGGCCTCCCATTAGCACATGGGAAGGAATTTGGGAGGAAAAAGGGTGGACAGCTGCCATCTCGGCCCCACCTCTTGCAAAATCCTTCCCTTGTGGTGTTTGGTGCTGCTGGCTCTTCATATGCAGTTTCCTGTTTGTCCATCAACAAGTGGCTAGTGGTCTTGAGACTGTGGGGTAGGGAGGTCCAGTCAGCTTCTGGGGGCATCAGTGACCACTCTGGGGACATGGAGCTGGCTCTCTGCTCTAGGTGTTGTTAACGTGATTTCCCCTCTGTCAGTTGTCTGCTGCTTATCACAGCCAGGGTGGAGTTGACCCCAGATACCCCTGTACATCACCCTGACAGTCTCCTAGGAGCCTCCAAGCCACTGTCACCTGCCAGCAGTTTCTTCCCTTGAGCCAGAGCAACCATTCCCCATCTTTAGGATTCCCCAGGATATGTGGTCTCCAAGGAAGGCTTCCTGTTCTCCTGGAGCAGGAGAGTTTTCTCATTTTTGTCATTTCTAAGCATTGAGGGTAGAGAACAGGCTGTTAGGAAGCATCTGGACCATCCACTTGATTTAGTATCTTTGAGGCATCTAAACCTGTCCAGTTCTCACATCTTGAATGCTTAGTCCCTGAGAATAGAATTTCCCAGGACCTGTTGACGGGCCTGCAGTCTGCAATCTGGTCTGGACCAGGGAAGGCTGCTGAAAGGGGCTGCCTGCTTCCACCTGGCTGCTGCTGGCCTCCTGGGGCCTAGCTCACAGCCATGATCCCCGGCAGGAGGAGCCTCAAGGTGGGGCCTTGGAGATCACGGACTAGTGGCTCGAGCAACAGGGAATTTGATGGCAGCAGCACAGTCACTGAGAGTTCTCAGGACAAATACAGCAGGTCCAAGGACATCTGTGACATAGCAGATCCCTCGCCATTGGGGTCTTTCTCACACAAGGTTCAGCTCACTCCTGGATGGACAGGGTCCTGCACAGAGGTCCCTTCCCCACCTCTACGTCCACTGCTTTCAAGCAGAACCATTCTTGGTTCTTTTTCTCCTGTTTCTACTTTGTCATCAAAATTTGAGCAGAAGTTTAAAAACCACCCTCCCTGAGGCCTGGGATCACACGCTGTGTTTCCTCTCCCTGTCTGTGCCACTTTCAAAGAAAGTGCAAGACCTGGGTGGGCTCAGCTTCTCTAGAAGTAAATCAACCCACTTTTTGCGAAAAGATGGGAACTAGTAAACTGGGATCACCTTCCCTCTTCCTGGGGAGACAGCTAGGAAGTAATAAAAGGGCAGAACCATGCTCATCCCCAGAGGGCCCAGGTGAGGGCCCAGGCAAACTTCCCTGGCTTTGATCCCCTCCTCCACAAGCAAGCTGGGAAGAATCCCATCTCCGGGCAGAGTGCAAAGAGTAGCAGAGCTGAAGCCCCAGCCATGGAGGGTCCATATCTCAGAGATCCTGGGCAGCGTCTTTTCTCCCCTCAGCATGACCCAGCCCAAGAAGACATGGGTCCAATTCTGATTTGCGGTGACCCTGAGACAGTCGCCTGGAGAAGGAAAGGCAACCCACTCCAGTATTCTTGCCTGGAGAATTCCATGGACACAGAAGCATGGCGGGCTACAGTCCATGGGGTGGCAAAGAGTCGGACACGACTGTTCTACTAACACTTAAGACAGTTGCCAGTCAAGGAGTGCGGCCAGGACTGGTTCCTGGGTCCCAACTCCATCCCAGGTTCAGGGTGGCGATGGCCCTGAGCAGCGCCTTTCTCCGGTGCTCCGGGACGCTCTCAGGGCATCCTCCTTCCCTTCCGGAGTGCTGCGTTTCTTTGCAAGTTCCCGGAGAAATATGTCGGGCGGACCCCAGCGGAGAAAATGACTGGCGGTTCTTAAGCATATCCCCTGGGCCCTTGGGATCCCACTCCGGAGCCGCCACGCGGTGTCATCCCCACCTCCTCTGCACTCCCGGGCATTTTTCCGGAGAGCCGAGGGCGGATTCGGAGGTCGAAAGCGCGGGGCTCTTGGACGGTGAGTCAGACGTTTCCGAGACTCCGTCTGGGCCCGGTCGCGGGCCTGCCAGACGCAGTCCTGCAGTGCACGACTCCCGGTCCTCTGTGCTTTCCTTCTCGGCCCGCCCTGTCCGCCCATTGGCCCAGACGCGCACCGCCCTCGTCTCCGCGAGATCCCATTGGCCTGCGGCGGCGGCCTAGACAAAGGGAGCGGTGGCGGCGGGCGGCGATTGGGTAGGGCAAGAGACAGGGAAGGCGAGAAGGGGGCAAGGTGGGAGGGGAGAAAGAGAGCTGGGGACAGAGTGGGGGAAACACCCACACAGGCGGGGCGGGGGCGCGGACGGCGCGGGGCGGGAGGGGAGCGAATGGGGGAGGGGTGGAGGAGAGGAGGTGGAGGAGAGCGGCAAGGGATGGGCAGGGGCTCAGAGCCGCGCAGGCGGGGGAGGACAGTGGGGCTCGAGGCCGGGGAAGAGGCTGGGGGCTTAGGGCGAGGAGGGGGAGAGCAGGGGTGTTCGAGGGGGAGGCTCCAGTGCGGGGCGGGGCGGAGGCGGGGGCGGGGCCCCTCCGCGGGGGCGGGGTCGTGCGCCCCTGGAGGGCGGCGGCCGCGGGGCGCCGGGCGGCAGGAGCCAGCCCGCTCCTCCGCCCGCCCCTCCGCCCAGCACCCCTCCTGCCCTGGGGCTCCTGCCCGGACCGCGGCCGCTGCTACCTCTTCATCTTCCCGGAGGGTTCCGCGTCCGTCTTCGCTGGCACGGCCTTGGACGAGAAGGACCCGGCCGGACCCAGGTCTGGACCTGCAACAAGAGCCTCAGCCTAGCGACGGGACGCGCCGCCCCTCTGCCGTGGAGCCCCTCTCCGGGATTGCCGGGCCGCCGGGATCCTCCGCGCGCCCGCGCATGGGGAGAAGATGCGAGCCCTGGCGCTGGAAGACGTACCCGGCGCCCAGATTGGAAGCTCCTCGCGCTTCCTGGAGAGTTGGCTCGGCGGGATGCGTCGCCTGGGAGGGAGGGACGGGCCGTGGGGCGACGGACCGGGCGGGGAGTGGCTTCTGGGGGCCCCCTCGCCAGCGGCGGGCCCGCGAGGCCGCCCTCGGAGCGCCGCCAGGTACGTGCGTTTTCCTTTTTTCCCGCGCGACCAGAGCGCACTCCTGGTAGGGAACGAATAAAAACCCGGTTGCTGTGTAAGAACTTTTCGCTGCAAACGTGTCTTTCTGCCGAGCTCGGGGAGGGCCGCTAAACGCGGTGTAGACACTGGACTAGCATATACCAGCGGCCTCAGCCGGAGAACTGCCCTCCACTCCACCTCGGGGCTCGGAGCAAATGTCCCTTTGCAAAATCTTGTCCCTTTTCTCTAGGTTGGGTTTAATTTGTGAAGGAGACCATGCGCCCTTCCTCGGCCTCGGAGGAACTTTGTGCAGTCTTTCCCACCCCTGCCCGCTGGAACCCCAGGAATTTAAGAGCTGGGACGCTCACTTCTGAGGGAGGATCGCTGGAAACTCGAGATAGGGAGACCAGACCTTGGTCCCGCGTTAGCCGGGCAGGTCCCCTTGTCCTGTAGTTAGCCCCAAGAATCCCGAACTTGCCGTTAGGGAAGGCCCTTCGGCTTTGTTTTTTTGGGGTGGTTTGTGGAGGCCCGGTAGCTAGCCTGGGGCGGGCTCCCTCCGGCGGGCTCCCTCCCCTCCTCCATGCGCACCTCAAACAAAAGAAGCCCTCGTAGAAGGGTTTCCTGGGGGAAAATCTTGCGACTGTGAACCTCTAGTTCCCTCCGCCCCAGCTCCTCGGATGGGACAGCCCTTACAACAAAGGGGAAGGTTGGACACCGTTGAAAGAAACGGCGCGCTTTTATTTAGGGAGACTTTGAGAGAATGCACATTCACTTCCTCCCCATTTTCTTACCTGATTAATGGAGCTTTAGGTGATGCTCAAGATTGGGGGAAAAGAGTGCTAGATCGGTGAGAAATTGGCCATATGGTCTCCACCCGGTGGGGAGGAAAATCCCTCATGGAGTGAATCTATTCCTTGCCATTTGGGGGAGGACTGAAAGTTAGGAATATGATGTTTAAAAGGGAGGGGGTAATTTTGTATCATTTTCTACCGTGCCCCGCCCCCGGCCGGCTAAGTCAGAACAAAGGGCCCAGGTGAAAGGGGCAGAAAGGGGTTGAGGGTTCAAATGGAGCCCACTGTACAAACCTCCCAGTCCCCGCGCACCCCTGAATATTCCCATCGGAGCTTGGGTTGGAAAGAAGAGGAATCAACCCTCCAAAGTCGGGGTCTGTACCAATACCCTGCTCACTGGAGGCCTGGTTACCCGGCTGGGGAGCGAGGGACCCAGTGGCGTGAAAGGCCTCTCCTTGGAGTAAAGCGCACGGTTTCGGTTTCCACCTTCCTGGCAGAATAGAGAAGTTCGCGGTGTCCTGGCGGGCGCATGTCCCCCCTCGCCTGGCCTGGGGCTCCCGCCAGGCGCTCCCGACGTGACCCGCATGCACCAAAGCCCAGGGCCTCACTTCTCTTGAAATATTTAAAACTCAACAAGCCATAAAAGGCTCCTGGTTCCAGTGGAAAAGGCGCCAAAGATTTATGGTCCCTTGGATTCCCCACACTCTAATTATGCCTGTTTTTAGTTGACTTATGGGTGGTGACCACTAATATCATTTTCCATTTGCAATTTTTTTTTAACATGAAAAATGCGAACTTCACTTTTTCTTACCGGCTTGGATGGGCATTTTTCTGTGCGTGAAGAAAAATCGGCCTCCCACTGCCTTCTCTGTGGCCTCTGGCTGGGTGTACCGGACCTGTGGAACCCCTCCCTTGCCCCCTTAATTGCAGTTTAGGGGAAAGCATTTTTTTTCTTTCTCAGGGCGTTAACAAGGATTCATCCCTTGAAGTACTTGCCAACGTGTGCTAGGTTCCCTGCAGACTCCGTGGGGTTCAGAGATCTCTGCTCCCCTTAACCCTGGCCGAGTGAGCCTAGTGGGAGAATGAGTCCCTCCAGGGTCCCAGCTCCAGTCTGGTCACCTTCATCCCACCCTCCGGGGAGCCTGGGGCACTGAGGGATCCTCCTATAGTCTGGAGGGTGATCCTGGACCCACCCCAAGCCACTGGTGGCCCCCATCCCCCATCTTCTTCCCTTTGTTCGCCATTCAGGACTCTGCGTTGAAAGTGGCAGGAAAAAAATAATTAGATGGAAATCAAAGATTAGACGGGTGCGCTGGCTGGCCGCCTCATGAGGCCTGGCCGCCGCTCTGACGGGGCCTCATAAATCTTCTCAGGCCTGACAAAAGCTGCATCCTCTGGTTACCTGGGAATTTGGGAACTTAATCGATCACCTCCTCACAGAGTCCTTGGGGGCCTCCATTTCTAGCTGGTGCAGAGTTCTCAGGAATGGATGAAAGTGTGGTGAGGGAAAGGGGTGATCTGGCCAGCGAGTGACCAGGGCCCAAGGCCCCCCACCCCACTCTCGATCCGAGGATGGGCAACAAATACCCTCCCTCAGTTTGCTAACAAAATAAATACTCCTAGGGTGCTGTATTTCCCTACCCAAACTGCCTTAGGGAGGGTGCGGTGGGATGAAAAAAGGTACGTGTTGGGGGAGGGGAGTTAACCCCTCGAAAGCGACTCCTTTGTCTGGCCGGTCCACTGCTAAGACAAGCGGTGCCCTGGCCTGTGAACTGGGCACCAAAGCCAAGAAAGCCCGGCTTCCAGGAAAGGCTCAGGTGTGCCGGCTGCAGGTGGGGCCCTCCGAGGCAGGTTCAGCTGAGCCAGGAGGTCTCCGCACCCTTCTCCAGAGGTCCCAGCATCCGAGGTCTCGGGACCCTCGTGCGATCCACCCGGGACCAGCCCGGGTGGGAGAGAATGTGAAGGAAGTCCTGGCCCATTTAGATTGTTCTAAAAACTTGAATTAATTGGGAAAGTAGTAACGGAGCTTTCCAATTCAGAGAAGAGATTACTGGGGGAATTCTTTTTTTTTTTTTTTTTAATTATACCCCCTTGTTGTGGCAGTTGTTTCTGACCTTTTCATACTGTTAAAAGAAATGTTGCCACATTTAATTTCTGTTGCCATGAGATATGGAGAGGGCCCAACATTTTGAAGTAATTTGATAAGGTTTCGAGGAGCAAATCCAAAAGGAAGGCTGGCGGCCCAGGTATAGTTTCTTTATAACCTGAATTTACAATGAAAGCATTCTCCTTTATGGATATAATAGATTAGATTTCACAACTTAATTCACCGGAATGGCTCCGTTTAAGGGAGCTCTGGCTGATTTTATTACACCAAGCCAAATTGGATGTTTGTGGTCTTAACGAAAAGCGATTGTGACATAAAATATATAATTTTTAAAGTAAAAAAACAACAGGTTCAACCCTGTCCCCTCTGCTCTCTGTCCTTCTTCATCACCCCCGGTTCCCCAGTTTGGGAAATACTGAGAATTAATTTGTTGATTTCGGCGGGTGAGGCGGGAACTCGCGCTGGGGGGGGGGGTGGTTAGGGAAGGGCCACCCGGGGCGGGGCGGGGGGTTGCACAGAGCAGGCGGCCTCTTCGCCCTGCTCCGGTGTGTCTGCCGGCAGTCAAGAGGCTGCGCCGGCCTCGCTAGCGGAGCGCACGCGGTGCCATTTACCGGGAAAGAATTGGGGCCTCTCCTCGGGCGCCTTGGAAAAGTCGAAAATGCCCAGCCAGGCTCCACAGTGTTCGGGCCTTCAGAGCTCTGCGCCGGAGGCTCCGCTGGGCCCCGGCACCAGACAGCCTCCCCGACGGCGCTGGTGCAATGGAGAAGGCGCCCGTCTGAAAGCCAGGTGCGCTTTCCTCTGGCTGGGCCCTGGGCAGGACACTGGGAATGGAGCAGGTTCGCACTACTTCGTGCAAAACAACTGCACTCCCGTTGGGCCTGCTTCGCGCCGCCTCGGCCGCTAGGGCTCGCGCAGGGTGACCGCGAGAGCTGGCTCCAGGATCCGCCTTGTCCCGTGGGGAGTGGGCACCATGCGCAGAACTGTCCAGGGCCCGCCAACCCCCCGCCTCCGTGAGGATTCCGGAGGCCGCCCTCTCCGCGCCCAGCGGTTGACTGGCCCTCCCGGCGGCGGTGGAGACAGGCGCGGCCCGCCTGGCTAAGCAGGGGGGGACCGGTGACCCTGCCTGGGCCTGGCCCGCCAGTGCCCGCGGCCCATTCTACTGTCACTTCTCAATTTGTAATTTACGAGGAGCAAATCCGAAAGGAAGGCTGGCGGCCAGGTATAGTTTCTTTATAACCTGAATTTACAATGAAAGCATTCTCCTTTATGGATATAATAGATTAGATTTCACAACTTAATTCACCGGAATGGCTCCGTTTAAGGGAGCTCTGGCTGATTTTATTACACCAAGCCAAATTGGATGTTTGTGGTCTTAACGAAAAGCGATTGTGACATAAAATATATAATTTTTAAAGTAAAAAAACAACAGGTTCAACCCTGTCCCCTCTGCTCTCTGTCCTTCTTCATCACCCCCGGTTCCCCAGTTTGGGAAATACTGAGAATTAATTTGTTGATTTCTGCGGGTGAGGCAGGAACTCGCGCTCGGGAGGGGGGTGGTTAGGGAAGAGCCACTCGGGGCCGGGCGGGGGGTTGCACAGAGCAGGCGGCCTCTTCGCCCTGCTCCGATCCGGTGTGTCTGCCGGCAGTCAAGAGGCTGCGCCGGCCTCGCTAGCGGAGCGCACGCGGTGCCATTTACCGGGAAAGAATTGGGGCCTCTCTCCTCGGGCGCCTTGGAAAAGTCGAAAATGCCCAGCCAGGCTCCACAGTGTTCGGGCCTTCAGAGCTCTGCGCCGGAGGCTCCGCTGGGCCCCGGCACCAGACAGCCTCCCCGACGGCGCTGGTGCAATGGAGAAGGCGCCCGTCTGAAAGCCAGGTGCGCTTTCCTCTGGCTGGGCCCTGGGCAGGACACTGGGAATGGAGCAGGTTCGCACTACTTCGTGCAAAACAACTGCACTCCCGTTGGGCCTGCTTCGCGTCCGCCTCGGCCGCTAGGGCTCGCGCAGGGTGACCGCGAGAGCTGGCTCCAGGATCCGCCTTGTCCCGTGGGGAGTGGGCACCATGCGCAGAACTGTCCAGGGCCCGCCAACCCCCCGCCTCCGTGAGGATTCCGGAGGCCGCCCTCTCCGCGCCCAGCGGTTGACTGGCCCTCCCGGCGGCGGTGGAGACAGGCGCGGCCCGCCTGGCTAGCAGAGGACCGAGGGGGGATGGGGGACTCGGTGACCCTGCCTGGGCCTGGCCCGCCAGTGCCCGCGGCCCATTCTACTGTCACTTCTCATTAAGGTCGGGCTCTATTCTCCAGACCGCAGCGTCCTCCCCCCTGGCCCTGCTCCTCTCCCCCTCCCCCATTTAGTGGGTGGTTTGTTGAAGCCAGATTTAGCCCCCAAGCCCTCCCTGAGGATCGGATCGGAGGCGGAAGGCAGCCTTTAGTGCGGTCCACCCTTTCGCAGGTCGGTCTCCAACCCGAGACCCAGCCTACGACGGGGGAGCCAGGCGTTCCCGGGGCCCGAAGGGCCACCGGGCGCTCCACGTGGCGCCCGCGCGTCCCGGAACCCCGCACCCGGCGCTGAGAGGCAGGCCTGCGTTCCGGTGCGTGGCTGGCGGGCTCTGAGTGCGCGCCTTAAATTAAATCTCCGCAGCATCTGACCTTGTTTTTTTCTCGGCCTGATAACGGCAGCGGCTGTTTTTTTCCAGAATTCCTGTTGCTGGGGGAGGGGCGTTATTATTATTTTTTTTTGGTTGTCACAACCTCCTGGAAAAATTCTCTGGTCTCACAAAGCATAACAATAGCCCGGAGGATTTCTGGAGGAAGCGCCCCCTCCTCTGTTTTCTCCAGGGACACCTCTGCCTTCGGGAACGCTAAGGAGACTTATGTGGGGAGTGGGGACCATTCCCCTGCTCTGGCCCCAGCCCCCTCCTTGGCCTTCAGAACCTCCCAAATCTACCTTGGGGTGCTGCCCCTGCCCCCCTCACTCCTGGGAGAGGTCACAGCTCCCTGAACTGGGAGTAGCCCCCAGCAGCATCCACGGGGGTGGGGGCAGAGATAGAGGGTTTCAGCACCGCCCCCAGCACTAGGGAGGGGGTGGCCCTGTCCCCTGAAATTCTATCCCTGTTTGTTCTGGGGGTCAGCTCTAGACTAGAGGCAGTTAAAGATTAATGGGCCTAGGCCCTGGAGGATGGGATGAGGGGTTGGGGGTGGAGGAGAGTCTGGCTGCTCCCTGGCCATCAGGCCCCTGTTGGCCCCTGCACTCTGTTGGGCGTGCTGTCCTGTTCCTTCCCTAAAGCTGTTTCCGCTGAACCATGGCTTCAGGGGAGCTGCAGTGGTGAGCCCACCTGTCTGACCGGGAGGAGGTGGCAGGGTGTGGGGAGGGTACTCTGGCTGCTAACTATACCCATGACCCTGATTCCAGCTTCACCCCTAGGGACTCCAGCTGCATGGCGTGGAAAGAGAAGGGGACTCTAGGCCCCCTCCCCCTCTGGGGCAAGAAGCCCAGGAAAATGGCCACTGTCATGCCCAGGAGGGGGGCCAGGGAAAGCCAGGCTGGCCAGGGGGTCTTGCAGGGCACGTGGGTCTGGGCCTCTCTGTATCTGTACCATCGGCCTCACCAGGCTTCTCTGCCGCTGGGGGTGTGGGGTGAGTGCAGAAGGGGCTGCTGGGGGCTCTGACACAGCCCATCCTGGGTCGCCAACTTCCCACCCTCCTTGGTCAGAGAGGGGAAGGCGGCCAAGGAAGAAGCTGCTTCTTCCAGTGGTCCCCAGAAACACCTGACCCCTCACTCAAGAGGCAGGGGCTGTACCACATAGCCCCCAGGACCTTCCCTGAAGTCCCTCATCCTGCCTGTAAATGTATTTACCCTTGTGCTTCACCAGGTGCGTGGCTGCTGTGACCCGGGGTCCCTGGCCTGCACGTCGTCGGGAATTGAACTTTAGTCTCCAGGCAATTAAGGTGGCGGGGACTATAGTTCATTAATGGTTGTTGTGCAGTAAAAGCAATAAAATGGCTCTGATTCTGCGTTTTAAAAATGCAATTTATTTTAATTTATGTTTCTAAGTATTTCTGGGGTTTGATGGGGGGCAGCTGGTACATCACTGATGGGATAGGGGCCGCAGTCCCTCCATTTGGACGGACAGGGAGTGGCTGAGATGAAATGGGACCTGGAGTGGGCAGGAAATGCAGAGCAGACTGAAGGAATGGGCCGTGGTTTAGGTTGGCAAGAGGTGACATTCTAGTCCCTCCAAGGCCTCGCTTTTCTGTCCCTGGCTGCTGCAGAGTGGGCCAGGGATGCACTCTTGAGCCAGACATCCGGAAGCCCGCTAGAAAGGACCGCCTCCTGGGACCCTGGGACCTTGGGCACAGAAGCTTCACCCCCACTCTGTCCCACTCATGGCTGCACAGGCTCCTCAGGTCCCGAAGCAACCTGCCGGTTGCCCTGGAAGACTCCCTGTGTCAGGAGTCTTGCTATGGCTCTGTCCCCCTTTTCCTGGCCTTGCGAGTGGATCAGACGTCCCTTTCTGCAGCCTCTGGAAGGTCCAGCTGTCCCATCCCAGCGCTCCAGCGCTGTGTGCTTAACTGGGACACCATATGCACTGCTGAGGCCTGAGGGCCCAGACAGCCTCAGCAGGTATGTCTCCCTAGTTTCCTTCTGCACCCCTCCCCCTCCTGAGCCCACAGACAGACCTTGGGCAGTTGGAGAACCCAGGATCCCGACAGCAACATTCCGAGCCCAGCCACAGCCCACAGTGGACGCTTGAGAGGTGAGGACACCTGTGGGAGAGTTTGGAAGTCAGCCTCGAAGGTGGAGGGGCCTGGCTTCGGCCCAAAAAAAGGCAAAGAAAGTGCGGGAAGGACCAAGGGGACTGTTGTGCAAAACATCCGAAAGTGAAACTCTCTCCAACCCGGGGATCCCTGACCATCAGCGACTGCCTTCCAGACCCAGTGTTAGATGGGCAGCTTTGTCGGCCACTGGTGGACAGGTGGACACTGTCAAAGCCAGGGCTCCCAGCCCAGCTGGTCACCCTCCCCGCCCTTAATGCGCGCGCGCACACACATGCGCACACACACACACAGAGCACACACACAGATTTTAGTATCTTGCAGCCACAGCCAGGAAGACCAGAACCGAGGCAGCTTGGCCCTTTCTGCCATTTGCTGCCACGGGTCCCCAGGGGCTGGGGAGCAGCCTCCTACTTCCCCCTCGCCTTCCAGACTCCTAAGACTCATGGAGCCTACACCTGGTGCCCACCCCCACCCTGGCAAGGACTGTCCCAGGCCTCGCCTCTCTCCCCCTTTTTTTCTGGGCACCTTGACTTGCCGAGTTAATTGGCAAACTTTCCCAGAAGTAAACCTGATGGATGGAAATTAATAATTTTCCCCATGATGCGCTCATTGCTAATCATGCTGGCTGGGAGGAGGGGGCCTGGGTGAAGGTTGGGGGGGCCTGAAGACGATTAGCTTGAACGATATCTGCCAGGCCTGGGGGTCTCTCACGCAATTTAGGAGTTTTGCAGCCCCAGTGCTGACTGCCGGGAGGGGGATTTGGGAGGGCTTGGGTCACCCCTGCACTCCCACCCGAGTCTTGCCACGTGACCTGGGCCCCACAGAGTCCACTGGGGAGCTTCCAGCTGGGTTCTCTTACACAATAGAGGTGTGAGAAGAGGGTCTCTGACTGCCTGCTTGGAGACCCGTGGGGAAGGGCCCTGAAAGGAGAGACAGGAGAGGATGACCGTAGCTGGGTGCAGGCGGCAGCAGCACTGCCTCCCCGACTTCGGGGCTCCTCTTGGAGACAAATGACCAAGGTCTCACTGGTCCCCCAAAGACCAGCGGGGGGGTGCCTCGAGCTTTGGGACACCTGTGGGAGAGTTTGGAAGTCAGCCTCGAAGGTGGAGGGGCCTGGCTTCGCCCAAAAAGGCAAAGAAAGTGCGGGAAGGACCAAGGGGACTGTTGTGCAAAACATCCGAAAGTGAAACTCTCTCCAACCCGGGGATCCCTGACCATCAGCGACTGCCTTCCAGACCCAGTGTTAGATGGGCAGCTTTGTCGGCCACTGGTGGACAGGTGGACACTGTCAAAGCCAGGGCTCCCAGCCCAGCTGGTCACCCTCCCCGCCCTTAATGCCCGCGCGCACACACACACACACACACACACACAGAGCACACACACAGATTTTAGTATCTTGCAGCCACAGCCAGGAAGACCAGAACCGAGGCAGCTTGGCCCTTTCTGCCATTTGCTGCCACGGGTCCCCAGGGGCTGGGGAGCAGCCTCCTACTTCCCCCTCGCCTTCCAGACTCCTAAGACTCATGGAGCCTACACCTGGTGCCCACCCCCACCCTGGCAAGGACTGTCCCAGGCCTCGCCTCTCTCCCCCTTTTTTTCTGGGCACCTTGACTTGCCGAGTTAATTGGCAAACTTTCCCAGAAGTAAACCTGATGGATGGAAATTAATAATTTTCCCCATGATGCGCTCATTGCTAATCATGCTGGCTGGGAGGAGGGGGCCTGGGTGAAGGTTGGGGGGGCCTGAAGACGATTAGCTTGAACGATATCTGCCAGGCCTGGGGGTCTCTCACGCAATTTAGGAGTTTTGCAGCCCCAGTGCTGACTGCCGGGAGGGGGATTTGGGAGGGCTTGGGTCACCCCTGCACTCCCACCCGAGTCTTGCCACGTGACCTGGGCCCCACAGAGTCCACTGGGGAGCTTCCAGCTGGGTTCTCTTACACAATAGAGGTGTGAGAAGAGGGTCTCTGACTGCCTGCTTGGAGACCCGTGTGGGGAAGGGGCCCTGAAAGGAGAGACAGGAGAGGATGACCGTAGCTGGGTGCAGGCGGCAGCAGCATTGCCTCCCCGACTTTGGGGCTCTTCTTGCGGAGACAAATGACCAAGGTCTCACTGGTCCCCCCAAGACAGAGGGTGCCTCGAGCTTGGGGACCTTGCTCCCGGGACTCCCGTCCTATAAAGAGGCACGGCCCCATAGGCCTTATTGTAGAACTCCGGGCCTCATCCTGCCAGGGCTGGGTGGAGAACCCGTGCTCAGCAAAACAGGACTCTGCTCAAGCCTTTGCCTCTCCAGGAGCAGCGAGCAAACAGTACCTGAAGACTGGGTCCTCAACAGCACTTCGCCACAGTGAGGGGTTCTCAGGGGCCCTCAGTGAAAGCCCATGCTGGACAGTGGCCTGGGAGGTGAGAGCATGACTAGCATACGCCCCAGATGGTTCTAACTCGGGCAGCCCCACTACTGGTCGGGAGACCTGGACAGGCTGCCGTCAGTGACAGAAGGCAGGAAGGGCGGGAGGCGCTTCGTGCAAGAAATGTTTTGTTGAATGAATGAAGGAAGGATGGATGGATGGATGATAATGTTTCACTGGCACAAAGATGATTTCCTTGGCCCTTTCAGCGTGCACTGCCAGCTGGTTTCAGAATTGACTTTGCTGACTCCGCCCAGAAATTTTCTTTGGAGAATCGGAGATCAGAGCAACCCTCCAGGGAGACAGATGAGGTGGGGAGGAGTGAGCGGGCCCCTGGCCTCTTCCCTGTGGTGACCAAGCTCACAAAGGACATGGAAAGACCCCCTCCTTGGCAAGGGCAGGAGCATGTAGGGAGGCCTGGGATGGAGTCCACCCTCATGTAGCACCCCAGCATCTCCCTGCCAGTGAAATGGGACCAAAATGAAACTGGGGGAGCTGGGGTGTGATAAAGTGCAGAAGGGCAGTGGAGATGAGAGGGTGATGGGAGGAGGAGAGGGGTTAGGCCCCGCTTGTCCTAGTGGAGGTGGCTCCTGGCTGCCCGCCACAGCTGGTCTCCTGGCTGCCGGGCAGGTGCAGACCCTTCCTTGGGCTTGGTGGGCTTGTGCTGTCCCTCACTGCCAGCCGTGGGCACCCTTTGGGGACTGCCAAATAACTTTGTCCCCAAACCAGAGACTTAGGAGAGGAAGGAGAGGAAAAGGAAGAGAAAAGAGCTGGCTCTGTCGTCACCCAGAGAGCCTTATCACGTTAAAGATGCAAAGGGGGCTTCCCTGGTGGTCCAGTGGGTAAAGAGTGTGCCTTTCAGTGCAAGGGGCGCCCGTTCGATCCCTGGCCTGGGATGATCCCACGTGCCATGGAGTGGTTGGACCGATGTGTCCAATTGCGAGCCAGTGCTCTTGAAGTGCATGCACCCAGAGCCAGTGCTCAGCGACGAGAGAGGCCACTGCAGTGGGAGGCCCACACAGGCCCAAGAATAAAGATGGATGAAAATAAATAAAGAAACCGATAAGAGAGACCATAATTAAAAAAAAAAAAAAAGGGAATGTTTAAAAAAAAATGAAGAGGCACAGAGAGGTTCACTGTGTACCTAAGGACACACAGCAGGATGCGAACCAGGCCTGTCTGGGAAGCCTGCCTTTGTCCAAGACACAACATATTGCAGATTAATTAAAGTCATCCCCGAGGGCACCTGATGAAAAGATGATTTTTCACTGGCACAAAGATGGCCCTTTCAGCGTGCACTGCCAGCTGGTTTCAGAATTGACTTTGCTGACTCCAGAAATTTTCTTTGGAGAATCGGAGATCAGAGCAACCCTCCAGGGAGACAGATGAGGTGGGGAGGAGTGAGCGGGCCCCTGGCCTCTTCCCTGTGGTGACCAAGCTCACAAAGGACATGGAAAGACCCCCTCCTTGGCAAGGGCAGGAGCATGTAGGGAGGCCTGGGATGGAGTCCACTCATGTAGCACCCCAGCATCTCCTGCCAGTGAAATGGGACCAAAATGAAACTGGGGGAGCTGGGGTGTGATAAAGTGCAGAAGGGCAGTGGAGATGAGAGGGTGATGGGAGGAGGAGAGGGGTTAGGCCCCGCTTGTCCTAGTGGAGGTGGCTCCTGGCTGCCCGCCACAGCTGGTCTCCTGGCTGCCGGGCAGGTGCAGACCCTTCCTTGGGCTTGGTGGGCTTGTGCTGTCCCTCACTGCCAGCCGTGGGCACCCTTTGGGGACTGCCAAATAACTTTGTCCCCAAACCAGAGACTTAGGAGAGGAAGGAGAGGAAAAGGAAGAGAAAAGAGCTGGCTCTGTCGTCACCCAGAGAGCCTTATCACGTTAAAGATGCAAAGGGGGCTTCCCTGGTGGTCCAGTGGGTAAAGAGTGTGCCTTTCAGTGCAAGGGGCGCCCGTTCGATCCCTGGCCTGGGATGATCCCACGTGCCATGGAGTGGTTGGACCGATGTGTCCAATTGCGAGCCAGTGCTCTTGAAGTGCATGCACCCAGAGCCAGTGCTCAGCGACGAGAGAGGCCACTGCAGTGGGAGGCCCACACAGGCCCAAGAATAAAGATGGATGAAAATAAATAAAGAAACCGATAAGAGAGACCATAATTAAAAAAAAAAAAAAAGGGAATGTTTAAAAAAAAATGAAGAGGCACAGAGAGGTTCACTGTGTACCTAAGGACACACAGCAGGATGCGAACCAGGCCTGTCTGGGAAGCCTGCCTTTGTCCAAGACACAACATATTGCAGATTAATTAAAGTCATCAACCCAGCAGGGCACCTGATGGGGCCCCCCACCCCCACCCCCATGTGAGACTGTGCCTGTGGCCCTGAGCCAGACAGCTGACCCAGCTTCCTGGGCTAGGCAGCTTCTAAGAGCGAGAGGCTCATGCCTCACCACACGGCTCTGGGGCCTGGAGCCAGACAGGGCCATGGGGGTGTAGGGGGAGGGAAGGGGAAGGTTATACCTTGAGATCCCTAGAAAAGGAGGTGGCTCCCCTCCAGGATCTTATCTCCCGCTTCATAATGGCCGGCCCCCATCCACTGGCCTCTTGCTGGGTGGCTGGGTGAGATCATCACTTGACTCCCTGGTCTGATGCTTCTTCCCACCCTTATGGGAAAGCCGCCCTTCGGAGCATGGACATGCTTAAGCGCTGGCGTTCCGGCTTTGGTAGAAGCCATGTCGGACCTGTTGTTCGCTTTCTAAGTTTTGCAATGACCCTTTTGCTCAGATGGTAAAGAATCTGCCTATAATGCAGGAAACCTGGGTCCAATCCCTGGGTTGGGAAGATCCCCTGGAGAAGGGCATGGCTGGAGCATTCCATGGACCGAAGAGCCTGGCGGGCTACAGTCCACGAGGTCACAGAGGGTCGAACACAGCCTAGAGGCTAAGAACCCTTTGGCCATTTGGCTCTGATCTGGGTCCTCTTCCCTCCCCTCCCGCACTGGCATCATGACGAGGGGCCTCAGTGCACCTGGGCTGGCCTGTCCGGGTCCCTGCAGGTAATGGTGTCCCGGCCTCAGGAATGCTGAGAAGCTTCCTCGGACTTAGGGAAGTATGGCCGATGCAGCGGTCTTGGTGTGGTCCCTGGTCGTCACCCGGGACATCACTGGGGTGCTGAGCAAAAGCAGGAAAGCAGAGGGTGCTAAAGATGGATGAAAATAAATAAAGAAACCGATAAGAGAGACCATAATTAAAAAAAAAAAAAAAGGGAATGTTTAAAAAAAAATGAAGAGGCACAGAGAGGTTCACTGTGTACCTAAGGACACACAGCAGGATGCGAACCAGGCCTGTCTGGGAAGCCTGCCTTTGTCCAAGACACAACATATTGCAGATTAATTAAAGTCATCAACCCAGCAGGGCACCTGATGGGGCCCCCCACCCCCACCCCCATGTGAGACTGTGCCTGTGGCCCTGAGCCAGACAGCTGACCCAGCTTCCTGGGCTAGGCAGCTTCTAAGAGCGAGAGGCTCATGCCTCACCACACGGCTCTGGGGCCTGGAGCCAGACAGGGCCATGGGGGTGTAGGGGGAGGGAAGGGGAAGGTTATACCTTGAGATCCCTAGAAAAGGAGGTGGCTCCCCTCCAGGATCTTATCTCCCGCTTCATAATGGCCGGCCCCCATCCACTGGCCTCTTGCTGGGTGGCTGGGTGAGATCATCACTTGACTCCCTGGTCTGATGCTTCTTCCCACCCTTATGGGAAAGCCGCCCTTCGGAGCATGGACATGCTTAAGCGCTGGCGTTCCGGCTTTGGTAGAAGCCATGTCGGACCTGTTGTTCGCTTTCTAAGTTTTGCAATGACCCTTTTGCTCAGATGGTAAAGAATCTGCCTATAATGCAGGAAACCTGGGTCCAATCCCTGGGTTGGGAAGATCCCCTGGAGAAGGGCATGGCTGGAGCATTCCATGGACCGAAGAGCCTGGCGGGCTACAGTCCACGAGGTCACAGAGGGTCGAACACAGCCTAGAGGCTAAGAACCCTTTGGCCATTTGGCTCTGATCTGGGTCCTCTTCCCTCCCCTCCCGCACTGGCATCATGACGAGGGGCCTCAGTGCACCTGGGCTGGCCTGTCCGGGTCCCTGCAGGTAATGGTGTCCCGGCCTCAGGAATGCTGAGAAGCTTCCTCGGACTTAGGGAAGTATGGCCGATGCAGCGGTCTTGGTGTGGTCCCTGGTCGTCACCCGGGACATCACTGGGGTGCTGAGCAAAAGCAGGAAAGCAGAGGGGTGCTAACTGCCTCTGGAGGTGTGGTAGTGCCACACACTGGGGCCGCCTTAGGGACAGTGCTGTAAAGGTGCCGGAGGCCTCAGACCTGCTAGGCCAGGTCGACAGGACTCCTTCCTCTTCTAGCCACACAGGTCTCCTTTGGGATTCTGCCCTCGTAAGAGAAGATCTTGGGAAAACCGGTGACAGCTCTCCCCGCCCCCACCTCCTGTCTGGGCACAGGGGGCTACAGAGGGAGGAACACAGGCTGGCCCTAGCGAGGCGGCAGGTCAGCTTGCCCTCCAGGGGCCTCAGCCTGGGCCCTTTGCATCCTTCTTAAGTCTCTCAGGAAAAAAGGTGTGCTGATTGCAGTCCGGATTTTTCCTGACTCCGCTCTGCCCACAGTCCTCCAAGATCTGGCTTGAGCCCCACAGGCCTTGGTCTGAGGATCCGGCACCCTAGGGACACCGTTGATGAGATCCTTGGGGACCCCACCCCTTGCTGCCAGCCATCCTGGGCCCTCTCTGTTCTCTGCTGAGAGGCCAGCAGGGCTCTTCTGAGAGACTCTGGGCCCGCTCAAAGGTGGCGAAGGCCCGTGCCACCTCGAGGAGTCCCTAGTCCACAAAAGGGCAGATGCCTGCCACCCAGGCCTGCAGGTGGTGGACATCACCCAGTGGAGACCCCGCAGCAGCTGGTAAAAGACGAGGCCTGGCAGCGATGATCCTGTGGTTCCATCTCTCTGAGCCTTGGTTTCCTCCAGGTGGTTCATGATGTCACCTGTGTGATGCTTTTGTCCAGGACGTTTCACCTGAGTCATGCCTCCAGGAAAGTGGAGAAAATCAGTTTCCCTGAAGCTGGTCACAGAGGGTCGAACACAGCCTAGAGGCTAAGAACCCTTTGGCCATTTGGCTCTGATCTGGGTCCTCTTCCCTCCCTCCCGCACTGGCATCATGACGAGGGCCTCAGTGCACCTGGGCTGGCCTGTCCGGGTCCCTGCAGGTAATGGTGTCCCGGCCTCAGGAATGCTGAGAAGCTTCCTCGGACTTAGGGAAGTATGGCCGATGCAGCGGTCTTGGTGTGGTCCCTGGTCGTCACCCGGGACATCACTGGGGTGCTGAGCATAAGCAGGAAAGCAGAGGGGTGCTAACTGCCTCTGGAGGTGTGGTAGTGCCACACACTGGGGCCGCCTTAGGGACAGTGCTGTAAAGGTGCCGGAGGCCTCAGACCTGCTAGGCCAGGTCGACAGGACTCCTTCCTCTTCTAGCCACACAGGTCTCCTTTGGGATTCTGCCTCGTAAGAGAAGATCTTGGGAAAACCGGTGACAGCTCTCCCCGCCCCCACCTCCTGTCTGGGCACAGGGGGCTACAGAGGGAGGAACACAGGCTGGCCCTAGCGAGGCGGCAGGTCAGCTTGCCCTCCAGGGGCCTCAGCCTGGGCCCTTTGCATCCTTCTTAAGTCTCTCAGGAAAAAAGGTGTGCTGATTGCAGTCCGGATTTTTCCTGACTCCGCTCTGCCCACAGTCCTCCAAGATCTGGCTTGAGCCCCACAGGCCTTGGTCTGAGGATCCGGCACCCTAGGGACACCGTTGATGAGATCCTTGGGGACCCCACCCCTTGCTGCCAGCCATCCTGGGCCCTCTCTGTTCTCTGCTGAGAGGCCAGCAGGGCTCTTCTGAGAGACTCTGGGCCAGCTCAAAGGTGACGCAGAAGGCCCGTGCCACCTCGAGGAGTCCCTAGTCCACAAAAAGGGCAGATGCCTGCCACCCAGGCCTGCAGGTGGTGGACATCACCCAGTGGAGACCCCGCAGCAGCTGGTAAAAGACGAGGCCTGGCAGCGATGATCCTGTGGTTCCATCTCTCTGAGCCTTGGTTTCCTCCAGGTGGTTCATGATGTCACCTGTGTGATGCTTTTGTCCAGGACGTTTCACCTGAGTCATGCCTCCAGGAAAGAATAAAGGAAGCCCAAACTGAGAGACATTCAGCAGAACAACTGCTCTGGATTCCTCAAAATGATCAATGTGAAAAAAAAAAAAGGAGACAGGCATGGGGGTTCAGATCTGAGCGATTTCAGAGAGAACTGGGGAATGCTGCCTGCATGGGGCCTGAGAGTGCCAGCTACGTTTCCGGGGCGTGATGAAGTTAGAAAGCCCTTCCTGGACTTGGGATGCTGAATCATTTAGGGGTGAAGTGTCACGGTGTCTGCAACTCGCTCCCAAATGGTTCAGCAATTTTGTATAAAGGGTGAGAAAGAGAGGAAATGCACCTATATTGCTTTTAAAGGAGCTATTGAGTTATTTTATTTGTATATACTTAAAAAAAAGACAGCTTCTGAAGTTTGGAGGGGCCAGATCCCAGGTGCTTCCTTGAGACCCCAACCCACTGTTGCCTTGCCCTGGGGACCTTGAGGCGCCCAGAGAGAACAAGCAAGAACCAAGTCCAGCCCAGCTATGTGCTGGCGTTTACACCGTTTATGGCCAGGTGGAGAGCAGATGGAGTCCACTCGCTTGGACGGGTCTGAAGGACCCTTGAATCTCCCTGGGCTCCTGTCCCCGCACCCTGAAGCACACAACGGCTCCTGGGGCTCATGGGAAGGTACTGGAAGAGGAAACCAGTCACAAAGTCTCATCTCAGACTGACATGCTGGGTCCCCATGGCCAGTGGGAGTTTGCTGTTATTAACCCATTTTCAAATAAGGAAACTGATGCTAAGAAAGAGTAGAGCTTGAGGCAAGGGAGACAGCGGCTGCCACTGATTCAACCTTCACTGTGTGCAGATCCCGAGAACATGGCTGCAGGCATGTGGCCTCATCTGACCCTCACAATAATGCTGTGAGAAGGGTGCTGAGAATTATCCCATTTCCCAGATGAGAAAGTTGAGTAAGGAATTTAAACACTGAGCCCAAGGCCCAACCAGGGAAGGGAGTGAGAGTGGGTCTGGCCGTTCCAAGCCTCTACCACACAGACACAGACTCGGGCACAGTCCCACCGTGGTTGCCCGCAGACTCAGCACCACACGGGGGCACTCACACCTCCAGGAGGGACTGGAGGGAGCCCTGCCCAGGGGGCTTGCTCTGGGCCTTGTGCTGGGCCGAGTGTGTGACCTCCTCGTGAGGGCAACATGCAAACCACAGTAGGGGAAACAGGCTTGTTAGGCTGACTTGGATCCCCCAGAACCACGGACATCCCTCATGCTCCACAGCTCCAGGCCTGTGCCCCTAGTGACAAGGGCTCGTCCTCAAGAGGAGGGCTCAATGAGCCTTCTGTATTGTCCTAAGGCCCATGGTGTGGCGGAGTCTTCTTGTCACCTTTGCTCATTAGATCCTGGGGCCTGCCTTCTCCTGCTCCGTGGGATCCTGATCAGCCTACAGAGCCCCATTCCACCTCTCCGGGCCGCATGGAGGCCAGGGGCCTGCCTTTGACCTGCTTTCCTATGTGTGAATGAGCTCTTGGCCCGGCAGGCAGCTGTGGGTTCTTGTGGGGATGAGGGCAAGGACAAGGACGGGGCAGGGGCTCTGAGTCCCGCTCACTCATGCGCTGCAGCTCCTGCTCCACCTTGAGGTTGAGCAGCTGAGGAGAAATCCCCCTTGGCGGGTCTGAAGGACCCTTGAATCTCCCTGGGCTCCTGTCCCCGCACCCTGAAGCACACAACGGCTCCTGGGGCTCATGGGAAGGTACTGGAAGAGGAAACCAGTCACAAAGTCTCATCTCAGACTGACATGCTGGGTCCCCATGGCCAGTGGGAGTTTGCTGTTATTAACCCATTTTCAAATAAGGAAACTGATGCTAAGAAAGAGTAGAGCTTGAGGCAAGGGAGACAGCGGCTGCCACTGATTCAACCTTCACTGTGTGCAGATCCCGAGAACATGGCTGCAGGCATGTGGCCTCATCTGACCCTCACAATAATGCTGTGAGAAGGGTGCTGAGAATTATCCCATTTCCCAGATGAGAAAGTTGAGTAAGGAATTTAAACACTGAGCCCAAGGCCCAACCAGGGAAGGGAGTGAGAGTGGGTCTGGCCGTTCCAAGCCTCTACCACACAGACACAGACTCGGGGACAGTCCCACCGTGGTTGCCCGCAGACTCAGCACCACACGGGGGCACTCACACCTCCAGGAGGGACTGGAGGGAGCACTGCCCAGGGGGCTTGCTCTGGGCCTTGTGCTGGGCCGAGTGTGTGACCTCCTTGTGAGGGCAACGTGCAAACCACAGTAGGGGAAACAGGCTTGTTAGGCTGACTTGGATCCCCAGAACCACGGACATCCCTCATGCTCCACAGCTCCAGGCCTGTGCCCCTAGTGACAAGGGCTCGTCCCCAAGAGGAGGGCTCAATGAGCCTTCTGTATTGTCCTAAGGCCCATGGTGTGGCGGAGTCTTCTTGTCACCTTTGCTCATTAGATCCTGGGGCCTGCCTTCTCCTGCTCCGTGGGATCCTGATCAGCCTACAGAGCCCCATTCCACCTCTCCGGGCCGCATGGAGGCCAGGGGCCTGCCTTTGACCTGCTTTCCTATGTGTGAATGAGCTCTCGGCCCGGCAGGCAGCTGTGGGTTCTTGTGGGGATGAGGGCAAGGACAAGGACGGGGCAGGGGCTCTGAGTCCCGCTCACTCATGCGCTGCAGCTCCTGCTCCACCTTGAGGTTGAGCAGCTCCGGGTGAGACTGTGAGGACAGCCCAGAAAGGCTTCCAGTGCTAGTCTATGAGTGAGTGAGGGGGAGGCCTTGTCCCCCAGCGCTCACCTCACAGCCTCTGTCCAGCTCCAGGCGGGTGGCTGCCCCAGGCCCTGATTCTGCAGGGCCCACCCGAGGACATGACCGTGGCTGACCACACTGATCTTCCCTTCCCTGACCTTCTTCCTGGTCAGGACCAACCTCCTCCCCTCCCTCACTTGACATCCACTCCTGGGCACCCCTCCACCAGCAGGCACCCCTGCCTCTGTGTGTCGTGGCAGCAGTCACTGGCACAAGATGAGAACCCATATTCTCTGAAGATGATGGATGGGCCTGGAGGCCAGGACACGTGCTCCTGCCGATTGGGACCTCTCGGTAAGTGCTTTTGGCAGCACCCGGGCTGGGGATGGGGGGAGATTCTAGCCCCATCCCCCACATACCTGGTCTCGCCTCTCTTCCTATTAGAACTGCTAATACAATGTCACCCTCAGTCCAAAGGACGGGAGTGGGAGAGGGAGGCAGGCCAAGTGCTGACCAGCAGGTGCTTACCACCCCCTAGCCTGTTCCCCACAAGGGCCCTCATGTCCTAGTTCTGGCCTGGGGACTTTTGCCCGGCCAGGAATTTGTTCCATGCTCTCCGGTAGCATCTCCTTTGTGAGGCCTCAGCCCCTGCGACTCCCTTGCAACTGCGGGGACCTTGTCCCACCCTCCACCCTGCATATCCCTGGTCCTGGTGCCAGCGTGGTGCCTGTAACCAATGGAGGAAGAAATGCATGCAGGGGGATCTCAGGAGCATCAGGCCTGGCACTGCCTGGGCTCTCAAGGCAACTTCATGGAAGGGGCCCCCTGGACCAGAGGCTATCCCAGGTGGGCTTGGCCTGTCCACCAGGGAGGAGCCAGGGTATCCCCTGGCCCCTCCAGGGCCTGGAACACCTGGTCCCTGAGATCAGATGAGAATGAGACATTGGGGGCAGCTTCCAGGTTTCAGGGTCCTTAGGAGATCACCTGTAAACATCTGTGGAGCAGGTGACCCATCCAGAGACAGATTTGGAAGCCCCGAGAGCCCACGCAACTTGCTTGAGCCCTCACAGCTGACTGCGGAGCTGGGTGGAAACCCCAGTTCCTTGGCCTTGCCACGAGAGCTGGGTTCCTTGCCCAGGATAGAGCACCTGAGCAGCACGCTCGCCCAGAAAACGGCTTGAATCCTGGGTTCCAGGCATGGGGAGCGGCAGCTGCTGCGTCAGTGCAGGCTGTTGCCAAGCCGGGCTCAGACGCCCTGGCCCAAGGCCGGTGTGGGCGTGGGAGGGAGCCCGCCGCCCAGCCACACCTGTCCCGCCGCGGGCCCTGGGGTGGGGTTTCCCATCTGTGCTGGAACCTGGTCAGGTTTCTCACTTCACCCCAAGGCAGAGTGCAGGGCCCATGGGCCCCAGCCAGCCGCGAGTCCCCGCCCAGCCTGCTGGCCTGCCTGCCAGGGCTCCTGCCCGACGGGAAAAACCTGCAGGCAGGGGCAGGCTGGGAACATCCTCACTGGACTGGGGGCAGTGGCGGGCAGTGGGGTGGGGGGCGCTTTTCCTACCCAGCCCAGCATCTTCCTTCCCCCTCTTCTGGGTCAGGGGCCTGGAGCTGCCCAGGCCCCCGCGTGATGGGAAAGGAGCACCTCCCAAAAGCAGCCTGGGCCTGACCATCCCCAGACCCTGTCCCGTTGCTTATTCAACCAAGTTCTGAAATTTCACTGCTCTCTCTTTTTTTTTTTAACCCGTTCTTGTCCTAGACATCGTTAAGATCTGTGAAATTATGGGGTTGATCTGTTAGTTTTGTTTTTTTCTGACAGACGCTAAAGGAAACCATGCGTTTTGAAAAGTTTGTCGGGACCATCTGTGGATCAATTCAGGCACAACCAGCCTGGGGAAAGGCCAATCCCTCCTTTGGAAACTGCAGAGCCCAGAGTGGATCCAGCTGCAGCTGAGAGGAGCTAGGAAGGGGCTCTCCCCAGGGCAGCCCCAGAGCACAGAGGCTGTGGCCTTGAGTCCAGTCCAGAGCCGCCCCCTACCCTATCTTCAACAGGCCAGGATCCTAGAAGCAGCCTCTTCAGGCATCCTCAGGACTCTTCACCGTAGGAACAGGGTGAAAGGCCAGGGAAACCCCAAGCAGGCTCCTAGTCAGCCTCACACCTGCCCATACCTCCCTTGGGCTCACCCCTCTGGGCTGCATCTGCAAGCGCCTGCATTCCAGGGGCCTCTTCCCGTGCAGGGTGAGGCCTCAGCCTCTGAGAACACTGCAGCTGCGAGAGCCCCACGTGGCCAGGTCTTGTACTGGCCTTATCCCTGGGCTGCCCCAGGCCCCCGCCAGCTGTCTGGACCAGGAAAGGGGCACTGCAGCCCCCAAGAAAAACAAGGGTGAGGCCGAAATGCAGAGGGCGCCCCCTACTGGAGAGAACCTGCATGGCGTGCAGCTCCTCATACCCCAGCCCTGATCCAGGCTGCCAGAGGAGGACGGATGAGGTCCTGCCCCCTCTGCTCACGACTTTGAGTCCCTCCTTCACACAGTTCGTAGGTCTTCCTTTCAGGGGACTGTGAGCTTAGCCCTTGCCCGGGGGTCCTTGGAAACAGTTTGGAGGGAGGAGGTGAGCTGATGGGGTCCTTGAGACATGGGCTACATGCAGGGGGTCTAGGACAGCCCACCTTGGCCTGTCTCCCCCAGAGAGAGGCTGTGGGCATTGAAGGCTGATATTACTGAGTGTTCCTGACACGCTAATGTTGGCCTCCACGCTGCACCTGCTTCCGTGCTCAGAGCCTCCTGTGAGGTGGGTGCCATTCTACCCGTCTTTGACAGACAAAGAAACCAAGGCACCCGGTCACAGCCAGCTCCTCAGGCCCTACAGCAACTCCGAAAGCATCAGAGCTGAGACTCAGAGAAGCGGCCTGCAGGACCTGGGCTGCTGGGGTCCCCCTGCTGGCCTGGGTCCAGGCTGTGCCACCTTCCCATGGCCACTGCTCCCCAGGCATTTCTCACCCTCACAGATTCTTCTCTGGCTTGGGGCAGGGTAGGGGGATGGTGGATGGAGACAAAATCTTTTCCTGTGAAAGATTAAAATCTGAGTTGAAAAAGGAACGGGGTGTCTATTGGTTCTCCAAATAGAATTACCACATGGGGTGTTCCCTGGTGGTCCAGGGGTTAGGGATACACGCTTCTACCGCAGGGGGGCACAGCGCTGATCCCAGGTCAAGGAACTAAGATCCTGAAAGCCATGCCACGTCGGCAAAAGAAAAGAACCACCATGTGACCCAGCACAGTGCACGCTGGCTTTCACAGCAGCTGAAAGATGGCAACGACTCAAGTGTCCACTGACGGATGACGAAAAAGCAAAATGTGCTCTGTCCATCCAGTGGAATCGTATTCAGCCTTAAAAAGGAAAAGCATTCTGATACATGCTGCAACAAGGATGAACTTGAACATATTCAGACAAAAAGGACATAGATTGTTTGATTCCGTTTAGATGAGGTTCTTGGGCTTCCCAGGTGGCATTAGTGGTACAGAATCCGCCGGCCAATGCAGGAGACCTAAGAGATGCAGGTTCGAGCCCTGGATCGAGCAGATCCCCTGAAGGAGGGCATGGCAGCCCACTCCAATATTCTGTCCTGGAAAATCCCATGAACAGAGGAGCCTGGCGGGCCACGGTCACACAGCATCGAATACCACTGAAGCGACTTAACACGCATGCATGTACACATACGAGGTTCTTAGAATGGGCCAGTTTGTAGAGACAGAAAGTAGATTAGAGGTTACCAGGGGCTGGAGGAGGGAGGAAAAAGGAGTTATTGCTTAATGAGTAGATTTTCTGTTTGGCATGATGAAAATTTTGGAAATTGATAGCGGTGATGGTTACACAACATTGTGCATGTAGTCAAAGGCTTTTAAAGTGTAGTTGCACACTTTAAAAGAATACTTACAATAGCTCATTTTGTGTTATAGGTATTTTTCCACAGTAAAAATAAAATTTTAAGGATGGGGCCCGGAGAGAGGCATGTAGGGGGCCCCCTGGGCCCTCCCTGTCCTTCTGAGGGTCAGAGTCCCCCTCTTTGGCTGCTCCCCTGCGAGACAGGCCCAAGCTTAACAGGATATTAAAAGCAATTCTGTCTACTTTGCTTCTTATCCTAAGACGAATGGGGAGAAGTTGATACCACTGGCACATAGGAGATCTGGGAATGTTGTGCCGGAGTTTCCTGACCTGCACCCACTGCAGGAGTGGCCGCTAGGAGCAGGGTTGCTGCCACCATCGCCTATGCCTGGTTGCAGTGTGCAGAGGGGTCGGAATCCCCTCTACCATCCCTCTCCCCGCCCCCTTCTGCCGGGAAAACCTGTCCTGGAGAGGACCCCTGCCTCCCTGCTACTGGGCTCTGTGTGTGCCTGAGTTAAGTCCGCTTCTGCAGCTGCTGGCTGTGTGGCATTGGGAACAGCTGCAGCCTTTCTGGCCTGCGGATTCTTCGTGGAATCACCCATGAGGTGCAAGGAATAGGCAGCCATCTCCCCATGAGAATAGGAGTCGCTGGCTCGTGGTGGTGCTCTGGAACACTGCTCCTCCTTGAGGGGCGTTTCAGTGCATGTGTGCCTGTCATGAGAACAAGGCCTTATTGCCATTTTTCAGGCTTTATTCCATTACATAGCACGGCATCCTATAGGAAGAGTTCAGGTGTTGTTAGAACAGATTCCACTGTTTCCAAGCTGTGCCGCTTTCAGGAAGCTGCTCCAGGTCTCTGAGCCTCATTTTTCTTATCTATAAAGCAGGAGAATAACATCTGGATCTCAGAAATATTGTGAAAAGGCATGTGGGCAAGTGCTTATTGGCACGGTACCTAATACAGAGTGTGCTCTCAAGAGTGTATAGGGGTGAGGCTGTCCCTGTGTCGGAGGTCAAATGGTAACAACCTCCCTTCGGAGAAAAAAGATACATCCACCTGGAACCCATGACTGTGATCTTATTTGGAAAGAAAATCTTTACTGGCCTCCCCGCAACATCCCACTGGGGGTGGGTTCACGGAGCTCACTCTTGCACCATCTTTCCTGCCCTTGGACTCCCTGTCCGCCCTCAAGGTTGAGCTCAAGGGCTGCCCTGGGGGCCTTCCAGACTCTGGGGAAGGGGTCAGAGTCGCCCACTCCAGCATTCAGTTTCTGCTTTGTCCCCTCCCCTGGTGCTCAGGGCCCAGGTCCTTTCCAGAGAGCTTGTGTCGAGTCCAACTGGTTGGCAGTGTACAAGGGACAGGGAAGCCAGGCATGCTATAACCCATGAGGTCGCAAAGAGTCGGACACGACAGAGCAACTGAAACGGACTGTGCAAGGTACCAGCTGGGAGCGAGGATCTCAGGAAGACGCAGGGAGGTGCCCCAGCCCACCAGCAATGGGCCCTGGCGCTTCAGGGATCCTCTGTGAGCTTCGGTTTTCTGGGCAGCTAAATGGAGAACGCCCCTAGCTCCCAGTGGTGCTGGAGAAATCTCTCAAGCATATTTACCAAAAGACCTTGGAGTTGTGGAAGGTCATGGTGTCATTATTGCAATGGGCCTGCCAGCATTTCCCAGAGGGGCAACATCCCTGAGGTCCCAGTCTCGACATGGGAGAGTCAGGGCAGAGAGAGGATTCTGGGGACTTGCTGGGCCCTCGAACACTGGGAAGACCTTGACTGACCTGGCTTTAGCCCCAGTGTAGCCCAGGATCACTGATGATCCTTTGGGACCTGGACGGGAGTGACGGGAGGGTCTGGGCCTTTCAGCTTTGCCCTCCAGAGTGGAGTAGGGGGTCACAAAGAGAAAAGGAGGCCCCGGACAGCCCTCGCCCCCCCACAGGAAGCAGGCCCCCGGCGGTGGTGGCCTTGGCCTGGGCGCCTGGGTTCGCGCGCCGGGCTGCCCGGCCCCACGGGTGTGGAACCGATTTATTCGGTAGCTTTGCCGCTGATTAGTTGCAGGTGAGTGAATGGCACGTGGTTTGTGTTGTAACAATATTTTGGGACAATTAGATTGAAACCACATTGTCTTGGCCTGGCTGGCGGCTCACCCCAGCGCTGCCCTCTCCGTGCCCTTTGTGGCTCCTGGGATAGCCGGGCCACCCCAGCCTTCCTGGGGCCCTGGGGTGCAAAGCAAGGGAGGGGAGGCACTCCTGCTGGGGGGCAGGGCCTCCAATTCTCACCCCCACCAGGGCTCTCCCTACTGGCCTCCCGCTGATTGCAGTCTCCAGTTGTTCCGGAAAACAACTGCTGGGAGACTGCCTGGGATAGTTGGAGGGGGCTGTCCCCTGTTTTTGTTTTCCCCCAGGGNCCAGGNCCTTTCCAGAGAGCTTGTGTGGAGTNCAACTGGTTGGCAGTGTACAAGGGACAGGGAAGCCAGGCATGCTATAACCCATGAGGTCGCAAAGAGTCGGACACGACAGAGCAACTGAAACGGACTGTGCAAGGTACCAGCTGGGAGCGAGGATCTCAGGAAGACGCAGGGAGGTGCCCCAGCCCACCAGCAATGGGCCCTGCCGCTTCAGGGATCCTCTGTGAGCTTCGGTTTTCTGGGCAGCTAAATGGAGAACGCCCCTAGCTCCCAGTGGTGCTGGAGAAATCTCTCAAGCATATTTACCAAAAGACCTTGGATTTGTGGAAGGTCATGGTGTCATTATTGCAATGGGCCTGCCAGCATTTCCCAGAGGGGCAACATCCCCGAGGTCCCAGTCTCGACATGGGAGAGTTAGGGCAGAGAGAGGATTCTGGGGACTTGCTGGGCCCTCAAACACTGGGAAGACCTTGACTGACCTGGCTTTAGCCCCAGTGTAGCCCAGGATCACTGATGATCCTTTGGGACCTGGACGGGAGTGACGGGAGGGTCTGGGCCTTTCAGCTTTGCCCTCCAGAGTGGAGTAGGGGGTCACAAAGAGAAAAGGAGGCCCCGGACAGCCCTCGCCCCCCCACAGGAAGCAGGCCCCCGGCGGTGGTGGCCTTGGCCCGGGCGCCTGGGTTCGCACGCCGGGCTGCCCGGCCCCACGGGTGTGGAACCGATTTATTCGGTAGCTTTGCCGCTGATTAGTTGCAGGTGAGTGAATGGCACGTGGTTTGTGTTGTAACAATATTTTGGGACAATTAGATTGAAACCACATTGTCTTGGCCTGGCTGGCGGCTCACCCCAGCGCTGCCCTCTCCGTGCCCTTTGCGGCTCCTGGGATAGCCGGGCCACCCCAGCCTTCCTGGGGCCCTGGGGTGCAAAGCAAGGGAGGGGAGGCCCTCCTGCTGGGGGGCAGGGCCTCCAATTCTCACCCCCACCAGGGCTCTCCCTACTGGCCTCCCGCTGATTGCAGTCTCCAGTTGTTCCGGAAAACAACTGCTGGGAGACTGCCTGGGATAGTTGGGAGGGGGTCTGGGGGGCCCAGAGTGGGACGTCTAGGCGGGAAGGCTGCCCTCTTGCCCTCAACATTATGTAGTACATCCCTTCCCTACCCTGCAGAAAAGTCCACTGAGCACCCTTATGCCCTGCCAAAACGGCTAGCACCCCCAGAGTGCATGCTCCAGGAGCATCCGAAGCCAGGTTAGCCCAGTGGCTGGGAGGGGAGATCTCTTGCCCTGCCTACCCACCTGGCGCCACATCATGGGCAGAGAACCTGGATGCCAGCTTCTGCCTCTCTCACTTTGGGGGACTGTGCTCCCTACGTGCCCCCTGGGAAAGATTGAAGGCTCAGGGTCCATCATTGGGGGGGGGTGAGGAGCTTCTAGGGGGCCCCCGGGGTCAGGAAGGGGATGGTTGACAAGGCCCACACAGAAGGGGGCAGAGTGGGGAACCCACGACCTGCCATCCCCCTAAATTGCCAGCAGCACCCCTGGGCAGGGCCATGTTACAGGGATGGTGTCTGCAGAGGAGATCTTTAAACTCAGGTGTGACCCCAAACCAGTGTGAGTCTGGGGACTTGTGCAGAATGGGGGTGAGGGTGAAGGGGGGGTGTCTCCCTCTGTTCTGGAGAAGCTCAAGTCACGCTTCAGGCAACAGCCCTGACCCAAAGCAATCTGGGATAGCCTCTGGGCTGAGGCGACCTGGCTGGGACTCTGGGGTGGGGATGGAGCTAGGCTGGCGGCAGGGCCGCCCCAGGTGAGTGGGCTCATGTCGCGGGGCTCTACTTCTTAGCCTCAAAATTTCCACAGTCCTCAGACAGTGGTGGAGGGCCTGTGGGGCGTGGGGACTGGGGCTTCACCCCCTTCCTGGCTGCATCTTTGACTGGGATCTGTGTTGACATGGGGATACAGACACCTCCGCACCAGAGAACTCAATTAAGAGCAGGACTTCCTTTCTGCAATGCTTCCCTGGTAGCTCAGCCAGTAAAGAATCCACCTTCAATGCAGGAGTCCCTGATTTGATTCCTGGGTTAAGAAGGCTCCCCGGAGAAGGGAACAGCCACCTGCTCCAGTATTCTTGCCTGCAGAATTCCACGGACAGAGGAGCCTGGTGGGCTAAGTCATGTCCGAAGCCATGTGATCCCATGGACTGCAGCACGCCAGACTTTCCTGTCTTTCACTGTCTCCCAGAGTTTACTCAGACTTATGTCCATTGAGTCAGTGATGCCAACCAACCATCTCATCCTCTATCACCCTCTTCTCTTGCCCTCAATCTTTCCCAGCATCAGGGTCTGTTTCAATGAGTCGGCTCTTTGCATCAGGTGGCCAAAGCGCTGGCACTTCCATCACTTTGGAAACTCCTAAAAATAAAGAGAATCACCCTGAGGGAACCATTTCTGGGTACTGAAGCCATCATGCTTGGGGTATAAAAGGAAACTGTGACAAAACCCCAAAACCACAAACAGAAGGAGAAACTTATTACACAAAATGTTTGAAACGTCTCCATGATAAAAAACATCGTTATTAGCAAATATCCAACACAGCAGATAGACCCGGAAAAATACAAAATTATAGCCACAAAGAGGTGTCCCTGCACACCTGTTGTGTGACTAACTTGAACGCAACAAGCAATTGGTATCAGATGCTGGTGGCGATACAGAAGGACCCTCACTCTGCCTCAAGGAATGGAAGGAAAACGGTGCAGCCTGGGGGTAGGAGTGGGGAAACCGGCACCAGCTTGGAAAAGATCTTGCCCACCTGCCCTGTGACCCAACTGTTCTGCCCTCAGGTGTTTGCCTGGGAGATGATACACACTCACATACTTGTACCCGAATGTGCACAGCAGCTTGGCTCATTAATGCCCCAAGCTGGCCCAGCCCCAATGTCTCAGCACAGGGGAACAATGCAGACGTGGCCCCCAGGCAGTGGACAAGACCTGGCCGTGAACAGGACACGCTTGGCAATGATCTGGAGGAGTCTCCAAGTGGTTTGCTGAGAAAGCAGCTGGTGTATTTTGCCTGATTCCATGTATGTGAAATTCTAGAAAAAGCAAAACTATTCTACAGAGGCAGAAAGAGCAGGTTGTGGTGGCCCGAAGCTGAGACAGGGTGAGACATGGTGACAGATAGGGGCTGGAAGGAGCTTTCCTGCACTGCTGGGGATGTTCTGCGTCTTGACTGTGGGGTCGGTTACATAACTGCACTGCTTTGTTAAAACTCCTCCAACCGGACACTTAAAACTAACGCTTTTATTGTACTGAAGTCTTATCTTACAGCTGACTTTAAAAAAATCCTACCAGACACTGTTTGTCACCTGTCAAACAACAGAGGCCAAAATGACTGACGGTCTCCAGCTTTGCCAAGGACAGGGGGAAGCGGGAGCTCACCCACTTGGTGTGGGGGTTGTGGGGGCGAGTCTATTGGCACACTGTTGCCCAGCAGTTTGGCAATAGCAATCAAAATTTGAAATATGCCTGCTTTTCACCTAGCAGTTGCTCTTCTAGGAATGTTAGACACATGTGCATAAGGGCACAAAGATACGTGAACAGAGATGTCCTTTGTTCGGTTGAGAAACTAGCAACAACTGTAATACCCAACGGTAGCCGCTGGCCAAATGTACAGAAGCTGATGCATCTCAGTTTCCCTGGGATCGTCTGGCATTAGCACTGACAATACCACATCTTAGGATCCCAAGCTCCTTCATACTGGGACACATGGTATAGACAGGCAGACTGGACTCAATCACTCAGAGACCCCCCACCCCCAGCTCACACCTGACCCCTGACCCCAGACCCCAGGTGAGCCGGGCAGGAGTACTACGAAGTCAAGAAAAACGGCCAGTAGGTTTATGTGTGCCAGTGGGCAAGATGTCTGAGAGACTCAGACAAGCTTGGAAAAGATCTTGCCCACCTGGTCCATTTTGCCCTCAGGTGTTTGCCTGGGAGATGATACACTCACATACTTGTACCGAATGTGCACAGCAGCTTGGCTCATTAATGCCCCAAGCTGGCCCAGCCCCAATGTCTCAGCACAGGAACAATGCAGACGTGGCCCCCAGGCAGTGGACAAGACCTGGCCGTGAACAGGACACGCTTGGCAATGATCTGGAGGAGTCTCCAAGTGGTTTGCTGAGAAAGCAGCTGGTGTATTTTGCCTGATTCCATGTATGTGAAATTCTAGAAAAAGCAAAACTATTCTACAGAGGCAGAAAGAGCAGGTTGTGGTGGCCCGAAGCTGAGACAGGGTGAGACATGGTGACAGATAGGGGCTGGAAGGAGCTTTCCTGCACTTCTGGGGATGTTCTGCGTCTTGACTGTGGGGTCGGTTACATAACTGCACTGCTTTGTTAAAACTCCTCCAACCGGACACTTAAAACTAACGCTTTTATTGTACTGAAGTCTTATCTTACAGCTGACTTTAAAAAAATCCTACCAGACACTGTTTGTCACCTGTCAAACAACAGAGGCCAAAATGACTGACGGTCTCCAGCTTTGCCAAGGACAGGGGGAAGCGGGAGCTCACCCACTTGGTGTGGGGGTTGTGGGGGCGAGTCTATTGGCACACTGTTGCCCAGCAGTTTGGCAATAGCAATCAAAATTTGAAATATGCCTGCTTTTCACCTAGCAGTTGCTCTTCTAGGAATGTTAGACACATGTGCATAAGGGCACAAAGATACGTGAACAGAGATGTCCTTTGTTCGGTTGAGAAACTAGCAACAACTGTAATACCCAACGGTAGCCGCTGGCCAAATGTACAGAAGCTGATGCATCTCAGTTTCCCTGGGATCGTCTGGCATTAGCACTGACAATACCACATCTTAGGATCCCAAGCTCCTTCATACTGGGACACATGGTATAGACAGGCAGACTGGACTCAATCACTCAGAGACCCCCCACCCCCAGCTCACACCTGACCCCTGACCCCAGACCCCAGGTGAGCCGGGCAGGAGTACTACGAAGTCAAGAAAAACGGCCAGTAGGTTTATGTGTGCCAGTGGGCAAGATGTCTGAGAGACTCAGATCTGTCGAGTTGCAGGTCGTGCGGGGTGGTCCACAAACATTGCACCTGTCAAGACTGAGGCTCCAGAAGACATGCCTTTCTCTTTGTAACCCTTTGTGCCATTGACTTTATTTGTTTCGCGTGTGTATGGGTTCTATAATTTAAAAACATATTCTGGTGGTCCAGTGGTCAAGACTTGGTCTTCCAATGTAAAGGGTGCAAGTTTGATCCCTGGTCTGGAAGCTAAGATCCCACATGCCTCATGGCCAAAAAACCAAAACGTAAAACAATAGTGTAACAAACTCAATAAAGACATTGGAAATATATATTCTAAAGGACAGGTGACCTTGGTCTGCATGTGTGACTTTGATCCACAGTCAAAAGTGGCTGTTGGGACCTATGAATTACAGTCACACGGAGGCAGGTGCAGGCTGAGGGAAGGGCAGAGGCCCCCCTGTTCAGCCAGGGAAGGAAACCAAGAATGGGAGGGGGAGTAGGGGCATCTCTAGATCAGGGCGTAGGAGATGCTTCAGTCCTCCAGGCCCCTCACCTGAGACCCACCTTCCCAGAACTGACCCAGCCCCTCTTGCTGCCACTGAACCCTTTGCCATTAGCAAGCAGCCCCAGGAGCCCCAAGCAAAACAAGGTAGCCCAGGATTGTTACGCAAATTGACTGGTGGGGCCCTGAGCCTGGCTAATTCCAGTGTCTTAATGAGTGGGAAGATGAGGTTTTTATTCATCACTGGGGCTTTAAAAATTGCAGTAAAGTGGCCCACTTTGTAAAGAAAAAAAATCAATAGCTAAAAGAAAAACAGGAGTATGTAAATGGACAGAGTGACAAAAAGCAGGCCAATTACCCCCCAAAATGAGACACAGTTATGGCTCCATTAACTCAATTATATCTTCAAAAGGATTTCTTACGAGGCCCCCACCCCACCCCACCCTCACATGCCTGTAATTTTTACATCAACTTCAAGCCATTAAGTTGCATTAAATTATTTTGTGGGAGAGAGAGGTGTGTTTGGGAGAGGGGAGCTGTGGTCCTTTGCCGGCTTGCCTGGGGACCTGGGGTCAGGTGTGAGCTGGCATGGGGCGCCCCGAGTGGTTGAGTCCAGTCTGTTGGGAGGGAGCCCTGAAAGATAAAGAAGAGGAGGAGCCATGGGCTCCGCCCAGGCAGCAGGACCAGCCAGAGGGTCCCCAGCCCCGAGGTCCTCTATGTGCGTCCCCCTTTTGAATCTTTTTTTTCTTTTAAGATTTATTTATTTATTTATGGGGGGGGGGTAGGGGTGGGGGGGGAGGAGAGCGGGTGGGCTACTTCTATTGGTCTTTCATTTGTCTATTTTCATCCATCTCTGTTCTTTGGCCCGTGTGGGCCTCCCATCGCAGTGGCCTCTGCTGTTGCAGAGCACCGGCTCTGGGCACATGCGCTCCAGAGCTCCGGCTCGGTAATTGGACACATTAGTCCAACCGCTCCGCGTTACGTGGGATCTTCCCAGGCCAGGGATCGACCCTGCGCCCCTTGCACTGCAAGGCGGTGTCCTTACCCACTGGACCACCAGGGAAGCCCCCTTTTGAATTTTTACTCACAAATAATTCACTATTCTGCAACCTTCTCCTCTGGACGGTGGGTGGTCCAGATTAGCACGTGCTAATCCAGGTATGAGCACCTTCCCAGAACTGACCCAGCCCCTCTTGCTGCCACTGAACCCTTTGCCATTAGCAAGCAGCCCCAGGAGCCCCAAGCAAAACAAGGTAGCCCAGGATTGTTACGCAAATTGACTGGTGGGGCCCTGAGCCTGGCTAATTCCAGTGTCTTAATGAGTGGGAAGATGAGGTTTTTATTCATCACTGGGGCTTTAAAAATTGCAGTAAAGTGGCCCACTTTGTAAAGAAAAAAAATCAATAGCTAAAAGAAAAACAGGAGTATGTAAATGGACAGAGTGACAAAAAGCAGGCCAATTACCCCCCAAAATGAGACACAGTTATGGCTCCATTAACTCAATTATATTTTCAAAAGGATTTCTTACGAGGCCCCCACCCCGCCCCACCCTCACACGCCTGTAATTTTTACATCAACTTCAAGCCATTAAGTTGCATTAAATTATTTTGTGGGAGAGAGAGGTGTGTTTGGGAGAGGGGAGCTGTGGTCCTTTGCCGGCTTGCCTGGGGACCTGGGGTCAGGTGTGAGCTGGCATGGGGCGCCCTGAGTGGTTGAGTCCAGTCTGTTGGGGAGGGAGCCCTGAAAGATAAAGAAGAGGAGGAGCCATGGGCTCCGCCCAGGCAGCAGGACCAGCCAGAGGGTCCCCAGCCCCGAGGTCCTCTATGTGCGTCCCCCTTTTGAATCTTTTTTTTCTTTTAAGATTTATTTATTTATTTATGGGGGTAGGGGTGGGGAGGGAGGGGAGCGGGTGGGCTACTTCTATTGGTCTTTCATTTGTCTATTTTCATCCATCTCTGTTCTTTGGCCCGTGTGGGCCTCCCATCGCAGTGGCCTCTGCTGTTGCAGAGCACCGGCTCTGGGCACATGCGCTCCAGAGCTCCGGCTCGGTGGTGGACACATTAGTCCAACCGCTCCGCGTTACGTGGGATCTTCCCAGGCCAGGGATCGACCCTGCGCCCCTTGCACTGCAAGGCGGTGTCCTTACCCACTGGACCACCAGGGAAGCCCCCTTTTGAATTTTTACTCACAAATAATTCACTATTCTGCAACCTTCTCCTCTGGACGGTGGGTGGTCCAGATTAGCACGTGCTAATCCAGGTATGAGCACCTAACTCCCCTTGGCTTTGTGAGTTTTCTCTTTGGCTCATTAGGAGTTAGCAAACTTAATTTTGTTTGTTTGTTTGTTTAGGAAACAATTTTTTGAAGACATGGAAAAATAAAGTGTATTAAAAGCCACCACGCCACTAAAATTGGATATATTTGATGACTGCTCTTCCTGCAACCCTTTGCAAGCCCAGAGCCCCTGCCTGAGAGGATCCTGAATGACACTGGCAATTGTTTACTCAGCCACCACGTTTCAGCTGCCCGGAGATGCCAGGGAAGCCCTGGAGGCCTGACGGTGCCCACTCGCGTTTCTTGATGCTCCTTCAGAACGTGCAGGCCCGGAGGCTGGCTGGCTGTAACCTGCTTTTCTGAATCTGTCACCCTGGGGGAGCTGAGGCCTGTCCTACATAAGTCTGGGCCTGGGCCGCCCGGGACCCAGCACTTAATACAGAGGATTTCAGGCAGAAACAAGGAAGAGGAGGAAGGGGTGGGACCCGAGGGGCAGTCAGACACGCTGTTGCTGGGCAGAATGTCCAGGGTCACTGGGCCAGGTTGCTGGCTAGAGACTATCAAGCCAGCCAGTGGTGGACAGATGATCGAGTGGACACTCAGGCTGAGCAGGGGGAAGACAACCCTAAGGCACAGTCAGGCACAACCCCCCATTTCCAGGGCTGGCGCCGTGAAGAGGTAAACCACAATACAGACCAAAAAAAAGGGGGGAGGGGAATTAACACCCTCTGCCCTTTGGCAGACCAACCTGGGTCCTGGTAGACCCAGGACAGGCTCAAGAGAGGGCCAACCTGGGCAGGCTGGACAGAGGGGTCTTCAGAGGTTCCCAAGAGTTGTAGGAGGAGCAGAAGTGAGGGGAGGGGCCATCGCAGGGCGACCTATGGGAAAGATGGCGCCACGGGGCATGTGCATGAGCGTTAGGCTCTCTTCACCTTCGTTTCACTGCCAGCACCCCAGACTTGCTGTGCCCACTGCAGCTAGGAGGCAAGCCCTCAATCCCTCGGACCCTCGCCCACTTCAAGAGCCTGGGGCAACCGGCTGACAGGGCAGGTGGGAAGGGGCCACATGTACAGATGCCGGTGTGTGTGGGTGAGACACAGGATCCACGTCCACTCCTCTGGGCTGCCCCCATGTCCCTGGGACTCTGAGGCGTGTGCTCTGAGATCCAGAAGTGTGTGTGCAAGCGAATGGTGATGCTGCTTGGAAATGGGTCACCACCTCTGTTTAGCGTGTGATCTGGCGTGCTCAGCTGCTCAGATGTGTCCGACTCTTTGCAACTCCACGTCTCGCAGCCCACCAGGCTCCTCAATCTGTGGGATTTTACAGGCAAGAACACTGGACTGGGTGGTCATTTCCTCTTCCAGGATATCTTACTGGCCCAGGGATTGAACCTGCATCTCCTGCATTGGCAGGTGGATTCTTAATCACTGACTTACCTGGGAAGTCCCAAAGGTGTGATCTTGGGGCTTCAACAATGTCCAGGAAGAAAACCCAGGGCGGGAGAGTAGGTGCAATGAATGTCTGGGAGATCCCAGCAGACCTGGGAGATCCTGGTCGAGGGAGACAAAAGGCTGGGAGGGTAGCTGGGGGCAGCAGAGACCAGCAAGTGGAGAGCTGGGCATTGGCAGGGAGTCAGAGCCTCAGCCTGGCTAAGTTGAAGAGGGTGGGGGCTGCCTGGGTGCTGGGGAAGGTCCTGCAAAGAGGGCACTGTGATGTTGGGAGAGCCCCACCCCGACCCGTGGCTTGGCCCGCACCCGAGCTCCTCAGCAATTTTACCCACCACACCAGGCCCCTCAGGTTCACCAACCCTCCTGACTCTCTGTGACCGCGCCCCCGCCCCCCCGCCCCGGCCCCAGCTCCCAAATCCTGAGAACAAAGCACTGCTCAGAGGGAGCAGCTGAACTCCACCCTCCTTAGCTGCCTTCCAGCCTTCAGACATCCACCACCCCAGGGATCTGGGCAGAAGGGGAATCCAGCTTGCCTGGGACTGGCGGATGACTTCTCACTCTCTCTCCTGCCTTATCAGTCATCTTCCTGCTCACGGACAGGCCACAGGGCCAGCCCCCGGGCCCCCAGCCAGGCTTGTCTCTGCCAGTGACTAGCCTCTTGCCCACAAGTTAAAAGAGCCATCGTTCCAGAGAGGATGAAGGGGAAGGGCACATGGAAACATGGGCAAGCCCTCAATCCTCGGACCTCGCCCACTTCAAGAGCCTGGGGCAACCGGCTGACAGGGCAGGTGGGACGTGGCCACATGTACAGATGCCGGAGAGTGTGGGTGAGACACAGGAAACACGTCTCCTCCTCTGGGCTGCCCCCACGTCCCTGGGACTCTGAGGCGTGTGCTCTGAGATCCAGAAGTGTGTGTGCAAGCGAATGGTGATGCTGCTTGGAAATGGGTCACCACCTCTGTTTAGCGTGTGATCTGGCGTGCTCAGCTGCTCAGATGTGTCCGACTCTTTGCAACTCCACGTCTCGCAGCCCACCAGGCTCCTCAATCTGTGGGATTTTACAGGCAAGAACACTGGACTGGGTGGTCATTTCCTCTTCCAGGATATCTTACTGGCCCAGGGATTGAACCTGCATCTCCTGCATTGGCAGGTGGATTCTTAATCACTGACTTACCTGGGAAGTCCCAAAGGTGTGATCTTGGGGCTTCAACAATGTCCAGGAAGAAAACCCAGGGCGGGAGAGTAGGTGCAATGAATGTCTGGGAGATCCCAGCAGACCTGGGAGATCCTGGTCGAGGGAGACAAAAGGCTGGGAGGGTAGCTGGGGGCAGCAGAGACCAGCAAGTGGAGAGCTGGGCATTGGCAGGGAGTCAGAGCCTCAGCCTGGCTAAGTTGAAGAGGGTGGGGGCTGCCTGGGTGCTGGGGAAGGTCCTGCAAAGAGGGCACTGTGATGTTGGGAGAGCCCCACCCCGACCCGTGGCTTGGCCCGCACCCGAGCTCCTCAGCATTTTTACCCACCACACCAGGCCCCTCAGGTTCACCAACCCTCCTGACTCTCAGTGACCGCGCCCCCGCCCCCCCGCCCCGGCCCCAGCTCCCAAATCCTGAGAACAGAGCACTGCTCAGAGGGAGCAGCTGAACTCCACCCTCCTTAGCTGCCTTCCAGCCTTCAGACATCCACCACCCCAGGGATCTGGGCAGAAGGGGAATCCAGCTTGCCTGGGACTGGCGGATGACTTCTCACTCTCTCTCTCCTGCCTTATCAGTCATCTTCCTGCTCACGGACAGGCCACAGGGCCAGCCCCCGGGCCCCCAGCCAGGCTTGTCTCTGCCAGTGACTAGCCTCTTGCCCACAAGTTAAAAGAGCCATTGTTCCAGAGAGGATGAAGGGGAAGGGCACATGGAAACATGGGCTGTCAGCCAGTGGGTCAGGGTCAGACCCAAGGGCCTGGGCTGGGCCACACTCAGGAGACTCCCCAGGGCCAGCCGTGCCTTGTGGGCCGGCAGGGACCCTGGGACAGTGCTTCGCATGAGGGCCACCTCCCCCATCTTTGCTCCTTCACCCCCGTCTCAGTTGGAGGGAGAGTTGGCTGTTATGCAAGTCGAAGCCTCAAGCCCCCTGGAACCTCTGGTCCAGTCGGGACCTTGGGAAAGGACATCAGATAATTGATTCCCCAGGCAGCCTGAGACCCAGATGGGGCTGCAGTGGCTTCTGCTCCACTCTGAGCAGCACACAGGCATCGATCCCCTGCCCCGCCTTCATTCTCTTGGTCTCCCCTTCCTGTCTGTCTGTCTCTGGGCATCTCTCCATCTCTGAACCTTCTTCCCACTCTGCCCCACACCCTGGCCTGAGCACATCCCCGCGGGAAGTCAGTCTGCTGGAGTGATAGAGGGAAAGCATTGTCTGGAGGCCTGTGCTCTAGATCACAGTCTCCCACGGAAGGCCTGTTTCCTGATCCTCTGCCTGTGTTGCCGCCTCGCTTGGGCACGCCCACCCTGGGCGCCCTGACCTGCTCCCTGGTCTTCAGGTCTCTGCGCCCATCCCACCTCCCAACACCCAGGTGCCTTCCAGAGAAAGCGTGAAGGTCTGTGCTCACCTGGACGCTTGGCTCCCAGAAGATAGGGGCCCTTGTTGCAGGAGGCCGTGTGTGTTTCCCCTGCTATCTTCTCCCCAGTCCTGTGGGAGTCTGCTGGATGCCTTAGGGTGAGGCCCCCCCTTAATTTCTCCTGCTTTCTCCCCTCAGAGAACAACTCAAGCTGCGGATCCTCAGCCCAGAGGGGTGGCCCAGGACTGGCGAGAACGGAAGTCCCCATGACTTCCTACAATGACTGCCCTACACCAGTGGCTACAGGCTGCGAGGAGGCCAGAGTGCCCCCTCCCCCGCGTGAGTAGACAGCAGACGGCCTCCTGCCCTCCCCCTCTAGCTGGCAGCCACTGGGGCCCACGGCCTGCATCAGCCCGGGGCTGCTGGAGTTGCAGGTGGTGGGGTGACCTTGGAGCCGGCTCGCTCCCCCCACCCCCACCTGCTGGCTGGCCAGCCCATGCTGGTCTTTGCGCAGAGCTCCACAAGGTGAAGAGGGCGTCCTTGAGGGCTCTGGCGGCCCCACTCCAAGGTCCAGGCTCCAAGGTCACTGCCAGTCCGCGTCGCAGGAAGGCAGAGGGGTGACCGGGAGGTTACGGGTGTGGAGAGAGGAGGGCCGCCGGGGAAATAAACAAAACTAGCTGGCTGACAGCCTGGTCTCCATCCGTTTTATGCCTTGGCTGTTATGCAAGTCGAAGCCTCAAGCCCCCTGGAACCTCTGGTCCAGTCGGGACCTTGGGAAAGGACATCAGATAATTGATTCCCCAGGCAGCCTGAGACCCAGATGGGGCTGCAGTGGCTTCTGCTCCACTCTGAGCAGCACACAGGCATCGATCCCCTGCCCCGCCTTCATTCTCTTGGTCTCCCCTTCCTGTCTGTCTGTCTCTGGGCATCTCTCCATCTCTGAACCTTCTTCCCACTCTGCCCCACACCCTGGCCTGAGCACATCCCCGCGGGAAGTCAGTCTGCTGGAGTGATAGAGGGAAAGCATTGTCTGGAGGCCTGTGCCCTAGATCACAGTCTCCCACGGAAGGCCTGTTTCCTGATCCTCTGCCTGTGTTGCCGCCTCGCTTGGGCACGCCCACCCTGGGCGCCCTGACCTGCTCCCTGGTCTTCAGGTCTCTGCGCCCATCCCACCTCCCAACACCCAGGTGCCTTCCAGAGAAACGTGAAGGGCTGTGCTCACCTGGACGCTTGGCTCCCAGAAGATAGGGGCCCTTGTTGCAGGAGGCCGTGTGTGTTTCCCCTGCTATCTTCTCCCCAGTCCTGTGGGAGTTTGCTGGATGCCTTAGGGTGAGGCCCCCCCTTAATTTCTCCTGCTTTCTCCCCTCAGAGAACAACTCAAGCTGCGGATCCTCAGCCCAGAGGGGTGGCCCAGGACTGGCGAGAACGGAAGTCCCCATGACTTCCTACAATGACTGCCCTACACCAGTGGCTACAGGCTGCGAGGAGGCCAGAGTGCCCCCCTCCCCCGCGTGAGTAGACAGCAGACGGCCTCCTGCCCTCCCCCTCTAGCTGGCAGCCACTGGGGCCCACGGCCTGCATCAGCCCGGGGCTGCTGGAGTTGCAGGTGGTGGGGTGACCTTGGAGCCGGCTCGCTCCCCCCACCCCCACCTGCTGGCTGGCCAGCCCATGCTCGTCTTTGCGCAGAGCTCCACAAGGTGAAGAGGGCGTCCTTGAGGGCTCTGGCGGCCCCACTCCAAGGTCCAGGCTCCAAGGTCACTGCCAGTCCGCGTCGCAGGAAGGCAGAGGGGTGACCGGGAGGTTACGGGTGTGGAGAGAGGAGGAGGCCGCCGGGGGAGGGAAATAAAAAGAGATTACATTTTTTAAAAGGTACTCTAGCTGTCTGCTGACACCGTCTCTGGTCTCCATCCGTTTTATAGCCTGACGGCTCAGGCAGCTGGGCTTAGCTGTTGGGCTGTGTGTGTGTGTGTGTGTTGGGGGGAGTGAGGAGCCAGATCTCCCCAGGGCAGCCTGGTAGCTGCACCTCCTCCCCACCTCCCTGCCTGGCTTCTGCTCCAGGGTTGTTCAGGCCATGGGAACTCAACCCCTGGCAGAGCGATGGGGGTGGTGGGGGGCTCCCGGCGCAGGTGGGATCCTGAGGGTGGAGGGGAATCTGGTCCCCGGCTGGCGGCCACTATCGCTGCCCATCTATCCCCCTGACAGGTCAATTTTCTCCCATGTTTTACAGGACCTTTCAGAGCAGGAAATGTGATCCCGTGGCTGATTTATGTCTTTACCTGGTCTTTGTTCGCGAGCCTGCTCAGTCCCGCGCTTTGCAGGGCTGAGCCTGTCCGAGTGTCCAGGCCCCCAGAGTTCTTCCCTGGGGGCCCCCACCCTGGGCTCCTCCTGGGTTTGGGACTGATGGTGCCCAGCCTGAGCTCACCGCTGACTCGGGCAAGAGAGTCCCTAGCGGCATTTCCTGGGAAGGGGTAGTTGAAGGGCACTTCAAATTGCCAGGCAGAGGGGCCGCCCTGCCACATCCTCCCACCCCCTGCAGTGTGGGGAGTGGCGTCCTGCAGAGAAGGACGGGGATCCGCGTCTGGACCTGGACCTGGACCAGATCAGAGGGGCTGTATCCCCTAGCAACGCTTCCGGGTTTGGAAGGGGTGGCCGGGGTAAATGTGTTCTTTACATGCTAAGTTGACTTTGTTTCTCACGCTGAGTTCTTCCCTGTCACAGCACGTAGGGGGACAAGGAGGGATGGGAGCCCCTGCCCTGGTCTCCTCTCAGGGAGGCAGCAGTCGGAGGATTTTAGCAGCCGCCTTCTGAAATAACAAGCATCCTTTGTGTACCATCGACAAGCTCTCCGTCGTTTATAAAATGGCACAGAGCATGTTTTAGGAGACTGTTAGCGGACATTCCAAGTGGAAACAGCTCTTGGCTCCTGCCCCGCCTCCACCTCTGCCAGGTGCCACACCCCCGCCCCAGGGGGATTCTGGGAACCTGGGACTGTGGCATCTTCCTCCACATGGCCCTCAGGGTCTGTGTGGTTTTCTCACATGCTCCAAGGTGCTAACCCAGGTGACCACGACTAACACACAGGCTAGACACTGCCCTCCTCATGTTTCCGCCAATGCCCAGGGCGTGTCCCCAACACTCTGGCACTTGTCTTCCACATAGCCCCGAGGGGCCCACGACATGATGATCACTTGATTGGTGATCAAACAAGTAAGTGGATCAAGATGCCTAAGCCAGGCTCTGTGTGGTCATCTCTAAGAAGCCCTGACCACCAGGGCTCCCCAAGGTGAAAAATTTGAACATGGCACACTGGGGCGCTGCTTGAGGCAGGCAGGCTCCTATCGGAGCCCCACTCTTGAGCAGTACACGCTACCATGGGACTAGCAGGGGCCATCCATAATTCTTGCTGAGCAAGGACCTCCATGCCATGTGCCTGTGCTCCCACAGGAAGTCCAGATACAGGCTGGGCTGATAGCCAGGATCCATGTGTGACCCAGAGGTTGACCAGCAGAGTCTCCCTGGCTCCGGGTCTTGATCCCTGAATGAGTCACCTGCCTGCCTAAAGGTGGGGAACATCCTTCCTGCTTTGTGCCTGCCCGGGAGGCCCAGTTTCCCGGCTCCACTTTCCAGCCACCTGTTTCAGCTGTGCGATTCCATTATCCTTCCAATCTTAGTCTGTTTAATGGTGAGAACAGTGCTGGGTTTTGTCTCCAAAAACTGACTGAAAGCATTTGGCTGATTTAAGACCCACCAAGGTGAAATGAACAGGGTTGGGACTTGAGATTCCTCTTGGAGAGGAGTGTGGTCCAGATCCCACCAACCCATCCATTTATCTGTCCATTCATCCATCATATGTATTTTCTTTTTTTTTTAAATTAATTAATTTATTTATCTTGGGGGGGTGGGGTGGGGAGGGAGGGGAGCAGGCGGGCTACTTCTATTGGTCTTTCATATGTCTATTTTCATCCATCTTTGTTCTTTGGCCCGTGTGGGCCTCCCATCGCGGTGGCCTCTGTTGTCGCAGAGCACCGGCTCTGGGCGCATGCGCTCCAGAGTTCCGGCTCGGTAATTGGACACATCGGTCCAGCTGCTCTGCGGCACGTGGGATCTTCCCAGGCCAGGGATTGAACGGGTGCCCCTTGCACTGCAAGGCGGTGTCCTTACGCACTGGACCACCAGGGAAGCCCCATCATATGTATTTTCACTCACCCATCTGTCAACCATTCACCAGCTGACCAACTCCCCCCTTCCCTCCATCCATCTACCCACCATCCACGTATTCATTCACTGTTCACCCACTCACCCGTCCATGAGTCCATTCATCCCTCATCCATCTGTCTATTCCCCCCCCCAAAAAATTCCTGGTCCCGTTACCTCCCAAGGTGAAAAATTTGAACATGGCACACTGGGGCGCTGCTTGAGGCAGGCAGGCTCCTATCGGAGCCCCACTCTTGAGCAGTACACGCTACCATGGGACTAGCAGGGGCCATCCATAATTCTTGCTGAGCAAGGACCTCCATGCCATGTGCCTGTGCTCCCACAGGAAGTCCAGATACAGGCTGGGCTGATAGCCAGGATCCATGTGTGACCCAGAGGTTGACCAGCAGAGTCTCCCTGGCTCCGGGTCTTGATCCCTGAATGAGTCACCTGCCTGCCTAAAGGTGGGGAACATCCTTCCTGCTTTGTGCCTGCCCGGGAGGCCCAGTTTCCCGGCTCCACTTTCCAGCCACCTGTTTCAGCTGTGCGATTCCATTATCCTTCCAATCTTAGTCTGTTTAATGGTGAGAACAGTGCTGGGTTTTGTCTCCAAAAACTGACTGAAAGCATTTGGCTGATTTAAGACCCACCAAGGTGAAATGAACAGGTTTGGGACTTGAGATTCCTCTTGGAGAGGAGTGTGGTCCAGATCCCACCAACCCATCCATTTATCTGTTCATTCATCCATCATATGTATTTTCTTTTTTTTTAATTAATTGATTTATTTATCTTGGGGGGGTGGGGTGGGGAGGGAGGGGAGCAGGCAGGCTACTTCTATTGGTCTTTCATATGTCTATTTTCATCCATCTTTGTTCTTTGGCCCGTGTGGGCCTCCCATCGTGGTGGCCTCTGTTGTCGCAGAGCACCGGCTCTGGGCGCATGCGCTCCAGAGTTCCGGCTCGGTAATTGAACACATTGGTCCAGCTGCTCCGCGGCACGTGGGATCTTCCCAGGCCAGGGATCGAACCGGTGCCCCTTGCACTGCAAGGCGGTGTACTTACGCACTGGACCACCAGGGAAGCCCCATCATATGTATTTTCACTCACCCATCTGTCAACCATTCACCAGCTGACCAACTCCCCCCTTCCCTCCATCCATCTACCCACCATCCACGTATTCATTCACTGTTCACCCACTCACCCGTCCATGAGTCCATTCATCCGCTCATCCATCCTTTATCTGTCTATTCCACCCAGCCCCACCCCAGCAAGCCACTTTGCCGTGAGGAAACTCACAGTATTCCAAGCCTGGAACCAGGTACTAGGGCCAGAATGGTATACGAGACCTTGCACGAGTCTCCATCTGGTGGAAGAGACAGCATGTAAATATCCAGAGGCATCTGGGGTGCATGAGCCCATTGAGGGAAGGAGAGGGCCAGGGCGGCTTCCAGGGGGAGGAGTCTGTGGAGCTTCAAGATGGGTAGCGAGGAAGGGCCTGCTGGGCAGAGGCCAGGAAAGGTGGGGGTGACTCCAGAAGGCTGGAGAACGGGGGCGGGAGCGGGGAGTCTGGCGGAGGGTGAGCCAGAGCTACGAGCTGATGTGCCGGGGCTTCATTCCCAGGCCACGTGGGAAGGAGGGAGGTGTGACCACCAACCAAGGAACCCATCACATCCTTTCTTCCTGGTGTTCCCTCCAGTATCAGCCAAATACTCCTGCTGGAAATGAAGATGTGGAAGGAAAGGAGGAGGGCACGGCCTCTCTTCCAGTTCTTCCCCCATCAGTTTGCAGGATGAGAACTCAGGCACAGCAGGAAGTGAAATAAAAACAGTGGAGTTCGTTTTGTAGTCTGTCTGTACTGTGTTCATAACAATAGAAAACACGAGCAGGTACCAGCCCGAAAATACGAGGTGTGATTACAGCGATTCCACCTTTGGTTGCGTTTCAGACAGGTCTGACACGTTACAGAGATGAACGTAAAATGCATGCTAATAATTTAAAATTTTCTTTACTGAGAATGAGATTAAATAACAAATAATAATAATAAAAAATCCACCATGATAAGCGGAGAGACCATGGAAGAAAGGGAAATGCTTTATGCTTTCCTACCCTCCGTGGGATTTTTCCCTGAGTTTCGAGCAGGGCCCGCTCTGTCCCTCCACCAGGCCTTACAGGTTATGTAGTGGGTCCTTCAGATGACAGGGGGGGCTTGCTCTTCCCTGTGGGCTGGGGGTGCACTGTCAGGAAGGTCTGTCCTGCTGGGATGACCCTCCCCCCTTAGCCTTGAGCATGGGTGACTTCAGTTCCTGTCAGCTGGGAATTGAGGTGACCTTGTGGCTTCAGCCCCAGGGAGGCGCTCACCACACAAAGGGGCCCTTTTAAGATCCCTGCTGGGGGCTAGGGGACCCCAGGAAGGGAGGGGGCAGCATCCTGCAGCTTCATCTTGTGACTGCCTTCCCCGGGGGACTAGCGGATGGGAATGAGGCCAGGGGCTTCTTGCCTGCTTTGGCCTCACCCCAACGTGCCCCCTCGGCTCCCCAGCTAGACTGCCTCCACCCCCGGGATGCTGAGCACAAGAGTCTTCTGTGTGGAGCCTGGACGGGCTGGGGGCTGGGCCGACGTGTGATGGAAGGCTGAGTGCCTTGAACCCCCTGGGAGCTGTATCTGGCCCATCCGACTGCCCATGCTGCACTGAGGGAAGAGGTCACACCCCCAGGGAGGAGCCCGAGCTGGACTCTGAGCCTGGTAGTCCTTGTCATCACCACGAGCTGCTGATGGGCCCTGGACATGCGACAGGTGCTTGGGTTGGGGCTCAGCACTCACTCTCCTGAAATTTCATCAGCTCCCCTATTACCTGAACATTCTGCCTGTGCTTGGGCACCTAAACAACAGTACCAACACGAGCTGGCAGTGACGGTGCCCCCGTCCCGCACTCACCTGCTGCTTCCCACACGGGGCCTGCTTCTCCTCCACGGCACCTGACGCTGCAGATGTGGTGACCACCCTCTCCACCCCTGGGGCTGAGGTCCTGTGTGCTGCCAGGTGTCCATAAGCAGAGGCTGGCCTTTTAACTGCAGAGGCGGTGGCAGGGCCTGCTGTGGCCGCGTCCAGAGGAATGGGCGGGCAGTGCTGGAGTGGAGGGGACCCCGCACGGATGGGGTTCCTGCTATGGACCAGGCCCTTTGTGGATCTCTCTTAATGAACTGGGGCCTCTCTGGTGGCTTAGATGGTAAAGAATCTGCTTGCTGTGCAGGAGACCTGGGTTTGATCCTTGGGTCGGGAAGATGCCCTAGAGAAGGGAATGGCAACCCACTCCAGTAGTCTTGCCTGGAAAATCCCATGGACAGAGGAGACAGGTGGGCCTGAGTCCATGGGGTTGCAAAGAGTCAGACAGGACTGATCAACTAACATTGAATTAACTTCCATGGCTGGGATAGTGTGCGTGTGTGTGTGGTTAATGCGATATTTCAAGTGAGGAAACCAAGGCCAGATGAAAATGTACAGCCCACTGGGGAAGGGATTTGAATGTTGCCTGCTGCCTATAGACCTGTCAGCAGCAGCTCCTCTGAAGGAGAGATGAAGATGGAGGCCCCCCGGGCTGAGGGCCAGGTTGGGGTCCTCCGGCTCCTGTCAGAGCCGACACTGTTCCTTAGGCGAAGCGGGCCAGAGGATTAGACCAAGCCCATGCTAGGTCCATTGCCCTCAGCCCTTCCTGCCACTGCCCGGAACCCCTGAAGGCTGCTTCCCCTGCAGGCCCGGCTCTGGCCCTCTGCCTGGGGAGCTGAAGGACCTGGGTTCCCCGGAGAGCGCCTCCTAGAGCTCCCACCTGCCTTGTCTCCATCAGCCTTCGGCTGTCACGGGCTCTAATTACCCAGGCTCCATCTGCCTGGGCCTCTGCACAGCTGGGGAAGCTCTCAGAAGCCTAGCCCCACGCCCAGGCATGTCACATTCCTGCATCCCGCCCCACAACCCACTGGCCTGCTGACTGCAGGGCACCGAGGGGGCAGGGAGCCCGGGGGGCTGCAGCTGCTGGATGGGGAAGCTGGAGACGGCCCAACTGTGCCCCAGGACTCCCAGCTGTGTCTCCCTCACCCCCTGCCATCTCGTTCTTGTCCCCCAACCCACCAGACAGAAGTCAGAAATGTGTCACTCCGGGTCTGCTGGGGCCACCTGGAGGAGCTCAAGTGTTCTAACCGGGAGGGCAAGGGCAAGACTTCCCCACCTGAAGGGGGCCATTTGATCTTCCAGTGTTGCCGGCCACCCTGTGGGTCAAAGCCCTCCCTGGAGACCAAGCAGGGTCCCCGGGCTGTGCAGTGCCTGGGCAAGCCCTATCTGGGACACTCCTTTAGGGGAGACAGGGGCCTTGGATCCCAGGGCCGCTGCCCTGGCAGGGGGGCTGATCCTGGGGAGATCTCCCTGCTTCCATGGCTGGGAGGAGCAGATGCAGAAGGAGTGAAAAGGAAGGCAGGCAGGTCTCCCAGGCCCTTCCCTGTCCCTGAAGGGCGTACTTACCAGGCTTGAGCCACCACTGCTGGCCCTTCCCTTCCGGAGCACGAAATGGCAGTTTCCTACAGGCCCTCAAAGCCTCTGGGGTGTCTCACCCTGGTAAACCTGGGGAGGGCACATCCGCAGCCAGAACATCCTACCCATTGTCCCCACTCCTTGAGATGCTGCCTGGGCAGCCTCGTGTGCCTCACTGGCCTGCCCCTCAGAGGGTCCGTGGGGCAAGAAGGAGGCTGGGCTGACCGTATGCTGGGATCTCAGCCTGACTTTGCCCCCAATCTGCCAGGCTGAGGTTGAGCGAAAGGTGCCATGGGACAGCTAGGCATCCTGGCTTAGGGAGGACGGAGGCCCAGGGCAAGCAGAGGAGCAGATGGTTTGCTGGCTAAGGGTCCAGAGCTGCTAGGGTTAATTAAGTGCCTGCTCTTAACTTGCTTGATGTATCAGAAGAATGAGCTCAGACATGGCCCTGCCTTTCCTGCACCCCCAGATCTGCCTCCAGCCCCAGTGGAAGGGAACCACTTGCAAAAATCCCGGGGACAAGGTGGGAAAGCCACCTGCCCGTGCAGGGGCTGCAAGGAAGGTGCCTGGGGCCTGTGCACGCGCCTTCTCTGTCTGGACGTGTGACTCTGCACCTGTGTGCCCAGGCAGCTCTTGCCTCGTGTCTGGAATTTTTAGAAAAGGGGGAAAAAAAAGTAGATGAAAGCAGGTTTTCCATCTTGTCGAATTCTCAACCACCCCCTCTAATTATAAGATGATAATGAGATTCAGGGGGAGTTTTCTCCTGGTGGCCAAGATTATAATCTGCAGCTTTTGTCTGAGACCGGGACATCACAGAGGTCATACCGGGGGTTGGGTTGCCGGCCCACCCTGTGGGTCAAAGCCCTCCCTGGAGACCAAGCAGGGTCCCCGGGCTGTGCAGTGCCTGGGCAAGCCCTATCTGGGACACTCCTTTAGGGGAGACAGGGGCCTTGGATCCCAGGGCCGCTGCCCTGGCAGGGGGGCTGATCCTGGGGAGATCTCCCTGCTTCCATGGCTGGGAGGAGCAGATGCAGAAGGAGTGAAAAGGAAGGCAGGCAGGTCTCCCAGGCCCTTCCCTGTCCCTGAAGGGCGTACTTACCAGGCTTGAGCCACCACTGCTGGCCCTTCCCTTCCGGAGCACGAAATGGCAGTTTCCTACAGGCCCTCAAAGCCTCTGGGGTGTCTCACCCTGGTAAACCTGGGGAGGGCACATCCGCAGCCAGAACATCCTACCCATTGTCCCCACTCCTTGAGATGCTGCCTGGGCAGCCTCGTGTGCCTCACTGGCCTGCCCCTCAGAGGGTCCGTGGGGCAAGAAGGAGGCTGGGCTGACCGTATGCTGGGATCTCAGCCTGACTTTGCCCCCAATCTGCCAGGCTGAGGTTGAGCGAAAGGTGCCATGGGACAGCTAGGCATCCTGGCTTAGGGAGGACGGAGGCCCAGGGCAAGCAGAGGAGCAGATGGTTTGCTGGCTAAGGGTCCAGAGCTGCTAGGGTTAATTAAGTGCCTGCTCTTAACTTGCTTGATGTATCAGAAGAATGAGCTCAGACATGGCCCTGCCTTTCCTGCACCCCCAGATCTGCCTCCAGCCCCAGTGGAAGGGAACCACTTGCAAAAATCCCGGGGACAAGGTGGGAAAGCCACCTGCCCGTGCAGGGGCTGCAAGGAAGGTGCCTGGGGCCTGTGCACGCGCCTTCTCTGTCTGGACGTGTGACTCTGCACCTGTGTGCCCAGGCAGCTCTTGCCTCGTGTCTGGAATTTTTAGAAAAGGGGGAAAAAAAAGTAGATGAAAGCAGGTTTTCCATCTTGTCGAATTCTCAACCACCCCCTCTAATTATAAGATGATAATGAGATTCAGGGGGAGTTTTCTCCTGGTGGCCAAGATTATAATCTGCAGCTTTTGTCTGAGACCGGGGACATCACAGAGGTCATACCGTCCCTCCAGCTCAGCCTGGCTGCACAGAAGGCTGTCCCTTATGGGCCTGGGGACACACTTCCAGATCCTCGTTGCTGGATAGGAAGTGGTCAAGGGCTCACTTGAACAGAGGAGACCTCAGTGGGAACCAAGTCGGCAGAGGCCCCATGAGGCCCCAATGCTTGCGTGCAGGTGAGCTCGGAGGCAGGTCTGGAGTGGTTCAGTTGTGTATCTTGTGTCCTTTCTCCTCTAATATGGCCAAAAGCATCCCTGGGAGCCAGTCCCACATCACGCTGCTGAACTCTACCACCAGCTAGAAGATGCTGCCTCCCCCAGCTCAGTTCAGTGGTCAGAGACAAGTGGCCCCAAGTTCAAGGAGCTATGGAGCCATAATGACCTGGGTCCAGGCTGGTCCCCAAATTTAGGAGATACAGGGTCTTGGGCGAATCACCTCACTTCTCTGAGCCTCGGTTTTCCCATCTGTAAAATGGAGAGGGTAATAGTTAAGGATTGCCATTGGCTGCCTATAGGAAGAAGTCCAGAAGTTGCCCTGTGAGAAGGGATGGAGCTAATATGATCTGATGACTCGGGCTGGGGAGTGTGTCCCAGGAACGCTCTCTATCCGCAGGAATTTCTTTTATTTATTTAGTTTTGGCAGCGGGCGGGGTGGGGGAACCGGTTGGGGAGGCAGCAGGGCGGGCGGGCCACTTCTATTGGTCTTTCATTTATCTATTTTCATCCATCTCTGTTCTTTGGCCCGTGTGGGCCTCCCATCACAGTGGCCTCTGTTGTTGCAGAGCGTCGGCTCTGGGCGCATGCGCTCCAGAGCTCCCGCTTGGTAATTGAACACATCGGTCCAGCTGCTCCGCAGCACGTGGGATCTTCCCAGGCCAGGGATCGAACCGGCGCCCCTTGCACTGCAAGATGATGTCCTTACCCACTGGACCACCAGGGAAGCCTCCGCAGGAATTTCTCCTCTGCATACACTTTAGTTGTTCCAATTCCTTCAGTTCTCCAAGGTGAGTGCTACGAATCAGATGGTATGAACTTGGCCTTAGAGGAGGACATAGCTGGCTTGGGCATCGAAGGGTGCCCAGGAGCACGGAAGAGACAGGGCCAAGGCTTGGGGGAGGCAGCTGAGAAGGGCACTAGGGGACCACTGACCATGGAGGGGAAAGATGAGCGTGCCAGACAGAGCAGGCGAGGCTGCGGCAGGGGCTGTGACTGTGAGAGGCCTGGCCTGGGGACCCTGGGGGGCCTGAAACCTGGGAGTGTCTGGAATGTGCACTATGGTGATGTTCGTGTCCTGGGGGTGACGTCATATGGTTCCTACAGACTTAACAGAAATTTATCCTCTCCCAGTTCTGGGGCCAGAAGCCTGATCTCAGGGTGTCAGCACTAGTGGTTCCTTCTGATGGAGCATCTGCTCCACGTCCGTCTTGCAGCTCCTGGTGCTGAAAGGCAGTTCTTGGCGTTCCTTGGCTTGTAGAGAATCACGCCAGTCTCTGCAGTGGCCCCAAGTTCAAGGAGCTATGGAGCCATAATGACCTGGGTCCAGGCTGGTCCCCAAATTTAGGAGATACAGGGTCTTGGGCGAATCACCTCACTTCTCTGAGCCTCGGTTTTCCCATCTGTAAAATGGAGAGGGTAATAGTTAAGGATTGCCATTGGCTGCCTATAGGAAGAAGTCCAGAAGTTGCCCTGTGAGAAGGGATGGAGCTAATATGATCTGATGACTCGGGCTGGGGAGTGTGTCCCAGGAACCCTCTCTATCCGCAGGAATTTCTTTTATTTATTTATTTTTGGCAGCCGGGCGGGGGGTGTGGGGGGGGGGGCCGGTTGGGGAGGCAGCAGGGCGGGCGGGCCACTTCTATTGGTCTTTCATTTATCTATTTTCATCCATCTCTGTTCTTTGGCCCGTGTGGGCCTCCCATCACAGTGGCCTCTGTTGTTGCAGAGCGTCGGCTCTGGGCGCATGCGCTCCAGAGCTCCCGCTTGGTAATTGAACACATCGGTCCAGCTGCTCCGCAGCACGTGGGATCTTCCCAGGCCAGGGATCGAACCGGCGCCCCTTGCACTGCAAGATGATGTCCTTACCCACTGGACCACCAGGGAAGCCTCCGCAGGAATTTCTCCTCTGCATACACTTTAGTTGTTCCAATTCCTTCAGTTCTCCAAGGTGAGTGCTACGAATCAGATGGTATGAACTTGGCCTTAGAGGAGGACATAGCTGGCTTGGGCATCGAAGGGTGCCCAGGAGCACGGAAGAGACAGGGCCAAGGCTTGGGGGAGGCAGCTGAGAAGGGCACTAGGGGACCACTGACCATGGAGGGGAAAGATGAGCGTGCCAGACAGAGCAGGCGAGGCTGCGGCAGGGGCTGTGACTGTGAGAGGCCTGGCCTGGGGACCCTGGGGGGCCTGAAACCTGGGAGTGTCTGGAATGTGCACTATGGTGATGTTCGTGTCCTGGGGGTGACGTCATATGGTTCCTACAGACTTAACAGAAATTTATCCTCTCCCAGTTCTGGGGCCAGAAGCCTGATCTCAGGGTGTCAGCACTAGTGGTTCCTTCTGATGGAGCATCTGCTCCACGTCCGTCTTGCAGCTCCTGGTGCTGAAAGGCAGTTCTTGGCGTTCCTTGGCTTGTAGATGAATCACGCCAGTCTCTGCCTCCGTGTTCACAGGTGTTCTCTCCGTGTGGGTGTCTGTGCCCAAATTTTCTGTTTTTATAAGGACTATAGTCATATTAGGGTCCCTTACACGCTGAGGGACGGGGGTTAGGGATGCACACGTGAACGGGGGGCATCACATTCGCCTTAAGCCTTCAGGGAGAGAAGATGAGGGTGGTAATGGCCGCAGGGGCCCCAGGCTCCCGCTGGTGGGGGTGAGAGGTCCTGGGTCATTGAGAGGCAGCTCTGCCCATGGCCATTGCTGAGCTCCTTGCAGGAGACATCTTCTTGGCCCTCTCCCTCCCCCACCAGGCATTCTGGGAACCCCTGTGGGTCGCAGAACCACCTGGGGAGGGGAGGCCTGGTCCACTCTTGGCCCAACCGGCTACTGGTCTCCCCTGGACTGGGTCAGCTGGCCTGGCCTCTGTTTCCCCGGCTTCCGGCTTTCTTCATCTCCCAAGATTTGGGTAGGGGGCCCTGGAGGACTGGATGCTTAGTCCATGGGTTTTCCAACAGAGGGTCTCGTGGCTGCCTCTGCTCAAGAGAGAGGCAGGGGGAACCAGTGTCAGAACCAGCCAGGGCCAAGGGCCTGGGAGAACCCAGGAGGCCCGATGGGTCTTCTCGGGGTTCTGCAACTATTCTCCTGGCTTCCTCTCCTGGCCACCTGGCCCCCAGCCCTCCTCCCAGAACTTGCGCCACCAGGGGTCACCAACAGCTCGAGCTCTGGGGAAAATCCTTGGTCCTTGGCTTTAGTGAGTGAGGCCAAGGATGGACTCTCAGGGCTGGGCCTGCCCACGTAGCCTCTGGGATAAGGGTGGTCCACCCAACTCCCCCTTGTCAGCCCCTTGCACCCGGGCCGCTCCCCAAGCATCTCCAATGTGGGGGCCTCTGTAAGTAGGAGGAGGGGACGTAATTTTCCTCCAGGCCACAGTGGGACGTTCCCCACCTCCCCAGCTCCTGTGCTCCCTTCCCTCATCACAAAGGGGCCCATGTAATGGACAGAGCAAGAGCACTTTGGAAAACACCAAGGCTGATCCCCTCTCCCCTCACACCTCATTAAGACCCGACAGCCCCCACTCGGAAAACCAAGGTCAGGACTGTGTGTGTGTGCATGTGTGTGTGTGTGTGTGTGTGTGTGTGTGTGTGTGTGTGTGTGTGTGAGAGGGGCTTGGATTCCTCCCCAGCCTGTGATCCAATGGTGCCCAGCCCAGCAGATGCTAAACGAGATCCATTCCTGTCTGCTGCACCTGTTGTCAGTTTTATGGCTCTGGGGTTATATAAACTGCTGGAGGAGAGTGCAGGAAGTCAGGGCTACAGGGCCACTAAGCCTGGGCTCCCTCTTCCCTCCCGCGGCCAAGTCCCTGGACTCAGGACAGCCTCCAGGCTCTGCTCTGATACAGACAGCCTGAGAGAAGGAAGACCCGACCAGAGAGAGGGATGGGAACTTGGATTTATGGACAGTTCAGTCTCTACCACTCCAGTATTCTTGCCTGGAGAATCCCATGGACAGAGGAGCCTGACGGGCTATAGTCAGGATCACTAAGAGTCAGACATGACTGAAAGGACTTAGCATTGCTTGCACCTGGGAAGCCCTGGAAAAGTGAAGGATTGCTAAAAACCAGTGATGCTTCCCAGGAGGAAAGGGATCAGCCCTCACTGGGGCTTGCAACTGTGACCTCGGGGAGACTCACAGAGCGAAGTCATCGGCCCCATTTTACACCTGAAAACACTAAGAATTAATCTGGTGTTCCGGTAGCCAGTTTCACAGCTCTGGCTCTGCCCACAGCCAACGCCTGGGTGGGCCCAGGCCACCTTCCCCAGGAGCCCTTCTCTAAAGCAGCTACAACCCTCAGGGTGGGTCCCTGCATTACTTCGGTGAGGGCTGAGGTGGAAGAGAGGGAGCGGAAGGGGAACAGGGTGGTGGAGCAGCCCACCTTGGGTGAAGCAGGCACCGGTGAAGCAGTGTGGAAGAAACAGGATCCTTCGCCTTACTACCGGCATGCAGGTGAAGTCAGCATCTCTCTGTTTGAAGACTTAGGTCGCCAGCACCCAGAGTTGGGACCCTAGTCCAGCCCCTCCCATTTTCTTCCCCAGATGTGCCCGTGGCTGTCACCTACAGTGACAGAATGAAAAGGTGCTGCTGCTTCAGTGATGGGTGCTCAGAGAGGTTCACTGATGTGCCCAGGATCACACAGCCTTTGTGCTCCTGAAGGCTCCCATGGAACAACAGCATTTCATTAGCTCTGCTGATTGAACTCACATGTGGGTTAGTGAGAATGGAGACGGTGCGGGTTCAGAAGTGGCCATGACCCTGACTTCCTGTGCTTTACACGTCAGTCTTAAAACCTTTAGGGAGTGGAGGGTCTGTACCAGTGGGAATTGCAGGTGAGAGGCCACGCAGAAACAGAGTAGGGTAGGGAGGGAGTCTGGGATGGAGGTGCAGCAGCCCGGGAGAGGGTCTTAGAGCCTGAGTGAGGTGGGAGCATCAGCTCTGGCATTACAAGTGTCGAAGGACAGAACGTGAGGATGAAGGCTCTGGCCCTGAATCTCCTGTGGTGTGGGCGATGTTGCAAAAAAGGGGAGGGATGGGAACTTGGATTTATGGACAGTTCAGTCTCTACCACTCCATTTCTTGCCTGGAGAATCGCATGGACAGAGGAGCCTGACGGGCTATAGTCAGGATCACTAAGAGTCAGACATGGCTGAGAGGACTTAGCATTGCTTGCACCTGGGAAGCCCTGGAAAAGTGAAGGATTGCTAAAAACCAGTGATGCTTCCCAGGAGGAAAGGGATCAGCCCTCACTGGGGCTTGCAACTGTGACCTCGGGGAGACTCACAGAGCGAAGTCATCGGCCCCATTTTACACCTGAAAACACTAAGAATTAATCTGGTGTTCCGGTAGCCAGTTTCACAGCTCTGGCTCTGCCCACAGCCAACGCCTGGGTGGGCCCAGGCCACCTTCCCCAGGAGCCCTTCTCTAAAGCAGCTACAACCCTCAGGGTGGGTCCCTGCATTACTTCGGTGAGGGCTGAGGTGGAAGAGAGGGAGGCGGAAGGGGACCAGGGTGGTGGAGCAGCCCACCTTGGGTGAAGCAGGCACCGGTGAAGCAGTGTGGAAGAAACAGGATCCTTCGCCTTACTACCGGCATGCAGGTGAAGTCAGCATCTCTCTGTTTGAAGACTTAGGTCGCCAGCACCCAGAGTTGGGACCCTAGTCCAGCCCCTCCCATTTTCTTCCCCAGATGTGCCCGTGGCTGTCACCTACAGTGACTGAATGAAAAGGTGCTGCTGCTTCAGTGATGGGTGCTCAGAGAGGTTCACTGATGTGCCCAGGATCACACAGCCTTTGTGCTCCTGAAGGCTCCCATGGAACAACAGCATTTCATTAGCTCTGCTGATTGAACTCACATGTGGGTTAGTGCGAATGGAGACGGTGCGGGTTCAGAAGTGGCCATGACCCTGACTTCCTGTGCTTTACACGTCAGTCTTAAAACCTTTAGGGAGTGGAGGGTCTGTACCAGTGGGAATTGCAGGTGAGAGGCCACGCAGAAACAGAGTAGGGTAGGGAGGGAGTCTGGGATGGAGGTGCAGCAGCCCGGGAGAGGGTCTTAGAGCCTGAGTGAGGTGGGGAGCATCAGCTCTGGCATTACAAGTGTCGAAGGACAGAACGTGAGGATGAAGGCTCTGGCCCTGAATCTCCTGTGGTGCTGGGCGATGTTGCTCTGAACCTGTGGTTTCCAATATATGTAGATAGACATAGGAAAAATCTAGTTGTGAGTGTGGGACACACACGTGTCTTCTAATTCTGCCCATTGAGGAACAGCAGCCAGGACTAGGGCCCAGGTCTTGGTCTCTATGACTAGTCTCCATGGGAAGGAACTCGGGCTACATGGAGAAAGAATTGATTCTGGAAAAGTACTCAATGAGCCTGAAACACCTTATCATGCAAGAAAGCAAGGAAGTGCTCAGAGAATGACAGAGACCCAGCACAGGACAAAGGGGTCAGCCTGAGTGGCTCTCACTGTCCAGGTCTAGGAAATTTGAGCATCAAAATAACTGGTGATAATAGTGAATGATAACTTACTGGACACAATAGGAAACCAGGAGTCCACAGTGCTACCGATACATTAGTATCTTGCAAGTCTGACAAAGACCAGGACATGTAGTTTCAAAGTACCTCCCACAAACCACTCATTATTTGCAAAGGAGAAAGATGTAACATAACTATATAATCAAGCAATCAGAGAAGATCGAGAATAATCGCAGGGCACCTGGTAAGATTCAGTGGAAACACAGCAGCATGTCCACAATATTCGTGCCAAAGCAATGTAACTTGAATTTCATTGTGAGTGTGGGTAGGCAGAATGCTGACTACCCCTCAAAGATGTAGACCCCCTTAATCCAGGGAACCTGTGAATATGTTACCTTACATGGCAAAAGGGACTTTGCAGCTGTGATTAAGGTTACAGACCTTGAGATGGGGAGATTATCCTGGATTATCCGGATGGACTCAGTCTAATCACATGAATACTTAAAATTGGAAAACTCTTTCCTGGCTGTGTTAGAGATGTGAAGTGAGAGGGAGTTGACCCCTTCTTCTCTGTTGCTGGCTTTGAAGTTGGAGGAAGGGGGCCATGAGCCAGGAACGTGGAACGTGGCCTCTAGAAACTGGAAACAAGCCTCAGTTTTCAGTTGGCAAGAAAACAGTGGCCTTGGTCCTACCACCCAAAGAAATTGAATTCTGCCATCTACCCAGTGAGCAGGAAATGGAATCTCCCTGAGAACTTCCATGAAGGGGGTGATGTGCTCACATTTTGATTTCAGTTCAGTGAGATACATTCTGGACTTCTGACCCACAGAACTGTAAGAACAGGTTTGTGTCGGTTAAGCTGCTAAATCTGTGGTGATTTGTTATGGTAGCTATGAAAAACTAATACAGTGAGAAAGCATTGGAAAAACCCAGTTGACAGACACAGGGTTAGTTATCAACCACAGTGAAAGAACACAAAGTTTGTAAGATCAAACAGCTAATTAGAAAAATGGGCAAAAATGAATAAGATTTCAAGAAGAAATATGAATGGACAATAAAAATAGAAGTAGATGATTAACCTCATTTTGTAATTAGGGGAACAGATTAAAAGCCACAATGAAGAAGTTCCCTGGTGGTCCAGCGGCTAAGACTCCGTGCTCCCAATGCAGGGAACTCAGGCTCGATTCCTGGCAGGGGTCCACAGTGCTACCGATACATTAGTACAAGTCTGACAAAGACCAGGACATGTAGTTTCAAAGTACCTCCCACAAACCACTCATTATTTGCAAAGGAGAAAGATGTAACATAACTATATAATCAAGCAATCAGAGAAGATCGAGAATAATCGCAGGGCACCTGGTAAGATTCAGTGGAAACACAGCAGCATGTCCACAATATTCGTGCCAAAGCAATGTAACTTGAATTTCATTGTGAGTGTGGGTAGGCAGAATGCTGACTACCCCTCAAAGATGTAGACCCCCTTAATCCAGGGAACCTGTGAATATGTTACCTTACATGGCAAAAGGGACTTTGCAGCTGTGATTAAGGTTACAGACCTTGAGATGGGGAGATTATCCTGGATTATCCGGATGGACTCAGTCTAATCACATGAATACTTAAAATTGGAAAACTCTTTCCTGGCTGTGTTAGAGATGTGAAGTGAGAGGGAGTTGACCCCTTCTTCTCTGTTGCTGGCTTTGAAGTTGGAGGAAGGGGGCCATGAGCCGGGAACGTGGAACGTGGCCTCTAGAAACTGGAAACAAGCCTCAGTTTTCAGTTGGCAAGAAAACAGTGGCCTTGGTCCTACCACCCAAAGAAATTGAATTCTGCCATCTACCCAGTGAGCAGGAAATGGAATCTCCCTGAGAACTTCCATGAAGGGGGTGATGTGCTCACATTTTGATTTCAGTTCAGTGAGATACATTCTGGACTTCTGACCCACAGAACTGTAAGAACAGGTTTGTGTCGGTTAAGCTGCTAAATCTGTGGTGATTTGTTATGGTAGCTATGAAAAACTAATACAGTGAGAAAGCATTGGAAAAACCCAGTTGACAGACACAGGGTTAGTTATCAACCACAGTGAAAGAACACAAAGTTTGTAAGATCAAACAGCTAATTAGAAAAATGGGCAAAAATGAATAAGATTTCAAGAAGAAATATGAATGGACAATAAAAATAGAAGTAGATGATTAACCTCATTTTGTAATTAGGGGAACAGATTAAAAGCCACAATGAAGAAGTTCCCTGGTGGTCCAGCGGCTAAGACTCCGTGCTCCCAATGCAGGGAACTCAGGCTCGATTCCTGGTCAGGGAACTATATTCCACATACTGAAACTAACAGCATGCTGCAACTAAAGATTCTGCATGCCGGCCGCAATGTAGATGGAAGGTCCTGAGTGCTGCAACTAAAATCCCAGGAAGCCAAATAAATAAATATTAAAGATCAAAATAAAAACCACAATGATATTCCATTTTATTCACCAGACTGGCTAAACTGATGATACCGTATGTATGTGACAATGTAAAGCAGCGGCAAGTCCCTTTTGCTCCAGACCATGAAAGACACAGCTCAGATACCAGGTCTAAAGGATTAGCTGGGTGCTGGGACAGGTGCTGGGACAGGTGCTCGGCCAGCGGGCTCTCCTTGAAGGCCCCGCCCCACAGACCCAGCTCTACCTCTCATTGGTTTGTTTCTCGCCAAGCCCCGGCCCACTGGGCCTCGCCCTCCCGTCCTTCCCAAGGCCCCGCCCACAGACCCGCCTCTCTTCCTGAGAGCTCGGCCTGAGCCCCGCCTCCTCGTCGTCACTTCCGGGCAGAGGAGCCCGCGGAAGGAGGAAGTGTGTGTGGCAGGGTGGCTGCGAAGCCAGGCTGAGGTTTTCCTGGCTGGCACCGCGCGACTCTTCCGGGTCTAGGCGTAGGGACTCAGGGGTGGCCAGCGAGAGCCAGCGAGGGAGGAAGCCATGAGGCGGTCGCGGGGTCTGGCGGGGTCTGGAGGTTGACTGCTCCTGCCGCATTTCCTGGGAGGCCGCCTCCTTCAGGCAGCCACCCGTCTCCTTTAGGGTTTCGCGCTCCACCGTCATCCCGGCGCCTTGGAGTGGGGCTCCCGGGTCTCCCCATACCCGGCGCTATGACTGCGGCCGCTGCCTCCAACTGGGGGCTGATCACGAACATAGTGAACAGCATAGTAGGGGTCAGTGTCCTCACCATGCCCTTCTGCTTCAAACAGGTGAGTCCAGCAGGCAGTGGTCACCCCCCTGCCGCCCCGGGCTCACCCCTTCATGGGAATTAGGGCTGGGGGAGGCGACCCCGCAGCTCGCTCACCTCGGGGCTGCAAAAGAAACAGAGGGAATTTCTCAACGAAAAGCTTAAGAACAATTAATAACTTCAGATTGAAGTAGAAACATAAAATGTTCTTTCAAAAATGGAAAGTGACTACAGGATTCAGTGTTTTTATATATATAAAAACCTCTGACCTGACTGCACTTGGATTCAGAAGCACACCAGTCAAACTCCCAGGCCTTGGAACTAGTTTGGGATGTTGGTTACAAGGTGATTTACTAAGTTCTTCAGATTGTACGCTAGAGATATGTGCATTTCAGTATATGTAAATGTTACTTTGATTTTAAAAGTCTAAAAAATTTAAACAATTGCCTGGGACTTCTCTGGTGGCCCAGTGGTTAGGAATCAGCCTTGGAATGCATAGAACACGGGTTCGACCCCTGGTCTGGGAATTAAGATCCCAAATGCCTAGGACCAACTAAGCCCACGTGCTGTGACGAGAGATTCCAGGTGCTGCAAGGTGCTGCAACTAAGACCTAATGCAGCCACATAAATAAATAAATATTTTTAAAACATTGGTGTCAGCCCAGCATTAAATACCACATGAAAGCAACTCACCAGTTTTGAGGTGTGAATTCATTTGGCTTCTGTTTAATTCACAAATAAACAGGCATTTGATATGGCTAAAAGGGAGGTGATGGAATTATCACATTGGGGAGCTTCTTTCCTAAAAAGAGACTTCTTAGTTTACTGTATGCCGCTGGCGGTCCTGCTCCCTGTCCACTAGCTGGGTTGCTTGCTGGAGGAGGAGGAAGAGGGATACCAGAGGACAGGTGGCTAGCAAGGCCTTGGAGACCAGTCTCAGGTGATGAAACCACATAAGTGGAAAAAATGAAAATAAGATGGATATTGTGGAACTGAAAATGGGCATTAGTTTTAGAGTAACACTTTGCATTTTTCATATGTAGCGTTTTTTGCCTAAAAATAGCAAAAAGAAAATGCATTCTGGGTTCCCACGTGAGTGGTTGATCTGACTTGGTTGTTGGTAGGAGGACGGAGACGGCAGGGCTGTGTTGAAGGCCACGCTGGCGGCTTCTGGAAGCCCTGTGGCAACATCTGGGTCTTGGCACATGAATCCCAGCGTGGGCCGCCCACCTCGGAGTGTTTCTGGAAGAACCACGTGTCCCAGCGTGCATTGCAACTCTCCTGGCACAGTGCTGCATCCTGGGACGTGTAGTTGGCGAGTCCTGCGCCAGTCAAGGGGTGTTGCCACCCTTGCCGCCTGTCTACCAGGTGCCACTGTGGCAGGGCTCTGGTGGCTCAGGCTTGAGTGTCTGCTGGCCCCGAGTCCCCTGCCAGAGCCTTTAAACTCAGGCCAGGCTGAGTTGCTCTGGGGGGAGAGTTGAGCGGTGGGGGCCACTTGCCGGCAGAGACTTTGGAAGTGGTTTACCCTGCCCCGAGGGCCTGGCCAAGTTGGGACCTGCTATCACTCCTCAGTCAGACTCAGCTTCTTCATGAGAAGCCCCTTGGCAAGAACAGCATGTCAGGCCGCTGGGCAATTGGGGACGTGTGTTTTTATCTGGCAGCCAGGTTGTTTAAAAAAAGTTTTGGTTTGCATGTTTTGGTTTGTTTTTAGTAATTGGGTACTTTTCTGAAAGAATTAACATTTTATGGAAGTGTAACATGCATACAGAAAAGTGGACACATTTTAGATGTCCCCGTGATGAATTTTCAATATCAACAAACACACGTAGCCAGCTCCCAGGTTGAGGAGGTCAGCATGGCCAGCATCCCCCACCCTTGCCTCCTGACTGAGGGTCCTCCTCCCACCCCCAGAGCCGCAGGTCAGCGTTGTCAGGTTTTACCTTTATGTGAATAGGTCACATCAGGTACATTTCAGTGTCTGGCTTGCATTCACAGTTTATCTGTTCTTTAACCTTAGCTAGGCAGGCGTGGCATTTCCTGTCTGGATCACTTGGGAGCACGTGCCTGGGCTTTGACCCCGTGGACACGTCCGGCGGGGTGGTGACCTGCGCACAGGAGAGCTGGCTGGTGGGATGTCTGTGCCTTCTGCTCTGCTAGATGCTAGTAGGACAGTTGGTTGTTTTTTCAGTTTTTGGATTACAGATAAACCTGCTGTAAACATTGGCATGCAGGTTTGTGCCTGAACACATGTTTTCATTTCTTTTGGGTAAATACCTAGGAGTGCAATTGCTGGTCAGATGGTGAGTGTCTGTTTAACTTATAAGAAAGGCGTAAATGTCATTTTTAATCTCTTCCTTCCAGAATGTGTTTATCGCTTGTAGCTGTTGATCCAAGTGGCTGGAAGGTGCTTTGCTGTAGGGTGTCTGTAGGGAACTGGGGAGACTGGCAACCCCCCCACCATTCCTTGAGACTCTAGGAGGGGCTGAGAAGGAAATGGGATCCCTGGTGGTCTCTTGGGAACCCGTTTAGGCTCTATGTCCCTGGACAGAGCATGTTGATCACTCCATCCAGGAACCGTCACCCGGCCAGGCTGAGTTGCTCTGGGGGGAGAGTTGAGCGGTGGGGGCCACTTGCCGGCAGAGACTTTGGAAGTGGTTTACCCTGCCCCGAGGGCCTGGCCAAGTTGGGACCTGCTATCACTCCTCAGTCAGACTCAGCTTCTTCATGAGAAGCCCCTTGGCAAGAACAGCATGTCAGGCCGCTGGGCAATTGGGGACGTGTGTTTTTATCTGGCAGCCAGGTTGTTTAAAAAAAGTTTTGGTTTGCATGTTTTGGTTTGTTTTTAGTAATTGGGTACTTTTCTGAAAGAATTAACATTTTATGGAAGTGTAACATGCATACAGAAAAGTGGACACATTTTAGATGTCCCCGTAATGAATTTTCAATATCAACAAACACACGTAGCCAGCTCCCAGGTTGAGGAGGTCAGCATGGCCAGCATCCCCCACCCTTGCCTCCTGACTGAGGGTCCTCCTCCCACCCCCAGAGCCGCAGGTCAGCGTTGTCAGGTTTTACCTTTATGTGAATAGGTCACATCAGGTACATTTCAGTGTCTGGCTTGCATTCACAGTTTATCTGTTCTTTAACCTTAGCTAGGCAGGCGTGGCATTTCCTGTCTGGATCACTTGGGAGCACGTGCCTGGGCTTTGACCCCGTGGACACGTCCGGCGGGGTGGTGACCTGCGCACAGGAGAGCTGGCTGGTGGGATGTCTGTGCCTTCTGCTCTGCTAGATGCTAGTAGGACAGTTGGTTGTTTTTTCAGTTTTTGGATTACAGATAAACCTGCTGTAAACATTGGCATGCAGGTTTGTGCCTGAACACATGTTTTCATTTCTTTTGGGTAAATACCTAGGAGTGCAATTGCTGGTCAGATGGTGAGTGTCTGTTTAACTTATAAGAAAGGCGTAAATGTCATTTTTAATCTCTTCCTTCCAGAATGTGTTTATCGCTTGTAGCTGTTGATCCAAGTGGCTGGAAGGTGCTTTGCTGTAGGGTGTCTGTAGGGAACTGGGGAGACTGGCAACCCCCCCACCATTCCTTGAGACTCTAGGAGGGGCTGAGAAGGAAATGGGATCCCTGGTGGTCTCTTGGGAACCCGTTTAGGCTCTATGTCCCTGGACAGAGCATGTTGATCACTCCATCCAGGAACCGTCACCCATCAGCATAGGAACAAAACAGAGCTGGGGCCTCGTGTCTAGTGATTGGGGGCCGCAGGCTGGGCCTTTGGTCATCGCTTGTGCTGTTCACCTGGGTTCAGTGTGTGAGATAAAGGCGCTGGGTACTTTTATTTTGTTAATGTCTCTTTTCCTCCTGACCCTCCAGTGTGGCATCGTCCTGGGGGCCCTGCTCCTGGTCTTCTGCTCTTGGATGACGCACCAGTCGTGCATGTTCCTGGTGAAAGCTGCCAGCCTGAGCAAGCGGAGGACTTATGCCGGCCTGGGTGAGCGCCTCGCCTCCCGGGGGTTGGGCTGGACGTTTCTCAGCACCTTCTGAAGAAGTGCAGCATCTTGATCTTGGGGTGTAGGCCTTACTCTTTTAATGACTTCTCTTCCGTTTTATTCTTTTTTTTTTCCTTTTTTGGTCACGCCACACAGCATGGAGGATATTAGTTCCCTGACCAGGGATCGAACCGACACCTGCTGCATGGGATGCATGGTGTCTTAACCACCCGACTGCCAGGGTTCCCTACACTTTTTCTTAAAGAGTCCTTTGAACAGCAGTTTCTTTTCTTATTTTAAAATTTAATGCAATTGAAAAAAAAAACCCAACTGTTAACATCAACACAATTTGAAATCAAGATAACGCTTGTTCTCCTGTCTTCTGCTTATCATACACATCCATACAGAGAGGCCCCTCCCAGTTCATGCAGCCTCAGCAGCCCCGGAGCCTTACTTCCGCGCTGCCTGACTGAAGGCTGCGGGCTGCCTGTCCTTGGGCTCAGGCCTGTAGCCTGACCCACCATCTCCTCCGCGGCATCCTCTACTTCCCGTTGCTGTTGGTTTCCTCTAGTTCTTTCTTTCCTCCCTTGATTTCAGACAAGGTGAAGAAGACTGCACTTTCCGCCTCCTCTCAGTTTTATCTGTTTTCCGGGCAGCTTGGCTCTGAGGGCAGGGTCCCTCGCACTCCCGCCCCACCTCAGGCTGGCATGTGAAGGCTGCATTCCCTCCACCACCTTGGACCTTCCAGCTCTGCACTCCATTCTGGGGCTGTGCGGTGTGGGCGTTGAAATACCAGCACGTGGTCTCAGGGGCTGCCCTGCGCGCGTCTGGGAAAAATTCTCATCCTCTGGCTGGAACCCCCTGACCTGCCGGCTCGTGTGTGGCCCGGATGCTGGGTCAGCTTGCAGAGGCCTGGTGGCCCCTTGACTGACGGCGCTCACAGAAGAGGAGGTGGCAAGAGGAAATGGTGTGCTCCCTGGCAGGGTTCAGTGTGTGAGATAAAGGCGCTGGGTACTTTTATTTTGTTAATGTCTCTTTCCTCCTGACCCTCCAGTGTGGCATCGTCCTGGGGGCCCTGCTCCTGGTCTTCTGCTCTTGGATGACGCACCAGTCGTGCATGTTCCTGGTGAAAGCTGCCAGCCTGAGCAAGCGGAGGACTTATGCCGGCCTGGGTGAGCGCCTCGCCTCCCGGGGGTTGGGCTGGACGTTTCTCAGCACCTTCTGAAGAAGTGCAGCATCTTGATCTTGGGGTGTAGGCCTTACTCTTTTAATGACTTCTCTTCCGTTTTATTCTTTTTTTTTTTCCTTTTTTGGTCACGCCACACAGCATGGAGGATATTAGTTCCCTGACCAGGGATCGAACCGACACCTGCTGCATGGGATGCATGGTGTCTTAACCACCCGACTGCCAGGGTTCCCTACACTTTTTCTTAAAGAGTCCTTTGAACAGCAGTTTCTTTTCTTATTTTAAAATTTAATGCAATTGAAAAAAAAAACCCAACTGTTAACATCAACACAATTTGAAATCAAGATAACGCTTGTTCTCCTGTCTTCTGCTTATCATACACATCCATACAGAGAGGCCCCTCCCAGTTCATGCAGCCTCAGCAGCCCCGGAGCCTTACTTCCGCGCTGCCTGACTGAAGGCTGCGGGCTGCCTGTCCTTGGGCTCAGGCCTGTAGCCTGACCCACCATCTCCTCCGCGGCATCCTCTACTTCCCGTTGCTGTTGGTTTCCTCTAGTTCTTTCTTTCCTCCCTTGATTTCAGACAAGGTGAAGAAGACTGCACTTTCCGCCTCCTCTCAGTTTTATCTGTTTTCCGGGCAGCTTGGCTCTGAGGGCAGGGTCCCTCGCACTCCCGCCCCACCTCAGGCTGGCATGTGAAGGCTGCATTCCCTCCACCACCTTGGACCTTCCAGCTCTGCACTCCATTCTGGGGCTGTGCGGTGTGGGCGTTGAAATACCAGCACGTGGTCTCAGGGGCTGCCCTGCGCGCGTCTGGGAAAAATTCTCATCCTCTGGCTGGAACCCCCTGACCTGCCGGCTCGTGTGTGGCCCGGATGCTGGGTCAGCTTGCAGAGGGCCTGGTGGCCCCTTGACTGACGGCGCTCACAGAAGAGAGGAGGTGGCAAGAGGAAATGGTGTGCAGGATTCCAGGGGCCAAACAAAATCAAAATATCTGCAGGCCCCACGCGTGGGCTTTCAGCAGCGTGTCCTCTGGTTTCCGTCCAGTCTGCCTAGTTTGCATTGGCACAGAGACGCTCACGATTGTTCTGTCCTCAGAACTGAAGGCTGCTTCCTTCTCTTTCCATTCTGATAAGAATGCTGCCATCGGACTCTTTTATTGCTGTTGGATTTACTTAGGGAAGTGAAATTTAGCAGCTAAATTTGACTTGCGCCCCCACCCATGAGACCAAATTCTGTTTGGAATAAAATGTGCGCCGGGGCAGGTTCCTTCTGCAGGGCCATGGCTCTTGGGGCTACTCTTTCTCCCCATGGAGGGTTCCCAGAAAGTGCTTGGTTGTGCCCAGAAAGAGGATGGGGCACCCTGGACGGGGGAGGCTGTGGCTTTTGACAGCTGTCCATCTGGATATTCTTAGAAAGTCCCGAGCAGGCTAGCTGGTTTGGCGAGGTGTGAAAGCTTGAGGAAAGCTCGCCGTGGACACCGTTCTGCATGGTTGACGGGGGCGTCCACCTTTAACTGCCCTTGGTGACTGCTGCCGAACTCTAACTCCTAGAGGCAAAACAGATCTGAAACCACCCGTGGTCTCTGGTACCAGATGAGATGGCTCAGTTGTGTGAACTCTCAGTCCCCCAGGCCCAGCCTGCAGCGTCAGCTGCCCTTTATCCTGGCTCCGTCTCGGCACTTTCTCTGAAATGGAGAGGCTCCCACCTCTTAGAGAGGAGCCCTGGACAGGAAGATGTGGGAACCTCTCGGACCCCATGGGCCAGCCAGCCTCCCACACCTCGTGGGGTCTCTCTACTGCTTCTAGGCCTTTCTCCCGTCCTCTGCCTTCTCCTGAACTTGTGCTGCAGCCAGAGAGAGGGTGGCCCAGGAGGAGAGCACTCCCGGCATGCCAGTCTTGCAGGCCAGGGACAGAGGGCCTCTGTCAGCTGAGCCCATTGGCCTCAGACAGCTCGGGGTGGGCGAGGAGACGGGCAGACCTGGAGACAGTGCAGGGCGTGGTGTGGAAACCGCTGCATTGGCAGCTGCTGCAGATTACCTTTGTAAACGGGCCGTGCTCTGAGCAGTGGGTGGGTGGTTTTCTCAACTATAAGTTTGTGACATTTCTCACTTTGGATCATCCCTGAAAATGACCACAGCGCTACCCTGTCCACCCTGCCTGTGCGTAGGCCTCACTGGAGAATGAACTTGACCACTTTGGGGAAATACAGCCCTGGTGTTTTTTTTGTTGATGGTGTTTTGTGTGTGTGATTGTGGTGTTTTCTTTGCTGCTTGTGGGCTGGTCCTGTAAATTTTATGCACTTCTTACCTGCTGCTCCCTTGCCTTGTGTGGCCGACTTTCAAGTAGACTTTTCAGACCCCTTTGTCAGAGGATATACAGCTATGCGAGAGAGTCCATTGTCCCTAGAAGTTGTGGTCCCACGAGGCCACTGTGACCTTGGAGGTGACCAGGCCTTGCTGCGACCTCAGAGCGCCCAGCTATGTGCACTGGCTGCTCTGGCACCGCGTCTGTGGTCCCTGCGTCCACCTGCCCAGGTGTCTATGGCCCTGGTCAGCCTGCTGCTCACCGGGTGGGGCCCTCCCTGCCTGTCCCAAGTTGTATGACCTGCACCTGTGGATACTTGGGAAACAAAGGTTATAAAACTAACCTTTCTGATGCTCAGGATTGTCTGTACCCTCTACCCCTCCTTTCTCCAGCAAATAATGCTCATCGTATCCCTGGGCAGATGGCAGCAGGAGTCAGGTGCCATCCAAGGCCTGGCTCTAGGGAGGGCTGGATTGAGGTTGCCATCCTCAGCTTGAACGGCACGGCTTGGCGTGTGCTTCTCCGCCTCTCCCTAGTGAGCAGAGGCTGTGACCTGTGGGCGGAGAGCTTGGGGTAGGGCTGGGGCCCTGAGTTCCATGAGGCGGGCCAAGAGCCATTTCTGTGTGCCCAGCAGCTACAAAGTCATGGCCTCAGAAGGAAAAGCTGAGCCAGCGTCTCCAGGGAGACTGGGGAGCCCCTCTGACACCACTCCCGGCCGCGCACCCGGCAGGCGTGCCGGCTCCTGACCCCCATGGGGCCCAGCCCATGCTCTGCCGTGAGCCTGTCACAGATGGAGAGAGAAGGGCCTACCCAGGAGCATGGGGAAGGGGTGTGCCTTCTCCAGAACCATCCTGCAGAGGCCGCCCAGCCTCGTGGGACAGGTCGGATGCCGTGGTTCCGGCCCAGGAGGGTGGGAGGGCTGTATCCGGCTTGCCAGGCAAGAGGCTGAGGGCAGGGGGCTGCCAGGTATTTTTTTTTAATGACTCAGGATTAGAGGTTACTGAGCAATGGACACTTGAAACGGTATGTTGGGGGCTGGCCTGGGTGAGAGTAATGAGGGGCATAGGTGGTCCCCTTAGGGTCATCCTTCTGGGTGAAGAGATGCCACCTCCCAACCTGTTCTCTGGCTTTGTCCTTGTTTTCTGTGATTCTTATTTGTCAAAGAAAGCATGGGACCAAAATTTTAAAATATCCCCCTTAGACCCATGGCACTCCAGACCTACAGATTTTTGTCAAAGTGTGTTTCACAACCTTTATTGGTAATGTTTTTGCTGATGTGCTTCTGGCACTTGAGACTGAGCGTTCTCTCTCTTTTTCTCCCCCTGCCCTAGCGTTGCATGCCTACGGGAAAGCAGGGAAGATGCTGGTGGAGACCAGGTAGGTGGTGCTGTTCTGTTGGGGGTAATTCTTTCTGTTCTTCCCCTGCGGCCAGAGAGAAAGCGGAGGATTGTTGCACGGGGGAGCCCCGTGTTCCAGATGTGGATTGGTTCATAGCTTAAAATATTTCTCTGAAGTATTACTTACTAAATAGTTGAAAGTTCCATTTATTGTATCCTTAAAATGATTAGTGTCAAAGCTGAAAGCCTTATTTAAGTCTTTCTAAGAAAAATATAAAAATGGAAAACCCAGGGAGCACAGCGAGAGGGTGCTCCCTCGGCGGTACTTCATCTCTGGGTTCGGTTCCTGAAACTCGTATGCGAGTACCCCATCCCCTGCCCCGAACACTGTTGCATAAAGGTGGCATTAAACTGGAAATGTCATATTTTCTCTTTGGAGTAATATTTTTATGAGACGAAAAAAGTGGTTGAGAAATTGTACTTTCAGGCTTTTAAATTAGGGAATTGCAAACTGAAGAGAATAACCCTTTCTGAAGCAGCTGATTATTCTTTTAACTTGTCTTAACATCACGGTGCGTTTTTGTAGTTAGGGAACTTTTAGAACCTCCTGTGGAGAGGAAAATGTAATACCACAGAAAGAAGAGTTCAGTGTTGCTCAGTACTCATTCTGAGTCAAACAGCAAGCTCCACAGAGAAGCACAGTAACTGTTGAATGTTGACAGCATGTCTCTCATTCAACCCCTCCCTTGGGCTGTTGCCTGGCCTCCGCCAGCTGATGGGGTGTGGGCGGGGCTGGGTCCCTGCCAGCCTGCCCCCTTACTCAGCGCTCAAGCTTGCCTGCCTCCCTTGCAGCATGATCGGCCTGATGTTGGGAACGTGCATCGCCTTCTACGTTGTGATTGGTGACTTGGGGTCCAACTTCTTTGCTCGGCTGTTTGGATTTCAGGTAAGAATATCTGTGGGCATCTGGTGCATCGGAAGGCTCGTGGCAGCTTGTGTGGAAGCGCGGGGACTGTCTTAGTCCACATCTCAGATGGGGAACAGTGAGGGGGGCTCAGAGACCAGCACGCCAAGAGGCGCAGCTCGCTGGGCCCCTGGTTCCGGTGGGAGGCTGCGGGTGGAAATCCCGCGGGTGCCTGGCGCTTCTTCCAGGTCACGGACACCTTCCGCGTGCTCCTGCTCTTCACGGTGTCCCTGTGCATCGTGCTCCCGCTCAGCCTGCAGAGGAACATGATGGCCTCCATCCAGTCCTTCAGCGCCATGGCCCTCATCTTCTACACCGTGTTCATGTTTGTGGTGAGTGTCGGGCCACCAGCGGCCTCTGAGGTGGATGACGGGAATGTGCGGTAGAACCCTCCACGGGGCCCGGTGGCTGGACGGGGTGGCAGGGGAGGTGGGGCTCCCGGGCAGGGAGTGGAAGTGTGATGCTCCTCAGTTCATGGAAGACCTTTTATGTGGGGTTTGTGGCCAAGAGTCAGGCCAGCCCTTTTTCACAAAGGGGTGAGAGCAGTTGTTTTGTACTGGCTGTGGGGGTGGGGGCGGCGAATGCAGTGTGGAGTGGATACTCAGGGTGCATCTTGGGAGCCGCCGGGTCTGAGCCCCTGATCACGCCAGTGGGAGGAGAACGTGAGAGTCTGTGCAGTGGGCTTTCCTTAGAAGACCGAGCACCGGGCAGTGTTTTCTAGTGCCCCTCAGCTGTGAGGGCCAGCCCAGTGACCCTTCCGCCTCCTCTCCAGGCAGTCCTGTCCATGAGTGTCTGTCTTTTAAAATAGGTCCGTGCAGGACTAGCCAGGACATGCCGTTTTGGGGACTGTCCTGACCATGGCAGGCGGGCCTCGTTGCTCACTGCCTTTTCTAAGCAGTCCTGCACAGGCAGCTCCCCTGATGCCGGGGGCCCCGCAGCGGGTGCTCCCCTGGGTAGCTCCTGCCCAGCTGGTGGAAGAGCAGAGAGCCGCCGTCCTGGGACCATGCACTGCCAGCCCCTCCAGTCAGTGGCACCAGGCTGCACTGTGCAGGAGCCCACAGGCTGCCTTTCCCACTGTGGTACCAGCAGCCTCTGCCCTGCTCAGCCCTGGCCCGAGTCCCACCTGCGTGTGCCACCCGGTGCTGAGCTCCCTTCCTTCTCCTCCCAGATTGTGCTCTCCTCCCTCAAGCACGGCCTCTTCGGTGGGCAGTGGCTGCGGCGGGTCAGCTACATCCGCTGGGAGGGGGTCTTCCGCTGCATCCCCATCTTTGGCATGTCCTTCGCCTGCCAGTCGTAAGTACCGCCTGCTCCTGGGGCCCCGGGGGTGAGTGTGTCATGAGGTGAGGCTATGATCCCGGGTGCAGGGAGCACCATTTTCTTCTGTGGATGATCCGGGCTGCGAGGAGTCAGGTGTTCTTCACCGCGGCCTCTCCCCGCTCTGGGTTCAGGGCGGAGGTTTGATGTTTACCGGGAGAGAAATAGACTTGATTCCTGAGATGTGTTGCCGGCACTGTTGGCGATAGCGCTCAGTTTGCCAAATCCCCCCCGAGCAGAGTTGGCTGTGCGGAACGCAGAACAGCCCCAAACCATCTGACACACAGAGTCCCGAGCGTTTTGCCAGAATTTAGCTACTCTTGTGAGAATATTTAAGAGGAAATGGCACAAACATTGACTTCAGGCCGCCGCTGGGCTGCTTTCAGAGGCCTGTGCGTGCGTGTGTGCGTGTGCTCAAGCAGGCGCGCTCCCTGGCACCGAGGGCTCTGTGAACGCAGAGCAGCGACTTTCGTGATTCCAGCAGCCTTACCTTCTCCACCAAGTGACAGGACCTACGATCCATGCCCGATCAGACAGTAATCCCGCTCAAAGGAGGCGTGCATCCGGCAGGGACGGGAAAGGATCATCGGTGGCGGGGGTCTGGCAGAGCAGCCCCCCGCAGCTCCACGGGCATGAACTGCGCCAGTCGTAAACGAACGTGACAGATGAGACTTGTTCAGACTGCTGTGTTTACACCCACATGCAAGATCCAAATCATCGTTTCCCACTTCTCGTCTCTCTTGGCAGCTCGGTTTCCTCCAGAACACACTCTGCTCTTGCTGTTTAATGTCCCCATTACAATCAGTGACAGAAGCTCCATCCTTTTGCTATGTACCTAGTTACCGGTTGTCCTTTTTGTCTGTGGGTTTGGTCGGGCTTTCGGTGGGGCCTTCTGTCATCGGGCACGTCTCCTGGGTTTGGTTCTCCGGTCAAGTTCGGGTTCCAGAGGGGTTGTGAGCTCTCACCTCATCTGCCTCTCACAGAGGGCACAGGGCCTGTGAATGCGCCCACGTGCCCTGAGAGTGGTGCTGAGAGATCCAGAGCTGGGCACGCCCAAGGACAGACACAGCTCTCGCCTCCCCTGCATGTCTGGTCCTCGAGAGCATGCAGGATGGGAGGCCTGCTGCCATGGCCAGATGACCGTGGACCCCACTGTGTGGCTGGTCTCCCCATCCTGGCTGGGCTGGACCCCTCCTGCGCCATCACCGTGTGGCCCTTTCTAGTCTGATTTCAAGACAGATGAGTACCGGGTGGCGCAGGGCCCCCGGCTCCCAGAGAAGCTCAGAGAGAGCTCTGAGTGCATGGCGGCTGCAGCCGTGCAGGGGCAGGCAGATGCCTCTGACTCCACTGAGTCATGGGCTGCTTATTGAGATGGGCAAGTGCTTTGCGGGTGCTGGAGTGGCTGCCGCTGGGGTCTGGGTCCTGCTGTTAGGGGTTCCTGGGGCACAGGCAGAATCGAGGAGGGTGGGTGCCAGGGCCTTGCCTCAGCCGTCCGTCCCCACGTGTGGGCACAGCCCCTCCCTGCAGCGTCAGCAGCTCCTGGGCAGAGACTTCTCCCCGTGTGTGCTGGGGGCACTCCTCTTCTGAGGCTGGGTGCGGGGACTTCCCGGCATGGATCCAGCCCTGGCCGAGGAGCTGCTCAGTTCCCAGGTGCTGGTGCCCCCTTCCCTATAGGTCCTCTGCCGCCCCCCTGGGCTGCCTGGGTGCATGTACATGCCCGCGGGGCTGCGGCAGGGACAGCTGTCCACGATGATCCTGCCCACTAGTGGTGGCCAGTGGGACAGTGTGCAGGGCCAGGGGACGGTTCTAGCCTCTGCCTGTCCTTGTCGTTTGCTGTTAGTTGTGTTTGCGGGTCCTCTCTGTTCTCTGTTCACTTTTTTTAAGGTGGTTTTGGGGTTTAGCTCTGCAGACTGTTGTGCCTGCCTTTCATTTATGTCCTGACACGCCCCCTCCCAGCCTTCCGCATGGCGGGACCACTGGCCCCAGCTCCCTGGGTGCCAAGACTGAGCCCTCAGCCCAGAGTTACCCTGCTTTCTTCTCTCAGGGCTGCACAGGCCCCCCGACCCTCCCTGTCTGCCTCCATGGGGCCCACCTCTCACAGGTGCCGGGTCCCTGCCTGCCATTTGGAGAGAGCTGGTGTGAACACTCCCTCCCACACCCGGCAGTGCTGCCCTGCTGGCCCAGGCCGTGGGGCTGAAGCTGCTCCTTCGACTCAGAGCTGGGTCCACGCCGGCTGTGAGCCCCTCGTTGAGGCGCTGAGATGGGCAGGCGGCCCGGCTTGTTTGTTTAACTTTCCATTCTTTTGACAGCGACGCTCTGAACCGCTTCCTGCTTCCCCTGTAAACATGGGCTGCTTAGCCCAGCCTGGAGCTCCCCGGAGCGGTCACGCTCCTCCTGCCGTGGAACAAACGGCCTTTCATCCTGTGTCACTTCTGAAATGTTTACAGAGAGTACGTTCGGGGAGGGCGCCGAGTGCCGTCCACAGTATTGTGAGAGTGCCGCCTCGGCCCTGGTGGCGGCCAGCGTGGTGGGCAGGCTGGTGTCAGAGGCTCGGTTTGGGGAGCCTGGGAGAGGCGTGTCTGTCTCTGGAATCAGTTTGTGAAGTTACTTGTTTTTTATAGCCAGGTCCTGCCCACCTACGACAGCCTGGATGAGCCATCAGTGAAAACCATGAGCTCCATCTTTGCTTCCTCCCTCAACGTGGTCACCACCTTCTACGTCATGGTAGGAAGCCTTTCATGTCCCTCCCAGCTCCACCAGTCCCCAGAGCAGGGCTGTCCTTGCTTCTTCCGTCCTAGGGCCCGGTGGCTGGAGGGCAGCTCTGCTCTGCGGTCAGCTCCACGGGCCAGGGGACGGTTCTAGCCTCTGCCTGTCCTTGTCGTTTGCTGTTAGTTGTGTTTGCGGGTCCTCTCTGTTCTCTGTTCACTTTTTTTAAGGTGGTTTTGGGGTTTAGCTCTGCAGACTGTTGTGCCTGCCTTTCATTTATGTCCTGACACGCCCCCTCCCAGCCTTCCGCATGGCGGGACCACTGGCCCCAGCTCCCTGGGTGCCAAGACTGAGCCCTCAGCCCAGAGTTACCCTGCTTTCTTCTCTCAGGGCTGCACAGGCCCCCCGGCCCTCCCTGTCTGCCTCCATGGGGCCCACCTCTCACAGGTGCCGGGTCCCTGCCTGCCATTTGGAGAGAGCTGGTGTGAACACTCCCTCCCACACCCGGCAGTGCTGCCCTGCTGGCCCAGGCCGTGGGGCTGAAGCTGCTCCTTCGACTCAGAGCTGGGTCCACGCCGGCTGTGAGCCCCTCGTTGAGGCGCTGAGATGGGCAGGCAGCCCGGCTTGTTTGTTTAACTTTCCATTCTTTTGACAGCGACGCTCTGAACCGCTTCCTGCTTCCCCTGTAAACATGGGCTGCTTAGCCCAGCCTGGAGCTCCCCGGAGCGGTCACGCTCCTCCTGCCGTGGAACAAACGGCCTTTCATCCTGTGTCACTTCTGAAATGTTTACAGAGAGTACGTTCGGGGAGGGCGCCGAGTGCCGTCCACAGTATTGTGAGAGTGCCGCCTCGGCCCTGGTGGCGGCCAGCGTGGTGGGCAGGCTGGTGTCAGAGGCTCGGTTTGGGGAGCCTGGGAGAGGCGTGTCTGTCTCTGGAATCAGTTTGTGAAGTTACTTGTTTTTTATAGCCAGGTCCTGCCCACCTACGACAGCCTGGATGAGCCATCAGTGAAAACCATGAGCTCCATCTTTGCTTCCTCCCTCAACGTGGTCACCACCTTCTACGTCATGGTAGGAAGCCTTTCATGTCCCTCCCCAGCTCCACCAGTCCCCAGAGCAGGGCTGTCCTTGCTTCTTCCCGTCCTAGGGCCCGGTGGCTGGAGGGGCAGCTCTGCTCTTGCGGTCAGCTCCAGAGGCTGGCGCCCCAGGTGGTGGTAGTGCTGGTGGTGTTGGTGTCCACGTCCCAAGAGGAGTGTGGGCACCTCAAGTCTCCCCAAGAGCTCTCTGCTGATTCACCATAGAAAGGTGATTCCATCAGTGAGAAACTCGAGAGATAGCAGAGGAAGAAAAACCTAAGTTCCAGCCCACAGATGCAGAGCCAGTTCACATTTTGGTAGATTTTTCCCTCCAGTCTTCTTAGTTCTCCTCCTTGTTGTTTTTTTCCTTTTTTTTTTTTAAACATGGCAAATAGAATTACGTATTTGCTGAGAGTGTGACTTGTTTCCCTGAACTTTGTGGTCCCGCCACTTCTGTTGGTTTTTCTAAACGGTCCATCAGATGGTTGTCCACGCTGCACCTCATCCTGTGGGGACTGCAGTTTACACCATGGTTCCTGGGTTTTGAACCACCTTAAGTCCAGCCTCTCTGCAGGGCTTGTGGGGTGAGCCTCCGCTCCCTTTCTCTTGGTGCCCCGCTGTCCAAGCAGGGAGAAGTGGTGTGGGCCTCTCTGCTTAAGGTCTCCCACCTCGGCTCCTCAGGGAGGACTCTTATGAACCGGCAGCTGGTGGGTCTTGGTTCCGCTGCAGCTGTTCGTGATGAGGCTCTCGGCCATTCCACGGCAGGGCGCATCCCTTCTGCCTCACGACCCCTGCTGTCGTCCCCCCACAGGTGGGCTTCTTTGGCTATGTGAGCTTCACCGAGGCCACCGCGGGCAACGTACTCATGCATTTCCCTTCCAACCTGGTGACCGAGATGATCCGTGTGGGCTTCATGATGTCCGTGGCCGTGGGCTTCCCAATGATGATCCTGCCCTGCAGGCAGGCCTTGAACACTCTGCTTTTTGAGCAGCAGGTAAGGTGCTCAAGGTCCTTCAGAGGGCGTTCTGCTGAGAGCCCTTGCTGTCCTGGCCTCGTCCCCCCACTGGAGAAGTAGCAGGAAATCGGGGCTTGGTAGGAAGCCTTTCATGTCCCTCCCAGCTCCACCAGTCCCCAGAGCAGGGCTGTCCTTGCTTCTTCCGTCCTAGGGCCCGGTGGCTGGAGGGCAGCTCTGCTCTTGCGGTCAGCTCCAGAGGCTGGCGCCCCAGGTGGTGGTAGTGCTGATGGTGTTGGTGTCCACGTCCCAAGAGGAGTGTGGGCACCTCAAGTCTCCCCAAGAGCTCTCTGCTGATTCACCATAGAAAGGTGATTCCATCAGTGAGAAACTCGAGAGATAGCAGAGGAAGAAAAACCTAAGTTCCAGCCCACAGATGCAGAGCCAGTTCACATTTTGGTAGATTTTTCCCTCCAGTCTTCTTAGTTCTCCTCCTTGTTGTTTTTTTCCTTTTTTTTTTTTAAACATGGCAAATAGAATTACGTATTTGCTGAGAGTGTGACTTGTTTCCCTGAACTTTGTGGTCCCGCCACTTCTGTTGGTTTTTCTAAACGGTCCATCAGATGGTTGTCCACGCTGCACCTCATCCTGTGGGGACTGCAGTTTACACCATGGTTCCTGGGTTTTGAACCACCTTAAGTCCAGCCTCTCTGCAGGGCTTGTGGGGTGAGCCTCCGCTCCCTTTCTCTTGGTGCCCCGCTGTCCAAGCAGGGAGAAGTGGCGTGGGCCTCTCTGCTTAAGGTCTCCCACCTCGGCTCCTCAGGGAGGACTCTTATGAACCGGCAGCTGGTGGGTCTTGGTTCCGCTGCAGCTGTTCGTGATGAGGCTCTCGGCCATTCCACGGCAGGACGCATCCCTTCTGCCTCACGACCCCTGCTGTCGTCCCCCCACAGGTGGGCTTCTTTGGCTATGTGAGCTTCACCGAGGCCACCGCGGGCAACGTACTCATGCATTTCCCTTCCAACCTGGTGACCGAGATGATCCGTGTGGGCTTCATGATGTCCGTGGCCGTGGGCTTCCCAATGATGATCCTGCCCTGCAGGCAGGCCTTGAACACTCTGCTTTTTGAGCAGCAGGTAAGGTGCTCAAGGTCCTTCAGAGGGCGTTCTGCTGAGAGCCCTTGCTGTCCTGGCCTCGTCCCCCCACTGGAGAAGTAGCAGGAAATCGGGGGCTTGCTTCAGCACAGGAGGAGTGGGTGGGAACTCAGGAGAGCCGGCTTGACTGACCGGAGCTGATAACAGCCGTCCGGGTGGCCAGATGGGCGCCGGGGTCAGGCCACTGTTCTCATTAGGTTTGTGTAACAGAAAGTTTTAACAGTTTGAGAGAAGACATCTGAGCCTTGAGAGAGGCCGAGTTTTGTTTGTCGTGTGAGTGTAGGCCCAGCGCCGTGTAGTCCTGCGTGAGCAGTGTTCAAATGCACAATTGGAGGCCGTATCCCCCTGGCTGTCTAACTGCTGTCCAGGGGACAGCAGGAGGTGCAGACGTGGTGGCTCCTGCCCCTGTAAACATGGGCTTGTGCCTGGTCAGTGGTGTCAAGTGGTGCCAAGTCCTTGTGCCTGGTCAGTGGTGTCAGCCGGAGTCCTGGGGGCCACTTGAACTGCTTAGGCCGGAGAGGTGGGGAGGGGAGAGTCTGGCAGGCAGACGAGGAGGGTGGCTCCTGGGCCTCCGGGACAGCTGGAACCAGGCTCGTGGTCTGAGTGGCTGGCATGGGGTTGAACCAGCCTCTCTCGGATTCTGCCACCAAGGACAGCCCCTTGAGGCAGAGCCCCCGCCCTGGAGAACTGGCTGCCCACCCCCCACCCCTGTCAGCTGTTCAGGCACCTGGGCACTGAGCAAGGCTCTGTCCCCATGTGGGGTGCAGCAGGTCAGCTCATGGAGCCCCAGGGTTCTCTTTTTTTAAAAAAAAAAAAAAAAAAATATTTATTTATTTGGGGGGTAGTGGGGAGGGGGGGGGGCGGGCGGGGCACTTCTATTGGTCTTTCATTTCTCTATTTTCATTCATCTTTGTTCTTTGGCCCATGTGGGCTTCCCATCGCAGAGGCCTCTGTTGTCACAGAGCACCGGCTCTGGGCGCATGCGGCCCAGAGCTCTGGCTCAGTGATTAGACACATCGGGCGAGCCGCTGATGGGCACCTGGGATCTTCCCAGGCCAGGATCGAACCTGCGCCTTGCACTGCACCACCCTGGGGCCCCGGTCTTTTGAGGCCTGCTGAGAGCCCTTGCTGTCCTGGCCTCGCCCCACTGGAGAAGTAGCAGGAAATCGGGGGCTTGCTTCAGCACAGGAGGAGTGGGTGGGAACTCAGGAGAGCCGGCTTGACTGACCGGAGCTGATAACAGCCATCCAGGTGGCCAGATGGGCGCCGGGGTCAGGCCACTGTTCTCATTAGGTTTGTGTAACAGAAAGTTTTAACAGTTTGAGAGAAGACATCTGAGCCTTGAGAGAGGCCGAGTTTTGTTTGTCGTGTGAGTGTAGGCCCAGCGCCGTGTAGTCCTGCATGAGCAGTGTTCAAATGCACAGTTGGAGGCCGTATCCCCCTGGCTGTCTAACTGCTGTCCAGGGGACAGCAGGAGGTGCAGACGTGGTGGCTCCTGCCCCTGTAAACATGGGCTTGTGCCTGGTCAGTGGTGTCAAGTGGTGCCAAGTCCTTGTGCCTGGTCAGTGGTGTCAGCCGGAGTCCTGGGGGCCACTTGAACTGCTTAGTCCGGAGAGGTGGGGAGGGGAGAGTCTGGCAGGCAGACGGGGAGGGTGGCCCCTGGGCCTCCGGGACAGCTGGAACCAGGCTTTTGGTCTGAGTGGCTGGCATGGGGTTGAACCAGCCTCCCTCGGATTCTGCCACCAAGGACAGCCCCTTGAGGCAGAGCCCCCGCCCTGGAGAACTGGCTGCCCACCCCCCACCCCTGTCAGCTGTTCAGGCACCTGGGCACTGAGCAAGGCTCTGTCCCCATGTGGGGTGCAGCGGGTCAGCTCATGGAGCCCCAGGGTTCTCTTTTTTTAAAAAAAAAAAAAAAAAAATATTTATTTATTTGGGGGGTAGTGGGGAGGGAGGGGGGCGGGCGGGTCACTTCTATTGGTCTTTCATTTATCTGTTTTCATTCATCTTTGTTCTTTGGCCCATGTGGGCTTCCCATCGCAGAGGCCTCTGTTGTCACAGAGCACCGGCTCTGGGCGCATGCGCTCCAGAGCTCTGGCTCAGTAATTAGACACATCGGTCTAGCCGCTTATGGGCACATGGGATCTTCCCAGGCCAGGGATCGAACCTGCGCCCCTTGCACTGCAAGGCGGTGTCCTTACCCACTGGACCACCAGGGAAGCCCCAGGGTCCTCTTTTTGAGGCACCTGTGTACTTCTTATCTGAACAGCATTTGTGTCTCTGTATGTAACATATTCACATTGTTTTTAAAATTAGAAAATCAGTAGCAGAGATAAAGGCAATATTAACTTGAATGGAAAGCCTACCTGCCGTCTCCATCCTCACACGAATGACCACTTCTGCGCCCCTTGGCATCTGTGTGCGTCTCCTTGCAGATTTCCTCTTGCGCGTTTGCTTCTGTCTGCAGTCCATGTGTATCCATAGAAACCCCAACATCCCTGCGCCCTGGCTTTCACCTCCTGGTCGTTGCTTGACGTCTCCTGGTTACCCTTGACCTCTCACAGATAGCTCTCACGAACCCTTCGTGGATGTAGCTGCTTGTTTCTTCTTCTCTTGAGTGTTTCCTGGGTAACTGTTGGCAGGATTCTGAGCCAGAAGGTATAGACCTAACACCCTCCCTCGCTGGTCCATCCTAAGAAAACCACCTGTTGCAAGTCAATTCTGGATATAGGGGGCCTCCAAACTGTAGTTTGGGAAGGGTTGAAGCTTTGCTTGAACGGTGCTTTCCTATCCCAGCATCAGTAATCACAGTGAGGCCCTCCTGTGTGTACAGGACTATTCTAGAAGCTTCACTCCCATCACCTCCCACCACAGCCTGATGAGGTGCCCCTGGTGCCCCTGTGCTTATGGGTGCAGAGGCGGAGGCCGGAGATGTTCTCTTGGGTGCCCCCTGTGGGGTGCAGCAGGTCAGCTCATGGAGCCCCAGGGTTCTCTTTTTAAAAAAAAATTATTTATTTATTTGGGGGTAGTGGGGAGGGAATGGGGCGGGCGGGCCACTTCTATAGGTCTTTCATTTATCTATTTTCATCCATCTTTGTTCTTTGGCTCGTGTGGTCCTCCCATCGCAGAGGCCTCTGTTGTCGCAGAGCACCGTCTCTGGGCGCATGCACTCCAGAGCTCTGGCTCAGTAATTGGACACATCGGTCTAGCCGCTCCGCAGCACGTGAGATCTTCCCAGGCCAGGGATCGAACCAGCACCCCTTGCACTGCAAGGCGGTGTCCTTACCCACTGGACCACCAGGGAAGCCCCAGGGTCCTCTTTTTGAGGCACCTGTGTACTTCTTATCTGAACAGCATTTGTGTCTCTGTATGTAACATATTCACATTGTTTTTAAAATTAGAAAATCAGTAGCAGAGATAAAGGCAATATTAACTTGAATGGAAAGCCTACCTGCCGTCTCCATCCTCACACGAATGACCACTTCTGCGCCCCTTGGCATCTGTGTGCGTCTCCTTGCAGATTTCCTCTTGCGTTTGCTTCTGTCTGCAGTCCATGTGTATCCATAGAAACCCCAACATCCCTGCGCCCTGGCTTTCACCTCCTGGTCGTTGCTTGACGTCTCCTGGTTACCCTTGACCTCTCACAGATAGCTCTCACGAACCCTTCGTGGATGTAGCTGCTTGTTTCTTCTTCTCTTGAGTGTTTCCTGGGTAACTGTTGGCAGGATTCTGAGCCAGAAGGTATAGACCTAACACCCTCCCTCGCTGGTCCATCCTAAGAAAACCACCTGTTGCAAGTCAATTCTGGATATAGGGGGCCTCCAAACTGTAGTTTGGGAAGGGTTGAAGCTTTGCTTGAACGGTGCTTTCCTATCCCAGCATCAGTAATCACAGTGAGGCCCTCCTGTGTGTACAGGACTATTCTAGAAGCTTCACTCCCATCACCTCCCACCACAGCCTGATGAGGTGCCCCTGGTGCCCCTGTGCTTATGGGTGCAGAGGCGGAGGCCGGAGATGTTCTCTTGGGCTTGATAATAGCATGTGGTGGCTTTTGCCCGTGTCTTCTTCTTGGACTTGCCTGCTGGAGACAAGGATGGCAGAGCTGAGTGTGTCTGTGCGTATGGGGGACCCACTGCACCCTTAAACACGCCACGTGTTACAGTGAGTGGTGCTGTGTTCTATTTCCTGTGCTCTGTAGTGCTCTTAAAAACCTCTATCAAGGCATCCCTCTGAAACTAAGATAGAAGGATTTGTTCCTTGTGTCTCGGAACAGAGATCCCCCCATAGCCGCTGTGAAGAGCAGCTCGGGCCTCCCAGGGGTCCGAGGTTCTGGGTGCAGGTTCACGTTCAGGCGCGCCTGCCCATGCCTGGAGTGCTTGCGTGTCACTTTCTGGCAGACCCGCCTGGGGCGTTGGCAGAGCCCTTGAAGGACTTGCTTACAGGACAGTGGAGAGGAAATCAGTCGTTTTAAAACCTTGTTTTTATTTTCTTTCATGTAGCAAAAAGACGGGACCTTTGCCGCTGGAGGCTACATGCCACCCCTTCGGTTTAAGGCCCTCACCCTCTCGGTTGTGTTTGGAACCATGGTCGGTGGAATCATGATCCCAAATGGTAAGTGGGGGCTGCTCCAGTGACTGGCTTACTCCCAGCCCCGCCCTGCTCTCATGTGCCCCCGCCTCGAGTCTCGGTGTTCAGCTCAGACACCCAGAGTCTCGTCACCATCCTCTCTGGTCAAAAAAGGTCTAGAGACTCTTGGGGACTTTCTTCTTTGATGCCCTGAGAAAGGCTTGGGAGAAAGTGCTGCTGCTTGATGGGCCCACGAATCTGTGGGTGGAGCTGTGGTGTGGGGTCCAGGCCTGACATGTGAAGTTAGTAGTTAGGAAGCAGCTCCTTCCTTACTGCTGATTCCTGATTTTGTTGACACGTCACTGAGGGAAGAGCCCTGCCCAAGATTTCTGTTGTCTAGGGGCCTGCCCCAGCACAGGCAAAGCTTATTGTCCTCAGAGATCAAGTGGCCCCCACGTGCCCTCCAGGCAGCAAACCTGAGACCCCCACACTCTTGGCTTCCCCACCAACCAGGACAGGCCCTGCTGGGTCTCTTGCTGGGCACCGGGTGGGCTGATGTGAGATGAGCTGGCCCAGAGGCCCCTGCTGGCCGCCCAGATGCTCCCATGAGGAGCCAAAGCAGCACTGTGGGCCAAGCTCGGGGCAGGCAGTGCTGTTAGGCTGACGTCACTGGCGGGGAAGCCGAGGTTCAGAGAGGAGGGAACTTGCCTGAAGCATCCAGCCCCACAGAGTCCTTTGGCGCGATGTTAGGGTGCCCGTCCTAGGTGTCGTGCGCACAGGAGCCTGTGCCCCCTCCTCGCTCCTGTCTGGCGGGACTTGTAGATGCACCTTCGTGGGAAGGCGGCTCCTCGCCCAGATCGCTAACCTTCGTGGGACTAGTGCTTGCGTGTCACTTTCTGGCAGACCCGCCTGGGGCGTTGGCAGAGCCCTTGAAGGACTTGCTTACAGGACAGTGGAGAGGAAATCAGTCGTTTTAAAACCTTGTTTTTATTTTCTTTCATGTAGCAAAAAGACGGGACCTTTGCCGCTGGAGGCTACATGCCACCCCTTCGGTTTAAGGCCCTCACCCTCTCGGTTGTGTTTGGAACCATGGTCGGTGGAATCATGATCCCAAATGGTAAGTGGGGGCTGCTCCAGTGACTGGCTTACTCCCAGCCCCGCCCTGCTCTCATGTGCCCCCGCCTCGAGTCTCGGTGTTCAGCTCAGACACCCAGAGTCTCGTCACCATCCTCTCTGGTCAAAAAAGGTCTAGAGACTCTTGGGGACTTTCTTCTTTGATGCCCTGAGAAAGGCTTGGGAGAAAGTGCTGCTGCTTGATGGGCCCACGAATCTGTGGGTGGAGCTGTGGTGTGGGGTCCAGGCCTGACATGTGAAGTTAGTAGTTAGGAAGCAGCTCCTTCCTTACTGCTGATTCCTGATTTTGTTGACACGTCACTGAGGGAAGAGCCCTGCCCAAGATTTCTGTTGTCTAGGGGCCTGCCCCAGCACAGGCAAAGCTTATTGTCCTCAGAGATCAAGTGGCCCCCACGTGCCCTCCAGGCAGCAAACCTGAGACCCCCACACTCTTGGCTTCCCCACCAACCAGGACAGGCCCTGCTGGGTCTCTTGCTGGGCACCGGGTGGGCTGATGTGAGATGAGCTGGCCCAGAGGCCCCTGCTGGCCGCCCAGATGCTCCCATGAGGAGCCAAAGCAGCACTGTGGGCCAAGCTCGGGGCAGGCAGTGCTGTTAGGCTGACGTCACTGGCGGGGAAGCCGAGGTTCAGAGAGGAGGGAACTTGCCTGAAGCATCCAGCCCCACAGAGTCCTTTGGCGCGATGTTAGGGTGCCCGTCCTAGGTGTCGTGCGCACAGGAGCCTGTGCCCCCTCCTCGCTCCTGTCTGGCGGGACTTGTAGATGCACCTTCGTGGGAAGGCGGCTCCTCGCCCAGATCGCTGGAAACTTGCCCCTCTCTGTCCCTCTCTTCCCAGTGGAGACGATCCTGGGCCTCACCGGTGCCACGATGGGAAGCCTCATCTGCTTCATCTGCCCGACGCTCATCTATAAGAAGATCCACAAGAACTCCCTCTCCTCCCAGGTGCGTGCTGCGTGGCGCTCTTAGCCGCACTCGGGGCAGGTCTGGGTCGGGGACAGCAGGAGGGCGAGCTCTGAATGCTGCTGTGAGCTGGCTGTGTTTCTTACACTTGAGGATCGTGGTCCTGAAGATCTGGGAGACGTGGGGCTAAGCCAAGGTGAGCAGCCTTGCATCCCAGGGGCACCGAGCTGAGCCAAGCTGCTGCCCAAGCTTATCGGAGCTTTGAGCACAGAATCCCTGCCTGTCTGGGCTCCAGTGACTGGATTATTCCTGCCACGTGCTCCACGTCCCTGTCTCCGTCCTCTCCTGAGGTCACCCCCAACTGTCTTACTGAGGACTGTCTTTTCTTTCTCTTTTTAATTTCTTTGGCTGAGCCAGGTCTTAGTTGTGACACATGGGTCTTTAGTTGAAGCATGCAAGATCCAGTTCCCCGACCGGGGATAGAACCCAAGCCCCCTGCCTTGGGAGTGTGGAGTCTTAACCTCTGGACCATCAGGGAAGTCCCTGGGGATGTCTCATTGGTGTCACCTCTCCAGTCTTACACCGTTACAGACAAAGTCATAGTGAACGTGTGTGCACACAAGCATTTCTATATATTTGAGAAGGAACCTGTAGGAAGCTATCTGGGCCTGGGACTCCTGTGTCAGAGAGTAGGAGCTTCCCTTTAGGGGCCCGTGTGCAGGTCAGCGCTGTTGCTTCCCTGCCCAGCTTGGCCTCTCCCCTCCTTCGGCCGAGGGTGGTGGTGAGTCTCCACTTCCCTGGAGTGAAGGTGGACATTTCTCTTTCCATAAACTGTGCTTTTTGCTCACCTTTTATGGAGTTGCTGAGCTTTTTCTTATCAATTGATTGTGGCAAATTTGAGGGGAACATAGTATACATGAGGCAAAGCACGTGATTCTCATGAGCAGCTTGATACAGGTTGACTAAGCGAAAGTGAAAGCATTAGTTGTTCAGTCATGTGGACTGTAGCCCGCCAGGCTCCTCTGTCCATGGAATTCTCCAGGCTTGAATACTGGAGTGGATGGCCATTCTCTTCTCCAGGGGATCTTCCCAACCCAGGGGTCGAACTTAGGTCTCCTGCTTGGCAGGCAGATTCTTTACTGTCTGAGCCACCAGAGGGTGTAGCTAAGTGAACGCAGCCACAGAGCCACCTCAAGGGCAGATACAAAACATCCCAGCAGTCGAAGCTTCCCTGGGGCGCCCCACAGTCTCTCCTCCACACGGTTACTGCCTGTCTTCTAATGGTTTGGAGTCATTATGCCTGTCTTTCAAGTTGGTACAAACAGAGTCTCACAGGAAGTGTTGGGAGTGTCTGGCCTCCTCACTCCGCTTCATGCCTGTGTTCCCGGTGTTATTGCTGGGGTGGCCAGGGGTGGCCTGTCCATCCTCCCTGCCACGTGAGTCTCCATGTAGGAATCCACCGTCGCCCAGAGCTGAGCATCCTGGATGGCCTGCTGTGTCCGTTTCTCCTGGTGCAGCACGTGGGCCCTTTTGTTGGCTGTTCACCCAGGTGTGGAATTGGCTTAGGGTCGTGTCTCCAATTTCGTAGATTTTTCCAGACTTTATCCAGCTTTCCAAAATGGTCTTTGGGCACCATGTTGGAGTGTGGAGTCTTAACCTCTGGACCATCAGGGAAGTCCCTGGGATGTCTCATTGGTGTCACCTCTCCAGTCTTACACCGTTACAGACAAAGTCATAGTGAACGTGTGTGCACACAAGCATTTCTATATATTTGAGAAGGAACCTGTAGGAAGCTATCTGGGCCTGGGACTCCTGTGTCAGAGAGTAGGAGCTTCCCTTTAGGGTGCAGGTCAGCGCTGTTGCTTCCTGCCCAGCTTGGCCTCTCCCCTCCTTCGGCCGAGGGTGGTGGTGAGTCTCCACTTCCCTGGAGTGAAGGTGGACATTTCTCTTTCCATAAACTGTGCTTTTTGCTCACCTTTTATGGAGTTGCTGAGCTTTTTCTTATCAATTGATTGTGGCAAATTTGAGGGGAACATAGTATACATGAGGCAAAGCACGTGATTCTCATGAGCAGCTTGATACAGGTTGACTAAGCGAAAGTGAAAGCATTAGTTGTTCAGTCATGTGGACTGTAGCCCGCCAGGCTCCTCTGTCCATGGAATTCTCCAGGCTTGAATACTGGAGTGGATGGCCATTCTCTTCTCCAGGGGATCTTCCCAACCCAGGGGTCGAACTTAGGTCTCCTGCTTGGCAGGCAGATTCTTTACTGTCTGAGCCACCAGAGGGTGTAGCTAAGTGAACGCAGCCACAGAGCCACCTCAAGGGCAGATACAAAACATCCCAGCAGTCGAAGCTTCCCTGGGGCGCCCCACAGTCTCTCCTCCACACGGTTACTGCCTGTCTTCTAATGGTTTGGAGTCATTATGCCTGTCTTTCAAGTTGGTACAAACAGAGTCTCACAGGAAGTGTTGGGAGTGTCTGGCCTCCTCACTCCGCTTCATGCCTGTGTTCCCGGTGTTATTGCTGGGGTGGCCAGGGGTGGCCTGTCCATCCTCCCTGCCACGTGAGTCTCCATGTAGGAATCCACCGTCGCCCAGAGCTGAGCATCCTGGATGGCCTGCTGTGTCCGTTTCTCCTGGTGCAGCACGTGGGCCCTTTTGTTGGCTGTTCACCCAGGTGTGGAATTGTTGGGTCTTAGGGTCGTGTCTCTCCAATTTCGGTAGATTTTTCCAGACTTTATCCAGCTTTCCAAAATGGTCTTTGGGCACCATATTGGAATTTTAGTCACGTTGACATCTTTTTTAGATTCTAGCCAGTGGATGTGTAGTAGTACCTCATTTGGGTTTTGATTTGCAGTTTTCAGGTGACTGATGACATTGAGCACCTTTTCATGCTCATGTTAGCTGTGTGGGTTTCTTCTTTTGTGCCTTTCAAGTCTTGCCCGTTTTTTGTCTCTTGAGGTCTTTTTTCTTACTGATTTGTGGAGGTTTAGAGAAGATTCGAGATGTAAGACTTCTTTCAGAAGTGTATATTACAAATGTTTTCTCTCACTCTTGGCTGCCTTTTCATTTTCTTCTGATCAACAGATGTTCTTAATTTTAGTGTAGTTCAGTTTTTTTTTGGCTGTGTGCTTTTTTTAAACAACAAAAAAATTATTTATTTGACTGCATCAGGTCTTAGTTGCAGCATGTGGGATCTAGTTCCCTGACCAGGGATTGAATCTGGACCCTCTGTAGCAGGAACACAGTCTTAGCCACTGGACCATTGTGGAAATCCCTTGCGGTGTACTTTTTATGTACTATTTAAGAAACTACAGATTGAAGACTTGACATCATCATTCACTTCACAACTTTTCCTAATTTCCATCCTTATTTTTCCTTTCACCAGTGGCTTATTTATTTATATTAATGCTAATAACTTAAAGTGTTAATATTTTCCTACAACAGCGTTAGGCAGTATACAGAAAAACACACTGTAATAAGTTGTGAGAGAAACCACAGGACAAAGGGAAAACATTTTAGTACTCTCAGTGATATTGTTGACCTGATTTTTGGACGGAAGACCCCTCATCTTTATTTCTTACTGGTCCTACATATTAGGTAATCAGCCCTGCTCTTGACTGCCCTGCTTCGCCTGAGAAAGGTCTCAGACCTTTTTCATTATTGGAACCCCCTCCGCCTACAGCCCTCTGGGGACTCCAGCTAATCGTCACTTGTGGTTTCTCTAGATTTCCACACTTTGAGGGATTTCCTAGTACTGTCTTTCATTGATTCCAAGCACAGTTCCAGTAGGGTTAGAGAACATGAAGTGAAGAACTTCGGACGTTTGTCAGAGCCCAGCAGATGGTGGGTTCTGATGGATGTTGGGCTGGCTCTCGTCTGTGGTTGTTGGGTGCGGTGTGCATCCATCGTGTGGTTGAGTTTACTAACTGATTTTTTAAATCTTCTTGTTTATCAGTTATGAGAAAGGCATGACAATTCCCATTCGAATTACTTAAAGATTCATTTCTCTTTTAGTTCTATCAAGTTCCGCTTCTTGTCCTGAAATTGTGTTACTAGGAGCATCCAGTTTTAAGATGGTTTTATCTTATTAAACTAACCCTTTTTTGAGTGAATATCCCTTTTTATCTTTGGAGACGCTTCTCCTCAAAGGCAACCTTCTCTGATACAGCATAGCTAATCCACGTTTATTTGGGGTTTATATTTGCACAATATAGGCTTTGTTATCCTTTCTCATTTGATCTCTCTGTACCTTTATATTTAAGGGTATGTCTTGGGTAAGAGCATATAGTTGATTTTTGTTTTGTTTTGATCCAGTCTGTTAATAGGAGCATTTAAGACTATTTACAGTTAATACTGATTTGGCGGGGGGGGGGGGGGGAATTAAAGCTTCCTTCTTATTCTTTGTTTTTTGTTTGTCCAATCTGTGCTTTTTTTCTGATTCTTTCTTTCTTGCTGACTTTTGGACAAATCAAGCATTTTAAAGTATTTACTCTCTGTTCTTCTGTTGGCTGGTGTTGTGCATTTCTTTGCTGCTAGTGGTTATACAAGGCAGTCGAGTATGAATCCTTGGTTTAATTAGAGTTGACCATAAATTAGTTATTTTTCTTTTACCACTTCCCAGATGAGGTAACTCTTCAACAATATTTTTGCTCCATTTACCTTTCTCTGGCCTTCGATGTTATTGTTTTTGTGTATTTTAATTTTATGTCCATCTTAAACATCATAGGACATTATTTTTGTTGTTCAAATAATTGATGTTTGTTTATACTGATCTTTGCCCCCTCTTGGTTTTCTGGGGCTGATCCCATGCCCTGCTTGGTAGCTTATGCCGCTGAGTGTAGGAAATCGCATAGTCTGTGGATGGTGTTGTCCCATGTCCGTGGACAGAGGATGGGCAGAAGGCCTGTGTCCTCCCTGCTCGGGTGTAGCCCTTCCTGCTAGCCTCTTTCCACACTTTGAGGGATTTCCTAGTACTGTCTTTCATTGATTCCAAGCACAGTTCCAGTAGGGTTAGAGAACACGAAGTGAAGAACTTCGGACGTTTGTCAGAGCCCAGCAGATGGTGGGTTCTGATGGATGTTGGGCTGGCTCTCGTCTGTGGTTGTTGGGTGCGGTGTGCATCCATCGTGTGGTTGAGTTTACTAACTGATTTTTTAAATCTTCTTGTTTATCAGTTATGAGAAAGGCATGACAATTCCCATTCGAATTACTTAAAGATTCATTTCTCTTTTAGTTCTATCAAGTTCCGCTTCTTGTCCTGAAATTGTGTTACTAGGAGCATCCAGTTTTAAGATGGTTTTATCTTATTAAACTAACCCTTTTTTGAGTGAATATCCCTTTTTATCTTTGGAGACGCTTCTCCTCAAAGGCAACCTTCTCTGATACAGCATAGCTAATCCACGTTTATTTGGGGTTTATATTTGCACAATATAGGCTTTGTTATCCTTTCTCATTTGATCTCTCTGTACCTTTATATTTAAGGGTATGTCTTGGGTAAGAGCATATAGTTGATTTTTGTTTTGTTTTGATCCAGTCTGTTAATAGGAGCATTTAAGACTATTTACAGTTAATACTGATTTGGCGGGAATTAAAGCTTCCTTCTTATTCTTTGTTTTTTGTTTGTCCAATCTGTGCTTTTTTTCTGATTCTTTCTTTCTTGCTGACTTTTGGACAAATCAAGCATTTTAAAGTATTTACTCTCTGTTCTTCTGTTGGCTGGTGTTGTGCATTTCTTTGCTGCTAGTGGTTATACAAGGCAGTCGAGTATGAATCCTTGGTTTAATTAGAGTTGACCATAAATTAGTTATTTTTCTTTTACCACTTCCCAGATGAGGTAACTCTTCAACAATATTTTTGCTCCATTTACCTTTCTCTGGCCTTCGATGTTATTGTTTTTGTGTATTTTAATTTTATGTCCATCTTAAACATCATAGGACATTATTTTTGTTGTTCAAATAATTGATGTTTGTTTATACTGATCTTTGCCCCCTCTTGGTTTTCTGGGGCTGATCCCATGCCCTGCTTGGTAGCTTATGCCGCTGAGTGTAGGAAATCGCATAGTCTGTGGATGGTGTTGTCCCATGTCCGGTGGACAGAGGATGGGCAGAAGGCCTGTGTCCTCCCTGCTCGGGTGTAGCCCTTCCTGAGCCTCAGGTCCGTCACCTGCAGGATGCTGAACTCTGTTAGCTTTCACCCTCTTGGCAGCAGCTCTCTGCCCGACTCTGAGCAGCTGGTGGCTGGCCCGTGCCTTGGAGAGCTGTACGCGTGGGTGCCTGCTGGAGGGTTCCGCGTCCGCAGGATCTGGTTCTGGCTGCGGGGAGCCCTCACTTGTAATACGCCTGGGGCTCGCCCCGTGTGTCTGCTGGCTCCAGGCGGCTGCCCTGCTGTCGCTGTGCCCAGCGCTGCTGAGCAGGAGGAGCCTGGCCTGGTGGGTGGTGCTTCTTGCTGTTCTCTGGAGTCTCGCCCCTCAAGTCGCAGCCCCTGGGGTGGGTCACTGGTGTCTTCATGGGGAATTTTAGTGACTTTTAGAAATTCCTTATAATACGAGGCAGTGAGTCTGTTATGTGCCAATTCCAAGTGTTTTTCCCCGTTTGTGAAATCCCATTGTTTTAGTTCATCAGACTCTTTTTAGGAGAGAAAAAAGTCTATTAAAATGACCTTCCCACACCAGTATTATTTTAAGAAATTCTTCCATCAGTTCTTCTAATAATCTGTGACTTCATTTTTCTATTTAAATATTTACTTTTTTTTTTTTCCTCCTGTGCTACATGGCACGTGCGATCTTAGTTCCCAGACCAGGGATTGAACTCATGCCTTCTGCAGTGAAAGTGCAGAGTCTTAATCACTGGACCACCAGGGAAGTCCCCCATTTAAATCTTTGACCATCTGTATTCTAATTTTGGTGTAAGAAACAAAGTAGATATTCTCAGTTTGTCCTGGATGACTCCCTAGTTGTCAGCGCACTGTGAGTCCATCTCTGGTTTGAAACGTTACTGCTCCTGTCTGTTAAATTCTTGTATGTATTTGGGCTTGTTTGGGACTTGTATTTTAATTTCCTGCCTGCCTGTCCAGGGATGCGGCCATCAACATTGTTTTAATTACCCAACCTTGCAATGGTGCTGTCTTGCCTTGTCATGTGGCTCTGAAAATGTTTTAATTCTAATCTTGCTTCTTTCATTAATGATGTTTCTGCAAGTTCTTTTTTGTTGTTTTTTTTTTTCTGGATGTTCTTGATTGCTTACTTTCTCTTTTTCTTTGGTCGTGCCACACGGCTTGCAGGATCTCAGTTCCCCGACCAGGGACTGAAGCCAGGTCAAGGCAGTGAAAACCCAGAATCCTAACCATTAGGCAACTGGGAAACTCCCTGCTTACTTTCTATAGGAAGGTTCCAGTCGGCTGGTCTGACTCTTAATAAAAATAAATCCACCTTTTTGATTCTGGTCTAACTGGAATTCACTGAAGCTGTAGGTAAGCTTAGGAAGAACTGTTGCTTTGATACGCCTGCTAATCTCCATATGTATTTGTGAGCCTCCCGGTGTGGTAAGGGTGCTTGGTGTTCAGCGGTCATGGCTGCTGTCAGCCCACCTTCCCTGTCTCCGTTGCTGGCCCAGCATCTCTCTGCTACGTGTGTCTGTGGTCCTGGGACCGCTCTTGCCTCTGGCTCTTCTAGCTATTTATATGTAGAGAGGCTGTAGATTCTCATTTATTTATTTATTAACTTTTTACCCACTGACCTTACAGCATCTCTGGGGAATTTCACCTCCCATTTTCTAGTTGTTTCTCATCTGTGTCATCTCAAGCCTCTCACCACGGCACTGGGTGGTGGTGGGGTGAGGGCCAGCTCGTCGTCTTCCCAACTCAGCTGGGACAGCTTCCAGTGTTGGACCGTCTTGTGTAATGCTGGCTTTGGCTTCCTGTACAGAAATGAACATACGCATTCAAACACCCCCACGTTTCTGTAGACGTGAACGCACGTAGAATCATGTTAAAAAAGTGTCTGTGCGTGCCTGTTTTAATATGGATTGTTAAAACTGGAAAGCACGTTGAAGTATATGAATTGCTTTCTGAGCATGGGTAGAGAAGACGTTGAGATTCCCTGTTGGACTTAGTTCTGGTGAGGTGCCTTGTGGGTCAGTGGGTCTGACCGCGGCAGACCTTTTGTATGTGTCTCTGTTTTACTTCCAAACACAAAGTATTCTTGTTTTGAGGAAAACGAGCTTTACAAAGGCCACACTCAGAAATGTAGCTGTAATCTGGTGCACAGACCTCGGGCCTGGAGGATGCCCACTTGGGAACACGCTTGGCTGGTGGGGTTGTGGGCCGGAGACAGAGGCAGGTGTGTCTGTGACCCCACTCGGAGCTTCTTGGCTCCGAGCAGGCTCTTCTTTGTAAACTGAACTGAAGTTGATACTTGGTATTTTGGGGGAGGCTTGTTCTCTCCCAGCATTGATGGAGTTAACGTTTTTTATTTTTTGTGCGATTGGTTGCTTTAAGGCCAGAAAGCTGAGGGTTGAAATAAATCATTCAAAACCACGGATGAAATGTTGCCTTTGGCTTGTCGCTCTCACATGGAATGTTCAGTGATGTCCCCGTAAAAATCACCCAACACAAAACCAGCCAACCAGCTGCCCTCATCTCTGTTGACTGCCCGCATCAGGGCCCAGAGGGGACGGGGTTCTGCAGGTGAAGCCCAGGCTCATGGGATCCCCAACTGGTGCTTAAGTGGGGCATCCACATGCTTTTTTTTTTTAAGATTTATTTATTTATTTTGGGCGGGGGTCGGGTTGGGGAGGGAGGGGAGTGGGCGGGCCACTTCTATTGGTCTTTCATTTCTCTATTTTCATCCGTCTTTGTTCTTTGGCTCCTGTGGGTCTCCCATCGTGGTGGCGTCTGTCGTTGCAGAGTGCCGGCTCTGGGCGCATGCGCTCCAGAGCTCTGGCTCGGTAATTGGACACATCGGTCCAGCCGCTCCGCGGCACGTGGGATCTTCCCAGGCCAGGGATCGAACCGGCGCCCCTTGTACTGCAAGGCGGTGTCCTTACCCACTGGACTACCAGGGAAGCCCCATCCACACGCTTTTAAGAAAATAATCTGAAGTGGGGAGCAGGAATCAGGAGCGCTTGACCGCAGGCCACGTATGGTCTTCTGATGCTGCTCCGAAGGGGCTGACACTCAGCAGCATCCCTACACGCGCCTGAATCCGGCTGGCTGGTGGTCCATGCTGGAGGGGCCCGGTGAGTCCATGGCACTGCCTGGGCCTCCTTGAACCATGGCTGAGCCCGGAGCACAGACAGCATTTTGCCTCTGTGAGCCCTGAACTAGCTCTATGTTTCTGGAGTGACATTGGTACCAACGGACCTTGTCTCTGAGATTCTCTACATCGGTTGGTACCCACCTTCAGGAGCACAAGTCCTTTCTTCCTGTGGAAAATCTTTCTTCTGTAATTGTGCTGGGCCTGGGAAAGTCTCACCAGTTGTTTTGAACTGGTGTTTTCTAAAGAGTCAACATGGCTTTCAGGAAAAATTTGAGTTCTGGCTCTGAGAGCGCATGGAGGTGGGTGGCGGGGTCCCCTAGCTCTTCGGAAAGGCTGCCTCATGGCTTCTCTCTGCGGAGCCAGGAATTACTGCTCTGGGGGAGAGCCAAGCGGGTCAGGCCAGGAAGGGCAGAATGAACAGCTTCCACTGCCGTGACCGCAGACATCACACGGAGAGCGTCAGACGACCCCGCGTGTGCCGGAGCTGAATGGGCAGACAGCGTCACACCATGTGGGGCTTCTGTCCCGAGTCATTGAGGGCAGCACTTACGATCAGCCTTGGGGCCATCACAGGAGGGGTGGGGACGAGGTCCCTCGGCAAGCAGCGGTGTCTCCAGCTCAGCTTTCTGGGCAGCCCTGACGGGCACCGACAGCCAGAGGTGGCAAGGAACCACCTCTTTCACAGCCATCCCTCTGTCTGTGCCCTACAGCAGTGGTGCGTCTAGCCTGATGGGTGATGTTGGGGACAGGTCATTTGCAGCTGGGTACCCAGTGGCCTGGGCCCTTTACTGGATGAGGGGGTGGGACAAGCCAGTACCCCCTTCAGAAGCCAGTGCCCTGAGATTCTTGCTCTTCTGGTGAAAACCATCGAGGGTCCTGATTTCTGCAGCAGTAGGTGCAGGCAGGCCTGGCACCAGGCCTAGTCCGTGGACATGGTCTCTCCAGCCAGTAGGCCCCTCCACGTCATACTCGCTGTCCCTGCTGTCTTTAGGCTACCTCACCACACACAGACACACAGACACACACACACACACCTGTCACCAGTGTGTCTCCTGCAGATGTGGCCCATGCTTGGGTCACATTGATAAGTTAGTGACCGTCATCTAGGGATCAGTGTGGCTGGGGTCTCTGCGGGCTATGCCCCACCCGCAGGAAGGGCAGGGGCCCTGGGACTGCGTGGCCCTTTAGCTCTTGGGGTATTTGTCTCATCCAGGTGGTGCTCTGGGTCGGCCTGGGCATCCTGGTGATCAGCACACACACCACCCTGTCCGTGAGCCGGGAGAACCCCATGGATCTGGCAAAGGAAGCCCCGGGCGGCAGGCTCGGAGAAGCCGAGGCCGCGGTGAAGGCAGAAGCCGCCCAGCTCCCAGGTATGCGGCTCCCAGGTACGCCTGCAGGCCCACAGCCTTCTCGGGCATCCTGGCCGTGTCTGGCTCGCAGGGGACGGGCTGCAGACAGCAGAACTGAGATCTCAAACCCTGTCCCTGTTTTAAGTGCCAACAGGTAAGTTAACTTGTGGGTGTCACGTTTGCCTATTCTGATGATGGAAATTTTAAGCCAGATTTTCTTGGACCAAGTCAGTGATGCCCCTCAACTTTGCCTCCTGCTTCTTGCCTGGCCTCCCTGCTGAGACAGCAGTGCTGGCTGCTGGTGGATTCCAGATCCCTTTGGGTCATGGTGACCAAGAAGCCAAGGTGGGAGCCCTGGTGCGCCCCGGCTCCTGTGACTGACAAAAGGAAAGACCCCGTGGGCTGTCCAGGGAGGTGCTGGTGGGGCTGTGCGGCCTGGAGTCAGAGGCATGGGCCTCCCGGATGTGTCCGCCTCTCTGTTCGCGCCTCACCTCCCTGTCCTCAGAGAGCCCCTGCAGTGCCAGTGCCCCACAGCAACTTCCTGCAGGAGAACGGTCTCTCTCAGGGCTCGTTCGGGGGAGCCCTGAGCCCAGAGTCGTGGGGCAGGCTCTCCTCTGCCTTCCTGCGATGGTGAGGGCTGGTGAAAAGACTCCCCCTTCGGGGGTCCCCTGGAGAGAGGTCCCCTGGGGACCGTGGCGCTCAGCAGAGAAGTTAGTAACGAGGTCAGGAAACTGCCTAGGCATCCGCACAGTGGTTGCAGGGATTCTGTAACTTGGACAGGAAGGAAGCCTCTTGGAGAAGGGAGAGAGCTGCTGCCCCTCTCCATTAGCAGCATCACCGCGTCCCTCACCCCCGGGGGTCCTGGCCCCCTGTGCTTTGGGAACCACCCCAGCAGAATTTGACTTGGACACCGATTTCGTGTCTCAGCTGGCTGCGGGCCCGCCCAGTAGTGGGTTTCTCAGCCTCAGTTGACATAGCCCCGGGCTGCCTGTCCCCACGGCGCCGTGCGGCTCCAGCCCACTGCCGGTGCGAGCAGCTGCATCCTGTCGTGGAGGCGGGCCCCGGGCTCACCTGGAGCTGCTGCGGCCACATCTGGTTTCCATTTCTTCCACGAGTCTCTAACAAACACATGGCCCTTCTCGGAGCCACATGCCGTTTCTTTAAGTCGGTCTCCGTGTTTCTCACGCCCAGCCTCCCCGTCATTGATGGGTTGCCTCGTTGAAGCAGGGCTGGGCCCGTGGGGCCTGGGCCGCGTGCCCCGCAGACGTCTGCCCATCAGCGTGTGAGGCGCGTTTATTGGTCTCTTTGATGTTGAAGAAGCTGAAACAGTACCCACTTTCCTCAGAACCTGAGCTGGCCTTGGGACTGAGGGAGTCCCGCCCTCCTGGGGACACGCGAGCCTGGCCACTCCAGCCTCACGCTCCCAGCAAGCGCAGAGCCTGGGACGCACCTGGGGTGGACGAAAGAGGTGGCCAGATCCTTTAGGAAAGGCTTGTCGCTCACCTCGAGGCTGACGGCCCCCTCGAGGGTCTAGCAAGTGGGTTTGGAGTTTGTGATGCTCTCAGTTCCTCCTCAGAATGTGGCCTTGTCCCCTTCCTTCCTCTCCCTCCCAGCTCCTGGCGCCCCTTGCTGCTGGGGGCACCTGGGCTATATACCTCGTACTGCTTGTCCCTTTCCCCCGTGGGTACTCGGCCTGGCTTCTGCTGCGTGGGAAAGAATAGGAAGGGCCAGGACGGCGTGTGGGCAGCCCCATGTTTGTCTGGGAACACGGGTGGCACGGGGTGATCACAGGCCTCAGTGGGAGCTTGTCCCCCTGTCTCCTTCCTAATTTCTCATCTGAGAATGCCTCCTTTGAGCTGCTGCACCAGCTGCTGGTGCATGTGGGCGGGAACGCATCCGAATTCTCCTGCGACAGGTGCAACCGTGCCTGTGGGGAGGCCCGGCTGCAGGCCTGCCTTCTCTCCTTGCCCCGCTGCGCCCTGCAGATCTTCCTGTGCCCCACAGATAAGGGGCTGCTAACACCATTGTGCTATGTGACTTCGCCTCAATTTCTCTGCCCATGTCAGGCACAGCTGGGAGCTTGTCTCACCAGCGCTCAGACAACCACGCTGGCCACAGCTGAATCTGGAAGGATTCCTCAGGGGTGGGAGGGGTGCTGCCTCCAGTGTCCAGTCTCAAGTGAGCAACTCACGCCTCCTGCGCCGGCTGTCCATGGGCAGACGTGCCCATCTGCAGGAGAGTGTGATGAGTGAGCCAGATGGGGCCACCTGGCTGGGGCTTTGGGTCTGGGGACCCACTGGGAATTCCTGCACGTTCCAGCGTGCTAGTCAGGGTTTCCCTTGCTGCCTTACTCCAGAAGAGTGGGGGTGGCCGAGGAGACCTTCTCATAGCAACAGCGAGGCAGGCACTTGGAAGGCTGTCAGGAAAGCTCCTCAGAAGCAGTGCCTGGCATTTTAAGTGAACGTTGGTGGCTGCTCCTGCTCTCTGCATGGCCCTGGGGTCCCACACATCTCCTGAACTTGGAGTTCCCCTCCAGCCAACAGGGATTCCATCTGTGGAACTCAGGCCTGATTTTAAGAGACACTTTACTTTTGTGCTTGGCAGTGGGAGAGGACTGCTTCCATCTTTACTGATCACAAGATACACAGAGAGATGGCCCTCAGACTTAGAATGAGGTCCTGCAGGCGAGTTGAGGAAGACGAGCCCCTGGCTCGGCCCTGTCTCCAGAGGTAGACGCAGCCTCGAAGGCAGATTCTTAGTGCCATACACAGGCCTATGCTGGATGTTGCACCTGGAAACTGCCGCATGGCCCCAGATTTCAGAACTGCAGGGGGCCTTTGGTCCTCTGTCCTGCTGAGCCAGTTACAGAAATTGCCTGGTGCCCACACACTAAACGGGTGACTCGGCCCATCTCTCAGGAGGGTCTGAGTGTGGATGAGGCCAGGCAGGTTAGGAAGCCTTCCCCCAACCCCCAGCAGAATTGAAACAGACATGGCGTTTCCTTGTGTGGTCCCCACTTTGGGGAGGGAAGGCCGCAACCTTGAGGCTGAGAGGAGGCCCATCCAGGCGGGGGCGCCCTCTGCCGGCCACACTCCCTGCTGACCCAGATAAGGGGCTGCTAACACCATTGTGCTATGTGACTTCGCCTCAATTTCTCTGCCCATGTCAGGCACAGCTGGGAGCTTGTCTCACCAGCGCTCAGACAACCACGCTGGCCACAGCTGAATCTGGAAGGATTCCTCAGGGGTGGGAGGGGTGCTGCCTCCAGTGTCCAGTCTCAAGTGAGCAACTCACGCCTCCTGCGCCGGCTGTCCATGGGCAGACGTGCCCATCTGCAGGAGAGTGTGATGAGTGAGCCAGATGGGGCCACCTGGCTGGGGCTTTGGGTCTGGGGACCCACTGGGAATTCCTGCACGTTCCAGCGTGCTAGTCAGGGTTTCCCTTGCTGCCTTACTCCAGAAGAGTGGGGGTGGCCGAGGAGACCTTCTCATAGCAACAGCGAGGCAGGCACTTGGAAGGCTGTCAGGAAAGCTCCTCAGAAGCAGTGCCTGGCATTTTAAGTGAACGTTGGTGGCTGCTCCTGCTCTCTGCATGGCCCTGGGGTCCCACACATCTCCTGAACTTGGAGTTCCCCTCCAGCCAACAGGGATTCCATCTGTGGAACTCAGGCCTGATTTTAAGAGACACTTTACTTTTGTGCTTGGCAGTGGGAGAGGACTGCTTCCATCTTTACTGATCACAAGATACACAGAGAGATGGCCCTCAGACTTAGAATGAGGTCCTGCAGGCGAGTTGAGGAAGACGAGCCCCTGGCTCGGCCCTGTCTCCAGAGGTAGACGCAGCCTCGAAGGCAGATTCTTAGTGCCATACACAGGCCTATGCTGGATGTTGCACCTGGAAACTGCCGCATGGCCCCAGATTTCAGAACTGCAGGGGGCCTTTGGTCCTCTGTCCTGCTGAGCCAGTTACAGAAATTGCCTGGTGCCCACACACTAAACGGGTGACTCGGCCCATCTCTCAGGAGGGTCTGAGTGTGGATGAGGCCAGGCAGGTTAGGAAGCCTTCCCCCAACCCCCAGCAGAATTGAAACAGACATGGCGTTTCCTTGTGTGGTCCCCACTTTGGGGAGGGAAGGCCGCAACCTTGAGGCTGAGAGGAGGCCCATCCAGGCGGGGGCGCCCTCTGCCGGCCACACTCCCTGCTGACCCACTGCTGCCTCTGGGAGGGGACCCAGAGAAACAGGCGGGCCACCACCCTGGGTCGGTGCGGGCTCTTTGTCAGTTGCTAATTAGGAAGTTTGCTGTTGGTTTTACCGCGGCTCCTAGAGACGTTGCTGGGAAACTGTCCCCATGAGGAGCTCCGTTTTGCTTTAGAAAGCGCCATGTCCCTTGCCTTAGGACAGCTGCAAGGTGCTGGAGGCCCAGCTGCTGTGGGCGGGGTGGCTGCACCCACGCCACTCACACACCCGAGTCCCCAGGCCGTTCCTGTGCCTGATGATGAATGGATTTTGTTCCCTTTGAGAAAATGACTCGGTCCTACGACATGAAGAAGATGTTCTTTGTTTTGTTGTGTTTTTCCTTCACTTCCTGGCCCCCTTTCTTAACTCGTTAATCTGCTGGACAGACACTTCTTGATTTTGAGCACAGGGGCCTCTGGGGCCGGGGGCCGGGGTGTTAACTCTGGTGTGGTGCAGACACCACCACCCTATTCGGATCAGCTGCTTGATTGAGCTGTGGTGTCCTCCCTGAGTCTAGCTCCTGCGCAGCCTGATCCCCACTCCGGTTTGTTTTGGACAGTAAACCTCAGCTGCTGCAGGTGACCCCCAGCCATTGTGGCAGGGTAGCTCGCGTCCTTCTCCTCCTTAGGAGGAGGGACCAAGCTCACCTGAACAGGACTGTCCTAAGAACCCCCAGAGCCCCTTGCGGGTCCCACCACTGCTGGGGGTTCCACCTCACCTCTTGGAGGCAGCTTGTGCCCTGAAGGGGGAAAGTGATTGCTCCACGCCTCTGGGATGAAATGACTTTTTTAATCTGTTAGTGTATTTTATTTTATTATTTATTTGTTTACTTTTTTTGGAAAAAAGGTTACAGTCCTGGTGCCCACACACTAAACGGGTGACTCGGCCCATCTCTCAGGAGGGTCTGAGTGTGGATGAGGCCAGGCAGGTTAGGAAGCCTTCCCCCAACCCCCAGCAGAATTGAAACAGACATGGCGTTTCCTTGTGTGGTCCCCACTTTGGGGAGGGAAGGCCGCAACCTTGAGGCTGAGAGGAGGCCCATCCAGGCGGGGGCGCCCTCTGCCGGCCACACTCCCTGCTGACCCACTGCTGCCTCTGGGAGGGGACCCAGAGAAACAGGCGGGCCACCACCCTGGGTCGGTGCGGGCTCTTTGTCAGTTGCTAATTAGGAAGTTTGCTGTTGGTTTTACCGCGGCTCCTAGAGACGTTGCTGGGAAACTGTCCCCATGAGGAGCTCCGTTTTGCTTTAGAAAGCGCCATGTCCCTTGCCTTAGGACAGCTGCAAGGTGCTGGAGGCCCAGCTGCTGTGGGCGGGGTGGCTGCACCCACGCCACTCACACACCCGAGTCCCCAGGCCGTTCCTGTGCCTGATGATGAATGGATTTTGTTCCCTTTGAGAAAATGACTCGGTCCTACGACATGAAGAAGATGTTCTTTGTTTTGTTGTGTTTTTCCTTCACTTCCTGGCCCCCTTTCTTAACTCGTTAATCTGCTGGACAGACACTTCTTGATTTTGAGCACAGGGGCCTCTGGGGCCGGGGGCCGGGGTGTTAACTCTGGTGTGGTGCAGACACCACCACCCTATTCGGATCAGCTGCTTGATTGAGCTGTGGTGTCCTCCCTGAGTCTAGCTCCTGCGCAGCCTGATCCCCACTCCGGTTTGTTTTGGACAGTAAACCTCAGCTGCTGCAGGTGACCCCCAGCCATTGTGGCAGGTTAGCTCGCGTCCCTTCTCCTCCTTAGGAGGAGGGACCAAGCTCACCTGAACAGGACTGTCCTAAGAACCCCCAGAGCCCCTTGCGGGTCCCACCACTGCTGGGGGTTCCACCTCACCTCTTGGAGGCAGCTTGTGCCCTGAAGGGGGAAAGTGATTGCTCCACGCCTCTGGGATGAAATGACTTTTTTAATCTGTTAGTGTATTTTATTTTATTATTTATTTGTTTACTTTTTAATTGGAGGATAATTACTCTACAATATTGTGGTTTTTACCATACATCAGCGTGAATTAGCCGTGCATATATATGTGTCCCCCCATCCTGAAGCCCCTCCCACCGAAATGACTCTTTTTAAAAGCCTATTTTCTCCCCAGATAGTGTTTTAGTTTCTGCTGGTTTTGGCTAACAGGTAGGAAGTGGTTTTGTTACTGGAGAGAGTTTCCTGAGAGGCTCCACTTTGGCCCAGTTCTCCAGGCTGTCCTCGAGGCCCTCGCCCCAGGGACCTGCAGTGATGGAGCTGATGGACTTCCTGGAGGATGAGGAGGCCGTGGGATGCAGGGCACGTGGGGCAGGCGAGAGGCTGGCTGTGCCTCTTTCTCTCCTTTCTTTTGATAGGAATTTTCACTTCTGCAGCAAGAAGTTGACAGAATTGCACATCAGCCTCCCTTAGGCATTGTCCTTAAGCGTCACTTTCCTCCCTTTCCCCCTTGGCCTGCAGCAAGGGGGTGGTTGGGCTTGGGCAGGGTGATTGTCTCCAGGAGGAAGGACATGGGGCACTTATGGTCCTCAGGCCTCAAATGGTGGGTTCGTGCTGCCACCTGGTGGTGATGGCCAGCCTCATGCGGGGGTGTCGCTCTTATGCACCCAGTTAGGTGTAAATTGCATTTTGACATATTTTTGTTATGAATACACATGAAAATGCAGTTCTTGTTAACTCTGGTGTGGTGCAGACACCACCACCCTATTCGGATCAGCTGCTTGATTGAGCTGTGGTGTCCTCCCTGAGTCTAGCTCCTGCGCAGCCTGATCCCCACTCCGGTTTGTTTTGGACAGTAAATCTCAGCTGCTGCAGGTGACTTCGAGCCATTGTGGCAGGTTAGCTCGCGTCCTTCTCCTCCTTAGGAGGAGGGACCAAGCTCACCTGAACAGGACTGTCCTAAGAACCCCCAGAGCCCCTTGCGGGTCCCACCACTGCTGGGGGTTCCACCTCACCTCTTGGAGGCAGCTTGTGCCCTGAAGGGGGAAAGTGATTGCTCCACGCCTCTGGGATGAAATGACTTTTTTAATCTGTTAGTGTATTTTATTTTATTATTTATTTGTTTACTTTTTAATTGGAGGATAATTACTCTACAATATTGTGGTTTTTACCATACATCAGCGTGAATTAGCCGTGCATATATATGTGTCCCCCCATCCTGAAGCCCCTCCCACCGAAATGACTCTTTTAAAAGCCTATTTTCTCCCCAGATAGTGTTTTAGTTTCTGCTGGTTTTGGCTAACAGGTAGGAAGTGGTTTTGTTACTGGAGAGAGTTTCCTGAGAGGCTCCACTTTGGCCCAGTTCTCCAGGCTGTCCTCGAGGCCCTCGCCCCAGGGACCTGCAGTGATGGAGCTGATGGACTTCCTGGAGGATGAGGAGGCCGTGGGATGCAGGGCACGTGGGGCAGGCGAGAGGCTGGCTGTGCCTCTTTCTCTCCTTTCTTTTGATAGGAATTTTCACTTCTGCAGCAAGAAGTTGACAGAATTGCACATCAGCCTCCCTTAGGCATTGTCCTTAAGCGTCACTTTCCTCCCTTTCCCCCTTGGCCTGCAGCAAGGGGGTGGTTGGGCTTGGGCAGGGTGATTGTCTCCAGGAGGAAGGACATGGGGCACTTATGGTCCTCAGGCCTCAAATGGTGGGTTCGTGCTGCCACCTGGTGGTGATGGCCAGCCTCATGCGGGGGTGTCGCTCTTATGCACCCAGTTAGGTGTAAATTGCATTTTGACATATTTTTGTTATGAATACACATGAAAAATGACAGTTTTCTGTGTTACTTAGTTGCTAATGATTGAACAGGAAAAAAAAATCACCGCTTAGGCTCTGCTATTTCGACTGGGAAATGTGATTACAATCCAGGAAAAACCGCCCAGTTGCCGTGCTGATTGGCGGTGTAGCCATGTGGAAACACCGCTCAATTATCTGTGCCGTGCTCACAGGCCAGAATCCAATTGTGGACGTGGCTGAGGACGGCCGAGATAAGCCGAAGCTGCCAAATGAGAAAGATGAGATGGAGCAGGCCCAGATTAAGGGCCCCGTGAATGTGCCCCCAAGGGAAGACCCCAAGGAGAAGCAGGAGGAAGCCCAGCTGGATCGTCCTGATCAAGGTGCTGTGGGGGGGCGGGGCAGTGGTGGTGGGGGGCGGGGGGGCAGTGTCCACAGGGGCAGGACCTCAGGTGGACAGCAGTCATGTGGTTGGCTGGGATGAGAGCTCAGTTCACAGACCTGGAGAGGGAAGGCCGCCCTGGAAGGGAAGGCTGAGCCACCACCTCCCCACCCGCTCCCCAGCATCACCTGTCTCCTTCCAGGAGTTGCGGTACCTCTGGGCGAGGCCCACCGCCATGAACCCCCTGTGCCTCATGACAAGGTGGTGGTGGATGAAGGTCAAGACCAAGAAGGACTGGAGAAGGAGCATCCATCGAAACATGTGGATGAAAGGGCCCTGGGGGGCAAGGGTCAGATGGTGCCGCCCCTTCTGGATTCGGGACGAGAGAGACCCAGACAGGACCAGGCTTTGGAGGCAGCAGGTGGTCTTCCTAAAGATCCCCAGAAGATTCCAGAAGAAAATGGTCAGCCAGCCATGGAGCCTGTGAACGAGGACCTTGGGCTGGGCAATAGGGGTGTGCATCCAGGGCCCCAGGCAGTGCTCCCTGAGGGGCAAGACGTCCTGGTGGCAGGTGCAGGGGCCAGAGCAGACGGTGTCCTGCTACCTGGCCATGCCGTGGGGCCATGGGCAAGCTGGAGGAGAAGAAAGAGGAGAAGAAAGAGCCTGGTGGGTGTGGGCTCCTTCCTTGTGGGGCCCGGGAGAGGCTGGGAAAGGGCAGGAGAAACTGACCATCCTCTCTTTTATTCCACGGCCTTTCTTTTCTCGCGAGATCAGCGTTGCTAATGATTGAACAGGAAAAAAAAATCACCGCTTAGGCTCTGCTATTTCGACTGGGAAATGTGATTACAATCCAGGAAAAACCGCCCAGTTGCCGTGCTGATTGGCGGTGTAGCCATGTGGAAACACCGCTCAATTATCTGTGCCGTGCTCACAGGCCAGAATCCAATTGTGGACGTGGCTGAGGACGGCCGAGATAAGCCGAAGCTGCCAAATGAGAAAGATGAGATGGAGCAGGCCCAGATTAAGGGCCCCGTGAATGTGCCCCCAAGGGAAGACCCCAAGGAGAAGCAGGAGGAAGCCCAGCTCGATCGCCCTGACCAAGGTGCTGTGGGGGCGGGGCAGTGGTGGTGGGGGCAGGGGCAGTGTCCACAGGGGCAGGACCTCAGGTGGACAGCAGTCATGTGGTTGGCTGGGATGAGAGCTCAGTTCACAGACCTGGAGAGGGAAGGCCGCCCTGGAAGGGAAGGCTGAGCCACCACCTCCCCACCCGCTCCCCAGCATCACCTGTCTCCTTCCAGGAGTTGCGGTACCTCTGGGCGAGGCCCACCGCCATGAACCCCCTGTGCCTCATGACAAGGTGGTGGTGGATGAAGGTCAAGACCAAGAAGGACTGGAGAAGGAGCATCCATCGAAACATGTGGATGAAAGGGCCCTGGGGGGCAAGGGTCAGATGGTGCCGCCCCTTCTGGATTCGGGACGAGAGAGACCCAGACAGGACCAGGCTTTGGAGGCAGCAGGTGGTCTTCCTAAAGATCCCCAGAAGATTCCAGAAGAAAATGGTCAGCCAGCCATGGAGCCTGTGAACGAGGACCTTGGGCTGGGCAATAGGGGTGTGCATCCAGGGCCCCAGGCAGTGCTCCCTGAGGGGCAAGACGTCCTGGTGGCAGGTGCAGGGGCCAGAGCAGACGGTGTCCTGCTACCTGGCCATGCCGTGGGGGCCATGGGCAAGCTGGAGGAGAAGAAAGAGGAGAAGAAAGAGCCTGGTGGGTGTGGGCTCCTTCCTTGTGGGGCCCGGGAGAGGCTGGGAAAGGGGCAGGAGAAACTGACCATCCTCTCTTTTATTCCACGGCCTTTCTTTTCTCGCGAGATCAGCGTGTGCACATAGTGGCCGTGCTGCAGCTGCGGGGTTGGCAGCTCCTCTGATGTCTGTCACACGCTTGTTCGCCAGACCCATAAACGTCAGGTGTTGAGCACTCCTGCGTGTCTGGGCGCACATGGGGCGCGGCGCGGGCCTGACGGGTAGCTCGTTGTTAAGTGCCTTCTCAGAGCTACTGAGGACGGTCGCCGCATGCTAATTGACGAGGGCAGTTAACACTGGCTCCCTGCCATCTGCCTGTGAGACATTAAATATTTTTTTATGACCTCCCTGGTACTCGTCAGGTTGAATATACCGGGGAGGGAGGGGCAGCGTGGAGGGTGATCTTAGGAAACATCTGCCTCTGTGTGTCCCTCCTCTATCTTCCTGGGAGCTTTCTGCAAGCCTCCTGAGTCTTCACTATGTGTGCAGGTGTGAAAGCTCCCCTCCCGGAGGAGAAGCCAGGCCCAGGGGCAGCAATGCAGGCAGAGCCTCCGGAGCAGAGGACAGAGGGACAGGGCGGGGACCACGCCGGCAGCAAGCTGGAGGGTAAGGTCTTTGCTTTCTCCCTGCCTCCTCCCAGGGCCTGGAGATACCTGCCCTTCCTTCCAGAAGCAGAGTGAGGCCCCTCTTCTTCGGGGCCTTGTCAGGGCCCCAGCCGCTGCATTTGCCAGTTTCCTGCTGAGGAAAGATCTTAAGTAGCTCCCCTGCCCACTAACAGCCTTTTCTCCTCCATTTTCACTTCCCTGGGAATGTTTTTATCTTGTTTTCTCTCCCTTTAAAGAGAACCTGTCACCGTCTCATGACTATTACCATTTGTATCTCATTTCAAAATAGACATGTTAATAGTTCCAGCAAGCGGCCAGGTGTGGGTGTTAGTGAAGCAGGGAGGGCCGGTGTCCCAGCACCCCCGCCGCCGCGGCCCCAGCTCCTGCCCCTTCTCCTGGCCGGGCGGGACCAGGGCATTGGTACCTCCCTGCAGGGCAGACTCATCACCTATCCCAGAGTGAAAGCTCTTGTCTTTTCAGCAAACAGACCTTGCTCTGCATCCTCCTCCAAACCTTCATGCCCATTTTGGGGTGTTCCCACCTCTCTGCTTTTGATGCCCCCTTCTCCTGGCCCCACCTGGTCGGGCACTGCCCTGTACTAGAGGTGGGAGCGGATGTCCTAGCGAATTGAACACGTGTGCTGGTTTTTTTGGTTCCCCACCCCGAGTCCCTGTGGTGTCACCATATTTGGTAGCAGGGCCCGCAGAATGACCTCCGGGAGTTTCACGGCGTGCTCGGGGAGTCTGGTCTGCGCGTGGGGATCCTGGTGCAGCACATGGGCATCAGGTGGGCTCATGGCATGCTCAGGCCTCGCTGCCCCACGAGCTGCTTCCCAGAAGATTCTGCAGCCTTGGAATAGCTGGCCCAGAGCACCAGGCAGGGAAGCCAGCTGAGCGTCTGCACACCGAGGCCAGGAAAGCAAAGTGGAGGGTCCTGGGGTTTCCTGCGGCTCAGGAGCCATGGGAGTTCCACGTGTTACTCTGTCTTTGGTTTCAGTCTGTTTATTGGTTCCCTCCTTACCGTCTTACCTAATCCTGTTTGATTCTTTGACTTTTTCTTTTCCACAAAGAACTTTCATGGTTTCCTATTCTGCCTTTCTCCAAATGCCTCTCAATGGGATGCGCAGCTGAAATCAGAAAGATGGTGGCAGGTAGGAGTCGGGAGAAGTGTCACAGTGAAGGCGTCTGGGGGGCTTCAGGACGTAAGAGCAGACAGTGTGGGCTCTGAGTCTGGTGGCGCCTTGCACGGGCTGCGTGAGGCAGAGCCCAGGAGCCACACACAGTCTGCCCCCGATCCTGGCTCAGCCACAGCCCCTTAGGTGGACCCTCCCAATGCCCCATCCCAGTCCCTTCTAGTATAGACACCTTGGTGCCTCTTAGCCCCGCTGGGGCTCCACCCTCACCACAGGTCAGCCAGGTGCAGCCTGTGAGCACCTGGGCACCCCGGAGATGCAGCGGGACCTGCGTGTGACTTCTGCTGTGTGCATGTGCTCTGCATGTGTGTTAATATCTCTGCAGCTTTCATCCCATCCACGCGTCTGTGGTCCTAGTGGGCCAGGCAAGAACCCAGAGCTGTGTGCAGGGCTCTGGCTGGGGGCTCAGTTTATCACCTTCACTCTGCTTCATGTCTGTCCCATGTTACTTGTAGCTGGATGTGACACACTCCCCCCCAACCCATCCACCGCCCCAGCTTTGGTCTGAGCAGCCAGTGAGGCGGGGGCCTGTTCTTCAGGAACCCTCCCTTAGGGACAGGGGGTGTTAGCAGCACATCGTAGCTTCAACCCTGTGGTGTCACCATATTTGGTAGCAGGGCCCAGAATGACCTCCGGGAGTTTCACGGCGTGCTCGGGGAGTCTGGTCTGCGCGTGGGGATCCTGGTGCAGCACATGGGCATCAGGTGGGCTCATGGCATGCTCAGGCCTCGCTGCCCCACGAGCTGCTTCCCAGAAGATTCTGCAGCCTTGGAATAGCTGGCCCAGAGCACCAGGCAGGAAGCCAGCTGAGCGCTGCACACCGAGGCCAGGAAAGCAAAGTGGAGGGTCCTGGGGTTTCCTGCGGCTCAGGAGCCATGGGAGTTCCACGTGTTACTCTGTCTTTGGTTTCAGTCTGTTTATTGGTTCCCTCCTTACCGTCTTACCTAATCCTGTTTGATTCTTTGACTTTTTCTTTTCCACAAAGAACTTTCATGGTTTCCTATTCTGCCTTTCTCCAAATGCCTCTCAATGGGATGCGCAGCTGAAATCAGAAAGATGGTGGCAGGTAGGAGTCGGGAGAAGTGTCACAGTGAAGGCGTCTGGGGGGCTTCAGGACGTAAGAGCAGACAGTGTGGGCTCTGAGTCTGGTGGCGCCTTGCACGGGCTGCGTGAGGCAGAGCCCAGGAGCCACACACAGTCTGCCCCCGATCCTGGCTCAGCCACAGCCCCTTAGGTGGACCCTCCCAATGCCCCATCCCAGTCCCTTCTAGTATAGACACCTTGGTGCCTCTTAGCCCCGCTGGGGCTCCACCCTCACCACAGGTCAGCCAGGTGCAGCCTGTGAGCACCTGGGCACCCCGGAGATGCAGCGGGACCTGCGTGTGACTTCTGCTGTGTGCATGTGCTCTGCATGTGTGTTAATATCTTTGCAGCTTTCATCCCATCCACGCGTCTGTGGTCCTAGTGGGCCAGGCAAGAACCCAGAGCTGTGTGCAGGGCTCTGGCTGGGGGCTCAGTTTATCACCTTCACTCTGCTTCATGTCTGTCCCATGTTACTTGTAGCTGGATGTGACACACTCCCCCCCAACCCATCCACCGCCCCAGCTTTGGTCTGAGCAGCCAGTGAGGCGGGGGCCTGTTCTTCAGGAACCCTCCCTTAGGGACAGGGGGTGTTAGCAGCACATCGTAGCCAAGGGAACTGGTCTAGAACCCTGTGGGACAGCCTTGTGCACTTCCCTTGGTTAAAGGGGATGTGTGGAGCCCCGAGGCAAACCACAGAACCTGGGCTTTCTCAGGCAGGCATCTTGGTCATCTTAGGATGTCTGGATGTGTGCCTGGTAGGGAACGGGCTGGAGCACCCTGGCTGGCCAAGGGGCCCGTCCTCCCTGTGCTCAGCCTCAGCATGTTCCTCATGGGCCCGCCCGCATGTGCTGGCACCAGCCTTTGGTGGCGAGCCATAGCCGTTTCTGGGAGAAGGCCGACCCCGCGCTGTCCCCGTGGGTCACAGGTTGCTGTTGGGGAGGACAGGCCAGCACGTCTGCATGTGTCTAGCACATGGGGCCCTCGCTGGGGTGTTAGCTCTCACTGCTCACAAAATGTTCTTCTTTGGATTCGAGCTTTTATATCTGACAACCTATACCATTATATCATCTTTCAAAGCTTCCTGTTTAAAGACGTGTTATAAAAGTTACTTAAACCCAGGCTGCTGACTTGACAGAGCTGACCCAGTGCTGAGGCACCTGTCCTGCAGCCTGAGCTCCCTGTACCCAGGGCGTTCAGCCCTGGGACCTCCTCTCTGTCCACGGTCTGGGGGGCCCTTCCTGCACACCTGCTGCAGCTGGCCTGGCGCTCCTCCTGTGCCAGCTGCAGCCAGTTTCCTGGGGGAGGTGGGGCCGGAGCACTGTCACAGCCTCCGTCTCACTGGGGTCCCTGCCCTTGACTGCTGAAGAGGAAGATGGTTCTTTTTGTCTTAAAACTTCTCACCTTGGAGGAACCTTTCTTAAAGCACTAAGATTTCTTTTGAGAATAGTTCACAGTTGAGGTTACCCAGCCCAGATCACTGTCACTGTGGTTCTGGTGAGGGGTGGAGGGAGGGGCCCAGGAGGGGCCCCTGTTTTATCACTTTCACCCATGAACCCAGAGCTGTGTGCAGGGCTCTGGCTGGGGGCTCAGTTTATCACCTTCACTCTGCTTCATGTCTGTCCCATGTTACTTGTAGCTGGATGTGACACACTCCCCCCCAACCCATCCACCGCCCCAGCTTTGGTCTGAGCAGCCAGTGAGGCGGGGGCCTGTTCTTCAGGAACCCTCCCTTAGGGACAGGGGGTGTTAGCAGCACATCGTAGCCAAGGGAACTGGTCTAGAACCCTGTGGGACAGCCTTGTGCACTTCCCTTGGTTAAAGGGGATGTGTGGAGCCCGAGGCAAACCACAGAACCTGGGCTTTCTCAGGCAGGCATCTTGGTCATCTTAGGATGTCTGGATGTGTGCCTGGTAGGGAACGGGCTGGAGCACCCTGGCTGGCCAAGGGGCCCGTCCTCCCTGTGCTCAGCCTCAGCATGTTCCTCATGGGCCCGCCCGCATGTGCTGGCACCAGCCTTTGGTGGCGAGCCATAGCCGTTTCTGGGAGAAGGCCGACCCCGCGCTGTCCCCGTGGGTCACAGGTTGCTGTTGGGGAGGACAGGCCAGCACGTCTGCATGTGTCTAGCACATGGGGCCCTCGCTGGGGTGTTAGCTCTCACTGCTCACAAAATGTTCTTCTTTGGATTCGAGCTTTTATATCTGACAACCTATACCATTATATCATCTTTCAAAGCTTCCTGTTTAAAGACGTGTTATAAAAGTTACTTAAACCCAGGCTGCTGACTTGACAGAGCTGACCCAGTGCTGAGGCACCTGTCCTGCAGCCTGAGCTCCCTGTACCCAGGGCGTTCAGCCCTGGGACCTCCTCTCTGTCCACGGTCTGGGGGGCCCTTCCTGCACACCTGCTGCAGCTGGCCTGGCGCTCCTCCTGTGCCAGCTGCAGCCAGTTTCCTGGGGGAGGTGGGGCCGGAGCACTGTCACAGCCTCCGTCTCACTGGGGTCCCTGCCCTTGACTGCTGAAGAGGAAGATGGTTCTTTTTGTCTTAAAACTTCTCACCTTGGAGGAACCTTTCTTAAAGCACTAAGATTTCTTTTGAGAATAGTTCACAGTTGAGGTTACCCAGCCCAGATCACTGTCACTGTGGTTCTGGTGAGGGGGTGGAGGGGAGTGCCCAGTGGTGTCCCAGGGAGGGGCCCCCAGGCCACCTTGGCCTCACTGCATGCGTCATGCCGCCCTCAGCCCAGCCACGCGCCTTTGTCCGACAGCGTGTGTTTTCCCAACACCAGAAGCCGGCCGGGCGGAGATGCTGGACCACGCCGTGCTGCTGCAAGTGATTAAGGAGCAGCAGGTGCAGCAGAAGCGCCTCCTGGACCAGCAGGAGAAGCTGCTCGCGGTGATCGAAGAGCAGCATAAGGAGATCCACCAGCAGAGGCAGGACGGCGAGGATGGCAAGTCCGGGGGAGGGGGGGGCGGGGCTGGGCAGGCGGGGGACCGCTGCTGCACCCGCTTGGCGCAGAGAGGTGGCTGCTTTTTTTGCTTGTTTAGTTTGTTGGTGGCCGCTTTTTTAAAGAGGTTTAGTTTGTGTGTATGTGTGTAGTTTTGGCTGTGCTGGCCCTTCCTTGCTGTGCAGGCTTTTCTCTAGTTGCAGAGAGCTGGGACTACCCTCCAGGTGCAGCCTGTAGGCTTCTCATTCCACTGGCTTCTCTTGTTTCAGAGTACAGGCTCTAGGCATGCAGACTTCAGTAGTTGTGGCTCCCGGGCTCTAGAGCACAGGCTCAGCAGTTGTGGTGCATGAGCTTAGTTGCTCCACAGCATGTGGGATCTCCTGGATCAGGGATCGAACCCATGTCTCCTGCATTGGTAGGCGGATTCTTTACCACTGAGCCACCTGGGAAGCCCCGGGGCTGTCACTTAATGCCTGAGTGCCAGTCTCCTGGGATCCCGGCTCAGTGGATCTCTCTGGCTGTGTGGCTTAGATTCATGCTGGGTGAATTCCTAAGCAGTCGTTTATAATCCTTGATTGCTGGCAAGCCAGCTTCTGTTAGTGCCTGCGCTGGTAGCTTCTGCGCCTAAACTGGTGACTGACTTCATTTGCAACAGATGTGCAGCCTGAGCTGGGGGCGGCCGCACCTAGAGGTAAGGAGCAAGAGGCCCACGACACGGGGATGGCGGAGCGTCCCCCACCGCAGCCTGTGGAAGTTCTGCCTGGCGCTCCTGGGCATCCCCCCGCTTCCCTCCAGGGGCACAACCAGCGCTCTGTGGAGGAGCCTGAGGTGGCCGCAGGCAGAGCCCCAGCGGTACCTCCCCATGGTGCTGACCAGGAGCCCCGGGCGGTTCAGGCCGAGCCACGGGAAGGCCGGCAGGGCGCTGGTGTGCCAGAGCGAGTCCCTGTGCTGGACCCCGCTAGGGTGCCTGGGAGCCCAGAGCAGCATGGTGCTGGGGACAGCCCTGGGCAGAGTCAGGATGTCGTTGGTGGAGGCTCCCATGAGAGGAAGAAACCCGGAAAAGAGGCGGCAGCTGCTGGTGCAGACACTCAGGAGGCAGATGCGCTGGGGGTGGGGGACGCGGGTTTGGGGGCCCCTCAGGTAAAGTCCCAGCAAGTGAGCCAAGACCAGGGGCCTGGAGGCAGGTCTGGGGGAGCAGCCCCTCAGGCCCAAGCTGCGCTGCATCACCCGGAACACCGGGCCAGCTCTGCTGGAGGACAGGCCGCACAGCAGGGCGGTCGTGCAGGGACGAAGAAGGCCCCTCCAGGAGCACGTGCCCGCTCCTGGGAGGACGCCGTGGTCCAGGAGCCCAAGCAGAGGGCGGACCCTGGGCTGGCCCAAACCAGGCATGCAGACTTCATTTTTTTTAGTTGTGGCTCCCCGGGCTCTAGAGCACAGGCTCAGCAGTTGTGGTGCATGAGCTTAGTTGCTCCACAGCATGTGGGATCTCCTGGATCAGGGATCGAACCCATGTCTCCTGCATTGGTAGGCGGATTCTTTACCACTGAGCCACCTGGGAAGCCCCGGGGCTGTCACTTAATGCCTGAGTGCCAGTCTCCTGGGATCCCGGCTCAGTGGATCTCTCTGGCTGTGTGGCTTAGATTCATGCTGGGTGAATTCCTAAGCAGTCGTTTATAATCCTTGATTGCTGGCAAGCCAGCTTCTGTTAGTGCCTGCGCTGGTAGCTTCTGCGCCTAAACTGGTGACTGACTTCATTTGCAACAGATGTGCAGCCTGAGCTGGGGGCGGCCGCACCTAGAGGTAAGGAGCAAGAGGCCCACGACACGGGGATGGCGGAGCGTCCCCCACCGCAGCCTGTGGAAGTTCTGCCTGGCGCTCCTGGGCATCCCCCCGCTTCCCTCCAGGGGCACAACCAGCGCTCTGTGGAGGAGCCTGAGGTGGCCGCAGGCAGAGCCCCAGCGGTACCTCCCCATGGTGCTGACCAGGAGCCCCGGGCGGTTCAGGCCGAGCCACGGGAAGGCCGGCAGGGCGCTGGTGTGCCAGAGCGAGTCCCTGTGCTGGACCCCGCTAGGGTGCCTGGGAGCCCAGAGCAGCATGGTGCTGGGGACAGCCCTGGGCAGAGTCAGGATGTCGTTGGTGGAGGCTCCCATGAGAGGAAGAAACCCGGAAAAGAGGCGGCAGCTGCTGGTGCAGACACTCAGGAGGCAGATGCGCTGGGGGTGGGGGACGCGGTTGGGGCCCCTCAGGTAAAGTCCCAGCAAGTGAGCCAAGACCAGGGGCCTGGAGGCAGGTCTGGGGGAGCAGCCCCTCAGGCCCAAGCTGCGCTGCATCACCCGGAACACCGGGCCAGCTCTGCTGGAGGACAGGCCGCACAGCAGGGCGGTCGTGCAGGGACGAAGAAGGAGGCCCCCTCCAGGGAGCACGTGCCCGCTCCTGGGGAGGACGCCGTGGTCCAGGAGCCCAAGCAGAGGGCGGACCCTGGGCTCGGGCCCAAACCAGTTAGGCCTGGAGACCAGAAGCCAGACAATGCCAAACCCAACCGGGACCTGAAAGTCCAGGCTGGCGCAGACCTTCGGAGGAGACGGCGGGACGTAGCTCCTCTTGCAGAGGCGGAGCTGGCCCCGAAGGATGGGCTCATCATCAGCTTCAACTCGCTGCCGGACATGCAGGTCAACGACCTCCGCAGCGCCCTGGAGACCCAGCTGCACCAGGCCGCCGGGGGCGCCCTACGGGTGGTCCCCGGGCGCCAGATCAAACAGCTGCCTGGGGCTCTGGAGGAGCCCTGAGCCCCACTGAGATCAGAGTGCGCCTGGTCAGCTGCCTGGACCACAGTGGGTTCTGAAAGTCAGGCCCAGGGTGGAGTGACCACTTGAGGCCGACTCTCCCGTGACTCAGCTCCCTGCAGCCTTGAGGAGAAACAGCTGCTTGCTGAGACCAAGGAAACACAGCCCGTCACCTCCCGTGTCGCTGTGGGAGCAGCCGGGACTCAGGTGGAGTTGTCAGGGTGCTGACTGCTGCCACGAGGCAGCCACCTGGCTGCAGATGTTGTCACCCTAACCTTGAATTCTTACTGGTGTCCTCTGTGTCAGTACAAAACCCGAGGAAACGCTTCTGCCTTCACCCTGCCTCACGGCAACTGCTGCTTCGCGTCAGAGAGGCTGCGTGGGCCGGAGGGTCCAGCCAACTCCGCCCTGGCGCTCTGGTCTGCACTTTGGTCTCCCAATCGGCTGCCTGTGAGATTTAAAAAGTAAAACACACCACTGATGTCTGGTCAGTGCCCAGGTACCCAGAGGACCCCATAGCACAGACACACGCCGTGACCACAGAACCGCCTCGTGACACGTGCTTGGAGCCTCAGCTGCATACCAGGCCCAGCTGGGCAGGGGCTGCACAGCCGACTGCTTCTCACTGCTTCCAGGGCAGCGCCTCCCCTGGACCTGCTTATCTGTTGGGTTTTGTAGTGTTTTGTGTTGTACTTTGTTCTCAAGGAGCAGAGCAGCTGATGGTCACCGTCCTGACCCCTGAGGCTGGTCGGCAGGTGACCTAACAGATACGCCAGATTGTTCCCCTGAGATCCTGGGACCATCAGCTGCTTTGTGCTGTGTGAGCCTTGTTCCCCTCTGGGGGTGGGGGCAGCTCCGGACCCTGCCCTGAGGGGTCAATGGCAGGGGGCCCACTCACTGACCACCAGCCGGGGTGCCCAGGGCACATGGGCCTTGGTCTCATGTCATCTCTTTGCCTGTGCCTTTTGAAATGGTTTGTTTACTGTCATTTCTATGTCATCTTAAAGCCTAGAAATGAGTAATAAAAGGAGTGAAGCCTTCTGCAGGCCAAGCTGATTGCGCACGAAGCCCAGGCACTGCTCACCTAGAGGGAAGCTCCACGAAAGGGGGCTGCTTCCCACCCTCTGTTCTTAACTGACAGACAATTCCAAACAAGCTGTGTGGGGTGCCAAGTTTCCCAGTGAGGCAGGTCTCACCGGCACAACTATCTTTCTCTCCAGGTCTGGGAAAAAACCCACCAGTATCAGATCCCTAGCAAGGACCTTTCCCTCACAGGGTCGCTGTCCTCTCTTTGGTCTTTTTGGCTATTTTTAGATGCTGCACTGTGCCACGAGGCAGCCACCTGGCTGCAGATGTTGTCACCCTAACCTTGAATTCTTACTGGTGTCCTCTGTGTCAGTACAAAACCCGAGGAAACGCTTCTGCCTTCACCCTGCCTCACGGCAACTGCTGCTTCGCGTCAGAGAGGCTGCGTGGGCCGGAGGGTCCAGCCAACTCCGCCCTGGCGCTCTGGTCTGCACTTTGGTCTCCCAATCGGCTGCCTGTGAGATTTAAAAAGTAAAACACACCACTGATGTCTGGTCAGTGCCCAGGTACCCAGAGGACCCCATAGCACAGACACACGCCGTGACCACAGAACCGCCTCGTGACACGTGCTTGGAGCCTCAGCTGCATACCAGGCCCAGCTGGGCAGGGGCTGCACAGCCGACTGCTTCTCACTGCTTCCAGGGCAGCGCCTCCCCTGGACCTGCTTATCTGTTGGGTTTTGTAGTGTTTTGTGTTGTACTTTGTTCTCAAGGAGCAGAGCAGCTGATGGTCACCGTCCTGACCCCTGAGGCTGGTCGGCAGGTGACCTAACAGATACGCCAGATTGTTCCCCTGAGATCCTGGGACCATCAGCTGCTTTGTGCTGTGTGAGCCTTGTTCCCCTCTGGGGGTGGGGGCAGCTCCGGACCCTGCCCTGAGGGGTCAATGGCAGGGGGCCCACTCACTGACCACCAGCCGGGGTGCCCAGGGCACATGGGCCTTGGTCTCATGTCATCTCTTTGCCTGTGCCTTTTGAAATGGTTTGTTTACTGTCATTTCTATGTCATCTTAAAGCCTAGAAATGAGTAATAAAAGGAGTGAAGCCTTCTGCAGGCCAAGCTGATTGCGCACGAAGCCCAGGCACTGCTCACCTAGAGGGAAGCTCCACGAAAGGGGGCTGCTTCCCACCCTCTGTTCTTAACTGACAGACAATTCCAAACAAGCTGTGTGGGGTGCCAAGTTTCCCAGTGAGGCAGGTCTCACCGGCACAACTATCTTTCTCTCCAGGTCTGGGAAAAAACCCACCAGTATCAGATCCCTAGCAAGGACCTTTCCCTCACAGGGTCGCTGTCCTCTCTTTGGTCTGTGTTGTAATCTGGTAGCTATTTTTAGATGCTTCACTAGACTACAGATGACATGGTTTGGGTGAGAATTCTTTTAAAACGGAGACTTGCAAGGCAGCGTGTTCCACAGCCCATGCGCTCCCTCTGCAGATGACGAAGCAAATCTTGCAGCATCTGATCTGGTCTTTATTGTATGCTCACTGCATCTTATTCTTCCCCAAATCCTTAAGTGCACATGGCTGGAAAACCCATTCCCCTCTGCCCATGCTCGCTGAACGCGCTTCTAGTCCATTTAGCCCCAAGAGTTTTGGGGTTTTAGACGCTTGCCCCTCGAAGCTATCAATGCCCGGCACCCAGGGACGTGGACTGAGGCTTGCAGTCTTTGCTAACGGCCTCCTGTCAGGGTCTTCTTGGCCTGGAAGAGAAAGTACTTTGAATGGGTTGCTTTCAAATTAGATGTAGTTCCAAAGTAAGAAAACTACCACACCAGCAAGCCGTCTTCTGGCATGTAACTTACAAAGAGCCTGGCCATAGCCGTGTGGAAGGGGACTGGGCTGGTTGGGGTACCCGGGACCCTGGGGCTGGGCTCAACCAGCTCTGTGGCCTCAAAGCCACTCACAACCATGCGAGGCAATGTGCAGGGCCACCAGCGAGTCCTGTTTAGTCCTCCCGTTTCTATAGAGGAAACTGAAGGTCAGAGATGCTGAAACACTTGTCCAGGGACCAGCTCACTTTCTGTCTCTTCCTGCAGTCCCACAGCCTAAGGGTCCAGGAAAAATGGTTTGTTTACTGTCATTTCTATGTCATCTTAAAGCCTAGAAATGAGTAATAAAAGGAGTGAAGCCTTCTGCAGGCCAAGCTGATTGCGCACGAAGCCCAGGCACTGCTCACCTAGAGGGAAGCTCCACGAAAGGGGGCTGCTTCCCACCCTCTGTTCTTAACTGACAGACAATTCCAAACAAGCTGTGTGGGGTGCCAAGTTTCCCAGTGAGGCAGGTCTCACCGGCACAACTATCTTTCTCTCCAGGTCTGGGAAAAAACCCACCAGTATCAGATCCCTAGCAAGGACCTTTCCCTCACAGGGTCGCTGTCCTCTCTTTGGTCTGTGTTGTAATCTGGTAGCTATTTTTAGATGCTTCACTAGACTACAGATGACATGGTTTGGGTGAGAATTCTTTTAAAACGGAGACTTGCAAGGCAGCGTGTTCCACAGCCCATGCGCTCCCTCTGCAGATGACGAAGCAAATCTTGCAGCATCTGATCTGGTCTTTATTGTATGCTCACTGCATCTTATTCTTCCCCAAATCCTTAAGTGCACATGGCTGGAAAACCCATTCCCCTCTGCCCATGCTCGCTGAACGCGCTTCTAGTCCATTTAGCCCCAAGAGTTTTGGGGTTTTAGACGCTTGCCCCTCGAAGCTATCAATGCCCGGCACCCAGGGACGTGGACTGAGGCTTGCAGTCTTTGCTAACGGCCTCCTGTCAGGGTCTTCTTGGCCTGGAAGAGAAAGTACTTTGAATGGGTTGCTTTCAAATTAGATGTAGTTCCAAAGTAAGAAAACTACCACACCAGCAAGCCGTCTTCTGGCATGTAACTTACAAAGAGCCTGGCCATAGCCGTGTGGAAGGGGACTGGGCTGGTTGGGGTACCCGGGACCCTGGGGCTGGGCTCAACCAGCTCTGTGGCCTCAAAGCCACTCACAACCATGCGAGGCAATGTGCAGGGCCACCAGCGAGTCCTGTTTAGTCCTCCCGTTTCTATAGAGGAAACTGAAGGTCAGAGATGCTGAAACACTTGTCCAGGGACCAGCTCACTTTCTGTCTCTTCCTGCAGTCCCACAGCCTAAGGGTCCAGGAAAAATGATACATCGGCTCATGTCTTTAGGTGAGAAACCCCCCAGGTTCCCTGTGCTGAGCTTCTAGTGCCTGAGGCCTGCGGTGAGGTCACCCTCAGTGGAAACTGGCAGGAGAGGCAGCAACTCGCTCCCGGGGGCAGGACAACATGACAGAGGCAAAGGAGCGTAAGGAATCATAGATGACTAGATACCTGTAATCCTGACTAATAACCAGAGGCGGGAGAGAAAAGCTGGTGTGGCCCGGAGTGTCTTTATCTTACATGTGAATCCTTCCAGCTGGTGACCACAGAGGGAAGGTTTGTATCTCCCTGAGGGAATGCACTAAGTAAAGCAGGGAAGCTGCCAAGAGGCAGGAAGCAAGGCCAAGCGACGCGTGCATCTCGGATGAAACATGTCAGATCAGAGGTTGGTGACAGGGCCAAGGCTGCATGTCCCGCCACAGTATTGCTAGGAAGGTGCAAAGGGTTCCTTGAGCCCTCCGGGAAATGAGGGATAGTCCTTGCATCCTCAGCCATCCTGGAACGTCAGGAAACTGCCTTGGATTCCCCGAATTCTGCTGAGCTGACCCAACTACGCCCTCTCAGGTCCAGTTCTCAGGAGCAGCAGCTCTGGTGAAGAGAACTAACTGGGCATTGTGGCCCACCCCAGATCCACCAAGTTGAGGGACCCCAGGGCCATGACACCTTGCGCTCCAGCTCAAACCCTTGTGCTAAAGCCTCCTTACAGGCAACCTCCACCCCTCCCCAGAGTCGGAAGAGAAAGTACTTTGAATGGGTTGCTTTCAAATTAGATGTAGTTCCAAAGTAAGAAAACTACCACACCAGCAAGCCGTCTTCTGGCATGTAACTTACAAAGAGCCTGGCCATAGCCGTGTGGAAGGGGACTGGGCTGGTTGGGGTACCCGGGACCCTGGGGCTGGGCTCAACCAGCTCTGTGGCCTCAAAGCCACTCACAACCATGCGAGGCAATGTGCAGGGCCACCAGCGAGTCCTGTTTAGTCCTCCCGTTTCTATAGAGGAAACTGAAGGTCAGAGATGCTGAAACACTTGTCCAGGGACCAGCTCACTTTCTGTCTCTTCCTGCAGTCCCACAGCCTAAGGGTCCAGGAAAAATGATACATCGGCTCATGTCTTTAGGTGAGAAACCCCCCAGGTTCCCTGTGCTGAGCTTCTAGTGCCTGAGGCCTGCGGTGAGGTCACCCTCAGTGGAAACTGGCAGGAGAGGCAGCAACTCGCTCCCGGGGGCAGGACAACATGACAGAGGCAAAGGAGCGTAAGGAATCATAGATGACTAGATACCTGTAATCCTGACTAATAACCAGAGGCGGGAGAGAAAAGCTGGTGTGGCCCGGAGTGTCTTTATCTTACATGTGAATCCTTCCAGCTGGTGACCACAGAGGGAAGGTTTGTATCTCCCTGAGGGAATGCACTAAGTAAAGCAGGGAAGCTGCCAAGAGGCAGGAAGCAAGGCCAAGCGACGCGTGCATCTCGGATGAAACATGTCAGATCAGAGGTTGGTGACAGGGCCAAGGCTGCATGTCCCGCCACAGTATTGCTAGGAAGGTGCAAAGGGTTCCTTGAGCCCTCCGGGAAATGAGGGATAGTCCTTGCATCCTCAGCCATCCTGGAACGTCAGGAAACTGCCTTGGATTCCCCGAATTCTGCTGAGCTGACCCAACTACGCCCTCTCAGGTCCAGTTCTCAGGAGCAGCAGCTCTGGTGAAGAGAACTAACTGGGCATTGTGGCCCACCCCAGATCCACCAAGTTGAGGGACCCCAGGGCCATGACACCTTGCGCTCCAGCTCAAACCCTTGTGCTAAAGCCTCCTTACAGGCAACCTCCACCCCTCCCCAGAGTCTGGAACTCCCTGTCTCAGTTTCCCAGAGAGCCCCTTCCCCAGATCAGGTGTAGGTCTCTTGCAATCCTGCTTCTTTCTCAGCCTTTATGAAAACGCATAAGCGTGACACCGTAATTCTTTACTTGCGCACAGCACTTACTGATTTTCACTGGCATTGCGTTTGATCAGACGGGGATCAGAAAAATGCCACAGCTTAGAAACAGAAGGCACTTGCTACTGAATGGTTAGAAGCAGAACTGAGTCCAGAGTCAAGAAAAGGAACAGACTGTTGTCACAGACCGCTTCTGCACCAGTGAGAACCGGCCAGGATGGATGGGTGGAGGACTTCTCAGTCGCTGTGGCCTTGGTCATGACAACAAACCTAAGATGCACGCCTTGTTGAGTCTCCTTTCACCCTCTGTAGAATGGAGTAGTCGAGCAGGGCGAGTCCGAGTACACAATTGTAACTGTCCACGCACAGCACAAATACAGAACTCTAAGCACCACAGAAAATTAGAGCAGGTGCCAACCCCCCAAGAAAGAGTTCTGCACTGGGGTCTACTCGATTAGGGTGGTGTTCACCCAAGCTGACGGACATTCGCACGCCACCTCCGTGGGGGCGGGGGTCGCGCCGGCTGCTCTAGGGCTGTGCCTCGTCTGAAGCACCTCTTGGCGCCCAACACCGAACCCGGAAGGAAAGAAAGCCGGCAGGCACACGGGACCCTTAGGGTCCCATCCCCGCGCGGAGCCCCTGCCCACCTACCGCCGCAACGAAGCAGCTCCGCAAAGCCTCGAACTCCTGCGCGCACAGATCCTTCCTCAAGCGGCCGCCCGGGGCCGTAGACGCTTGCACGCATTTGCCATAGGCCGCGGCCTAGGGGCGGGACGGGGAAAGGCGAGGGTCGCGGCGGTCCCCGCGCCTGCCGATCACCCGGGCAGACCCCGCCGCCCCGGTCACCACTTCCCCGCCAGCCCGCACCCCGCCCCGCTCGACCCTTCCTGCCCCGCCTGGTGGCTCCGCACCTCGGCCCCACAGGCCGCTAGGCACTCGGGGAAGGCGCGGAGGCGGCTTCGCACGCGGTCCCACACCGCTCCGTTCCCCGACATGAGCGGCTCTCCCAGGCCCCTGTGGGCGCCGCCATCTTAGGGCCAGCCTCTTCCGGCGCCCAAGAGCTGGCTAGGTCGGCACTTCCGCCCACAACCTTTCTAGAGCTTTGTCGTTTGGTCAGGCTTCAGCCCTCCCCTCCGCCTCTCTGGAACCGCTCTTAGTCTCCCAGAACCCCGCAACTGGCTCGCGCGGTGTCATCTGTCATTGTCCTTGGACGTGGCATTGGTTCACGCCCAAACTGTTTCCCCTTGTCGGCCTCAGGCGAGTGATTGGCCCGCGGGGTCAGACTCACGCAGTGATTGGACGGGGCCCGGGCCTGGCGGAAGCGGGCGGGGCCGGAAGGTGACCGGCACCATGGCGGCCACGCCGCCGCTGCGGGCCGCCTGACGGAGGACTTCTCAGTCGCTGTGGCCTTGGTCATGACAACAAACCTAAGATGCACGCCTTGTTGAGTCTCCTTTCACCCTCTGTAGAATGGAGTAGTCGAGCAGGGCGAGTCCGAGTACACAATTGTAACTGTCCACGCACAGCACAAATACAGAACTCTAAGCACCACAGAAAATTAGAGCAGGTGCCAACCCCCCAAGAAAGAGTTCTGCACTGGGGTCTACTCGATTAGGGTGGTGTTCACCCAAGCTGACGGACATTCGCACGCCACCTCCGTGGGGGCGGGGGTCGCGCCGGCTGCTCTAGGGCTGTGCCTCGTCTGAAGCACCTCTTGGCGCCCAACACCGAACCCGGAAGGAAAGAAAGCCGGCAGGCACACGGGACCCTTAGGGTCCCATCCCCGCGCGGAGCCCCTGCCCACCTACCGCCGCAACGAAGCAGCTCCGCAAAGCCTCGAACTCCTGCGCGCACAGATCCTTCCTCAAGCGGCCGCCCGGGGCCGTAGACGCTTGCACGCATTTGCCATAGGCCGCGGCCTAGGGGCGGGACGGGGAAAGGCGAGGGTCGCGGCGGTCCCCGCGCCTGCCGATCACCCGGGCAGACCCCGCCGCCCCGGTCACCACTTCCCCGCCAGCCCGCACCCCGCCCCGCTCGACCCTTCCTGCCCCGCCTGGTGGCTCCGCACCTCGGCCCCACAGGCCGCTAGGCACTCGGGGAAGGCGCGGAGGCGGCTTCGCACGCGGTCCCACACCGCTCCGTTCCCCGACATGAGCGGCTCTCCCAGGCCCCTGTGGGCGCCGCCATCTTAGGGCCAGCCTCTTCCGGCGCCCAAGAGCTGGCTAGGTCGGCACTTCCGCCCACAACCTTTCTAGAGCTTTGTCGTTTGGTCAGGCTTCAGCCCTCCCCTCCGCCTCTCTGGAACCGCTCTTAGTCTCCCAGAACCCCGCAACTGGCTCGCGCGGTGTCATCTGTCATTGTCCTTGGACGTGGCATTGGTTCACGCCCAAACTGTTTCCCCTTGTCGGCCTCAGGCGAGTGATTGGCCCGCGGGGTCAGACTCACGCAGTGATTGGACGGGGCCCGGGCCTGGCGGAAGCGGGGCGGGGCCGGAAGGTGACCGGCACCATGGCGGCCACGCCGCCGCTGCGGGACCGCCTGAGCTTTCTGCACCGGGTGAGTGCCGGCGTCTCCGGCGCCCGCCACGCGCCGCCTCCTGGCCTCCTCCCCGGCCCAAGCCGACCGCCTCCGCGGCTCCGCTCTACCCCGTGGGATCCCCGGCCGCTCCGGCTGCACCCGGGCTCGGCGACCCTCCGGCCCCTCCCACCTCTACTCTAGCTTCTTTTCGCTGCCTTCCAGCCCCTCCAACACCCCAGACCCCTCCTTGTCTCAACGCCTACCCTTCGGCCCCTCCCAAGGCTGGGGGACCCCATAGCACGAACTTGGAGCGGGCAGGTCAAGCCACCCTTGTTGTCAGGTCCACCGGGGACCGTGAGAGCCCTTGAACAAAATCCAAGTTTTTCTGTTTTCTTACCCAAGGTAAAGTAGATTTACAGAGAAAGAAACAGTGACCCCGGACTCTGTCCAAGATAACCAGACACCCGTCCGAAAAGCAGCGGAAAACCTTTTATTAAGTGGTTCAGGCGGTGGAGGAAGCCGTGAACCCACTCCAAAGGGTGCGGAGAGGACTGGGTGTTTTCCAGGCAGGACGGAAGGGGGAAGTTTAAGTGAAAACATTACAGGCGTCCGGGCGGTGTCGGTGGGATACTCCTGCTGTGCTGAGAGCTGGTGTTACAGAAGATAGGGTCCCATCTTCCAGTAGGAACTGAGGGACAGACCCTCTCGAGAGTTCCTGGTGGTTACCTTTCCGGGGGTGGCCTTCAGGTTCTTGAGAAAGACACTCTCAAGTTGTAGGAGGTCTGTGTTCCCAGTTGCAGAAAATGCTTCAGAAACGAGCCTGAACCAGTCTGAAGTTCAAGGTCAAGAGAGGGAGGTGGGGGTCTGTCACCAGGAACAGGCCAGGATGAACTGTAAATTCTGGCACCAGGAGCTTCCACAGGCAGGGGGGGGGGGGGGCGGGGGGATGCTGGATTCACCCTCATGCTGCTAGGAGACTAGTTCTCTTGGAACAGAGGTTCTGCTATGTGCTAAGCATTCTAAGGTTCTGCAGGCCTTTCCAGCTCCCCTCTGGGTCTTGGTGAGCAAAGAGCTTCAGCAGCCTCTTGTAACATTCAGGTGAACCGTGTCTGTGGCCAGCACCTCCCAGAGTGCACCTGGGGTCTCCTGTCTACACTGAGGCTCGCCCCCGCCCCCTAGGTGTGCAGGGATGTGGGAGGGGTGTTTCTGGTATTTATCCCTAGAAATTGTATGTCTTTGTGCCGCGTCAGCTCTTAAAGTAATGCGTTTGTGCTGACAGATAAGAGTGAGACACGCAGCCTGTCAGTTCTTGCTTTGGGCTGTTTCTGTGGGGTCCCTTCTTGGAAGTGGCACTGTGGGCCCATCAGGGTGAACGGTTGTGTCACAGGGGCTTACTCAAGGACTTTTTTTTTGCCAGTTAGTAAGTAGGCATACCGTGAGAGCCCTTGAACAAAATCCAAGTTTTTCTGTTTTCTTACCCAAGGTAAAGTAGATTTACAGAGAAAGAAACAGTGACCCCGGACTCTGTCCAAGATAACCAGACACCCGTCCGAAAAGCAGCGGAAAACCTTTTATTAAGTGGTTCAGGCGGTGGAGGAAGCCGTGAACCCACTCCAAAGGGTGCGGAGAGGACTGGGTGTTTTCCAGGCAGGACGGAAGGGGGAAGTTTAAGTGAAAACATTACAGGCGTCCGGGCGGTGTCGGTGGGATACTCCTGCTGTGCTGAGAGCTGGTGTTACAGAAGATAGGGTCCCATCTTCCAGTAGGAACTGAGGGACAGACCCTCTCGAGAGTTCCTGGTGGTTACCTTTCCGGGGGTGGCCTTCAGGTTCTTGAGAAAGACACTCTCAAGTTGTAGGAGGTCTGTGTTCCCAGTTGCAGAAAATGCTTCAGAAACGAGCCTGAACCAGTCTGAAGTTCAAGGTCAAGAGAGGGAGGTGGGGGTCTGTCACCAGGAACAGGCCAGGATGAACTGTAAATTCTGGCACCAGGAGCTTCCACAGGCAGGTGGTGGGGGCGGCGGGGGGATGCTGGATTCACCCTCATGCTGCTAGGAGACTAGTTCTCTTGGAACAGAGGTTCTGCTATGTGCTAAGCATTCTAAGGTTCTGCAGGCCTTTCCAGCTCCCCTCTGGGTCTTGGTGAGCAAAGAGCTTCAGCAGCCTCTTGTAACATTCAGGTGAACCGTGTCTGTGGCCAGCACCTCCCAGAGTGCACCTGGGGTCTCCTGTCTACACTGAGGCTCGCCCCCGCCCCCTAGGTGTGCAGGGATGTGGGAGGGGTGTTTCTGGTATTTATCCCTAGAAATTGTATGTCTTTGTGCCGCGTCAGCTCTTAAAGTAATGCGTTTGTGCTGACAGATAAGAGTGAGACACGCAGCCTGTCAGTTCTTGCTTTGGGCTGTTTCTGTGGGGTCCCTTCTTGGAAGTGGCACTGTGGGCCCATCAGGGTGAACGGTTGTGTCACAGGGGCTTACTCAAGGACTTTTTTTTTGCCAGTTAGTAAGTAGGCATACTGAAGGCGTTGCGTGGCTGTAGGCCTGGGGCCTCGGGGCCATGCTGAACCATGACCTTTAGGGCCGATCACCATAGAGACCACCACCCATTTCCTTTTCCCAGGCGTTCCTCCCGGCCTCCAGAAGGGAGGCTTCTGCAGGCTCCCTGTGGTCAGGGGGACCATCGCTGTCCTCTCTGGGTCCCCTCACCCAGGGGCACGCCACCTATGAGCTTTGGAAGCTGGTAACACCCAGGATCCCCAAGAACGAGGGCTCCTGTGGCCCCTCTCAGGTGTGGGTGGCCCCTTTGGTGGCCGGGGGTCTTCTGTGTGCCTGGCCACTCACTGTGGGCTGGGCTCTTGACCCCTGTCAGCTCCCAGTTCTCCTGAAGGGAACGTCGGATGACGATGTCCCGTGTCCGGGCTACCTTTTTGAGGAGATCGCCAGTATCCTTCCTTGTGGACACATACGGGACCCTGGAGCTGGGTTTTGGGCTTCTACCCCGAGGGGACCCTGCCTCCTTTCCCATAGCAGCCAGGGACGCGGGCTCTGAAAGCCACTCGACTGATGACAGGAGGCTCAGAGATCCTAGAAGGCCAGTGTTCCTGAAACCGGAACTTGGGATGGCCGCCTTTGGGGGTGGCGGGACACACAGAGGAGTTTGACGGCAGGAAGGCCCAGCTCCTCTCCCTGGCCAGGGCCTCCTACGACCCAGGGTCTGCTCGCCCCTTCCCTAACTGAGCGCCTCCCAGAGATCTCCCACGAGTCCCTGGGCAGCAGCCAGTGCCTCCTGGAGTACCTGCTGAACCGTCTGCACAGCGGCTCTGGCCGCGTGAAGCTCAAGGTGAGTCTAGGAAGTGTCCACGGATCTTCCCGGGGCGAGGTCAGGGCCCCGTCCCGCGGCTGGGGCTGGAGGGGAGGGACGAGCCAGGGGTGTGGGGGAGGGGGCTGTGTCGGGTGGGCCGCCCTTCTGTGGACCCAGCTCTGCCCCCCACGCCTGCTCCCCCAGGTGCTGAAGATCCTGCTGCACCTGTGCGGTCATGGCTCCTCGTCCTTCCTGCTCATCCTTAAGCGAAACCCTGCCTTTATCCAGGAAGCGGCGGGTACGGGCACAGCCCAAGAGGTGCAGGGAGGAAGGTGGCCGGGGCAGGTCTCTACGAATCCGTTAACCTGACCCCACCTCCCCGCCCCATGCCGGTGCTCCCTGCTCTGTGCCCTGTCCATGCGGCCCTCTGGTCCTCCACTCCCAGCTTCTTCCTTTCCCTTCCCTCTCCTCCTGGCCAGGCCAGGCCAGCTCAGCTGGGGGCTTCTCCCAGCCCTCCCTGCACTCAGCCCCAACTCTCCCCCGCGCCACCGCACTGCGTGGAATGACCGGTGTCTGTCTGTGAGCCCCGCTGGGTCTTTGTGGCCTGGACCTTTCCTGTTGTCCCTGCGTTCTGCAGCGGTAGGCGCTCGGCGAGCACCTGCATTGCTGTCCCGCCATGGGCTCCCTCTTCTCTGCAGGGCTGCTCCTCGGGGCCCTAGGAAGCCTTCTGTTCTCAGAAGGGCTGTGGGGGGACGCGACTCGTGAGGCTGTCAGGAGAGGTGGGGACCTGGCCTGTTGCGATCCAGGCCACAGGTGGGTCTGGGGTGGAGCCACCAGGCCAGCGATGTCCCTGCATCTCTCGTTAACAAGGACTTGGGACGTGGTCTGAGGTCTTCTCCTTGGGTAGGACTCACTGAACAGGAAGGCCTTGGCCTTCAGGCCAGAACCCACCTGCCAAGGTCTCCCTGTGAGGGCAGTGCCACGGTGGAGACCCAGTCCTCTGGCCACTGCTTGCTTGAAGAAGACCTTCTGCTGAGTGTGTCCCACCCACCAAGTGCTGGGACTTACGTCCCGCTGCCCCTTGAATCCACTGTCCTCCCTTTGTTGCCGGCACGGCTGAGACCAGGGCCGGTTGGGGCTGCCCGTGGGCCCCGGGCCGCCATGCCAGAGCCTTGGAGACAGGGAGCGGCTTTGGAGTGGGCAGACAATCACTCGGCAGATGCCCAGAGGCGTCTGGGGACTGGGGTGAACTTGTCCCAGCCCAGCTCCTTGAGCTTGCGCTCTGAAGCAGCATGGCTGGTTCATTCTCACCAGCCAGGGGGGCAGAATGGGCCGGTCCTCAGCCCAGGTCACGCAGCTGTGGCCAGTGCCAGGCCTCCTCTGTGTCCTGGTCTCTGAAGAGGGCAGGTGAAGCGGAGCAGGGACCGCCGGCCGTGGTTTTCCGGAGGCACCAAGATCTCGAGCTCCGATCCCTGCCCCCAGGGGACGGGCACCCAGACAGGCTGGGCTGCTAGAGGAGCGGGTGCTGGGGGCAGGAGGGCAAAGAGGACGGCCTGACCTCAGGGCCTGGTGGGGGGTCCCTCGCAACTCCCACAGGGATGGTGGCAGCTGTGGCAGGATTCTGGGGGCAGAGGGATGCCCTGCCCCTGGCTGGTCGCACAAGCCCTAAGGCAGGGAGAGTGCACATGGTTTAATGAAACTGAAGCTCCTCTGATGGGCCACAGCTGAAGCTTTGTGAGCAGGTGCCCTGTCAGGCCCTTAAGAGGAACCTGAGTTCTCCCGTCAGGTCCCTGGAAGCTCTAAGGGTGTTCAGCTGGACAGGAGCCTCCTTAGGTTGCCTCTGGCAGGCCCCTGTGGCAGGGACTCAGGTGAGGGGCGGCCTGGCCGACGGGCCCCCGATGTTTGAATTGCAGTCTCACCGCCAGGGGTGTGGCGAGGGGAGCTGAGGGGCTGTGAGTGCCCAGCCACCCCGAGCCTGGGGACCGTGGTGCCTCTGTGCTTTAGGAAGCCCCATGGACTTGGCTGGGGGGTTGGGCAAGGCCAGGGCCACCGCCCGGGTCACAGGTGGGCTTTGAGGCTCGGCCCCGCCTGGTGGTGGGCATCACCCAGCTCAGCTCTGTTCCCGTCTGTCCCACAGTTTTCGCCGGGCCCCCAGATCCTCTCCATGGGAACAGTTTGTACCAGAAGGTGCGGGCAGCCGCCCAGGTGAGCCGGGGCCCAGGTCACTCCCTGCTCTCCCACTCTTGCTGTGGGGCAGGAGCCCCCCGTGCGGCCCTTAGGAGGAGGAGGGGTGCGGGTGCAGAGCGGAGGGGCAGGCGGAAGGACAAGGTGTGCAGCGGTGCTGAGTGCCCTCTGCCTCGCCTAGGACTTGGGGGCTGCCTTGTACTCGGACGCCTTGTCACCTCCGCCTTCCTCCCAGCCTCCCAGGACCCTGCCTCCTGCAGGTACTCAGGCACGCCCAGCCCAGTCGCCAGGTTCCGCTCTGAGCAGCCTGGAGGCCTCATTTCCCCTCCAAGTATCCGGGGCGGAGGGAGGGGTCCCTCTTGCGGCTGATGGGGGTCTCCCCGCAGGCATGGGCTCTCAGTCCAGGCCCCAGAGCGCACTGCAAGGCTTCGGCTACAGCAGGGAACGGAGTCACACCGGTAAGTACTGCTGGGCTGATGAAGGCGGGGGCTGCTGAGAGGCAAGGGGTGGGTGGGGCGCGCATGCCCTCACTGACTTCCCTCCCGCCTCAGGGCGGGGCAGCTGGCTCCACTTAACTGACAGGTGAGAGACCGGCCGAGGGTCCACCCTGCACTTGGGCTTCTTCAAGGAGCTGAGCGCAGAGGGCCGTGGCCCCGCCTGTGACTGAGGCAACTCAGAGCAGGTGCAGTGCCGGCCCTGCTTGCTGGGAGAGCCCACAGCCCCCGCAGGGCCCCGGGAGCCTCTTGTGGGCTCCGGGCCGCGTCCAGCTGTGTGCTGATCCTTCCAGCCATGGCTCCTAGTCCCCGGCACTGCGGATTCCTGACGTGGGTCTGCCGTGGAGGCCACTTGTTCCTCATTTGGGGGTGACCACCAATCACTCTCCACAGGGCACTCACGTGGAAAAGCCCCCAGCACTGGACGTAAGCACTCCTTAGTGGCCAGGGAGACTATGGTTCTCAGGACAGGCACCTTAAGGGGCCCCCCTGCTCTGATGTGGGGACCCAGGAGGCCCAGGGACACAGCTTTGCTGTAAGCTGCCTTGTGTCCAGGCGCCACGGGGCTGGGACCCACTGAAATGAATTCCCTGCAGAAGATTCCAGAAGGGCCCTGTCCCTCCGTACAGCCTCTGCTCTGACTGTGGCTTGTATCCCAGCCTCCCGGGTCTGGGCATGGAGCAGCCACGGCACCTGATCCTGGGAACACCGGGAAGGAGGGAGAGGGCCGTGCTGTCTCCTCTCTCTCTGGTGCAGGCTCGGCAGGTGCAGCCTTCCTATCCACCATCCAGAAAGCTGCGGGGGTGGTGGCCAGCGCTGTGCGCCCTGGACCTGAGAGCCCCGGCTGCCAGAAGTCCCTTCCACGCGGTGACGCCTACCAGCCTGCCATGACACCTTCAGCCAGCCTCGGCCACCCCGCCTCCGAGAACCCTCTCCCTGTGGCTGGCCCAGGGGCCCGAGGTATCTAGCTGGACTCTTCCTTTCATTGGGGCTCTGGGATTCACCCCCACTGGGCCCTGAGCTTGTTGTCACCTGCTGAGGTCGGGAGGGAGGAACAGGAAAGCAATGCACCCTGGTACAGGCGTGGGCAGGGTGGTAGGAGCCCCACCCTTCCGGTCCTAGGACACCACTCAGAGCCAGCACCTGGGAAGCCCGCAGGGTCACCCGCCCACGAGACTCAAGCTGGTGTGCAACCCTGCCTTGTCCCTACATTGTCCAACGTTTGTCAGTCTCCTCTGGGTGGGAGCTTGGGTGTTACAGCCCCACAGGAGCTGGGATCTGCCCAGGGTCCCATTTGCTCAGACACAGAAGTTTAGAAGGACTTGAGCTGGGACAGGAGTGCCTTCCCAGCTCTCCTGTGTTCACCCAGCTTGCTCTGCAGCCGGTCAGATCAGAAGCCCTCCACCGGGGCCAGGCTCCACAGTGTGTGTATTCTAGCGGAGCCCTGTGAGACAGGGCACGGGGACAGCAGCCCATGACCGCCACCATCCACCCCTCCCAGAAGCACTGTCCCCTTTGCCTGCTTGAAGGGAGGCTGTCCGCACTCACCGGGATGTGAGAACTGCGGTGCTGGGCTCTGGCCCCACTGCCTTGGTGCCGCGTGTCCTCCCTCCCACCTGCCCCTGGTGCCTGGTGCCGCTTCCTGCATTTCTGGGCAGGCGTGTCCCGTGCGGGACCCCCCACCCTGACTCCGCGTAAGGGTGTGCCCCGTTCTGCCCCATCTCCTCTCACCTGGTGTTTCCTGGAGCTGGAGCCCAGTCCACATCTCAGGACCCAGCCCACAGGCCCTCCTGTGGGTCTGCCCATCCAGGGCTCCTGGGATCCGTCTGTGGGATCCGTCTGAGGCCCCCAAGGATCTCGCCCTCCGTCACTGTTTCCTCCGGCAGTGAGACACCGGCCCGGGCAGGCCGGGGGTGGCTGGGATGAGCTGGACAGCAGCCCTGGCTCTCAGGATTCTTCCCAGGAGAACGATGACCTGGGCAAAGCCTCGGACTCAGGTAGTCAGTCGGGCAGTGACAGCCCCTCAGGGGCCAGCCGGGCACCCAGTGATCTGGCAGAAAGGTGAGCCAGCACCCCAGGATGCCCCTCCCTGCCCTGCCCTGATGGGGGAGACGTGACCTGAGAGGGCCTCACTCCTCCTGGCATGGGGCAGCCCGCCCTTTGTCCTGACCCGTGTGCCCTGGCAGGGTCGAGGCTGTGGCCCTGAGTGACTGCCAGCAGGAGATGAGCCTGGTCCGGACTGTGACCCAGGGGCCACACACCTTCCTGAGCCGAGAGGAGGTGCAGCACTTCATCAAAGAGTGAGCCCCCCCCCCGTTCCAGGCCCCCACCCTGCACGCCACCCCCACCCCTGGCCCCGGCGTTACAGCCCCACAGGAGCTGGGATCTGCCCAGGGTCCCATTTGCTCAGACACAGAAGTTTAGAAGGACTTGAGCTGGGACAGGAGTGCCTTCCCAGCTCTCCTGTGTTCACCCAGCTTGCTCTGCAGCCGGTCAGATCAGAAGCCCTCCACCGGGGCCAGGCTCCACAGTGTGTGTATTCTAGCGGAGCCCTGTGAGACAGGGCACGGGGACAGCAGCCCATGACCGCCACCATCCACCCCTCCCAGAAGCACTGTCCCCTTTGCCTGCTTGAAGGGAGGCTGTCCGCACTCACCGGGATGTGAGAACTGCGGTGCTGGGCTCTGGCCCCACTGCCTTGGTGCCGCGTGTCCTCCCTCCCACCTGCCCCTGGTGCCTGGTGCCGCTTCCTGCATTTCTGGGCAGGCGTGTCCCGTGCGGGACCCCCCACCCTGACTCCGCGTAAGGGTGTGCCCCGTTCTGCCCCATCTCCTCTCACCTGGTGTTTCCTGGAGCTGGAGCCCAGTCCACATCTCAGGACCCAGCCCACAGGCCCTCCTGTGGGTCTGCCCATCCAGGGCTCCTGGGATCCGTCTGTGGGATCCGTCTGAGGCCCCCAAGGATCTCGCCCTCCGTCACTGTTTCCTCCGGCAGTGAGACACCGGCCCGGGCAGGCCGGGGGTGGCTGGGATGAGCTGGACAGCAGCCCTGGCTCTCAGGATTCTTCCCAGGAGAACGATGACCTGGGCAAAGCCTCGGACTCAGGTAGTCAGTCGGGCAGTGACAGCCCCTCAGGGGCCAGCCGGGCACCCAGTGATCTGGCAGAAAGGTGAGCCAGCACCCCAGGATGCCCCTCCCTGCCCTGCCCTGATGGGGGAGACGTGACCTGAGAGGGCCTCACTCCTCCTGGCATGGGGCAGCCCGCCCTTTGTCCTGACCCGTGTGCCCCTGGCAGGGTCGAGGCTGTGGCCCTGAGTGACTGCCAGCAGGAGATGAGCCTGGTCCGGACTGTGACCCAGGGGCCACACACCTTCCTGAGCCGAGAGGAGGTGCAGCACTTCATCAAAGAGTGAGCCCCCACCCCGTTCCAGGCCCCCACCCCCCTGCACGCCACCCCCACCCCTGGCCCCGGCCCTGCGTGCGCGCTGCTTGCCCCGCGGCCCCAGCCCCGTGCTCCCTTCGTGCAGGTGTGGACTCCTCAACTGTGAGGCTGTGCTGGAGCTGCTCATCCGCCACCTGGGGGCGGCCGGCGAGCGTGCGCAGATGGTGAGGAGGGCGGCGGGCAGGGCTCTGCCCGGGGAGACGGTGGTGGGGCGACTGGGATTCCAGTCCACTGCCTGCTGTGGCCGAGGCGGGGGAGAGCCCGTCATGCGGGCCTCCCCAGGGGTGGCCCACTGACTCAAGCCCACCTACCCCGCAGAGAGCCCTGGGCGCCATCGCCTCCCTCGGGTGCACCGACCTGCTCTCCCAGGAGCGAGTCCTGCTGCTCGCCCGGCCTCGGCTGCAGGAGCTCAGCGCGGGCAGCCCTGGACCTGTGACCAACAAGGCCACCAAGGTGGGCAGCCTCGGGCTCAGAGGAGCAGGTGCAGGACACCCCAGCAGTCCTGCACCGTCCCCCTGGTCCCCCTGCCTTCTCTAGACACGCCCCCCTCCCGTCCCTGCTGCTGGGACAGGCTGTGCCCTTAGAACAGCAGTCCGGGGCCTGGCCTTTTCCCATGCCTGGGGTCCCCTCACTCCCCTGCCCTCCTTCCCAGCAACTCTGCCTTTTTGGTAGCTACCTGTCCCTCCTGGCCTGTCTCTTGCGGGAAGCCCTCCACCTGTGGGAAGCCCTCCTTGACTGCTTGGATGTTTCTCCCCCTCTGCTCTGCGCTCTGTGTCGCAGTTCATGGGTCTAAGCTCTGCTCCCACATCCCCTGCTCTGGGAAGGCCGAAATGGTTCTGTTTGTCTGAGTCCTCTCCCGACTGATGAATGTGGGGAGGCCACCTGCAGTCTTCTCTGCACCCCACCCCTCCATTGGCCTCCCTCAGCTTCTGGTTTTCTCTGTGGCAGCTGAAAGTTCAGATTCCTGTTACCTGTCCCTAAACTGCCCTTCATCAAAGCACTAGTGAACTTGCCACTGTTTGTGGGCACACCATGGTGTTTCTAAAACCAGGGAAGGAGCCAGGAGTCCCACGGTCAAAAATGACCCGTCGGGGAAGGTTTAGACTCCTCTGTTCCCTCCTCGTGTGTCTGGTTCTTGAGGGGCACGTGTGTCTGGTTCTTGAGGGGCACTTGGCCAGAAGGGAACGCTCTCCCACTCTGGCAGCAGCTTGATGTGGGGGGCGAGTCACTTGGCCAGAAGGGAACGCTCTCCCACTCTGGCAGCAACTTGATGTGGGGGGCGAGTGTCTGTGTGCCAGCCGGTGGGACGCACTGCCTGGGTGTCACGGGAGAATGGTTGTGAGCAGTCAGTGGCTGTGTCCCGTGTGATTCCTGGAGAATCACAAGCACCCTCACCAGGTCCCCTTGTCTTTCCTGTTCAGATCCTGAGACACTTCGAAGCCTCCTGCCGACAGTGGCCCCCTGCCCGGAGGTCCCCAGCTGAGCCTGGCCCTGCAGCCGCCTGTGTGGGCCCGTCAGACCTGCTGACCGATGCCCTGCCTTTCACTGGGGCCCAGGCCTTCCTGCAGCCTCTGAGTTCAGCTCTCTTTTCGCCCAAGGGCACTGCTCCCCCATCGGAGCTGCAGCCCAGCCCTGTGCCCGCAACTTCCCTGGACGGCTGCCCCCTTCCTGGGGATGCCAGGGAGGCCGAGACCAGACTGGCAGGCTCCAGAGACCAGGGGGCTGCATCTGAGCAGGGCCTGCCCTGCACAGGCTCCCAAAAGGGAGGGCCAGACGTTGCCCTGGGCACCTCTGACAGCTGCAGCTCCTTATTTGCTGGCATGGACCTGGTGGCCTGTCCCCGCCTGGTGGGGGCTGGGACTGCCGCGGGGGAGCCCCTCCCAGCTCACCAGGCTCCCCGGACGTTGTCACCGAGGGTGGCAGCGCAGGAGCCTTCCGTGTCTGAGCCGTCAGCTTTCGCATTCTTAAACTCATGACCGTGTCAGCCTGGACCACATGCAGTCTGTGTTCCCGGGCCTGTGAGATCTAGGGTCCTGTGACTTTGTGCTATCCCCTAGACCCACAGACCCCAGTTTCCTGCAGGTCTCTGTGGTTGGCCCTCACCCTCCCCTGGCCTCTGCCCCTCACCCACGGAGGCCTTGGTGTGGACAGCCACGCAGTCAGGCAAGCTCAGGGTGGAGAGACCACGTAGTGATGAGAATGGCCAACCAGGTGATGTTTTAGGAGTCCACAAACCAGCCAGAGTCAGACCAGCACTGCGGAAGAAGGTGCCCCAACGTTGCCCCTAAGATGTGTTCCCTGTTTTTCTGCTGGGAGGCAGGACCCCCTCCTACAGCCTGCCGCGTGGGTTTGATGGCCCGGAAACTGTCTCGAGCAGCCTATAGGACCATGCAGAGAGGGCAGGACAGTCACAGAGGAGCTGAGACTGGCCAGCGGCTGGCCCTGGGCTGCCGGGTGTCCCACCTCATGACCATCTGGTCTGGCGGGAGGAGCATTCCATCCCCTTCTCCCATCTGCCAGGGGGATCGGAAGGGAGGGCAGTGGGGCAGACGGCATGACGTGGCCTGCCCAAAGGGCACTGACGGTGAGCTCACGGGAGGGGAGGCCTAGTGACCGAGCTTGGAGACCACACACCCTTGGCCCCTGCCCGGAGTCCAGCGCTGGCCCCGGGGGTCAGACCTGCTGACCGATGCCCTGCCTTTCACTGGGGCCCAGGCCTTCCTGCAGCCTCTGAGTTCAGCTCTCTTTTCGCCCAAGGGCACTGCTCCCCCATCGGAGCTGCAGCCCAGCCCTGTGCCCGCAACTTCCCTGGACGGCTGCCCCCTTCCTGGGGATGCCAGGGAGGCCGAGACCAGACTGGCAGGCTCCAGAGACCAGGGGGCTGCATCTGAGCAGGGCCTGCCCTGCACAGGCTCCCAAAAGGGAGGGCCAGACGTTGCCCTGGGCACCTCTGACAGCTGCAGCTCCTTATTTGCTGGCATGGACCTGGTGGCCTGTCCCCGCCTGGTGGGGGCTGGGACTGCCGCGGGGGAGCCCCTCCCAGCTCACCAGGCTCCCCGGACGTTGTCACCGAGGGTGGCAGCGCAGGAGCCTTCCGTGTCTGAGCCGTCAGCTTTCGCATTCTTAAACTCATGACCGTGTCAGCCTGGACCACATGCAGTCTGTGTTCCCGGGCCTGTGAGATCTAGGGTCCTGTGACTTTGTGCTATCCCCTAGACCCACAGACCCCAGTTTCCTGCAGGTCTCTGTGGTTGGCCCTCACCCTCCCCTGGCCTCTGCCCCTCACCCACGGAGGCCTTGGTGTGGACAGCCACGCAGTCAGGCAAGCTCAGGGTGGAGAGACCACGTAGTGATGAGAATGGCCAACCAGGTGATGTTTTAGGAGTCCACAAACCAGCCAGAGTCAGACCAGCACTGCGGGAAGAAGGTGCCCCAACGTTGCCCCTAAGATGTGTTCCCTGTTTTTCTGCTGGGAGGCAGGACCCCCTCCTACAGCCTGCCGCGTGGGTTTGATGGCCCGGAAACTGTCTCGAGCAGCCTATAGGACCATGCAGAGAGGGCAGGACAGTCACAGAGGAGCTGAGACTGGCCAGCGGCTGGCCCTGGGCTGCCGGGTGTCCCACCTCATGACCATCTGGTCTGGCGGGAGGAGCATTCCATCCCCTTCTCCCATCTGCCAGGGGGATCGGAAGGGAGGGCAGTGGGGCAGACGGCATGACGTGGCCTGCCCAAAGGGCACTGACGGTGAGCTCACGGGAGGGGAGGCCTAGTGACCGAGCTTGGAGACCACACACCCCTTGGAACTGTCATCCTGGGGCCCTGGGGCCCTCATGGGTACACAGGAGGCCACCAGGGGAACACAGGGCTGATTTGCAGGCTGAGCCCAGGGCCACTTCTGCCATCCTCCCACCCCCTCCCTGCTGTCTCCTTGGTCAGAGACTGGCCATTTGGACTTGAATTCCTGTAGCGGCAGGCAGGCAAGCACAGGGCCTTGCAGGCACTGACCTCAGGGTCCCCTGGGGGAACCCCTGCCTTCCTGGCTCTCAGAAAAAAGCAGTTTTTTGGGAGTGGATTTGGGGCCACTGCTTGGATCTTTGTTTTTCTGCACAGATCCCTCCATCCAGGTAAGGGGGTTATTCTAAGCAACCCCGCACCTTCTCCATCAGGGTTAGGGTTGGGATAGGGTTAGGGAAGCAGCGGGTCCTGTGTGAGTGTCAGCTCCCCTGTGCTGTGACCTCTGCCTGCGGTCTGTACCGCTACCTCCGAGCTAGGGCTGTGGTCCCTCTGGGAAGAACTGGGGACAGTCTGGGATCACACGTCCCACATAAACACTGCTGTTCACATGAAGCTGCACTGATTGCTTTTTTATTTTCCGTCTCTCTCTGTGTGTGTGAGAGAGGGAGAGATGGCATTAAGGGGCACAGATGGAGACCTGTAAAAGCAGGGACAGGTGTCAGTTCTTAGATGTTTGGAAGGACTCCCAGTGGAACTGTCTTATCCTGTAATTTTCTTAATTGCAAAGTTTCTACGGATGAAATTCAGTCTCTTAAGTACATGTAGGATTGTTTGGGGGATCTGTTTCCTCATAATGAGTTTCAGTAATTTGTGTCTTTCAGGGAATTGGTCCATTCCAAATATGGCTTTAGTTTTTCCAGCCTCCTTGCCTTATTCTTCCAGTTTCTATTGTGTTCCACCTTCCATTTCTGATATTGGTAATTTTTCTCCTTTTTTGGTTAGCCTGATTAGAAGTTTATTAATAGTATTGACCTTTTCAAAGAACTAACATTTGATTTTGCTTTTCCTACTGGTTTTATGTTTTCTGTTTCATTGACTTCTGCTATTTATTATTTCATTCCTTCTGCTGTGGATGTTTTTTTCTTTTTCTAGCTTTTTTAAAGGTGGGCTAAGATTATTGATGCGAGACCCTTATTCTTCTCTAATATAAACACTTAAAATTTTTTATTTTATTTTTGGGGCTTCCCTGGTAGTTCAGTGGTGAAGAGCTTGCCTGCCAACGCAGGAAACACTAGTTCGATCCCTGATCCGGGAAGATCCCACATGCTGTGGAGCAACTAAGCCCGTGAGCCACAACTGTGGAGCCTGTGCTCTAGAGCCTTGGAGCTGCAACTATGGAAGCCCGTGTGCCCTAGAGCACGAGTTCCACAAGAGAAGTCACTGCAACAAGAAGGCTGCTCACCTCAGCTAGAGAGTAGCCCCCACTCTGTGCAACTAGAGAAGAGCATGCAGCAGCAGTGAAAACCCAGAATAGCCAAAAATAAATAAATTTTTATTTTACTTGGTTGCACTAGGGCTTCATTGCTGCGTGCAGGCTTTCTCTAGTTGCAGAGAGTGGGGGCTACTCCTCGCAGTACATGGGCTTTTCATTGAGTTGGCCTTTCTTATTGAAAAGCATAGGCTCTGGGGGCACCGGCTTCAGTAGTTGCAGAACGTGGACTCAGTCATTGGGGCTTTCAGGCTTTAGAGAGCAGGCTCAGTAGTTGTGATTCATGGACTTAGTTGCTGAGTGGCACGTGGAATCTTCCCAGACCAGGGATCAAACGCACGTCTCCTGCATTGGCAGACAGATTCTTATCCATTGTACCACCAGAGAAGTCCTGTTAGCAAGACCGGAAGCATCGCAGAGAGGAGGGTGCTTTCCTTGTGAAGGGATCACAACTGGGGGAAGCCTGGTTCCCAAGTAGTGCGCTCGGTGTGCCTGGTCCCCTGCGCCCTGGGAAGGATGCATAGTACAAATAGGCCGACACGCAGGATGCAGGGAGGAGACCCTGCCAGCAGGGCCTGTGGTCTGGACATGCGAAACAATAGGAAATAACCTCAAGCTGGCGGTGTGGGGTGGAGGTGGGGGATAAGAACTTTGGAGCAGGAGGCAAAAAAAAGATTGTCAAGCTAGAAAAGGGACAACGGCACCAACGCCCAGTCTTGGGTGTGTGGAGGGGAGCCGGCATTAGGCGTGGATATAGGTGTCGGGGCGGCCCAAGGATGGGCCCCCTGTTGATGGCTTCACGATTCCCCCAGGGTGGACCTCCCTGGGACTCGCAGGTCTGGACCCCAAAACGTAGCTTTCAGGGGGTAACGGGACCCACAGGTCCACTCGGGTCTCAGCATGGAGGGAGCCGTGAGAGCCCAAGGAGAGCGTGGGATCCGCAGGATGGCAGGGAAGCCAGGCGAGCGACGCGGGAATCCTGGGACCGTGTGGGAGCCAAGGAGACTGGCTGGGCCCAGGGGTAAGGAGAAGCGCGGAACTACCACGCGCGCTCCACGGCCCTCCCCACGCACCGCCCCTTTCTCCTCGCCCACGCCTCCTCAGAGACTCCGCCCAGGGCCCGCCCCTCCTTAGCTGAGACCCCGCCTCCCGCAGCCGCATCCAATCGGCTGCCCGCCGCCACCAACGGCCTCCAGCTCTGTGCGGCTCCTCCCACGCTTGAACTTCCCAAAGGACAGCCGAGCGGCCCAATGAGCTCCCGGGACGTCCGGCGCGGGCGGCCGGAAGGCCAATCCAGGAAGGGCGCGGGCAGGAAAGGCGGGCCTCCGTGACGGACGGGGAGGAGGTGCCAGGCTGCTTGCTGGTTGCTAGTTGCCGCGGCTCGTCCGAGAGCTTCATTGTCACTGGGCCTCGGAGTCAGCGTGGGGGCCGGGGACGCGAGGGCGCGACGTCCCGAGGTCGTCGGCCCGAAGCCTGGGCCCCCCATGTCTCAAGTGGGGGCGCCCCGCGTACCCCTGGCCGTTCAGGTCCACAGGCCCCGAGTTCCAGGCCTGAGCCGCGCAGGTGAGAGGGTCCCTGTGCTGTTGGGGTTGCCCGCTCGGGCAACTGGGGTGGCCCACGCAGGTTAGGGGGCCCTGGCCCGCGGAGGGAGGGGCACCCCGGGCTGTGCCGGTCCCAGGGGGAACGTGCCAGTGCGTGGGGCCTCGGGCCAGGGAGAGGCGGCTCGTGCCGGGCAGGGCGTCCGCGTGCCGGGGAGGTGGTCCTGGGCCTGCCCAGGTAGGAGGCCAGCGCCGAGAGGGGGCCTGGCGCGCGCGCACAGGTGAAGAGGTCCACGCAGGCGTGTGTGTCTAGGGGGGCCATCCTTGGGCAGCTGAGGGTGCCCAGATAAGGGGAAGGTGCAGGTGAGCCCCTACACAGGGGAGGAGGAGCCCGTGCCCCACGGCTGGTGAGCTCCGACCCTGTGGGGTCCCGGCAGCAGTCCCCGGGGACGTGGGGAGCTGCCCACGGGGACGCTGCCCGGCTTTCTGAGGGTCCAGCCCGAGGTTCTGGACCCCCACGTCCAGGTCCTGGGAGGGACCCCCCTGTAGGCAAGATCTGGCCTGGAGGGTTCCCCTGAGAGGCTGTGTTTCTCGTCGCAGAGCCCCGCACAGCCCTCGCTCCTGCCGTGGGCCCGCCCGGGTCCCGCCGGGCGTGACAGGTGCCCCGGCGGTGGAGGGTGTTCATTTCACTCACACAGCCGCGCGCACAGAGCCGAGGACGCGGGCCTGGTGAGTGCCAGGGACAGCCGCTGTCCTCGCCCTGGAGAGCAGGGGCCAGAGCCTCTGCCGTGAGTTTGGGGCTGAAGGAGGCTGCGGCGCTGACCCCGGGGGATGCCCGCTGGCCCGCCGGAGTCCTCTGTGGCCTGGGGGGCGGCGCACCTTCCTCTCTGGTCACGCTTGGTGCCGGCTCTGGTCTTCACTTCTGTTGCCTGAGCACCTGCCATGTGCCAGGTTCTGGGGCTTGCAGGGTCCCCACCCTTGTGGCCCTGACATTCTTTTTTTTTGTTGTTCTTTATTTATGTATGTATACATATATTTTTTTTAACTTTGGCCTCTTTTATTGATTTTTTCTTTATTTATTTCTTTTAAAAAATTTTTTTAAACCTTTATTTTGCTTTTAACTTTTACAGAGTTTTGTTGTTTACAGATATGTATGTTCCCAGATTAGTCATATGTATATCCCCCCTTCCCACCCCTCCCAACCATCACACAGCACCCTTGAAGGATCCCCTTTTCTCACAGAGCAATGACTAGAGTGATTTTCTTCACTTATGATAGTACAGGCCTTCTTGCTGCTTCCTTTACGCCTCCCACCTTCTGTTCCTTCCCCACAATGTCCATATGTCCACTGTCCATGTCTGTCTTTCTGTCACTTCACTGTGTGTGCCATCATCACCATCCTACTAGACTCCATATATATGTGTTAATATACTGTATTTGTCCTTCTCTTTCTGACTGACTTCACTTTTGATGGTACGTTCTAGATCCAGCCACCTCATTAGGGCTGATTCTTCTGCATTTCTCTTTACAGCTGTGTAGTATTCCATTGTATGTATGTGCCAGAGCTTTTGGATCCATTCATTCGTCGATGTGGCCCTGACATTCTTACGAGGGCATCAGGCGGTGCACAGGCCAATCTGGGTGGGCACGTGGCCCAGTGAAGAAGAGTGAAGCAGGATGAGGAGTCACAGGGACAGGCACCCCTCTGAGAGAAGAGGGGGTGCTCGTAACATCCCAGGGAAGGTCTCAGGCAGAGGGGTGTTAGGCCTGTGGGCTTTATTCTCCCCGCCTGGGTGTCCCATGAGCCTGATCTGAGACCCTGTTCAGAAAGATCAGCGGCCTCTGCCACGTGGGGAGGGGCTGGGCTGGCCAGGCCGGGCTGGAGGAGCAGCTGCTGTGGTTGTTGGAGGAGGTGGGGGCTTAGACGGGGGTCGTGGAGGCAGGTGACTGACGGAGAGGGGCACTGGCTGGGTGGCTGCGGGAGCGGCTTCAGAGGTGAGTAGGGGAAGAGGTCAGGATGAGACCCGAATCTTTGGTCTGAGCTGCTTTCCGAAAATGCCCACCAGGGAGAGGCATCTGGAGACGGCAGTCAGGAGCCTGGGTCTAAGGTGCAGGTGGTCCGTGGTCAGCTAAGTTGGGAACTAGAGGGCAGCGGGGTGGGAGTATGCCTGTGGGAACTGGCAATGCGAAAATGGTGTTTAATGCCAGGAGGCCAGAGGCCGTCCCCCAGGATGGAAGGGAGAGGGCCAGGGCTGAGCGCTCGGATGGGGAAGGGCCAGTCAGGGTCACTGTGGAGGCGCCCTCCCTAGGAGGGGAGGAGGGGAACCAGGACATGAGAGCCGATGCTGCAATCCAGGAGCTTGTGGGTATTCTGGATGGTTTTCAGGAGATGGGGCTGTTCCATGGCCAGATGAGTTTGGGGGCCCTGACAAATCCCAATTTGAATATTACCTGTGGGGTGCTTACTACAGGCCAGCCTCATGGCCGTCTTGTCTGAACCTCATGATAAGCCTGTGAGGCAGCACTTTTAAAGGCCCATTTTACAGATGAGGAACACAGGCCCAGGTGGGTGGAGTACCTGTCATGGGACGGGGGCTCAACAGCCATGAATGTGGCAGCCCAGGGTCCCCCTGGCAGTGTCCCTTCAGGGAGGGTCATCTTGACCCCTGGAGGCTGTCCTTTTGCTGTTCTCTGCTACTCGCTTCTGCTCCTGATACAGAGATGATCACCCAGCAAGGAGGACGGTGGGCATGGCAGGCTTCTGGGGAGCTGGGCAGAAGGCAGACGCAGGTGCTCGGGCCCCCGCGGCCCGACTTGAGGCAGTGTGTGCACCCCCTGATTCCCCAGAGGATGCCTTCTCACGTCCCTTCTCTTCTCAGGGCCTCTTGTCCATCATGAAAGGCTCCAGGGCCCTCAGCGGCCGTGAGAGCAGCCCAGAAGGCATGGACCTGAGTCTAACAGGCCTCCCTCCACCCCTGAACCGGCGCCCCAATAGTGCCTCCACCACCAAGCCCATCAGCCGCTCCATCTCCGCGGTCACTGGGAGTGAGCCACGGAGGAAGACGCCGGTGAGTGTGGGCGCCAGGCATCAGGCTGCCCAGGGCTCCTGCCTCGGGATGGTGTTCCGACCCCTGGGTAAGCTCCACACCTCAGCAGGCACTTTCCATGTTTCCATTCATCCCTGGAGCTGTCCTGGGGCAGGAAGGGAGAGAAGGGAGCTGACTCGTCCAGAGGTCTCTGCCAGGGTCAGCTGGCCCCAGGGAGACCTAGATCTTGCCAGCACCAAGCCCTCTGGCCTTCCTGTTACAGCAGCGCTTGGATTCGTTAGATTCGTCTGTAAATGGGGTTGATGTGAGGGGAGGAGGACCTCCTGTGGCCTCGGTGATACGGCAGAGTAAGGCAGGGCAGGGCAGGCGGCAGCCGGGCAACAGCAGGAACTTTGGGATGTGAGCTGCTGTGGGGGGTGAGCAGCCAGGCTCGTTGGTGAGAAGGTGATGAGGAGGATGGTAACCTGAGCAGACCTCACCTGCTTCCCTTGGACCTTCCGCCTGCCAGGAGTGAGGCACTCCACTTCATGGGAGAGGCCAAGGACCTACCCCGCCTCAGCAGGGCAAACCCAGCACCCCGTGGTATTCCCCTGCTCCCCTGTCTGTGTGTGATGCGTGAGAGCCTTTTTCTGAATCTGTGTCCAAGCCCAGCCTGGCCCTGAGTGGACTCACAAGGGTCTGAAAACTTGGCCACGTGGTCAGTTGCTTCTCTCCTTTTTTTTGCAGGAGAACGCAGGCCCCGGAGGCTCCCGGGCCATCAACAACCTTCGCAGATCTAACAGTGCCACGCAGGTCAACCAGCCACACACCAAGCAAGCCTGGTCTGGCCCGGTCAGGTAACCTCTGACCCCTCAAGTTCTCTCGTCCTGCTCTCTCCTACCTCGGTCAGTCCTCCAGCGTCAATGGCGTGAGCACTGGCCGGACAGAGGGGCTAGCGCTGGGCAAGGCAGGCAGAATGAGTCTTGGCCTGTCATTTCCTACGCAGAGTGGTGGACCTGAAGGACACTGTCCACCTGCCTGCTTCTCTCCCTTGTCCGTTCCCTGTGGGTGTCATGGTGGCCACAGGACAGGGTGCGAGCACCTCTTTCAAGCTTGGTTGCGAGTTCAAGGCTGAGAAGTGATATTTAATGTGGTGGGCTTGGGAGCAGGAGTTCCCGTTGGTGACTTGGCCCCTCCTGTCCCCTTGTAAGACGAGTTCCCATCTGGGTTCCTGGAGCCGGCTCCCAGGCCCAGTGACTGACCTTGCTCACCATCCTCTCTGTGACACAGGCTGGCGGAGCCCACAGACTTCCTGACGCTCTTTGAGGGTAGCCCCAGTGGAAGAAAGAGGCCAGCCAGTCTGAGCAAAGCTTCCAGTGAGAAGGGAGCTACGTTGAATGTGCTGGTGAGGCTGCGGCTGAGCTGAACGGACAGGCCATCAGGCTGCTCTCATCCTTTGGGAGTGATGCCTAGTCCTGGCTTAGTTCTCACTGCCCCTGCAGGGTGGGCTGGTCGGGGGCAGGAAGCATCAGTGTTAGCCAGCTTTGACACAGTGGTCAACATGAGGAGGAGCAAAGACCGTCCTGACTCCTGGGTCGTCTCATAGCTCACCGTGCAGGAGGCAGTAGGGCAGGCCCGGGGCCCCGTGTCAGATGCATGTGCGGTGGGGTCACGGCTGTTGCCTGTGTGTGCTATCAGGATGATCGGCCCAGAACCTTCACCATGCCACCCGATGCCCAGGGTCCTGGCTCCCTGGATGTGCTGGTGGGCTCGCGGAGGAGAGAGTGCACGGTGACTCTGGCCCCCAACTTCACCGCCAACAACAGGTGGGCCGGCCGTATCTTCACACCTTGGTTTCTGCTTGGCAGACCTCTCTGTGGAGCTTCCCAGGTCCCAAGAAGGGCCCACACAACTTTGGGTGTGGTGGCCATGGACGGGACACTGAGACAGGGCCACAGTGAGCCCTGGCACCAACGGGGGATTCGTGGGTCCTTCCCAGAGTCTGATGCCACCCCTACTTCCGCCCCCGCCTCTCCTGACAGGAGCAACAAGGGTGCCGTGGGCAACTGCGTCACCACCATGGTGCACAACCACTACACCCCCTCGGAGAAGGCGCTGCCGCCCCCCAAGAGCTCCAACCACTTGGCTCCCTCCCTCAAGTAAGGCCCTGGCTCCAGCCTCACACGATGCACAGCCTGGGCTACACAGGCGAGCCCGAGCTGATCTTGGCTTAGGGTTCCACTGGGGAAGCTGCAACTGCCCCGCAACTCACCGGCCCCCAGCTGAGACCAAAGCCAAGGGGATCTTGAGCAGGGCTGAACTGAGCAGAGCAGCCCCTAGCCTGTCACCCTCCCGTCCACCACACAGTGTGCTCAGGTCAGGGACGGTCTATGGGTGTCCCAAGTCACCATTCAGCTCTGGGATCCAGACATTTGAGACCTTTTTGCTGTTTTAATTGTGGTGCCCTTTAACTCTGGGTGCCACCAGGTGGGCCTTTGTGGAGTAGTGGGTGACTGTAGGAATGGGCAGAAGTCAGAACAGGACCTCACCTGCTCATGGTAACCTAAGACCCTGGGACAAGGCCAAGGCAGATCCCACAGCCAGAGCCATCCCCTGGGGGCTGGAAGAGGGGGCCCGGCCAGGAGGCCATGAACCTTTCTTTGCTCTCCTTGTCAGCAACATCATCAAGGCAGCTACGGACGAGGGCGAGGGGAGCAGCCTCGGGAAGCCACAGAAGAACGTGGCCCGCAGCAACCATGTGGTCCAGAATAACTCAGGGGGTGCTGCTGGCCTGCTCAGACAGAAGGAAGTGACCGAGGAGGAAGCTGAGAGGTGACCACGGGTGGGGCTGGGAGGAGGCCTGAGGTGCCAGGGAAAGAAATGTCCATTTAAGAATTGTGTTAGGGCTTCCCTGGTGTTCCAGTGGGTAAAGAGGAACACCCCTGGAAATGCAGGGGGCACTGGTTCAATCACTGGCCCAGGAAGATTCCACGTGCTGCAGAGCGGCTGGACGGGTGTGTCTAATTACAAACCAGCGCTCTAGAGCGCATGCACCTCGAGCTGGTGCTCTGCAATAAGAATGGCCACTGCAATGAGAGGCCCACACAGGCCAAGGAATAAAGATGAATGAAAATATATGAATGATGACTTAGAGGCAAAAAATAATAATAATAACCACAAAAAAAGGATTGTCTTAAACAAATCAAAAAATAAGAATTGTTTTAAGATATGTAGGCTGAAAAGATTACACATTGTATGATTCTCTCTTTTTTTTTTTCGGCCACTTTTATTGGTTTTTCATTTATTTATTTTCATCCATCATTGTTCTTTGGCCTGTGTGGACCTCCCATCACAGTGGCCTCGCTTGTCGTAGAGCACCGGCTCTGGGCGCATGTGCTCCAGAGCTCCGGCTCAGTAGTTGGACACATCTGTCCAGCCACTCCGCGACGTGTGGGATCCTGCCAGGCCAGGGGTGGAACCGGCGCCCCTTGCACTGCAAGGTGGTGTCCTTACCCACTGGACCACCAGGGAAGCCCTGTACAATTCTCTTTATACTAAACATCGAAAAAGGGAAATCCACAGAGTCAGAAAATAGAATGGTGGGGTTTTTGGGATCAGGGGAAACATTCTAGAACTGGATCACACTGGTGGTCATACAACTCAAAATTCACTACAAATTGTTGAAATGGGTGAATTTTATAAATATATAAACTATACCTTAATAAAACTGTTAAGTAAAAAAAGTATTAAATATAAAGAAGATATGAAGCTGAAAAATTCAGAATACTCGTGGGACTGCCATTAGAATCTTGCCCCAGGAGAGGGCGGAGTGTGGGCGTGCTGGGATCTTCTGCTGTGGCTGCAGGTCTGGGACGTTGTGCCTGGTCAGGAGCCACTTCGTGATCAGAGCCTGGGCTTTTGAGAGCTTCATCTGGCTGAGCGGCACCACTGCTGTCCCAAAGGAGCTCAGGACCAGGCCCATGAAATGAGCAAGTGGGAGGAGCTGGGCAAGGTCTAGGTGTCCCCAGATGGATGACACCCTTCTGCACGCATGTCCCACGGCTAGTGACCGCTCACATCCTGGATGGTCCATTAGCACCTTTGCCGAGGGAATCGACAAGGGGTCCCAAGAGCCCATGTGAAGGCTTTGGATTTAACCTGCTTTACTGAGTATAATTTGTGCACAACAAGATGCCCCTCTTAGGGCACAGGTTTATGAGTTTGATGCATGTGTAAACGGAACAACATCAGCCCCCCACCCCAGGATCCCCTCGTGTGCCTCTTACCCAGCCTCTCCTGGCCAAGACCCTGGTAACCCCAGCAGCTTACCTTCCCTGGCAGGCCATGCCTGGAGCACTGGCCTGGGGCCTCCTATGCCCGGCCAGCAGAGGCTCTTGACTTGTTTCTCTTTGTCTCTGAGTGGTGTCACTGTTAGGAGCACACAGTGATCACCCACCAGTGGTGGGCCTTTGGGTTACTTTCCATTTCTATCTATCGTGAATTGTCTGTGTGGATGAGTGTTTCCCCTCTCCAGAGGAATCTTCCCAACTTAGGGATTGAACTTGGGTCTCCCACTAGATGAGTGTTTCCATTTCCCTGGAGAACGCTAGCACTTGAAGAAGGGCCATGCGCACGGCTCCCCACTTCTCCGCCTGCCAGGCCTTCTGGAGACCCGAGGAGGGAGGCTGTGACTCAGCTGCCTCCTTCCTGACCCCACTCTCCGGCAGGTTTATCCACCAGGTGAACCAGGCTGCCCTCACCATCCAGCGCTGGTACCGGCACCAGGTGCAGCGGCGCCAAGCCGGAGCTGCCCACCTGGAGCGCCTGCTGGCATCCAAGCGAGAGGTAAGTGTGGGTGTATGAGCCATACCCCAGGCGGTGGGTATGAATCCCAGGGATCCAGCTGTAAATGGAAGGGTTTCTGGAACCAGTGGGATTGAACCTAAAATTGCCCCATGGGTCTACCTCACATTGGGGCCCAGAGTCCTCACTCCCGAGTCACTCGGTCTCGGGGCCTGCACGCCTGGGATGCAAACCCTTCTCCCACCTGCAGGAGCCACTGACCACTTGGGAGAGGGGAGCTTGTCCTCTGTGGGGCAGAGGGATGGCAGGATGGGGCAACCGTCTTTCCATTCAGACCCACTGTGGCCTGACTTCTTCAGGGGCAGCAGCAGCGGCAGCGGCTGGGAGAGGGGACCCTCCTGGACCAGCACCAACAGAAGGAGGCAGCCAGGAAGAAGGCTCGGGAAGAGAAGGCGCGCCAGGCCCGGAGGGCAGCCATCCAGGTGAGGGGGTGACCTGAGCCACCCGGGGAGCCTGGAGCTGTGGCAGGACCTGTGCTCGTGGGGGGCCCCCTGCTTCCTCCTCCAGGCCCCCGGGTGTGGGGCCTTGGGTGGTGTGACTGGACAAGGGGCTGGCCGCCTCTCCCCTGGCCCCCTGCTCACAGGTGCTCCCCACGGCAGGAACTGCAGCAGAAGCGAGCCCAGAAGTCAGGCAATGCTGACCCTGTGCCACTGAAGGGGACAGGGGAGGTAGAGAAGACCCAGCTCACCCAGGAGGCAGCTCTGAGGCCAGGGAGCACCGCTCAGCAGACGGACAAGGCCAATGACGCTGGTGAGCAGGGCTGAGAGCCCAGAGGCTGCCCTGCTGCCCGCCCGCCACCGCCTCCACCTGTGTGCAGACACCCCTGGTATGGTGACTCCCAGCTGCAGTCATCCCAGAAGGCAGGTGCCCCCTGCCCAGACCTCCCCACCCCTTTCTCTTATGGAGGCTCATAGCTAAGAAGTGCAGCCTCTGCCAACATCCCCTGGCCTCCTGTGCCACTGCCCCATTGGCAGCTTCCACCCGTTGAGGACAGGCATCACTCAGCAGACACCAAGTCCTGTTTCTCCACTCCTGGCCCAGTGACTCTGGAACTAGACACAGGGTCCTTTCAGAGCAGGAGCACCAGCTCCCTGACCTGGTCAGGTCAGGTCTCCACAGTGTCTGCGCTGCCCCAGGGTCCACTGCGGCACACGGTGGCCCAGGCCTGCCTGGCTTCTTCCCAAGGGCTCTTCCACGTCGGCTGCCCCACTGCGGGCTGACACTGTGTTCTGTTGTGCAGGGGCCAGATTCCGCACGCCAGGCCTGGAGGACCCCGGGCAGCCTGCCCCTGACTCATCCCCAGAGCCCCAGCAACTCCCAGAGGACAAGCCTCAGGTCTGGGCACAGCCCTTCCCACCCTCCTTGCCCACCTCCAGCTCTGGGATGCGTCTGCGCTGGCGTGCCTGCCCCTTCTCTAGACCCTTCCTTGGCCACAGGGTCACTCACACCCAGAAGGTCTTGTGTATCTACTGGAGGACTGGGGTCTCGGTGGTTGCTCTGGAATCCTGCTAGGTTTTTGTGGATGTTGGGATGGGGCCTCTATGGGCCCACAGAATAGAGCTGGAAGCTCAGGTTAGGCACTGGCCAAAGCCTCCAGCCTATGGGAACCCCTCCCACCTGGCCACCCTTTTTGTTTCCCTGGAGATGGGTCCGGAGGCGCGCCTAGTCCGTGTGGCTGGACAGGCAATTGCTCGTGAGGCGGAAGCTTCACCCGCTCTGTTCTCTGGTGGTCTTTGGCTCTGACGACCCATCTGCTGCAGGATGCCAGCTCCCGGGACGTGGCTGATGGGGATCTGGAGGGCATGGGACCTGCCAGGAGCGGGGCCAAGTCCAAGGTAACCCTGGATGAGTTGCTGGACACACTGAAGCTGCTGGAGCAGGAACCCGAACCACTGCCCTGCCCCCAGGCCTACCACAAGGACAAATACGCCTGGACCGACGAGGTACGGTGGGCTCTGGCACTGTTCACGCGGGCCACAGCGGTGCTTTGAGGGCCAGGAAAGTCTACTGGCTTCTCTCTGTTCTAGTCAGGACCCTAACGAGGGGCAGATGGGACCTTGTTGAACCCCAGTCATCCCAGGGCTCCCTGAGGTTTAGCACTCAGAATAACCCACGGATGGAGGAAGCATGGGCACTGCCTCTCTGCCAGTGGTGCCCGCAGGCGATGCCCAGAGAGGCCCTCCCCCAAGACCAGGCAGTTCTTCCCCCAGGGTCCACTGGGCCCTGCCCTGCCTGGCTTCTTCCCAAGGGCTCTTCCACGTCGGCTGCCCCACTGCGGGCTGACACTGTGTTCTGTTGTGCAGGGGCCAGATTCCGCACGCCAGGCCTGGAGGACCCCGGGCAGCCTGCCCCTGACTCATCCCCAGAGCCCCAGCAACTCCCAGAGGACAAGCCTCAGGTCTGGGCACAGCCCTTCCCACCCTCCTTGCCCACCTCCAGCTCTGGGATGCGTCTGCGCTGGCGTGCCTGCCCCTTCTCTAGACCCTTCCTTGGCCACAGGGTCACTCACACCCAGAAGGTCTTGTGTATCTACTGGAGGACTGGGGTCTCGGTGGTTGCTCTGGCATCCTGCGAGGTTCTTGTGGACGTGGGGGTGGGGCCTCTATGGGCCCACAGAATAGAGCTGGAAGCTCAGGTTAGGCACTGGCCAAAGCCTCCAGCCTATGGGAACCCCTCCCACCTGGCCACCCTTTTTGTTTCCCTGGAGATGGGTCCGGAGGCGCGCCTAGTCCGTGTGGCTGGACAGGCAATTGCTCGTGAGGCGGAAGCTTCACCCGCTCTGTTCTCTGGTGGTCTTTGGCTCTGACGACCCATCTGCTGCAGGATGCCAGCTCCCGGGACGTGGCTGATGGGGATCTGGAGGGCATGGGACCTGCCAGGAGCGGGGCCAAGTCCAAGGTAACCCTGGATGAGTTGCTGGACACACTGAAGCTGCTGGAGCAGGAACCCGAACCACTGCCCTGCCCCCAGGCCTACCACAAGGACAAATACGCCTGGACCGACGAGGTACGGTGGGCTCTGGCACTGTTCACGCGGGCCACAGCGGTGCTTTGAGGGCCAGGAAAGTCTACTGGCTTCTCTCTGTTCTAGTCAGGACCCTAACGAGGGGCAGATGGGACCTTGTTGAACCCCAGTCATCCCAGGGCTCCCTGAGGTTTAGCACTCAGAATAACCCACGGATGGAGGAAGCATGGGCACTGCCTCTCTGCCAGTGGTGCCCGCAGGCGATGCCCAGAGAGGCCCTCCCCCAAGACCAGGCTCTTTCCTATCCCGGGGGACCCCATGCAGTTTCTGGAAGACTCTCCAGAGTCCTTGGCTGCTCCCACCGCCCCTAATACCATCCCCCACCCCCACGCCCTGCGCAGGAGGATGCTGCCAGCTCCCTGACGGCCGACAACCTGGAGAAATTTGGGAAGCTGAGTGCGGCTGCTGGCCCCCCTGAGGATGGCACCCTGCTTTCTGAGGCCAAGCTGCAGAGTATCATGAGCTTCCTGGACGAGATGGAGAAGTCCAGGCAAGGCCAGCCGGCTTCAGCCCCTCAGGTGTGGAGGGGTCTCCAGGGAGGGACAGCAGGTCATCACCAGGTGACCGTGGCCTGTCTGACACCACCACGTCCCCAGGGGCCCATCCCGGAGGTGGGGCTGGGGCGCCTGGAGCCCGCGTCCGAGGTCAGCACATCAGTGATGCGGCCGCAGCTGGAGGTGGAGGAGAAGATGCAGGCGGTGGCGCTGCTGCGGAGGGAGCTGGTAACGTCCCCACCGGCACGGCCTCTGCCCCTGGGCTGCCATCTCGGGCGGGCCCCTGCCTGACCCCCGCGGGCGTCCTCTCCCGCCTCTTCTCGCACCCTCCCCCGCAACAGGCACAGCAGCGAAACCTCACCTTCCAGTGGGTCAAAAAGACGGAGAAGGAGTTGGGCCGACAGCTCCGGCAGCAGAAGGAACATTACGAGGCCACCATACAGCGGCACCTGTCCTTCATTGACCAGGTGGCGCTTCAGGCAGCGGGCTCCAGGGCAGGGCAGTCAGGGAGGACGACGGGGCTGGGTTCCAGAGCAGCTTGGGCTTCACGGAGACTTGTGGACCCGCAGGCCTCCCCTGTGGGCCTCCTTCTCCCTCTGTAGGGAGTGTCCTCCCCTGTGGGGGCCAGGTCTGGTCAGACACACACCAGCCCCACGATGCCGCCCACCTGCCCGCAGTGATGCTCCCCATGGTCAGAACCCTCCCCCGACCCATGGCCATACTCTTCAGCCCAACATGGTGGGTGGGGAGCAGGAGCAGGTGAGAGCCCACCCTGTGCTCAACTCGGCCCCCATTGGGTCCTTTACAGAGGAGGAACTCTGGCGTGGGGTTTGTGAAGAGAGGACAGAGCCAGAGGAACCGAGGGGCCCCCAGTGACCATTAGCCCACCCTGCTTGATGGTCATAGGTGTCTCCAAACCGGGGGTCTGCCTGGATCCCCTGAGGAGGCTGGGTGCCAACCTGGGGGCTTCATAGGACACCTTGGCAGGCAATGGGAAGGCCCTTTTCCACAGGCCGGGTGACGGAGTTGACAGAATGACTCCCATTCTAGGAAGCTCCTGGCGTGGCTCTGTAGCCAAAGTGCCATCCCTGCCCCGGCTCCACTGACCCTGCCAGGTCCCGGGGGATTGAGGGGCGGGGCAGTTGTCTCCCCTTGTCCGTGTGCGTGCTCTCCCGAGCCCAGGGTCTCTCTCGACGAGGGAGGGAAGTGGGGCTCAGGATGTGGTGTGCTGCTCTCCCGGGTGAGGGGAGATAGGCTCTCCTGGCCTCACAGGGCAGCAGCCTTACCTCCACCCCTGGTCATAGCTGATTGAAGACAAGAAGGCTCTGGGCGAGAAGTGTGAGGCCCTGGTGGCCGAGCTGAAGCAGGGGGACCAGAGGCGCAAGGACAGGGAGGCCCAGATGCAGGAGCAGCATGCGCTGGTGAGCCCCTTGCCCTCCTCCCGCCTGAAGCAGGCCTGGTGTGCCCTGAGCCCTGTGGGAGGGACCCCAGGACAGGCAGCCCTCGGCGCCCGGCGCCTCGTTACCTAACCTCCCAGCTGCTTCCCCAAAGCCCGGCAGGTGGCAGACCCTGGAGTGGAGGCCGAGGGACTTGCAAAACTCCTCCTGTGTCACAGATAAGGAGGTGGGGTTTAGAGAAGGTGAACGAAAACCCTGGTCAGAGGGACCCCACTAACTCCTCCCGGCTTTTGTCAGACAAGAATCACAGCCCTTGGTGCTTCCTGCTTGGTCCACCGTCACTGTTGAGAGGTTGGAGGTGACCAGGAGGAGGTGTCTTTGCATCTTCCCGCTTGGAGGTGACCAGGAGGAGGTGTCTTTGCATCTTCCCGCTTCCTCCAGCTCCTCTATTGCCTCCTGTTTCCTTACCTTTAGGAGATTAAGAAACTCAAAGAACTCATGAGCGCCACAGAAAAAGTCCGCAGGGAGAAGTGGATCAATGAGAAAACCCAGAAGATCAAGGAGATCACTGTCAAAGGTAAGGGCCGCTGAGCCAGGAGCCACCATTCGTGGGCATTCGTGGGGGTCTCAAGGGAGGACAGTCGTTCCAGTTGCACGAGTGGCCAAGAGGCTTCCTGGGAAGCAGTGAGGCGCGGGGATGCGGCCCAAGGCCGGGCGGAGCAGGGGCGGCTGGCGGCACGCGAGCTTGGCTGCAGCCCTGCGTCCTGACAAAGGGCCCAGTCCAGGTGGGCGGCCTGGCCTTCCCTTGGCTCTCCTTGCTGGGCCTCCTTGCCTCCTGCAGCTTCCAGGGGAGTGAGTGGAGTGGGGCGCCTTGGGGGTTGGGGTACCTGCCAGCAGCATGGCTGCTTCTCCCCCACTTAGAGAGCCTTCTAACAGACTACTGGACAGCCCCAGCTGTGCCTGCCCATGTCCCACCCTCCTGCCCAGGACACCCTCCTTTCCAGTTACCCCCTTCTCTGGGGAAGACTTCGCAAGCCAGAGCACCAAGTGGGGGGTCTTGGTGTGGCCAGCAGAGAGCAGCAGTCCCGGCACGGGTGGGCTCAGCTGTGCTTCGGGCTGGAGCCCCTGGAGGGGAGCTCCTGGCTGGTCCGCAGCCGTGGTGTCCCAGGGGGTCATGGTCGGGGTCCCCACTGTGCGGGGGGGGCGAGGGGCAGGGCCCCTGCAGTGCAGTGGTGGACGCAGCTCCCTGCAGCACGGTACTCCCCGCCAACCCCCAGGCCTGGAGCCCGAGATCCAGAAGCTGATCGCCAAGCACAAGCAGGAGGTGAAGAAGCTCAAGAGCCTGCACGCAGCAGAGCTGCTACAGAAGGACGAGTGCGCGGCCCAGCACTACGGGCGGCTGGTGGAGGAGCTCCGCCAACACCTGGAGCGGGAGAAGGAGGCACTAGGCCGGCAGGAGTGGGAGCGTGCCCAGCAGCGGTGCGGCTCCCAGCCCAGGCCTCCCGGGCTCACGGGTGGTGGGGCGAGGCCTGGGGTGTGCGCAGACTCCCAGAGAGAACGGCACTCTTGCCTGGTGGCCTCCTTCTTCCCTGGTGGCCTCCCTCAGGGACAGAGAAGTCTGGGCTTGAGGGAGGAGAGGCAGGACACCAAGGGCAGCCCCTCTCCTGGACAGCTCAGTTCCAGGGACACGCCCAGGGGCTGGGTCAAAGGTAAGGGCCGCTGAGCCAGGAGCCACCATTCGTGGGCATTCGTGGGGGTCTCAAGGGAGGACAGTCGTTCCAGTTGCACGAGTGGCCAAGAGGCTTCCTGGGAAGCAGTGAGGCGCGGGGATGCGGCCCAAGGCCGGGCGGAGCAGGGGCGGCTGGCGGCACGCGAGCTTGGCTGCAGCCCTGCGTCCTGACAAAGGGCCCAGTCCAGGTGGGCGGCCTGGCCTTCCCTTGGCTCTCCTTGCTGGGCCTCCTTGCCTCCTGCAGCTTCCAGGGGAGTGAGTGGAGTGGGCGCCTTGGGGGTTGGGGTACCTGCCAGCAGCATGGCTGCTTCTCCCCCACTTAGAGAGCCTTCTAACAGACTACTGGACAGCCCCAGCTGTGCCTGCCCATGTCCCACCCTCCTGCCCAGGACACCCTCCTTTCCAGTTACCCCCTTCTCTGGGGAAGACTTCGCAAGCCAGAGCACCAAGTGGGGGGTCTTGGTGTGGCCAGCAGAGAGCAGCAGTCCCGGCACGGGTGGGCTCAGCTGTGCTTCGGGCTGGAGCCCCTGGAGGGGAGCTCCTGGCTGGTCCGCAGCCGTGGTGTCCCAGGGGGTCATGGTCGGGGTCCCCACTGTGCGGGGGGGGCGAGGGGCAGGGCCCCTGCAGTGCAGTGGTGGACGCAGCTCCCTGCAGCACGGTACTCCCCGCCAACCCCCAGGCCTGGAGCCCGAGATCCAGAAGCTGATCGCCAAGCACAAGCAGGAGGTGAAGAAGCTCAAGAGCCTGCACGCAGCAGAGCTGCTACAGAAGGACGAGTGCGCGGCCCAGCACTACGGGCGGCTGGTGGAGGAGCTCCGCCAACACCTGGAGCGGGAGAAGGAGGCGCTAGGCCGGCAGGAGTGGGAGCGTGCCCAGCAGCGGTGCGGCTCCCAGCCCAGGCCTCCCGGGCTCACGGGTGGTGGGGCGAGGCCTGGGGTGTGCGCAGACTCCCAGAGAGAACGGCACTCTTGCCTGGTGGCCTCCTTCTTCCCTGGTGGCCTCCCTCAGGGACAGAGAAGTCTGGGCTTGAGGGAGGAGAGGCAGGACACCAAGGGCAGCCCCCTCTCCTGGACAGCTCAGTTCCAGGGGACACGCTCCAGGTGGCTGCTGGGATGGATGGGGCAGGACCGCGGGTGGGTTCTGACCCCGTCCCGTCTGCGTCTGCGCTGAGCTCCTGGGGTGTGAGTCCCCCCGTGACCTAGCCACCGCCCCCCGCCAGTGAGTCTTGTGTCCACAGCTTCGAGCAGCACCTGGAGCAGGAGCAGCGGGCCCTGCAGCAGCAGCGGCAGCGGCTCTACAGCGAGGTGGCCGAGGAGAAGGAGTGGCTGGGGCAGCAGGCTGCCAGGTACCGCGGGAGGGGCCGGGCCTGCCCAGCCGCACGCAGCCTCGCAGAGCTGACCTCTGCGCACGTGCAGGCAGCGGGCAGAGCTGGAGGAGCTCAGGCGGCAGTTGGAGGAGAGCAGCTCAGCAGGTGGCCGGGCCCTGAGGGCCGAGTTTGAGAAGGGGAGAGAGGAGCAGGAGAGAAGGCACCAGGTCAGCCCTGCCCCGCCCACACCCCGCCTGGCCCTGCCCAGGCCCCGCCCCATCCCATCCCACCCTTCTGGGCCAGACGAGCGGGAGAGCCTCCACCAGGGGTGAAGGAGGGCCACCCCTGGGGCCAGCACCCACCTTGCAGGGTAGCAGCTGCTTGGAGCACTGTGCCGAGCCTGGGTTCATACTAGGGGGCTCCCGAGCCAGGTCACCATGAACTCTCAGCTTGACCACAGGCCTGTCCAGGGCCTGGTAGAGCCAGCTCTGGGTGGGGAGCAGCCAGGCAAGGCTGCTCTCACACCTCCCCTGCCCTCAGATGGAACTGAAGGCCCTGAAGGACCAGCTGGAGGTGGAGAGACAGATGTGGGAAGCCAACTCCGCCAAGAAGGAGGTGGGCGGCGGGGTAGGCTGAGGCGGGCGCTGAGGGCTTCCTTCCTTCTCTTCCCTCCGGGCCAGTGTCAGCGCAGGCCTGTGGGCCCCATCTCTGTGGCGTCCCCTTGGGCATGGGTTGGTTCTGGCTGCCTGGGATTGGCTATGATTCTGACTGTTCGTGAGTAAGCTTCTAGCTGTGCTTGGGAGAGACTGGGGGGCTGGAGTGGACCCTAGAGGATGGTGGCGGACGTTCCTCACCCTCCCCTTGACTGGGTGGCCTCTCTGAGAGTTGACAGGCTGACCTGCAGCCGTGTGAGGGGCCCACCTGGGAGCAGGCCTCTCCTTGTTTTCTCACGCCTTCTGCCTGGTGGGCTGTGCCACCAGGCTCCCCTGTCCTGGACGGAGGTGGTGGTGGAAAGGCACAGGAGCCACACAGGGCATCAGCTGGAGGACAAAGGCTGAGTGGTGGTTCAGGGGCCCCTGTCCCCTGGGGGTTGGGAACACCGCAGCGCCCTCTAGGAGGTGGCCGAGGAGAAGGAGTGGCTGGGGCAGCAGGCTGCCAGGTACCGCGGGAGGGGCCGGGCCTGCCCAGCCGCACGCAGCCTCGCAGAGCTGACCTCTGCGCACGTGCAGGCAGCGGGCAGAGCTGGAGGAGCTCAGGCGGCAGTTGGAGGAGAGCAGCTCAGCAGGTGGCCGGGCCCTGAGGGCCGAGTTTGAGAAGGGGAGAGAGGAGCAGGAGAGAAGGCACCAGGTCAGCCCTGCCCCGCCCACACCCCGCCTGGCCCTGCCCAGGCCCCGCCCCATCCCATCCCACCCTTCTGGGCCAGACGAGCGGGAGAGCCTCCACCAGGGGTGAAGGAGGGCCACCCCTGGGGCCAGCACCCACCTTGCAGGGTAGCAGCTGCTTGGAGCACTGTGCCGAGCCTGGGTTCATACTAGGGGGCTCCCGAGCCAGGTCACCATGAACTCTCAGCTTGACCACAGGCCTGTCCAGGGCCTGGTAGAGCCAGCTCTGGGTGGGGAGCAGCCAGGCAAGGCTGCTCTCACACCCTCCCCTGCCCTCAGATGGAACTGAAGGCCCTGAAGGACCAGCTGGAGGTGGAGAGACAGATGTGGGAAGCCAACTCCGCCAAGAAGGAGGTGGGCGGCGGGGTAGGCTGAGGCGGGCGCTGAGGGCTTCCTTCCTTCTCTTCCCTCCGGGCCAGTGTCAGCGCAGGCCTGTGGGCCCCATCTCTGTGGCGTCCCCTTGGGCATGGGTTGGTTCTGGCTGCCTGGGATTGGCTATGATTCTGACTGTTCGTGAGTAAGCTTCTAGCTGTGCTTGGGAGAGACTGGGGGGCTGGAGTGGACCCTAGAGGATGGTGGCGGACGTTCCTCACCCTCCCCTTGACTGGGTGGCCTCTCTGAGAGTTGACAGGCTGACCTGCAGCCGTGTGAGGGGCCCACCTGGGAGCAGGCCTCTCCTTGTTTTCTCACGCCTTCTGCCTGGTGGGCTGTGCCACCAGGCTCCCCTGTCCTGGACGGAGGTGGTGGTGGAAAGGCACACGGGAGCCACACAGGGCATCAGCTGGAGGACAAAGGCTGAGTGGTGGTTCAGGGGCCCCCCTGTCCCCTGCCCACGGCCCAGAGGGGTCCCCGTATCTAGGGGACACATTCCCAGACTCAGCTAAGTCAAAGGGCCTGGCACGTTCACCTTGATGGGAGTTTTCAGGTTATCTTTCAAGAGGTTGCCCCATGGGTGGTTGGGGTACGCAGCCCCGCCCTCAGCAACCAGATGAGGCCCCATCTTTTATCAGGGTCAGTTTGGCAGCAGATCCGGTCTCTGTGGTCTTGGTTCTGGGTCTCTGAGTGGGAGGGGCACCAGGTTGTGCTCACAGCTCCCACTCACGCCTCTGCTGTGTCCCACTCTGGGTCTTGATGACAGGATGTGGCCCTCGCCCCAGGACAGGTGAGGCCTGGGGCACCACCACTGGGGCACCCGAGACCCCCACATGGCCAGCCCAGCCCAGCCCTCAGCATCCCTCGGCCTCACCTGCCCCCGCCAGCTGGCCCCCCAGCCCCCTGTGCCTCCCCTGCAGGAAGCATGGCTGCTGAACCGGGAGCGGGAGCTGAAGGAGCAGATCCGGAGATGCCGGGACAAGGAGATTGAGCTGGTCATTCACCGGCTGGAGGCCGACATGACGCAGGCCAGGGAGGAGACTGAGCAGGCTGCGGATAACCGGTAAGCCCCTGAGAAGCCTGGAACGAGGCCCAGAGGCGGCTGCGGGGCTGCCCCGACCCATCTCCTCCTGCCGCCAGGGTCAAGCGTCTCCGGGATAAGTACGAGGCGGAACTCTCTGAGCTGGAGCAATCGGAGCGGAAGCTCCAGGAGCGGTGCACGGAGCTGAAGGGGCGCCTCGGGGAGGTCGAGGGGGAGAACGTGCGTCTGCAGGGCCTGGTGCGGCAGAAGGAGAAGGAGCTGGAGGATGTGAAGGCGGTGAGCGGGTGGGACGGGCAGCCCGGCCGCGGCCCCCAGCCCCCAGCCCCCAGCCATCTGCTCTCAGCCTGGCGTCCCCATGCTCCCCAGGTGAACGAGCAGCTGACCGCGGAGCGCAGCAGCCTGGCCCAGGTCCTGCGCCAGGAGTTTGCCGACCGGCTGGCGACGTCCCAGGAGGAGAACCGTCAGATCAGGGCTGAACTGGCTGAGCTGCAGGTCCGCCAGCGGCTGGAGCTGGAGCAGCTCATGCGGGAGAAGCAGGCGGAGCTGGAAGAGGTTCACGGGCGGTAGGCTGCAGGCTTGACTGGGGTCCCGGGCCGGCAGGCAGGACCCTGTGGCTTCGAAGAGGACTCTGGGCCGAGGATGGGGCGTGGGCCGCGCTCCCTCCCTCCCTGAGGGCAGCTCGTCCTCTCTGCATGCTGCTGGCCCCAGGACCTGGGAAGAAACCCAGCCGTCCCAGGCCAGGGCCGGCGCCCCACATGTGGGTGTCCAGAGAGGAGCTCCCTGGCCCTTGGCCTCCTGGGCCTGGTGGAGTGGGTCCTGTGCAGAGGATGGACGCCTCTCCTCCCCGCCCCATCAGCAGTCCCTTAGTCCTTCCCGGGTCTCTGGCTTCCCATCCCCCATTCCGTGGGTGCTCTTTGAGGCAGGCATGTGGTGGGGGCTTCCTGTCCTCCACTCAGCAGGGAGCCCTTCCCAAAGGGTGTGGATTCACATGGGACCAGCTGTGGGGTCACAGATGCCATCACTGGCTCCTCCGGGCAGTCCTGTGTCCCCATGCAGCAGGACTGAGACAGGGTGGGCAGGACAGTGGCTCCTCCTGCTCTTCGGGAGGGGTGGGAGGAGACCGCCCACCAGCCACCCTGAACGGACTCCAGGCTGCAGGCTGGCCTGGGGGTCTGCGGGGGGCTCTGCACAGAAGCACACCATGTGCTCCCCTGCAGGGTGAAGATGGCCCTGGCAAAGAAGGAAGAGGTTGTGAGCAGCCTCCGGAAGCAGCACGAGGTGGGTCCCCGAGGTGGGCCTGCCTGGGGGAGGTGGGGTGGCTCCGGCCTGACCAGGGTGGACGTGGGCTGTTGCAGGCCGCGATGAAGCGGGCCGACCACCTGGAGGCGCTGCTGGAGCAGCGCAGGCGGCCCTTTCCTAGCACCAAGTGACCGGCGACGGAAGCAGGCTGAAGGCCTGGCAGGAGGTGCTGCGACTGCCTCGCAGGACACAGAGGCTGCGTGGTAACAGTAAAGAGGTGTCTTTTAATACTTTGCGTGACCCTGACTCGTCTGTCCTGGGCTGGGGCCTGGGGTGGCAGGGGTGGAGGTCTTGGGCCGGGTGTGAGATGCCTGGCTCAGCTCTGCTCTCAGCCTGCACCCTGTATGTTCCCTGCCTGGCCCTGCGGTTCCCCAGCTCGGACCCCAGTCCCCAGGCAGAGAGAATGGCCTCTGTTCCTGCCTGGGCCTAGACGAGCCCCATGACACTAGTGCCCCCTTGCCACATCCCCTACCCCCAGGGAGGGAGCTCTGAGCCTCCTCCCTTGCACCCGCTGCCCAGGCTGCTGTGTGCCCCTTCCATGACCAGAGACCTAGCCAGGCTTCGTGAGGCCCTGTCCTTCCTTTCCCCACTCAGGACACTCCCTGCAGGTGTGACAGCCTGGCACCCTTGAGAAATGGGCCCTGAATTGACCTTGCCATGAGAAGAGTAGAGGCCTGTCCTGGAAGGTCCGGGCAAGGGAGCAAGAGCCCAGCAAAGGAGACGCTCTTTCTCTGGGGACTCACCTCCCCCACCCTCTTGCCAGGCACTCTGTTACTACTACTGCCCTGGCCGAGGGTGCTAGACCAGTCCGCTGGGCAGAGCCAGCGCCTATAGGATTGCGTGGGACTGGCCCTGGTGGAGGTGGAGCCCCTCCGTGCCCTCAAAAGGTCCTGGGGCTTGGGCTCCCGCTGGCCTGAGTCCCGGCAGCAGTCACTCAATTTCACCGTCCACCTGGGCAGAGGTGGACTCCCCACGGGCCTGAGGCAGCTCATAGGAGCGCTGACCTGAGGGCCCTTCCAGCATCTCTGTCCCTACCTTGGGGTGTTTGGGCCTCAGTTTCCTCATCTGCACGGTACGGCTGCTTCCTTCCCTTGTGCCAGAGCTGATCACCCACAGAACCTTGGGCCAGAGCCAGAGACTGCAGTGAATCGAGCTGCTCTGGGCCTGCCCCCTTCCTGCCGAGCTGCCGCAGAATTAGAGGGCTGCTTGCTGGTGTCCAGGCTAGGGGCCCAGGGACTGAGCAGGGACCAGCTCGTGGAGAGCAGCCTGTCCTGGCACGCCTTCGGGTTCTCTGATCCGTCCCCAACATGTAGTTTAATCTGAAGCAGTTGTTGGGGGTTGCTAGGCGGAGGTGGCAGTGAATTACTAAACTAGGGTATTTTTGCAAGTGAGGTTTTCAGCAGATGGGACAACAGACAGCTTGGGGTGACTTTCAGAGACGGTAGGGCAGGAGGATGGCTTTCTTGACAGCCAGAGAAGCCGCTGGGAAATGGATGGTGGTGACTTTCCGATCAGGGAGATGGTGCCGGACTCCCCAGATCCTGATGTGCAGCTTTTCATTCATCTGTTCGTTTGTTTATTCATCCATTCATTCATCCATTCATTTATCCGTTTGCAAGAACAGGCTGGGTGCCCTTCTGTACCAATCTCTGCGTCCCTTACCCTCCCTCACCGCTGCTGTTAGCTTGGTGCAAAAGTAATTGCGGTTTTCCAGTGTTGAACTTTGCTGTTTGATATTGGCATACATTCTTAAATAAATGTGGTTATGTTATACATAATTTTAATGCACATTTTTTTCTCTTTCTGCTTTTTTGCTAATGATTTATTACTTGCCATTTATTTTGTATTTATTTTAGACTAGGGGAATGATGTTAGACAAAAAGCAAATTCAGGGGATTTTCTTATTCAAGTTCAAAATGAGTCATAAAGCAGTGGAGACGACTTGCAGTATCAACAATGCATTTGGCCCAGGAACTGCTAACAAAGCGACAGTGCAGTAGTGGTTCAAGAAGTTTTGCAAAGGAGACAAGAGCCTTGAGGATAAGGAATACAGTGGTCAGCTATCAGAAACTGACAGCGACCAGTTGAGAGGATCATAGAAGCTGGTCTGCTTACAACTCCATAAGAAGTTGCTGAAGAGCTCACCATCAACCATTCTATGGTCATTTGGCGTTTGAACTAAACTGGAAAGGTGAAAGCTCGGTAAGTGGGTGCCTAATGAGCTGACCACAAATCAAAAGAAATCATTATGAAGTGTTGTCTTCTCTTATTCTACACAACAACGGCAAACCATTTCTTGATCAGATTGTGATGTACGACACAAAATGGATTTTATATGACAACCACCAACGACCAGCTTAATGGTGGGACTGAGAAGAAGCTCCAAAGCATTTCCAAAGCCAAACTTGCACCAAAAAAAGGATGTGGTCACTGTTTGGTGGTCTGCTGCCTGTCTGATCCGCTACAACTGTTGAATCCCAGCGAAACCATTACATCTGAGAAGTATGCTTAGCTAACTGATGAGATGAACCAAAAACTGCCACACCTGAGGCTGGTGTTGCTCCACAGAAAGGGCCCAGTGCTGCACGACAGTGCTTGACTGCATGTTGCACAGCCAATGTTTCAAACTTTGAACAAATTGGGCTACAAAGTTCTACCTCCTCTCACCAACCATCACCTCTTCAAGCACCTCAGCTTTTTCCAGGGAGAATGCATCTGCAACCAGCAGGAGGCAGAAGATGCTTTCTGTGAGTTCGTTGAATCTTGAGCCATGGATTTTTATCCTACAGGAATAAACAAACATTTCTCGTTGACAAAAACGTGTTACTTGTAATGCTTCCTATTTCGATTAATAAAGATGTGTTTGAGCCTAGTTATAATTTAAAATTCACAGTCTGAAACCGCACTTACATTGCACCAACCTAATATTATTGCTTTACTTTTACTCAAGTTTTTGTTGTCACAGAAAATAATTAGCTCCTGACATTAACTGCTTTGGGACTTTGTGTCATCCTGAGTCTCTCTCCTGCCCATGACCTGCCTGTTGTCCTGGTGGTGGCATCGCACACGTCCTAGCTGGTGAAAATGTGTCCCTGAGAGGCTATAGTGGTGGGGGTGTGGTCGGGAGCCTGCCCTGCCGGACTGTTCCACCTGCTCGGGTGTGCCGCAGAGAAGGAGGACTGAGGTGTCATTCCTGCCTCCTGGGCTAGGGACAGTGGGCTGGGTGGCACTGTACCCTGGGCGGGGGGCGATTTTTAAAGTTTTCTATATCCTTACTGATTTCTTTCTTACTTTCTCTGTCAGTTCTTAAGAGAGGAATGCTAAACTCTCCAACTGAGATTTTGCATCATCTTCTTCATTTTAGTTGGCCCATTTGTGCTTTTATGCATTCTGAGGCTATGTTAGTAGCTGCATACAGATTCCAAGCCATGTGTCTTCCTGGTGAATTGATCTCTATCTTTACAGACTGTCCCTCTTTGCCTAGCGGTGCGTCTGCTTTAAAGGGTCCTTCACCTGGTGGCAGCAGCCACACTAGCTTTCTCTGTGTGGTGTTTATGTGGTGTAACTTTGCGATTTTCTTTTCTATTTTTTTTTTACTTTTAGATTTTTTTTTTTAAAGGTTTATTTATTTATTATTTATTTTGGGCAGGGGTTGGGTTGGGGAGGGAGGGGAGCAGGCGGGCCACTTCTGTTGGTCTTTCATTTCTCCGTTTTCATCCGTCTTTGTTCTTTGGCTCCTGTGGGCCTCCCATCGCGGGCGTCTGTTGTCGCAGAGCGCCAGCTCTGGGTACATGCGCTCCAGAGCTCCGGCTCAGTAATTGGACACATCAGTCCAGCCGCTCCGCGGCACGTGGGATCTTGCCAGGCCACGGCTTGGCGCCCCTTGCACTGCAAGGCGGTGTCCTTATCCACTGGACCACCAGGGGAAGCCCTTACTTTTAGATTTTCTGTGACCTGGTTAAGCATAGCATGAAACTAGCCACAGACAACATGCAGATGAATGGGCATGGTCAGGTGTAGTCTCCGTGGAGGGGAGTTTGGACCCCAGTTCAGGGGGATTTCTTTTGTTCTGACAGGGACTGGGCTGGCTGAGGCTGGGCTCCAGTCTCCCCGAGGACTGGCCTGATACTCTTGTTCTCACCCCTCACTTGTAGCTCCATAGGACCCACAAGCAAAGACCCTTGTTTCTAGTAGGTACTGAAGACCCAGGAGATCCTTGGATGCCCTCTTCAGCTGCTCAGCCTCTCCACCACTGTTGGTCAGTTCCAAGCCCTGGCAGGGACCCTGTGCCAGTGTCAGGCTCCCTTTTTGGGTTTGTTTTCCTTTCCGGGATTTCAGAACCCATGATGCCTTGCTTGCTCATAATTAGACAAAAAATAAGCAAGTGGTATTGGTGCTTCCCAGGTGGCACTAGTATAGTAAAGAGCCCCCCTGCCAATGCAGAAGATGTAAGAGATGCGGGTTCAACCCCTGGGTTGGGAAGATCTGGAGGAGGGTGCGGCAGTCCACTCAGTATTCAGGCCCAAAGAATCCCACAGACAGAGGAGCCTGGTGGGCTACAGTCCATAGGGTCATAAAGAGTCAGACATGGCTAAAGCGACCAGCGTGCACGCGTGTGGTATGTTCGGAGGTGGGAGTACCGTGGAGAGAGGAGCACAAGAATGTGATGTGCTGGGCATGATAGAGTGGAATGTGAAGCCGAGGGTTGGCCTCTTTGGGATGTAACATTTGAGGAAAATAGGAGTTGAGGGAGTTAGTCACACAGACATATCTAGGGCCACAAAGGCCTGGGGCAGGGTGGTTCCCGGCTGGGGAGCAGTGAGGAGGCCAGTGTGGCTGCAGTGTACCCACTGCAGAGGGTCTGAGGTGAGGGAGCATCCAGGCAGCCCAAGGATTGGCTTGACAGCAGGAGAGAGGAGCCTCTGGAAAGTTCCAAGTAAAGCTATGGGTCTGACTTATATTTTTATTTATGTATTTATTTTTTTTTAAGAAATTGACTTGCTTTTTAAAATTTTAATCGTCTTTATTTTTGGCTGTTCTGGGTTTTCTCTGCTGCTGTGGGCTCTTCTGTACTTGCAGGGAGTGGGGGCTGCTGTCTCACTGAGAAGAGTAGACTTCTTGTGGTGGTGACTTCTCTTGTTGTGGAACTCTGTCTTTAGGACACATGGGCTTCAGTAATTGCGGCACACGGGCTCCATAGTTGCAGCTCCAAGGCACAGAGCACAGGCTAGAGCACAGGCTCAGTAGTTGTGGCTCACGGGCTTAGTTGCTTCACAGCATGTGGGATCGTCCCGGATCAGGGATCGAACCTGTGTCTCCTGCATTGGCAGACGGGTTCTCATCCACTGAGCCACAAGGGAAGCCCCTGACTTGTGTTTTTAAAAGGACCTCTCTGGCTGTTGTATTGAGAGCCCACTGTTGGAGGCTGGGGGCAGGGAGGCCAGCTGAGGGGCCTAGCTGGTCATCCAGGCAAGATCTGCTGGTAACCTGGATGATGGGGGAGCGGGGCTCTGGATGGATCTGGAGGGCAGAGCCAGTGGGATCACTTAACAGGTGGGTGTCGGGGGTTGCTGAAGCTGATGTGTGTTTGGTTCAGGCCTGCTGCTCCTGCAATAGCCAGCCTGGGGGCTCCTGAGAGCAGTGCCTTCACCCGGGGGTGACCCAGCCACCTTTGGCCTGTCCACCCTAGAGGGTCTAGAGTCCCATGGCAGCTGTGAGGAGGGAACCCATCACACCCACGTGGACTCAGGGGGCCGAGATGGGGGCTCAGTGCTCTCTCAGCCAGCAGCCCCAGGCTGAAGTGGGGAGCCCACCCACACCCTCTGAATGGTGACCCCGGGGCTCCTGGCCTGAGCAGCCGAGGGACGGCACAGTTCTAACGGATGGGAAGACCAAAGGTGGGGCTCCAAGAGGAAGCTGGGAGCTCAGCCTTGGGCAGGTTGACACTGGGACGCCTTCATTCACACTAAACGGGGTGTTGGGGGGCCAGGATGGGCACAGGGACCTGGAGTATGGGAGAGAAATGCTGAAACTGTAAGGTGGGAGCCCCCCAGGTGGGCGGGTGTGGGTGGCACAGTGGCTGGGGCAGGCCGAGTAGGGTCGGGGGACTCCTACAGGAGGAAGAGCATGGGGAGGGTGGGAGGGGGCCTCACAGAGAGGCGGGGAGGCAGAGACCTGAGCCCTGGACTTTTCTGGCCTGGAGTGCAGGGCTGGTGCCTGGCATCTGGGGGCTGACGCTGTCCCTGTGCTGTGGACTCTGGGTGGTCGTGGACCAGCCTCTGAGCAGCCTGTGCAGAGCCCAGGGAGGCTGGGGCGGGGGGTATGCAGGAGTGGGTGGCATGAGTCTGGGCCCAGAGAGCACTGAGCTGGGAGGGCAGATCCAGGAGCGGGCAGGGCTGGAGGCGGGGACCACCCTCCCAGGGTGAAGGAACAAGAAGGGGCAGAGGCTGGACACACCCACCAGCCGGCCTCCCATTTTCACTCCTGTACCCCCTGCGCCACTCTGCTCTCTACTTGTCACCCAGTGACCCCCGACCCTGTCCACGCCCCCCTGACACAGCACACCCCTGACAAGTACATGAACTTTGGTTCATTTCATGCTGGATTCTGGGGCTCACCGCAGAGCAGCTGTTTCAGAGGCTCCTTGGCCCTCTCGGAAGTTGTTGGAGCCTTCTGGAACCTGCTCCTGCCGCTAGGAGAGGCAGCTCAGGGACCTTCGGGGTGTAAGCTGTCTGGGTAGTGGCTGGAGGAGTACTTTCTCCCAGTAGAGAAGCCCCAGGTCGAAGGTTACAGCTGTAGCAGAGGGCAGGGTGGGCTGGATGCAACCCAGGACTGTATCCTACTTCCTGTCCCTGCGTGAGCCCATCTCCCAGCTGCTCTGGGCCTCAGGCTCCTTATCTGTGAAATGGGGAGACCCCATCCTTGCCGGGTCCTGCAAGGAGCCAAGAGGGAAGGATATGGTAGGGAAAGGGTGTCAGACCCTGTTGTGGGCCTGGAGCTGGGTCCTCCACCTGTCACTCATAATGGCCAGTTCTTACAGCTGGTCTTGGAGATGGGCAGGGGCAGTCAGCTGGGATCGAGGGCAGGCTGGGTCCTTGGAGGCCCACAGGACAGACCCCACCAGCCTGCATCCTGAGCTGAGACCCTGATTCCCCGCTTCAACCTGGAATCTTAGGGTCCATCCCAGAGGGAAGGGATGTCCTGCCTGCCACTTGGGGCCCTGCTGGGGCCAGTGTCACCCCCTTATGGAGGAGGGACTGGACCAAATTCCAGGCCAGGTCTGGGGTTGACATCCTGAATGCAGAGTGCTGTGGGCACCCTGGGTGGGGCTGTTTACCACCGTCCTCCCACCCCATTGCTACCTGGGGCATCCCCAACACCTGCCCTGAAGGCAGGCGATCCTGGGATCAGACCTGGAGATAGCAGGGGAGGCAGGGCTACAGTTGGTGTATTGGTGGCACCTGGTGCCCGGCCTTGGCATGCCTAGTCTGGGTGGGAAGCGGGGAGAGGCTTAGGGGAGGGAAGGAGAGGGAGGTCCCCATCAGGCAGGATGCTCCTGCAGCCTCAGGGGACAGGGCTGTGTGACCCCTGGCGGGGTTGACCTCTCTCCCTGGGTGAAGCCCTCACAGGGCAGTCACCAGGGTGAGGACGGGGCCATCAGAGAGGGACACATGGCCACGAGCCCCTCCTGCCCATGGCCTGTCTGGAGGGGGTGGTTCCTGGTCCATTCCCTTTCTCGGTGGTTCACAGAGCGGTGCCCCTGACCGCACGGACGTCTGTACAGACTCTGCAAGCTCACGCCAGCCGTCCTCTGTGGGTGTTTCCAGCCCCGTCATTTTACATGGCGCTCAGATAGCTCAGGGATCTGCTTTCCCTGCACAGAAGTTCATCACGTATTGCTGGATTCTGCTATGAGGTGAGGCAGCTCTGTGTTAGGCCAGCAAGCCGAGGATATTCTAGTAACTTCCTTGACTGACCATCTGTGGCTGCTGGACATGGAATAGGTCCCAGGGCTTCTCTTTCTTTTTGGGGACCCCATCCTTGCCGGGTCCTGCAAGGAGCCAAGAGGGAAGGATATGGTAGGGAAAGGGTGTCAGACCCTGTTGTGGGCCTGGAGCTGGGTCCTCCACCTGTCACTCATAATGGCCAGTTCTTACAGCTGGTCTTGGAGATGGGCAGGGGCAGTCAGCTGGGATCGAGGGCAGGCTGGGTCCTTGGAGGCCCACAGGACAGACCCCACCAGCCTGCATCCTGAGCTGAGACCCTGTTTCCCCCGCTTCAACCTGGAATCTTAGGGTCCATCCCAGAGGGAAGGGATGTCCTGCCTGCCACTTGGGGCCCTGCTGGGGCCAGTGTCACCCCCTTATGGAGGAGGGACTGGACCAAATTCCAGGCCAGGTCTGGGGTTGACATCCTGAATGCAGAGTGCTGTGGGCACCCTGGGTGGGGCTGTTTACCACCGTCCTCCCACCCCATTGCTACCTGGGGCATCCCCAACACCTGCCCTGAAGGCAGGCGATCCTGGGATCAGACCTGGAGATAGCAGGGGAGGCAGGGCTACAGTTGGTGTATTGGTGGCACCTGGTGCCCGGCCTTGGCATGCCTAGTCTGGGTGGGAAGCGGGGAGAGGCTTAGGGGAGGGAAGGAGAGGGAGGTCCCCATCAGGCAGGATGCTCCTGCAGCCTCAGGGGACAGGGCTGTGTGACCCCTGGCGGGGTTGACCTCTCTCCCTGGGTGAAGCCCTCACAGGGCAGTCACCAGGGTGAGGACGGGGCCATCAGAGAGGGACACATGGCCACGAGCCCCTCCTGCCCATGGCCTGTCTGGAGGGGGTGGTTCCTGGTCCATTCCCTTTCTCGGTGGTTCACAGAGCGGTGCCCCTGACCGCACGGACGTCTGTACAGACTCTGCAAGCTCACGCCAGCCGTCCTCTGTGGGTGTTTCCAGCCCCGTCATTTTACATGGCGCTCAGATAGCTCAGGGATCTGCTTTCCCTGCACAGAAGTTCATCACGTATTGCTGGATTCTGCTATGAGGTGAGGCAGCTCTGTGTTAGGCCAGCAAGCCGAGGATATTCTAGTAACTTCCTTGACTGACCATCTGTGGCTGCTGGACATGGAATAGGTCCCAGGGCTTCTCTTTCTTTTTGGTCACACTGAGGGGAGCGTATCGGATCTTTGTTCCCCAACCAGGTATTGAACCCACGCCCCCAGCAATGGAAGCACAGAGGCTTAAACGCCTGGGCCATTAAGGAAGTCCCAGGTCCCAGGCTTTTGGTCATCAGAAACCGGAGTAGGAGGACTGGGATGAATGATGGAAGGTCCCACGGTCCTGCCACATTCTTATCCGAAGGAGTGACGCTCAAGCTCCCCCGCCTAGCCAGGGTGCCCCATGCCCCTTGCACTCCCACGCCTACACTGTGATCTGCGATCGCCAGGAGGCAGCATGGACACTGGCCAATGTGTCTGTCCACCAAGCGGGATGTTATTCACATGAAAGGAATGAGATCCCGACATACGACAACACAGATGAGCCCCGAGAGCCCCACACGGGATGAAAAAAGCCAGTCACAGAAGGTCACGTAGTCTGTGACGCCATTTGTATCAAGTGTCCAGAAGAGGCAAATCCATGGAGACAGAGAGCAGACTGCTGGTTGCGGGGGAGCCGGGGGAATGACGAGTTACTGTTTAACGGGTACGGGGTAACACGTTCCAGAACTAGAGAGGGGTGGAGGCTGCACAGTATCATGAATGCACTAAATGCCGCGGAATCATTCACACTAAAATGCTTTCTCTTAGGTCATCTGAGCACGCCTTCCACCGGCACCTTCCAGAAGGCCCTGTCCGTGCCCACCCCTGCCCAGGCCACAAGATGAGGGGTGGGAAGCGGGTGGGCAGGCTCCTGGAAAGCATCTGCCCGGAGCTGACAGATGGCCAGTCCCGGGCAGCCCCTCCCATTTCACTTCTGCCGGGCTGCCCTGCCTCTCCTGAAGCCCTGGCCCCAGCTTACCGGCCCCACTCTGGACTGAGCCAGCCTAGTGGGGAGCAGGGGCCAGTTCACAGCTCTGGGGACATCATGGTCCCCTGTGCCTAGGCACGGCAGGCACTGCCCCCTTGGGAGGCTTTCCCACTGAGGCCTTTGTGGGGCTGGTACTGCCCCCGGGCCCACATCACCAGGCCTGCCTGGAACAGCTCTGTGGGAGGGGGCCGGTTGGCTCTCAGCCCTTCCTGCTGAACCTGAAAACCCCTGCGGAAGCCTGCAGCCCAGCCCTGCTTCATGACGTGAGTACTAGCTCTTCCAGGGAGCTGTTTTTCTTTTTTTCTTTTTGGTGCCGGGATCTGGGACCAAACCATAGGGAGCCATTTTTATGCAAGAGCAGCCCATTCCAGCAGTCTTGCCTGGAGGATCCCATGGACGCAGGAACCTGGCAGGCTACGGTCCACGGCGGGGTCGCAAGAGTTGGACAGGACGTAGCAACCAAACAAAACCAAATCTCTTTGAAGGCACAGCCTCCTCTGGGCCTGGTGTCTCCCCCTGACTGGCTGGGAATACCAGTCAGCATCTCCCCCCTTCCTGGGGAGCCGGGTACCCTTGGCAGCTGCACTTGCCTTCTGAGGGCTCTTCGGCAAATGCTGGAACCCCTCTCGCCCCGTGTCGCAGAGCACAGCTGCAGTGGGCGGGCTTGTGGGAGAGTTTCTCCTGAGGCTGGGGCCCGTCTCTAGGCAAGTTCGGATGGGGAACAGCCTCTCCCCCTGGGCAGCTGCACCCCTCCCACGTACATATGTGGGGCTGGGGACGTGTGATTGCCACAAAGGACCTCTGCTTCCCCCGGCCCTGTCCCTGTGACCTTTACTACAAGAGATCTGTCCCTGTCCTCATACCGAGACCGCGAATGGAAACTTGTTTGGAAACAGGGTCTTTGCCAACATGACTCTTAAGGTCGCACTAGGTGAGGATGGGCCCTGGCCCTGTGACTGGGTCCTTATGGGAAGAAAGACGCAGAGGATAGGGGAAGGCCGCGTGGCAATGGAGGGAAGGAGGCAGAGGTCGCGATGATGTGCCCATGGGTCGAGGGAAACCTGAAGCCGCCAGGAGCTGGAAGAGGCAGGAAGGGTCCTTCCCTAGACCTTTGGAGGGAGCCCGGTCCTGGTGACACTTCGTCTTTAAGTTTCAGCTTCCAGTCCGCGAGAGGCCGTTTTTGTGGTTGGAAGCCCCCACTTTGTGGTCATTTGTTACAGCCACCCCAGCAGCCCCTTCCCAGGGCCCCTCTCATGCTCCCCTGCTTCTGGCCTACCTCCCAGTGCTGCTGGCCCCCATCCCTGGGGGGCTCCTCATTCTGATTCCCTTCCCAAGCCTCAGGTGAGGACCTGGGCAGGATGCGGGCCGGGGGCCCGGAGAGGCACAAAGGCAGCTGTGTCCCCCAAGCTGGCCAGGTGCCTGTCAGGGCTGTGGTTTTTGTTTTTAATTTAATTTGTTTTTGGCTGTGCTGCGTCTTTGTCACTGCGTGGGCTTTTCTCTAGTTGCACCGAGTCGGGGCTCCTCTCTAGCTGCAGTGCACAGGCTTCTCATTGCGGTGGCTTCTCCTGTTGCAAGGCACGGGCTCCAGGTGCTCGGGCTCAGTAGCATGACTCTCGGGCTCTACAGCGCGGGCTCAGTAGTTGCAGCGCACGGGCTCAGTTGCTCCATGGTATGTGGGATCTTCCCAGACCAAGGATGGAGCTCACGTCTCCCACACTGTCAGGCGGATTCTTTACCCTGGTCCACCAGGAAAGCCTCTGCTTTTCTGATGGCAATATTCGCCTGCGTGGATCCACCACACTTTACGTATCCATCCATCTGTGAATGTCGTTACTGAGTTTCTGGTGCCCTGTGATGATTCCCTCACGTCACCCAAGCCCTGATCTGGCCCCTGCACTGCTCCCAACAAAGAGGCCTCTCCCCTCTGCCCCAGAGCCTCAGGCCCCCTTGGAAATTCTCTAGGCCCAGACCCCTCTGGGGGGTCAGCTTCTTCTAGAAAAGGTGCCCTCCCCCTAGCTTCTTGGCTCATCCTCGACCCCATACTGTCGGCCCTGAGGCTCTGTCCGGCTCAAGCCCTCGGCCTCCCTGGGCCTAAGTGCCCTACATCTGTGGAAGAGAAGCAGAGAAGTGGCAGTCCTGCCAGCCTGGCCTTGAGCGTGGAGGCGCCTGAGGCAATGGTCACTCAGCATGGGGCACCCTGGCCCCAGCGCTACGAGGCTTGGCCCCTGCCCAGGCTATAGACGCCTGGGGCACCTTGTCGTCCTTCAGACCTGGGGGGGGCACATCTTCAGGGATCTCTCTCATGGGAGTCCTGGGGCAGGCTGGCCAAGAGGCACCCCAGATTGGCAGGGCTGCCCCTTCAAGCCCTCACCCCTGCACTCCCTGCCCAAGCACTGGACAAGCCAGGCTCTCAGAGCAGGGGCTGTGCCCCTGGGGTTCGAGTTTCTACCTTCTCGGACTTTTCTCAGAAGTGTGTATGTGTGCGCGCATGTGCATCTTACTGGGGACAAGCCCTCAGGTCCTGAGTCCAAGAAGAGAGCCCCACACACGGAGCCTCCCACCTCTGCCCTGCCCGGGGTCCAGCGCCCGCCCTGCCCATTCCACCTTGTCCTACCAGCGGAGGGTCAGGCTCGTGGATCCTCAGACTCAGGGGGCCCCGGAAACACAGCAGTTCTGTCTCGATCCCAGGAAGCGTACAGACAAGCCCCCCACATTCTGGGGCCAGTCTTCCTGCCCCCTCCTTGGTTGCCAGTGAGTGCTGGCATGGAAGGACTGGCCCGAGGAACCGGTTAATGGTGGGGGCTCAGCACACCCCTGGTGCAACAGCCGCCATGCCGGAGGAGCAGCAGGGCTCCTGGTTCCAGGGAGTCTTAGAGGACCCCAGTGCAGGGCGCAGGGGAGGTGTCGCTCGGGTCAAATGGCGTGGCAGTGCTGGACCTGTAGCCCTGGGTGGACTTCTCCTGCCCCTCTGGACCCGGGAGACCATGTGCAGCACCCCTGAGATCTGGCCTTCTGCATGCCATGGAGGCACACAGGTGTCCACGGGTCACCCCGTGTCCCGGGGTCTCTGCACAGAGAGCCTGGTCACTGGGGCTGGCCGTGGGAGCCTGAGTAGGGCCAACTTAGGGCGACCGGTCATTTCCCCTGCGTGTCCTCAGAGAGTCCCCCGGCCGCATCGAGGTCCAGGGCACCTTCCTGGTGGGCAGAGGCAAGGCCCTTGGTATGGAGCTGGGCCGCGTTGGGCTTTCCTCCTAGGTGGGGAGGGGAAACCACCCCTGGGGATCCAGCCCCCTCAGCAGTGCGCAGTCCTGGATCACAGCCCTCAGCCCTCCTCGCTGCCCCACCCGCCTGTGGTCCCTGCCCCTCCCACAGGCCAGGCCCTCCCCGGGCCCTCCCCCTGTGGTTCCTTTCTCCTCAACCCAGGCCTGTGGGGCAAAACTGCTTAGTAGTGGCCACACCATCAGGGCCAGTAGAAGGTTCTGGACACCCCATGCTCGTCCACAGGCCTGAGGTGACTGGAAGGGAGCCTCAGAGGTCTGAGAGGGGAGGAGATTCCTTTCTGTGCCAACGGGGAGTCCCCTTAGGGTAGGAAGGATGTGTTCTGGCACCATCTCCTGAGGGCAGGCCCTCACCATGCTTTCTCCATTCCTGTCCATCCATGCGCCATTGATTCCTGCTCTCCCCAAGCCTTTCGGGCCCCTCCTTCTGCCGCCACGACCCCCTGTCCTCCAGCTGGGTCAGCCAAGCCGCTTTGCTCATCTGGCCAGAGAATGAATGGATGGATGTAGAGTGAGTGACCCAAGAGGGTCGGGAGGGGCCTGGCCCCAGTCCCCTGCGCGCTCAGCCCGCCTGCCCTCCTGCAGCCGCCGCATCCGTGCAAGATGGCGCGGCGGGGCGCGCGGCCGGCGGGGAGGGGACTGTCCCTCGGTGCCCGGCGCCGCCGCGCCCGCCTTCAACGCCCGGCGCCGTTGGTTCCCTCCCGGGCCGGCTCCTTCTCCACGGTTGTCGCAGCGTGGCACAAGCGCGGGCGGTGTGTGCAAAAATAGCCCCCACCCCCACTCCGCCGCCGGCGCAGGCGCCGCCCAGAGGGCGCGGGGCAGGACCCGAGCTGCCTACGACTCCGGGAGACCAGCGTGTGCAGGCCGCGTGCCAGCCCCCGACCCTCGCGTGCCGGCCGGGGCCCGCGCCTCCCGGCCGCCCCGCGCGCGCGCTTTCGTATTGCTCCTGCGTGCCACCGTGCCCACCCCCGCGCGCGCAGCTGCGCCTCCGCCGTCCCGCTCCTCCTCCCCACGCCTCTCTACCCACCCCCGCGCCTCCAGGTGCCGGCTCCCGACTCTCCGCCCCGTCCCCCTTGCACATTTCCCCTCCGAGGACCCCTCCCCCATTCTCCGTGCCCCGCCCCCAGCCTTTGGGTCTCCCATCGGGCTTCAGTATACCGCTCCCCGCGTTCCTGTGCACCTTCCACCTCCCGGCGCTCCTGTCTCCGTGCTCCCCATTCTCCGTACCACCCCTGCGTCTCCGGAACTCCCATTTTTGCGTCTCGGTCCCCCTCACATCTCCATGCCCCCTCAGCCTTCGGGTCCCCCTCCGTGCGTCTCCGTGCCCCACCAGCCGGGTAGTGAGCGCACACCGCCCCCCTCCCCCCGACCCCGCGCGCGCGCGCTCCCGCCGGTGTTTTCGGACTGCACCAGCCCGGGAGCCCGGCGGCGCCGCGGCCGGCCGGGGGAGGCGCCTCATCTGCCGCCGCCGCCCGCACCCGCACCCCGCCGGCCCCGCGGCTGCGGCTGTGGGTGCTGAGCGGGCACGGCGGCCAAGGCGCGCTCGCACCTGCGGCGGCCGTTCGGGTGATGGCGCGGTGCGGGCCTCGGGCGTCCTGAGCACAGCGCCAGTCAGGGGATGCCCAGCCGCGCTGCCGGCCCTGGCCATGTCGTCGTCCTTCTTCAACCCCAGCTTCGCCTTCAGCTCGCACTTCGACCCTGGTGAGTCCCTTGGCCGCGCCCCTTGCCAGCCCTCTGCCCGCTGCGGCTGCCCCTAACCTGACAACTGCGGACATGATGCTTCCCTAGCCGCTGGCTTCCTATTTTTCCTGGAAATTAACCCTTTCCCCACTCTGAGTGGAGCTGCAGAAGGAACCGCTTTCCCGCAGGACCCCCTGGAATCCCAGAGGTGGGCAGGCCTAGGGGTTGGCACCTGCTTGAGGCCTCCAGCAGCAGGGACGGGCCATGGGGGCACTGCCCGTCCCTGTGGAAGCTTCTGCCTGGGCAATCTGGGGCAGGAGGAGTCCCGCGTTGACTCTGGTGTCCCGGGGAGGTGGGAGCCAGGACTAAGGCCCCAGGCGAGGGGTGGCAGGGTTGCCCCCCCAGGTCTAGGCAACGATGCCCCCTTGCTGGTACATGGACCTAGTGTGGCAGGCGCCTCCCCGGGCCAGGAGTGTGTTCTGGAGTGCCCTGCCAGACCACCAGCTGCCTGCATGGGGAGGTGGGAGCAGCGGTCGATCCTGGGGACAGAGCTCATTGAGCAGAGGCTCAGAAGAGAGGGGCCTTGGTGGACGCCCAGGCCCTGGGGACAGAGGGATAGGCCAAGGTGGCGCTGTCAAAGCTGGCTGCATGGGACATGGGGCCAGGCCTCTTCCCCTCCTCCCCCAGGCTGGCGGCCCTGGCAGCCTGTTTATCCAGGGCCGCCTGGCCTCCTGGCAGCAGTGGGCCGCCATGGTGGGCAGAGGGGCTGGGGGCAGCTGGAGGCCCGCAGCCGTCCCCAGGAGCGGGTAGGCTTTCTTCCCTCCACCTTCGCAGGCCCCGCCCCCCACCCCTCCTTGGCCCAAGTGGGAGATAAGCCCCTGCCCTGGATCTGTGGCCTGAGGGCCCAGAGTCCCACCCACTTGTCACTGGGGCTCTGCCACAGGCTAATCCAGCCCAAACAAAGCTGGGTGAGCACGTGACGGGCTCTCCTGGGTCTCCCTCCCTGGAGGAGGGCCCAGTTCGTGGAGTGATGCCCAGGGTCCCCTGGGTCCAGCCCCATCTGAAGGCATTTGCTCTTGGGGGAGGGGAGCCGACGGCAGGTTTCTCGGCTGGGCTGAGGGCGTGGGTGTCACTGGCCCAGAAATGACTCCCCAGGGCGACTCTCAGAGCTTGGAGGACATGGAGTCACAGTGGATGGCCTGGCTGGTCCCTGAGGGTGGGGCTTGGGGGTGGGAGTGGAGGTGGCCCTGATGAGCAGAGTTCCAGGGCCAGACAACCTTTAGGCACAGGGGTCTAGGGGGTCCGGGCTGGTGCTCCGGGCAGTGTGGCTGCTGGGCAGCGAGGGTCCAGCCAGCCTCGGAGCCGTAGGCAGGGTGAGGGGTATGTGTGCCAGGACTAACCCAGGGGATGGGGAGCACTCCCCCCCGTGCCCTGCCTCTTGCACTGTTCGTAGGGCCCAGCCTTGCCCTGTGTGGGTTCAGTACCCTCTCCCCCACCACGAGACCCTTCCCCCATCTCAGAGAAACAACTGAGCTTGCTCCTCTTGCACATGTTTGTGTTAACAGCTGTGATCAGTGTAATTATAACGTGTCTGCTTAAGGACTTACAGGGGAAAGTTGTCAGGAGGCAAGGCGAGGTCTGCCGCTTGCAGGTGGAGCGAAGGGGAGAGCTGTGCCCCGCTGCGGGAGGGGCCACCTGCAGGGTGGAGGTGGGTTGCTGGCTGGGATGCAGAACTCCAGGGCTCCTTGCTGGCCCCCATGTGGGCACTGGGGAGGAGGAGAGGTGGAATCCTCTGCCATCCAGTGTTCAGAGCCCAGCTCCTACCCTCTGGAATCCCCCTGCCCCCGCTTGCTTTCTAGAGTCTCAGCTTTTTCGTCTTTAAAAGGGGGTGGGAGTGCGCACCCTAGGCTCGGTGAGGGGTTAAGCACCTGTTGAAAACTTGACCCTCAGTGCACACAGGCTGCTTTTTTGAAGGGCGTGGTGTACAGAGACAAGACCATAACAGCATGGCATGTGGCGTTCCTCTGTTGCCAGAGGTGGGGAGAGAGGGTTCTTTTTGAGGTTGGCTGCTAAGTGGGCTTCCCAGGTGGCGCTAGTGGTAAAGAACCCACCTGCCAAAGCAGGAGACAGAGAGAGGTGGGTTCGATCTCTGGGTCGGGAAGATCCCTCGGAGAGGGAAATGGCTACCCACTCCAGCCTTCTTGCCTGGAGAATCCTGTGGCAGAGGAGGCCGGTGGGCTACAGCCCACAGGGCCGCAAAGAGTTGGATACTATTGAAGCAACTTTGTCTGAGCTGGGACCTGCTTGGGGATCCACCAGACTCAGAGAGCAGGGGACAGTTGTGTTTGTGGCTGTCTCGGAGTTTGTTTCTGAGGTTGCTCCACACTCCGGAGTGGGCAGAGGGACCCAGCCTGGGCTGAGGGTCCTCACGGTGTCACCAGGCCAGGCCTGTTGTCTGTGGCCAGTTCTGTGTCCATCGTGGATTCTGCGGAAATTCTCCATAGAAGCGGTGGCAGGGGTGGCGGTTATGTGGAGAGTGGAGGGGGCTGAGTTTGAGGCTCAGGCTTTGGGGCCTGTGGGTGCTACTGTGGCCAGTTCCCCAGTTGGATGGGCAGTTGTCAGAGAAACAACTGAGCTTGCTCCTCTTGCACATGTTTGTGTTAACAGCTGTGATCAGTGTAATTATAACGTGTCTGCTTAAGGACTTACAGGGGAAAGTTGTCAGGAGGCAAGGCGAGGTCTGCCGCTTGCAGGTGGAGCGAAGGGGAGAGCTGTGCCCCGCTGCGGGAGGGGCCACCTGCAGGGTGGAGGTGGGTTGCTGGCTGGGATGCAGAACTCCAGGGCTCCTTGCTGGCCCCCATGTGGGCACTGGGGAGGAGGAGAGGTGGAATCCTCTGCCATCCAGTGTTCAGAGCCCAGCTCCTACCCTCTGGAATCCCCCTGCCCACTCTTGCTTTCTAGAGTCTCAGTTTTCTCATCTTTAAAAGGGGATAGTAGTGCCTACCCTAGGCTCGGTGAGGGGTTAAGCACCTGTTGAAAACTTGACCCTCAGTGCACACAGGCTGCTTTTTTGAAGGGCGTGGTGTACAGAGACAAGACCATAACAGCATGGCATGTGGCGTTCCTCTGTTGCCAGAGGTGGGGAGAGAGGGTTCTTTTTGAGGTTGGCTGCTAAGTGGGCTTCCCAGGTGGCGCTAGTGGTAAAGAACCCACCTGCCAAAGCAGGAGACAGAGAGAGGTGGGTTCGATCTCTGGGTCGGGAAGATCCCTCGGAGAGGGAAATGGCTACCCACTCCAGCCTTCTTGCCTGGAGAATCCTGTGGCAGAGGAGGCCGGTGGGCTACAGCCCACAGGGCCGCAAAGAGTTGGATACTATTGAAGCAACTTTGTCTGAGCTGGGACCTGCTTGGGGATCCACCAGACTCAGAGAGCAGGGGACAGTTGTGTTTGTGGCTGTCTCGGAGTTTGTTTCTGAGGTTGCTCCACACTCCGGAGTGGGCAGAGGGACCCAGCCTGGGCTGAGGGTCCTCACGGTGTCACCAGGCCAGGCCTGTTGTCTGTGGCCAGTTCTGTGTCCATCGTGGATTCTGCGGAAATTCTCCATAGAAGCGGTGGCAGGGGTGGCGGTTATGTGGAGAGTGGAGGGGGCTGAGTTTGAGGCTCAGGCTTTGGGCACATGCTTGGGTGCTGCATGGGTGCTGGGGGACCTGACTGAAGCTCAGCTCCTGCCCTGGCCACTGTCACCCCTCGGATATGGGCAGGGCAGGCCCCTGGAGAAGGCCAGCACAGCTGGGATCCAGCTCTTCCCCAGGCCGGGGGTGACCCTGGGGGATTTCTGGGCAGTCACAGCCCTGGGACCTCAGCACTATGGGGCCTTCGGCCAGCCACACAGCCTGAGACTCAGCCCGAGACTCAGCCCCACATAGGTGAAACCTCACTCCGGGGAGGCCGGGCGGGTGCGATATGCCAGCCAAGAACTGAGAGGTGAGAAGGGGGCCACATGGGAGCCAGGAGCACCTGGGCCCAGTGCTTGGGGGGAGGTGTGGCCTCTAGGGAGCAGGGCCTGCTTCTCGCTAGGGGGCTCTGAGGCAGAGGGCTGCAGGCCGGTCCCCAGGAAGCGCCGGTCAAGGCTGACCTTGGGGCAGGGGTCACGGTGGACTATTTGGTGGGACCTGGAGTTTGAGGAACTCATGGAAGACACGGCAGCCCGTGGCCTCTCGGTCACGTCCTGCCACCTGCCCATGTCCTTGCCCCACACCTGGCCCCGCTGGGAAGGCACTCACCAGCTTTAAGGTGCGTGCAGTGCCGGCTCAGGGCTGGGCACGCTCGGGCCTTTGGGTGAAGGCCTGGCTGGGGAACAGGGCGCAGGGGGTGCATTCCAGCTGAGCATGGGCTGACATGCCTGGGGCGAGAGGACCCCAAGAGTGCTCTTATGGCCCTGGGGTCCCTTTCCTGGCTGATGGACATTTTTTCTCAAAGCTGAGCATGGGCTGACATGCCTGGGGACGGGCGAGAAGGCCCCGGTCTATCGAGAAAGGGTTGGTCTGTCTGGAGTTTGTTTCTGAGGTTGCTCCACACTCCGGAGTGGGCAGAGGGACCCAGCCTGGGCTGAGGGTCCTCACGGTGTCACCAGGCCAGGCCTGTTGTCTGTGGCCAGTTCTGTGTCCATCGTGGATTCTGCGGAAATTCTCCATAGAAGCGGTGGCAGGGGTGGCGGTTATGTGGAGAGTGGAGGGGGCTGAGTTTGAGGCTCAGGCTTTGGGCACATGCTTGGGTGCTGCATGGGTGCTGGGGGACCTGACTGAAGCTCAGCTCCTGCCCTGGCCACTGTCACCCTCGGATATGGGCAGGGCAGGCCCCTGGAGAAGGCCAGCACAGCTGGGATCCAGCTCTTCCCAGGCCGGGGTGACCCTGGGGATTTCTGGGCAGTCACAGCCCTGGGACCTCAGCACTATGGGGCCTTGGCCAGCCACACAGCCTGAGACTCAGCCCGAGACTCAGCCCCACATAGGTGAAACCTCACTCCGGGGAGGCCGGGCGGGTGCGATATGCCAGCCAAGAACTGAGAGGTGAGAAGGGGGCCACATGGGAGCCAGGAGCACCTGGGCCCAGTGCTTGGGGGGAGGTGTGGCCTCTAGGGAGCAGGGCCTGCTTCTCGCTAGGGGGCTCTGAGGCAGAGGGCTGCAGGCCGGTCCCCAGGAAGCGCCGGTCAAGGCTGACCTTGGGGCAGGGGTCACGGTGGACTATTTGGTGGGACCTGGAGTTTGAGGAACTCATGGAAGACACGGCAGCCCGTGGCCTCTCGGTCACGTCCTGCCACCTGCCCATGTCCTTGCCCCACACCTGGCCCCGCTGGGAAGGCACTCACCAGCTTTAAGGTGCGTGCAGTGCCGGCTCAGGGCTGGGCACGCTCGGGCCTTTGGGTGAAGGCCTGGCTGGGGAACAGGGCGCAGGGGGTGCATTCCAGCTGAGCATGGGCTGACATGCCTGGGGACGGGCGAGAAGGACCCCAAGAGTGCTCTTATGGCCCTGGGGTCCCTTTCCCTGGCTGATGGACATGTTCTGGTGGTGATCTCAAAATCTGTGGCCCCCTGTCTGCTGCCTGCTGCCCACGGGGCCCAACTGAAGGTAGACGCTGCTCAGGCCGCCCCTTCCCTACCAGGCCTCTCAGACAGGCTTGGGCTAAGGTAGCGGGTATGGGGGGCATCCAGAGCCAGCCCCCACTTCCCCGTGCTCAGAAAGGCTGGTCTCAGCTCCTGGCTGAGTCTGGGAGTGTGGGCCAGGAGGGAGGTCACAGTCCCACAACCCCCAGGCAGTTTCTTTGTATTCCGGAACATTCTCTAGGAAACCAGGCTACCTTTTCTCTCAGAGGGGCTATTTCTGCCCCCTGCATTCCTATGCAGCTTTATACCTGCAAGTGCTCAGGCTCACACACAGACACACATGAACACACACTCACTGAGACATGAACACACGTGTGCACGTACTTGTTGAGACATGAGCACATATGCACTGACACGCATGAATGCACAGGTACTCATACACGTGAACACACACTGAGACATGAACGCACGCTGACGCATGCACATACAGGCACTCAACACATGCTCGCTGAGACGTGAGCACACACACGGATACACATGAATACACAGATACTCACACACATGAATGCACAAAGGCTTACAGATGGATTCACCTGGTGGAATGATGCACACACAGCCTAGGCTGGGCTGTGGGCCCTGTGGCCTCCTGGGCACGGACATCCCGGTCAGGGCTGTGTGCGGGCAGGGACCCGATTCCCCCCGCTCACCCTTGGCCCCCAGCCTCACCGCTGTTCTCACTTCAGTGGATGGGCTGAGCCACCGGGTCCTGGTGGCCTGAGGCTTGGGGAGCCTGGAGCTGTCGGGGCTGGAAGGACTGCTCTGCTGCCACCTGGCCACCTTTTCCCAGGGTGGCCCTGGCCTCGGCTCCTCCACCTGCTGTCACTGCCCTTGAGCACATCCTCGTCATGCCCCGCCTTCCCTAGGTCGAGGGGGCCTGCGTGGAATAGTATCCCCCCAAATTCATGCCCACCTGGAGCCTCAGGATGGGACCTTGCTTGCAAATCAGGCATTAGGAGCTGTCCTAAGTTTAGATGAAGAGTGGCCTAGATCTGGGGCAGGGGTCCCTACAGGAGAGCAGGGGGAGACTCGGTAGAGAGGGGGACGCCCTGGGCCACGTGATGACGAAGAGAAACTGGGCTGGTGCAGCCATGAGCCAGGGAAGGCCTCCTGAACCTGGGAGAGGCAGGGAGGGTCCTGCCCTGGAGCCTCCGGAGGGACTGTGGCCCTCATGTGGGATGTTGGGCTTCTAGAGCATCAGCCACCTCTTGGGCACTAAGGCCCGGTCTGTGGCCCCTGAGACAGCAGTCCCAGGACGCTCCTTGCAGGGCGGCCCTGAGCCCCACAGGCCTGGTCCGGGGCCAAGCCTGCCTCGCCGTCGCGCCAGCCTCCGTCTCCTCTGTGTAAACTGGGGCAGTCCTGCCCACTGGAGGTGTCTTTGGAGGAAAACATGTGTGTAGGCGCCTCTCAACACGGGCGTTCACTGGACCGCGGCAACAGGGCCGCCTCGGCCCGGGCCAACGCGCCCTCATCTGGGCATCTCGGGCCTCGCTCTCCGGCCTCTGGCGGCCTCTCGCAGAGGAACCAGCACCGGCAGGACGGGCGGCCGTGGCCTCCCCGCCCCCAGCAGAGGAAGCCGGCAGAGGAAATGAGGGCAGCGGACGCCGGGCTGGAGCCAGCTCCCAGGCGGCCTGTCTGGCGCGTCGGAGTAGGCAGTGTCCACACCGGGTCCCTGCCTTCTGGGGGGGGGGTGCGGTCAGGAACCCTGGCCAGCCTCACCGCTGTGTGCGCAGGGACCGATTCCCCGCTCACCCTTGGCCCCCAGCCTCACCGCTGTTCTCATGGGGGCTGAGCCACCGGGTCCTGGTGGCCTGAGGCTTGGGGAGCCTGGAGCTGTCGGGGCTGGAAGGACTGCTCTGCTGCCACCTGGCCACCTTTTCCCAGGGTGGCCCTGGCCTCGGCTCCTCCACCTGCTGTCACTGCCCTTGAGCACATCCTCGTCATGCCCCGCCTTCCCTAGGTCGAGGGGGCCTGCGTGGAATAGTATCCCCCCAAATTCATGCCCACCTGGAGCCTCAGGATGGGACCTTGCTTGCAAATCAGGCATTAGGAGCTGTCCTAAGTTTAGATGAAGAGTGGCCTAGATCTGGGGCAGGGGTCCCTACAGGAGAGCAGGGGGAGACTCGGTAGAGAGGGGGACGCCCTGGGCCACGTGATGACGAAGAGAAACTGGGCTGGTGCAGCCATGAGCCAGGGAAGGCCTCCTGAACCTGGGAGAGGCAGGGAGGGTCCTGCCCTGGAGCCTCCGGAGGGACTGTGGCCCTCATGTGGGATGTTGGGCTTCTAGAGCATCAGCCACCTCTTGGGCACTAAGGCCCGGTCTGTGGCCCCTGAGACAGCAGTCCCAGGACGCTCCTTGCAGGGCGGCCCTGAGCCCCACAGGCCTGGTCCGGGGCCAAGCCTGCCTCGCCGTCGCGCCAGCCTCCGTCTCCTCTGTGTAAACTGGGGCAGTCCTGCCCACTGGAGGTGTCTTTGGAGGAAAACATGTGTGTAGGCGCCTCTCAACACGGGCGTTCACTGGACCGCGGCAACAGGGCCGCCTCGGCCCGGGCCAACGCGCCCTCATCTGGGCATCTCGGGCCTCGCTCTCCGGCCTCTGGCGGCCTCTCGCAGAGGAACCAGCACCGGCAGGACGGGCGGCCGTGGCCTCCCCGCCCCCAGCAGAGGAAGCCGGCAGAGGAAATGAGGGCAGCGGACGCCGGGCTGGAGCCAGCTCCCAGGCGGCCTGTCTGGCGCGTCGGAGTAGGCAGTGTCCACACCGGGTCCCTGCCTTCCTCCACCAGGGTCGGGCTGGGGGGCAGGGGCCAGGTGCCCCTGGATCAGGGAAGGTCTGCTAAGGGTGACTCTGGGGGTAGACCAGTCGTCGGAGCCACGCAGGAGCGGCCACCCAGAGCTGGGTATGTGGGGGCTTCTGGGAGGGTATGGACTCCCCCACTGCCCGCCCGAGGCTGTGGGTGAGCAGATGGGAGCTTGTACTCAGAGGCCCCCAGTCCCCGTTCCGGCTCTGCCCGAGGCAGCGGCCAGACAGGACTGAACAGGGCCAGTGCCGTGGGCAGTGCTGGGCAGCCCAAGGGGCCCTTGTCACGGAGTGTGTGAGGAGAGATGGCAGGATGCCGGCCAGCAGCTGGAGTCAGGGGTGGGGCCCAGGTCGCCTCTCACGGTGGGAGGTGGCCGAGCCTGGCCTTGTTCACTCCTGGTGAGGGTGCCCTGGTGCCTTCTCGTCCTGCTGGGTGGGGGCTGGGCACGTGGGCCGGCTAGCCATGGGTGGCCAGGGACACAGTCCTCCTGTTCATGGGAACCAGGGCAGGGGTAGGGGACCTGAGTCCCAGACCTGGACTCTGCTGAGGCCGCCCGTGCTGAGGCCGACATGGGAGACTGGGAGCAGGGGAGCGGAGGAGGCTCTCTGGGGGTGTTGGGTCGTCCCGGAGAGGGTGCTGCAGCGCTCAGGCTCTGTTCCTGCTGTTGTAAAATTCTGAATGATTTTGCACTGGGCCCTGCAGATTCTGACCCATGTCCCAGATGGTGCTAGTGGTGAAGAATCCGCCTACCAATGCAGGAGACATGAGAGATGCAGGTTTGATCTCTGGGTGGGGAAGATCCCCTGGAGGAGGGCATGGCCACCCACTCCAGTGTGCTTGCCTGCAGAATCCCGTGGACAGAGGAGCCTGGTGCGCTACAGTCCGTGGGGTCGCCAAGAGTTGGACACGACTGAAGCAGCTTAGCTTCAGTTTAGCAGGTTGTACAGTGGGCCCTCCTGCTGGGGGCCACCCGTCCAGCCTTAGGGTTCAGTTGGGAGGGCACCGGGCAGGCGGTTGGTCACAGAGGGACGCGGTGCCTGTGTAGCAAGCGGGTTCCTTCGATGGGGAACCTCCCGTGGTCCCGGGCAGGTGGTTGGCTAGCTGTGAGGCCCATCCGGATGTCATGGCGCCGCCCCGGGAAGAAGGAATCCCACTCGGGGGGGACGCTGCACGCACAGGATGCGTGTAGGAATGTGTCTCACCGGTCCCGCTGGCTGGTGACATGGTGGGCTCTCAGCCCAGCTGTCGATGGACATGGCCTTCTGCCCAACTCTGGGCACCCTAACGCCGTCTCTTCTCTGTCCATCAGCTTTTCTGGGATATGAGTCACTGTCTGAATCATCCATTTCAAGTGTGCTTTTTAGTGTACACACAGACACGTGCGGCCGTCACCACAACTTCCCAACACTTCTGTCCCCTCAGGAAAGCCCCGCGCCCACCAGCGGCCCCCATCTGCTTCCCGTCTCTTCAGGTCACTCATCTGGGCGTCTCCTTCCTGCAGGCATCCAGCTCAGGGTCTCTCTCCACGTGCTGTCTGGTTCTGTTGTGAGAATGAGGGGAGTGGGCCTGGGTATGGGGGTGGCTCATGTGGATGCTGGGGGGGGGGGGCACCTCACACAGGCCCCTTCCCAGCGGCTGTTCCAGGAGCGCTGCAGGGCAGCCTGACTCACCTTTCCCGTGGCCTGACATGCCCTTCAGGGGCCTTGTTGGCCATTTGGAGTCCTCGTCTGGGGTTGTCTATGTGAGCCAGGCCTGCCCGGCTGTCCGTGGTATTTATATGTTCTGGAACCCAGCCCTTGGTCAGAGATGGGCATTGGGGTGGCATTTCCACATCGTAGCCGTCTTGCTGGTCTGGGGCCAAGTAGCTGCAGGGTGTGCAGGCGCAGCTGTGGTGAGTCTTTCCCAACCCCGTGCTCAGTGGCGTCAGGCTGGGGGCTTGAGATGGGCTGCGATGGGAGAATTTCCACCCCAGGAGCCTGCAAAGGCTCCACGTCGGAAACTGCCTCTGTCTCTTTTTTTTCCAGAAATCCGGTTGTTAAACATTACCGATAAACCAGGCCTGTAGGCCAGCTTTTTCTTTTTTTTTCAATTTGATTTTTTATTTATTTAGTTGTGCTGCATCTCAGTTACAGCATGTGGAATTTTTAGTTGCTGCATGTGAACTCTTTTTTTATTTTTTAAAAATTGTTGGCCACTTTTATTGGTCATTCGTTTATTTATTTTCATCCATCTTTGTACTTTGGCCTGTGTGGGCCTCCCATTGCAGTGGCCTCTCTCACTGCAGAGCACCGGCTCTGGGTGTATGTGCTCCAGAGCGCTGGCTCTGCAGCACGTGGGATCTCCCCAGGCCAGAGATCGAACCGGCGCCGCTTGCACTGCAAGGCAGACTCTTTACCCACTGGACCACCAGGGAAGCCTCGCATGTGAACTCTTAGTTGCAGCATGTGGGATCTAGTTCCCTGACCAGGGATCGAACCTGGGCCCCCCTGCAGGAGCGTGGAGTCTTTTCCACTGGACCACAAGGGGAGTCCCTCGGCTGGCTAGCTTGTTAATCCTGGGAAGCCTTGTTAAGCCTGGAATCCTTTAGGCATGAGGCAGGCATCACCAGGAGGCAGTTTCTGGCCCCTGGGGATGAATGACCCAGAATGAGGGAGTGGGCCTGGGTAGGGGGGCTCATGTGGATGCTGGGGGGGGGGGGGCACCTCACACAGGCCCCTTCCCAGCGGCTGTTCCAGGAGCGCTGCAGGGCAGCCTGACTCACCTTTCCCGTGGCCTGACATGCCCTTCAGGGGCCTTGTTGGCCATTTGGAGTCCTCGTCTGGGGTTGTCTATGTGAGCCAGGCCTGCCCGGCTGTCCGTGGTATTTATATGTTCTGGAACCCAGCCCTTGGTCAGAGATGGGCATTGGGGTGGCATTTCCACATCGTAGCCGTCTTGCTGGTCTGGGGCCAAGTAGCTGCAGGGTGTGCAGGCGCAGCTGTGGTGAGTCTTTCCCAACCCCGTGCTCAGTGGCGTCAGGCTGGGGGCTTGAGATGGGCTGCGATGGGAGAATTTCCACCCCAGGAGCCTGCAAAGGCTCCACGTCGGAAACTGCCTCTGTCTCTTTTTTTTCCAGAAATCCGGTTGTTAAACATTACCGATAAACCAGGCCTGTAGGCCAGCTTTTTCTTTTTTTTTCAATTTGATTTTTTATTTATTTAGTTGTGCTGCATCTCAGTTACAGCATGTGGAATTTTTAGTTGCTGCATGTGAACTCTTTTTTTATTTTTAAAAATTGTTGGCCACTTTTATTGGTCATTCGTTTATTTATTTTCATCCATCTTTGTACTTTGGCCTGTGTGGGCCTCCCATTGCAGTGGCCTCTCTCACTGCAGAGCACCGGCTCTGGGTGTATGTGCTCCAGAGCGCTGGCTCTGCAGCACGTGGGATCTCCCCAGGCCAGAGATCGAACCGGCGCCGCTTGCACTGCAAGGCAGACTCTTTACCCACTGGACCACCAGGGAAGCCTCGCATGTGAACTCTTAGTTGCAGCATGTGGGATCTAGTTCCCTGACCAGGGATCGAACCTGGGCCCCCCTGCAGGAGCGTGGAGTCTTTTCCACTGGACCACAAGGGGAGTCCCTCGGCTGGCTAGCTTGTTAATCCTGGGAAGCCTTGTTAAGCCTGGAATCCTTTAGGCATGAGGCAGGCATCACCAGGAGGCAGTTTCTGGCCCCTGGGGATGAATGACCCAGAGGGATGGTTCTGCTCCCTCGTGGGGCCACGGGAACCTCTGGGAGGGGCCTGCTCAGGCGACCAGGGCCAGGGCTTGTGCAGTCCTGCTTACAGCCGAGGCCACACCTGCTTCCCCAGCCTGCCTTACCCATACTTTCTGCCCCCAGTGGGTCCAGGCAGAAACTTGGTTGGCAGGAAGTTCTAGACTTGGGCTGTCCACCCATCCCTGAGCAGCTGGTGGTGGAGGGGGAGCCAGTCCCTCAGAATCTGTTTTATTTTTCCTTCTTGTGACGGCAGGTCCTGCACATTGTGTTTGAGGCTGATCATGCTGAGGTGCACCCTGTTCCGAGATGGGGAGCGTGAGCCTGGGGTTGTTGGTCAGCTGGGACTGGGGGCCTTCTGTGACTGCCCCCAATGCAGTGCCAGCTCTTGGCCTCCTGCAGAGGCCCCCCTCCCAACCAGGGAGGCCCACGGGGAGGCGGGCGTGTTGGGGCCCAGACGACCGGCATGTCTGACCTGTCAGGACTCTGAGTTCGCTTGCCAGCATCTTTTCCTTTCTCTGCCCACCCTCAGAAATCTGGGGGGAGGGAGGAGGGAGGACACAGATGGGCGACACAAGGGCAGTGACCTGCTTCCCTCCCTCCGCTGGCCTGCCACGTCCCCGTCCCTGTGTGAGGACTCTGTTCCTCTCGGGAGGAACTCCCATGTCTGGGACTTTTGACAGATCTTTGCTAAGAATCTCTGCCCCACAGGCTCCCCAGCGCTGGATCTGCCTTCTCGATGGCTTGTGGGGGTATGGCTGCCCCTCCTGCTGGCCCCTGCCCTGGGGATCCCCAGAGTCTTGCCTTAGCTGGAGTTGGGAGGTGGGTATGCCAGGGACAGTCGATGGGCTCCTGGCGGTCTGGGCACGTGGAGCTCCTCCCCTCCTGCTGTCGGCTCACCTTGGCCTTGTAACGCAGAGACGCTCGCCCGGGTTGCATAGCTCCTTCCTGCTCAAGATCCTGTTTGCATCACCGGGCTTGGGGCAGGGGGCAGGGGCGCTGGTGTCAGGATGTCCTCAGATGCCCTGCCAGGGCCCCACCCCAGGCCTGCTGGTGACGCCGTGTGAGCCCCCATTGGCTGCACCTGCACCGGGCGGGGAGGCTGGGGCACTGGAAATCCCAGGGTGTGTGGCCACCTGACCGAAGCCAGGCCCACTGTCTGGGCTTGGTGGAAAGGAACTCTGGGGGCAGCAGTGAGACAGCAGGGGGCACACTGGGGATACCCACCCGTGGGGGCCATCGGGGTTGGCACACCCCTGACTCAGTCTCTACAGGTGTCAGGTGACTTAACGTGTTTTTTTCTTTTTTTTTAAAAGATTTATTTATTTATTTATTATTGGTGGGGGGTGAGGTGGGGAGGGAGGGGAGCAGGCGGGCCACTTTTATTGTTTTTTCATTTATCTGTTTTCATCCATCTTTGTTCTTTGGCTCCTGTGGGCCTCCCATCGCGGTGGCGTCTGTCATCGCAGAGCGCAGGCTCTGGGCGCATGCGCTCCAGAGCTCCGGCTCGGCAATTGGACACATCGGTCCAGCTGCTCCGTGGCACGTGGGATCTTCCCAGGCCAGGGATGGAACCGGCACCCCTTGCACTGCAAGGCGGTGTCCTTACCCACTGGACCACCAGGGAAGCCCGTTTTTTTTTTTTTTCATTGAGGTGAAATTCATGTGAAATTCACATGTGTGCATGCTAAGTCACCTCAGTAGTATCCAATTCTTCGTGATGCTATGGAGTGTAGCCCGCCAGGCTCCTCTGACCATGGGATTCTCCAGGCAGGGATACTGGAGTGGGTTGCCAGTTTCTTCTCCAGGAGATCGTCCCTACCCAAGGATCAAACTCACATCTCTTAAGTCTCCTGCTTTGGCAGACAGGGTCGTTACCACTGGCGTCGCCTGGGAAGCCCTAAACTCATGAAACATGAAGTTAGCCACTTTGGTTCCGTGTACATCCCCAGGGGTGTGCAGCTACCACCTCTAGTTTCAGACCTTCTCACCCTGCCCAGAGAATCCCTGTGCCACTCCAGTCCCCTAGCGCCTGCCCACTGGGCTACCTGTTCTGGATATTCCGTACAGGTGGACTTGGGGAGGGGACCAGAGGAACCCAGAGGCGGCTGGGGTATCCAGCTTGGGGAGGGGATGGGAGGGACCCAGGGAGTGGGTTTACCACGAGGAGGATATGGACTCTATGCTGTGTTTGGTTTGAGATGCTCCAGGACACCCAAGAGAAGGGCCAAGACCAGGTGTCCCTTGGGACTTGGGGCCCCAGAGGAAGCTGGGGACCAGGGTAGAGAACCGGGTCTGGGAAGGGGTGGTAGGCCCAGCCTGGGCCCACTTGGGAGGAGGAGGGGTCCATCCCGGAAGGGGTGGTCAGTCTCTACAGGTGTCAGGTGACTTAACGTGTTTTTTTTTTTTTAAAAGATTTTTTTTTTTATTTTTTTTTGGGGGGGGGTGGGGTGGGGAGGGAGGGGAGCAGGCGGGCCACTTTTATTGTTTTTTCATTTATCTGTTTTCATCCATCTTTGTTCTTTGGCTCCTGTGGGCCTCCCATCGCGGTGGCGTCTGTCGTTGCTGAGCGCCGGCTCTGGGCGCATGCGCTCCAGAGCTCCGGCTCGGTAATTGGACACATCGGTCCAGCTGCTCCGTGGCACGTGGGATCTTCCCAGGCCAGGGATGGAACCGGCACCCCTTGCACTGCAAGGCGGTGTCCTTACCCACTGGACCACCAGGGAAGCCCGTTTTTTTTTTTTTTCATTGAGGTGAAATTCATGTGAAATTCACATGTGTGCATGCTAAGTCACCTCAGTAGTATCCAATTCTTCGTGATGCTATGGAGTGTAGCCCGCCAGGCTCCTCTGACCATGGGATTCTCCAGGCAGGGATACTGGAGTGGGTTGCCAGTTTCTTCTCCAGGAGATCGTCCCTACCCAAGGATCAAACTCACATCTCTTAAGTCTCCTGCTTTGGCAGACAGGGTCGTTACCACTGGCGTCGCCTGGGAAGCCCTAAACTCATGAAACATGAAGTTAGCCACTTTGGTTCCGTGTACATCCCCAGGGGTGTGCAGCTACCACCTCTAGTTTCAGACCTTCTCACCCTGCCCAGAGAATCCCTGTGCCACTCCAGTCCCCTAGCGCCTGCCCACTGGGCTACCTGTTCTGGATATTCCGTACAGGTGGACTTGGGGAGGGGACCAGAGGAACCCAGAGGCGGCTGGGGTATCCAGCTTGGGGAGGGGATGGGAGGGACCCAGGGAGTGGGTTTACCACGAGGAGGATATGGACTCTATGCTGTGTTTGGTTTGAGATGCTCCAGGACACCCAAGAGAAGGGCCAAGACCAGGTGTCCCTTGGGACTTGGGGCCCCAGAGGAAGCTGGGGACCAGGGTAGACGTTGGAACCCTGATGAGGTCTGGGAAGGGGGTGGTAGGCCCAGCCTGGGCCCACTTGGGGAGGAGGAGGGGGTCCATCCCAGGACCCTAAAGGGGGTGGCTGAGGAGGTGGGTGTGGGGGCCTCCCCAGGACTCTGCTGTCCTCCCCGCACTCTGGCCTCGAGATGTGGCCACAAACAGAGCCCCTTGGAATGGGCCTGCTGACCTCCCGACGGCTGGAATCACTGACCCTGCTCCTGGCCGATCAAGGCCACCTCTGCCTTCCACGCCTGTCCCTGGGGAAGCCTTGCGCACCTCCAGTCAGGCTCACTGGGGCGGGGTTTGAGTGTGGGGGCCGGGGCAGACCTGTGGAGACCCAGGACCCTGGGACGTCAGGACAAGGTCTGGGCTCTATTCACGGGAGTCTTTAAAGACGGGAGTGACGAGGCTAGGCATGGGTGATAATTAAATAAGATTATACACATTTGATTCTAGACGTGAGCACATGCTTATTCTGGAAAATATGAAAACTGTAGACGAGAAGGTATTAACCACCCAGAATTCTACCACCCGAGACAGCAATTACTGTTCACATTTTGAGATGTTTTCTTCCAGTTTTGTTTTTAATATGTTTGTGATCAGGATTTATAGACAAGTCTATGTCCTGCCTCTTGTTTTCAACTTTACTGAGGTATAATAGAAACAAACTAAACTGCACATGTTTAAAGTGTGGGATTTGATGGGTTTGGGTGTATAGATATGTCAAAAATCATGAAATTAGGGCTTCCCTGGTGGTCCAGTGGGTAAAGATACCACCTTGCGGTGCAAGGGGCACTGGATCGATCCCTGGCCTGGGAAGATCCCATGTGTTGCAGAGCAGCTGGACCGATGTGTCCAACTACTGAGCTGGAGCTCTGGAGCGCATGCGCCCAGAGCCGGTGCTCTGCAGTGAGAGAGGCCACTGCAATGGGGGGCCCACACAGGCCAAAGAACAAAGATGGATGAAAATAAATAAATGAAAGACCAATAGAAGTGCCCCCCCCCAAAAATCATGAAATTATATATTTGGGAGACCCCATGAACCCTTGACCCTATTGTCAAATAACAAGCATTTACTCTGAGCCTGTTTCCTTATGTATCTTCTGTTTGTTTGGTTTTTTTAAATTAATTATTTATTTAGGCTGTGTGGGGTCTTGGTGCATCATGCAGAATCTTTTGTTGCATCTCTCGGGCTTAGTTGCTCCCCTTTGTGTGGGATCTTAGTTTCCTGATGAGGGATTGAACCCACATCCCCTGCATTGCAAGGTGGATTCTTAACCACTGGACCACCAGGGAAGTTCCCTTCCTTTTTAAAAATTAACATGAAGTTGATATTTCCTTGTTTATTTAAAACATCTTAAATTCACTCTCTATGACTTCTTTTTCAGATAGTGGTAGTTAGTAGTTTAGTCACTACGTTGTATCTGACTCTTGAGACCCCATGGGCTGTGGCCCGCCAGGCTCCTCTGTCTATGGGATTCTCCAGGCAGGAATACTGGAGTGGGTTGCCATTTCCTTCTCCAGGGGATCTTCCCGACCCAGGAACTGAACCTGTGTCTCCTGCATTGGCAGGCCGATTCTTCACCGATTGAACTTAGAGAGAAGCCCAGGTATGCCACTGTTTTTGTTGAATCCTTTTATTGTGACTATTTAACCTGATTTTTACTCTCATAAACACCACTGCAAGGAACATCTCTGTGAGATGTGATCCCTGCCTGCGTCATTAACGGGCTCCTTCCTTTGTTTTCATTCTGGATTTGTGTGCCGTCCAGGCTGCTCTCTCGTTTAAATTCCCAGACTGGGAACCACTTGGCCCGGCGGTTGGCAGGTCTCCCAGGCCCTGCACGCACGTCTCCAAGTCGCTTTCTAAAGGCTGCTCTGACAGACACTCACCAGGGCGCCTGGGTACTGGCCCTGGTGTGCAGGCTTTGGCCAGACGCCAGCTTCTGCGAACTCATGTGGTCAGGAAGCCGATATCCGGTGTGATTTCATTTCTTTTATTATGGACGAGGCTGCGCGTTTTCTTATGGACTAGACAAATTGTATTACCTTGTTTGTGGTCAACTGTATAGTTCGCTTGTGTATGTTTTGAGGTCTTAAAGTATGTTTTTATGTTTTGTTGATCATATTCCGCTGCAAAGTAGTAACATCAGTCTTTGACAAATTTTCTGATGATCATGCTTCCTGGTTTGTTGTTTGCCTTTCATTTGGAGGTCTTATGGAGCATACATTTTTATGTGGCCGAATCCATTGATCTTTCATGATTCTTTCCATTGCTTTTAGCTTAAAAATCTCTCTCTATGGGGCTTCCCTGGTGGTCCAGTGGCTAAGACTCCATGCTCCCAGTGCAAGGGGTCTGGGTTCGATTCCTGGTCAGGGAACTAAATCCCACATGCCTCAACTAAGACCCGGTGCAGCCAAATGAATTAAACAAACATTAAAAAAATAATAGTAACAGTAATTATATTAAAAAAATCCCTCTCTGTGATGAAGCCAGATATTTACTTACTTTTTCTCAGATGTTATAATTTGACTCACTGATGGCAATCTGAAGTTATTCTGGAATATGGTCTGAGGCAAGACAGCTGATTTCCCTGGCCCGCTCCTCAAAGCATGGGGCCAGTTTGCCATTTTTCTCCGGATCCCCCAACTGAACCTGTGTCTCCTGCATTGGCAGGCCGATTCTTCACCGATTGAACTTAGAGAGAAGCCCAGGTATGCCACTGTTTTTGTTGAATCCTTTTATTGTGACTATTTAACCTGATTTTTACTCTCATAAACACCACTGCAAGGAACATCTCTGTGAGATGTGATCCCTGCCTGCGTCATTAACGGGCTCCTTCCTTTGTTTTCATTCTGGATTTGTGTGCCGTCCAGGCTGCTCTCTCGTTTAAATTCCCAGACTGGGAACCACTTGGCCCGGCGGTTGGCAGGTCTCCCAGGCCCTGCACGCACGTCTCCAAGTCGCTTTCTAAAGGCTGCTCTGACAGACACTCACCAGGGTGCCTGGGTACTGGCCCTGGTGTGCAGGCTTTGGCCAGACGCCAGCTTCTGCGAACTCATGTGGTCAGGAAGCCGATATCCGGTGTGATTTCATTTCTTTTATTATGGACGAGGCTGCGCGTTTTCTTATGGACTAGACAAATTGTATTACCTTGTTTGTGGTCAACTGTATAGTTCGCTTGTGTATGTTTTGAGGTCTTAAAGTATGTTTTTATGTTTTGTTGATCATATTCCGCTGCAAAGTAGTAACATCAGTCTTTGACAAATTTTCTGATGATCATGCTTCCTGGTTTGTTGTTTGCCTTTCATTTGGAGGTCTTATGGAGCATACATTTTTATGTGGCCGAATCCATTGATCTTTCATGATTCTTTCCATTGCTTTTAGCTTAAAAATCTCTCTCTATGGGGCTTCCCTGGTGGTCCAGTGGCTAAGACTCCATGCTCCCAGTGCAAGGGGTCTGGGTTCGATTCCTGGTCAGGGAACTAAATCCCACATGCCTCAACTAAGACCCGGTGCAGCCAAATGAATTAAACAAACATTAAAAAAATAATAGTAACAGTAATTATATTAAAAAAATCCCTCTCTGTGATGAAGCCAGATATTTACTTACTTTTTCTCAGATGTTATAATTTGACTCACTGATGGCAATCTGAAGTTATTCTGGAATATGGTCTGAGGCAAGACAGCTGATTTCCCTGGCCCGCTCCTCAAAGCATGGGGCCAGGTGTGCTGTGTGGGCGAGGGAGGGTGGGGTCTCCCGCTGAGGCCAGGCCTGACTCTGGGCTGTGATTCTGCTCCTCACCTGCTGGCCCATCTCTGCTGCAGAACCATGTGTTTTTTATAATTGTAGCTTTTGGACATGTTAAGACCTAGAAAGGCAAGATCCCTCTCTGCACTTTTTCTGGTTTCTCTCTCCTGTTTAGAGCTTCGTCTGCTACAAGGCCGTGAGTCATGTTGATGAGTGTCTGGGTGGGGGTGAGGGAGGTGATGTGACCCCCTCATAGTCTCCACTCGCCTGACGTTACCCCAGTTCATTGGCAGTACAAGTCACTCCATTTTTAAAAAAAATTTATATTTTTATTTTTAGCTGTGCCACCCAGCTTGTGGAATCTTTGTTCCCTGGCCAGGGATTAAACCTGGGTCTCCCTCAATAACAAAGTGCAAGTCTCCCCCACTGGACTGCCAGGGAATGCCCACACGTTACTTTTACCAGAAGCCCAGCCTGGCACCTGGGTCTGTCCGGAGCTGCACCCATACCCCACAAATGCTCAGTCCCCCTCCTCCTGCCAGCCCCCCAGAGCCCTCACTAGAGAGAGACAAGTCCTGGACCAGAGAGCACCGACACCCAGGGTCATTCATCAGCGGGCTACGGATGTCCATTTGCTTTGGGAAGCACCCTTCCTGTACCACCTGCAGGGTCAGGCTCCCCAGAACAGAAGCCCCCTGATGAAGGGCCCCGAGCTCTCCAGGGTGGGCCTGGGCAGGGGTTGCCTTTGGCTCGGTGTCCCCCCAGGATACACCCAGGTCCAGGCCCTGCAGCCCCTATCCCAACTTAAACCAGCATCCAGCCTCTCCTTCCACATGCGTCCACTGAGGGCCGTGGGTGGGTGTGACTCATGCCCAGTCCTGAATACTGGACCCCACTTCTGCCCCCTGCTTACCCGCCTTCCCAGCAGGATCGGGCTGGTCCTGGAGAGGGCCCGGTGACACATGGTAGGTGTTACCGTCATGTATTTGGGGCGGTGTCTCAGAGCCCACCCGTAGCAGGTTATATGAGGGGCTGTGGGATGTCCAAGGAGGGCCTGGAGACCCAGGACCCTGGGGAGTCTCTGGGCCCACCTGTCTCCCCTGGGTTTCCTACCCCAGTGGTAGGTCCCTGAGCTGATCTGAGGGGGCAGCCAAGAAGGTGCAGGATGGGGGAATCCTCAAAGAATGTGTTAAAGCAGGAAAAGCAGAAAGAGGGATGGGGAGGGGGAGGCCCATGGGTGGACCTGGGGTCCCTGCCGTGGGAGACGTGCCTGGCTGTAGCTGCCTGGGGGGCTGTCACTCTGAAACAGGCTGTAGTCAGAGCCCCACCCGTGTCAGGCCGCGTGGAGGTGGGGCCGGGACACCAGGCAGGAGGGTATGCCGGAAGCTAGGGGGTGGGAGTGGGATCAACCCCGGGGGGCGCCTCTCTGAGACCCTGTTTGCTCATCCTAAACTGGAACGCGGCCCCTCCTGGCAGGGCAAGCTTCCACGGGAGACCCTCGGGACACCACGGGTGCCCAGTAAACGTGAGTCCCTGTTCCTAAACGCGGCCGTGCAGTTTTACAGAACATGGCGCCTCCTTGGAAATGGCCGGGAGGCGCCCGGCGGTGCCCAGGCCCCCAGCTGGCGAGGAGGGCCGGGACCACCCGAGCCGCAGAGGCTGAAGGGGACTGCTGGGTTCGCGGGGAGTTTGCCGTCTCTGTCTCGTTTTCTCTGTCGCTTCTGCGGTGGATGGAATTTTAAAATCTTTAAAAAGTATCTAACAGGGTTCACCACCATCCATCGACCGCCTGCCGCGCAGGAGGGCGGCGCCGACGCGGGGTCTCAGACAGTGGCGGCTGGGAACGCGGCAGGGTTTGGTTCACCGGCTGCTCCAGCTCCTACGCTGGGTGGGTTTGGGGATGTTGTGGGGGGCTGGTGGGTGTCAGGGCTGAACTGGCGAGCACTTTACACCCCCAGGGTGTTGACTACCTCTAGGGTGTCACTGAACACTGGGCAGGAAGATGGGACACAGGTGCCTCTGGGTCCACACGCATCAGCTCTGATGTAATTGGTAACAGGTGTCTGATCACGCTGACTTTCACAACCTGTGTTTTCACACGAGGGAGCGGGACTCTCACTCCCTTTCTGTGTGAAGTCGTTGGATTTAAAGCAGAGCCTTAATCACAATGGAAAGGAACTCCTCTTACTGCCAGAAACAGGACCCCTCCCAGTGGTGAGGTAGGCAGACTATTGCTCTCCGGGAGACCCCACGCCGAGGACCCCCGCTCCGCCCCGCCGTGAGGTTTCTTCCCAGAATCCCCGGCCCAGCGCCGGCCTCTTCCAGCCCCAAAGGCCGGGGTGGCCCGCAAGGGGTTGGACCCAGGGTTCGCCCTGAGCCCCCAGCCACCCGCAAGCCCTGCTGCTCCCTGTGATGTCCCTGCCGTGTTCCCAGGGTCCTGGCCTGCTGCCCCCAGTTCTGCCCACAGAGCGGGCATAGGGCAGCGGGGAGGGCGGGGCGGGGTTCTGGCTGGGGGCCCCAGACACCTGTCTGTAGCTTCCTCACCCTGGCCTCTTTGTTTGGGGGAAGACAGGCAGGCTGTGTGCCCCTGGCTGTGGGGAGAAAGGGGCTGCCTCGTGGGAGTGAGCCCTACAGTGGTCGAGAGGTGCGTGCAGACACCCACGGTCACTTGGCTGCAATGTAGCCCGTGGGGCTGAGACGCCACCCAGCCCCCTCCCGGTGAAGGGCTTCTCTGACCACCTGCTCCTGCTTAAGGCAGCTCCGGTGGCGCCCACCTGCCCCGGGCGGCTGTGCTGGGAACCCCGCCCCCTGCGCTGCGCAGCTCTGAGGGAGGAAGCTCGCCGGCTGGCTCCGGGAGGCTCCAGGGCTGAGCAGCGCACCCCGCTGTGGGGCACACGGGGAGTGAGTGGACCTTGGACACCCTGGAAGGCAGGGCCCAGAGGTCAGGAGGAGGTGGGCATAAGCTGCAGCAGGGGAGCCTCACCCCACCCCATGGGGGCCGCACCCCGTGAGGGTTGTGCCTCTTTTCTTGGTGGCACTGAGGCTTGGACACGCCCGGAGGAGGTCTGCAGAGCCCCAGGGCGGAGCTGGACAGTGAGTGAATGGATCCTAAGAGAATTTTCCAGCATCCTGCTGGTCCTGCCCTGTGTGGTGAGTGAGCCCTCCCTCCCGGATGGGATGGAGCAGGCTGAAGGGACTCTGGGGTCGGGTGCCGTGGGGTTTTCGTGGCAAGTCGTTGGATTTAAAGCAGAGCCTTAATCACAATGGAAAGGAACTCCTCTTACTGCCAGAAACAGGACCCCTCCCAGTGGTGAGGTAGGCAGACTATTGCTCTCCGGGAGACCCCACGCCGAGGACCCCCGCTCCGCCCCGCCGTGAGGTTTCTTCCCAGAATCCCCGGCCCAGCGCCGGCCTCTTCCAGCCCCAAAGGCCGGGGTGGCCCGCAAGGGGTTGGACCCAGGGTTCGCCCTGAGCCCCCAGCCACCCGCAAGCCCTGCTGCTCCCTGTGATGTCCCTGCCGTGTTCCCAGGGTCCTGGCCTGCTGCCCCCAGTTCTGCCCACAGAGCGGGCATAGGGCAGCGGGGAGGGCGGGGTGGGGTTCTGGCTGGGGGCCCCAGACACCTGTCTGTAGCTTCCTCACCCTGGCCTCTTTGTTTGGGGGAAGACAGGCAGGCTGTGTGCCCCTGGCTGTGGGGAGAAAGGGGCTGCCTCGTGGGAGTGAGCCCTACAGTGGTCGAGAGGTGCGTGCAGACACCCACAGTCACTTGGCTGCAATGTAGCCCGTGGGGCTGAGACGCCACCCAGCCCCCTCCCGGTGAAGGGCTTCTCTGACCACCTGCTCCTGCTTAAGGCAGCTCCGGTGGCGCCCACCTGCCCCGGGCGGCTGTGCTGGGAACCCCGCCCCATGCGCTGCGCAGCTCTGAGGGAGGAAGCTCGCCGGCTGGCTCCGGGAGGCTCCAGGGCTGAGCAGCGCACCCCGCTGTGGGGCACACGGGGAGTGAGTGGACCTTGGACACCCTGGAAGGCAGGGCCCAGAGGTCAGGAGGAGGTGGGCATAAGCTGCAGCAGGGGAGCCTCACCCCACCCCATGGGGGCCGCACCCCGTGAGGGTTGTGCCTCTTTTCTTGGTGGCACTGAGGCTTGGACACGCCCGGAGGAGGTCTGCAGAGCCCCAGGGCGGAGCTGGACAGTGAGTGAATGGATCCTAAGAGAATTTTCCAGCATCCTGCTGGTCCTGCCCTGTGTGGTGAGTGAGCCCTCCCCCTCCCGCGGGATGGAGATTGGGAAGCAGGGCCTGAAGGGACTCTGGGGTCGGGTGCCCGTGGGGGCTATGTTTCCTTCCTCAAGGTGAGCAGGTGCAGGGACGGGGGCTCACTGAATGGGGTGCAGCCAAGGGCTCAGGCTGCAGGGCCACCCTCAGCCACTCCCAGGTGATCCCGGAGGCCTGAATGTCACCTGGGTTGCTGGTTATTGTTTTCGTGGGTTTTTTTTTTTTTTAAAACTTTTATTTAATTATTTTTGGCTGTGCTGGGTCTTTGCTGATGTGTGGGTTTAGCTGCTCTGCGGCATGTGGGACCTTCCCGGATCAGGGCTCGAACCCGTGTCTCCTGCATTGGCAGACGGGTTCTTATCCACTGAGCCACAAGGGAAGCCCTCGTGGGGGTTTTTTGGCTGCGCTGGGTCTTCGTGGCTGCTTGCTGGCTTTCTCTAGTTGTGAGTGGGGGCTACCCTCTGTTGCCGCGCCTGGGCTTCTCAGTGTGGGGGCTTCTCTTGTCGTGGAGCACGGGCTGTAGGCACGAAAGCTTCAGCAGTTGTGACGCACGGGCCCTAGAGCGTGGGCTCAGTGGTGGTGGTGCACGGGCTTCGTTGCTCCGCGGCGTGAGAGATCGAACTCGTGTCCCTAGCATTGGCAGGCCGATTCTTAACCACTGGGACCACCGGGGAAGTCCCATCTGTGGGTTATTTTTATCACCTGGGCGGGTCCTCAGAGCAGGACGGTGGGGCAGGGCGGAACAGGTGGTGAGTGGCCTCCCTGTGGCCTCGCTGGGGGACCAGGCTCTGCCCGCGCTCCCCGTCCTCTCGCCCTCTGCCCTGCCAGCACTGTGCCTTCCCGCCCACCCTCCACCCTTGCCTGGGGCTGGGCTGAAGTGGGCGAGGGCAGGGCGCAGGGCACCTCTTGTGTGTGCCAGGCCAGGCCTGATGTTTCTCCATTGCTCGCTCAGCTTGGGGTCGCCCCATTTTCCGACAAGGCAGCAGGGGCTCAGGGCCCGGCAGCTGGGGAGTGGTGGAGCTTCCAGCCCAGGGAGGCCCTGCCGTGCCAGCCACTGTCCTGCCTGTCCCCGCGGCCCAGCCTGTGGAGGGTGAGCAGGTGGCGGCTTCCCACCACAACCAGGAGCCCCCGACACTGGTGCAGGGTCACGAAGACAGGTGCCACACCTGCCCACCAAGGCACGCCTGGCGCACATCTCCTGTGGAGAGCTGGGTCCCACTGTGCCCCAGAGGGCAAGGGCAGCTTCTTGGGTAGGGACTTGGTCTTCGTCTGCTTAGCAGGCTCCCCTCACCCCTGGCAACACCCCTCTTCCTGCAGCTGCACTCAGTACCCCAGCCTGTGGCCCCTGGCCGTGAACTGATCTGGGAGCCCCTGCCCTCACCAGGGCCCTCTCCGAGGTGGTGCCTGTCCATGCTTGGCCGCTGTGCTGGGTGGGGGTGGGCAGCAGCTGTGGGCGCCGGGAGGGTCTGGCCTTCCCTTCTGCTTTGGGGGTGGGTCTAGGGGGGCAAGGTTGTGACCTCTGGTGACGGTGCTGCCCAAGTGGGTCCTGCATGGGTGGACAGAAACACTCGTGGAGGCCTGGGGAACCCTGAGTGGGGCCCGGGCATGGCCAGCCAGTGGGGCAGCGCCTTAGGGGATATTCACACGGGATATTCGCTGAGGCCTTGTGCCAGGATGCTGGTGCATTCCAAATACAGCACCCCAAGCTTGGACCCGTGAGTGTGGGGTCCAGGCACGCACCCCTCGGCACCAGCTACCACCCCCCACAAGCAGGACGTTTGTTTCCCACGTCCGGGCGCTTACCCTGGCCCCCGAGGGAGCCTAGTGCATGGTAATCCGCCTTGCATCCCCCAGCGCCCCAGTCCTTGAGCCCCTCGTGGACGCAGAAGGCGGCTAGCGAGGCGATCCGGCCACGTCCAGGGCCTGCTGTTCCAACCCTTGCTCACCTCCCCAGTGTCTTCAGGAAGGCTCTCCCCTTGCGGGACCCTCCTTGGACACAAATCGGCCCGAGAGCGCCACCTGGTGGGCAGCCAGGACTCCGCCTACCGAGGCCTCGCTGTTAAGCGTCGCCTATGGTCACACAGCACAGGTGGTCTCTACCGGAGCCAGGATGCAGCTGCCCTGCCCTCCCGCTGACCGTGCCGTCATCCCCCAGGCCACGGGAAGGGCGGCAGGCGTCTGGGCTTGGGGTCTGGCTTGGAAGGGGGCCTTCTGTGCTGGGCTTGAGTGGGGCTAACAGTCACCCTAGAGTGAGTGGCCACAGAACGGAGAAAGGCTCAGAGTTTGGGAGCAAAGCTGTGGCTGGACACCTCTGTTGCAGAGTCGAACGACCCGAGGTTTGTCGAAATGGGTTTTTCATTTCTGAAGCACACGGCAAAGCCATGTGGTGCTTTTGTCTTCCTGGGCACCCGTGGGGTCATGCTGGTGATGACGCGGGTCGTTCTGCTGTGTGAGTGGCCTGGCCCTGGGGGATGGTCTGGCTTCCTCAGTGGACAGAGCAAGGAAGGACATATGTGCGGGTGCATGAGCGCAGACACACACATCCGTACCTACCTGGACGCCGTAGGTGTGCTTGGGGTTCATGACCCCGGGTCGTGTGGACCCGCCACCCACAGCAGGCACCTCCAGCTCTTTCTGCAGCCCACCCTCCGCTGGCTGCAGGATGCTGCTCGTTGGCTCCGTGGAACTGATTCCCCGCCGGCAGCTGCTTTGCCTGCTCCCCGTCACCGCACTGCCCCAGTGCCCTGCCCGACGGGCCACAGTGCCCTTTGTGGTCCTGGTACCTTCCCTTTCCTCTGCCAGTCAATAACAGGCTTATTGGTGTCCCTTGACACAGAGAGTGTCCCTAGAGGTCACACCTCTCGCTGAGGTTGTCACAAGAATGGAATGAGGTGCTGAACCTTCTCTGGGAAGAGGTGGGGCGTGAACAGGACCCCGCGTGGGCCTCCCTGGCTGTTGGTGGGTGCCGATCCCAAGAGTACGAGCAGGACCTTCCCCGTGGGCATTTTCAGTGGGTGGTCGAGGGGCAGTGAGATGGGAGCCAGGAACCGGAAGCGGGCCCACCCGGGCCCTCGTGCACCAGCCCCGTCAGCATTCGGGTGCATCCATCGTTTCCCCAAGCCTCAGTTTTCTTACCTCTAAAGTGGGCATGAGGCTCCCTCCTGAGCAGGCTAGTCAGGAGGACTGGAAGCAGCAGTGTGGGGGGCACACACAGTACTTGTGTGTGTGTGTTCACGCTGTGTTGGCACCAGGGTCTCTGCCAGCCCTCAGTCTGTTTCCTGAGTTCACGGCCTGCAGGTCCCGGGCTGTAGACACCTGCTGATGGGCACAGAGAAGGGCTCTGGGACCAGAGCTGGCGCTGCTGAGGGCGTTGGCGACTCGCTCCTCAGGGTGGCCGGGGTGTAGGACTTAGTGAAGCCTCCGTGTGGGCAGGGGTGAGCCGCCCCCCTGTGAGACCTTGGGACCTGGGGGCGACCCTGGAGGGCACAGCCTGCCTGCAGCGGAGGGGCAGTCAGAACCTTCCTTCTCCCTCCAGGATCAGCCCCTGACCACAGGTTCCTGAGGACCAAGAGCCGTCTCCCCAGCTTCCGTGGGCTTCATGTCCTCATCTGCTGAGTGTCTCTGAGGGTGACACTCCTGTCCCCTGCTGCGGTCTCAGGGGCAGAGCTTTGACTGCTCCAGCATTGGCAGGGCTCCAGGAGCTGGCTTGTTTTGTAGATTTGAAAGTTCACGTCCACAGCCTCTCAGAGCCACTGTGGCTCTGCCCGTCTCTTTGGTCTCCCTGTCCCCCCAGAGCCACCTTCAGGGACGTGGGTTGCGGGGGAGGCCACCTGTCACCCTCTGCTACGGCTGGGTCTAGCGTGCCGTGCTGAGTGACCCTCGCCCTCGGCCTGACTCTGTGACCGGGGCCTGCTGGCGGGTCTGGAGGGTCCCACAGGAGAGGTCCCGTTCAGGAGGCGGAGGTGACCGCCTGAGGTTGTCCCTCCTGACAGCAGCCTGCAGGTGAAGCCGGATGCCGCCGCCTTCCTCCAGGGCCCAGGACCAGCCAGGAGAGGGAGATGCAGGAGTGCCCGTGCGGCAGAGGGGGCGACAGGGGAGACTGTGGCGTGCCCCTAGGTCACCATGGCAACGGCGCCTCCTTGGGGGCTTTGGCGGCTTCCTGGGGATGCGGCAGCCAGTGCTGCTCAGGACCCTGCCAGGCTACGCTATTTGGGTGGGAGCGCCCAGTGCGGAGATGCAGGGGGCGGGGCCTCACGCAGGGGGCGGGGCTGTGTTGGCAGACGTGCCCACGCACACATGTACGCACACCTGAAACCTGGTCTGGGGAGGCCCCTGTGAAGGTGTCTGCCCACAGCCCTGCAGGACTGGGGGATGCAGCCAAGCTTCTGAGGTCTTTCCCAGGTGGGCTGAGTCGCCTGTTCTCCCCAGCCCTGCCTCTCTTCGCCGAGTGTCCAGAACGAGCTCCGAGGCTTGAGCTGGAGTCCGGGTGGCGTTTGCTATGGTTCCAGCCTCTTAGGCACACACTGCCTCCAGGAAGCCCTCCCAGATGCCCCGTTAGCTGGCGGCTCTGGCCCCAGGTGGGCACGGACGGCCTGGGAGCAGAGACCCGTCAGTCAGAGGTCGGCCATGCTGCCTCCAGCAGGCTCCTCGCCCTCGCTGAGCCGCCATCTCATCTGTCCTGTCCAGTGGAGACAGGCCTGGCAGCCACCCCGGAGCCAGTGAGGACCCGGTGGGGTGCTGCTGTGACGAGGGACTGCTGAGGGCAGGTGTGCTGGGTGGGGTGACGTGGTTCTGAGGGGTCGGCCATTGGGAACTGGGGGGTCGGGGTGCTCAGTGGTCCGAGGAGCTGGGGGCAGGCAGGAAACCTCAGAGGCCGAATGGAGGACGGCAGACAAAGTCCTTGGGGACGGGGGCGTACACTGGGGCTGGTGTGGAGGGACCGGAGGGCAGGCCAGGGGTGGGGCTGCCGTCCCAGTGTTTAGGGGGTACCGGGCCAGCCCCACCATGACGTCTAGTGCAGGCACTAGATGGGCCGAGCTCTGGGGAAGCTGAGCCAGTAGGGAAGCGGGTGGCAGCTTAGAACCCTTATTTGGGGGCCATGCTGATGTATTGCAGGGTGGTCATGTCATGCTGTCCTGGGCACCCCGTTTCCCCAGCTGGTGTGGGTGAGCCATGAGGCGCTCACCTGGCCCAGGTGCTGCAGAAGGGGGACCCTGCTGTCCTCCAGACAGAAGCAGCGCTGGGGGGCCCTTGGTGGGCGTTTAGTAAGAGGACGACCTGGAAATGCCAGGCTGTGGGCAGGATCTCTGCAGTCTGTTCTCAGGGAAAGTGACGTCCCCGTCGCCAGAGATCAGGCAGGTCTTGTCTCTCCTGCCCTTGACCCCTAGCCGTCTGGAGCCTGGCGTGTGGCCAGCTGCTGGATCCTCAAGCTCTCCCCCTTAGGGAGCGTGGCTCCCCCTCCTGCCCCGCCCCCCGGGGTCTCACGGTCTTTACCGGGGCCACCCCATAGCCGGGGCCATGTGACAGCACCAGGGGCCCACTCCAGAGGGGCCGGTGGGCGGGCCAGTAGGAGAGGGGCGTGGGAGAGGGTCCAGCCGGCCCCTGAGAGCACCTTGGGGAACTGGGTGCCCGTGTGGCGGGGACCCCGAGTGCTCGTAACCGCCCTCTCCCTCGGCAGACGGCACCCCGCTCAGCGAGTTCTCCTGGTCGTCCGCCCTGTCCGTGGTGGCCGTGTCCTTCTCCGGGCTCTTCACCGTCATCGCCCTCATGCTGGCCTGCCTGTGCTGTAAGAAGGGCGGCATCGGGTTCAAGGTGAGGGCTGAGGGCGGGGGCTGTGGACGGGATCCCGAGGGCGGCCCCCTGGTGTCCACTCGGGCTGGCCTGCTGTCCCTCCGGGGGCCGCCTGGAGGTCATGGAGACCCAGGCCTGGGACCCCACGGCCCCTCTTCTGAGGGCGGCTGACAGGAGAGAGGGGCTATTAGGGACTCCCCCCGCTGCCTCCCCCACCTTGGCTCCGCCCATGGGGCACGGTCTCCTGCTGTCGTGTCCCAGCTCAGGGTTGGGTCTCTGGGGGCCGCGTGCCCCGGGACAGTGAGGCGGGCACGGGGGCGCTCTGCCCAGGGCGTCCTTGATCACCTGCTCACGCACAGCAGCAGAGGGAGGCCAACACTGCCCGGACACACGTGCCGTCATCAGAGGCACCTCTCTGGTTGGGGTCGCCTTACTGGAGCTTGGACTGTGGCCTGTGAAGGCGTCGGGGAGGGGACGGCAGGAGTCACCATTGCTGGTTCGGGAACATCGGCCGGATGCCGGGCCCGCCGTCTCTCGGGCCACCAGGCAGGGCTGAGCTCCCGGGCCGTCCTGGGCTGGATCCCGGGGCTGAGTGCCCCAGATCAGGATGGTGGCCCAGGGGCATCCCCTGGGGTGCTGTTCCCCAGTCCTGGAGGTGCTCGTGGTTAAACCGCGTTCGGCTCCTGGTCCTCGGAGCGTGGATGACCAGGAGAAACAGCTGGGAACGGAGGAGCCCAGCCGGAGCCCCCACCCCAGCCCGTGGGCCGCGTTCTGCTGCCGTCGCACATCGCGCTGGCAGTGGTCATCCTCCCGCCCACTCGGCTGCCCGGCCCTGGGCTGGAGGTCAGATTCCTGGTCTTTCGGGCTCTTCACCGCATGGGGGCCAGTAGGAGAGGGCGTGGAGGTCCAGCCGGCCTGAGAGCACCTTGGGAACTGGGTGCCCGTGTGGCGGGACCCCGAGTGCTCGAACCGCCCTCTCCCTCGGCAGACGGCACCCCGCTCAGCGAGTTCTCCTGGTCGTCCGCCCTGTCCGTGGTGGCCGTGTCCTTCTCCGGGCTCTTCACCGTCATCGCCCTCATGCTGGCCTGCCTGTGCTGTAAGAAGGGCGGCATCGGGTTCAAGGTGAGGGCTGAGGGCGGGGGCTGTGGACGGGATCCCGAGGGCGGCCCCCTGGTGTCCACTCGGGCTGGCCTGCTGTCCCTCCGGGGGCCGCCTGGAGGTCATGGAGACCCAGGCCTGGGACCCCACGGCCCCTCTTCTGAGGGCGGCTGACAGGAGAGAGGGGCTATTAGGGACTCCCCCCGCTGCCTCCCCCACCTTGGCTCCGCCCATGGGGCACGGTCTCCTGCTGTCGTGTCCCAGCTCAGGGTTGGGTCTCTGGGGGCCGCGTGCCCCGGGACAGTGAGGCGGGCACGGGGGCGCTCTGCCCAGGGCGTCCTTGATCACCTGCTCACGCACAGCAGCAGAGGGAGGCCAACACTGCCCGGACACACGTGCCGTCATCAGAGGCACCTCTCTGGTTGGGGTCGCCTTACTGGAGCTTGGACTGTGGCCTGTGAAGGCGTCGGGGAGGGGACGGCAGGAGTCACCATTGCTGGTTCGGGAACATCGGCCGGATGCCGGGCCCGCCGTCTCTCGGGCCACCAGGCAGGGCTGAGCTCCCGGGCCGTCCTGGGCTGGATCCCGGGGCTGAGTGCCCCAGATCAGGATGGTGGCCCAGGGGCATCCCCTGGGGTGCTGTTCCCCAGTCCTGGAGGTGCTCGTGGTTAAACCGCGTTCGGCTCCTGGTCCTCGGAGCGTGGATGACCAGGAGAAACAGCTGGGAACGGAGGAGCCCAGCCGGAGCCCCCACCCCAGCCCCGTGGGCCGCGTTCTGCTGCCGTCGCACATCGCGCTGGCAGTGGTCATCCTCCCGCCCACTCGGCTGCCCGGCCCTGGGCTGGAGGTCAGATTCCTGGGCTGGCAGGGTCGGAGGGGAGGGCCGTCCTCTGGCCCGTGCAGCCCCGCTCTCCCTCCCCCGCCACTTCCACACGAGGGGCCGCCGGCCTGCCTCCCTCCTTCTGGAAGACAGAGCCCCGCTCCCGTGTGTCTGGTTGCAGAGGGGCAGGGGAGCTGACAGCGGCCCGGGGCTTGCCTCTCCCCGAGGGGTCTCTGCCACACGTCTCGGCCAGGCCAGCTCTCAGAGGCCTCTGAGGGGTGGCCCGGGGAAGCTCAGGGCCTGGGCAGCAGGGCCGTGGCCCCCGGAGCCTTGAGTCCACATCCGAGCCCCTGGGGGCGCACGTCGGGCTGGGCCAGGCAGTGCTGGCATTTTCCCGGGGGATCCTGGCGCCAGAGCGAGGGTGGGAGGCGGGCCGGGCGGGGGCTGGGGCCCCGGCTGGGCTGTATAAGTCAGCCCCTCCTCAGGGTGCTGTGAGAACAAGGCCCCAAACAAGGGCCGGCATGGCCCCCCCTCCCACCGTGCCCTCCTCACCTCCTGGGAACATGGTGCCCGGAACATTCCAGCACCAGCGCGCCTCAGTGGGAGGGCCTGCCTGTGCAGCGGGCTCCTGCCTGGGCTCCCCCACCTGGAGCTGCGCCGGGGGAAGGGGCCGCCACGATGCTCACGCTGTCCTACCTGATCGCCCGCTGTGCCGGCTCCATCTGGCGGGCCTCCGGGTGGCAGCGTCAGGTAACCAGCTGGGGCTGGGGGCAGACCCCTGGGGCGGAGGGGGTCGGGGGCATCTGTGCCCTCTGCTGAGTGGCAGCTGGGATTCCAGGGTGAGGAGGGCGGCTCTGCCCGCCCCGGGGCCCAAGGGTGGGCTCCTGGGCCCTGGGAAAGGGAATCCTCGCCAACCCTGTCCCGCCGGCTCTGTGGCCCTGGGCGCAGTCCGGGACTGGCCCACAGGGCCACCACGCGGGGCTCCCAGGCTCCGTCTTGCAGACCAGGAAAGCAAGGTCCAGAGCAAGCGGGGTTCTTGGGTCTCGGCACTGGTCTCGTCCACACCCAGGCCTCCTGGCTCCGGGACCCGCTGTCTGGCCACAGGCGGGTCCCCGCCGCAGAGGTTCTCAGGGGCAGGGGAAGGGGGGGGTCTTGGTCTGGTCATCCTCGCCCACTCGGCTGCCCGGCCCTGGGCTGGAGGTCAGATTCCTGGGCTGGCAGGGTCGGAGGGAGGCCGTCCTCTGGCCCGTGCAGCCCGCTCTCCTCCCGCCACTTCCACACGAGGGGCCGCCGGCCTGCCTCCCTCCTTCTGGAAGACAGAGCCCCGCTCCCGTGTGTCTGGTTGCAGAGGGGCAGGGGAGCTGACAGCGGCCCGGGGCTTGCCTCTCCCCGAGGGGTCTCTGCCACACGTCTCGGCCAGGCCAGCTCTCAGAGGCCTCTGAGGGGTGGCCCGGGGAAGCTCAGGGCCTGGGCAGCAGGGCCGTGGCCCCCGGAGCCTTGAGTCCACATCCGAGCCCCTGGGGGCGCACGTCGGGCTGGGCCAGGCAGTGCTGGCATTTTCCCGGGGGATCCTGGCGCCAGAGCGAGGGTGGGAGGCGGGCCGGGCGGGGGCTGGGGCCCCGGCTGGGCTGTATAAGTCAGCCCCTCCTCAGGGTGCTGTGAGAACAAGGCCCCAAACAAGGGCCGGCATGGCCCCCCCTCCCACCGTGCCCTCCTCACCTCCTGGGAACATGGTGCCCGGAACATTCCAGCACCAGCGCGCCTCAGTGGGAGGGCCTGCCTGTGCAGCGGGCTCCTGCCTGGGCTCCCCCACCTGGAGCTGCGCCGGGGGAAGGGGCCGCCACGATGCTCACGCTGTCCTACCTGATCGCCCGCTGTGCCGGCTCCATCTGGCGGGCCTCCGGGTGGCAGCGTCAGGTAACCAGCTGGGGCTGGGGGCAGACCCCTGGGGCGGAGGGGGTCGGGGGCATCTGTGCCCTCTGCTGAGTGGCAGCTGGGATTCCAGGGTGAGGAGGGCGGCTCTGCCCGCCCCGGGGCCCAAGGGTGGGCTCCTGGGCCCTGGGAAAGGGAATCCTCGCCAACCCTGTCCCGCCGGCTCTGTGGCCCTGGGCGCAGTCCGGGACTGGCCCACAGGGACACCCCGGAGGGCTCCCAGCCTCCCTCTTGCAGACCAGGAAAGCAAGGTCCAGAGCAAGCGGGGTTCTTGGGTCTCGGCACTGGTCTCGTCCACACCCAGGCCTCCTGGCTCCGGGACCCGCTGTCTGGCCACAGGGCGGGTCGCCGCAGCTCCCCGCGAGTCCCTCGACCCTTGGCCCCTGTTTGCCCCGTCAGCGGTGGTCAGTCCGGGTCAGACAGGCCTGTGGCGCGGGTGCTGTGGTTCTGCGTCTGATCCAGGCTCCCGGGAGACCTGGCCGTGACTCAGGAACGTGAGGGGGCTTCCTCAGACAGACAGGGGTGGGCGGCAGCGAAGTTCAAAACAGTAGCTGGGCCGGGCGGGACTCGGCTCTTTAAGGAGCCTGGGGAGCGGACAGACGCTGGCCCGCCTGGGTGGAGGTCCGGGGGCCCCGAGGGCAGACGGGGGTGGCAGGTAGCACTGCCTGCCCGGGGTGAGGCTGGCGGGTGGGCTCTCAGAGCGCTCCTTGTCCAGGAGTGAGGGATACTTAGTCGCTTGTCCCCTGGGACAGGGTGGGTGGGGTGACGGAACTCCTGTGATCCCGGAGCTACTGACCGTGGGTGAGGGCTGCCGGGAGGCGAGGGTGGCGGAGGGGAGCGGGGGGCTGACTCCGAACGGGCAGGGGCAGCTGGCCTCCAGCCGCACCCCGCCCTGCTGCTTGCCAACGTGGGTCCGGGGCTGCCTGGCCGGACCTGCGCCTGGCAGGGTGGGTGTGGACGGGCTGAGGCCAGGGGAGTCCTCTTGAGGCTCTGCCTGTGGGGGCCAAATCCCCAGCCCCTCAACAACACAAAACAAACCCCACCCTCCGGGGCAGCGGGTGTCCCTGGGGAGGGGGGTGGCTGGGAAGTGGGGTCTGTTCTTTGCCCCGAGGAGCAAGGAGAGGTGGGTGGCAGGGGCAGCTGGCAGGGGTGCTGGTAGGAGCTGTGCCCTGGGAAGAAAGGGGCCTTTCAGAGCTGGCCCGCACCCCTTGTTCCCTCCCTGCCCTACCCCCCGGCCCTCCCCGTTCTGGGGAGCCCTCCCTGGGGGCTCACCGTGTGTCGCCTGCTTGGCCCAGGAGTTTGAGAATGCCGAGGGGGAGGAGTACGCGGCCGACTTCTCGGCGCAGGGCTCCCCGGCGGCAGCGGCTCCCAACGGGCCTGACGTGTACGTGCTGCCGCTCACCGAGGTCTCCCTGCCCATGGCCAAGCAGCCCGGGCGCTCAGGTGAGTGACCGCCCCCGCCGCGGGCCCGGGTGGAGGCTGTGACTCCGGGAGGCACGGGCTGCGTGTGTCCCCTTCTGCTGGGGCCTAGGGCGCTGTGAACCGGCTTGGAGGGGCTGTGACTCCGGGACTCTGACTCAGGAACGTGAGGGGCTTCCTCAGACAGACAGGGGTGGGCAGCGAAGTTCAAAACAGTAGCTGGGCGGGCGGGACTCGGCTCTTTAAGGAGCCTGGGAGCGGACAGACGCTGGCCCGCCTGGGTGGAGGTCCGGGGGCCCCGAGGGCAGACGGGGGTGGCAGGTAGCACTGCCTGCCCGGGGTGAGGCTGGCGGGTGGGCTCTCAGAGCGCTCCTTGTCCAGGAGTGAGGGATACTTAGTCGCTTGTCCCCTGGGACAGGGTGGGTGGGGTGACGGAACTCCTGTGATCCCGGAGCTACTGACCGTGGGTGAGGGCTGCCGGGAGGCGAGGGTGGCGGAGGGGAGCGGGGGGCTGACTCCGAACGGGCAGGGGCAGCTGGCCTCCAGCCGCACCCCGCCCTGCTGCTTGCCAACGTGGGTCCGGGGCTGCCTGGCCGGACCTGCGCCTGGCAGGGTGGGTGTGGACGGGCTGAGGCCAGGGGAGTCCTCTTGAGGCTCTGCCTGTGGGGGCCAAATCCCCAGCCCCTCAACAACACAAAACAAACCCCACCCTCCGGGGCAGCGGGTGTCCCTGGGGAGGGGGGTGGCTGGGAAGTGGGGTCTGTTCTTTGCCCCGAGGAGCAAGGAGAGGTGGGTGGCAGGGGCAGCTGGCAGGGGTGCTGGTAGGAGCTGTGCCCTGGGAAGAAAGGGGCCTTTCAGAGCTGGCCCGCACCCCTTGTTCCCTCCCTGCCCTACCCCCCGGCCCTCCCCGTTCTGGGGAGCCCTCCCTGGGGGCTCACCGTGTGTCGCCTGCTTGGCCCAGGAGTTTGAGAATGCCGAGGGGGAGGAGTACGCGGCCGACTTCTCGGCGCAGGGCTCCCCGGCGGCAGCGGCTCCCAACGGGCCTGACGTGTACGTGCTGCCGCTCACCGAGGTCTCCCTGCCCATGGCCAAGCAGCCCGGGCGCTCAGGTGAGTGACCGCCCCCGCCGCGGGCCCCGGGGGGGGTGGAGGCTGTGACTCCGGGAGGCACGGGGCTGCGGTGTGTCCCCTTCTGCTGGGGCCTAGGGCGCTGTGAACCGGCTTGGGCCAGCTGGGGCTGCTGTGCAGAGGGGTGGGCGTCCCTCCCTCTTGTCCTGGGATGGGCACTCGTGTGCTGGGAGGAAGGGCTTCTCCGTGGCCCCTGAGACCAGGGCTCCATGGTAGCCTGCAGCAGGGCCCACCCGCTCGGGGCGAGCGGCTCTTTGGGGTGGAGCCTTTCGCTCAGGACCTGGATGCAGGTGCAGGCGGGGCCTCTTCGGGTGGCTTCCTTGCCTTGTCTCCCGCTCACCCCATCTTGTGGTCCTCCCGCCAGGCTGGCCACCCACGTGGCAGATGCGGGGCCCAAACTCTGGAGGTTAAAGATCCATAGCCAAGGTGGGCTTTGAACCCACCTCTACCTAATTCGGTGCGGTGAGAACCCCCGGCTGTGTCTGGAAGCTGGTGGGGTGTCTCTGGTTCCCAGCTCCCTGACGGGCGGCTCCCAGACCAGCCTGTGCCCGCGCCCAGCTCCTCCAGGCACGCTGAGCGGGGTGTCAGACCCCTGGGGGGCTTTGTTGGCCCGGGGCCTGTGGTGAGTAGGCCTGTCTCGAGTAGAACCGGTTGGTGTTCTGGGCCCTGCGGGGGCCTGACCACGGTGCTGCCCATCCTGGAGCCCAGCCGTCGTCCTGGGCTGGGGGCCTCCAAGGCACTGGGCTGGCGCAGCCCCCAGGCCCAGTGGCTGTCCCTCCCCACCCCGACCCACGTCTCCCAGAGGAGATCTCATCAGTTAGGCAGGAATTTCTGGGCCCAAAGGAACACCCAATAAAATCTCGAAGGGGGTGCTGCTCTAGGAGGCCACCCCACCTTCCTGAGTGACCGTGGGCGTCTCAGCCTGTCTCCGCTGACACTGTTGGACACCGGGAGCCGGGCTGGAGCAAGGGGCGCCCTCAGGGGACACCGGACCCCTGACTTGGGCCTGACCACTGCCCCTGGCAGTGTGTGTGTGCCTGGAACCCCGAGGACTCTTTGAGACCCAGCTTCTCACACCCCTAAGGGAACTGCCCCTGGGGAGGACAGTAACGATATACTTTTTCCAGTTTTCAGCTCTGCTCTGTCTCTGTAGGGAACCCTGCTTCTGGGGACGGGGAGGGATCTGGGTGGCGCCGGGAAGGTTACAGATGTAAACACCACTCCTCTCAACCGGGAGGGAACATGGCCCAGCCAGGCCCCGTCTTCTGGCTCCCGAGCCTGGCTTCGCGGGCGCTGCCCCTTGGGTGCAGACCGAGGACCCCTGGCCCCAGCCCTCCATGCCTCCGCCAGCGACCAGGAGAGCGAGCTCTCGCCTGTTGGCTGGCGGTCCGCCTGTTCCCCTCCGTCACTGGCCCAGGGTCCACGCTGTCAGGACTGCAGAGCCTGCCCGGGGAGACCCCAGGTTGGAGAAGGAGGGGCCGCAGGCGGGGGCCCAGGGGGAGGGGTCCTGGAACTCAGGGCCCAGGGGCACCCCTTGCCCCCAGTTCTGCTCCGCATCAGGGCCAGCACTGCCCGGGGTCTCCAGTCCCTGGGAGCCGCCCCTTAGCTTGGAGGCTGTGGTCTGTCAGGCTCAGCCTGTCCTCGGGGCCCTCGGGGCCACTTGTGTGGGAGCAGAATTCGGGGAATCCCTTGGGGCACAAGAGGGCTGTGGGTGGGCTCAGAAGCTCTGGCCCTTCCTCTGGGGCCTCACGGACCCCTCCTCCCCGCTGACCTCACCCGGCCCAGCCCGCAGGAGAATGGGCCCACTGTGTTCCGTACGGGGCTGTGCCAAGCATCTCCCAACAAAGGGGCCTTTGGGGTGCCTGGCGCTGGAATGCCAGCCTGCGGCAGGGGTGAAGGGACCGGCTACTCCGCTGCCCTCCTCCCCGTGGCCTCTGCCCTAGCCACGCTGCCTGCCCAGCCTTGCCTGCGCGTCTGGTCTCGGCTCCAGATCCCACTGTCTCTTGGGGCACAGCCTTCCCAGACCTGTTCAGAAAGATGCCCGAATGTGGCTTGCGGGTCCACAACTCCCCTGGGCAGCAGGCACCCCGCTCCTGATGGCAGCCCCCATTAAGAGGGAGCAGGGGGCTCTGGATGGCTCCCCAGAACAAGCCACGTAGGCAGCCTCTCTAGGAGGGAGACGAGAGAAGATGGGGTGACGGTGGAGGTGGAGGTGGCGTCTCTGAGCCCCCTGACCTGTTACAGTGCAGCTGCTCAAGTCCACAGACCTGGGCCGGCACAGCCTGCTGTACCTGGAGGAAATTGGCCACGGCTGGTTCGGGAAGGTGAGTTGCTGTCCCTGGGGTCAGTGGGGGAAGGAGGGGGCAGGACGATCCTTTTGCCTGGCAGGTGGAGCGGGCGGGGCAGAGACCTGCTTCCCCTGGAAGCCTCTCCAGCCTGGGGTCCCCTCTCAAGGCGCGCCCCACTGGGCCCTTCCCTGGGGACCTCAGGGTCTGGCACCTCTGGGATGGTGCTGGGAGGTGCCTCTGGTTGGCCATGGCCGGGGAGCAGCATCTTGACCAAACCAGCCTGGGGGGACGGTGGGTTCATCTTCCTCACTGCAGAGCCTTGAGCTCTGAGAACAGCTGGGGGCCTGGGGGGAGGCAGGCCCCAAAGGTGGAGTATTATAGCAGGAGGGCTTGCCCAGAAGGGCTCCAGGACCCATTTGGCAGATGAGTAAACTGAGACAAGAAAGAGCTGCGCTTTGGCTGGAAGCGCGAGGCCGGGGGCGGAGCCTGGGGAGTGTGGCATCTGCCCAGAGTGATGCCTGCCCTGCAGGTGTTCCTCGGGGAGGTGAACTCGGGCATCAGCAGCACGCAGGTGGTGGTGAAGGAGCTGAAGGCGAGCGCCAGCGTGCAGGAACAGGTGCAGTTCCTGGAAGAGGCCCAGCCCTACAGGTGGGTGGCCCTGGGGACGGGCCCAGCTGGAAGGGGCGAGGGGGTGGCCCCTGCCCGGGAGGCGGGGCCACGGGCCCTGCAGACAAAGGCAGGCTCTGTGCCGTCCCACGCCCCGCTGCCCCGCGGAGCCAGCCCCCCTGCCCAGCCGCACGTCCCCTCCGGGCCGCCCGCGCCCTCGCCCCTCCTGAGTGCGCGGCGGGGGCGGCCTCTTGGCTCCCGCAGGGCCCTGCAGCACAGCAACCTGCTCCAGTGCCTGGCCCAGTGCGCGGAGGTGACGCCTTACCTGCTGGTGATGGAGTTCTGCCCGATGGTGAGTCACCGCTCCCTGGCCCTCCCGCCCCTGCCCTGGGTTTCTGGAAGGTGGGACGGGCATCCTGCAGAGAAGCCTCTGCTGAGCCGGAGACCCCGAAGCCCGACCCTGTGGGCCTCACATCGCCCCAAAGTGGGTCCAGGTGGCCCTGGGCCACTTCCTTCCGGAGGCAGCCTGGGGGAGGAGAGAAGGGACGCCGCCTCCATGAAGACAGTGGCCGTCGGGGTTGGGGTGGGGGCAGCTGCTTCCCATCTGCCCGTGTCGCTCGGTCACGGTGGTCTTCCCGAGAGACCCCTGGCCCCCTTGTGGGGCTCAGAGCCCTTGGCTCTTGTCCACAGCCTCCCTTGTGCTTTAGTCTCAGGTTGAGACTGCCAGCGGATGGCCCCTTGGGCGCCCCTCACACCTCCGAGCCGCTTGCCGATAGGAAGGCTCTTTTCCCAGATGTGCCACCCACTAGCTGAGAGGTGGAGAGCCTCTGGCCCTAGTGGTCTGTCTGTGGCGTGCGGTTCCTGGCGCTGGGGGGCTTCCTGGCGCTGGGGGTCAGTTTGGGGAAAGTGTCCCCCGCCGGCAGGCCCGTCCTGCTGGCAGCTGGCCTCGGGGCGGTGAGCACAGGGGCTCCTCTGGGCAGCAGGGGCCCCTTGGAGTTAGCTGGAGGCCTGGCCTCCCCCGGGCCCTGCTGGCGGGAGGGCGGGGCGGTGGGCCTGTGCAGGCACCCGCCCCCCACGGGCAGCTGACGGTGCTGCTCTTCCCGGCAGGGGGACCTCAAGGGCTACCTGCGGAGCTGCCGGGTGGCGGAGTCCATGGCGCCTGACCCCCTGACCCTGCAGCGCATGGCCTGCGAGGTGGCCTGTGGCGTCCTGCACCTGCATCGCAACAACTTTGTGCACAGGTGAGGGCGTGGGCGGCCCACGCGCTCCCTGCACCCCCGCCCTACCCCGCTGGACCCCCGCCTCACCCCTGCTGCAGGGGCCACGAGCGGTGGACCCTCAGTTAACCTGGTTAGTCTGTCCTCAGCCCCCAGGAACCCCTGCGCAAGGGGATTTTATCAGACTCGAGGCCCCAGGCTGACGGGAGCTGGACACCTGCTTTTGCAGGGGGGCTGAGCGAGGCAGCGCCCCCTGTCCACTGGCCTGGGCGGGCACGCGGTAGGGCTGAGAGCCATCCTTTGTCTCCACGGTGGTCAGCGCTATCCAGTGGCCTATGCCGCCCCACCCCCACTCTCTGTCTCCCTCAGGCCCGGGGGGAGGGGTGGCTCTGTCCTGTTTCCCGCCCCGGCCCCCAGCGTCAGGAAGACCGACCGGCCCGTGGCCCGCGTAGGGGGCGCGCCAGAGGACGCGGTGATGGACGTGGCCCAGCAGGCAGGCGGCGCATGGGCCGTCCTCCCCAACAACATCCTGGTGCTGAGTGATGACACTGGCGACTCCAGCATCAGTGATTTTGTTGAAGAGGGCAGCCGCCAGCCTCCCGACCGCCCGCCGAGCCCTCCCGCCGGAAGCCCTTCGGCCGACGCGTGCTGACCCCATGGTTGCCCCTGTCCCCGCACTGCGCCCCGGGCACCCACGTGGCCACCAGGCAGGCAGGCAGGCAGGCAGGGGAGACGCCGGCAGCCCGGGCCGGCCGTGGGTGGGAGGCAAAGGTTGGGGTGAGCGGTCCTGCTGGCTGGGCCGTCCACCGCCCCACCCTGGCTGGAGGCCCTGTGCGGACGGGGCAGGGGTAGAATCCTGGGGCGCTCCGGGTCCCCACTGACACCTGCCTCCAGGGAACGGAGGGTGGCGGTGGACTGGGCCGGAGGAGACGGCAGGGACCCCGGGCAGGCTCATCCTCAAGGGACGGGTCAGCCAACTGGTGTCCACGAGGAAGCAGGGGAGAGGCTGGGGCTCCAGCGAGGCAGGGCCCATCCAAGGAGGGTGCCCTCGGGTACCTTGGCCCTGGCCCTGGGCCTCGTTACCCTTGTCTGCACTCAAACGTGTGCTGCCCCATCCACTCAGACCCTCGACGTGTTCAGGGCGGGGCGAGGAGCTGGGGCTCTGGGCAGGGAGAAGGTGGGGGGCAGCCTCTCCGATGCCCCTTTCCACTCACCCACTGACCTGAGCCCAGGACTCCCTCGGCGATAAGCAGCCCAGCCCCTCAGGGCCCTGGAAGCCCCCGCCCGGCGCCCGTGGCTGACCCCGCCCCCCCGCCCTCCTGCCCCCAGTGACCTGGCCCTGAGGAACTGTCTGCTCACAGCTGACCTGACGGTAAAGATCGGCGACTACGGCCTGTCTCACGGCAAATACAGGGTGAGTGGGGGGTGCCGGGGTGGCGGGCGAGGGCGGGGCGGTGGGGCGGGGCTGGCGGTGCAGGCTGGAGGGCTCTGTCCCACTTCCGACAGGAGGACTACTTCGTGACAGCCGACCAGCTGTGGGTGCCGCTGCGCTGGATCGCGCCCGAGCTGGTGGACGAGGTGCACTGCAACCTGCTGGTGGTGGACCAGACCAAGGCCAGCAACGTGTGGTGAGTGTGCCCGGGGGCCCGCCATCCTCACTGGCGGCCCTGCCTGGGGCCGAGCGAGCGTCCAGCGAGGACGCGGGGCACTGCCGGCTCTGTGGTGTAGAGGGGATGCAGGCTGGCTGCTCAAAGCAAGGCCCTGTGTGAGGCTGTTCGTGTACGTCCAGCCCCATTGATCTGTCGAAGGCGGCCAAACGTGGCCCCGGGTGAGGTCATGGGGGTTCTGGAGCCACCTGGTGCTGCTGGTGCCACGGCCCATGGGAGCTGGGCTGGCAGAGAGGCAGGGCCTGTGGAGGAAGCCCTGATCCTCCTCTTCCCTCCCCTCCCTGGAGCCACTGGGACAGTGCCCGGAGACATCGGGATGAGAGTACTCGGGCAAGTCGAGGCCTCCCTGTAGCGCCTGTTCCCCTGGGAGGGGTGGGTAGGGGCTGGGGGTCTCCTTGACTGCAGCCTAGAGGCGCTGGGCCGGGCACAGGGCTTCTTGAGGCTTGGCCATGGTGGTCCCCTGGCCCTGGGCCTCGTTACCCTTGTCTGCACTCAAACGTGTGCTGCCCCATCCACTCAGACCCTCGACGTGTTCAGGGCGGGGCGAGGAGCTGGGGCTCTGGGCAGGGAGAAGGTGGGGGGCAGCCTCTCCGATGCCCCTTTCCACTCACCCACTGACCTGAGCCCAGGACTCCCTCGGCGATAAGCAGCCCAGCCCCTCAGGGCCCTGGAAGCCCCCGCCCGGCGCCCGTGGCTGACCCCGCCCCCCCGCCCTCCTGCCCCCAGTGACCTGGCCCTGAGGAACTGTCTGCTCACAGCTGACCTGACGGTAAAGATCGGCGACTACGGCCTGTCTCACGGCAAATACAGGGTGAGTGGGGGGTGCCGGGGTGGCGGGCGAGGGCGGGGCGGTGGGGCGGGGCTGGCGGTGCAGGCTGGAGGGCTCTGTCCCACTTCCGACAGGAGGACTACTTCGTGACAGCCGACCAGCTGTGGGTGCCGCTGCGCTGGATCGCGCCCGAGCTGGTGGACGAGGTGCACTGCAACCTGCTGGTGGTGGACCAGACCAAGGCCAGCAACGTGTGGTGAGTGTGCCCGGGGGCCCGCCATCCTCACTGGCGGCCCTGCCTGGGGCCGAGCGAGCGTCCAGCGAGGACGCGGGGCACTGCCGGCTCTGTGGTGTAGAGGGGATGCAGGCTGGCTGCTCAAAGCAAGGCCCTGTGTGAGGCTGTTCGTGTACGTCCAGCCCCATTGATCTGTCGAAGGCGGCCAAACGTGGCCCCGGGTGAGGTCATGGGGGTTCTGGAGCCACCTGGTGCTGCTGGTGCCACGGCCCATGGGAGCTGGGCTGGCAGAGAGGCAGGGCCTGTGGAGGAAGCCCTGATCCTCCTCTTCCCTCCCCTCCCTGGAGCCACTGGGACAGTGCCCGGAGACATCGGGATGAGAGTACTCGGGCAAGTCGAGGCCTCCCTGTAGCGCCTGTTCCCCTGGGAGGGGTGGGTAGGGGCTGGGGGTCTCCTTGACTGCAGCCTAGAGGCGCTGGGCCGGGCACAGGGCTTCTTGAGGCTTGGCCATGGTGGTCCCCTGTCCCTGGCCTTGACCTGTCTCTGCTTCTACCTCCTGCTGCTTCCCAGCCCTCAACCCCGTCTGGCCACCCTGTGCTCCTGATGAACCTCCAGGGTCCAGCCCTCCTTCCTGAGCCCTCCGGGGGTCTCCCCTGAGCCCTTTACTGTGCCCCCAATACACTCCATTCCCCTGCTACCCCTCCATCTGGCTGACCCTCCCCTGCCTGCTCGCCCACCCGCACTGACTGCAATCCCCTAAATGGCCTCGGCAAAGGCCACTGTGATTTCTCTGTTGCCATACCTGCTCTGTCTCTCATGCCCTCAGCCTCTGGGGACAGCCTGGGGTCCCCAGGAGCTGGGTGAGGCCGCCACCCACTGGCAGGATCCCAGTTGCTTTCTCCCAGCCCTCTGACTGCCGTTCCGGTTCCCCTGGCCCACTCACGCTGGCTGGGGTGTCCTCCAGGCCGCTCCCCATGCTCCCCCTCATGCCCTAGCACACTCCTTCCATCCAGCCTCTGCAGGAGCCTGGCAGGACCGGGAGCTTCTCCAGAGCAGCTCCTGAACCTGGCAGTGTCGGGGTTTCAGTCCAGCAAAGGAATGAGCGAATGAACAAATGGGCTTGGTTCTTGGAAAGCCAGTCCAGCTTTTATTTGTCCGGGCACCCTGGGCACGGGCTCCGACCCAGCCAGGTGGCACGTCCTGGCCATTTACTGAAGGAAGTTGCCGTTTTTTGGCTACTGGAGTGACGATGGGAGTGGCCCTTGGCACCCAAGTCTCCGAGAACACTTTGGTAACCCTCTGATGGACACTATCCCCACAGGTCCCTGGGCGTGACCATCTGGGAGCTCTTCGAACTGGGAGCGCAGCCCTACCCCCACCACTCGGACCGGCAGGTGCTGGCCTATGCCGTCCGGGAGCAGCAGCTCAAGCTGCCCAAGCCTCAGCTGCAGCTCACTCTCTCCGACCGCTGGTGAGAATCCCACAGTGCCAGCCAGGGGTGGGGTGTCCCCCGTAGGAAGACCAAGGCAAAGAGGGGTGCTCAGAGCATAAATGGCTCTTCCTGACCCCTTGGGTTTCCAGCTCGTCCTGGCTCCCATAACAGTGACCCCTGGGCCACCTCCCACGCCCTCAGGAATGGCTTCTTTACCCCAAAGCACAAATCTGCCTGCTGGCCTGGCCGGGGCGAGCTCAGGGACCCGTGCCCCGACCCATGCCATCTCCCACACCACTGAGATTCCCTTAGCGGCCCCAGGGGCTTCTGAGTGTCTCCGGGCCCCCTAGCAGCCTTTACGCCCCATTCCCTGCTACCCTCCATCTGGCTGACCCTCCCCTGCCTGCTCGCCCACCCGCACTGACTGCAATCCCCTAAATGGCCTCGGCAAAGGCCACTGTGATTTCTCTGTTGCCATACCTGCTCTGTCTCTCATGCCCTCAGCCTCTGGGGACAGCCTGGGGTCCCCAGGAGCTGGGTGAGGCCGCCACCCACTGGCAGGATCCCAGTTGCTTTCTCCCAGCCCTCTGACTGCCGTTCCGGTTCCCCTGGCCCACTCACGCTGGCTGGGGTGTCCTCCAGGCCGCTCCCCATGCTCCCCCTCATGCCCTAGCACACTCCTTCCATCCAGCCTCTGCAGGAGCCTGGCAGGACCGGGAGCTTCTCCAGAGCAGCTCCTGAACCTGGCAGTGTCGGGGTTTCAGTCCAGCAAAGGAATGAGCGAATGAACAAATGGGCTTGGTTCTTGGAAAGCCAGTCCAGCTTTTATTTGTCCGGGCACCCTGGGCACGGGCTCCGACCCAGCCAGGTGGCACGTCCTGGCCATTTACTGAAGGAAGTTGCCGTTTTTTGGCTACTGGAGTGACGATGGGAGTGGCCCTTGGCACCCAAGTCTCCGAGAACACTTTGGTAACCCTCTGATGGACACTATCCCCACAGGTCCCTGGGCGTGACCATCTGGGAGCTCTTCGAACTGGGAGCGCAGCCCTACCCCCACCACTCGGACCGGCAGGTGCTGGCCTATGCCGTCCGGGAGCAGCAGCTCAAGCTGCCCAAGCCTCAGCTGCAGCTCACTCTCTCCGACCGCTGGTGAGAATCCCACAGTGCCAGCCAGGGGTGGGGTGTCCCCCGTAGGAAGACCAAGGCAAAGAGGGGTGCTCAGAGCATAAATGGCTCTTCCTGACCCCTTGGGTTTCCAGCTCGTCCTGGCTCCCATAACAGTGACCCCTGGGCCACCTCCCACGCCCTCAGGAATGGCTTCTTTACCCCAAAGCACAAATCTGCCTGCTGGCCTGGCCGGGACGAGCTCAGGGACCCGTGCCCCGACCCATGCCATCTCCCACACCACTGAGATTCCCTTAGCGGCCCCCAGGGGCTTCTGAGTGTGAGCAGGAGGGAAACTGAGACCCTCCTGCTGAGGGCAGACTGGCTCCCTCCCTGGGGGCAGGGGTCCTGGCTGGGCAGTGCCCTCTGTGGAGGGGAGGGGCTGAGCCGCGGGGCATCCCCTCCCACAGGTATGAGGTGATGCAGTTCTGCTGGCTGCAGCCTGAGCAGCGGCCGACGGCGGAGGAGGTGCACCTGCTGCTGTCCTACCTGTGCGCCAAGGGCGCCACCGAGGCCGAGGAGGAGTTCGAGCGGCGCTGGCGCTCGCTGCGGCCCGGTGGGGGCAGCGCGGGGCCCGGGCTGGGAGTGGCAGGCCTGGCACTGGGGGGCACGGGCGAGCTGCTTGCCACCTCGTCCTTCCCGCTGCTGGAGCGGTTCGCTGGTGACGGCTTCCACGCGGACGGCGACGACGTGCTGACGGTGACCGAGACCAGCCACGGCCTCAACTTCGAGTACAAGTGGGAGGCGGGCCGCGGCGCCGAGGCCTTCGCGCCCCCGGAGGGCGCCCTGAGTCCCGGCCGCGACGCGCGCCTGCAGGAGCTTTGCGTCCCGGACGGGGCGCCCCCGGGCGTGGTGCCCGTGCTCAGCGCTCACAGCCCCTCGGTGGGCAGCGAGTACTTCATCCGCCTGGAAGACCCCGCGCCTGCCGCGGACCATGACCCCGACTGCACTGGCTGCGCCCCCAGCGCACGCGCCTCCGCAGCCCTGCGCCCCGAGGGCAGTGACCCTGACGACGACTCTGAGGGCAGCACGGCTGCCTCGCTGGTCATGGAGCCGCTGCTCGGCCACGCGCCGCCCGCCGATGGCCCCTGGGGCCACTGCGACTACTACCCATGCAAGAGCCACATCCGGGACCTGTCCTGTGCCTCCCGCTCGCCCTCACCGGAGACACCGATGCTGGCGGAGGAGCCTGAAGCAGAGGATGTTGACTGGGGCTTGGGGGCCTTCTGTCCGCCCTTCTTGGAGGACCCACTGGGGACATCCCCCTCGAGGAGCTCCGGGACCCGACTGTGCCCTGGTAGCGAGGAGCTGGGGGAGGCCGAGGCGTCCAGGACCCGTGCCCCGACCCATGCCATCTCCCACACCACTGAGATTCCCTTAGCGGCCCCCAGGGGCTTCTGAGTGTGAGCAGGAGGGAAACTGAGACCCTCCTGCTGAGGGCAGACTGGCTCCCTCCCTGGGGGCAGGGGTCCTGGCTGGGCAGTGCCCTCTGTGGAGGGGAGGGGCTGAGCCGCGGGGCATCCCCTCCCACAGGTATGAGGTGATGCAGTTCTGCTGGCTGCAGCCTGAGCAGCGGCCGACGGCGGAGGAGGTGCACCTGCTGCTGTCCTACCTGTGCGCCAAGGGCGCCACCGAGGCCGAGGAGGAGTTCGAGCGGCGCTGGCGCTCGCTGCGGCCCGGTGGGGGCAGCGCGGGGCCCGGGCTGGGAGTGGCAGGCCTGGCACTGGGGGGCACGGGCGAGCTGCTTGCCACCTCGTCCTTCCCGCTGCTGGAGCGGTTCGCTGGTGACGGCTTCCACGCGGACGGCGACGACGTGCTGACGGTGACCGAGACCAGCCACGGCCTCAACTTCGAGTACAAGTGGGAGGCGGGCCGCGGCGCCGAGGCCTTCGCGCCCCCGGAGGGCGCCCTGAGTCCCGGCCGCGACGCGCGCCTGCAGGAGCTTTGCGTCCCGGACGGGGCGCCCCCGGGCGTGGTGCCCGTGCTCAGCGCTCACAGCCCCTCGGTGGGCAGCGAGTACTTCATCCGCCTGGAAGACCCCGCGCCTGCCGCGGACCATGACCCCGACTGCACTGGCTGCGCCCCCAGCGCACGCGCCTCCGCAGCCCTGCGCCCCGAGGGCAGTGACCCTGACGACGACTCTGAGGGCAGCACGGCTGCCTCGCTGGTCATGGAGCCGCTGCTCGGCCACGCGCCGCCCGCCGATGGCCCCTGGGGCCACTGCGACTACTACCCATGCAAGAGCCACATCCGGGACCTGTCCTGTGCCTCCCGCTCGCCCTCACCGGAGACACCGATGCTGGCGGAGGAGCCTGAAGCAGAGGATGTTGACTGGGGCTTGGGGGCCTTCTGTCCGCCCTTCTTGGAGGACCCACTGGGGACATCCCCCTCGAGGAGCTCCGGGACCCGACTGTGCCCTGGTAGCGAGGAGCTGGGGGAGGCCGAGGCGTCCAGGACCACCCAGTACAGACACTGGAGCTCCAACATGTCTGCCAACAACAACAGCGGGAGTCGAGCGCCAGAATCCTGGGCTCCAGGCCTTTCAGGCTACACGGACTGCTGCCCTGGCGTGAAGCAGACCTTATGGGCTGTCCCTGCGCTGGGCCATCCTCTGACCCCAGAGGGTCCCAGAGAGTCTATCCTTGGGCCAAAGGGGACCTCCCTGGGTCAGGAGCTGGCCCACTGCCTCGGCATCCCCCACCTCTATCCCGCCGAGGGCCTGACCCCCGCGCCCTGCCTGGTCGCCTCCCCCTGGACAGAGGCAGCTGTGAGTGGGGGTGACAGCCCTCGGGCACAGCCCAGGCTTGCCGAGGAGGCCGAGGGCTTTGCTGGACTCCAGCTGCCCCCTCCCTCCATCCCGTCCCCATCCCAAGAGGGAGCCCCACTTCCCGCGGAGGAGGCCGGCACCCCACCCAGCCTGCCTGCTTCACCCACGCCCACTGGCAGCCAGGCGCCCACCACCGAGCCAGCTGAGACACTCGACAGCGACGGCGGCAGCAGCTCCCCCGAGCTGGAGGCTCCCGGGAGTGAAGACGAGGACACGACCGAGGCCACTTCCGGTGTCTTCACTGACTTGTCCAGCGACGGCCCACAGCCTGAGAAACCAGACGCGACCCCAGCTTTCCGCTCCCTGCAGAAGCAGGTGGGGACCCCCGACTCCCTGGACTCCCTGGACATCCCGTCCTCAGCCAGTGATGGCGGCGGTGAGGTCTTGAGCCCGTCGGTTGTGGACACCCCTGGGGGACAGCCCCGAGCCCTGGACAGCGGCTATGACACGGAGAACCACGAGTCCCCCGAGTTCATCCTCAAGGAGGCCCACGAGTGCTGTGAGCCCGAGGCCTCTGGGGAGCTGGCCTCGGAGGCCGAGAGCCCCGGGCCCGAGACTCGGCTCTCTGCCTCCCTAGGCGGCCTCAGCGAGAAGAATCCCTACCGCGACTCTGCCTACTTCTCAGACTTGGACACGGAGCCAGAGCCCTCCGTGGGCCCCAAGGAGAAGCAAGGGGGTATCCCCGTTCCTGGGCCAGAGCCTGACCTGGAGAGCCCGAAGAGCCCCGGGCTGCGGATGCCGGGGGCAGCACAGGGCGCCAGCCCCAGGGAGGTGCCACCACTGCCACTGCCCGAGGACTCCGCCCCAGAGCCGGGTACCTGCCCCGCAGGCCCCAGGCAGAAGCCTCCCTGGCCCCAAGACCCAGCCCAGGAGCTGCCCATGCCCAGCCCCGTGAGTTCTAAGATTTTCTTGCTGACTCCCGTCCAGCTGAGCTCAGAAAGTCACGGGCCAGCGGTCCAGGAGACCCTGGGATTGCTCTCAGGGTCGAACGTGCAGGAACGGATGGGGGGCCCAGGTGCCCCCAGAACCCCACTCTGCCTGGCCCTGCCCGGACTCCCCGCGGCCCCGGAGGGGCGGCCAGAGGAGGAAGAGGAGGACAGCGAGGAGAGCGACGAGTCGGATGAGGAGCTCCGCTGCTACAGCGTCCAGGAGCCGAGCGAAGAGAGCGAGGAGGAGGCGCCGCCCGTGCCAGTGGTGGTGGCGGAGAGCCAGAGCGCGCGCAACCTGCGTAGCTTGCTTAAGATGCCCAGCCTGCTTTCCGAGGCCTTCTGCGAAGACCTGGAGCGCAAGAAGAAAGCGGTGTCCTTTTTCGATGACGTCACTGTCTACCTCTTTGACCAGGTGGGCAGTCCTGGGCTCGGCGTGGTGGGGGTGGGGTGTCGGCAGTGGGGAGGGAAACCTTGGGAGACAAGTCTTGCATTGATTTCCCCCAGGAAAGCCCCACCCGAGAGCTCGGGGAGCCCTTCCCTGGTGCCAAGGAGTCGTCCCCCACGTTACCAGCGGGCACCCCGGGCTCTCCCAGTGCCCCCTGCCGGCCACGGCGAGCTGACCGCTCCCCCGACGGCCCAGAGCTGGGTGAGCAAGAGGCGGGGTGACGCGGGCGGGGGCGGGACCTGGTGGAGGCGGGGCGACGCGGGGCGGGGGCGGGGCCTGACGGGAGCGGGGCGACGGGGGGCGGGGCCTGACGGGAGCGGAGCGATGCAGACGGGTGCTGGCCCTGGTGGAGGCGGGGCGATCCGGGTGGGGCGGGGCTTGATGAAGGCGGGGCGATGCAGAGTAGGGCGCAGGCCCTGGTGGAGGCGGGGCGACGCGGGGCGCGGGGCGGGCCCTGGTGGAGGTGGAGCTCTGTGAGGTTGCCGGCAGGCTCTGCTGAAGGCGAGTCGACGGGAGGGAAAGAGGGAGCTGTGACTTTCCTGTGGACGGCTCTGGGCGTGACATCCAGCTCTGGGCAGGGCCTCCCCATCCCGTCCACAACTGACGACAGGTCCCTCTCAGGCGGAGAGTTCGAGTGGAACGATGGCCTCACGCTGACACCCGCCCAGGAGCCGGCCTTGCACATCCCCGCCGAGACTCCTAAGCCCGCCACTCCAGGCCCCTTCTCGCGATTCACCGTCTCACCAGCGCCTGCGTCCCGCTTCTCCATCACGCACGTCTCCGACTCGGACCCCGGGTCCGTGGGAGGTGAGGCTGCGGCGGGGCTGGCAGGAGGGGCATCTGTGGGGCGCGGGGCCCAGTGCTTATTATCTGTTTTCAGGACAAGCTGAGTTTTCAAATTAGAAACTGAGGGTTCGTGAGGTCAAATTGGGCCAGGCCTGCTTGTCCTGGCCACCATAGCGTGTGTCCTCACCTTCCTGGGGAGATGCAGTACCCAGTTGGTCCCTAGATATGCCACCCCCACACCCAGCAGCCTTAGATATGGTGGCTCCTGTCCAGAGACGGTGGTGGTGGTTTAGGCGCCCAGGTGGGGCCCTACGCAGGGGCCTTAGCTCACCTCCCCTTCTTCCATGCTCCACTCCTGTCCCCCTCAGCCCAATTGGGCTCATCCTTGCCCAGGTGCCCCCTCCCACCCCCATTCTTCTAGGTTTCCCCGAAAGCTCACCTTCACTAGGATGCCCCTAGTCCTCTCATCCCCTGGGCTGACCCAGCCCTTCCCCTGCTGCTCCTGACATGCGGCTGTAGCTTGCTAGGGAAGGACCTGCTGGCCTGTCTCTATCATAGTGTGCCCTTCATGGATGTCTGAACAAGCACGGGTGACCAGGAGGTGAATATGGGACCCTGGCCCGTTTGGGTCTCAGGACTCGGAGGGCCGATGGTGAGCTTTGTGGGGTAGGGTCGTTGGGGAGGTGCTAGGAAGGATGATGATCTAGCTCCCATCTAGAAGGGCCGGCCCGCCACAGCCTTAGCTGTTTAGTGGCCCCAGAGCCCGGGGTCGAGGCCGGGTGGGAGGCCCAGTGTCCTCAGGATCTCCTCACACACTCATGTGCTTGCCAGGTCCTGCAGGTGCTGGGGGCAGCTGCAAAGAGGCTTGAGCCCCAGGCGGCCTCCGCCCCGCTTGGAGCCTCTGCCCATCCTGTGCCTGGCGGCAGCGAGGATGGACTCAGTGGTGGGGACTCTGATCCTGGCCGCGGGCGGCAGCAGCAGCAGCAGCAGCCTCCAGCGCTTTGGTGCCCCCGCGCAGCACCGTGGAGCAGGGTGCGAGGAGGCCCTTCTCTGGCTGTGGACGGCGGAGCATCTGCGGGCCAGCCCTGGGAGCAGGATTGGTCCTGGACACCTGGGTTTGCTGCTAGCCTCTAGGGATGTCCTCCAGGGCCCTGCCCCCCCGCCACCCCTGCCCCTGCTTGGCCCTGCCCACTGGCTCCTGTGGTGCATTGCAGGCTGCTGCGTCCTCCCTGCAGGTGAGCGGGCAGGCCAGGCCCGCTGGGATAGCCTCTTCCTGCGCCCGTCACCCCTTCTGCCGGTTCAGGGTTTGCTCAGTGCAAGAAGAGGACACCCGGTTCACGGGTCCCTGCTCCAGGTTGGTCGGTGGCTGTTTCCCCTTCACTGAATCAGCGAGACCGTAAGCACTCTCTCCCCCAGGCTCTGGGCCGGCTCCAGTCTGGGTCCCACTGGAGCGCTGCGAAGGGGCCGAGGGGGGCAGCCCAGAAGATGGGTGGCTTTCAGGTCGTTGTCCCGCTGCTGGGCCCTGCTGGAAGTGCCCACAGCGCCCCTCCGCAAGGCAGCGCCCGGCCCGGCCCAGCTGCCAGAGGAATGCAGGTCCACCCCGTGGTCAGCGTGAGGGGTTCCATTGCAGGAGAGGGGACTCTGGGAAGGGGTGGCGCGGGGTAGGGGCCACACAGGGAGTATTTTTGTAACTGCTGTTGTGAGAGCGAATGAAAATGGGATGCTTTTAAGTTATTGTTGCCAAAGAGACCTGAAGTTTATTGTTGCTTTCGGGGTGTGGGTGGGGACTTGTTTTGGGTTTTTTGTTTATTAGTTTGAGGCTTAGGATGGTGGTACAATGATCTTGTTCCTTCTTTGTCTGTTTTTTAAGAGAAATCAAAGCTAAGGAAAAAGCCTTCATGCTAAGCGTGTGTCTCTTTAAAGCCCTGGACAGGAGAGGGGCACAGCCATGCTGTGCTGGGGTCCCTGTAGTCCCTGTGGCCACTGGGTGGGTGCAGGAGGGAGGCCACCCTTTTTCCCTCGCACACATTGGTAGAGGGAGATGGTGCCTCGCTTTGTGCCTAGGTAAGGCTGAGGGGGGCTAGCTCTGCTACACCCCTCCTCCTGCCTTTCCCTCCGCGGGGGGAAGGAGTGGTAAGCAGGGAGCAAGTGGGGTATGAGGAGGTGGGCTTCTGCGTCCCCCCACACCAAACATCTGGCCCCCCGCCTCACCCCACCAGCTTCCACAGCTGAGGACTCGGCCCCGCCCTCTCTGCCTGGCGCTCCGGGGCGTGGCCAGGCGGACGGGGGCGCGGGCTCGGCGCCCCTCCGCGGCGGGTCTGGGACATCTCCCTGAGGGAAGGACTGCTGTCACCATGGTCGGTGCGGCTGCGTTTCAGCCTCAAGTGTCAAAGGCCATGGGTCCGACAAAGGGTCTACAATCTTGTATTTCAGCTGAAATAGGGCACGGCCCACAGCTCAGGCCCCAGCACGAACCCCCGTCCTGGGGACAGGGAGGAGAGGCGGGGCCCCTGCAGCCAGGACGGGCGGAAGTGTGGGTGTGGGCAGGGAGAAGCCCCCTAAGCTGCCAGTGGGTGCGGGGCAGCCCTGCAGAGCCCCGGGCAAGGGGACGAGAAGTGCGCGTATTAACTCCATCTTCTGGGGAAGGGGGCAGGCCCTCCTCCCCGCGCCCCTGCCTCCCACCCACAGGTGGGTGGCCTCTTCATTGACCAGACTGGGGTTCCCCTTCAGCTGCATGCTGATGGGATGGCCTTTCGTGCACCTTGGAGGCTCCCCGGCCCACACGACGGACACGCCTGATCGAAAGGCTGGCCCAGGGCCCCGCTGCAGGTCCCCACTCCGGGGGCCAGCCCCCCACTCTCCAGCAATGGCCCAGGTGCCGCCTCCTGACGTGGTAGAACAGCCGGGGTCCAGCCCAGGCCAGACTGAGGTCAGGGCCGAAGGGCTTGGAAGGAGAGAGTTCTCTAGACAGGGAGCAAGCGGACTGTAACAAAACAGGTTACAGGGCGGGGAAGGAGGGGCCCCACCGGCAGTGGGCGCAGACGCAGCCGTCAGCTAAGGAGCGGGGCAGACCTGTCGTTGGTCACCGTTGGCTTTAGCTGGACACTGGCGAAGGGATTCCTGGGGAGAGGAGAGGAGAGCGGTCTCAGTGGTGTCAGGCGGCGTGCTGAGTGCTGCCCTGCGGCCGTGGACGCCCCCCAGCCCCCCTCCCACCCCGGTCAGCCTCCCAGCTCAGAGCTGGGGGGCGGTGGAGGCCGCTGGGGAGAGCCATGAACAGGCCCCCATCCATAAGGCCTCTGAGCCCCACCCCTGCCTCACCTCGAGCCATCAACGCTCCCAGGGCAGGGTGGGTCGGTGCAAGAGGCCGCCCTCACACCGTGGGCCGCAGCCCCACACGAGTCACATCCGAGCTCAGCGCACAGCCCCCCAAGGCCAAGTGTCCCCCCGCCACCTTCCTGAGGCAGCAGCTGAGCCCATCGGCAAGGATGTGGCTGTCGACAAGACACAAAGACAGCGCAGCAGAGCGCACAAGCCCGGGCCATGCATCCCAGGGTCCCCCCGGGGGCCGGTCCCACACCAACAAGACAGACACGAGGCGCAAGCATAGCTGTGGCGCAGGGGCCGGCGGGCGCGGATGCCCACAGCCCCCGTGGAGGGGCTGACTACTGGCTCAGAGGAGACGTGCCCACAATGGCGGCTGACAGACGGACGGACGCGCCAGACAAGGGGCTGGGATGGAACGAGATGAGCGCAGGGTGGGGCAGGCACCCGGCCTCGAGCTCAGAGGCCTCTCCTCCTCGGGCTCCCAGGGGGCTCAGAGGACCTGCCTGGGCAGGGTCGGCACAGGCCAGCAGGCTGGGGGACGTCGGGCAGTCCCAGGGACCACAGCACAGACGGCATGTAGGACACGGAGGGCTCAGCACAAACAGGAGCCGTTACCTGGGGCAGGAGGGGCCTCTGGCGTGGCCGGGCATCCACGGGAGCTGGGCAGGGCTCCATCCAGGTACCCAGGAAGAGAGCACGGGGAGCGGGCACCCTTGTGGGTACTGCCTGAGGACCTGGCGTTCTCTGAAACACTGAGGCACTCCAGACTCAGGTGTTTAGAGGATCAACTAGTGAAAGATGCGACGGCCACGTGCAGCCTCCGCGTCGCCGTGACACTGCCCGACCCACGTCGGCTGCACCCCTGCCTCGGCACCTCTGCACATGATGACAGGCCCTTCCATGTGGTGGGGGCCTCGGGCTCCCTCGTTCAGGGCCTCTCTGGTCTCCTGGTCACCTGGGCAGATACACTTTGGCCCCACTGGGCCCCAGCAGGGGCAGCCCGAGGCTCTGAAACCGAGGTTCCGTTGGGACCAGCGTCATCTGCCCTGGGTCAAGGGTGCAGGGCAGTCACGGGGCTGCCGCTTTGACAGGACTCTGGTCCTAGAGGAGGGCTTCGTGACCTGGGCTGTGTCCAGCCGGGGTCAGGGTGGGAGGTCTTGGTGGTTCCAGAAGTGGGGAAGGTTTATCCATCCAGATTCAGGGGCCCAGCAGAAGCGGAGACCCAAAGAAGGGAGGCCAGCCCCTGTGCTGACCACAGCAGGGGCCGAAGAGGGCGCTGGCCAAATGTGTCCCAGCTGACAGTCCCATCAGAAATGGTCGGTGACCAGCCACGTATAAATCAGCGAAGTTAGAATGTCCCCTCACACCATATACAAAAATAAACTCAAAATGGCTTCAAGGCTTAAAAATACTAAGACGCGACACCATAAAACTCCTAGAAGAAAACACAAGCAAAACACTCTCTGACATAAATCATACCAGTGTTTCCTTAGGTCAGTCTCCCACGGCAATAGAGACAACAGCAAAAACAAAGGGGGACCCAATCAGACTTACCAGGTTTTGCACAGCAAAGGAGACTGCCAACAAAGACAGCCTGTGGACTGGGAGGAAAATACCTGCAAACGATGTGACTGCCCAGGGCTTAATTTCCAAAATGTGCAAGCAGCTCATACATTTCAACAGCAACAAAAACAAGCAACCCAATCAAGAAATGGATGGAAGACCTAAAGAGAGATTTGTCCAGTGAAGACACACAGATGGCCAACAGACATGTGAAAAGATGCTCAACATCACTAATTAAAAAAAATGCAAATCACAACAGTGAAGTATCACCTCATACCAGTCAGAATGACCATCATTAAGAAGTCTACAAATAACAACAACAAAAAAGATGGGATGTCTACAAATGACACAGTGGAGAAGGTATGGAGGGAAGGGACTTCTGCACTGTTGGGACATTGCCATGGGCACCATGGGCAACAGTAGGGAGGTTCCTCAAAACACTAGGAGCTGCCGTATGATTCAGCAATTCCACTCCTGGGCGCAGATCCCAAGGAAACTCTTAATTCAAAAAAATCCATGCACCCCTATGTTCACAGCAGGATTATTCACAATAGCCAAGACGTGGAAACAACCTAAACGTCCACTGACAGATGAAGTAAAGATATTTATATATATTCAATGGAATATTACTCAGCCATAAAAAATAAAATAATGCTGTCCGTAGCAACATGAATAGACCTAGAGATGATACTAACTAAATCAGAAAGAGAAAGACAAATGATATCACTTGCATATGAATTCTAAAAAATAATACAAGTGGACTTACCTACAGAAGAGAAACAGACTCACAGACAGAGAACAGACTTGTGGCTGCCAAGGAGGAGGGATGGACTGGGAGTTTGGGATTAACAGATGCACACAAATGGTCGGTGACCAGCCACGTATAAATCAGCATTAAATGTCCTCACACCATATACAAAAATAAACTCAAAATGGCTTCAAGGCTAAAAAATACTAAGACGACACCATAAAACTCCTAGAAGAAAACACAAGCAAAACACTCTCTGACATAAATCATACCAGTGTTTCCTTAGGTCAGTCTCCCACGGCAATAGAGACAACAGCAAAAACAAAGGGGGACCCAATCAGACTTACCAGGTTTTGCACAGCAAAGGAGACTGCCAACAAAGACAGCCTGTGGACTGGGAGGAAAATACCTGCAAACGATGTGACTGCCCAGGGCTTAATTTCCAAAATGTGCAAGCAGCTCATACATTTCAACAGCAACAAAAACAAGCAACCCAATCAAGAAATGGATGGAAGACCTAAAGAGAGATTTGTCCAGTGAAGACACACAGATGGCCAACAGACATGTGAAAAGATGCTCAACATCACTAATTAAAAAAAATGCAAATCACAACAGTGAAGTATCACCTCATACCAGTCAGAATGACCATCATTAAGAAGTCTACAAATAACAACAACAAAAAAGATGGGATGTCTACAAATGACACAGTGGAGAAGGTATGGAGGGAAGGGACTTCTGCACTGTTGGGACATTGCCATGGGCACCATGGGCAACAGTAGGGAGGTTCCTCAAAACACTAGGAGCTGCCGTATGATTCAGCAATTCCACTCCTGGGCGCAGATCCCAAGGAAACTCTTAATTCAAAAAGATCCATGCACCCCTATGTTCACAGCAGGATTATTCACAATAGCCAAGACGTGGAAACAACCTAAACGTCCACTGACAGATGAAGTAAAGATATTTATATATATTCAATGGAATATTACTCAGCCATAAAAAATAAAATAATGCTGTCCGTAGCAACATGAATAGACCTAGAGATGATACTAACTAAATCAGAAAGAGAAAGACAAATGATATCACTTGCATATGAATTCTAAAAAATAATACAAGTGGACTTACCTACAGAAGAGAAACAGACTCACAGACAGAGAACAGACTTGTGGCTGCCAAGGAGGAGGGATGGACTGGGAGTTTGGGATTAACAGATGCACACTATTATTTACACACTGGATAAATAAGGCCCTGCAGTACAGCACAGGGAATGATACTAAGTACCTGATGATAAAAGTATCAGAAAAGAATACAAAGAAGAATGTATACACAGGTAGAACCGGATCACTGTGCTATACAGCAGAAGTGAAGAGCGCTGTAAGTCAACTGAACTTGAACTTAAAAAAGGAACGGGGTGGTGGTAAACCTCCACTGCCACCTGTACCAGGGCGCTAGCTCTTCCCCGAGAGGACGTCTGGCCTCCGAGCCACCCTGTCCTCCTCTCCTCCCCGACACCGCTGAGCATGGATGCGTGTGCTGCAGAGCCACTGCGGCTTTAAAGTCGCCCATGGCTCCAGGCCTCTGGCCAGAGACCCCTAGGTGGGACGCCGCCACCCTTCAGCACCAGAGGAAGGGCGAGGGTCCCTGGGGTGCCCACCACCTTCAGGAACATTCTGTGAAAGGACAAACTTGCGAGCTACCCCAGGGAGGGCACCTGAGTGACCCCGGGGGGGCAGCTGAGGCCAACACCGGGATGACAGAACAGGACAAGACTTGGACCTGAGGCCACGGCGGGGCCTCCTGACCGGCAAACGGCTGTCACTGCGGGCGGGTGGGGGGGAATGCTGGGGTCAGTCGACAGAAGACCACCCAGAGACAGAGCCAGCTCTTCTTGCCCCGAATGGGAGACGCTGGCGTGTGCGAGGGTCCGCGCTATCAGCGTACTGGGGCTGCTCCCCAGGCAGGGCCACCGGGCGCTCCCGCAGAGGACCAGGGGCTGGGCTCCGCCCCCTCCTGAGCAGGCTCAGCGGGCTGCGCTCTGGGGTGGGGCGGGCCTGAAGTGTGGTGAGGGCAGGAGTGAGCCGGGGCCCTTGCCCCTCGTCCTCACTGCCTCGTCCTCTGCAGAACCCCGCGCCGAGCAGCATCCAGGTCCTGGCTCACGAAACGTTCCTCACTGAGCATCTGGGGAGATCACCTTCCAGGTCTTCTGAGTCCCCTTCTTGAGTAAGAAGTGGGTGGCTCTGAGGACACGCCGTCAGCCTCAAGTGTGGCTTGCGTCCTGACGTCACTGTGGAGCAGAGAAGCAGCGAGGGGCAGTGACAGCGCAGCTTTCCACTTTCTCCTCAATGTGTTCCTCTTAACGACGTGTCTTCCACAACTTCCAAATGTCGGCCCTTCTGGATTCGAGTTGTTGTTCTCCCCAGCTCCTTTCCTGGAGCCGTGAGCTTGGGCAAAGCCGAGCAACGTCTCTCAAGCAACCTGAGGCGGCTTATGACACCCGCATTCCGGCAGAATCATCAGGACAGGCAGGCCCCGCGGCCGCTGCGCTGAGTGCTCCCCAGCCCACCACGCCCCTGCGGCTCTGTTCCGGGCAGGGGCGGCACCAGCCCCTCCCAGTCCCTCCAGGGCATGAGATCAGCTGGGCCCCCATAACTCAGAGGGGCCACGAGGCCAGCAGAGGTGGGGGCTGCTCAGCTGGGGGCCAGAGACACAGGTGTCTCAGAGCATCTCGTAAGAGGAGGGACAGAGGCCAGGGAGGAGGATGGCCCAGGTCACTTGCAGCTAAGCCAGGGTTAGAGTCATCCCGCTCCCCCGATTTGAAGAGCACTTGTCTCCAGAGTTACCCAGAAATCACACTGCTGCCCAAGAGAAGGGCAACAAGCACACAAACACCAAACAACCCTGGTGGTTCAGTAGTCAGGACTCTGCACGTCCACTGCCGGGGGCCAGGGTTCAATCCCTGGTTGGGGAACTAAGATCTCACAAGCCACGTGGTACAGCCAACAAAACGAAACAGAACCAGCAAAGGCGAGGGAGAGTCGAGGCCCCACTGGAGTGGCCTGACTTCCCACAGGGAGGACAGCATCGCTGGGACACCCACGGGGCTGCAGGGACCAGTCTTTGTAAAGGGCCACGTGCCAGCGTCACGCGGCCATCTTCTCAGCGAGCAGGGCTGGGACGGGGCAGGCGGGCGCAGTGCCCCCCCGACCCAGGCACAGGAGCCCCGAGGGGTGGGCTCCCCTGCCCCTGGCTGCCAGCCTTTGCTTTCCAAGGGCGCCAGGCCGACTCACCGCAGGCGGGAGGTGGAGGAGACCCCCGGGCCTGATCTGGAAACCCTGACGTAGCCCTCAGCCACGTCAGGGCCCAGGGGAGGCGAGCGCAGGCAGGACGGGCGGCAGAGCCAACGCATCCCCGCTGGGCAGATGTGGGCTCCTGCTCCCGCGTGCATGAGGCTCTCTCCTGGCACAGGCCGTGGCGCTGTGCCCAGACCCATCCTGCTCACCCTCGCCCTCAAGGGGCTTTGGTACTCACCAGCCCAGGAGCCAGCCAGACCAGGTTCGGAGCCACGCCCAGGGACTGGTCCGCAGGGCACTAAGCCAGAGGAGCCCCAAGCCGGCCTCGCAGCTGATCACCCGGCTCCACCCCGATTGTGGCTGAAGCACCCAGCAGAGAGACAGGGAGCCCAGACAGAGGCCCAGACCAGACCCGCCAGCCTCCAGGGAAAGGAAAGCCGCACGCCCAAGGACAGGCCCCAGGGAAGCAAAGGCCGGAGCCAAGAGCAGAGGCAGGCTCAGCAGACCCCCGGACCCTGCTCCGGCCTGGGTCAGAGGGCCTCTGGAGCTGCCGGGAACACAGGCTGACCAGCACAGGAAAACCAGGGAGACTTACTAACTCTAGTCAGGGGCTGCTCAAAATCTGGCCACTTCCACATCGGCACTGCAAGGAAACACAAGGCTCGGTTGGCGCAGGCAGAGGGGGTGGGAGTGAGGCCGAACAAGCACACAAACACCAAACAACCCTGGTGGTTCAGTAGTCAGGACTCTGCACGTCCACTGCCGGGGGCCAGGGTTCAATCCCTGGTTGGGGAACTAAGATCTCACAAGCCACGTGGTACAGCCAACAAAACGAAACAGAACCAGCAAAGGCGAGGGAGAGTCGAGGCCCCACTGGAGTGGCCTGACTTCCCACAGGGAGGACAGCATCGCTGGGACACCCACGGGGCTGCAGGGACCAGTCTTTGTAAAGGGCCACGTGCCAGCGTCACGCGGCCATCTTCTCAGCGAGCAGGGCTGGGACGGGGCAGGCGGGCGCAGTGCCCCCCCGACCCAGGCACAGGAGCCCCGAGGGGTGGGCTCCCCTGCCCCTGGCTGCCAGCCTTTGCTTTCCAAGGGCGCCAGGCCGACTCACCGCAGGCGGGAGGTGGAGGAGACCCCCGGGCCTGATCTGGAAACCCTGACGTAGCCCTCAGCCACGTCAGGGCCCAGGGGAGGCGAGCGCAGGCAGGACGGGCGGCAGAGCCAACGCATCCCCGCTGGGCAGATGTGGGCTCCTGCTCCCGCGTGCATGAGGCTCTCTCCTGGCACAGGCCGTGGCGCTGTGCCCAGACCCATCCTGCTCACCCTCGCCCTCAAGGGGCTTTGGTACTCACCAGCCCAGGAGCCAGCCAGACCAGGTTCGGAGCCACGCCCAGGGACTGGTCCGCAGGGCACTAAGCCAGAGGAGCCCCAAGCCGGCCTCGCAGCTGATCACCCGGCTCCACCCCGATTGTGGCTGAAGCACCCAGCAGAGAGACAGGGAGCCCAGACAGAGGCCCAGACCAGACCCGCCAGCCTCCAGGGAAAGGAAAGCCGCACGCCCAAGGACAGGCCCCAGGGAAGCAAAGGCCGGAGCCAAGAGCAGAGGCAGGCTCAGCAGACCCCCGGACCCTGCTCCGGCCTGGGTCAGAGGGCCTCTGGAGCTGCCGGGAACACAGGCTGACCAGCACAGGAAAACCAGGGAGACTTACTAACTCTAGTCAGGGGCTGCTCAAAATCTGGCCACTTCCACATCGGCACTGCAAGGAAACACAAGGCTCGGTTGGCGCAGGCAGAGGGGGTGGGAGTGAGGCCCGAGGACCCCGAGGGGGCGCAAGTCGGACGGAGGACGCTCCCAGCAGTTGCGCACGCTGCCCGGAGCATCAGCCACCAAACAAGGGGCGGAGTTGGTTCTCTAGCCCCGGGAGACCACCTCTAGAGGAGCACCAAGGAGCACGCCAGGCCCAGGAGGGCGGCCCGCGATCAGGCCCACACGGCTCTCACCGGGACGGGGCTCCCCTCGGCACCCCAGGGAGAGCTGCGTGAGCCTGAAACTATCCGCTCCTTGGTCATTTTGTCGGCGAGGCGGCCAGGGCAGCACAGGGCCTGGACGCACACGGTAGGGCTGGAAGGAGGCGGCACACTCGACTGGATGCAATAAATAAAACTTTTATTCAAACAACTGCAGGACGGGACACAATTCAGATTAAAAAAAAAAAAAAGGAAAGGAAACAGGAAAAATATGTTCAGCACTTTACATCTTCATACAAGTTTTGCGGTTTTGTGTCTACATTCATCCATTGAGCATGGAATCCCCTGGATTTGAGATCTTTTAGCAAAATTAGAACACCAGCAGAGAAGGTTCTTTTTTTACAAAGGTCCGTGTTCTGGCTTTGTTTGTTCCTTAATTATAAAACAGAGTCCGTCGGCGTCTTGAGCTGCTTCTCTCACAAACGCTACCAGGCACATCCTAGTCCACGGGAGGGGGCGGGAGGGTCTGGCTAAATCACATCAGAAAAAAAGGAGCGTCCACGGCTTCACGGGGGCTCCCGCGGCGGGAAGGGCGGAGCGGCGGCGCCCTCGCTCCCTTCCCAGGTTCAAGGCGCGAAGAGGCAAAGCCAGTAGCCACGGAGGCCAGCACGTCTGCTTCTGAAGCCACCAAGACACACAAAGAGACGAGAGCATTGAGGGAGGACGGGGCGGGGGCTCTCGGTGCCCCGACGGCAGGCTCCTGCGGGGCGCGGTGCCCGGAGCCGCCCTCGCTCCTTCACAGGCTGGTTAGAGACACGATTTCCAGAACACGTGGGCTCGGGGCTGGTCTCTGGAGGTCTTTGGAATGTCCGAGTGCGGCTGGGCCCCCTCCCCGCCAGGGCACTGTGCGGTCGCGGTCACGGCGCCCCGAGGCTGGCGCCGGGCTCTGGCCTGTACCTCGTTCGACGGCGTCCGGGGTAAGGACGCCGTCAGGAGCCCGGCCTGGCGGGCGGGCAGGGCCGGGGCCTCCCTCACAGGAGCAGCCGGCCTCCTCAGGAGGACCCCTGGCGCGGGCCCGGCTCCCCTCGGGGTGCGCCTGGGAGGCGGTGCCCCCGGGTCCAGAGCCTCTCGGAGCCCCCAGCACCCCCTCTCCCGACACGGGCACCGGCGTGCGCTGGGGGGTCAGATGCAGAGATAACAGTACGTTTACCGGAGTCCATGCATATCTGTTTTTGTTTTTCAGGAAAAAAAAGTCCTTTTCCTGGTTTTCATCTTTTTGTTGTTTTTTTTGTGTGTTTTTTTTGAGTGTTTCTTTTTCTTCAAACTTAAGACCTGGCTCACGGCGAGCCTTCAGAGAGGGACAGCGCGTCATGAACACGGCGGGCGGGGAGCAGCGGCGAGGACGCCCGCCCGCAGCGCCCAGCGGCAGGTGCCGCCTGGCGGGATACACGGGGGGGAGGGGCGCGTAGACATGGGGGGCGGAGGTGGGGCAGCACCATGGACCCTGGGGGATCACAGAGTCTGGGGTCACCAACCAAAAGGCGGGGAGAGGGCACGTGGGAGAGAAAAACAACTCAGGAAGAAACCAACAAGAGCCGAGGAGGAAACCGACGGAGACCAGACAGACTGAGGGGCGGGGCGGCAGGAGCTCTTCTGAGCAGCAGCTGCCCGGGGTCAGCGTCCTCACACTGTGGACACCAGCGTGCCGCTGCCGCTGCGAAACAAAGCACAGGACCGCTGCCGGGCCGCACGCCTCCCCTGCAGCCACCCTCCCCGCCGCTCGGCCGGCCCCCTAAATCCGGGGGAGTGGGGACAGGAAACCCCCGGAGCCAGGGCAAGGCCTGAGCCCAGGCCCGGGGCACAGGAGGCAGAAGTCTGGCCCGGGCTGCTTCTGGGGAGACGAGGCCAGGGGCGAGCCCCGCTCCCGGCCAAGAAGAGACGCCTGGACAGCAGAGAAGAGCAGGGCCGGGGAACCACTGGGCGGACGGGCCACGCTGAGGCTGGGGGCACCCAGGGGCCCCGGCCGGAAGGAGTAAGAGCTGCAGCAGTGGGGTCCCGGCTCTGGCCTGGGCACAGGGCCAGCCTGGCTCCCTCCGACCCGCAAGAAGAGCACGAAGGCGGCTCTGGGAGGGGCTGCTTCCCCCATTCGGCGATACCCGGGGATCCTGAGTCGCTGCCAGGGGACCAGGCATCCTGCGCTGAGGGCCCTGCCCTGCCGAGTGGACTGGGGAGGACCCGGCGGGGTGAGGGAACAGAATGGCACCCCAGGTCCCGCTCGCTGTCTGAGGGAGACACTGTGGTCTCCAGCCAGGCTCCGACCAAGCAAGCCTGGAGGGGGACCAGCCCACTCCAGTCTCCGGTGGGACAGAGCCCTACCACCCACAGCGCCCAGAGACGGGTCTGAAACTCCCTTACCTGCTCACGGCCCGCGCCCCGTAATCATCCAGGCCCTGAGGAGGAAAGGCAGAGACAGGTCAGGCTGGGGACCCGGGGCCGAGGGGAGGTCAGAGGGCAGGGGCTCCTGCTGACCCCAGGGTGCACCACGCTGCCTGCAGCTGAGGACGTGAAGGGCGCCCCCACATAGCAGGGACCTCCCGAATGCACAGGGACGCCTCCTTATCTGGCCTGTGGCTGACAGAGCGCTCACACCGGCACCTACAAAACAGACCACCCTCCACGTCCATCCCACAGGTCATACAACAGCACTCCCGGCAGGTGCGGGTTTCCTAGGGAACCCAGCACTCGAGACCCCTGGTGGCGGAGGGTGGGGTCTGGGCAGGGAAGGCAGGCTGCCAGAGGCCGATGCAGGGGGACAGCTGTACCAGGTGGTCCCCTGCAGGCCTGCCTCACGCAAGCCTGTGCTGGACCCCGGGCCAAGCATCCCTGCGTCCCCACAGGCCCGTGGCAGCTGCCTGGTCCTGAAGAAGCCGCTGCCCCCAAACCACTGAGGGGTACTGGGGACACCCTCCTCAGCTCTCTCAGCATCAAAACCAAGTCCAGAGACGGGGATGCAAGAGCAGCAAGCGGTGGTCAGATGCCTCCAGGCCTGGCCAGCTGTGCCGTGAGGCCGGGAGGAGCTGGAGAGGAGTGGAGCGCTCACAGCTCAGCAGGCTGGCCCGGGGCCCTGAGCTGCCACGCCTCCCCTGAGGCCCGGACCCGGCCTCACGTCTCCGGAAGGTTTCATCTAAGGGCCCAGCCCCCCACTGCCACCTTGCCCCCCTCACCACTTAAGCAACCTCAGACCACACGCTCGCTCTGCCGACACCAGCGATCCCCTGGGAGCACCCTGGACACCGTGCAGCGTGGACCGGCCAGGCCTGCTCACGGGTGGGAGGGTGGCGAGGTCCCTTAGGACAGCCGCCGGACACGGACAGCCGGACAGGGAGTCGGCCGCCACGAGCCCTTGCCCGCCTCGCCCCTTCTGACGTCACCCTGTCGGTGCGGCCGCCCGCAGCTGCTGGGGCAGTGCCCTGGCTGCCCAAGTCCTAGAGGAACGCAAGTTCCTTTTTTTTTTTTTTTTAAATAATTTACCCCTTTTCTTTTCAAAAAAATTCTGGTCTCTTTTATTGGTTCTATCTATCCATTTTCATTCCGTGTGGGCCCTCCGCCACAGCGGCCGTCTCGCTGCAGGGCACTGCGCCCAGGCACACGCGCGCCAGAGCGCCGGCTCAGTGGTTGGACACACCGGTCCAGCCTTTCTGCGGCACGCGGGGTCTGCCCAGGCCAGGGGCTGAACCGGCGCCTCCTGCACCACAGGCGGGCTCTTCGCCCACTGGACCGCCAGGGAAGCCCAGGAACGCAGTTCTCTTCGCTTCCTCTCCCCCTACCTGGGTCTCCTGGCCCCCAGATCGAGTGAGGCCCTGCCCTGGAAACCAGCACGGAACAAAGTGGCCGGCTCCTGCCCACCACACGGCCACAGCAGCCAGCAAGCCTGGGAGCCTGGGCCCCTGACCCACGAGCTTCCCCGGCAGAGCTGTGCGCCCGTCCACGCTCACATCCCAAGCTTTTCTAAGGTGCATATTTACTATTGCCATTCAAACCACTGAGCACTTTTTTGGCGTGAAATCCTACATTAATGGCTATGTGGAGCAATTTGGACAGAAATCTTCCCTTCCAGGCCCATCTTGACCTGAAGATCACACTGTTCCGGAGGACCCACTGGGCACCCAAGCCTCAATCCTCGGCCTCTGGCTGCCCGATGCCAGGTGGCCCGACCACCCGTGCCTGGGCCTGCCCGAGAGCCCTAGGAACACGCTCACGGAAGGTTCCGGCGGCGTGTCAGGCAGAGACGTGGCAGCCACTCGTCTGTTCTCGGACCCACGACTGCAGGAGCCCACGGCTCTCAGGGCAGGGGTCCCTTCTGAGATGTGGCGCCCAGAGTGATCTCAAGGGCAGCGGTGCCCCAGCCCGAGGGAAGGGCGGGCAGCGGGGCCGCTGCACCTTCTCTGGAGCCCTGAGACGACAGAGGACGCTCGGTCGTGACCTCTGAGGCCACCACAGCAGGGGTGTGGATGCCAAGCCCAGCCCCCCAGGCACCCAGCCTCCCAGCAGAGGCACCCACTCGGGGCTGTGGCTGAACCCGCCCATCGACGGCCCCCGCCGCGGCAGCCTGCACTCACCTGGGAGAAGGCGGGCACGGCCACGCTGTAGGGCCTCTGCTTGAAGGTGCCGGCCGTCTGGGTGGGGAAGGCCCGGGAGGAGGTGCCATAGTCGGGGGGCGGGAGGGCCAGGTCCTCCTTGTCCAGGAGGTTGCCCGTGCTGCTGCTCTTGCCCTGCTGCAGGCTGTGGGGAGGGGCAGGGCCGTCAGCCTGGCCCCACTGGGCCCCCGCTTCCCTCGGCCGAGGGCACCGCCATGCTGCCTGGCGGACCCGCCTTCCACCCCCGCCGCCTCCTAAGAGGAATGTGAGGCCTGGGGGGCTGGGGGGCTGGGGGAGCCAAGTCCTCCCTTGCTATGGTGTCTGCTGAGTCCCCACCCCGCGCCCGAGGCTCTCAGATGCCCCCTCCGCACCCCTGCCCCCAGGGCCTCCGGCGCACAGCCCCCCCCAGAGCTCCGGGCAGACTCACCTCATGTGCAGCCTGTCCCCGGCGTCGCTGTCCAGGACCCGGGTGTAGGAGAAGGGAAACCAGCCCCGCCTGGAGGAGGAGACCCCGTCAGAGCACATGGGGGCCCCCTGATCCCAAGTCCCACCTCTCCCCCTGCCTGGCTGCGTGCGTCTGTGGAGGGGACGTGTGCCCCGACTCCAGGGAGAACAGGAGACCCCACGGGGGCACATCCTGCTCTGACGGGAGCGAGGCTGGGGGCGAGGCAAGGTGCCAGGCCCGGGCAGGGCTCGAACTTCTCCAACAAGCAGGACTGGATTCCCGGTTCTGCTCCAAACAGCCACACAGCCACGGCACCAACAGGAGGGCTGCCTGCTGTCACTCAGGGCTCCCTGCCCAGGGTGGCGGCGGCCAGCAGGCCAAAGCCAAGTTCAGCTCAGCCTCTGTCTCCCTGGCCAAGGCAGGCTGGTTCCGCCCTGAGCAGGGGTCTCTCAGGCCACCGACGGACACAGGCGTGACGGTGGCGGCGGGGGCAGTCGGAAGGGACAGCCCCCTGATGTGAGCAGCAAGAGCCAAATGCTGGCACAGCAGGTGGTAAATTCGGCTGTGAAGACGTGGCCCGTCCCACCCAAGGCCACTCCTAGACTCCCAGCACGAGGGCGGCTCAGGTGCACCTGAGGACGCTGGGGTGGAAGGCGGGCCTCTGCACACGAGGGGTGCCAGGTCGCGTCAAGGGCCGCGGAAGCGAGGCTGGTAGGGCCTGCGGCTATGCCTGTCCCGCCTAACGGACCAGGGGGCCTGGCTGATCAGTCTGAGGAGGACCCAGAGCCGACGCCCGGGGCCCAGGTCAGGAGGCGGACGACCTTGCCGGACTCACATCTTGGTCTTCTCGCTCTCGCCATAGTGCCAGCCGTCTCGGGCCTCGGGCACCAGCAGGGTGATAAGGTCGCCCTCCTTGAAGCTCAGCAGGGTGCTGTTGTCCCCGGCCGCATGGGAGAAAATGGCCTTCACCCGCATGCGGCCGTTGCGCTCCAGGCCGGCGGCCATGGAGCTCGAGCGCGGCAGGGTCTTGTTCTCGGCTGCGGGGACGACAGAGCAGGTGAGGGAGATCCGTCTGCCCGGGCGGGGAAGGGCACAGTCACCCGCCCATCAGATCGGCCGTCTGACGGTGAGATGCTCGGAGGCCCCAGGTGGGCCTGGAGGTGGACAGTCCACCCTGAGGGATGACCGCCAGGCCTCCAGGGCTGTCTGGTTCAGATTCCAGAAGGAGCTGGGAGCTGGGGCGTGTGCATTCAGCCTCTGACCTGCCGCTCATCGGCTGGGGCAATTCTCTGGGCCTGAGCCTCAGCCTTCCTGTCTGCTGGTCAGGAGACCCGCACAGGCTGAGGCCACGGCGGGGGCGGGCCGTCCACAGCAGGCGGGCTGGAAGGAGCGTGGGAACGGCCCCACGGCTGGCGAGTGCTCCCCAGCGCCGCTCACTCCTGCCAAGCGCTGAGCCCGCGCGCCCTGCCACACTCACTTATCGGGAGCCCGCCAAGCCCACGGGTGCTGGACGAACACCTCAAAATGGTCCCCAGGGTGCTGCACACACGCACATTTGTGAGGCTGCGGTGGCGGGGCAGTCGGAAGGACAGCCCCTGCTGTGAGCAGCAAGAGCCAAATGCTGGCACTGCAGGTGGTAAATTCGGCTGTGAAGACGTGGCCCGTCCCACCCAAGGCCACTCCTAGACTCCCAGCACGAGGGCGGCTCAGGTGCACCTGAGGACGCTGGGGTGGAAGGCGGGCCTCTGCACACGAGGGGTGCCAGGTCGCGTCAAGGGCCGCGGAAGCGAGGCTGGTAGGGCCTGCGGCTATGCCTGTCCCGCCTAACGGACCAGGGGGCCTGGCTGATCAGTCTGAGGAGGACCCAGAGCCGACGCCCGGGGCCCAGGTCAGGAGGCGGACGACCTTGCCGGACTCACATCTTGGTCTTCTCGCTCTCGCCATAGTGCCAGCCGTCTCGGGCCTCGGGCACCAGCAGGGTGATAAGGTCGCCCTCCTTGAAGCTCAGCAGGGTGCTGTTGTCCCCGGCCGCATGGGAGAAAATGGCCTTCACCCGCATGCGGCCGTTGCGCTCCAGGCCGGCGGCCATGGAGCTCGAGCGCAGGGTCTTGTTCTCGGCTGCGGGGACGACAGAGCAGGTGAGGGAGATCCGTCTGCCCGGGCGGGGAAGGGCACAGTCACCCGCCCATCAGATCGGCCGTCTGACGGTGAGATGCTCGGAGGCCCCAGGTGGGCCTGGAGGTGGACAGTCCACCCTGAGGGATGACCGCCAGGCCTCCAGGGCTGTCTGGTTCAGATTCCAGAAGGAGCTGGGAGCTGGGGCGTGTGCATTCAGCCTCTGACCTGCCGCTCATCGGCTGGGGCAATTCTCTGGGCCTGAGCCTCAGCCTTCCTGTCTGCTGGTCAGGAGACCCGCACAGGCTGAGGCCACGGCGGGGGCGGGCCGTCCACAGCAGGCGGGCTGGAAGGAGCGTGGGAACGGCCCCACGGCTGGCGAGTGCTCCCCAGCGCCGCTCACTCCTGCCAAGCGCTGAGCCCCGCCGCGCCCTGCCACACTCACTTATCGGGGAGCCCCGCCAAGCCCACGGGTGCTGGACGAACACCTCAAAATGGTCCCCAGGGTGCTGCACACACGCACATTTGTGAGCCTCCGGGCCTCCCCCGCCTCCCTCAGGGTGCTGCCTACTGCGGGCAGGGGCAGGTGGGGCCCCAGCGGAGCTCTTACTGGTGGCGTAGCTGTTCTTGGGGGCCACGCTCTTGCGCACAGGCAGCGTGTTGGAGTAGGAGTCGCTCAGCTTGCTCTGAGACTGCGGGGGGGACGTGGACTTGGGTTGCGCCGACTTGCGGTCAGCCCAGGGGTTGTAGTCCTCACTGTCCGGGCCCGAGACGCCGTTCATTACGGGTGCGTTCTCCTGGGCAGACAGCCGCTGTCAGGAAGAGGTGGCGGGGCGCAGTGAGGCAGGAGGGCTCGGCCGCAGCCAGGCCAGCCTGGAGACCCCCTCGCCCCCGGCTGCCACAGGGGACCGTCCCCCCCACACCCATAAAACTTTTTGGAGCAAGAACTTACCCCCACAAACGGGGCCAGCTCCGGGGGCACCGGCAGGGGCTTGGCCCCCGGAATGGGGTCTGAGATGACCAGGTTGGACTTGGAGGCTGACAGGCCGCTGGGGAGGATGGAGCCGTTGCTGCTGGCCATCTGCTGCATCAGCTGCACAGCGCGGTCGGGGATCTTGTTGGGGTCGGCACAGGCCTGCTGCCACAGCGGCAGCTTCTGTGCCAGCAGCTCCTTGCCCTGGAGCAGAGGAAGCGGAAGAGGGCGGGAGTGAGGGCCCGGCTCAGGCTCCCAGAGCTGGGGGCCTCCCCGCAGGGCCGCGAGACCCACCTCACGGGCGCAGCCCCCTGGCTCCCCCCTGGCTCCTGAAGAGATATGTGCACCCCAGGATGGGCACACCTGGCTAGGGCTGCTCTTCACCAGGTGGGGGCCTCACCGTCAGACAAGCCAACTCTGGGTCCCTGACCCCTGACCTGGGAGAGAGGCTGGGATGGTACAGCAAGAATGAGATCAAACCTAGGCCTGAGCGGGGAGGGACCCCCCAGGGGCCTGAGGGAGTAGAGAACAGGTGCTCACAGGGTCAGCCAGGAACAGGAAAGCTCTCTGTGGGCAAACCGTGAGACACTAGGAAACGCGCTCTCCAGGTAGACCCGAGGCCCAGAAAATCTTGCACAGAGAGGCAACTGCGGGGAACCAGCTGCAGGCAGGCCCCCAGCCAGAGCTCACGAGCCCAGTGGTCCCTCCAGCGTGCTCCGGCGCCTGCCCAGGACGCAGCCGGCCAGCGGAGCACGAGGGCCTGACAAAGACCGAGGAAGCCACAGGCCTGACCAGGGTCCCAGGATGGGAGTGTGACCAAAAGCGAGACAGCAGCCTGAGGCCCCTTGCAGCCCTTTCAGGGGTCCTGCATCCACGGCAGGGACACACTCAGGGCCCGGGGCACAGCTGAGCCTCCCCACTCCTGGCCCTCTGGCCAGAGCGGGCCACCCTACCTGCAACAGGTGATACAACCTACAAAGTAGGAAATGGCCACCCACTCCAGTATTCTTACCTGAAAACTCCCATGGACAGAGAAGCCTGGAGGGGGCTACAGTCCATGGGGTCCCAAAGAGTTGGACACAACTGAGTGCACACACACACACACACATCTGTTCTTTAAAGATACTATTTCCATTTTATCAGGTTGTATCACCTGTTGCAGGTAGTGCAGACCCAAGACCCCCGCCCTGCAGGTGGAGCTGCAGGCCACCCAGGTCTCCAGGATCGTGGAGGGGTCTGCCCAGCCCTGTCTCTTCCCACTTCTTTGTGTCTGGGGTAGGGAGGGGGCACCCACGTGGGAAAGTTGGAGAATGCTGAACATACAGCCCTTGGGAGCAGGCCGGGGTCCCCTCCATCACCTTCTGGTTCAGACCAGAGGCCAAATCATGAGATTTAGTGGAGCAGAGCTGGTTGACCCATCAGTGGCCACCTTCCCTGTGCAACAGCCCAAACTGAAGATATTCACACTCCAGCCCCTGGTTGAGAGAAACAGTCGATCAACCTGGGCTGGTGGTGAGAAAATGGGTCAGCAGGGACCGGCACCCACATGGACAACCCAGGCCCAGGGAGCAGCCCAGGGCTCCCACTCAGATGATAGCCTGAACCCAGGCACCAGGGAAAGACTGGCCGCCTGCTGCTAGGAATAGGCAGGAGGAATCCTGCCATCATGCCCCAGACTGGGGGCCTGTGCCTCGCTCAAACCTACCGGGGGTTGGGGTCCAGCTCCTTGGGAAGTCAGCGTTCACATCTCACATACACCCAATCTTTACCCCCACCCCACCCTCAGGAGGCAGAGATGGTGGTGTCCCGGAAAAGGACGGCTTTCCTGCCCTTCTTCGAGCACGGACGGACCGTGCTTTTCCTGAGGCCACAGGGACCAGCTGCCACCAGAGGGCGCACGTGCCCGCCGCACGGCTGCCTGGAGCCGCGTGGGCGCTGCGGCGCTCCTGCCTGAGCACTGCGGGTACAGCAAGCGCCTCCCAGCTGCCAGCCTGCCCTCCTGGCCCAGGGCCTGAACGCAGAACCCCAGCGGGCAGGGTGTGCCCCGTCCTCACCCTGCAGGGCACCCAGGTCCTGTCAGTGTCCTTGCGCTGCGCTGGAGGCAGCCGTGGGCCCTCGGGCAGGCCCGGGCAGGCCGGAGCCTCTCCCTGGAGGGAGGACATTGGTCTCCTTGGTAGCCCCGGCCTGGGGACCAGAAGCTGAGTCAGATCAAACACGTGTGTGAGGACCTTCCCCCGAAACCCCTTGATGGAAAAGGGACACAAAGGAGGACCTCCCTGGTTGGCCTGGGCTGTCTAACCACACCGAAGCTCTCAGAACATTCTAGAATGTCCAGCTCTGACCCCACTCCAGCTTCTACCTGTGGACTGCAGGGAACATAAGGTCCACTGCAGCGTCCTGACTCTGCAGGGGAAGAGTGGCCTCTTGGCTGGGTGGCCTCAGGGGGCGAAGCCGGCCTCTACAGGGGCTCCCTCGCACTACAGCCCCTCCCAAGGAGCCTGCTCCCTGGAGGAGGCCCTCTCAGCGGGCCACTGATGTGAAAAGAGAAAGTTGAAGTTTAGCTGCTCAATCGTGTCTGACTCTTTATGACCCAAAGGACTGTAGCCCTCCAGGCTCCCGTGTCCATGGAATTCTCCAGGCCAGAGTACTGCAGTGGGTAGCTGTTCTGTTCTCCCAACCCAGGGATCGAACCCAGGTCTCCTTCATGGCAGGCAGATTCTTTACCCTCTGAAGCCCAGGCCACTGTAGCAACTGCTCTCAAAAAAGCACCTGGAAACTTCTACCTGGAGTCTTAAACCTGCAGCCTTGACCTAGTAAGTCTCCTTCTAGAACTCTCCCTCAGAGGATGAAAATGCACAGGCGTTCAGCACCGTGTTCTCCTGCAGCTCAGGAGGCAGAGATGGTGGTGTCCCGAAAAGGACTTTCCTGCCTTCTTCGAGCACGGACGGACCGTGCTTTTCCTGAGGCCACAGGGACCAGCTGCCACCAGAGGGCGCACGTGCCCGCCGCACGGCTGCCTGGAGCCGCGTGGGCGCTGCGGCGCTCCTGCCTGAGCACTGCGGGTACAGCAAGCGCCTCCCAGCTGCCAGCCTGCCCTCCTGGCCCAGGGCCTGAACGCAGAACCCCAGCGGGCAGGGTGTGCCCCGTCCTCACCCTGCAGGGCACCCAGGTCCTGTCAGTGTCCTTGCGCTGCGCTGGAGGCAGCCGTGGGCCCTCGGGCAGGCCCGGGCAGGCCGGAGCCTCTCCCTGGAGGGAGGACATTGGTCTCCTTGGTAGCCCCGGCCTGGGGACCAGAAGCTGAGTCAGATCAAACACGTGTGTGAGGACCTTCCCCCGAAACCCCTTGATGGAAAAGGGACACAAAGGAGGACCTCCCTGGTTGGCCTGGGCTGTCTAACCACACCGAAGCTCTCAGAACATTCTAGAATGTCCAGCTCTGACCCCACTCCAGCTTCTACCTGTGGACTGCAGGGAACATAAGGTCCACTGCAGCGTCCTGACTCTGCAGGGGAAGAGTGGCCTCTTGGCTGGGTGGCCTCAGGGGGCGAAGCCGGCCTCTACAGGGGCTCCCTCGCACTACAGCCCCTCCCAAGGAGCCTGCTCCCTGGAGGAGGCCCTCTCAGCGGGCCACTGATGTGAAAAGAGAAAGTTGAAGTTTAGCTGCTCAATCGTGTCTGACTCTTTATGACCCAAAGGACTGTAGCCCTCCAGGCTCCCGTGTCCATGGAATTCTCCAGGCCAGAGTACTGCAGTGGGTAGCTGTTCTGTTCTCCCAACCCAGGGATCGAACCCAGGTCTCCTTCATGGCAGGCAGATTCTTTACCCTCTGAAGCCCAGGCCACTGTAGCAACTGCTCTCAAAAAAGCACCTGGAAACTTCTACCTGGAGTCTTAAACCTGCAGCCTTGACCTAGTAAGTCTCCTTCTAGAACTCTCCCTCAGAGGGGATGAAAATGCACAGGGCGTTCAGCACCGTGTTCCCGCATCAGGGCTCAAGGGTGGACACGCCCCCGGCGCTCCCCAGGGAGGCAGCCATTTCTGCCAAAGCGGGCTCAGCCCCACGGCGGCAAGCACCCACCTTGGAGTGGTAGGCGGCAGAGTTCTTGGCCACGGCACACTGCTTCTCCACCAGGAAGCAGAACCTCCTCCTCTCCTCGGTGAGCGCGGTCTTGTAGCCGTCCGACACGTAGCTCTCCAGCTCCCCCTGCTTGCTGCCAATGGCGTCGATGTACTGGGGGTGGGAGAGGCAGCTCAGCCAGCAGCGGGCGACCCCCACCGCCTCCGGTTCTGAGCAACCCCACGGAGGGGGAGCTCACCGCCTGGCCAGCCCACTGGGGGGGCACTTGGCCCTGTGGCTCACTCTGGCCAAGGGGCCGCCCCGCTGGGCCCCTGCCCCCTGGCACCCGCGTGTGTGGGGACCACGTGGGGACTGCCTGAGGAGGTAGTGGCAGCGGGCCACCTCCCTCAGACCCCAGCTCCAACCACGAAAGCCACCCGAACGTTGGCTGGACCGGGACGGCTCAGCTGGCTCAGTGTTTAAGAACGACTAACCCAGACCCAGTCCCACGGGTGTGGGCAGCGAGCGGGCGCAGGACACCCTGCTCCACGCGGGGGCAAATCCAGAGCATCTTCTGATTCTGCAGGATGCACAGTTACAGGAACAAAGTCCTGGCAAGACTGGGGGCCGCTGTCCCGGGGAAGCCCGCAGGCCCCCTGCAACTGCATGCAGGTCTGTGGGGTCCCATCTGGGGGGTGCAGGAGACCCAGCTCCCTTCCTGTCTGCCCTCTCCCCTCCACACCCACCCCGCGCTCCACAAGCGGCGCAGACTGCCAAGCTGAGATCCCTCTCCACGGCGCCTTTGCAGACTCAAGCCCTACCCTCCGGGGGCAGGCCCAGGCCACGAGGGGGCGGCCTCCCCCGCCTGACTCACGGCCTCCCCCACCAGCTCTGACTCAGCGTGGGTGGGTGGTGCGGAGCCGGGTGGGCTGTTCCTGCCGCCTCCCCTCCCCTCCCTCACAGGGGCGCTCAGCTGGAGGGCGAATGCCTGCGGGGCGTGGGCCGCCCCCAGCGCAGGGCTCTGCCAGTGTGCGCCTGCCTGCCTCCCCTGGCCCCGCGCTCCCCGCACCTGCAGACTGTTCTGTCTTCACCAGGAACCCTCTCTCCTTGCCCGAGAAAGCTGCTTAAACCGGCCTCCACACGGCCACCCACTCCCCCACCCTGGAAGAGGCGGCCCTGGCCCTCCTGAGCAGCCGTCTCCAAGTTGTGAAACACATGCACATCCAGACCCCTCCAGTCTGCGCTCCTCCAGAAAGTGGGGGAGTCTGCGGATGTGGGGTGCCACCGCAGGCAAGGCCGTGCTGGGTGGGAGGACTCCCCAGATATTGCCCAGTGAGGGGCTGGCTCACGCGCCAGAGCTCCCGTGTGGACAAGACACCTGGGGGTGGGGACACCTGCTGGACAGGAGGGCCAGGCAGCGGCAGGGCTTGCTCAGAGATGGGGACCCTGATGCACTCCCGTCTCCACCACATCGCCTAAACAGCACCTGGCGCTAGACTGAAACCCCCAGAGAGTCCCCTGGCCATTCTGCTCTGTGGCTGTCCTACTCCCTTCAGGGGACAGTGGGACATCAGTGTGGCCTTGTAGGCTTCAACCAGGCCTGAGCAAAGACACCTCCCTTGGCCCGTCCTCGTGTAGAGGGGCGCACATGGGCTGCACTGTGGTCCGTGGAGCCCCTATGGCGCAGCCTCAGAAAAACTCTGCAGAGTTCTAGAAGGTGATGTCTGGGGTAACCCCAGGAAGCCCCGGCCAGGCCTGAGAGGCGGGGTGGGTGCAGGGTGACCAGGCACGTGGAGATCCCACGCCAGCCAAGAGGCGCTGAGGCGCTGAGAGGTTGGCATTCGAGTAGGAAGGTCCAAAGGAGGCTGCCCGCTGTCACCTGAACAGACGGTGGCGGTGGGGCAGGCACCTCCATGAGCGGTTACCCCAGGACAGTGGCGTAAACCGGGACGCGGGCCCCCAGAGTCCGGCTGCCCCGAGCATGCTGCTGGGGACAGCGCCTCGCCGCGCTGCCCGGCGTCCCCGTCTGTCCTCCCCGTCTGTCCTGCCACCGGTTTCTGGGTTTTCAGGCTGCACTAATGTCTTTCACCTCAACGCTCCCATTCCCTGGAGGGGAGAGAAACCAGCTCTAGGCGAGCTGGCGCGGGGCGCTGGCCTCATTAGCTGCCTGGCAGTCTCCTGTGCCAGGGGAGGAAGTGGCGGTTTATTTTTAAGATTTCCATTTATTCAAATGAGCCCCAAGAATGGCCAGGAGCGGCTGAGGTCTCAGGCAAGGAACCAGGGGCTCCCGGAGCCACGCAGGGTCTTTCCCAGGACCACGCCTGGCCTGGGAAGGGGCAGGAGAGACACTGAGCTGCACTGGTCGGGGTGGCCAGCCCAGGAGAGCCGACCCTTCCTCCGCAGCCCCCACGCCCAGTCTCTGGCCTGGGCAGAGCGCGTGCCGGCCGGCACACGGGCGGCCACTTCTCTCGAGGAATAACGGCCGGCCCTCCTGACCTCCTTCCCCCGACACCGCCTGCTTGTGGAGAGCGGCCACCACTTTGAAGGGCAAGTCCTAGAAATCCAGGCCCAGTGAGGAGCTTCGCCTTCGAAGGGGCAGGACAGGAGGACGCCCCATGCTCGCAGCCTCCAGGCTGCGCTGGCCGCTGTGGGCAGGGGACACTCACAAAGGGGCAGAAGTGTCTGCACTCTCCAGGACGGCCAGAGGGCGGACCATGCCTGACCTTACAGCCTTGACGACCTCCAAACAGGCCACAGAAAATGGCCCGCGCCGGTCCCCGCGGCGGGCGGGCACCGCGGCCAGGTTCCTGGCGTCCTGCCTCCCCACCCCCCACCCCTGCTCCCGGCTGAGCGGCTGCTATGACGACGGCACTATAGAAACACCCAGCTGAAAGCATTTAAGACCCACGGAACGCTCCCACTTAGTCACCCTGGGCTGAACAGCCCTGTAATCCGAGAAGACAAAAGTGATCAGGACACGAGTCTCCTCTGCGGAGCAGCCGGTGACTCAGAGCGGGGGAGGGGCGTTCTAGAAAACACCCGGGGCTTCGGTTTCCCTCGCCTGATGGACTGTCCTGGCTTTCCCACGTTTCTCAAAATCGCTCAGAGCCCCAATGCTGCCCCTGACCGCTGCAGCTGGTGAATGACAGAGGGATCCCTGGCCCTCAGCTATCACCGCTGGTCACCATTACTGAGGAGACAAGGAGGGACTCCAATCAGCTGTGATGTACAGAAAGGAGCGGCCAGAGTGTGATGCCTCCCCCAAGGTGCACTGAGTCACTGGACACGTTCTGGGGACAGCCGGTGGCTTCCTTGGAGCCCACTGACCAAGCCTGAGCCCCCTCCTCAGTCAGAGGCAGGCTAAGAACAGGCCGGCTGGCCTTCTGTCCAGTGGATTGTTGGAGGACCCTTAAAAATCTCATTTAGGCACAAGAGCATAGAGCAAGCCTGGGGACTAGAGCTGAGCAGAGGGCGACCACGCCCTCCTGCCTACAGCCCCGCGGGCGCTTGGGCCAGCAGTCAGCTGTAAGGGCACGTGCTGCAGGCACGTCCGCAGGCAGGATGTGCAGTGCCCCTCACAGGCGTCAGAGACCCGGGGGCCCGGTCTTCCCGTTTTCCCAAGAAGGGCCCACAGCCATCGCTGGATTGGCAAGAGGCTCCAGGACCAAACAGATCCTGCTGCCCACGCCCTGCCCAGCGCACTTACACCCCAGCGTCCAGGAAGGATATGCTGGGAGGGGCACACCCATGGCATCCCCACGCTCGGATCCCAGGAGAGAACGTGGTCACCTCCGTCCACACTGGTAGGCTGGACGCGCCAACAAAGGCTCGAGGCCCCAGGGGACGGGTCTCAATCATCTGAGTGCCCTGAGCCAAGGCCTTGGGTGGCTGCCGGGCAGCACGCCAGTCTTCCAGGATCCATGCCACCTGGGTCAGGGGTCCGCTCCGCAGCCCTGGGACCGGGAAGTGGGCGGAGCCTGGGCTCCTGTGCCCACTTGCTGGGTGACCCCTGCCAAGTCTCTGGACCCTTCGGGTCTCAGGTGCCTGCAGGGCTGAGCCAGAATGTCACCCCCCCAACAGAGCAGCTCCTGCCTCACATGACCCCGGAGGGTCCACAGGTACAGAATTCACACCCAGTTACCAAAAAGACCCGGAGGGAGTCCACGTTTCTCAAAATCGCTCAGAGCCCCAATGCTGCCCCTGACCGCTGCAGCTGGTGAATGACAGAGGGATCCCTGGCCCTCAGCTATCACCGCTGGTCACCATTACTGAGGAGACAAGGAGGGACTCCAATCAGCTGTGATGTACAGAAAGGAGCGGCCAGAGTGTGATGCCTCCCCCAAGGTGCACTGAGTCACTGGACACGTTCTGGGGACAGCCGGTGGCTTCCTTGGAGCCCACTGACCAAGCCTGAGCCCCCTCCTCAGTCAGAGGCAGGCTAAGAACAGGCCGGCTGGCCTTCTGTCCAGTGGATTGTTGGAGGACCCTTACACATCTCATTTAGGCACAAGAGCATAGAGCAAGCCTGGGGACTAGAGCTGAGCAGAGGGCGACCACGCCCTCCTGCCTACAGCCCCGCGGGCGCTTGGGCCAGCAGTCAGCTGTAAGGGCACGTGCTGCAGGCACGTCCGCAGGCAGGATGTGCAGTGCCCCTCACAGGCGTCAGAGACCCGGGGGCCCGGTCTTCCCGTTTTCCCAAGAAGGGCCCACAGCCATCGCTGGATTGGCAAGAGGCTCCAGGACCAAACAGATCCTGCTGCCCACGCCCTGCCCAGCGCACTTACACCCCAGCGTCCAGGAAGGATATGCTGGGAGGGGCACACCCATGGCATCCCCACGCTCGGATCCCAGGAGAGAACGTGGTCACCTCCGTCCACACTGGTAGGCTGGACGCGCCAACAAAGGCTCGAGGCCCCAGGGGACGGGTCTCAATCATCTGAGTGCCCTGAGCCAAGGCCTTGGGTGGCTGCCGGGCAGCACGCCAGTCTTCCAGGATCCATGCCACCTGGGTCAGGGGTCCGCTCCGCAGCCCTGGGACCGGGAAGTGGGCGGAGCCTGGGCTCCTGTGCCCACTTGCTGGGTGACCCCTGCCAAGTCTCTGGACCCTTCGGGTCTCAGGTGCCTGCAGGGCTGAGCCAGAATGTCACCCCCCCAACAGAGCAGCTCCTGCCTCACATGACCCCGGAGGGTCCACAGGTACAGAATTCACACCCAGTTACCAAGATGCAGGAGGAAGAGACGAACACCTCCACAGTGTCTGCGTTTCAACACCACCCTCGATGGGCTGTGATGAGTCAAGTGTTTCACCTGTCTCCTAGGTTTTACTCGTACCCGCCTCAGAGCAGGAAGACCGGGGCTGTGTGCCCAGGGCTGCCCCTGGAGACCCCTCCAGCTCTCAAAGCAGAAGATGCTACAGGTTTCTCACAGTGCAGTCTAGCTTGGCAGCCCGCCATGCGGCTCGATCTGGGGAACTGGGGGCAGGTTTGGTGGCGGGAGATGGGGGCTAGGGACAGAGAGAGGACTGAGCAGCCTGGTGCACCCTTCTGGACACAGAAGCCCCAAGAGGGTGCTCTGACACCTCAGCTGCTCTCCCAGGAGGACCCCATACTGCATTTACTTCAAGGAAAGGAGACGCCCCACGCTGGGACGGTGCCTCGTCCACAGACGCCTTCCGTACTGAAGAGCTTTTTCAAATGAGAGCAGCAGACACATAAGGGGCTTAAACCACTGCCGTCAAACTCCATGCGTTAACGGGACCAGCCTCTGCCATTATCCTTTTTGAAGACCTAAATTATGGTTATTTTGTTTTTGCTTTGTTAATTACACATCCCTTTAAATAGAACGATTCTCTCCCCTTTCTCAGACCGCAATCTGGATGTGCCTCCAGGAACAAGAGAGCTCGGGGGAGGGGAGCCGACGGAAAGAACCGCCTGCCTCAGGCAACACGGGCCCCAGCGATAGTCCCCCCCCACCCCGCCCCACCCCCGCACCCAGAACACCCGGGGCCCCGCTCTCAGCGTCTCAGAGAGCAAGTGGGGAAGATGGATCAGGGCCGAAGAGGGTCTCCCAGCAGCTCCAGGCCCTCTGGCCATACCAAACAGGGCTGGGTGAGGGGCTGCAGCGGTCAGGCCCCCTGCCCTCCCAACAGCAGGAGCCTGCCAGGATCAGAGGCTCCAAGGGCCCGGCTGCGCAGGGCCTGGTGCTGGGGTGGCAGGGATGGTCCAGGGCCCTGGCACTCTGTGTTCAGGCTGCCAGTCAGGGCTGCACTGGGGTGACCCTGCCCCACACCCCCACCCACACCCATCCATCCTTCTCTGCTGGGCTCTCACCTCTGCTGAGGGCTCGGCATCTCCTCCCTCAGAGCCTGCAGGCAGGTGGGAAGTACATGCTGTGTCCCCGTGACCCCTGCAGGTCACACGCCAACATGAATCCTAAAGGCCTGGTGACTGCTGAGTTTCCTAACAGTCATGGTGCCCCTCAGAGGACCAGGACTCCCGCCTAGCCAGAGCTGGGGCCAAGGGAAACAAACAGGGGACGTCCTTGGCCAATCCCCTGAGGATCCAGAAGGGGGACGCACCCCCAGAGCCTGGCCAGCTCCACCTTCCCCAAGTGCTTCCCCAGGGACGGCGCACGGCTCCAGCCACCCCCCAGGCCAGACCCTGCTGTCAGAAGCCCTGGAGACTGCCGACCAGCCGCGTGCCCAGCTGTCCCTCAGAAGCACCTGAAGCTCTGGCACCTGGCGGTCAGGCGACAGGACAGCCATGCACGGGCGGACCCTCGGCCAGAGACGTGGCGCCCGACGAGGCCTGCGACCATACACTGTCGGATACGCGTACGTTCTCCACCAAGCGTCCCCTGTGGCACTTCTGGCAGCACCTGGCCCACCCGATGAGCACAGCAGTGGCCAGAGGCGTGGAGCGTGACCTTGCCATGTGGGCAGCACTCGGTGTGCTCCCGCCTTCTAGAAAGATGCCTCCGTCCTAGTTTGCGCCCCAAATGCCTCTAAGTGCCTGTTTCCTGACCTAAAATCAGTTCTCTTCATGGAAATCCCAAAACACAGTCTCAATTATCAGCAGTTCCTGAAACTGGCCGGCTCTGACCCAGTCCCCCTCACGGGGAACTCGTCACAGACTGACGGACAAACCGGCTCGCTTCTCTCCCGCTTCGCCACCGTGGACGGTGACCACTGGGCACGGCCGCACGGCAGGGCTCAATGCAGTCAGGCTACTTGGCAGCAGGGGCCCTTGGGGGAGGGGTGTCGCTGCTCCGAGGGCCGACCCCGCCCTCAGGTGCCAGGAGCCTCTCTACCCACCCTGGCGAGCGTTCTGTCCACGTTGAGCCCAAGTTCAAAAGACGGAACATGTGGGCCAAGGGCTCCAGAAGGCTCACCGTGACCCCAGGGATCCACCCAAGCAAGCCCACCTGTCTTGGGAGTGCTGAGCCACCCACCCACCCGTGGGCGCCCTTGGCGGCAGATCCTCAGCTGGGAGCCCAAGTCGCAAGGGCTCCATCGGTCTGGGTGTTTCACCTCCTCTGTCAAGAGGTGTCACAGCTTGAGTCAGCCCAGGGGTCTCTGTGGCTCAAGCAGGGCCCCCGGTAGGGCCCCTGTGCCAGCTATGGGGCCAGGGCCACCCCACCTGCACATACTGCTCACTGGGCTACAGGTGGCCCCGGCCCCAGTGAGGGTCCTTGGAGTACAAGAGACCCTAGGGGACAGAGTGGGGAGGTGCAAGGGAGCGGGGATGCCACAGAGGCAGGGGCCCTTGCCCATCTGCCCAGAGGACCAGTCTGGAATCCCACCCCCACGTGGCGATAGAGTGCAAGTACATCTGCTTGCAGTGAGTAGGACCAGTAGCCAGGTCTGCTGAGGTCCAGCTGAGGCCTGGCGAGCTGCGAGCTAGAGCCTGGACGGTGAGAGCCGCCCCGATGGGCCGATCTGCTCCTGGACTGGCCTGCGTGAGAGCCGGGGAGTCGGCTGTTCTAGGAAGTGGAGACGGGGAGAGCAGGGTAGGGCTCTTCCTCAGGAAGAGGGTCTTTAACAGGCCATCTCCTGTGACCAGCAGGACCTCGGCCAAGGCGAACGGCACGGCCGACTCCGCACTCCTGCCCTGCCCAGACGCCTCCTCCAGCGCAAGAGTGGGGAGGGAAGGGGCTGTCACACCAAAAGGCCCTGCAGCCACAGCCTCAAAGCAGATGTCAGAGCCTGGCTCCTGGTCAGGTCTGCAAAGGTTCCCAGAATCAGAAGGAACACGCCCAGGTGGGCTGGGCATCTCCACAAGGTCACCCGGCAGGCCAGACTGTCCACGGGACCGGCGGCCATCATGCCTTCGACTGGCGCAGAGCACCCCGAGCGCCGAGGCCCCGCAGCACAGACACGGGATGAGGGTGCGCCTGAGGACCCTCAGCCTGGCCTCTCGGGTTCAGCACCATCGGAAAACAAGAAACACTCATCCGACTGCCACTCTGCTTCCCGCCCGGGGAAAGATAACTGGAGTCCCACCACACACCGCCCACCACCGCGTGAGCGACCAGCGCCGGACGCTGGGAGGGAGAGCGGGGAGCACAGACCGCCCCGTGACCAGCGAGGCTGGAGCACTGCCTCGACACCCCCGAGAGACTGAGGGGCAGCAAGAGAAGGGGGTGGGGGTGAGCTCGGGAAAGTGAAAGACACCACAGAGAGGCGGGAGCTGGGTGACCGCTGTGACTGCGAGCGGAACTCCTGAGGCAGGCGCTGTGGAAGCCAGTTCCTTTGCAGGCGCGGCTGCTTCCCACGCGGCGGCCTGTGGTTCGTATCCGCCGCCTGTTCTCTGCACCGGGGGCGCCAGGCAGAGGGCGTGGAGGCCAGGCTGCTCCAGGGGAGCGGGCCCTGCTCGTCCACACCTCACTCGAGCGGGCAGGACCGGCCTCGTGGCCCCAGCGGGCTCCAGAGGCACTCGAGGGCAGTGGTGTCCAGGACATACCGGGCACGGCGGCCCCGGGCAGTGTGCGCGGTGCCCCCAGGCTCGCTGCCCTGGTGGCCGGCAGGAAGAGCTGGGCTTTATGAGGGGAGGGGTCCACCCCAGCAGTCGCCCCTATGCCTGCGCCCAGGGCAAGCTTCCACGCTGACTGCTGGGGGCTGTCCTGTTTCTCCTCCTCAGCTGAGACGCGCGACCTTGGAGAGCAGCGTCCGGGCCTGAACTGTGTCGAGCGGCGGCGGGGTTCTGGGGAGTCAGGTGTATCGGGGCCGTGCCTGTCACAGGCCATGCTGTCCTAGTTTCTCGCCCACTGCCCCAGCACGTAATGCCTGCAACCAGGGCTGCCCCTCCCATGCCCTTACCACGCCATCTGCCTCACGCTGCAGGGCCACCGAGATGCTGCAACGGGCCCGCGTCAGCCCGCTGGAGGCTCTGGCCCACGCTGAGGGCGGGCATTTGGAAGTCAATCAGAGCAGCAGTCTGAGGTCTCTCTCTGAGGCGAGAAGATGCCCTGTGGGTTCTGCTTTGGCAAACAGCCATGGCACCCACCGGACAGGCTGCCGCACTGCCAGCTCTGGGACGTGGGGCACCCCCGCCTGCAATCCCTCAGGCGAGTGGAGCCTGGCTCACTTCCAACCAGAGGGACTGGCCTGGGCTCCCCGAGGGTGAGCGCTGGGGCAGCCGAGAGTGCCCGCCGTCACTGCTCGCCATCACTGCTCACTGAAAGGACCGAGACGCCAGACGCCGTAAGCCGGCCTCAGCCCTCCCGCGGTCCCGTGGCCAGGGCGCCGGCAGGCTCGGCCGAGTCGTACCTGCAGCTCCTTGTCCGAGTACTTCTGCGGGTTTTTGCTCCCTTGGCTCTTTTTGCGGAGCTTCTTCAGCTCCGCCTGGCACTTGTCCAGCGCGTCTCCTTTGCTCCTCTGCTCCGTCTGGTATTTCTTCAGTGCAGCCTGAGAGACGAAGGACAAACCACCATGTGGGCAAGGAGCTCTCCACAGGGCCAGAGGGGCCCACCCTCCGGATGGTGGGACTTGCGCAGATGCAAACCTGAAGCTCGGCTCCATGCACCCTGGAGCCCGAGAGCAGGGCTGCGACCACCAGCCGAGCCTTCCTCTCCCACCCCAGGGCCAGAAGTGCCTCATGTCAACTCATGCAAAGGACACTGACCGAGCCTGGCCCCTCGCCCTCCTGGTCGACCTCAGGGAGGGGACCGGACAAGGAAACTCGAGGACTTGACGGCAGGCTGGAGGAGTCTGTGCAGGTTCCACAGGGTGGCTGCCTCACATATTTTGACTAAAAGCAGCCAAGAGGTGGGGGCAGCGGACCTGGGCATGTGGGGCATCTGACATGCGAGTCCAGCCATGGGGTCACATTTAATCTCCAAACAGGCCCGAATGTCAGAGGAGCTAGAGGAAACCGTGGGACACGGAGCTCCCAGGAAGCTGGAAACCCCTCGGACTGAAGGAAGCACCCATGCCCACAGAGCCCGAGCCGTGCAGGCGGGCCAGCGGGGAAGAGCGGGCTACTCACACTCAGGTACCGGGAGTCCAGCTCCACCTTCTGTTCCAGCTGTGTGAGCAGCTCGTTGTGAAAAGACTTCAGCTGGGCCCGGGGAGGAAAGAGACGTCAGCGCCAACGTGCGACCCAAGGGAGGGAGCCGCCGGGGGACGGGGCGTGGTCACCACGACCCTGGCGTCCAGGACACTGGGCGCCCCGAGGGACAGGGGAGCCCGTCTGATTTGTGAGCCAATGACCCTGTGTGGACAAGTGGGCCCCACAGAGCCAGGAGGCCCTGGGGGCGAGTGCTGAACTGGAGCCCGGCGGCTCTGCTTCTCACAGGGGAGCAGAGCCCGCCTCCCCGCTGCCCCTGCGCTGAGGGCAACAGAAGCAGGAGCTGACACGAGCCCCGGCCCAACGGGGCCGGGCGCCCTGGAGTCGAGGCACCCCCGTGCGGCTCCAGGCTGCCACTCTCGGCCTCAGTGCCTGGCCCCACGGCCAGCTGAGCAGAGGAGCCCCTCTGGCCTGTGCCCTGTTCTCCCAGGCTGCTCTCTGTACCCCCAGGTCCTACGAGGGCGAGGTCACCTCCCTCAAATGTGCCTTCTGTCTTGGGCCCTGGGATGCCCCAGACCCCCGAATGTGACGGCAGAACGGCACAGGCCTCCCTAGAGGGGGCACTGCTGGAGCACAGGCCGGCTTCCTCTGCTCCCTCCCCCTCTGATGGGGCCTGCCCACCTGCAGCTGCGCCTCCCTTCCTCCCTCCCCAGGGCCTCCCCGGGAGGCTGGGACTCACCATTTCTTCCAGCTGATTCTGAATCTGCCTGTGGACTTCGGCCATCTGGAAGAGAACGTCGCCTGGGAGGCAGACGGCGAGAGAGGAAAGCAGGAGGTCAGTGAGCTCCTGCAAACCACGGTTCCGTCAACCCTTCCGCAGCCGGACACAGGGGCAGGGGTGCCTCTCCAGGTGATGCCACCCAGAGAAGATGGACAGTTCTAGAATGACAAGGATGCACGGCCGCTTGGTGTCTCTGGGGGTGTGGGGGCGTCTGCGTCGGAGCTGAGGTTCACAGCAGAGGTAAGATGAGAGGCCTTGCTACTCAGGCTTCGATTGTGCATGTGACCCTCTCACTCACAGGCGCCAACGACCACCAGCCCACCCACCTCAGGCCCAGGCAGAGGAGGCAGCCTCACAAGCAGCCCTTGCGTCCTGGGGCATGGTGTGGAAGGTGGGGTGACTGGAGGGAAGGACCCCACAGTCCAAGACACGCCATGGTCAGCACAGTCCCAACACCCACCCCACGTCAACGCCAGGAGCTCGGGGCTGGGGCACACACAGCACCTGCTTCCAGGACCCTGAGGCCACTGCCCACACCCAGCATCAGCATGAAGGACCCCCCGGGGCTAATGGCTCACTTCCTCCTCTGCAGAGAGTGGGTCTAGAATGGGCGGTGTGGGCTGCATTCATTTTATTGGCTAGTCTTTGCTAAGCAGGTGCTGACCAGGCTCCGTGGCTACATGGAGGAAGGCCTGTCCCTGCCCGCCAGACCTGCTGACTAACTGTCCCCGAGGTGCTGCCTACACCATTCCGTCCCTCCCCGGCTCAAGGCCAAGGTCACTCATTCTGTGACCCACAGAATTCTTTAGGGGGGCAGCCACGAGGAGCACCCCTGGTCTCCATGAGGCCAGTCAGAATGCAGAACAGTTCCTCTGGCTACTCCCTTAAAGAGACAGTGCTGCCCGCCCTCCAAGACCACATGGACAGCGCACATCACATGACCCCTGGGTCACTTTCTCTCCTGGAAACACGGCTCCTCCTGGTGATCGGGCCATTCCACGAGCTGCGGGTGTGCTCAGCCCGGATGACCACAGCGCATGGTGACCACTGATCCCGGGCAGACACCTTAGGGACAGATCTCCTCCAGTCCCTGGGGCAGGCTGCCCAGGGCCGCTCTCTGCTGCTGGAGCAAGGGCAACCTCCAGTCGACGCGGCCCTGCCCCCTGCCCCCTGCCTCCTGTCTGGGTTCTGAGTTCTCGCTCTCAGTGCGCTGCTGGGCTGAGTTCCCCAAAGACCGGCTTCACCTCAGGCGCACAGCTGTCTCCCAAGGGAGGAGGCAGGGATGAGCGGCTCTGCGGGAGCCCCAGGGCCACCTGGCAGCTGGAGAAGCCATCTCGTGCTAGCGGACAGGCCCTGCAAAGCCAACTGCACGTCCTCATCGGGAGACGTGGAAGGAGTTCCCTGGCGGTCCAGTGGCTACAACTCAGTGATTTTACTGCTGAGGGCCCGGGTTCAGTCCCTAGTCAGGAAACTAAGATCCCGCAAGCCGTGCGACACAGCCAAGAAAGGAAGGAGACACCCCCTGCCGGCGGGTGCCCTTGGGCAGGGGGTCAGATCACCCGTTGACGGGGTTCACCGAGCCCTGCGCTGCCGCCCGTGCGGTCAGTGCGGAGTCCCGCTCCCAGGCACCACACGAGGAAGCACGGAGCCCTGGGAGGCCCGGCCAAAGGCGCGCAGCTGCGCGCGGCTGCTGCGGAAGGAAGACGCCCAGGGCCAGCCTGAGGCTGCGGAGGGTGCTCACGGGTAGGGCCGGCAGCGCCACGGCGCGGGAGCGGGTGAGTGTGAACGCAGCGACACTCAGCGTCCCTGTGGGTGAGCGGGGGAAGGTGTGTGTGCTGGAGTGTACGTGTGTGTGGTGTGAGCACACAGGGGTGTGTGGGCGTGAGCGTGTGCGAGTGCCCGCATGGAGGCAGAGGGTGTGGGTGGGAGCGTGTGGCCCTGTTGCACGTGGGAGGGGAGTGGGTACACTTGGGACTGAACGCGTGAGCCTCGGTCTCCCTTCTCCCCCAGCTACGCTCCCACAGACACGCAGCTCCAGGAAGCCACGCGATTAGGTGGCCCAGAGGGACCAGGGCCGGGTCACACAGAGTCTGCCCCAGGACCACGCTCGCCAACACGACAGGAACGAGGGGATGGAGCAGGGCCGACCCTGGAGCTCCCAGGCACACCCTCAAGCCAAGGTGACACACGGCTGAGCACCAGGATGCGGGCAGGCCGGGGGCGCCTGGGGGCCCAGAGGCCCTGGAAGTTACTTTCTGCAGGCTCTAAACAGCAGCCTGACTTTAGGCCTGACGGTGCTGTTGGGCACAGGGGGACAGGAGGGCCCTGCCTCTGCTGTGGTTGCCCACGCTCAGCACAGTCGATGGTCAACTGCAGGCCCAGAGTTGAGCTGAGCTGACCCCGCTGGACAGGACTGGGGTCTCTCTCATCCTCTCATGGCCCTGACCCACTTCCCCTCCACCCTGACCCCAGGGAACTGACCAAGGACAACAGAGGACAGAAGGTGCCTGGGCCCCACCCTTGGCTGGAAAAGAACCACAGAGACAAACACGAGTGGGCAGCCCAGGGGACACGGCCAGGCTGCCACCACCCTGACGTGCCCGGCACAGACCCACAGCTCCCAGTCGGGGTGAGGCTCCCCGGACGTGATCTGCTCCGCAAGAATTCCGTCTGGTGTGTCAAGAGCAGCGTACACAGGAGTCCAGACCCGCAGGTCACCCTCTGGCCTCCAGGGCTCTCTCAAGTGACACGAAGTCCATAAATAAGACACAGAGCAAGTGGTGCCGTTGGCCCCACCGGAGGCCCTGGAATCATAAAGTGAACATCCAGGTCAAACGGAAAACATGCATTTCCTTAAAAGGCCATACGCAACTTGTCCAAGAACATCTGAAAAATGACAAGAACAATGACCAACAGCAACCCTCTAGAGAAGGAATTTTGGTTGCCAAGAAGAGTATGCGAAGATTCAATGATTCCAGCTCCCACACCCCAAGCTCCGTCAAGGCACTGGGACACACCCCGGCACCTGTGCCCGCCGGCGTCCTCAGGCGTGCCTGCGGGGGATGGGCACACGGCTCTGAGCCGCAAGCCAAGGGCTGCAGAAGTCTGTCCACGTGGGCAATTTTTAAAGTGCATTTTATAAGCCACGGCAGACGTCCCACGGACACAATGTCTGTAAGATCAGGTAGTGTGGGCATGTGGGAGCCAACCGGGCAGTGGACCTGAAGCGCTGCGGGGCACCGGGCCAACTGCAGGGGTGGTCACCCCGCCTGGGGATGAGGCTGTGTCCCCAACTCGGCTCCCCAGGAATGCGGGAGCCTCAGGCATCAGCCTGGACACTCACTGGTCCTCTCATCCAGGTTCCTTCTGGGTCCGGGGAGGCGGGCTAGCAAAGGTCCTCAGGGCCAGGGGGCCAGCCACAGCCCCACCTTGCTCCAGGGTCCTGTGTGCCTCTCCCTTTCTCTGAGCTCAAAGGACAGCACAAGGTGGTCACACCCTCCCAGGCCCACCCTTCCCAAGGAGGGAGGCGGCGGCCTCCGGGCTTTGAACCAGGCCTTGTCTGGGAATCCAGGTCTGCGTCCACAGCACAGGTGGGCCCTAAACTCGAAAAACCAGGTTTAAAATAGCAGCTCAGACCTGGCCACACCAGAGCAAACAACGGGCTAGCAGGGAAACCAGCCGGAGCGCCACCACCCGGTGGGACCGCCAGGGCCCCGAGGCATGTGAACAAGGGGACGGTGGGCAAGCGGCCAGGCCCCTGGGCATCTCAGGGGGCGGGAGACAGACCACCCTGGCACTGAGGAGAGTCCGGAGCGGCCCCTCGGGAGCAGGAACAGAAGAGGGCACACAAGGGTGCCACGTCCGGGTCAGGACCACATGAAAAACACACAGGCATCTGGGAACGAGGCAACGCCCTCCGCAGCCCTTCCACCCAGCGTTCACCCCGCCAGGAGGCCGCCAGGTCGGTGGTGACTCACCTCCGGCTGCACACCCTTCAGCTCTGAGTTCAAAAATTCCTGGTACTCTCAGTAACCTCATCAAACACCGGCCTCCCGGCTGCGGGTTAAGAGTGGAATTCAGTACACACGGCAACTCCCCCACCCCAGGGCAAGGCAGGGGCTGGGGCGGCCCGGGCACACACGCACGCACAATGGGCACATCAGCGGCGCTTCCTCACGGGCACAGGCGCCGCGCTGGCCATCGTCCTTCCCTCCATCACGGTCTGGCCGGACGCTGGCCGTTTCTGTCTGGTGCAACTAAGACAGGACGAGGTCGGGACAGTCGCCAGCCCCTCTGCTCTGGACACCTGGGGCCTGGAAGCCTGAGCGCCCCGCAGATGGTATGTGTGCCCCTGAAAAGAGGCAGGGCAGCCTCAGGAGCCAGGCAGGGCCCCTGGCCCCCAGCGTGGTGGCCTTGTCCTGGGTGACGGGGGCAGAGAGAACTGGTCGAGCCTTCCAGTAGGGACATGGGCTCCGACAAGATCACAACACTGGAGCCAGGGTGGCTGGACAGGGAGGGCTGGAGCCCAGGCCTGTGTGGCCCCCAACAGGCCATTCAGTCCTCAAGGACACTCACAAGGTCGAGCAACCACCACTCCTAATTCCAGAAGGTTCTCACCACTCCAGAAACCCATCCCCACCAGCAGTCACTCCCTCTTTCCTCCAGCCTTGGGCAACCACTGATCTACTTGCTGTGCGATCTCCCTGTTTTGGGTGTTTCATATCAATGGGATCCTATGACACAGGCCCTTTGTGTCTGGCTTCCTCGCTGAGCATGTTTTTGGGTTTTGAGACCTGCCGGCGGCAGTGTGTCAGGGCTTTAGTTCTTCGCCAGGCGGATGACATTCCTAGGAAGCGACCACATTTGTCCAGTCATCCACTGATGTCCGCTGCGGACATCTGGGTGCTTCCACTCTCGGGCTGTTATAAACTCTGCTGCTGTGGTAACCAGCTCTCCTCAGGAAGCAGTTTTATAACAGCCCTAAGCTCTGTTTGTAAATCATCTTCACAACGTGGTTTTTGAGGTTCTTCCCATCTTCACAGACTAAAGTGTCCACTGGCCAGCAGACCCTGGGGGGTAGCTGAGTGAATAGGGAGCCTCTGGCCAGCGCTGTGACCACGTTGGGGGCCGGGGCCTCAGAACTGCCAGCCCTTCCCAGGTTCCCCCAGAGCCAAGGTCAGCGCCCCTCCCCGGCGCCCGCCACCATCTCTGTGGGGACAGCTCCCTGCTCCCAAAGGCTCGCCACGCACGCACAATGGGCACATCAGCGGCGCTTCCTCACGGGCACAGGCGCCGCGCTGGCCATCGTCCTTCCCTCCATCACGGTCTGGCCGGACGCTGGCCGTTTCTGTCTGGTGCAACTAAGACAGGACGAGGTCGGGACAGTCGCCAGCCCCTCTGCTCTGGACACCTGGGGCCTGGAAGCCTGAGCGCCCCGCAGATGGTATGTGTGCCCCTGAAAAGAGGCAGGGCAGCCTCAGGAGCCAGGCAGGGCCCCTGGCCCCCAGCGTGGTGGCCTTGTCCTGGGTGACGGGGGCAGAGAGAACTGGTCGAGCCTTCCAGTAGGGACATGGGCTCCGACAAGATCACAACACTGGAGCCAGGGTGGCTGGACAGGGAGGGCTGGAGCCCAGGCCTGTGTGGCCCCCAACAGGCCATTCAGTCCTCAAGGACACTCACAAGGTCGAGCAACCACCACTCCTAATTCCAGAAGGTTCTCACCACTCCAGAAACCCATCCCCACCAGCAGTCACTCCCTCTTTCCTCCAGCCTTGGGCAACCACTGATCTACTTGCTGTGCGATCTCCCTGTTTTGGGTGTTTCATATCAATGGGATCCTATGACACAGGCCCTTTGTGTCTGGCTTCCTCGCTGAGCATGTTTTTGGGTTTTGAGACCTGCCGGCGGCAGTGTGTCAGGGCTTTAGTTCTTCGCCAGGCGGATGACATTCCTAGGAAGCGACCACATTTGTCCAGTCATCCACTGATGTCCGCTGCGGACATCTGGGTGCTTCCACTCTCGGGCTGTTATAAACTCTGCTGCTGTGGTAACCAGCTCTCCTCAGGAAGCAGTTTTATAACAGCCCTAAGCTCTGTTTGTAAATCATCTTCACAACGTGGTTTTTGAGGTTCTTCCCATCTTCACAGACTAAAGTGTCCACTGGCCAGCAGACCCTGGGGGGTAGCTGAGTGAATAGGGAGCCTCTGGCCAGCGCTGTGACCACGTTGGGGGCCGGGGCCTCAGAACTGCCAGCCCTTCCCAGGTTCCCCCAGAGCCAAGGTCAGCGCCCCTCCCCGGCGCCCGCCACCATCTCTGTGGGGACAGCTCCCTGCTCAAGGCTCGTCCAAATCCCCTGGGAAAAGGAGGCTGCAGATACTCATAGGAACTGAGTCCGCAACGAGGAGCCCGCCTCTTCAGCAAGTCGGGGTGACTCAGCATCCCTCTCGCTTCAGAGCTGAGCCGGGAGGGTGGGGGCCGTCCCCGGGGGAGCCTTTGCCCCCCACTGACCTCCACCCATGCCCCAGTAGGCGCTGACTTCTGCCAAATCTAGGGGTCATGAGCTGGGACAGCCCCTGGGCTCAGTCTCTCTGCTTCTCTTCCCAGGTGTTTCATTTTACCACTGATACAAAAAAAAAAAATTCCGAATAGACTCAGAAATGTGCACAGTCCCTGGCAAGAGCCTCAGTACCAGGACGAGGTGCAAGGGCCTGGGGAGTGCCTGCCAGCCTCGGGGGACTGAAGGCGCCCGCTGACGGGAGGAGAGGGCAGCAGCCAGAGACCCTGCCGGCAGAGAAGGGCCGTGGCGATCCACTGGAAGGGGAGGGCGTGGCTGAGGACGAGGGGGGCCCAGGTGGAGGACGGCAGCAGGCAGACCCTGAGCAGAGGAGTGTGAGCAGGACCACGGGTCACAGGAGGACTGGGGACGGAGCCGCTCTCGCTGGGAGCTCCAGGCGAGGTCAGGATATGAGAAGGGCAGTGCCCCGCTGGGAGGATTCACAAGGGTCAGGAGCAAGGCATCGCCAGTCACTTTACACTTGTTCAGGGATGTAGGACCCACTGCTGATACCTCAGATCTCAGACACATCCAAGTGTTTCCCCAAACTGGGATCTTTGGGAAAAGATAAAAGAGTTCAGAAGACTAGAGAAAAACGACACGCAACAGACCTTTAAAAGGCACAGACTCCAGAAACTCCAGGCTGGCAGCCTGATGTGGGAGTTGCGGCCAAGACAAAGGTGATCCCTTCGCAGCCTGGGGCACTCGCTCACCTTCACCCTCACCACCCCGACGGCTGCTCTGTGAGCACCTGCCCTGTGCGGGTGCCGCTGCAGGTGAGACAGGTAAGCAGAGACCCTGCCTCGGAGGAGCCTGTGCTCTTCCCTGCGAGAGGCAGACAAACCACGGGCCGGCGAGTATCGAGGCAGAGTGAAGGGCAAGAGGGCCAAGCAGGTCAGGAAGGAGGACTGACCGCGGCCAGGAGCACAAGGCAGCCCGGGGACGACCCAGAGGGGGAGGGGCGGCAGCCAGCAGGGAGACTCATCTCACTGACCATCAAGCCCCGGGCCAGCCCAGGTGCGGCCGCGCCTCCCGCCTGAGCTCCACAAGACACCAGGCGCTCCCCAGGGCATGGCGTGCTGACACTTAGGGGACCTGAATGTGGCTGGAGGCCGGCTCCAAAGCCACACCTGGAGGCTCCATCCATCTGTTCTTATCAGTGCCGAGAAGCCAGAACACACTTCTCCCAGTCCAACCTTCCACACCTCCGGAAAGCTGCAGAAACAGCAGAGCGGATACCCACTCACTCCTCACCCGGCTCCCAAGCCCTCTTTTCAGCACACACATGGAGGCCCCGCGCACACGTTCACGACAGTAAGGAGCATCGTGGCGTGCCCGGCACGTCAGCTTCTACACCTGGAGACCATGGACTTGGGTGCACCGGCCCACGGCCATCCTGACCCGTGGAGAGCGGCCGCCAACAGGGAACCTCTCCCGTCAGCAGCCACACCGTGGGACCCAGCAGTCTGACTTGCCACACTGCCCGAGAGCCGCTCCCCCACCCCGGGACCTCACAGCCAGCTCTGCAGGCCCCTCTCTCAATAAATCAGCATTCTGTTTATCTGAACAAGGCTCTGTGAGCATCTGGAACAAGAGTCATACAACAGGCTTAATCATGGGTTGCGAGGAATTAACCTCCAGCGGCACAAGAATTCTTATCTTTCCTCCAGGAGTCGGGAGTCTTCAGCCTCCTTAATCCAGAAGAGTCCTCTCCACTTGCATCTCTGACAAGGCTGACATTTTTAAAGACTAGCGTTGCTTTTTGGTTTTTTCTTTTTTGCAGGAAAAAAAAAAACACACATGTTCTTATAATCTCAAAATGACAAGAGGCTGAGAGGGAGTGTGGATCCGGGAGACAGGGAACCAGCCAGGGTGGGAGGGGGCTTGGGCGCCAGGGGCTGGCCGCTCCCAGGCCAGCGTCTGGCAGGTCTGTGCTGCTGCCCCCTCCCCTGTGAGCTGAACGTGGACCGGACTCCACTTGAGGCCCTCCCCGCTCCCCGGCGTTAGCTAGACTCATCCCAAAGGAAGCGAAGACAGGATTTCAAGAAGGATTTGAGTTCTCACCCACTTAAGCTTAAAAAAGAACATGTTTTTGCCAAAGCAACACGGGCCCAAGGAAACCAGCTCTGCACTGGCTCTCATGAAGACGGCCAGCAGCCTGAGCTGACCCTAGCAAAGATGAGCGACAGCACAGGGTGAAGAGGGTAAGGACCCGGCTGCCAGACCCCAGGCCTGCACAGAGGGCTGATGCCCCGTCCACAACACTGGGACCACCACAGCGGAGCATCGCCTCCAAGGTCAGTGTCCAGAGGGCAAGCCAGTGAGACTTCTAAAACCCCATTTACCTGAGGACCCGGCTGGTGGGGTGGGGGAGGTCACAGAGGGCAGTTTCAATCTTTGGAAGACACAGACGGGCTGAGCCCTGGCGGGGGCGGTGGGGGAGGGATCGGGGAGGCTGGGGGGCAGTGTGGGGTGGGGAGGGGGAGTCCAGGACCACCTATGGAGGGGCCTCCTCAGGGACCCACGCCACGTGGTGGGACCAACCCCCAGAGCAGAGACCGGACTCCACCCTGGTGCCTGTCCACCAGCCGGGGGATGTCCCTCGGGGGCTCCCTGGGGGAGACAGGCGCCAGCAGCCCGGGCGTCCCAGGACAACAGCTCCAGGCCTGGGCTGACCCCACCGTCTCATGGATTATGTGTACACTTGCCTATCTCATCCCAGGATTAACTCAGTCCGATCGCGGCTCTCCTGATTAGGGGACTGGACTGGCAGAGCGCGTGGCACCGTCCCTGAGCCAGACGGAGAGCCCGGCAAGTGTCTGCCCCGGCCAGTGACAGCGACAACGACAGCCAAGGGCCTGGCTGCGGCTCCACCTGGACGTCAGCGTTCCTGCGACACCACCCTTCCCTAAGCAGGACGGCGAAGCTGCGGCAGCTCGGGAGCTGGGCAGCGAGACCTTCTGCGGAGCCGGGCCCCGGCCGGCAGGAGGCTACCGGCCCCTGCGGTCCAGGGAGGAGCACCGCAGGGCCCTGCCCGCTTCTCCCCGGCCTATGCCCGTCGTCCCTAGGGACCAAGCCAGGCCCGGGGAGGGGTCCTGAGTGTTGTTCTCTTCCTCCCCGCCGGCCCCTAGCCCTGTGTCCTCCCCACTGTGAGAGGGCTGTGTCTCTCTCTCTGACCCTGGGCATGAAGACGGGCCCTGGAGACAAGAGCCCAGGCGGCGCTCCTGTGAGGGCACGGTGTTGGGGTGCCAGAGAGCCGGAGCGGTGAGAAAGTGGGCCTCTTCAGCAGCATGGTGCACGTGGGGCTGCTGACGAGAGCCCGGCTCCCCAGCTCCCCGGACCTGGGTGAGACCCAGCGATCCCAGACCTAGGGACTCCTGGAGCACAAGGCTCCTGGGATGGACCTGGACGCGCCAGAAGGACGGGAACCTTCAGTGCTGAGTCCCTGCCCATGCGGTCATCCCTGAGGACGCCCTGGGCCACCGCAGCCTGGAAAGCCAGTCCTGTACCCTGCCTGTTCCTCCCCGCCCAGCAGATGTCAAGCTGGGTCACCCCCGGCCGGGAGCACCCAGCCAGACGGGCCCCCAAGAGCAGCCTTATCGTGTGTCAGGGAGGGGCCCGCACACACCTGCCGTCCCTCCAGCCACCAGGAGCCACCTGCCGAGGCCCCCGCCCCAACTCCCATGTGGCTGACGTTGCTCCCTCCTGGGGATGGCCAGTCAAGGGACAGCCAAGCTGAATGCAGACAAAAATGAAGCCTCCTCAAAAGGCAGGGTGGGCGAGGGTCACTGCACAGATGGAAGTCCTCCCGGACCTGGGGGTCCAGTGCCAGGTCTCTCCAAGAGAGAGTGGCCCTGCTCTGCTGGCACCCATGCCAGGCCGGGGCTGGGATGCAGAGAAGCACCAGGCTGGGGTGGCCGGGAGGCTGCGGCCCAGGTGGGACGGAGAGCACAGCGTCCACCTGGACGTCAGCTTCCTGCGACACCACCCTTCCCTAAGCAGGACGGCGAAGCTGCGGCAGCTCGGGAGCTGGGCAGCGAGACCTTCTGCGGAGCCGGGCCCCGGCCGGCAGGAGGCTACCGGCCCCTGCGGTCCAGGGAGGAGCACCGCAGGGCCCTGCCCGCTTCTCCCCGGCCTATGCCCGTCGTCCCTAGGGACCAAGCCAGGCCCGGGGAGGGGTCCTGAGTGTTGTTCTCTTCCTCCCCGCCGGCCCCTAGCCCTGTGTCCTCCCCACTGTGAGAGGGCTGTGTCTCTCTCTCTGACCCTGGGCATGAAGACGGGCCCTGGAGACAAGAGCCCAGGCGGCGCTCCTGTGAGGGCACGGTGTTGGGGTGCCAGAGAGCCGGAGCGGTGAGAAAGTGGGCCTCTTCAGCAGCATGGTGCACGTGGGGCTGCTGACGAGAGCCCGGCTCCCCAGCTCCCCGGACCTGGGTGAGACCCAGCGATCCCAGACCTAGGGACTCCTGGAGCACAAGGCTCCTGGGATGGACCTGGACGCGCCAGAAGGACGGGAACCTTCAGTGCTGAGTCCCTGCCCATGCGGTCATCCCTGAGGACGCCCTGGGCCACCGCAGCCTGGAAAGCCAGTCCTGTACCCTGCCTGTTCCTCCCCGCCCAGCAGATGTCAAGCTGGGTCACCCCCGGCCGGGAGCACCCAGCCAGACGGGCCCCCAAGAGCAGCCTTATCGTGTGTCAGGGAGGGGCCCGCACACACCTGCCGTCCCTCCAGCCACCAGGAGCCACCTGCCGAGGCCCCCGCCCCAACTCCCATGTGGCTGACGTTGCTCCCTCCTGGGGATGGCCAGTCAAGGGACAGCCAAGCTGAATGCAGACAAAAATGAAGCCTCCTCAAAAGGCAGGGTGGGCGAGGGTCACTGCACAGATGGAAGTCCTCCCGGACCTGGGGGTCCAGTGCCAGGTCTCTCCAAGAGAGAGTGGCCCTGCTCTGCTGGCACCCATGCCAGGCCGGGGCTGGGATGCAGAGAAGCACCAGGCTGGGGTGGCCGGGAGGCTGCGGCCCAGGTGGGACGGAGAGCACAGCGTCCAGGCGCTCACCTCAGGGAGGCTGACATTTCTTGGCGCTGAGGCCAGATGGACCAGCGCACGCGTCACGTGAAGGAGCATCCAGGTGGGACACGAGGCACAAGTGCAGGGAGCCATGAGGCCTCTCTGCTCCCTGAGCAAGTCCAGCCGGGCCCCCCGTCCACCCTCCCCCCCTGCTGGAAGAGCCCGACTGAGCAGGTCAGCTCAGTGGTCAGGTCAAGGTCAGGTGGATCTTGCGGGGCCACGGGGAGGACCACAGCACGGGCCTGCCGAGGGTCCCCTCCCCACCTGGGTGCCGACGCCAGCCACCTGACTACTCTCCAAGAGAAACAGAGGCGAGACCAGCGAGGCCGCGACTGCGACCACGAGCCTGACGGGCGGAGCTGCTGGCGTTCCCTCCTCCAGGCAGCCCTCAGCAGCCCAGCTGGCGCTCGGGGCGCAGAGATGGCGTCTGAGCCTCCCCTGGAGACCAGACCTCCAGCTCTGTCCTCCCGGAGGCAAACGTCAAGCTGGCAGGCAGGACACACCATCCCTGCCGAGCGCTCATGGCGCTCCTCTTGGCCACGGGCAGCCACCGCGGGACCAAAACACACACCTTTTGCAAGGATCTGCCATGTCGGGGGGCCAGGGCTCGCAACCCCTGCTGCTGGCCAGGAGGCTCTGAGCCAAGGGGTCGGCTACTCAAACTTGGCTGGGAGCACCCACCACCGCCCAAAGCCTTCTGAAGCAAATTTCCATAATGCTCAATTATTCTGGTGGCTTCCAAGGCGGAAAGGCGTCTTGGAGAGCTAATTACCATACGCCTGAACAAGGCACGAATATAGAGCTCTTGCTGGGGGAAGACAGCCAGCGGAGGGGCTGCGGGAACGTCGCGCCAGCTGTGGGAGCCACCAGAATGGGACAGGGAGTCTAGACAGTGCCGGGGGACTCCTCTGGGATCAGCTACCCACCCCCCTCATCCTTGCTGCTGGCCTCAAAGCCACCAGCTCCTTCCTCGGAGAAGCAGCGTTCTTCTCCTGCCTATAAAATGGCAACAATGGCAGGTGGCCAGAGGGGGAACCGGGACAAAAATCGATGGCTGTTACCATGGTGATGGTAGTGGACGGTGACCCTCCCTGACTGCTGCTCTGAAACAGGGCAAGACCAGAGGGTTCCTTGAGGTCAGTGCTGTGTTCACGGCTGGCGCTCGGCCACCAGGGTGTCGTGGAACGAGGCAAAACAGGTGCTGTCCACGCTGGCCTCAGCCTTCCCCGATCCCAAGCCCCTGCCCTACCTGTTCTGGGTCAGGTCCTGGGCTGGCACTGGCCACTCCGGGAGTCTGCTCAGATCTCAGCAGCCCAGACCTGCCCCCGCCTCCTCCAGCCAGACACACATTTGGACGCAACTTTGGCCAATTAACATGCTCTCAGGCATCCCCCATGCTGTAGGCTTGGGGTTCCCCCTGCTCAGGCCGCTCAGGGAGACGTGCTTCAAGGATCTGCAGGTGCGAGGCTGTGGAGCACACGGGCTGAGCCTGGCCGAGGGAGGCAGGGACTTCTGGTCAACCTGGCATCCTCGCCCCACGAGCCAGGCGGGCCCTGGCTGTGCCGAGTCCGCACAGCAGCAGGAACGGGCACTGTGAGACGCCAGGCGCGCTGCCGGGAGGCGACACGGGAACCCTCCGACAGACCCTCCACCCGCCGGCCTCACTGTGCCTCAGAACGCAAGCACCGTCCTTTCTCCTGCCTGACCTGACTCGTAAGACGACAAGAGGGGTTTTTCCTTCCACATTCCCACCGAGAGCAGGGACGTGAGGGAGCAAGGCCACAACCCTGGCCACGGGAGGCCACCTGAACCTTGGCAGGGCAGGCAGGCCAGGCCCAGAACTGGGAGGTGTGTGGACAATGCTCCCCCCGGGCAGCCACCCTCCAGGGGTCAGAGCAGCCCTGTGAGGCCGTGTGCCCGCTCTACCATTCCTCAGGTGCCATGAGGACCCCCCTGACCGTCCTAGTGGACATCAGATACCCTGGAGATGGTTTCCAAGGCATCAACGTACTCTGAACTGCACAAGACACAGACGCGAACAGGCCCACTTGACTGACCGTCAGGTCACCAGGCCTCTGTGGTCAGAGCGCCCACATGGCCTGTGACACACCTGTCCTCCCATCAACACGGGGACCCAGGAGCCAGCAGCCTGGAGACAGGTGGAGATCTGCCACAGAGGCTCCGAAGCCAGAACCTGTGCCCACCAGGCCCTCTGCCAGGCACGGGTGCTCCACCCCACCGGCTCCCTGTTGAAGGCTCAACAAAGGACTGTTTCCACCTCACTCTCACCTGTGTGGGGAGGAGGCTTCAGACACACTGAACACTCGCTGCTGGCAGCGCCTCAATTTGGGGAAGATGTGCTGAGGTCACGGACTGGGGGGCCCCTGGCACCGTCCAGCCACTTGAGCCAGACTGGCCGTGCTGCTGCCTCTCGGCGGGCCTCCGGCTGCAGGCCCCGGGCAGGTCACGCATCCCCTGGGGGCAGGAACAAGGCCAGGCCCGGTCCTCCCAGACCCCACCAGTCCCACATCACCACCAGAACGAACCACGACTGAGGGCCCCCATCCCCTCTTCCCTAGCAGGACGCCCAGGAACCAGGCCAGAGGGCCCAGGGTCCCCTGCCGGTCCTCAAGAGACAACCCAGCCACGCCCTGCTGGGCCCTACGGACGCTCCTGCCCCAGAGTCGGCCCTAGGACACTAAGGAAGAAGGAAAACAGGCTGAGCCGTCTCTCTCGCTACAGCCAGAGCCACGGAGAACAGGCAGATCCAATTAAGACGTTTATTAATCCCTCCTGACGCACGCTCAAGGCAGCCCCATAAAGCTCTCACTGGGCAGGCCACGTGGACACACAGAGACCCCAGCCCTTCACACCAGGCATGTGAATCCGGGGGGCCCTGAGGGAGACTCTCGGACTGCAGCCCCCTCCCACCCGTGCTCAGGCCCAGGCTCTGACCTGTCCAGCATCCCCACAAAGCCGGACACCGGGAAAGAGACCCGGCAGAAGCCCTGCCTGCGGTCAAGAGGCCTGAGGGAGACCAGAGACGGGGGACCCGAGTTCTGGGGTTCTGGTGACTGCCTGTGCGCCAGCCACTTCTTTTGGAGGCTAAGGAATACCTTCGCCATGTGCAATGAGCAGAACCGGTGTTTCAGCTAGGAAGGGGAGGTGAGGACAGGACGCAGGCAAAAGTCTGCTCCAGGTCGGCCTGGGAACGCCGTCTGCCCTGGAGGCCTGCGGCCATTACAGCACCACAGTGCCAGGCAACATGCAAGGATGTGAAACAGACACGGCTCCCACCACGGTGTCTAATCAAGTCCTCCAAGGGAGGGTCCAGCAGCCACAGTCAGGTCCTGCTCTTAGGGTCTGACAGCAGGTGGATGTGACAGGATGCGATGTGTCACCCACGTGCAGGGGAGGCTGGGGCACAATGGGGCTCCCTGGCTAAGCGTGGCTGGCTCTGCTAGATGCGGAAGAGGCCATGATGCAGCCTGGTTACCTCAGAGGGCACAAGGGTCCACCTGGTGGGCACCCCCCTGACCTCTGGATGGCCTGTGGCGCCAGCTCAGAGCCACCTCTGTGAGCAGTCACCTGGCAACAGTCTTGAAGGCCCCTGGGGTCACACGGCCCCTGCACTGTAGTGACCGGCACGCAGGGACAGGCCATCCCGTGCCTCTGAGCAAGAGGCAGTCATGGGAAAGTCGGCTGCATCCACAGGGTTCAGAAGAGGCAGCCGGGTCCCACGGGGCAAGTCTCCAAAGGCGGCATGGGACGACCTGCCTCTGTTCCTCATTTGGGCAGCCCAGCGTGGACAGCAGCCAGACCCCGGGGGTGTTCCGGCCACACCTTGATCCAGTGACTCAGCGACCAAACCCGGCCCAGTTTCAGGTGCAGCAGAGCTACCTCCCACCCCGAGGCCCTGCCCCGCACGGGGCTCCTGCGTGCTCCTGGGTGCTGGCACGGGTCTGGGTGCAGGCAGGTGGAGGCAGAGCACAGGCCCAGGGCGCCAGCAAGCACAGACATGCCTGGGATCACAAACAAACGGACTCCTCCGAGACAGAGAACACGACACAGGTCCCGGGAGATGGCGAGGGCCAAACATAACAGCTGTTGGCTGCTGGCCCTCAGCACAGATGGACGACATGGCCAGGGTGACGCTCTGAGCAGAGGCCCCAGACTATGGTCCTGGAGGGCCGGCCGCAGCAGGAAGCGTGGGCACACCCGGAGGAAACAGCTCAGGGAAGGCTGCAAGTGACAGCCTCATGTCAGCACTGCTGACCAGGAAAAGCTAGAATGCTCCATGGAACATGTCACTTTAGCCTCCCGCAGAGCCACAGGGCAGCTGGCTGACCCTCCTCTTGCATGGATGATTCTGGCACAAAGCACCTGGTCACCTGGCCACCTGCACACTGAGCCCGGAGCCCAGCTGCTTCGGGACCCTGGCCTCCACCTTCTACTCCCGCCCGTGCTGGGCTCAGCCCCATGTTCTGCCCAGTCACTTTGCGGAGAAGAGTCAGGGTCCTGGCAGGAGGTGGCCACCCAGCAGGCAGGACGTGCTCAGGGACGCCAGGTCCCATGGTGGCACCCCAAGGAACAGGGGTGCAGGGCACCCCAGGAGCCAACCCTGGAGAAGAAACCAGCAGGCAGGACAGACACCGACCCTGCACCAGAAGGCCCGGAAGCCAGTCTGCCCACCCCCAGACGGGACGTGCGCGCTTCTAGCTACACAGCCAAGGCTGGGCTCGCAAACAGCACCCACAGAGACTGGATGGAAAAGTGACGAGGTGCCACTGGGCTCACCCCCGGGGATCAGTGACAGTGAGGATGAGACACTGGGCCTGGTCAGTGCCTGTAGGGGACGGGCACCAGGGTGGGGGGTTTCCACCTGCTCTCTCTGCTTTGACATGATTGAAATGCTGTGACTTAAGGCTGAAGGTAGCGGGAGAACCCGGAGGGGACATGCCACTGCTGACAGCACCCAGGACAGAGGACAGCTCCCGCACTGTCCCCTCTGGGTAGAAGGAAATGACCCGGAGACCCGACCTCCCTGACCAGCCCCGAGTCCCTCTGGAACAGTCAGGAAATACCTGCACTCTGCACCGTGCTCCCAACCACGCTGGCATCTCAGGCTGCCCACGTCAGGGGCGAGGAGAGAGGGGGACACCCACCCCGCTGTGGTCAGCAGCAAGGGGCCACTTGCCCCCTCCGCCTTGAAGTCTCCAGGTTCAAGGAAGAGGAAGCAGCAGGAGAAATGAACGTCTTCCCTCCCAGATCTTAGCAACCCACTGAATTCACAGTCTATGAGCTTGGAGCGTGAGCCTCAGTGACTGAGGTCCCCCTCTTGGCTCCTTGGCCTGGGGAAGGCACACACTGGGGGCTGGTCTAGAGCCTTGGACCCAGACAGGACACAGCCCCTGCTCTGAGCTGCTGGTCAGCCCCATGAGCACAGAAAGTCATGAGAGAACAAGCAGATGGGGCCTTGGACCTAAGTACAGAGATCAAAGAGATGGAATCCCCTGTAGGGGGTGGCGCTGGACATGCCTGGACAGAGCTGTGAGGGTGGCGGTCGGGGAGACCAGCCAACCGCAAGCGTGGGTTATTGCTGGCAGGCGACGAGAGGGAGGCAAGGCGATAGGAAAGGCGGGCGTCCTGGCACCCCAACTAAGCAGCTTGCCTATCAAAGTGAATCCAGAGGTGAGCAGAGTGAAGATGAGAGGCCTCTCCTCTGTGAGGTCTGCAGCCGCAGCCCTAGGCCGCCTCCCGGCTGCCAGACCAAAGGCGGAGCGGCCACTCGCTCTCCACGGGGAGGGGGAACAAAGGGGCGGCAGCCCGCCGCTCCCACTCGGCTGCAGCTCGGTGACGGGGCTCTGATCCCGTGGCCTCAGCCTCGCTCACAGCAGGAGACTGGCCCGGCCACGAGGGGTCCGGCCCTGTAGAGTACGTGACTGGCTGACGGGGTGGGGTATGGGTGGGCCCGTGCTGCTCAAGACCCTCACTCTACTCAGGAAGGACGCGCCCCGGGGCTTGCAGGCAGATGGGGGTGCAGTCCATTCAGGGTCAGTGTGGTTGAACCGAGGACCATCCTAGCAAGGCTGTTTGAGCAGGCTGTCGCCAGGGAGCAGAGCATAAAGTCCTGCAGCTCCCGCCCCTTGGTGGGAAAGGAAAGGCAGGAAGAACCGGAAGGACAGGGCAGGGATCAGCAGAGGAGGGAGGGTGAACAGGGAGTGGCCAGGGGCGAGGAGAGAGGGGACACCCACCCCGCTGTGGTCAGCAGCAAGGGGCCACTTGCCCCCTCCGCCTTGAAGTCTCCAGGTTCAAGGAAGAGGAAGCAGCAGGAGAAATGACCGTCTTCCCTCCCAGATCTTAGCAACCCACTGAATTCACAGTCTATGAGCTTGGAGCGTGAGCCTCAGTGACTGAGGTCCCCTCTTGGCTCCTTGGCCTGGGAAGGCACACACTGGGGGCTGGTCTAGAGCCTTGGACCCAGACAGGACACAGCCCCTGCTCTGAGCTGCTGGTCAGCCCCATGAGCACAGAAAGTCATGAGAGAACAAGCAGATGGGGCCTTGGACCTAAGTACAGAGATCAAAGAGATGGAATCCTGTAGGGGTGGCGCTGGACATGCCTGGACAGAGCTGTGAGGGTGGCGGTCGGGGAGACCAGCCAACCGCAAGCGTGGGTTATTGCTGGCAGGCGACGAGAGGGAGGCAAGGCGATAGGAAAGGCGGGCGTCCTGGCCCCCCAAACCCTAAGCAGCTTGCCTATCAAAGTGAATCCAGAGGTGAGCAGAGTGAAGATGAGAGGCCTCTCCTCTGTGAGGTCTGCAGCCGCAGCCCTAGGCCGCCTCCCGGCTGCCAGACCAAAGGCGGAGCGGCCACTCGCTCTCCACGGGGAGGGGGAACAAAGGGGCGGCAGCCCGCCGCTCCCACTCGGCTGCAGCTCGGTGACGGGGCTCTGATCCCGTGGCCTCAGCCTCGCTCACAGCAGGAGACTGGCCCGGCCACGAGGGGTCCGGCCCTGTAGAGTACGTGACTGGCTGACGGGGTGGGGTATGGGTGGGCCCGTGCTGCTCAAGACCCTCACTCTACTCAGGAAGGACGCGCCCCGGGGCTTGCAGGCAGATGGGGGTGCAGTCCATTCAGGGTCAGTGTGGTTGAACCGAGGACCATCCTAGCAAGGCTGTTTGAGCAGGCTGTCGCCAGGGAGCAGAGCATAAAGTCCTGCAGCTCCCGCCCCTTGGTGGGAAAGGAAAGGCAGGAAGAACCGGAAGGACAGGGCAGGGATCAGCAGAGGAGGGAGGGTGAACAGGGAGTGGCCAGGGCGTCTGCCACTGCTTGGCTGGCTATCCCTGACCCTAGAGCCTCCAGGGACCATACCCAGAGGGACCCCTGGCGGGAAGTGGGCAGTGAGAAGCCAGACGAAGCCCCACTTGGCAGAGCCTTGAGATTAAGTCTCTGGTCAGGCGCCTGGCACCTAGCCCAGGACGCTGCCAGCGTGAACCTGGCCGGAGTGCCAATTTCCTGGAGGCACCCCTTGAGGGCTCTGGTTCATCCCTGGGAAAGCAGAGGCCCCACACTCGTCCCTCCCATCCTGGGGAGGAAGGTCTGCTGAGAAGAAAGTGGTCAGAAGTGAGCTTTTCCCGGGGCTGCAGACAGGAAGGGCGGAGGAAAACAAGCTCAGCATGAAACAAAACAGACTGAAAACGGGGGACTGCTGGGGACAGGGGTCCCCTCACAAAGTTCAGCTCATCAGGAAAACACAACTGCACATAACCCATAGTTTACGCACTTAGTAACACAGTCAGAAAACACATAAAGCAAAAACCACACAGAGAAACTAGTGAATCCACCATCCTGGGAGTGAGAGGAACACCTCTGTTACTAACTAGCAAGTGAAACTACTGAAGATTTGAACACAGTTAGGAACCCTGCAGCCAGAATCAGGAAACAATCAGGGTAGATCTGTTCTCTTCAAACATAACAGACACCTATAAACATGGACCACGTGCCAGACCAAACAGCCTGTCAAGGAATGTCCAGGATACAGAAGTGTTCGGACGTCAGCACAGGACCCCTGACCCGGGGTCTTGACCAGCATGGGGTGGGGGGGCTCTGCAGATGCCCAGGGCCGCAGGCAGAGCTAATGGGACCAAGGCACTGAGAAGAAAACGTTTCCTAAGCAAGTGACAGTTTCGTGAGGATAGTGGCCAACATGTACCAGCATAACCCACCCCCTCCACATTCCAGCTGAGAGCAGAGGGTCCCAAATCTGAAAATTTCTACCATTTCTACAAGAGCCTTCAGGCAGGGAGCAGAGACAAGAAGCCTAGAAGGACCTGGAAGCCCTCGGCTTTCTCAGCAGGTCACTGCAGGGCAGCCCCAGCAAGGGCGCCGCCCTGGACTGGATCGCCCCCCTCTCCGGTAGACAGGCGCCCAGCACACCCCGAGTTATGACAAAACCCCAGCCTGCTGGTGTCCGAGATGCTGGTCCTGGGGGGGTTTCCCCTCCCGTCCAGGAGCCTGGTGGACCAGAGCGGCTGCCTCGGCGCCTGGCCGTTGGGCGGCCTGCAGGGCAGGACTGGCCCACACAGGGGAGACATGGTCACAGGAAGAGAACGTGGCAGCGCGCACCCTCACTCGGACAGGAGACTGCGGACCATCACACGCCCGTCACGCGGGGGGAAAGCGAGCCCCCAGGACGCGGCTGCTCGGAACCGCGTGGAGCGGGGGGCCCCCACAGTGGGTTCGGTCGGCATCACGGTCCCGAGGACCAGCACGTTCAGAGCGGCGACCCTCCCAGGACTGACCCAAGCGCTGAACAAGAAGACAGAGAAACGCGTTGTGCTCCTGGAATCTTCTACAGCAGTGGCCGCGCGGCACCCACGGCTGCCAACGGGTGGATCCTGGCGCAGCTGCAACAAACAGGCTGCACGCACCCCGGCTTCCTGAGGGCAAAGCCCCAGCTCCTGCCAGGCCCCGACTGCCAGCCTCAGCCTCGCTCCCCTCCTCCACTCCAGACTTTCCTGTTTCTGCCTGAAGAGCTGGTTTTCGCCCACCCGGCACTTCCGCACGCACCCGTGCTCCCATCTCCACCCTCCCGGGGGCCTCGCTGTCCTCAGGCGGGGCTGCACTTAACCCCGGCCCCTCTCCCATGGCCCCAGAAGCCGCACACCTTGCCCACACTCGGCTGCTCTCTTCTCCAAGCCCGCTGGGGGCCTAACCCCCCCAGTACACACTAGACCCATGTCTGGAGGTTTCACAACCCACCCAGGGATAAAGATCTCAAAAGCTTCCAGAAGGGGAAAAGCAAAAAAACTCTCATTTAAAAAAAAAAAAAAAAATCAGCCACAAGCAACACCGGGAGTCAGAGGACAGGCAGTGATGTCTGCTAACTCCAAGGGACGCAGTCTCCCACCCGGAGTTCTAAGCCATCAGCATCAGGCAGAGAAACATCCACAAGCAGACATGTGCCCAGAAACATTATTTCCCCTCTTCCTGCTGGGGAACCATTAAAAGGAAGGATGATTCCCCAAAATTAAGGAAGTAAGACAGAATCCAGGACCCAGAAAACAGTCCGAGGCTGAGAGGGCCGCCCCAGGCACGCCCCCGCCACGGGCCTGGGGGCACTCTGGGAGGCAGGTCCCAAGATGGGGAGAGGCAGCCAGGTTAACGGGACTGATGCCAGCCGGGAGGAGCCCCAGAGTGCCGTCTCAGGTTTGGGACTGGGTTGATCACAAACTGACAAGTATGCAAAGGAAAGGAGGTAATTATTAACTCTAGGAAAAACAAAGAAGTCCAAATAGTAACACAAACCTGCGGGCCATAGTTCAAGAAAAGCAATCGCACAACTGGACTTCATTAAAGTGAAACAGTTCTGTTCTAAAATTATGGTGATAAACGTGAAAGGTCAACGAGTCCGGGAGAAAATACTCGTAAGGTATGTATCTGCCAGAGCACTTCTATCTAGAATCCAGACAGAACTTTCACGACTCCATCAGAAGACAAAAACACGATCGAGAAATGGGGGGACAAAGATCTGAACAGACATTTTAACCTAAGAAGATAAAACAGCAAATAGCACGTGAAAAGATACGCGACATGAGTCCATTAGAGAAATGCGAGTGTGGAAATGCCCCAAACTGGAAGCAACCCAAATATCCATCAGCAGAAAAACGTATAAACAACCAGGCATGTCCACACAGCGGAAACGACTCGTCATGAAGCCAGGATGGTCTGGAGGTGTGGGGAACACTGGGATGCTTTTCAAAACCACCATTGAGATAAAAGAAGCCAAACGGCGGAAGCATAGCACACACTACGCCAGTCAATTTACACAAACCTGGAGCTGAGGCACGCTACCTCTCAGGGCAGAGCCCACGGCAGTGGATGCCTGGAACCGGGTGGGCACGGGGGAGAGGGGCAGGATGTTTTCTCGGGGGCGGTGTGCTACCTGGGCAGGTGTGTGCACTCAGGTCCATTGCATTACGCTTCCATTTCAGACGTGCACTCCGCCGTGCTGCGGGCAAACGGTTCTGATCTGAGGCTTCCCTCCAGCACTGCACAAAGGCTAACTGGGCACTGACGGAAGCAAAAGTTGTCATCGTTCTATTGGGCAGGGCGAGGAGTCATCTAAAAATGCTAAGTCCAACTCTTCTAGAAAAAGGTTCATTAAATAATGTCCGAAATTAAACAGAAGAAACAGCATAAACTTGCCTATTTACACATACGGATGAAAACAGGCCGATAACACGCAGGGCTGAGAAGTGGGCCTCGGGGATGTGGGGGGGCAGGGGGACTTACTTTTACACCAGGGTGTATGCTGCTTTAACAAAAATTCAACCCCAACCGTGTGACTCAGCAGTTCCCAGGCATATGTGACAAAGTGTCCACACACACACTTGTGCCAACTGCTGACACTAACACTATGGAAACTGGTCAAAATGCGGAAATAGCCCTGGTGCTCATCAGCTGGGGAGTGGAATCCACACGGCGGAATATTACTCAGCCATAAAAGGAGTGGCGCTGGCGCACGCTCCAACACAGGTGCACCTCAAAGACACAATGTTAACGGAAAGAAGCTGGACTCAAGTGGTAGGCGGGTCAGCGCTCACGGCCACCTGTACGAAGCGTCCAAAGCGGGCACAGCCACGGACACGGAGAGCAAGGCAGTGGCTTCCAGGGGCTGGGGGGACTGCTAGCAGGGACGTTCTGCATTTTGGGGATGAACAGGAGTCTGGGAACGAGACAGATGTGATGTGCACATCCCTCCGCCTGTATGAGAAAGCACAAGATTGTCCACTTTGTCTGGCACGTGGAGTATGTCCTGATAAAGTTGCTGCCTCGAGAAGTTTAGCAATGACGTGAGCAGAAAGGCACTCTGGTCTCCGCACCTCCCCCTGCAACTTCCTGACACAGAGCTCCTAATCCCGCTATCTTCTGGCTAGAGCCACCTCCTTTGTTCTAGAGGGGGCTCCTGGACGGGGGCTGGTCGCCAGGAAGACCCAGCCAGAGGCTCGGGAGCAGAGGCGCCACCCTCATCCTCTGGGAGAGGGGCTGGAGGAGTTTCCGTGCCTGGAAACTCCTGAAACACGGGCTTCAGAGAGCTTCCAGGGAGGTGGACGCACCCACGTACTGGGAGGGTGGGGCACCCAATGCCACAGGGACAGAAACTCCTGCACTGGGCACCCTCCCAGGCCCTGCCCTGGTCACCTGCTCCTCAGGCCCCTCCCCTGGCTCCTGCAATACACCCTTTATGACAGTAAGTGTTTCCCTGGGTTCTGTGAGTCATTCCAGCCAAGTGCCAGACCCGAGGAAGCCCATTGGTAGCTTCCAAATTGGACACAAGTGTGGGGAGCTGGGGGCTCTCGACGCGTGCCGGCCTCAGGGGTGGGGGGCAGTCTTTCAGGATGAGGCTCTGCACGCGCACCGAGTAGATGGTGCCAGAAGCAAGCTGAGCCGTGGGACACCCAGTTGCGGTCCTCGGAAACCAGAGGAGAGGGCTGCCTGGTGCGAGAAACCCGCCTCTCGTATCAGGTTTGTCGTGAGAGGAGGAAAAAGGGTTTTCCCCTGGCTGCCACCTCTGCGGACACACACAGGGGGAACTCCCATTTGGTGATGGATCTCACGCCACAAGCCCCTGGACAGATTTTGAAAACCCACAAGTAAACCAGAAGTTCCTGCATTCAGGCTGTTGCCCCATCAGCTCCTAACGTGGTGGGTGGAGGGATGTCCCTCCCACGGAGCCCTGTGTGGCCCCCAGCCCCTCGGCGAGCAGACTTCACAGCAGGGGTTTGCCATTCGCTCACAGGGCCTCTGTAGCAACCCCCAAGGACTTTGCAAACAGGAAACTTGAGAATCTCACAGTGGTTTCCCACAGGCCCACCCTCGCCATAGCGCCACATGGGACCTCCCCTTCCCACACGTGTGCGTGACCAAGAGGGCACACGTCTCCCAGTGGCCACCACCATAAGAAAGTACCCCTCTCACAGACAGGAGACGTGGACAGACACACAGGCTCACACACAACACCCAACTCCCCCAAGGAGCCATAGCTAGGAGGCCCAGGAGCACAAGGCGGGGCCCACGCGTGACCTCTGAGCTCAGAGCCAGTGGGTTCACAGCCATCGCTGATCACAAAGGTGTCCAGGCCTCCATTCACCCAAATATCCAGCACGTCACCTGCCAGGCCTAGCCCGCAGGCCTGACCACCAGCAGTGCCCCGGCCTCACTACCAGGGCAGATTGGCTCAGTGTCCCCAAGAGGCCAGAAGGCTTCCCTCTGGAGCTACGGAGAGCGTCCCTGGTGGCTCAGTCAGTAAAGAATCCGCCTGCCAATGCAGGAGAGTCGGGTTCGATCCCTGGGTCAGGAAGATCCCCCTGGAGAAGGAAACAGCCCCCCACTCCAGCAGTCTTGCCTGGGCAGTCCCACGGACAGAGGAGCCTGGTGGGCCACGGTACACAGGGTCACAAGAGTGGGACACGACTTAGCAACCGAACCACTACCACCTAGAGGTACAGAGCTGGAGACCAGCCAGCTCGTTAGACGCTGAAGAAAGGTCCACGTCCAGGTGAGCGGCGCCTCGCCCCTGGCAGGAGTCCGGCCCTGGTCACTCACTCTGCTCGGCCTCTTCTGCACATGGCCGCCATCCCCTGCTCCCGGCCCAGGAAGGTCCCACAACCGCCTCAGGGTTTACACTGGCCTCAGGCAAACCCGGACGCTGCTGCTGCTCTGCCAGGGGGGCAGTCATAGCACACTCCCTGGCGGGCCTTCTGGGGACAGCGCTGACTCAGGGCTGGACAGCGGGGCCACCATGTCCTCAGGAAAGGGAGCAGCAGAGGGCACCACAAAGCCTGGTGGTGGGCAGGCCTGACGTCCAGGGCAGGACAGTGTGGAAAGGTGGAAGGTGGGCCGCCAGCTGGAGCGGGCAACCTTTGCCAAAGGCCACATGGTGGACGAGCCACAGGCTCCTGTAGGAGCCGGAGTTAATGGACACACAGAGAAACCAAAGGTCCTCAAACCTGCCAAGAACCCAGGGCTGCTCGGAGGAGCCCACGGCTCTTTCCCCTTCACACCATGTGCCTCGGTTATCAAAGAATGTGCGTTCCTGCGGGAAATGTGCAAAACACAGAAAAAGCACAAAGAAAGAATCCATCCTGGAAACGCCACCTGCTAAGCCTCGGAGGCCTCTTCCTCTGTTGGGAGATAAGCACGCTCTCATGTATTTTTACAAAATCTGGTCACACCATGCTACGAGTTTATATCCTTTTTTGCTTGTTTTTATACCAGGAATGTTCCTCCCACCAGCAAAGGCCGTCGCCTGGGTCCACCTTTGCGCATGACTCCCCTATGCCAGCCTTTCAAGTTTTGCCACAAACACCTGGAAACGTGGATCTGCCCTGTCTCCTTGTCCCCAAATCACGCTTCTAGGGGAATCTGGAGCCGCCCCGTGCACCCCACGCACAGCAGGGTGTGCAGCCCTCGCCGGCCCCGAGGACAGCTGGCATCCTAGGCTGTCTCTCCTCACTGGACAGGGTATACATGACCCCAAATCAAAGGAGGACTGGACACAGGACACGACGGGGTCCCAGATCTGCCTGGCGACAGCCAGGAACCTCCAGGGTCTCTGCTCACACCTGGGAGCCTTACCGAGTTCTTTGGAGCCCTGGCTCTCGCTGGCCAGCTCACCCATCTTCACCAGGGCATCAAAGTAGCCTTTGGCCGCATACGTCACACCTGAGAGAAGAGAGGAAGGGGCAGTTACTTCCCTTACTAGGAAATGGCTACCCGGAGCACCTCCTCAGCGAGCCCGTCTGCCAGTCACGCAGACGCCTCCCCTGGGCCCAGCGGGCTCCAGCCTGGGCAGGACCGACGCCAGTTTCTTACTGATGTTCTCTTGTTCCACTAAGAGTGCCTTCTCTAAGGACACAGTGTACCGTTCAGGTCCAGAGCTCTTCAAGTCAAATTACAGGGTGCCACCCGACCACGAGGCCGGGTGTCCCTGACGAGATGAACATCAGGCAGGAGACTGAGGAAGTTGGTTGACAGGAAGACCCCCCCCCCACCAGGCAGCCGGGGTTGAGGGCTCTGGCCCTGTCCGCGGTCTCAGAGCAGAGCCGTGTGAGAGTGAGTCATGCGCTCCAGTCAGGCTAAGCGCAGCACCGCCAGGGGTGGGGGGTCTCGCACCACTTCCCACAGCGACTTCTGTCCTAACCAGGGGCGGACCTGACTTTGCAGGACTTGGACGGAAAGGTCCAGGCCTGCTGACTTCCTAGGACCATGCCCTGGGGCCGCGCTTCCTTCTGGAACTCAAGAGACCCTTTAAAATCTAGGAGTGCCCACACACTCATTCACTGGAGGAGCCCCCTGCTGCCCTTGGGCTGGAGGGAGGACGAGGGCACCTCCAGAGGGGGGCTACGGGGGGCAGCCACCAGCAGCGTAGTTACAATTTTGAATCCGTTTTCTCCAGAACCCAATTAGGGGCTTATAACTGGGCACTTGATCATATTTTATCCAGGTCAGTTTCAATTAAACACACACAATTTGCTCTGCAGCCCGGGAACTCACGTGGGCTCTGTGCCCCAGGGGCTGGAGAGGCTCTGCAGGGTGGGCTCCTCGAAAGAGATGAAAGAAACACCCAGCGGGCCCAGGCCTGGCCTTGGGAGGCTGAGGGCAGCTGAGGGGCTCCGTCCCTTGGGACAGAGTCCAGGAAAATGGACACCTCCACACACCCCTCACAGTCTGCACAGAACTTTGTGGGGGGTCTAGGTGGGGACGGAGGGGCCTGGAAGGAGGTCTGCACCTCACATCCAAGGGACAGGGAATGTGAGCAGGAGGCGCTAGGCCGGGCCGCAGTGGATTCACCCAAGGCTATCGACACCGTGCAGCTGAGAGTGAAGTTACGTCCCTCCTACAGAAAGCCCACGGGCGGGAGCCATGTCCACGGATGATGCTTTCAGGAAAGGAGCCACCACTGGCCTGAAGTGTACAGGCTGACCCACCCACCTCTAGGGTGGCCCCGTGTCCATGGGTGCACATGGGGGCTTCCCTGGGGGCTCAGATGGTAAAGAATCCACCTGCAATGAAGGAGACCCAGGTTCCATCCGGGGGTCAGGAAGACCCCCTGGAAAAGGGCGTGGCAACCCACTCCAGGATTCTTGCTTGGAAAATGCCACGGACAGAGGTGTCTGGTGGGCTACACTCCACGGGGTCACAAGGAATCAGACACGACTGAAGTGACACAGCACGCGCTATGCTGGGCACAGGACACCACGGGCCTCTGCGGTGCGGTACCTACACCCTCACTCCACCCCGTCATGTTTCTGGAAACACCTCCGTCCCCCTCTCATCAGGCCCCGTGAGCTGAGAGGTCCTCACTCCCACCCGCAGGCCAGGGACCCTGCCTCACCTGCCAGCGCCTTCTCGTAGTTCTTGCCCATGGCAATGAAGTTCCGCAGGCTGGGGTTGAACTGCTCCATGATGGTCTGGAAGAGAGCGGGGAACAGTGTTAGGGGAAGGCACCCGGCCACGTGCAGGCCTGCACAGCGGGGGAAGCACCACGCAGGCCTCACGCGCAGGTTGAGACCACGAAGCCATGGTGGGCCTCGGGTCCAAACTCCAGGTTGGTTCCTGCGGAATGGCCTTAGTCCTGACACCTGTACAGTGGGGGGGAAGAACAGAGCCTGCCCCACGGGGGCCTTGCCGGTTAAACAAGGGAGCAAGGGAGGACACGTGGGGCAGTGTCCGCATACAGCTGGCGCTCAGACACGCTGGGCTGAGGTGCTGAGTCAGCGAGGAAGGCCCCCCAGCAGGCCACACACAAAAGGCTCATCGCCTCCTGGAGCCCCCTCCCATCACGATCTTCACTCAACACATCAATTACCAGCCATCAGCTCTGATTAGAGCAAAGCGCAGCCTGATTGCAAACACCGCGCGATGAATAAGCCAGCAGCTCGGGAGTGGTGCACCCGATGGACTCATGTCTCGGTGCCAACAGCACCAGTTCTTAGACGGAAGAAATCAGATTTTCACTGCGAAGGCCAAATAAATATTTTAATTACGAGGCATAAAAACAGGCGCATACAAACAGCCAAATGGGTAAGGTGCCCTGATGGCTGGGCGCCAGCCCCAGCCAGCAAGAACACCGCAAGAAGTTCTCTAAGGAAAACCCCTTCTCGGCCACATCCTACATCTTCGGGCAGCTGTCACGATGTGTGTCTGGTTTTTCCCAAGGATAAGAGACAAACGCCGCCAGGCAGGGGCAGTCACCTGGCCCTGTGGACAAACCACAGAGACTCGGCGCTTCTGTGTGAACAGGAAGCCCCAGCGCCTGCCCACCTGGCACTCGGGCAGCTCCAGCCCCGCTCCCTTCCCTGCTCCTGGGCCTTGTCAGTGGAACCAACACGGACCCTGAGAGCAACGGTGGGATCTGGGCTCCAGAAAACCCCACCACTTGGCACGCACTTCGGTCGCCCCTCCTGAGGTGCGGCCAGGAGTGTCCGCTCAGCGAGGTACAGAAACCTGTGCCCGGGGTGGACGAGACCCAGAGCCTGAGCCGCCACCTCCTGACGTCCCGGGCGGGGCGCCCACCTGCTCCACACCACGCGGGGAACCTGGGAAGGAAACACACCCGACACGTGCCCTGGTCCACGGGACAGGTGGCCTTCCTCTCTGGACATGACAAAGCCGGGCGGAGGTAGAGAGAATCGGCCATGAGCTGCCCTGGGGCTGGGGCACATGGGAGACACAGCAGTGACCCCACGGGACAAAGTCCTAGGAGGGGAGGCAGGCCCATGTTACACACAGGGCAGGATCCCGAGGCTGGAGAGGAGGAGAGGAGGACACGGCTCAGCCCAGAGGGGACTGTGGGCAGAGAAGCATTCCGTCCAGAGAGGCGGGCTTAGGGCGCTCGAAGCCCCGAGGCCAGGGCCCGCTGGCGGCAGGTACAGGACACCAGGAGCAGGTGAAGGGCGGTGGGAGGGAAGAAGGGGCAAAAATTGTGCAGTTACACCCAAACCCGGTGCCTCACAGCCATGGCGGGGAGGCCTGCTTTCCCTGAACAGGATGGGAAGCGGAGGGCCAATTCGACCATATTTCAAGGGACCCCGTGGGCAGAGAGCTCGCAGAGGAGGGCCACCGTCCTACATTCGAGGCATGCATACAAACAGCCAAATGGGTAGGTGCCCTGATGGCTGGGCGCCAGCCCCAGCCAGCAAGCACACCGCAAGTAGTTCTCTAAGGAAAACCCTTCTCGGCCACATCCTACATCTTGGGCAGCTGTCACGATGTGTGTCTGGTTTTTCCCAAGGATAAGAGACAAACGCCGCCAGGCAGGGGCAGTCACCTGGCCCTGTGGACAAACCACAGAGACTCGGCGCTTCTGTGTGAACAGGAAGCCCCAGCGCCTGCCCACCTGGCACTCGGGCAGCTCCAGCCCCGCTCCCTTCCCTGCTCCTGGGCCTTGTCAGTGGAACCAACACGGACCCTGAGAGCAACGGTGGGATCTGGGCTCCAGAAAACCCCACCACTTGGCACGCACTTCGGTCGCCCCTCCTGAGGTGCGGCCAGGAGTGTCCGCTCAGCGAGTACAGAAACCTGTGCCCGGGGTGGACGAGACCCAGAGCCTGAGCCGCCACCTCCTGACGTCCCGGGCGGGGCGCCCACCTGCTCCACACCACGCGGGGAACCTGGGAAGGAAACACACCCGACACGTGCCCTGGTCCACGGGACAGGTGGCCTTCCTCTCTGGACATGACAAAGCCGGGCGGAGGTAGAGAGAATCGGCCATGAGCTGCCCTGGGGCTGGGGCACATGGGAGACACAGCAGTGACCCCACGGGACAAAGTCCTAGGAGGGGAGGCAGGCCCATGTTACACACAGGGCAGGATCCCGAGGCTGGAGAGGAGGAGAGGAGGACACGGCTCAGCCCAGAGGGGACTGTGGGCAGAGAAGCATTCCGTCCAGAGAGGCGGGCTTAGGGCGCTCGAAGCCCCGAGGCCAGGGCCCGCTGGCGGCAGGTACAGGACACCAGGAGCAGGTGAAGGGCGGTGGGAGGGAAGAAGGGGCAAAAATTGTGCAGTTACACCCAAACCCGGTGCCTCACAGCCATGGCGGGGAGGCCTGCTTTCCCTGAACAGGATGGGAAGCGGAGGGCCAATTCGACCATATTTCAAAAGGAAATCTGTACCCCCGGCTGCTCCAAGGAGGCCAGATTGTGGCCAACACGACTCAGATGCCTCAGAGCTGCTCAGAAACCTAAGAGGGGAAGGTGGAGTGCAAAGCTAGCCCCACCGGAACGAGGGCTGGGGGCAGGGGTGGCAGGACCAAGTTCAGTGGTCCAGGGACGACTCTGGTGGGTAACTCAAGTCTGGATACATCCAATCCAAGGACAGCCCAGAGTCAGGGCAGGGAGTCACGTCATAGGCAGCAGACAAGGGACTGGCATCCCAGGAGGCTGTGGAAGGGCTCCAGAGCAGACTGTCTGCCGAGGGTGCGTGCCTAGTCCGGCTGGGCCCTGAGTCTCGCTGCTCAGCACCCCCAGACCTGCGCTGGGGCAGATAAACACCGGAAGCTGCATGTCTGTTCAAAAGTAAATAGACCCGGAACAGAGTCTAGACCCAGTGAGAGTGGCCTGTGCCCCCAATTCTGATGTCCCTGTGATGGGTACAGGGCTGAGATGGCGCCCTGGGAGCAGAATAGGGAGCTCCGCAGCTCCCGTCTTGAGCTCCAAACAGCCGGCAGCCGCCCAGGCCCACAGAGGGGCTCCCCACGGCAGCCTGCCCACGCCTGCCCAGTGACACACGGGGACAGCGCCAGGTTTCACTTCCTGAGCGCAGCAGCTGAGCTCATGCACAAGGAATGTGGGTGCGAGGGGGCGGGGCAGGAGGGGAGCTGGGGTGCCGGCCAGGCCACCTGGGCAGGGCGCTGCCTGGTCACACAGGTGCCACTGATGCGCCTGCCTGAGGCGGGCGCAGAGGCATAAAGGCTGTGGGGCTGGTGTCGCAGGGAAGCCTTCCCGCCCTGGCTGGAGTGCGGGCGTCCAGCGCCCTCCAGCTCACTGAGCTCTCAGAACTGTGACCACCAGAGACAGGCCGGGCCCAAAATCACCTTGTAGGAGGGACCCTGGGGGCTTGGGAAGGGCCCCTCTGGTGGGGCATCCTCTCTGGGGGGACTTCTCTGTGGGAGGGGGCCTGATGGTGGGGTCCTCTCAGAGCCTAAGTCCATGGCTGTCCTAGGGCTCAGGCAGAGGTATCTGGACCCAGGGGGCCAGGCTGCACCCGGGCCCGTGACAGGTCCAAACTCACCCTCAGAGATGACCTGCAATAGGGCCCTGGGACCCCCACAGCAAGTGAGCACTCCCCTACCCAGAGTTCTGCGCAGCCCCACCACGCACTGCGAGGCCTGCCGAGGGGAAACTGGAAGCCAACAGAGGTCAGGTGAGCAGGCCAGGGAGGCCTCAGGGCTCCACTACGTGTCAGCTGCCCCGCAAAGCTTCTGTAGACGTGATGAAACAACAGTGTCTTTCCACGGGTCTGTGTGGAGGGACGGAGCGAGTGGAGACGCAGCATGTGCTGGGGCCAGAGAAGGCAGGTGTTTCCTCACTGACGCCCAAGGGCGTGTGCAACTGAAGGCCGTGCCAGGCGAGCAGCCTCCCCGCGCACACCTCTCTGCACCACGAGGCCACCCGCACACCTGTCGTGGAACTCGGGGGGGCCCAGGAGACGCCCTGAATCGAGACCACATCCCCGCAGCCAGGACAGAGACCCGGCAACAAGGGCAACCGCCAGCAGTTCACGCAAACTCACGCCTGTGCCGTGCAAGTGAAGCTTGAGCCCTTCAAACGTGGGGGGCCGTGACTCAGGTGACTGTGTGTCTGCCCCTCGCAGGGGTCCTGGGACGGGCATGGCGCTCAGCAGCAGCGCCTTCTTTCACATCCTCCCGGGCTGGCTCCGTATTGACGAGGTGCCAGCGGGGAGCGGGGAGCGGGGCTGCCGTGCGGGCTCCCCGCCACCCCCGCCGCACTCACGCCCCAGGAGGGCCAGGGAGAGGAGCGGTCTCTGCCAGAGACCCCGCAAGCCCGGCCGTGGCTCACGGTGGCCCTCCTGCTGTCTCTGCCGCCCGGCAGTCCCAGGAACTCGGGCCTCAGCCCGCCTCCACGGCAGGGTCCGCCCCGCCTCCGCTGACCCTGGACCCCCAGCCCCGCCTTCCACAGGAGCCCATGGCAGGACCCCGGCGGCCTTCCTGCCTGGCTTGCTCCAACCCAGCGCCTGCACGGTGGCGCCTGTTTTGACTGACGTGGGTCACGGGTCCGCCTGGCCCGCGAGGACAAAGGGCAGCAGGACGCCCCCGTCTCCACCGTGGGGTCACGAGGAGAGAGGGACCGCGCTCTGGCCGCGTCTGCCTCCACGGTCCACTGTTCAGCAGCTTGGGAAGCCTGTTTGTCCCTCAGCTCTGGCTCCCGGCGACAACCCCCTCCAGCACTTTCCTGGCAGGACTGCTGCAAGCAATGAGCAGCTTCTCCGTGGACGGGGGAAGTGACGTGCCTCCTGTTCCCCCAAGCCCTCGAGCCATTAAGGAAGGCACCTGCGTCCTGTGCCACGTGCGCGCGTGTGTGTGTGCGTGTCATGGTCGAGCCAGGCCGCGTCCTCCCTGCACACGCAACCTCTGGAAGGACAAACTCAGGGGCTGAGACCACACTGGACTCTGCCTGCCCCCTGGGGAGGGGTGGTCTTACACCCTCACCACCCCGGGCCCTCACTGGACACTGCTGGTGGTTGGCACCGCTGTCCATTACACAGAAGGACAGAAAGGCTCAGGGAGGCTAAGAGCCCGTCTTTCAGGTGCTGGTGGAGCTGGCCCCAGCTTCAGTCGCAGGCTGGCTGCCCAGCCCAGCGTGTCCTGGTCTCATACAGGCCTCAGGGCTCTCGAGACAGGTCACCCAGACAGGCAGGACAGGATCGGAGCCACCTGGCAACGCTGCCCGCCCTGGGCTCCCTCAGCAGCCATGTTCCAGCAACGCAAGGGCACGGGCTGATGCCAGGACACCTGGGGTCTGCCTCCTCCACTCTCCCTGATACATGGGCTCCAGCGTCTGAGAGGGAACTCCCGACCACCTGCCTGCGCATCCCACCTCCGGCAGGAGCAACGGGCGCCAGCTCGGCGGCCAACCCACATCCAATGGGGTGCCACATCCACGCACTTCCGGGGGAAGGTGGCGGCCATCCTCCAAAGGAGGCTGTCCTTGCCTGCTGCACCCGCCCCTCCCTCGAGGAGCACCGACGACCTGAGCAGAGGGTCCGGCTCACACTAAAGGAGGGGTGGGGTAAGAAGAACACAAAGGACCCCCGTCCTGAGCCAGAAAGTCTGGTTTCCTGGGGCAGCGGGGCATGACTCTTGCCTCGGTTCCCCTATATTAACTGGGATGTCTATCCTGGGGACTTTTTTTAAGTTATTATTTATTTGTTACTCTGGGTCTCAGTTGTGGCATGTGAAATCTAGTTCCATGATCAGGGCTCGAACCCAGGCCCCCTGCATTGGGAACACAGAGTCTTAACCACTGGACCACCAGGAAAGTCCCCTGGGGACCTTTCTTATAGGAAGGAAACCAACTGGAGAAGTTCTGTGATGCTGGGAGGGCTTCCTGGAGGAGGTGGGTCTCGAGTTGGATCTCTCTCGGTTACAGCCTGAGAGAAGACGACAATGAGTTTGCACTTGAGAAAGTGAACGGCAGCTTCCAGAATGAAATGGCCTGTGATGTCACGATGGGAACATGAAAGCGGGTGGTGGCGCAGGAAAGGCCGCAGGGGAACCAGAATGGACCAGGCAGCGTTCCACAACAGCCAAGTTCACTGGAACAGCACTGGGCTCCCCTCCCCCACATCCCCCATGCGCCACGAGCCCCCTACAGACCACAAGAGCCCCCCGCCCAGGCATGCACATTCTCAGCCAAACGACCTCCAGCAGGACAAGGGCCCACCAGCGCACAGAGAGGCCAAGCTCGTCACGGCCTCCCAAGGAGGGTGCACGAAAGGGCGCTTGTGACAGGACCCGGCCTCGGGAGCCAAGGCACCTCGGCTGTCCAGGAGAGTCCCTCCCAAGGAGGGCTGCGCCTACACATGGCCGAGGTGGCCCTTGTGCGCCAGGACACCTGGGGTCTGCCTCCTCCACTCTCCCTGATACATGGGCTCCAGCGTCTGAGGGGGAACTCCCGACCACCTGCCTCGCATCCCACCTCCGGCAGGAGCAACGGGCGCCAGCTCGGCGGCCAACCCACATCCAATGGGGTGCCACATCCACGCACTTCCGGGGGAAGGTGGCGGCCATCCTCCAAAGGAGGCTGTCCTTGCCTGCTGCACCCGCCCCTCCCTCGAGGAGCACCGACGACCTGAGCAGAGGGTCCGGCTCACACTAAAGGAGGGGTGGGGTAAGAAGAACACAAAGGACCCCCGTCCTGAGCCAGAAAGTCTGGTTTCCTGGGGCAGCGGGGCATGACTCTTGCCTCGGTTCCCCTATATTAACTGGGATGTCTATCCTGGGGACTTTTTTTAAGTTATTATTTATTTGTTACTCTGGGTCTCAGTTGTGGCATGTGAAATCTAGTTCCATGATCAGGGCTCGAACCCAGGCCCCCTGCATTGGGAACACAGAGTCTTAACCACTGGACCACCAGGAAAGTCCCCTGGGGACCTTTCTTATAGGAAGGAAACCAACTGGAGAAGTTCTGTGATGCTGGGAGGGCTTCCTGGAGGAGGTGGGTCTCGAGTTGGATCTCTCTCGGTTACAGCCTGAGAGAAGACGACAATGAGTTTGCACTTGAGAAAGTGAACGGCAGCTTCCAGAATGAAATGGCCTGTGATGTCACGATGGGAACATGAAAGCGGGCGGTGGCGCAGGAAAGGCCGCAGGGGAACCAGAATGGACCAGGCAGCGTTCCACAACAGCCAAGTTCACTGGAACAGCACTGGGCTCCCCTCCCCCACATCCCCCATGCGCCACGAGCCCCCTACAGACCACAAGAGCCCCCCGCCCAGGCATGCACATTCTCAGCCAAACGACCTCCAGCAGGACAAGGGCCCACCAGCGCACAGAGAGGCCAAGCTCGTCACGGCCTCCCAAGGAGGGTGCACGAAAGGGCGCTTGTGACAGGACCCGGCCTCGGGAGCCAAGGCACCTCGGCTGTCCAGGAGAGTCCCCGTCCCCAAGCGAGGGCTGCGCACTGAGCGCACACCTGGCCTGGAGGTGGCCCTTGTGCGCCAGGGGGACTCCAGCTGGCCCGGCAGTCTGGCCAAGGGTCACCTGGGGGCGTGAGGGGCAGAGACGCTGCCCAGTCGCAAAACAGCAGTTCTCACCCTCTGCCAGCTTTTGGGGAAGTCTCCAGCATGAGAATCAAGTGACAGCTTGTGTCTTTGGCACGGAGCCCTGAGTGACACCAGGAAGCACCGCGGCCTTGCATGAGGAGGGACCGAGGGGCAAGTACCCGTTCCCGTCACCCCGTGGGCCCGGAGCCTCAGGCTGGGAGAGACCAAGAAAAGACCAAATTCGGGCCAACTCTCCCGGTCCGAGCGCCAGGGTGGGGGAGTGGCCCGGCCACACCAGGTGAGGAGGGCGTGACCAAGCTCCCAGGGCCCTCAAGCGCCCCACTCTCTTCAGGGACCAAGCACCATTAACTCATTTCTGGGGCCATGGACACCCACCTCCTACCCCAGCTCGCTCTCTGGACCTACATCCTCAGGGGCCCCAGCCTGACTGGCGCCCCCTGGAACGGGTCCCTGGGCAGGAACCCTAGTGGGCTCAGGCTGGAGAGGGGCCCAGGGCACTGGCCAGGGACTGTCCCACCGGGAGAGATGTCCCCCCCACAGGAAGTGGACAAGTCCCATTAGACCAGGAGCCACAGAGAAGGGTCCAAACACAGGCCCCACCAGCCGAGCCACTTCCTTGCTCTCCAGGGGCACTACTGGCCAGGCCGACTTCAGTGGGGCAGGGCCCCGCAGGCCGCCAGCATCCGCCAGCGTCCAGGCCTCAGCCGCCCGGCCTCCGGGCACACGCCTTCCAACTCCTTCTGTCGCGGGTCAAGTGCTAGGCTGGAGCCCAGGCTCCCCCAGTCACTTACACAGCGACGCCAGCATGCTCCTGGGAAAGTCCTCAAGGTGTCCATGACTGACGAGGAACTCCTAGACGACCCCCACGTACCAGCCTGCTGCACCTTGGAGTGGGGTCCCACAGCTTCTGGGACTGAACTCGTCCCCTAAAAATTCACGTGTTAGGGACTTCCCTGGTGGTCCAGTGGCCAAGACTCCATACTCCCCATGCGGGGCACCCAGGTCCAGTCCCTGGTCAGGGAACTAGGCCCCAGAGGCCACAACTAAGACCCAGAACAGGCAAATAAATATATTTTAAAAATCACGTGGTGTGCCTAACCCTAGCCTCTCACTGTAAAGACTCCCTGCAAATACAGTCACCAGAGACAGTGAAGGTAAAAACGAGGTCATGGGGATGGACCCCACTGCACAGAACTGGTCCTTCTAAAAAAGGTCAGGACACAGACGCAGAGAGACAACTGTGTGAGGACACAGCAGAAATCAGCCTCTAGGGGCCCAGGAGGGAGGCCACGGTGGGAGGCACACAGCACTAGAGAGATCCAGCACTGTTTTTGGGACCAAGCTGCCCCGGAGCGCCGGGGGGGCCCGGCCACACCAGGTGAGGAGGGCGTGACCAAGCTCCCAGGGCCCTCAAGCGCCCCACTCTCTTCAGGGACCAAGCACCATTAACTCATTTCTGGGGCCATGGACACCCACCTCCTACCCCAGCTCGCTCTCTGGACCTACATCCTCAGGGGCCCCAGCCTGACTGGCGCCCCCTGGAACGGGTCCCTGGGCAGGAACCCTAGTGGGCTCAGGCTGGAGAGGGGCCCAGGGCACTGGCCAGGGACTGTCCCACCGGGAGAGATGTCCCCCCCACAGGAAGTGGACAAGTTCCATTAGACCAGGAGCCACAGAGAAGGGTCCAAACACAGGCCCCACCAGCCGAGCCACTTCCTTGCTCTCCAGGGGCACTACTGGCCAGGCCGACTTCAGTGGGGCAGGGCCCCGCAGGCCGCCAGCATCCGCCAGCATCCAGGCCTCAGCCGCCCGGCCTCCGGGCACACGCCTTCCAACTCCTTCTGTCGCGGGTCAAGTGCTAGGCTGGAGCCCAGGCTCCCCCAGTCACTTACACAGCGACGCCAGCATGCTCCTGGGAAAGTCCTCAAGGTGTCCATGACTGACGAGGAACTCCTAGACGACCCCCACGTACCAGCCTGCTGCACCTTGGAGTGGGGTCCCACAGCTTCTGGGACTGAACTCGTCCCCTAAAAATTCACGTGTTAGGGACTTCCCTGGTGGTCCAGTGGCCAAGACTCCATACTCCCCATGCGGGGCACCCAGGTCCAGTCCCTGGTCAGGGAACTAGGCCCCAGAGGCCACAACTAAGACCCAGAACAGGCAAATAAATATATTTTAAAAATCACGTGGTGTGCCTAACCCTAGCCTCTCACTGTAAAGACTCCCTGCAAATACAGTCACCAGAGACAGTGAAGGTAAAAACGAGGTCATGGGGATGGACCCCACTGCACAGAACTGGTCCTTCTAAAAAAGGTCAGGACACAGACGCAGAGAGACAACTGTGTGAGGACACAGCAGAAATCAGCCTCTAGGGGCCCAGGAGGGAGGCCACGGTGGGAGCCACCCTGCACACACCTGGATCCCGGCCTCTGATGAGACACACCTGTCTGAGATCCAAGCACGTGCTGCTTTGTTTGGCGGCCCGAGCAGACGCGATGGCTGGACCAAGCCCCACCTGCCCTGTGAAGGCCAGCCATCAGCGCTCTTATCATCTGGTTATTGCCTGACCGGTTAGAACATTCCAGGGTGGCTCCACTGTCCTCGTCTCTGGGAAGGCTCTGACCTGAGTTCCACAGGGCTGGGCTCCCTGCTGGATGAGGAACCTCAAAGCCAGCCAAGACAGCCCCAGAACGCTCTAGAGCTATCCTCCTCCCACCTCCTGCCAGCCTTCAGTGGGTGGGATGAGCCAGCCCAGGCGGCTGTCATGCTGGTGGGAACCAGGCCCCTCGTGCCTGGGAAACCAGACAGCAACACAGAGGCCTCGCCTGGGCCTCCCTGCCCTCAGCACAGACTTCCTGCTCCTCCAAGAACTTTCCATCCTGAAGCCGAATGCTCTCCCTGTGGCCGGAAGTGTTCTCTGCTCCCGGCTAATCGTGAATGCGAAAATGGTGTCACAGAAGCTAAAAATCCTCACCCGAAGACTGCAGGACTCCCAAATGGAACAAATGGAAGACCAGGTTGGAAGCCACAGGGCAGGCCTGGCTCCAGCTCCAGCTCAGCCAGGCACCTGGGACTGGCTGGGACATGCCAATTCACGTATCAGCGGCTCCGCTGCCTGCTGGGACACCCAGGGCCCCTCGTGAAGCAGGGTAGAGATAAACGAGGCCTCACACGCCACTCCCAGCATGGTGCCTGGATGGAGCAAGCCACTGAAGGCTCTTCATGACCATTCAGGATTACCAGCCAACTGCAAAGCCCAGGGAGTTCCCTGAGGGCAGAGCCGGAATGAGAGAGCGTGTGAGATAGTCCAGACCAGCACCTGACCTCACAGCTTCCTCCTGCCTGGTGGGCCCTGTGCAAGAAGCCTGAGGTCAGGCCTCCTGCCTGAACCAGACTGCAGGCCCTAGCTGCAAGGCCCAGGAGGGAGGCCACGGTGGGAGCCACCCTGCACACACCTGGATCCCAGCCTCTGATGAGACACACCTGTCTGAGATCCAAGCACGTGCTGCTTTGTTTGGCGGCCCGAGCAGACGCGATGGCTGGACCAAGCCCCACCTGCCCTGTGAAGGCCAGCCATCAGCGCTCTTATCATCTGGTTATTGCCTGACCGGTTAGAACATTCCAGGGTGGCTCCACTGTCCTCGTCTCTGGGAAGGCTCTGACCTGAGTTCCACAGGGCTGGGCTCCCTGCTGGATGAGGAACCTTAAAGCCAGCCAAGACAGCCCCAGAACGCTCTAGAGCTATCCTCCTCCCACCTCCTGCCAGCCTCCAGTGGGTGGGATGAGCCAGCCCAGGCGGCTGTCATGCTGGTGGGAACCAGGCCCCTCGTGCCTGGGAAACCAGACAGCAACACAGAGGCCTCGCCTGGGCCTCCCTGCCCTCAGCACAGACTTCCTGCTCCTCCAAGAACTTTCCATCCTGAAGCCGAATGCTCTCCCTGTGGCCGGAAGTGTTCTCTGCTCCCGGCTAATCGTGAATGCGAAAATGGTGTCACAGAAGCTAAAAATCCTCACCCGAAGACTGCAGGACTCCCAAATGGAACAAATGGAAGACCAGGTTGGAAGCCACAGGGCAGGCCTGGCTCCAGCTCCAGCTCAGCCAGGCATCTGGGACTGGCTGGGACATGCCAATTCACGTATCAGCGGCTCCGCTGCCTGCTGGGACACCCAGGGCCCCTCGTGAAGCAGGGTAGAGATAAACGAGGCCTCACACGCCACTCCCAGCATGGTGCCTGGATGGAGCAAGCCACTGAAGGCTCTTCATGACCATTCAGGATTACCAGCCAACTGCAAAGCCCAGGGAGTTCCCTGAGGGCAGAGCCGGAATGAGAGAGCGTGTGAGATAGTCCAGACCAGCACCTGACCTCACAGCTTCCTCCTGCCTGGTGGGCCCTGTGCAAGAAGCCTGAGGTCAGGCCTCCTGCCTGAACCAGACTGCAGGCCCTAGCTGCAAGGCCCTGGATGCCCCAGGGCATGACTGGCCATGGCCTGAGCTCCACTGGACACTGATGCAAGCGACGTGACTTCCATGGGAGGTGCGGGAGAGAACACATGGAGGTGTGGACAACAGATGGCTGCGGCCAGGCTGTCAGCAATGGCAGAGGGGCTCGACTGCCCCAGAGTGGGCTCAGAGGGGCAGCGGGTGTGGAGAGACCCCTGGTCCCTCCACCTGGGCCACATCAGCAACATTGCAACTTCCCTTCTTTGAACAACCTGGCTGAAAGGAGCGAGGCCACTCTGGCTCAGCAGGTCAGCTCTGCCCACGCGCGGCAACTGGAGACACGAACGCCCTGCTGGACGACGTCGAGCTCCCTCTGCCCCACCAAGCTCCCACCCCCATCCTGATGTCAACACGTCGGTTTCTTTCACAGCCCAGACACCTGTGAAACCCCAAGTTTCACAACCTATTACGTGCGTGACATCACCGCACAGGTCGGCCCGGTGGCTGTCTCTGGCCGGGCTGAGTAGGGAAGTTATGTTCGCACACCACTCAGTGAGTAAGAAGGAACAGGGATCCTGGCTGCTGAGGGGGGATGTTCTTTAGTCAAGGAGCAAAATGTCAGCAATGGTGGCAGAGTAAGGGTCTGAGGGCTTGGAAGGAAACGTTCCCCTATCACCAATGCCTGGACAGCCAGAGGTGGGGCCTGGGGCACACCCTGACCCCAAAGACAGTGAGCTCATCCAAAGCTCCTTAGAGTCAGACTCTAAATCTGAAGGGGTTTTAGGAAAATCCTGCCAATTTATTTCATGTTTATTTGACACACGACTTTTAAAACATCTGTCCAAATAACTCTGAAAGAACTGTTTCCATAACCAGAAAGCCAAAATCCCAAGAAGATAAAAAAGCACCCTGTTTTGACTGGCGGCCCTGGATCCTCCAGCGGTCCACCCGCTCCCAGCGCCTCGCAGCTCAGAGGGCTCCACGGCCCACGGCCTTCAACTCTCACCTCACAGCCCAGGCGTCAGGACTGGCTCCGCCAGACCCCAGCCAGAGCCTGGAGCCGCCAGGGAAGTCCGGAGCGATCCAGGACCGTCTCAGTCACTGTGTGCCTGCAGGCGCGAGGCTGTGCTTGGCCAGAGACAGGGGGAGAGAAGGCAGGGTCCCCCTGGGGTCCCACAGGGGTGGAGGCCCAGACGAGCCTTCCAAGGCAGAGGACGGCTCCTGGGGCAAACGCTGGGAGGAGGCCATAGGCAGCTGGGAGGGCCCACCTGGGCCCCCGCTGCCCCTGGGCAGACAGCAAGGGGTCCTGCCGACACCCACTGGATGCTGACGGGCAGGTGTAGGTTCCCCGCCTTCCCCCAAGGTTTCCAAGCTCCTCTCTGAGCCTCCCAGCATGGTCTGCCTTCAGGCCACCAGCGGTCCTCTTGGGCCCTCAAGACACAGCAAGATCAGGTGTTTCTGGCTACTGCCCTGGCCTGCTTTCAGGCCCTGAGAAAAAGGAACTCTATTTGTGAGGGCACATGAGCCTGCCACTGCCTCTGGACCCTCCAGGGGTCCTGGGCCGCTGCTTGTGGAGCAACAGCTGAGAGACCAGGTCCATGACAGAGACGGTCACAGGGAGGCAAACATGGGAGCCCTGGATCCAGAAACGAGGCTCAGCTGCCCCCAAGCACGGACACACACATGCCAGCCACACTTTCAGGTGGGGGCCCCACAGTCAGGAGCCGCATGGGTCCTTAGTCACCACACCTGGCTGCTTGGGAGCATATCAGGTGGGGACAGGAGGATGTTCTCCAACAGGAGAAGCCTGGGCACCGTGTCCTCCCAGGCTGGCTGCCGGAGCTCCTCGTGTGCACACTCTTGGGGGCCCACACCGTCTGCTTGGGGCCCTTGTGTCATCTCATGGCTGGGCAGCGCCATCAGGGTCAGGCTGAATCAGAGCTGCGGGCAGGGTGCAAGGGGAGGCAGGTGCTGGCACGGTCCACACCCACCTGTAATTACCAAGGCCGCCGGCAGCAGACAGTAGCAGAGAGAGCGCTGGCAGCCCCGGTGGGCGCCTGGTGCAGCGTGGCCCGTGGGCACAGGCCTGCCCTCTAATGAGGACAGCCTCCCCACCCCGAGGCCTCAAGGGAAACCACCCGGGCAGAGGGGCCACATGGGGTGGGCCCCAGTGCAGTGCACATGAGGGCTGAGGAAGGAGGACGGCAGCCAGCCAGCGGCCTGGGGCACCCCACCCCAGACCCCTGCTCAGGTGTGCCTGCCCCCAGAGAGCAGCTCCTGCCTTGGCAGCCATGCAAGGCAGAGAGGGGGCCACTGAGCAACAAGGTCAGCCCCATCTGCCAACTATCCGGCCTCTGCAGGGCTCCCCTGGGCAGGACCCACATCTGTAAACTGGAGGGGAGTGCCAGGTGAGCCTCAGGCTTCCTGCTGGCTTGCCCTCCTGCTCGGGAGCGGGCGGGGCCCTCTGCTCAGTGGCCAGTCTTCTCCTGAAAGGCCCCCAGACCTGGGCAGCCCAGCCAGCACCAACCTGTGCCACAGAGGGAGGGAGGTAGGCAGAAGGACCCGTCAGCCCTCAAGGCGCGTCTAAAACAAGGTGGCAACAAGAAGCACGCTCACTTTCACGGTAGCCCCCCCCCACTGATGCCCGTGGGCCCTGAGCCAGCCCCCAGAGCCTCAGGTGCACGTGGCCTGTCCCGTGAGCCAAACAGCCTCCCCAACGAACAGTCCTTTCTCCAGGCCAGACCAACAAGGATGGCGGTGCAGGCAGTCCCGCTGGCCCCCAAGGCACTCTGCAGAGCCCGCAGGCCCCAAGCGACTCCCTTCTGGCCATCAGCAAACACCTGCAAGGTCCAGCAGCAAGGGTCCTGTACTGAGGGGCCCACCACCTCAGGAGCGGGACCTGAGCGCAAACAGCAGTGAAGCCAGTTGCCCAGAACCAGCGCGACAGAGACACCATCCTTCACCGCCCTGGCTTCTCCACGGCAGACGGGGGACGCGGTGCTGCTGCCCCGTCTGAGGTGGGAAGAGAGGGCAGCAGGCGGCACGGAAGAGCAGCTGGAGTCCACTCAGGGACGGTAGGCCCCACGTCTTACTGGGAGGCCCACACGGTCCCACACCCACCTGTAATTAACCAAAGGCCGCCGGCAGCAGACAGTAGCAGAGAGAGCGCTGGCAGCCCCGGTGGGCGCCTGGTGCAGCGTGGCCCGTGGGCACAGGCCTGCCCTCTAATGAGGACAGCCTCCCCACCCCGAGGCCTCAAGGGAAACCACCCGGGCAGAGGGGCCACATGGGGTGGGCCCCAGTGCAGTGCACATGAGGGCTGAGGAAGGAGGACGGCAGCCAGCCAGCGGCCTGGGGCACCCCACCCCAGACCCCTGCTCAGGTGTGCCTGCCCCCAGAGAGCAGCTCCTGCCTTGGCAGCCATGCAAGGCAGAGAGGGGGCCACTGAGCAACAAGGTCAGCCCCATCTGCCAACTATCCGGCCTCTGCAGGGCTCCCCTGGGCAGGACCCACATCTGTAAACTGGAGGGGAGTGCCAGGTGAGCCTCAGGCTTCCTGCTGGCTTGCCCTCCTGCTCGGGAGCGGGCGGGGCCCTCTGCTCAGTGGCCAGTCTTCTCCTGAAAGGCCCCCAGACCTGGGCAGCCCAGCCAGCACCAACCTGTGCCACAGAGGGAGGGAGGTAGGCAGAAGGACCCGTCAGCCCTCAAGGCGCGTCTAAAACAAGGTGGCAACAAGAAGCACGCTCACTTTCACGGTAGCCCCCCCCCACTGATGCCCGTGGGCCCTGAGCCAGCCCCCAGAGCCTCAGGTGCACGTGGCCTGTCCCGTGAGCCAAACAGCCTCCCCAACGAACAGTCCTTTCTCCAGGCCAGACCAACAAGGATGGCGGTGCAGGCAGTCCCGCTGGCCCCCAAGGCACTCTGCAGAGCCCGCAGGCCCCAAGCGACTCCCTTCTGGCCATCAGCAAACACCTGCAAGGTCCAGCAGCAAGGGTCCTGTACTGAGGGGCCCACCACCTCAGGAGCGGGACCTGAGCGCAAACAGCAGTGAAGCCAGTTGCCCAGAACCAGCGCGACAGAGACACCATCCTTCACCGCCCTGGCTTCTCCACGGCAGACGGGGGACGCGGTGCTGCTGCCCCATCTGAGGTGGGAAGAGAGGGCAGCAGGCGGCACGGAAGAGCAGCTGGAGTCCACTCAGGGACGGTAGGCCCCACGTCTTACTGGAAGATGTCACCCCCCTAACAGGGGCCCCCTGAGGTGCCTCTACAGCAAAGCACATGCATGCACACATGTGCACAACGCACACACGCTCACCTGGATGCAGAATACTTGTGAAGACACAAACAGATGCACGCACATATCTGAACTCACACCCTTCTGCACATTCAACACATGCACACATGTTCCTGTGCACACAAGCACACGTGGAGCCTCAGGTCTGCTTCCCAGCAGGCGATTCTGTGGCCAAGGAAGTACCGTCAGAGCATCTGCTTCACCTTTCCCAGCGGCGAGCCCGTGGAGCCCTGTCCACGCCGGGCGCCGGCTCCTGATGGCGGCCAAGAGTCTGGTGTGACTGCCGGGCGGCAGAAAGGGTTCTGGGATCAGCAGAGGATTTGGGGCCTCCTACGTCCCCCTGTTCCTGGAAACACCTCGAGGAGGGTTACAGGCAAGGCCGGCCCAGCAGTGGGCTCTCGCCTACACTGGTGGGCTCCCTTCTTCCAGTGCTGACGCTCACGTCCTTGCCCCACTGGTGGGAAACAGGGCCGACTCCAGCTGCAGGAACCTGCTGGCCATGGCCACCTTCACAGGATGGAGGCAGCTCCCCACAACAGCTGTGGAGTGAGGACCACCAGACTGCCTCTGTTGACAGATGCCCAAGGCCCACATCATCCTCAACGGGCAAGCCTGAGGTCTTCCTAGGGACTTTCTTCTCCTTGGGGTATCCCCACCTTCCCAAAGGACAAGATGGACTCTTTGTCCAGAAGGTGCCAGAGCCAGTCCCCTCCAAGGTCACCAGGCTGCCTGGAGCCAGGGTTTCTCATGGGACACAGGGCCCTGAGGAAAACACCAACCTCAGAGTCACTCCCTGAAGCCGGGGACTTGGGTCAGCTGCTCAAGAAAGCCCTCTTGCTCCAGCAAGGGGGGCCACGTGGAGCCCTCTCCCAGGAGAGAGGCAATTTGGGCTTAATTCTGAGCAGCAGACCTCCCCACCCCCAACCTGTAATTCTGTCCTGGTCCCAGGCAGCCACCAAGGGTTGCCCAAGCACTATCCCAAGAGATCCTGCCCAGGCCCTACCCTAGGCAGCCCCCAGAGGGCTTCAGTCCCTGTCCCTCAGCCTAGAGTCCAAGGGCGCGGTCTCACTGGATGTCTAAAAGCCACACCATTTCTCGCCCCTTCATCTTTCATGAAATTCCCTGAGGACATGGCTCCTGTGGGAACCAGGCCACAGGGAGGGAGATTAAATCTTGTGCTACGATTTTTCCAGGGAGGAGAAGCAAAACTGTACATTTTCTTCTTGCATTTCTAATCAGCAAGGCCAAGGACGAGTGTCCCTGCCGTTCCCTTCTCTGCCAATGCAAATACCACTCAGAACTGCAGTTGATACGACACAGGGGCCAAAGCAAACAGCTGAGCTGCAGCTCGGGATGACGCTGACCAAGGCCACATCCCGGCTACCCTCCCACAAGTTGCCAACCCAGGCACAGAGGCAGCAGTGTCCCCTGACAGAGCAGAGGACCAGTCGGATTGGCCCGGGTCCCCACACAGCGGCTGTATCCTGACCATGCCTCTAGTGGGCTGGATTCTGCCTAGCCAGAGCGCCGAAGCCACCCAACCTGCCTTGGCTCTGCTGTGGAACCCGGCTCTCCAGTGACAAACCACAGATTGTAAGAGAGCCCCACCAAAGCCCCAGCGATCAGGCTGCAGAGCACAGGGGAGGATCACCCAGAAGCTCACCTGCCCATGGTCCCCGGAGCCTCAACCAACCAGAAGTGCGTGAGGCGTCCAGCACTAAGAACGCCCACTTTCCAGAATGTCCAAGCCGACAGTGCTTGGTCATAGCCACACCTTCCCGTGGGAACTCAGCCCGCAGACCAGCCTGTTGAACATGGGCCTCAAATCCCCAAACACCCAGATCCTAACAGCTTTCTGCCACCATTCTGCTGACTGATTTCACTCCAGACCTGCAGACAAATCGTCGCTTCCCCCAGAAGCTAGCAGCTCAGCTTGAACAGCATGCCTGACTGCTAGGTTCTAGTTTTATTAACGCCGATCACGGGATTCCCCAGAGGAAAGCCACGCACACACTCCCTCTTAATTCTGGCCATTAAAGTTCCTGTTTCATGATTTTGGTGCAAAAGCAGGGAAAACGGGGGAAAAAAAACACCAAGACTGGCACTTTACTTTCACCCCTTGCAATAATGAGCAAGTAGAAATGGAACTAATGACTAATAATTTAATAAACCGCCCTCCCCTGACAGCATTTACAGAGCAACACCACCAAAAAGCATATGCCACTGACTCTCCGTGATACAAACATGAAACCCCCAGAGGCTGTTCCTTTCACGTGCTGCTTCCTCGTCAATCTTCACTCCTGTTTACCAGCAGCTCCAACATGGCTTCAGAACTGACTTAGTCGACCCTGACCTGGCCTCCGGATTCCTCCAGGTGGCCTAGCTGCAACTTTAAAAACCTTTATTAGCAGCCGTGATTGACCGCAGCCGCGCTGGACTCCAGCTGAAAGCTGAGGGCCCATCAGAGGCCTCCCTCTGCACGCAGAGCGCTTGGCAGGCCGCTGGCTAAGGAGGCACAGCGTAGTTGTTTAACACAATTAGAAACTGTTGCGCTGCCAGAGCGCTGCAATCCCACTCCGCCGCCATGAACCAGCCGCCGCCGCGTAAATACCAACTCCGAGCCCCTCGGTCCCCCGCATGACCTCCTCGCACAGTTTTGAAACAGAGCACGGCTTTGTACGAGGACCGCGTGGACCGCCCGGGGCACGACTCTCCCGCGAGGAAATGCTGCGGGGAACAGCCCTGAGCCTCCGGAGCCTGGCTCTGTGCTGGTGGTGGGGGTGGGGGGTCCAAACCGAGAAAATGGATGCTAAGAAACGGAAACTCGGGTGTCTTGCCAACGTGCACACAGGCGCAAAACCGGCCCGGGCGGGGGCGGCGAGGGTCCAGCGGGCTGCCGGCGCTCAGACACACACCCGCGTTCCGCACCGGGGGCTACGCGCTGACTCCTCACACATCAGAAGCAGAGGCGGGCGCGCCAGCCTCCCACACAATTAGTCTTCTCCCTCCGCGGTTACATAAGATGACGGATTATCTGTCTACCCATCGAACCTGCCCGCGCGCGACCTCCCACCCGGCCACGTCCACCGACGCCCGAGAAGGAGTTGTGGAAAGGGAAAGCCTGTTGAGAAAAAAGTGCCAGAGGCTTGCGTAACCGTGCGCGGCTGGGCCACAACCGGGCGCAGAGCGACCGACAGCCGCGGCCCCGGCCCCTCGTAGACCTCGCAGTCCGCTCCACTCGGGTCCGGGGGTTCCGGCCCCCGGCCACGCTGAAGACGCATGAAAGGGCGCGCGGGGGCAGCGAGGGGCTGTCTGGGCCAGGGGGCCCGGCCAACCTGTGCCAGGCCGGCGCTGGGTCCCCGCGGCAGCACAGAGAAGACCCCCGAGGGCCCAGAGACCGCCCCGGGCGGGCGCGCATGGGGCGGAGCTCACCTTGTAGACATTTTCTGTGAGCCGGTGCATCTCCTCCGAGCGAGACAGCGACATGGTGCTGGTCCGGCTGCACCACTAACCAAAGCAGGGGCGCAAGTAGCGGCGACTGCGGACACGACGAGAAACCGGACGGACGGCGCACGGAGCGGGACCAGGAACGCGGCGCCCCGCCGGCGGCCACTTTTATAACCGATCAGGCCCCGCCCCCTAGAGGCTCCGCCTCCCGCGCGCCCGCCCCCGCCGCACCCGGATCGCCGCCTCCGTCCTCCCGCCCCCGCCCAGCCACTGCTGCTAGGTAACCGACAGGCCCCGCCCCCGCGCCGCCTTTCCCATTGGTGTGTTCCTGAGATTGGGGAAGGGGGCGGGGACGAGGGAGGAGCTTGAGGGCCGGCACCAGGCAGCGATTGGCTCATGGCGCCGTCGATCGCGGGGGAGGAGGCGGAGGCGCGGCCCGGGCTGGGGCCCTGGGAACAGCCTGGGGGGCCCGGGCGACAGCAGGGCTGGGGGCAGGGAGGCGGGGGCGGGGCGGCGCAGGAAGAAGGGAGCATAAGCGGGGTGGGGGCGGGACGCCGGCCCCGAACGCGCGTGGGAGAGGCACTCCGCAAAGTGGCTAGTCGGGGCGGTCGGGTTCGGGGCGCCGCTCCCCCGAACGCTCGGACCCCGCGTCACGATCCGGCGCCCGCGTTGGGCGAGGAAGGGTCCCTGAGCGCTCGGACACTTGCTGGGGAAGGGGGTGGGGGCAAGGGCAGGGAGTTGGTGAAGGATGGTGAAAGGCTGGCGCGCTGTCCCGGGGTCCAGACGCGACCCGGCACTTTCGCAGGTAAGTCCGCTGGGTACCTGCGACCTTTGAGCCAACCCTTCCAGGGAGGGAGGAGCCCCCCCCCCCAAGTGGGTCTGGGGGAGGGAGGACCCTAGAGAGGGGTAGACCCTGGGGGAAGATCCTGAGACGGATGCACCTTGAGGGTGGGGCCCTTGGGGCTGGGATTCTAGAATGGGGAGGGCCCAGGGTTGTGGAAGAGGGTTCCAGGGAGGAGAGGGTGCGGAGGATGGGTGGGGAAAAGGATCTTGTGGGGAAGATCGACGAGGGTCGCCCAGAGAAAGAAAGGACCCTCCTGGTGGTGACAAAAGATGTTCGTTGGGGGGTAGTTTCCTTGGAGAGAGAAAACTCAAGGGAAGAGGAGGGGCAGGGAGGCTTGGGGAGGGGGGGAAATCTGGGCGAGGGGAAACCTTCCTTCCTTGGGTGGATCAAGGGGTCAGAGATGCCTGGATTTTTCAGACAATTCCTGGGACGCTCTGCTGAGGAAGTTGACCAAGTTCGCACAGAGGGCTCCCAGTACAGTTCCCTTGGAGAAATATTTACATAAATTAGAATAACAGAGAGAAATTATTTGCTTCACGTTGTAAAGTACCAGATCTAAGTGTTTCCCTTTAATTAAACCTGACACTTTTCACCAGTATCACCGGCATCCCATCCCTGAACAGCCATCCCTTCAAGAGCAGATGCCTCAGGAGACAAGAACCCGCCAAGTCTTCTGGAGGACTCCAGAAGACAGCAGGGGCCAAGACAGGTTTTCCCACAAGGTCACTGAACCCAAATGGACTTCGCTTTGCTTCACGTGGATCTGAAGAAAGTGGAAAGGAATAACATTCAGGAAGGATTTGCCTTCCGTCCTAACTTCAGGGGCTTCATTCAGAGAGATTCTTCTTGGTTTAATTTTCTTTCAGCTACCAGGCCCAGTTTCTTCATTGTTATTGCTCACAGTGTTTTAAGGTAGATCTCTGTGTAGTACTGTAATTTCTGGGATTCTTTTGGTTGCAAGTAACAGAAAGCCAGCTCAAACTAGCTCCAACAATGAGGGCGTTGTCGGCTCACATGATTGAAGTCAGGCCTGTCTTCCTCCCCCAGTTCCCTTTCCTCCAGGCCAGCTAAAGGCAACTTGCATCCTTCCCACTCAAAGACTGATATCCACTGACCTGTGTGCGCTCACAGGCCACTGAGGAGCTGAGCTGTTGCTAGTCCAAAGGGAGTGGAGTGGCCATGACCAGGTGAATGGTGGGTGGAGGCTGGCCATTGAAAACAGGGTCTCATTGCTCTGAGAGGGGAATGAGCCTGGGGAGAATCCTCCGTGGCCGTCTGCTCCCATCTGTCATGAGACAGTAGAGAAAGGAGAGGGGTTTTCCAGAAAAGCTTCCTTGGCCCCAATCCCAACTTCTAGAAGACCTCAGTTGTTTTCACCCTCCTCCTGCCCAACGGGATGTTCACGTTTGGTAGCAGCTGAGGCAGGCAGCAGCTGATGGCAGAGCCCGGCCTGCCATCAAGGTGGGCTCATCCCCTCACCTCAGGCCTGCACCCTCCAGCTGACAGCTGGGCAGGAGGTGAACAGCTGGGAGGGAAGCCATCAGTCAGAAGAGCGCGCGCACTGAGCACCTGGGGCAAGGGGAAATAAGGACATCCAGTGGAATAGCACTGAAAAACACGGGGCTGATGGCACTTGCAGAGCAGGGCTGGCGAGGGGGTCACACCTGGGCCTAGAGAACCCTGGGGAGAAAGCCTGCCCCTTGCTTGGTGGCTTCCCTGCCACACCCGTCTGCTGGGATGCCCAGCACTGCATGCTCACCCCTTCAGCTGCAAGGAGGTCTGATCCTTGAGTCCAGAGACCACCAATGACCCTGAAGCCTTTGTTACTTAAGTGGGAGCTGTTTCTGACTGCAGCCGTGTCTGGGCGGGGCTGAGCACCGCAGGTGAGGACCTAGCGCCTGAGCAGTGTCCAGGATCAGGGGTGGGCTGGGTGCCGAGAAAGCCCCGGAGCCACTCCTGGAAGTCAGGAGGGCCCGCTTAGGGTCAGGTCTACCTTTCTTCAAGACCAGCAAGCCACTGTCACAACTGAGAGGCTTTGCGCTTCCCACCTGCCCTGCAAGGACTAGCAAGAGGGCCAGCACCAGCCGGGACAGCCCTCAGCACCCCAAGCCCACGGCCCTCGCCCAGACCATGGCATTGTTCTTCCCAGGCCATTTAGGGGAGGGGGAAGCGGCTTTCTAAAAATGAGCAGCTCGTCAGCAGTCACTGAGAAAGCAGATGGGCTGGGATCTGCCCACTGCTGGTTTCCCTGTCACTCCTGACTCTCTGTCCTCACCTCTGTGGGACAAGCAACCAAGGAGGTGTGTAGCCACGGCGACCCGCAAACGCTCCCACCTCTGACCCGGAGGTCCCCTGCCCCGCGCACGGGTGATGGGGCCTCGCGCGCACAGGGTGCCAAGCCAGGGTCAGGGTCAAGACTCTCTCCACATGGTGCTGCTGAGGCTGACCTCGGGCCAGCTGACCCCAGCATGGGTGGCCCCGGAGAGGAAAGCTGGAAACGGGGAGAATCAAAACGCATCTCTTCATCAGCTTATTTTTAGTCGCGTTATGTAAGTGGCTTCATCTCAACGTCACGTAGGGAAGGGGGGGTCTCAGATTTAATTACAGGATGACAGCCTCTGCTTTTCAAGCAAGCTGTTCTCCTGGCAAGGCAGGCACAAGGATTTGTGACTTTTTGCTAAACAGAAGGAGCCCTTTCTGAGGTGACCGCAAAACTTTAAGGGTTTTTACCACCATCTCTTTCTCTGACCAGCCCAACCGGGTTTCTGCTGAGCTTGGCCTAAGGGGGTGGCAATGTGTCTCAGATCACAGGGAAATTTCGTGCCCGTCAAGCTGAGGAGCTGTTTCTCCACCACCCCCTCCTGGCAGCCTCCCCGTCTCTCCAAGAGAAGGATCCACCCAATCAGAACTCCTCTTCCTTTTCTCCTTCCTGGATTAGAGCACTTGCAATCAGCAACCAGAAAGTTCCGGAGCAGGAGAGAGTGGAGGCTTGGACCCTGTCGCATCCTCCCCGTCCCCTCTGGCCAGCACTGCCTCCTCCCTCCCTCCCCGCCAGTGTTCCGGGTGGCTGGCCCCGGGCAGGGTCACAGCGCAGAACTGTCCAAATTGTATCCGGGGTGCTACCTTTCTTCAAGCCAGCACCTGCACGAGGGACCTGCCCTGCAAGGACTAGCAAGAGGGCCAGCACCAGCCGGGACAGCCCTCAGCACCCCAAGCCCACGGCCCTCGCCCAGACCATGGCATTGTTCTTCCCAGGCCATTTAGGGGAGGGGGAAGCGGCTTTCTAAAAATGAGCAGCTCGTCAGCAGTCACTGAGAAAGCAGATGGGCTGGGATCTGCCCACTGCTGGTTTCCCTGTCACTCCTGACTCTCTGTCCTCACCTCTGTGGGACAAGCAACCAAGGAGGTGTGTAGCCACGGCGACCCGCAAACGCTCCCACCTCTGACCCGGAGGTCCCCTGCCCCGCGCACGGGTGATGGGGCCTCGCGCGCACAGGGTGCCAAGCCAGGGTCAGGGTCAAGACTCTCCACATGGTGCTGCTGAGGCTGACCTCGGGCCAGCTGACCCCAGCATGGGTGGCCCCGGAGAGGAAAGCTGGAAACGGGGAGAATCAAAACGCATCTCTTCATCAGCTTATTTTTAGTCGCGTTATGTAAGTGGCTTCATCTCAACGTCACGTAGGGAAGGGGGGGTCTCAGATTTAATTACAGGATGACAGCCTCTGCTTTTCAAGCAAGCTGTTCTCCTGGCAAGGCAGGCACAAGGATTTGTGACTTTTTGCTAAACAGAAGGAGCCCTTTCTGAGGTGACCGCAAAACTTTAAGGGTTTTTACCACCATCTCTTTCTCTGACCAGCCCAACCGGGTTTCTGCTGAGCTTGGCCTAAGGGGGTGGCAATGTGTCTCAGATCACAGGGAAATTTCGTGCCCGTCAAGCTGAGGAGCTGTTTCTCCACCACCCCCTCCTGGCAGCCTCCCCGTCTCTCCAAGAGAAGGATCCACCCAATCAGAACTCCTCTTCCTTTTCTCCTTCCTGGATTAGAGCACTTGCAATCAGCAACCAGAAAGTTCCGGAGCAGGAGAGAGTGGAGGCTTGGACCCTGTCGCATCCTCCCCGTCCCCTCTGGCCAGCACTGCCACCTCCCTCCCTCCCCGCCAGTGTTCCGGGTGGCTGGCCCCGGGCAGGGTCACAGCGCAGAACTGTCCAAATTGTATCCAGAGGACTGTTTTTTTGGTCCTCAGCCCACATTCTTCACACTGTCAGCGTTGTCGGCAAGAAGGCGTGGGGTGCCTGGAGCCGGAAGCTCCGGGGCGGCGACGGGGCGGGGGGAGGCCTGTGTCCCGCCAGCAGGAAGTTCACCCCAGCAGCCTCCAGTGCGCTGTGGCCTTGTCCAGCGTGAGGCAGGGCCGCGTCGCCTGCCACGGAGCGAAGCCTGGCGTCCACCTGGGACGGCCACTGTGGGTGTGGGCGGAGACTCGGGGAGCCGGTACCCGGGGCTGGGCCAGCAGCCGCATGACGGCCACGGGGGCCTGGGCAGGTAGGTTCTGGACCAGCCTGCACGGGGTATCGGAAGAGCCGAGGTGTGGACGGCAGGCAGAGCACCATGAACCATGCTTGGCACGTGGCAAGCCATCGGGGTCGTCATCAGCGGTCAGATGGGACCTTCCAGAAAGCACCCAGGGCCCGTGGGAAAGCTGCCCTGTCCAGTGGGTGCTCCAGGAGACTCCCAGCCTCGGCGTGGGCTGCGAGGCGACTCCAGAGAGCACTCCTCGGCCAGGCGAGCCAGGCCACGGCTGCAGGGGGGGCCACGCGACCGCACCTGGCCTCGACGTGCTGAGAAAGGCACGCCCCATCCCCAAACCCATCACCCCAGGGTTATCATGAGAAACGTCACCAACCTCAGCAGGACAGCCTGCAGACCCCTGCCAAGTACGTCACCCAAACCAGGGACGTCGGAGACCCTCACAGCCCAGGGGGGCCTGAGAAGACGTGATGACTACATGTCGCCCGGGGTCCGAGCCGGGTCCTAGAGCAGCAAAACAACACGAGGTGGCAGCTAGGGGACCTTAATAAAGTCCAGACTCTAGTTAACCACAGCGAGTCCACATTGGTCTGTTAACGTTAGCAAACGCATCATAGCAACGTGAGATTTTGACGACGGGGGAGCCCTAGGTGTGGGCTCTCTGCGGGACCTGTGTCAATCGTAACAGCCCTAAGGCGTCATTTTCTGGCGGCGGTGGGGGAAGGGGGAGCACCCGCATGGCCTTGGCCCAGGCCTCCATTTGTCCTGCGGGTCTGAGGGAGGGGACCTGCACCTCATCCCGGAGTCGGGCGTCTGTGGGTTCGGTGGGCAGAGCAGCGGCCCTGTCCCCACAGAGTGCCCTGGGCCCGCTCTGCCATTCGCCACATGGGGCTCCCAGGCAGGAGGCTGGCCTGGGGGGCGTGGGCCTGGCTGATGGGCCTCAGTGGTGATCTGCCACCTCCCTCCTCCCCAGACTTACTTAGATTTGCTCCTCCCTCAAAACCCGCTCCCCCTTGACCCGAATGTGGTGGGGAGGCTTTCATCTCTTAGACAGAAGTTGGCTGCAGATAGCGCGGGCTTCACCTTCTGCCTCCAGGGATGGGTGCCACTGTCCTTTTTGCCCTCAGAGGGACCTCTGAGTCGGGTCGTGCCTCGGAGGAGACGTCTGTCCGCCCGGTCGGCCGAGGGAGCCGCCTGGCGTGGCAGGGGCCCTCTCCCATCTCCGAGGAGGCGGAGTGTGGGTTCAGGCATGGGTGGCCTCCCACGCCCTTCCTAGTTCAGCGTCAGCCCTCTTACCAGGGCAGCCTAAAAAGTTCTTGGAGCTTCCCCACGGGCCAGGGCAGGAGGGGCCCGCAGGGGCTTCCACTGAGGGGCCGAGGAGGGGCCGCCCTGTCGCCCAGCTCGGTGCGGAGAGGTTCCCCAGCAACGGGCCCTCTTACATAATCCAGTGCATCGGCGTGACTCCAGGTGCCCGTGGGAGGCAGCGTGGGGGTGAGCGCAGGGGCGAGGACGAGTCTCAGAGTTTCGCTCGGTGTTTCTCCCCCTCTTATTACATTTCAGCGTCATCCTGCGTCTGCCAGCTCGGTCACCCACTTGCTTGTTAGAATATATTAACTGACAACGCAGATTTAAATAACTCGGGCAGAGCCCCCAGACCTGGGCCTCCTGCGCCGGCCTAGGTGAGGCGGGAGGGCGAGGTCAGTGGAAGGAGGCTGCGGCGAGTCTGCTAACTTGGGCCTCGTGTCCAGAGCTGGACGCGGCGGGCTGTGAAGGGTGGCCCAAGCTCAGGGGCCAGGCGTGGGTTGGGTGGGGAGGGAGGAGCTGAAGGTAGGCAGCAGGGGCCCCCTCCCCTCATCTCGGGCACACTCTCCATCTTCTCTGCAAACCCAGTTTGCGACTGAATTTTGCGAGCTGGGAGACCAGAAGCAAGCCCTCTAGGTCAAAAGAACACGGTGCTTTAGGGGACGAGGCCAGAGGTGAGTGACTCAAAGGGACCGAGTGCCCCGTCAGACCGCCGCAGGCGCACCGGCCTGGTGGTCACTCAGCTTCAGGGGAAAGATGAGCTAGGAGGCTGGGTTCGCCCTCAATATATAATTACTTCATTTACTCCTGAAACACGGTCTTTGTTTTCTTATCATTCTGCCTTTTAAATGACTTCAATTGCCTTGAAAGTGATCTCAAAGGTAAGTTTGTTGCAGACAGGAGGAAATCTGTTGTTGGGAGCGTGAATTTGGAGGACACTCCGAAACCAAGGCTGGGTGTGTCCTCCCGGGTTCTTCCCGGAGGGAGGGCAGCCCCGGCCCTGCAGCGCCCGCTCCCGGTGCCGCCAGTGAGGCCCAGACGCCGCCTCGCGTGCGCAGATGGCTTCCCTGCCCAGGCTGCTGCTTCTAATTTCAGCTGCTGGAGGCTCCGCACCCGCTCTCCCTCTTTTTTTAAATTTCATGTTTATTTAAAGCCAGATTTTAAAATGTTGTCTTCAGCCCTGAAATCTGACTTTTCCTTTTTGCGGTAGATCCTGAAACCCCACCTAGGGTCCCACAGCTCCCAAAGGGGCTGCTCCGCGGCCGGCTTGGGTGGGTCTGTGGGTCCACTGGTCCGTGGGACAGAGCCCCGCTCCCCGCTGTCCAGCCCTGCGGCATTTGGGCGAGCGGCAGATGTGTCAGAGCAGCCTTGTGTGGTGTTGACAGCCAGAACACGACACTCCCAGACGGCTGGGAGCCCTGGGGTGGCCCAGCGGAGACCGGGTTGAGTCGATGTTGGCTGCAGAGAAGCTGGAGGGGGAGAGGACCCATTTCTGTCCGAACCAGTGAGCTGTCCGTGTGGCATTCAGAGCTGCTGCCCGGGCTGTCACATCCTCGGGAACCGTGGAGTGTTTGGAATTTCCTCACTGACAGGTCCAATCAGAAAGTAATAGGATTTTGAGAAAAATTATTTTAGTGTCAAGCTTGAGAATATCATTGCCTCTGTCAGCCTCTTTTTTTTTTTTTTCCCTCAAAAATCGAAAGCAACAGATAGATATCTTTATGGAGGCTTATGGAAAACTTGAACGGTTGCCTAGCTGTCCAAACAAAAAAGATTTCATCCATGGTGGAGAAACAATGTAACTGAATCCAGGTGGCCTTTAACCCCCTGTCCAACCAGACTTCGGCTCCACGTGACCTTTGCAGTGTCCTCTGCTGTTGGCAGAAACGAGGCCCCCGTGGAGATCTGGCAGCTCAGCCCCTGGAAGCGGCTGTTAATTCTCACCCAGATTTTGAGGTTTTCTCTGCGGCCACAGGAGCCTAGAGTCTTTTGTGTAGCCTCAGGCCTTGGCTTTCACAGCCCCTGGGTTCCGTGGTGTGAGATTCGGCTGTAATTTTCCTTCATTTCTTGGCTCATAGACTTCCCACCGGGAAAACCCCAGAGACCTTGATCCCACCTCAGGAGGAGTCAAAGCTGAGGCTCCCCACCTGGCACAGGCGCCCTGCTGGAAGGCGGTGGGCTTGCGGTGGCCCCCTCTCGGGAAACAGGGGCGGTGGTTTGCAAGCTGTTTCGGGCAGGTGGCGGCTCAGATGAGAAAGAATCTGCCTTCAAGGCAGGAGACGCGGGTTTGATCCCTGGGAAGATCTCCTGGAGAAGGGAATGGCTACCTGCTCCAGTATTCTTGCCTGGAGAATCCCATGGACAGAGAAGCCTGGTGGGCTACAGTCCATGGGGTCGCAAAAAGTTGGACACGACTGAGTTTCGAACGCACACACTACACACCCGGGCAGGTGGGGGTCTCATGAGACGTCCGCCCCAGGAGCATAGCTCTGGGGTATTTTGCAGGACAGACTCTGGCTCTCAGGCTCCCAGCCCGGCGTCTGGAGCTCAGGCTCCCCTGAGTTGGGCAGAGAGGATGCGGCCGCACTCGTGGGAGAAGTGACCCCAGCATCTTGGCTCTCAGCCTGCAGCGGACCAGGGGTGGCAACGGGACGGTGGGCAGGGACTCCGGGTCTGGGAGCCTCCGCTGCCACCTGGTGGACGGCCTGGAAAGGTGCCGTGATGCCTGGCAGGCACAGAGTGGCGGCCAGGGCCAGGCTGAGAAGAGCCGGTGGAGGAGCTGCAGGGGGCGGAGGGGTGGGAACAGGGCGGGGGCGCCTGGGCTGGTGTGTGGGGGGGAGTCTCGTGCCTGCCCCGAGTCTGGGTGGTCAGCAGGTGGCTGTCAGGGCACCGGCTTTGTGGGACTCTCCTAAGCTGCGTCTTCAGGCAGGGAAGAGTACCTCCCCGCCAGGACCCAGCGGCGGGGAAAGCCAGCGAGCGGAGAAGCCGCCTGGAGCCTGCAGGGGGAGCGTGGCGACTGCAGCCCGCCTGGCCACGCTCGCTCTATTAGAGAACTGCTCGCGGTGATGTTTATTTTCCAAGGGCCCCATGACATCTTTTAAAAAGATTGAGATAAAATTTACATAAAATCAACCAGTTTAAAGTATACAATTTTGTCCACTTTAGTGGCATTTAATGCAATTATGATACTGGGCAACCACTAACTCTACTTAGTCCTGAAATACGTTCCTCACCCACAGGGAAGCCCCATGGGCATCCCCAGGCAGGTCCCGCAGCTCCCTCCCAGCCCCTGGCCTGTCGCTGCGGTCGTTCCACATCAAGGGAATCACGTGACGTGGGACCGTCCCTGTCTGGCACCCCTCGCTCAGTGTCTGAAGAGCATCCGTGTGGCCGCGTGCCGCGTGCTTCCCTCCTCACGGCTGAGGAACGGTCCATCGGGGGAGGACGCTCTGCTCGCCCAGCCGTGGGTGGTGGGTATAGGGCGGTTAGCACGTTGGGGGGCTGTGAACAGTGCTGCTGTGAACGGTCATGGACAAGCTTGGCTTGAACACCTGTCTTCAGCTTCCTTTAGGAGGAGCTGCGGGGTCACAGGGAGGTTTTATGCTTCGTATTCTGAGGAAGCACCCAGCTCTCTTCCGAGCAGCTGCATCACTTGATGCTGCCTTCAGCAGCGGACCAGGGGTGGCAACGGGACGGTGGGCAGGGACTCCGGGTCTGGGAGCCTCCGCTGCCACCTGGTGGACGGCCTGGAAAGGTGCCGTGATGCCTGGCAGGCACAGAGTGGCGGCCAGGGCCAGGCTGAGAAGAGCCGGTGGAGGAGCTGCAGGGGGCGGAGGGGTGGGAACAGGGCGGGGGCGCCTGGGCTGGTGTGTGGGGGGGAGTCTCGTGCCTGCCCCGAGTCTGGGTGGTCAGCAGGTGGCTGTCAGGGCACCGGCTTTGTGGGACTCTCCTAAGCTGCGTCTTCAGGCAGGGAAGAGTACCTCCCCGCCAGGACCCAGCGGCGGGGAAAGCCAGCGAGCGGAGAAGCCGCCTGGAGCCTGCAGGGGGAGCGTGGCGACTGCAGCCCGCCTGGCCACGCTCGCTCTATTAGAGAACTGCTCGCGGTGATGTTTATTTTCCAAGGGCCCCATGACATCTTTTAAAAAGATTGAGATAAAATTTACATAAAATCAACCAGTTTAAAGTATACAATTTTGTCCACTTTAGTGGCATTTAATGCAATTATGATACTGGGCAACCACTAACTCTACTTAGTCCTGAAATACGTTCCTCACCCACAGGGAAGCCCCATGGGCATCCCCAGGCAGGTCCCGCGGCTCCCTCCCAGCCCCTGGCCTGTCGCTGCGGTCGTTCCACATCAAGGGAATCACGTGACGTGGGACCGTCCCTGTCTGGCACCCCTCGCTCAGTGTCTGAAGAGCATCCGTGTGGCCGCGTGCCGCGTGCTTCCCTCCTCACGGCTGAGGAACGGTCCATCGGGGGAGGACGCTCTGCTCGCCCAGCCGTGGGTGGTGGGTATAGGGCGGTTAGCACGTTGGGGGGCTGTGAACAGTGCTGCTGTGAACGGTCATGGACAAGCTTGGCTTGAACACCTGTCTTCAGCTTCCTTTAGGAGGGGAGCTGCGGGGTCACAGGGAGGTTTTATGCTTCGTATTCTGAGGAAGCACCCAGCTCTCTTCCGAGCAGCTGCATCACTTGATGCTGCCTTCAGCAGCGCCCACAGGGCTCCACTTCCTCCATATTTGCACCAACAATTCTTACTTTCTGTCTGCTTTTTTTTCATTAAACAATTCTTTTTATTAATGTATTTATTTATTTTTGGCTCTTCTGGGTTTTCACTGCTCCACAGGCTCTTCTCTAGTTGCAGGGAGTGGGGGCTCCTCTCTAGCTGAGGTGAACAGGCTTCTTGTTGCAGGGACGTCTCTTGTGGTGGAACGCGGGCTCTAGGGCACACGGGCTCCAGTAGCTGCGGCACGTGGGCTCATTACTTGTGGCTCTGAGGCTCTAGAGCACAGGCTCCATAGTTGTGACTCACGGGCTTAGTTGCACATGGGATCTTCCCAGATCAGGGATCGAACCCGTGTCTCCTGCGTTGGCAGGTGAACTCTTCACCACTGAGCTACCAGGGACGCCTCTGCTCCCCATCCTAATGGGTGCAACATGGTGCTCATGGATTGGGTTTGAATTTTCCCAACGCCTAATTGAGTGTCTTTTCACGTGGATGGCATCTTTTGTATCTTAGATTTATTTTTTTCAGTTTTATATTACTTTTAAATTTTTTTCATTTTCACTTTTATATTCTTTTTAAAAATTTTTACTGCTGTACAGTGGCTTTACAATGTTTTATTACTGCCTTTGTTGTTTAGTCATTCAGTCGTGTCTTACTCTTCTTGCAACCTCCATGGACTGCAGCCCGCCAGGCTCCTCTATCCGTGGGATTTCCCAGGCAAGAATATGGAGCGAGCTGCCATGCCCTCCTCCACAGTATCTTCCCAAACCAGGGGTGGAACCTGCATCTCCTGCATTGCAGGCAGATTCTTTACCATGGAGCCATTTGGGAAACTGCTGTACAGCAAAGTGAATCAGTTATAGGTATATCTATACCCACTCCTTTTAGATTTCCTTCCCATTGAGGTTACTACAGGTCATTCAGTAGAGTTTCCTGTGATAAACAGTAGGTTCTCATAAGTTACCTAGTTTATATATAGTAGTATATATATATATTATATATCAGCATCTTTTGTACAAGAACAGGAATTTGGTAGAATTTGAAATTTGGCTGTCACTTCAGCAGCGCCCACAGGGCTCCACTTCCTCCATATTTGCACCAACAATTCTTACTTTCTGTCTGCTTTTTTTTCATTAAACAATTCTTTTTATTAATGTATTTATTTATTTTTGGCTCTTCTGGGTTTTCACTGCTCCACAGGCTCTTCTCTAGTTGCAGGGAGTGGGGGCTCCTCTCTAGCTGAGGTGAACAGGCTTCTTGTTGCAGGGACGTCTCTTGTGGTGGAACGCGGGCTCTAGGGCACACGGGCTCCAGTAGCTGCGGCACGTGGGCTCATTACTTGTGGCTCTGAGGCTCTAGAGCACAGGCTCCATAGTTGTGACTCACGGGCTTAGTTGCACATGGGATCTTCCCAGATCAGGGATCGAACCCGTGTCTCCTGCGTTGGCAGGTGAACTCTTCACCACTGAGCTACCAGGGACGCCTCTGCTCCCCATCCTAATGGGTGCAACATGGTGCTCATGGATTGGGTTTGAATTTTCCCAACGCCTAATTGAGTGTCTTTTCACGTGGATGGCATCTTTTGTATCTTAGATTTATTTTTTCAGTTTTATATTATTTTTAAAATTTTTTTTCATTTTCACTTTTATATTCTTTTTAAAAATTTTTACTGCTGTACAGTGGCTTTACAATGTTTTATTACTGCCTTTGTTGTTTAGTCATTCAGTCGTGTCTTACTCTTCTTGCAACCTCCATGGACTGCAGCCCGCCAGGCTCCTCTATCCGTGGGATTTCCCAGGCAAGAATATGGAGCGAGCTGCCATGCCCTCCTCCACAGTATCTTCCCAAACCAGGGGTGGAACCTGCATCTCCTGCATTGCAGGCAGATTCTTTACCATGGAGCCATTTGGGAAACTGCTGTACAGCAAAGTGAATCAGTTATAGGTATATCTATACCCACTCCTTTTAGATTTCCTTCCCATTGAGGTTACTACAGGTCATTCAGTAGAGTTTCCTGTGATAAACAGTAGGTTCTCATAAGTTACCTAGTTTATATATAGTAGTATATATATATATTATATATCAGCATCTTTTGTAAAAGAACCAGACTTTGGTAGAATTTAAAATAGCTTTACTTCAGAACTTCATCAGAGGAGTGAGCCTGGGAGGGGCTCCCTGATTCCAGTTCAGCTGTGTCTTCCAACCAGACAGAAACTACTGAGAGTTGAACAATTCCTGTGTGCTTTTTTTTTTTTTTTTTCTTTTCTGTGTGCCTTTAAGATGAAGGCTGTGGTGTGAAGAGGAGAGAATGGGAACTGAGGGCTCCCGAGCTGACCGGACACCTGAGAGGTAAGAACGCCCTCTGCCCCCACCCTTGGAAATGTGGAGTGAACGGAAGTCCTGACCCGCTGCCTGCAGACGGTTTGGGTGGGAGCCCAGACCGTCCACGATCCTGGCAGGACAGCCATGCCAGGTGGTGGCCCAGAGCCAGGCAGTCAGGCTCAGCAGCCTCCCAAGGCCTCTGACCGCCAGCACTCAGGACAGGCGGGGTGGGAGCTGGCGTTCACCAGGCGCAGCACGCTGGGGCACAGGCTGGGAGGGGCTCTCCCCAAGGCCCGACAGCCGGGCAGAGGGAGTCAGAGCTGCCCCACCTGCCGCACAGGCAGCTGCACCTGCTGGTCCTGGTGGGTAAGAGCCTCAGAGCCCTAACCAGAAATGCGCTTTGTTGAAAGGAGATCAAGTAGATGACTGGTTTCCAGAAACCCTGGAGAGCCACCTGAGCCAGGCCTGGCCGAGGACCACCTACCCACCAAACAGGCCTAACTGGCCCTGAGAACCTGACCCTGGGGCTGCTGCTCTTGCCGCCACCTCCGTGCACCCCAAACCAACAGGCACCAGGCCTCCGCTAGGAGCGGCCCTGCCCTCCTCCACAGTATCTTCCCAAACCAGGGTGGAACCTGCATCTCCTGCATTGCAGGCAGATTCTTTACCATGGAGCCATTTGGGAAACTGCTGTACAGCAAAGTGAATCAGTTATAGGTATATCTATACCCACTCCTTTTAGATTTCCTTCCCATTGAGGTTACTACAGGTCATTCAGTAGAGTTTCCTGTGATAAACAGTAGGTTCTCATAAGTTACCTAGTTTATATATAGTAGTATATATATATATTATATATCAGCATCTTTTGTAAAAGAACCAGACTTTGGTAGAATTTAAAATAGCTTTACTTCAGAACTTCATCAGAGGAGTGAGCCTGGGAGGGGCTCCCTGATTCCAGTTCAGCTGTGTCTTCCAACCAGACAGAAACTACTGAGAGTTGAACAATTCCTGTGTGCTTTTTTTTTTTTTTTTTCTTTTCTGTGTGCCTTTAAGATGAAGGCTGTGGTGTGAAGAGGAGAGAATGGGAACTGAGGGCTCCCGAGCTGACCGGACACCTGAGAGGTAAGAACGCCCTCTGCCCCCACCCTTGGAAATGTGGAGTGAACGGAAGTCCTGACCCGCTGCCTGCAGACGGTTTGGGTGGGAGCCCAGACCGTCCACGATCCTGGCAGGACAGCCATGCCAGGTGGTGGCCCAGAGCCAGGCAGTCAGGCTCAGCAGCCTCCCAAGGCCTCTGACCGCCAGCACTCAGGACAGGCGGGGTGGGAGCTGGCGTTCACCAGGCGCAGCACGCTGGGGCACAGGCTGGGAGGGGCTCTCCCCAAGGCCCGACAGCCGGGCAGAGGGAGTCAGAGCTGCCCCACCTGCCGCACAGGCAGCTGCACCTGCTGGTCCTGGTGGGTAAGAGCCTCAGAGCCCTAACCAGAAATGCGCTTTGTTGAAAGGAGATCAAGTAGATGACTGGTTTCCAGAAACCCTGGAGAGCCACCTGAGCCAGGCCTGGCCGAGGACCACCTACCCACCAAACAGGCCTAACTGGCCCTGAGAACCTGACCCTGGGGCTGCTGCTCTTGCCGCCACCTCCGTGCACCCCAAACCAACAGGCACCACGGCTCTCCCTGCCTCGCCAGGCCCCTCTCCACCTCTGGCAGCCCCAAACGCCCCGTACTGAGGGGCCCTCAACCTGGTAAGGGGCATCTGGCACCTGCTGTGCCAACTACTGGCTCCTCCTTGGTCCTCTGGCCCTGCACTGTACAGAGCTCCCAGGATCACACGTGAGGACACGCACATCGTGTTCAGGCAGGTGTTTTAAACTCTGGAACGCCCTAGAAGCCCTGACCTCCCTCAATAAACCCCAGTCTTCCCTGAGCTGCTCATCAGAGGGAGCCTGAGCCTGAAGGTTTCCCGCGAAGGGCTGCCAGTATTGACAGGCCCAAGGGTCACATTAGTTTCTCAGTGGTGGTCCAGTGGTTAAGAATCCGTCTTGCAATGCAGGGACTTGGGTTTGATTCCTGGTCGCAGAACTAAGATCCCACATGCTGTGGAGCAACTAAGCCCATGCACCGCCACTACTGAGCCCGCACGCCACAGCTAGAGTCTCGGCCTCCCAGTGAAAAAGTTGAAACAACGCAATGAAGACTCCGCCACCGCCAAATATTAATAAACAAATGCTTAAAGACGGTGGGAGCCATGGATCGGGAGTCAGCTAATGCAGCCCAGCGGCCAGACACTTGTTCTTTGTAAATAAAGTTTTATTGTCAGAGTCAGGTCTATTTGTTTACACAGCGTCTCCATGGAGACGGTAGACCTGGAGACAATAGAGTAAATTAGTCAGATACCCCACTTCCTGAGAGCTTTTCTATCTGGCTCTTTAAGTAAAGTTTCTCAACTTCCCTTTCTAGAGGATGTTGTGTTCTGGAGGAACAAAGGAAGGCTGACGCCTTTTCACAGGTTCCCACAGCAGCTCTTTAACTAGCATCTTCACACGTTCCCGCACCTGTCAAAGTCTTCAAGGAAAGATCAGCTCTCACGGCTCCATTCTTTTCATGACGAGATGCCCTTCACATCTAAAGTTCTGTCGCTAAACCCAGCACAAACCGATGCTTGTCAAGCAGCGCCTGCAGATGGTCAGCTCCTCGTTCCGTGGTGCTGCCCCCTGTGGAAGCTTAAACCCGCTCATTCTCATTGCTTCTGCAGGTCCCTGATACAATTAGAGATGATTTATAGATTTTGTCTAGCTTCTCTAGCTTTTATTGGAAGCACTGACTTATCACACACTACTTCCTGCTTGGGAAGTCTGTTTGCCTGGCTTAAATTTAAATTTCGGTTTCCAGTTGTTCGTTGCTAGCAAATAGAAATAAATACGTATTGAATTTTGCACACTGACCTAGTATTGTGTGACCTTGCTGAAGGTAGTACTAGCAGATTTCTTACAGATTCCTCTGGGATCTTGCATTTTATCTCCTTTTCTTGCTTAATACAGACTAGGACTCCCAATGTGATGTTGAAGAGAAGTGGTAAGATGAGTCATTTGTGCCGTGTTCTCAGCTACATGGGGAAAGCATGCAGTCTTTTACCATGAAGTATGATGTTAGCCGAGGTTCCCAGGTCACGCTAAGTGGTAAAGAACCTGCTTGTCAATGAAGGAGATGTAAGAGACACAGATTTGATCCCTGAGTCGAGAAGATCCCTTGGAGGAGGGCGTGGCAACCCACTCCAGTATTCTTGCCTGGAGACTCCCATAGACAGAGGCGCCTGACGGGCTACAGTCCATGGGGTCACACAGAGTCGGACATGACTGAAGTGACTTGGCACACACGTGGTGTTAGCCACAGGGATTTTTTTTTTTTTAAAGATTTATTTATTTATTTACTTTGGGCGGGGGTCAGTTTGGGGAGGGAGGGGAGTGGGCGGGCCACTTCTATTGGTCTTTCATTTCTCTATTTTCATTCGTCTTCATTCTTTGGCTCCTGTGGGCCTCCCATCGCGGTGGCGTCTGTCGCTCCAGAGCTCCGGCTCGGCGATTGGACACATCAGTCCAGCCGCTCCGCGGCACGTGGGATCCTCCCAGGCCAGGGCTCGAACCGGCGCCCCTTGCACTGCAAGGCGGTGTCCCCACCCACTGGACCACCAGGGGAAGCCCAGCCACTGCGATTTTGTAAACAACTTTTGTAAAGTTAAATAAGTTCCCTTTTATTCCTAGTTTGCTAAGAGTTTTTAAAATGCTTTTCCTGTATCGAGGTATCACAAAGTTTTTCTTCTCTAGTCTACTGATATGGTGAAATACACTGCTAACTGTTTGAAGGCTGAGCCAGCCTTTCATTTGCAGGATTTACCCCGTGTGATTTATTCTATAAAGCAGAACAAAACAAAACAAAGAACAGGCTATTTCAGGACAAAAGGCCCTCTTTATATGTTACTGGGTTCCATTTGCTAGTATTTTCTTGAGGACTGTGTATGGATGTTCATGAGGGATGTTGGTCTGCAGGTTTTCTCGGATGACTTCGTGTGATTTTGGTATCAGGGTAATGGCCTCATATTCTTTCTCTTAGGAGTTGTGTAGAGTTGCTCTTAAGTCTTTCTTTAACGTTTGTTAGAATTTAGTTTCTTTAATGAGATATATGACTACTCAGTTTATTTGTTCTTGAGTAAGCTTTGGTACTTTCTGTCTTTCAACAAATTTTCCCATTTCATCTAAACTGTTGAATTTATGGACACAAAATTATAGTAATTCCTTAATATCCTTTTCTTCTGGCCATGCTATGTGGCTTGTGGGATCTTAGTTCCTCGACCAGGAATTGAACCCCAGGCCCTCAGTGAAAACATGGAGTTCTAACCACTGAAACATCAGGGAATTCTTGCCTTAAAAATATCTTTTTATGGTTATAGAGTTTATAGTGATGTTCCCTCTCTCATTCCTGATGCCGTAATTTTTATTTTTTTTCCTGATGAGTCTGGCTCAAGGTTTATCAAATCTACTGATCTTTTTTTTTTTTTTTTTCGGAATCTGTCGAAACGTGTTTAAAATAGGGTAAATTTACTGATCTTTTAAAGTCATCAGTTTTTACTTTCACTGATTTCTCTTGAATGTCATTTTCTTTGATCTCTGCTATTTATTAGTTCGTTTATTCTGACTACTTTGGATTTAATTTACTCTTTTTCTAGTTAATTCAGGTGAAAGTTCAGATGATTGGAGACTTTTTTCCTTTTGTATTATTCAAAATATTTTCTAATTTCCCTTGAGATTTCATCTTTAATTCATGACTTATTTAATATGTGTGGATTTCCCAGATCTCTTTGTTATTGATTTCTAAAGAAAATTCCATGATAGTCAGAGAACACACTTTGTATGATTTCAATTTTTGGAGATTTGTTGAAGTCCCAGAACGTGATATTTTGGCAAATGTTTCACACATGCTTGAATAGACTATGTGCTCTCGTGTTGTTGGGTACGTTTTATACACATGGGTGAAGCTGGCTGATGACATTGCTTAGGCTGACTGGGTTCCATTTGCTAGTATTTTCTTGAGGACTGTGTATGGATGTTCATGAGGGATGTTGGTCTGCAGGTTTTCTCGGATGACTTCGTGTGATTTTGGTATCAGGGTAATGGCCTCATATTCTTTCTCTTAGGAGTTGTGTAGAGTTGCTCTTAAGTCTTTCTTTAACGTTTGTTAGAATTTAGTTTCTTTAATGAGATATATGACTACTCAGTTTATTTGTTCTTGAGTAAGCTTTGGTACTTTCTGTCTTTCAACAAATTTTCCCATTTCATCTAAACTGTTGAATTTATGGACACAAAATTATAGTAATTCCTTAATATCCTTTTCTTCTGGCCATGCTATGTGGCTTGTGGGATCTTAGTTCCTCGACCAGGAATTGAACCCCAGGCCCTCAGTGAAAACATGGAGTTCTAACCACTGAAACATCAGGGAATTCTTGCCTTAAAAATATCTTTTTATGGTTATAGAGTTTATAGTGATGTTCCCTCTCTCATTCCTGATGCCGTAATTTTTATTTTTTTTTTCCTGATCAGTCTAGCTCAAGGTTTATCAAATCTACTGATCTTTTTTTTTTTTTTTTTCGGAATCTGTCGAAACGTGTTTAAAATAGGGTAAATTTACTGATCTTTTAAAGTCATCAGTTTTTACTTTCACTGATTTCTCTTGAATGTCATTTTCTTTGATCTCTGCTATTTATTAGTTCGTTTATTCTGACTACTTTGGATTTAATTTACTCTTTTTCTAGTTAATTCAGGTGAAAGTTCAGATGATTGGAGACTTTTTTCCTTTTGTATTATTCAAAATATTTTCTAATTTCCCTTGAGATTTCATCTTTAATTCATGACTTATTTAATATGTGTGGATTTCCCAGATCTCTTTGTTATTGATTTCTAAAGAAAATTCCATGATAGTCAGAGAACACACTTTGTATGATTTCAATTTTTGGAGATTTGTTGAAGTCCCAGAACGTGATATTTTGGCAAATGTTTCACACATGCTTGAATAGACTATGTGCTCTCGTGTTGTTGGGTACGTTTTATACACATGGGTGAAGCTGGCTGATGACATTGCTTAGGCTGACTGTATCCTTAATGGCTTTCTGCCATCTGTCACTTGCTGAAGGAGGGTGTCTAACCTCTAAGAGACTATTTGTCTTTTAGTTCTGTCAGTTTCTGCTTTCTGTATACTGAAGTTCTACTGTTAGGCAAATATACCTTCAGGATTATTAGGCCTTCTTTCATTATTATGTAATTATCTCGTGATATATTGTAGCCATTCCAGATCTCCTTTGATTAGTGGTTCCATAGTATGTTCTCCCCATTTCTCTTCATTTAGCCTATCTGTCTTCATACGTAAAGCAGGTTTCTCTTTTTAAAAAATTATTTATTATTTTAATTTGGCCACACTGGGTCTTAGTTGTGGCATGTGGGATCTAGTGCCCTGACCAGGAACCGAACCCTGGCCCCCTGCATTAGGAGCACAGAGTCTTAGCCACTGGACCACCAGGGGAAGTCCCTAAAGTGGGTTTCTTGCAGACAGCAAATAGTGAGTTTTTAAAAATTCTAATTTGACTGCTTTCCTTTAGTTGGTGTGTTTAGATCACTTATGCTTAAGGTAATACAAATAGCTGAATTTTAGTCTACCATTTTGTGTTTTCTGTTCTTCTTCTTTCGCCCCCTTTTCTGCTGCCTTCTGGATTATTTGAGAATCTTTTTTGTAGTGCACTTGATTTGCCCACTGACTTTTAGGCTGTTTCTCTATTTTTTTGTTTGTTTCTCTGTTTTTTAATGGTCATACTGAGGATTTTTATACACATGCCTATCCTTTCAGTTCATGTGGTTGGTGGTATTCCATTTCAACTAAAATGTGGAGGCCTTACCCCATGTAAGTTCCTCTACCTTCCCCCTTTGTGTTACAGTTGCCACAATGATTACATTTTCATACATTAAAAATCTCAGCAGGCAACATTATCATTTTTGCTTTCAACAGTCACACATACTTCTTAAATCTTACAGCAAATTAAAATTATTAGAGAACATTTGTATAAAGAGATTTGTTGAAGTCCCAGAACGTGATATTTTGGCAAATGTTTCACACATGCTTGAATAGACTATGTGCTCTCGTGTTGTTGGAGTGCGTTTTATACACATGGGTGAAGCTGGCTGATGACATTGCTTAGGCTGACTGTATCCTTAATGGCTTTCTGCCATCTGTCACTTGCTGAAGGAGGGTGTCTAACCTCTAAGAGACTATTTGTCTTTTAGTTCTGTCAGTTTCTGCTTTCTGTATACTGAAGTTCTACTGTTAGGCAAATATACCTTCAGGATTATTAGGCCTTCTTTCATTATTATGTAATTATCTCGTGATATATTGTAGCCATTCCAGATCTCCTTTGATTAGTGGTTCCATAGTATGTTCTCCCCATTTCTCTTCATTTAGCCTATCTGTCTTCATACGTAAAGCAGGTTTCTCTTTTTAAAAAATTATTTATTATTTTAATTTGGCCACACTGGGTCTTAGTTGTGGCATGTGGGATCTAGTGCCCTGACCAGGAACCGAACCCTGGCCCCCTGCATTAGGAGCACAGAGTCTTAGCCACTGGACCACCAGGGAAGTCCCTAAAGTGGGTTTCTTGCAGACAGCAAATAGTGAGTTTTTAAAAATTCTAATTTGACTGCTTTCCTTTAGTTGGTGTGTTTAGATCACTTATGCTTAAGGTAATACAAATAGCTGAATTTTAGTCTACCATTTTGTGTTTTCTGTTCTTCTTCTTTCGCCCCCTTTTCTGCTGCCTTCTGGATTATTTGAGAATCTTTTTTGTAGTGCACTTGATTTGCCCACTGACTTTTAGGCTGTTTCTCTATTTTTTTGTTTGTTTCTCTGTTTTTTAATGGTCATACTGAGGATTTTTATACACATGCCTATCCTTTCAGTTCATGTGGTTGGTGGTATTCCATTTCAACTAAAATGTGGAGGCCTTACCCCATGTAAGTTCCTCTACCTTCCCCCTTTGTGTTACAGTTGCCACAATGATTACATTTTCATACATTAAAAATCTCAGCAGGCAACATTATCATTTTTGCTTTCAACAGTCACACATACTTCTTAAATCTTACAGCAAAAAATTATCTTATTTACCCATATAGTCACCATTTCTGTTGTTCTCTCGGCATTTTTCATCTGTTGTCACTCCCCTGCAGCCTGAATAATTCAGTATTATGACCTGCATAACTCTTAGTTTTTCTTCATCTAAGAACGTCTGTGTGCGTGTGTACCAAGTCGCTTCGGCCGTGTCACAGTCTTTGCGACCCCACGGACTCTAGCCTGCCGGGCTCCTCTGTCCATCAGATTCTCCAGGCAAGAATATTGGAGTGGGTTGCCATTCCCTTCTCCAGGCAATCTTTCTGACCCAGGGATCGAATCACGTCTCCTGCATTGCAGGTGGATTCTTTTATCATCTGAGCTACCAGGGACCCTCCATATGTTACTTTGAAACTTTAGAAAAATCATGTGGAGATGATGCAGTGAATCCAAAACAACGGATCTGTAAACATTTCTCCTTTGCTTAACAATTTAGCTTTACCTATTCATCAGAGCTTCACTACGTCCAAGCTCCCTTGCCAGTTGTGTGCCACATAAGCCAAACTTAATAACACGCCCCAACATAATAAAGGCCAAGTATGACACAGCCATAACTAACAACACATCAACAGTGAAAAGCTGAATGCATTTCCTCTATGATCAGGAACAAGACAAGGACACCCACTCTTGCTACTTTTGTTCAACACAGTATTGGAAGTCCTAATCACAACAGAGAAGAAAATGAAATAAAAGGGACTGACATTGGAAAGGAAGAAGCAAAACTGTCACTGTTACAGATGACATGACACTATACGCAGAAGACTCTAAAGACGCCACCAGAATACTGCTCGAGTTCATCAATGAATTCAGTAGTTGTAGGATCCAAAATTAATATACAGAAGTCTGTGCATTTCTATACACTAACAACATATCAGAAAGAGAAATTAAAGAAACAATTCCATTTGCCATCACATCAAAAAGAATAAAATACCCAGGGTAAACCTAGCTAAGGCGGCCAAAGGCTTGTATACATTAAAAATCTCAGCAGGCAACATTATCATTTTTGCTTTCAACAGTCACACATACTTCTTAAATCTTACAGCAAAAAATTATCTTATTTACCCATATAGTCACCATTTCTGTTGTTCTCTCGGCATTTTTCATCTGTTGTCACTCCCCTGCAGCCTGAATAATTCAGTATTATGACCTGCATAACTCTTAGTTTTTCTTCATCTAAGAACGTCTGTGTGCGTGTGTACCAAGTCGCTTCGGCCGTGTCACAGTCTTTGCGACCCCACGGACTCTAGCCTGCCGGGCTCCTCTGTCCATCAGATTCTCCAGGCAAGAATATTGGAGTGGGTTGCCATTCCCTTCTCCAGGCAATCTTTCTGACCCAGGGATCGAATCACGTCTCCTGCATTGCAGGTGGATTCTTTTATCATCTGAGCTACCAGGGACCCTCCATATGTTACTTTGAAACTTTAGAAAAATCATGTGGAGATGATGCAGTGAATCCAAAACAACGGATCTGTAAACATTTCTCCTTTGCTTAACAATTTAGCTTTACCTATTCATCAGAGCTTCACTACGTCCAAGCTCCCTTGCCAGTTGTGTGCCACATAAGCCAAACTTAATAACACGCCCCAACATAATAAAGGCCAAGTATGACACAGCCATAACTAACAACACATCAACAGTGAAAAGCTGAATGCATTTCCTCTATGATCAGGAACAAGACAAGGACACCCACTCTTGCTACTTTTGTTCAACACAGTATTGGAAGTCCTAATCACAACAGAGAAGAAAATGAAATAAAAGGGACTGACATTGGAAAGGAAGAAGCAAAACTGTCACTGTTACAGATGACATGACACTATACGCAGAAGACTCTAAAGACGCCACCAGAATACTGCTCGAGTTCATCAATGAATTCAGTAGTTGTAGGATCCAAAATTAATATACAGAAGTCTGTGCATTTCTATACACTAACAACATATCAGAAAGAGAAATTAAAGAAACAATTCCATTTGCCATCACATCAAAAAGAATAAAATACCCAGGGGTAAACCTAGCTAAGGCGGCCAAAGGCTTGTATCCTTTAAACTCTAAGAGGCTGGTGAAAGAAAAGGAAGAAAACACCCACAGATGGAAACATATACCACGTTCTTGACCTGGAAGAGTGCACGACAGCACTGTTTACAATAACCAAGACACGGGAGTAACCTAAGGGTCTACTGACAGATAAGTGGATAAAGATGGGGTGTATATATACAACGGAATACTACTCAACCATAAAAAAGAATGAAATAGTGCCATTTGCAGCGACAGGGATTATCAGATTAAATGAAATAAGTCAGACAAGTCAGTCAGTCATATGATATCACTCATATGTGGAATCTAAAAAATAATATAAATAAACTTATTTACCAAAGAGAAACAGACTTGCTGGTAGAAATCAAACTTATGGTTACCAAAGAGTCAAGTCATGGGGGGATATAAATTAGGAGCTTGATGAACACATACACACTACTCTGTATAAAACTGGAGAAGGAAATGGCAATCCACTCCAGTATTCCTGCCTGGGAAATCCCATGGAAAGAAGAGCCCAGAGGGCTACAGTCCATGGGGCTGTAGAAGAGTTGGACACGACTGAGCAACTAAACGGCAGCACATACAAAGCAGACAAGCAACAGTGTCCTGCTGTACAGCACAGGGACCTCTGCTCAGGTCCTGTAATAACCTGTGTCCGTCCTGTAATAACCTATAGTGGAAAAGACTGAAAATGAATAGACACACACACATGTATCTAAATGACTCTGCTTTACACCTGAAACGAAACCAACGCAACACTGTAAATCAACTACACTTCAATTTTTTTTTTGTGGCCACTTCTATTGGTCTTTCGTTTATTTCCATCTTTGTTCCTTGGTCTGTGTGGGCCCCCCACCGCAGTGGCCTCTCTTACTGCAGAGCGCTGGCTCAGCAGTTGGACACGTCAGTCCAGCCGCTCTGCAGCACGTGGGATCCTCCCAGGCCAGGGACCAAACCGGTGCCCCTTGCATTGCAAGGCAGTGTCCTTACCCACTGGACCACCAGGGAAGTCCTACACTTAATTTCTAAAAAGTGTGTCGGCTACCCCTCACTTCTCTTCAGGCCTGAGGGCAGGCAAAGCAACAGGTGCACCGGATAAGGCACGGGTCGCCTTGTCCCCATGAATCTGTTCAGCTGGTGGTCTGGGCGTGTGAGACACGCCTCACTGAGGCATGTATCGGGGGACAGCTGTCCTGGCCAAGGGGGGCCCGTGTCCAGAGGAGGCCCTGGCCAGGTCTGCCCAGGCCCAGCTCCACCTGCCGACCTGCCGCCCCCACTCCAGGGGCCAAGCGCCAGCAGAGACGGAAGGGGTGGCGGGTCTCCCGCCGCCAGTGACCTGGCTCTGAGCCTCTCCTGGAAAGGCAAGGCCCCCGTGCTGTCATGATAATGCTCCACCTGACACCCCCAAGTTTCCCCCGTGAGCAGGCGGGGGTTCACCAGGAGACCCCTTGGGGCAGCAGTGGATGGGAGGCAGGGCACAGTGCAGCCAGGTTATTCCCCGCTCCGCCCGGGCACCTCCCGCTGTCTCCCCCACCCCGTCCCAGCAACCCCACCACTCCTGTCCCAGAAGTACCCCTAACCGGTCCTAGGCGCCCTCTTCTCCCCATTCCCCACCCCCGCTTTCCGACCTCCCACACTGCCTGCACCACAGACGAGCCTCCAGCCCAAGGTCTTGCTGCCTGGATCCTTTCCTCTAATGCCCTGGTCTGTTCTTTCTGCCGACTCCCTAGGAAGTCCCCTTGGTGGTCAGCTGGACCCCATGGCTCCCCCTTACGCCTCTCTCACCCACCAGGCACGGTGGCTCTCAGGTCCTTGGAGTGTGGCTCATTGCATCCTCTCCTCCCACACCCACCCATGGACAGGTTCTCCAGGCGCTCGCCAGGAAGGGGTCGGAGCCCAAAGGTGACGAAACCGTCAAGGAGATGGGTTACCAATTCCTGCGTTACCAGCGGTCAGACTGGCGCTACCCACATCAGTTTCGGGCAAAATTCTGAAACTGTCTGGTAGAGAGCCCCCTTCTGGCTGAGGCATGGAGCTGCGGCTGGTAAAAAGCTGCTTTCATACAAAGACTATCCCCTGAAGACCTGGGTTTCCAGCTCCTCCTGAAAAAACCCAGACGGGCAGCTTGTCTCCATCCCACTGTGCCCTCTGGGTGGAGGGCATGGAGGCTCCCCGTAGGTGGAAACCTCCCTTCTCCCTCCTCATTCCTGCCTGCTCATTTCTTGGGGCACCTGGCTTCCCACCTAGACACGGGACTCTAAACCAGATGCCCCCACCCTGGACACTAAGCTGCACGCCCTCCCGATCACTGCCACAGGAAAGACAGAAAGCCCCTTGAGAGAAGAGAGACCACCGGCATCCATCCATCCGAAGGGAGGAAGAGCTGGAGCACCACCCTGCACCTCGCGGCGGGCAGCGGCCTAGAGGTGACTGCCAGGGTCCGGAGCCCCGGCCTGGTTTCCACCCACAGCGGGGCAGGGCTGGAACCTCACCGGCTACTGAGTCCCCAGCTCCCATGTAGCAGTGACCAGCCAGGTGCCTCCGAGTGCCCCGGGAGGGTCACAGGGCTGTGCGGCAGGGACCAGAGAGAGAAGCCACGTTAACGCACCCAAGGGTCATCCACAGGCCCCGGTCCACGAGGCGGCAGGCTGCACGGGCGTCCACTTTAATGCAGGGCTGGCCTGCCTGGGGCTAGTAGGGTCTCCTTGGTCATTTTGTTGGGAGTGAACTTTCAGGGAGATTGTCTAATTCCAAAACAAACCGTGAACTCAGGAAGTCATTTCCATCCTTCTCAGTCTCCCCTCGAGCGCTGATAGCTCGGGGAGCCCCGGCTGCTCCTGCTGGCAGTCCGTTCCCGCAGCACTGGGCCTCGGTGCGAGGTCCCGGGAGAGGCGGGGCGGGGAGAGCTGAGCGTCATCCTCGCAGCAGGCACGCACCCCTCCACGTCCACCACCCTCAACAGCGACACTGCCACAGACAGGGTCTCACCCCCACATCTACACGGAACGTGGGCATGTCAGGAATCCCGGCCAAGGCAAGGACCCCTTGACCAAGTCTCTGCAAGCTATCGAGAGCAGCGGGAGGAGGGAGAGGGCGGCGCGGGGAGGCCAGGCCCACGGAGCCTTCCACAGAAGACAGCGCGGCGGAGACCCCGGCCCGCGGAGCCGCCCGGCCCGGGACGGGAGGCGTGACCAGCACCAGGAGGTCGGCCTGGCCAAGGCCTGGGGAAGCACAGCCTCGGAAGCTGCGTTTGGCTGGAGGATTTGGACGCTGCCATTTAATCCAGAAACCCGAGCAGGACAGCAGCACCAGGGAGATGCTCCGTAGAGTCGACCCGGCTGGGAGCCCTGCGTGTGCCGTGCCGCTCTGTCAGCACCTGGCCTGCCCGGCCCGGCGCCCGCCTCCTGGGAGCCCGGGCAGGGCTGGCCACGCACGCAGCTCTGTGGGCCCCAGTCCTCCGGAGGCCCCAAGAGTCCCACGCAAGAGGGCCGCGTTACGAGGCTGCCACCAGTTCCGCCTGCCTGGGCCTGGCCTTGATGGGGACTTTCTCTGTGGAGGAAACAGAGAGACGTCTGTCGCGAACAGAACATCCCACGGGCAGGAGCTTCCGGAAAAGGACAAGAGGCGGCGAGCAGCCAGGCCAGGGCTTCACGCTCTGGGGAAAACAAGCACAGATCCGGGGAAAGCAAGGCAGACACAGGAGCCAGGCAGGCTGTCCCTCAGAGCAGGAACTGGGCGCAGGCCCTCAGGACGGCAGAGCAGGTGGACCCGCCCCCAAGACCCCGGCGAAGAGGCCAGGGAGCCACGGAGGAACAGCAAGAGCCAAGGAAGGCTCACGAGAGACGAGCTGCGGCCGACGGAGGACTTCGCAAGGTGATGCCCCGGGGAAGGTCGTCCCTGTGACGTTTTGAGGACAGCAGGTCCTGGGCTGGACCCAGCTAAATGGGCCCTTTCCCAACGCTTTGGGACTCGCCTCTCTGAATGGGGTTCGGCGCTTCCAAGGTTACCCACACCCCTCTGAAGTCTGGGCCCGACCCCTGGGTGAAGCCCACCCCGTCTGAGACAGTGCCGGCAGCCGGGATCCCATGCTTGGCTCTGAAACGCGCTATTCTCCAAAGGACGGAACAAGGGGGTACCTGGGATCTTCTCGGGCAGGGGCTCCGAAGGAACCTCGGGCAGCTCCATCTGTTCCTGTGAGAGACGGAGGTAAAGGCCGTGAGACACGCCCGCTCGCCCCCTCCTGGCAGCACAGCCTCCTGGCCGCGAGCGCCTCTCGGTGGCAGCGAAACGGGACACGAGTCCAGCACGAGCGCCCTTGGCCTCTGGCGTTTCTGAGACTCACATCACAGGGGCTGCAGAAGGTGGCTCCTCCCAACGGCCTGGACCCTGAGGGCCTCCCTGCCCAGAGCTCTGGTCTCAGGCTGGGCTGAGGGCTCTGAAACAGGCCCCCGTGCAGGTCAGGGGGCCACAGCGGTGCCTCTGCCGGAGGCGGCGGCCCTTGGGTGCACCTGTGGTTCCCCGTGAGTGTCGCTCTGCCTCTTGGGCCTTGGGAGGAAGTGCATCAGCAGGCAAGTGCCCATGGGGCCCCCCGGGCAGCGAGCAGGAGTGCTCAGGACCTGCTGGCCTGGCCTGGCCAATGCCGGGGGTGGCAGGCAACCGGGCACGGCGTGAATGCAGCTCGCTGAGGCAGGGGCCCCCAGAGACGGAGACGCCCTTCGTGGGGGAGTGCAGACTCGGGGCCTCAGGGACGGTCGGCTGGCTGGAGGTCTCTGGGCCAGGACATGGAGGCCTTGTGACAGCAGGCGACCCACCACGAGAGGAAAAGAGCGCCCGTTTGGTCTAAAACCCACCTCTGCCCACTCAAGAGAAAGGGGCCGAGGGAGCCAGGAGGGTCAGCAGTCCACTCTGGGCTGGCACCGGGCTCTCTCTCTCATCCGCAACAACTGGATGGGCAACCTGCAGAAGGTTCTCTCCCGGCCAGCCCCACCCTGCGGTCAGCCAGGTGGATGGCGCCTCAGGTTTAGAATAGACGCCGGCTGTTTTAGGGAAGAAAACCAGCGGCCAAACCAGGGCTGTGGGCTCGAGTGAAACCCAGGGCGGGGGCTCGCCAAGGCCAGCGAGCAGAGGCCTCCGGGGTCCTGTTACCTGAGTAATGGCGTCCAGCTCCTCCAGGATGGCATCTTCGTCCTCCTGAGTGAAGCTTCCGGCCAACAGCTCATCTATTTGCTGCGAAAGGAGGCGCCGGGGTCACGGGGTGGCGGGGCTGGAGCGGGGGCAGGCGGCCCCTCGCGGGGAAGGAGGCGGCCCCGGCTCAAGGCGGCTCTCCCTCGAAAGCAGGGAGGCAGCCCCCACGGGGTGTGCGAAGGCCTGGCCCTCGAGGACAGCGCTGGACCCTGGCCACCGTGCTCGCTGGCTGCCAGATGGCGGGCCCGGGACGCAGCCACACCTACCCGCTGGTACTCCACGGCCTCCTGCGTCTCGTCCAGGACCCGCTCCACCTCTTCGATGGACATCACCTGCTCGGGTACAAGGGTTTGAGTCTGGTCAGCGAAGCGTGTGACAGAACCCCCTGCCTGAAGGCCGCCTCGCTGGCAGGGCACACGCGTCGCCCCTCTGTTCCTGTTTAAATGCAGCCGTGCCAAGTGGGCTGTGACAGTTCCCTGGTTATTTATGTCCCTGGCAGGGCCCATCCACAGAGGCACGGAGCCGGCCAGACCAGTCTTTTCAGAAGCCTCAACTGACCTCCTCAGAGTCCTGCTGGCCCTTCCCAGCAGACTTTCTGCGACCCAAATCAACCCTAGCGGTAGGAAAGAGTAGAACATTTTCTCCGGCCAAGTGACTTGAATTCTTTTGGGTTCAAAGCAACACCTTTGCTTGACTGGTCACCACTAGTCACAGTGGACACTCAGAAAGGCAGTGGAACCTCAGCCCTCTGCTCAGCCCCGCCTGCCACTCACTCGTCCAGAATGAGACCGGGCAGGGCTAGGGCATGGCCTCTCTGGGCCTCACGTCTCCTTGCACCGTCCACCTCTGTGCTGTTTCCTGAGGCGAGGCGGTGCTCACCTCCTCCAGGAAGTCCTCCAGATTAGTTCACCACACCCACTCCCTGCCTCCAACCAGACTGTCCGTCTCGCCACGCTTAGTATCTCTGGGCCGATTTATAGTTTGGGTCCCTATTCCCAGGTCAGTAGCCCTGGGTTTGTTGGTCTCACTCGACGGTCAGCCTCTCCCGGTAGTGACCGGCTTTCTCTCATGCCCAGCAGCCTGGGTGCAGGCGTGGCCTCAGGGACAAGCCCACTCCTCGTTCCACTAGGCTCCCCTCCTCTCTGCGCCCAGTCCCTCAAGACTTACCTGGTGCATCTTATTCAGACATTCATTTCCAATCTGCAGCCCCTCGATCACCTTCATTTCAATCTGGGTGAACTCAATACTCTGCACCTAAAAAGGAGACCTGTGTCGGCAGCGGCCCGCCTTCTCTGCCGCCTCATGCAGACCCAGGACGGGAGTCAGGGCCACACTGTCACCAACAAAGGCAGGCGGACTCTGCCCTCCTCCGCCCTCTGTCCTTTCCTAGGGCCCCCGACCACCAGCTGGGCGGGCCTGAGAGGAGCCGAGAGGAATCTTAAGGCAGACTGCGTATAACAGCACGCCCGTTAGTCATAGAGCAGAACCAGAGCTCTGGGCCCTGAACCTGGGTTGCTTGGGAGACGCCTGGAGACGCCAACTCCTGACTTCAGTCACTGGGACAGAACCTCCCACACCCCTAGAAGTGGCCTGGCCTCCCAACCATAATCCTGCAGGACAAAACCTGCCCCAGCCCTTTAAGACCATCCGGCCCCACCAAAGATCCTCCCTCTCCCCCAGGCTTGACCCATTCCACAGCCTCTGGATGAGAGTCCAGGGAAGGAAAACGGTAGGTTTCAGTCCTCAGAGGGGCCTCTGGCCTACGCGGCCCACACCCTCGCCCCCCACAAGGCCTACCATGGTCTCCAGGCTGGTGATCTGGTTTTCTGTCTTGTCCAGGAGCTGCTCCGTATCGCTTCTTCTTGAGCAGGAGCTAGGGCATGGCCTCTCTGGGCCTCACGTCTCCTTGCACCGTCCACCTCTGTGCTGTTTCCTGAGACAAGGCGGTGCTCACCTCCTCCAGGAAGTCCTCCAGATTAGTTCACCACACCCACTCCCTGCCTCCAACCAGACTGTCCGTCTCGCCACGCTTAGTATCTCTGGGCCGATTTATAGTTTGGGTCCCTATTCCCAGGTCAGTAGCCCTGGGTTTGTTGGTCTCACTCGACGGTCAGCCTCTCCCGGTAGTGACCGGCTTTCTCTCATGCCCAGCAGCCTGGGTGCAGGCGTGGCCTCAGGGACAAGCCCACTCCTCGTTCCACTAGGCTCCCCTCCTCTCTGCGCCCAGTCCCTCAAGACTTACCTGGTGCATCTTATTCAGACATTCATTTCCAATCTGCAGCCCCTCGATCACCTTCATTTCAATCTGGGTGAACTCAATACTCTGCACCTAAAAAGGAGACCTGTGTCGGCAGCGGCCCGCCTTCTCTGCCGCCTCATGCAGACCCAGGACGGGAGTCAGGGCCACACTGTCACCAACAAAGGCAGGCGGACTCTGCCCTCCTCCGCCCTCTGTCCTTTCCTAGGGCCCCCGACCACCAGCTGGGCGGGCCTGAGAGGAGCCGAGAGGAATCTTAAGGCAGACTGCGTATAACAGCACGCCCGTTAGTCATAGAGCAGAACCAGAGCTCTGGGCCCTGAACCTGGGTTGCTTGGGAGACGCCTGGAGACGCCAACTCCTGACTTCAGTCACTGGGACAGAACCTCCCACACCCCTAGAAGTGGCCTGGCCTCCCAACCATAATCCTGCAGGACAAAACCTGCCCCAGCCCTTTAAGACCATCCGGCCCCACCAAAGATCCTCCCTCTCCCCCAGGCTTGACCCATTCCACAGCCTCTGGATGAGAGTCCAGGGAAGGAAAACGGTAGGTTTCAGTCCTCAGAGGGGCCTCTGGCCTACGCGGCCCACACCCTCGCCCCCCACAAGGCCTACCATGGTCTCCAGGCTGGTGATCTGGTTTTCTGTCTTGTCCAGGAGCTGCTCCCGGTATCGCTTCTTCTTGAGCAGGAGCTTGGCCCGCCTGCAAGGGGGACCCGAGCAGTGAGCCGGCAGGCACGAGCATCGGCTGCCTGGCCTGGCCCCCCCGGCCTACCCGACCCCGGGCCCCTGCTGTCGGGCTCCCTCTCCTGAAGGCCAGCCCCGCCCCACTCACTCCTTCCTGCCGTCCCGCAGGAGCTGCCGGGCGAGCTCCCGCTCCCGCTCCAGCTGCTGCGTGATCCTCTTCTGGTACTGCTTCAGCTTGTCCCGCTGCTGCTTCAGTTGCTGCCGGGAGAGCAGGTCCTGAGTCGACATGAGGCCCACACGGCGCTGGACCCTCACGCGCTCCCTAGCGCCTGGGAGGCTGCCGGGGTCACTGAGGGGCCCCCCAAGGCCAGGCTGCCCCAACGGCCACCCATGGAAGCGCACCCTCTGAAACAGAGATCTCCATGGGACGAGTGTGCCCTCCAGGGCACGTGGCGCACTATCTGGGAACACTCCTGGCTGGCACCGTGGGGCTGCCACTGGCAGGTAGCGGGTGGAGGCTCGGGACGCAGCTTGATAGCCTCCGGACCCCCGAGGTCCCCAGCCCCCACAGACCCCGGCCAGCGAGGACCGTGAGCATCTCTCCAAGGCGCAGAGACGGCACAAAGGCACCGGCCGGAGTCGCCGGAGCCATCAGCAACCCCACGGCTGTGACCTGCCACTATCCGCGAGTGGACAACAGAAGGCGCACTGAGCTGACGGGTTCACAGGACCTCGCCAAGCAACAGGGACCCTGGAGGCCCCTCCCCAGAAGGGTGCAGGGTCATTTACAGGCCTTCCTCCCTCCTTCCCTATTTGCGTTTCTTCCAAACCCTTCTGCGGACAACCCCACGGCTGCCCCAGCCCTTTAAGACCATCCGGCCCCACCAAAGATCCTCCCTCTCCCCCAGGCTTGACCCATTCCACAGCCTCTGGATGAGAGTCCAGGGAAGGAAAACGGTAGGTTTCAGTCCTCAGAGGGGCCTCTGGCCTACGCGGCCCACACCCTCGCCCCCCACAAGGCCTACCATGGTCTCCAGGCTGGTGATCTGGTTTTCTGTCTTGTCCAGGAGCTGCTCCCGGTACCGCTTCTTCTTGAGCAGGAGCTTGGCCCGCCTGCAAGGGGGACCCGAGCAGTGAGCCGGCAGGCACGAGCATCGGCTGCCTGGCCTGGCCCCCCCGGCCTACCCGACCCCGGGCCCCTGCTGTCGGGCTCCCTCTCCTGAAGGCCAGCCCCGCCCCACTCACTCCTTCCTGCCGTCCCGCAGGAGCTGCCGGGCGAGCTCCCGCTCCCGCTCCAGCTGCTGCGTGATCCTCTTCTGGTACTGCTTCAGCTTGTCCCGCTGCTGCTTCAGTTGCTGCCGGGAGAGCAGGTCCTGAGTCGACATGAGGCCCACACGGCGCTGGACCCTCACGCGCTCCCTAGCGCCTGGGAGGCTGCCGGGGTCACTGAGGGGCCCCCCAAGGCCAGGCTGCCCCAACGGCCACCCATGGAAGCGCACCCTCTGAAACAGAGATCTCCATGGGACGAGTGTGCCCTCCAGGGCACGTGGCGCACTATCTGGGAACACTCCTGGCTGGCACCGTGGGGCTGCCACTGGCAGGTAGCGGGTGGAGGCTCGGGACGCAGCTTGATAGCCTCCGGACCCCCGAGGTCCCCAGCCCCCACAGACCCCGGCCAGCGAGGACCGTGAGCATCTCTCCAAGGCGCAGAGACGGCACAAAGGCACCGGCCGGAGTCGCCGGAGCCATCAGCAACCCCACGGCTGTGACCTGCCACTATCCGCGAGTGGACAACAGAAGGCGCACTGAGCTGACGGGTTCACAGGACCTCGCCAAGCAACAGGGACCCTGGAGGCCCCTCCCCAGAAGGGTGCAGGGTCATTTACAGGCCTTCCTCCCTCCTTCCCTATTTGCGTTTCTTCCAAACTCCATCATTTCAGGTGACGCTGATGGGCAACACCTGCGAGCCCGGGCACTTCTCTGATGGAAGACGAGGCCTGCAGGGTTGGTCACTGCGAGAGCGTTAAGAGGCTCAAGGCTGTGCGCACCTTGAGGACTCAACACGGTGAGAAATTAGCCCCCAGCACAGACGTGCTCCTTCTTTTTAGAGGCCATCTGTCCCAGCACACCCTGTGGCCACATGTCCTGTCCCTGCTGCCATGAGAGGCGCCTGCTCTTGCATTACCCACGGCCAGCCTCCTCGCCGGGCCCGGCTCGGACGGCTTCTCCTCCTCAGGGGCTGGGCCCCCACTGTCCCTGAGGGCATCAGACCAAGTGTCGGGAGCCAGAGAGAGGCAGGCGTGGCCAGGCCACCCACTTTTGTAAAACAAGCGGTCTCAGCACAAGGTCCTGGGACGGCTCATGGTTCCCTGGCTCAGCTTTTCATCCTCAGAAAACACCAGGCAATAATTTTATCCACGGAGTGCCAACTGAGATGTTCCTGTCATAACCCCACCGACGTAAATCCTCGCCAACAGGAAGGTCTCCTTGAAGAGAAACCCCACGGCGAGCACTCTAAGAAGAGAGAAGAAGCTGGGGGCTTCCTGCTCGGCCAGGGGCCCAGAAGTCCACGGTGGAGGCCAGCACACGCTGGGGGGGACCCTGACCACAATAAGGACCCAACGCTGGGCTGATCTTCTCCAGTAACAAACAGACCAGTGGTCTCTTCTTCATGGGCCAAGTCAGCTAAAAAGTTTCATAGCTTATGGTTTCAGAAGCCACAGTAAAAAAAAAAAAGAAAAAAAAAAAAAGCCAAAAAACCCCAAAAATCTGTTACTTGAGTTCAGTTCCTTCTTAGTACCAAAAATCGCATATTTTTTTCTTGCAGAAAATTTGGAAGAGAAAGCAAAAGCAAAAGTAGACTCCATTCACATTCTGGGCTCTCTCCTTCCCGACACACTCCCCTTACAAAAATGAGTTACTCTCAACGCATCATCTCACTTACACAATTCTTTCCCCATAAACTAACTTTTCACATCAGCCCTTCGCAGAAAGAGGCGCTCGAATCACTAAAACTTTCGAGGGCCAGGAATGGCGTGGGGACAGCGGTCTGGGGGGCGGCACACAGGCTCAGGCCAGCGGCTCCTTCCCCAGGGGCCCGCACAGATTGCAGGTCTGACAAGCACTGAGGGGCTGAGCCCAGCCTGAGTCTTCAGCACGTAGAACACAATCGTCTCACCGTAAGAGCCCTGTCTACTTAGATGCCTAGTTCTGGAAGCTGGGATGAGGCTCCACTGCCGGGTCATCCCCACCCGAGCCGGGCACGCTGGCCCGCGACGACTAAACAGGGCCATACCCGGCCGGGCTGGGAAGCGGTCTGGGACTGGCTCTCGTGGAGCGGGAGTTCAGACACCCCACCAGCGTGGACTCGTCCACGGACAAGGCACAAGCACGCAACAGTAAAACCCGGGCACCGCCTCCTAGGCATAGCTCAGTTTCCGCACCCGGACCGCCTACACCTGCAGACAGGATTCGCTCAGACTCGCTGGGAACCCGGCCCGGACGCGCTCCCCACCGAAGTCCACTGCGCATCTCCCCAGACGGGCTCCGAGGCTGCCACCCGGGCGTGAGGCGGGGCGGCCAGCGGGGCGGGAGTCCGTCGGAGCGCAGCCGGCCGCCGCCCTGCCTCGGTTTCCCCGCCAGGTCCGGGAGTCTCCTGCCCGCGCCCACCCGCTTACAGGGCCCGGCGTCTCACCAGGATGGCCTTGTCCTGCTCCGTGACCCGGCTCTGCTTCTTACGGCCGAACAGGTTGCCCATGGCGGCCGGCCCGGCCCGTGCCCCGCCGCCCAGTCCGGACGGACCCGTGCCCCGCGCCGCACGGCTACCGTAGTCCGGACCCGACCCACCGCGCTACGGCGGCCGCGCGGGGCCAGGCGCCGCAGAACGCGGAAGGCGCTGTCCGCCGCCCGAGGCCCCGCCCAGAGAAGGGGCCGGCTCACAGTGGGCGGGGCTCAGGGGCCCCGGATCATGCGGATCAGGTGCATTTCCAGATTCCCCGACTGCGCGCTCTTCAAGACTCCAAAGTTCCATCTTCCACTGCGCTGGGATACTTGCAGAGTGACTGCGCAGGCCGCCTCCCGGAAAGTCAGAAATCTTGTTCACAAGTCACTGCCCCGTCGGCTCGGATGTACAAAACGCTAGGTTTAGTGATGTTACAACCGTGAGCTCTAAGTGTCCACCGAGCCGTCCTGTGGGCAGCATACCCCACCCGCTGTGTCCTCCGGGCCGGTGGTCAGTCCCCAGAAGAGCCCACCTTCTGGTTCCGTGGTCCCGGCAGAACGCCACGGTATGGGGCATCTGGGATACAGGGCGGGATGCCACGCACACCTGCAGTTCTGGCTCCCACACCGGTATCCTGACTGGGGTGAAGGGGTCATAGGACCGCACTCGACCCTGTCTGGCCGTCCCAGCTGACCTCGAAGCCCAGTTTTCATGGGCCCCACAACTTTCTTGCAGCCCAGCAGCTCCTGGGCAGGCGGGTTCTAAGATGAAGCGTCCCTGGCACGTGCCCAGGGCTCACCCCTTTCTGTGAAATGAACTCCTTGATCAGAAGCAGTGTTACATGGACCCCACGAAGGGCCCCTAAGTCTACCACAGTGCAGCTGGCAGGAAGCCTCCTAGCGAGGGGGGAGACGAACCCCTACCCAGTGTCTATTCCAGCAGCAGCCCCCGGAGAGGGTCGCGGGGAGGAGTCAGCACCCCTTGCGCTCTGGATGGGTGCTCCATCTTGTCAGGAGCGTTCTTGTCTCATATCAGGTGGACCACTCAGCTGGCATCCCAGGGAGTAGAACTGAGCCTTCCCTGCTGTATCCGCCTAACTGCTAACTGCATATTCAGTAGGGGAGGGTGCACAGGGGCGGGGAGCTGTTAAGCAGCAGCGGCACTGGCACCTTGGGGAGGCTGGGGGAGGTTTGCAGGGCATACTGCATAGAATCCTTCATGAGGTACGATTCTCCCTTCTATTCAGTCCTGGAGTGGGCGAGAGGTCAGGATTCTCCCCTAACGCCCTTGCGGTTGGATCTCTATCTCCCACATCTGACTCGTCTCTTAATGATCAGTTGGGGCTTTTTGCGACTGTCCAGCTTTTGCAGTCGGCTGATATCAAGGGCTCTCCGGCACCGTCCATGGTGACTACTGTGTCGGCTTGCTGCCTTTTCCAGTGACCTGCCCACCTGAGCTCTGTGCCTTGCCCCTTCTGGTTCCCAGGAGAAATCAGGGCCCCTGTTTTGACTGCAGCACCTCTGCTGTCTTCCCTGGCCTGCAGACCTCGGGGGGCATTTCAAGAACCTGAGTTCCTCAACCTTAGACAATAGGAATGTATTGTCTCAACAGTGTACAGGCTGGAAGTCGGAGATCAAGGTGCTGGCAGGGTTGGCTCCCTCAGAGGCTGTAAGGGGAACCTCCAACCATCTTTCTGTTGGTTACTGCCAAGCCCTAGCACGTAGAGACATCGCCAGCTCTGCCTCCAGCTTCACGCATCCCCCTGTGCCTGTCCGAGTCCAAATTTCCCCTTTTCATAAGGACTCCAGTCATGCTGGATCAGGGCCAACATGAATGACCTCATTTTAACTTGATCACCTCTGTAGAGACCCTCTACCCAAATCAGGGCATATTCTGATGTATTGGGGGTAAGGACTTCAACATCCGAAGTTTACTGGGACACACAGTTCAGTCCATAACACGATAATGAGATCATTACTGCATATAACCAATTCTGAGTTTCTGTCTTTCAGGGTCTGTCTTCAGGACTGACTTCTGGCCCTAACTATGCAATCTTGGGAACGTCTGTAAATAGGCACTTCTCTGGACATTTCAAGCGGGAAGATGTCTATTACAGAGAATCAGCGATTCAAAACCAGGGTGGCAGGAATGACGGCCTGGGATCCAGTTCCTGGATCTTGGGGAAATGGGAGCTTTCCCAGACTTGAAAGGAAACGCTCCGCACAGTGACACCCCCATCCCGCCTCACAACCACAACTGCTAAGGCCCCAGTTGGAGGCTCCTGCACCTCTTCCACCGTCCACAGCTTGGAACACATCCTGCCAGAGAAAACGAACCTGGGAGCGAGATGGGAAGACCTTTAGGGAAGGCGACAATGGGGTGGCTCTTACCTGCTTCATGTTGTGCAAGCGCAGCCTTGTGAGCTGGCTTGCCGCGTGTCAGGGGTGTCAAATGGGTCTTTCAGCCCAGGGTAGCGACACGTGGCAGGAACATGTGGCAGGAACCTCCGCCTGAACCGGCGGCCATGATGACTAGCGCAGGAAGTCATCCGGGTCCCCCTGTCCCTCACCATTCTGCGTCCCACATCCTTCATCGACCTCTGCTATCCACCTTCTCCAGCCACCTGCTCCCTCCACCTTCTAGGCCCACCTATCAACTTCTGCTGGGTGTCCAACTTCCCAGAAAGCCAAACAGCACTCCCCGAGGAAGGCCCTGATTGGTTCCCTCTAGGCCAATCAACTTCTCTGGCCAATAGGAATGTATTGTCTCCGGACAGTCGGAGATCAAGGTGCTGGCAGGGTTGGCTCCCTCAGAGGCTGTAAGGGGAACCTCCAACCATCTTTCTGTTGGTTACTGCCAAGCCCTAGCACGTAGAGACATCGCCAGCTCTGCCTCCAGCTTCACGCATCCCCCTGTGCCTGTCCGAGTCCAAATTTCCCCTTTTCATAAGGACTCCAGTCATGCTGGATCAGGGCCAACATGAATGACCTCATTTTAACTTGATCACCTCTGTAGAGACCCTCTACCCAAATCAGGGCATATTCTGATGTATTGGGGGTAAGGACTTCAACATCCGAAGTTTACTGGGACACACAGTTCAGTCCATAACACGATAATGAGATCATTACTGCATATAACCAATTCTGAGTTTCTGTCTTTCAGGGTCTGTCTTCAGGACTGACTTCTGGCCCTAACTATGCAATCTTGGGAACGTCTGTAAATAGGCACTTCTCTGGACATTTCAAGCGGGAAGATGTCTATTACAGAGAATCAGCGATTCAAAACCAGGGTGGCAGGAATGACGGCCTGGGATCCAGTTCCTGGATCTTGGGGAAATGGGAGCTTTCCCAGACTTGAAAGGAAACGCCCCGCACAGTGACACCCCCATCCCGCCTCACAACCACAACTGCTAAGGCCCCAGTTGGAGGCTCCTGCACCTCTTCCACCGTCCACAGCTTGGAACACATCCTGCCAGAGAAAACGAACCTGGGAGCGAGATGGGAAGACCTTTAGGGAAGGCGACAATGGGGTGGCTCTTACCTGCTTCATGTTGTGCAAGCGCAGCCTTGTGAGCTGGCTTGCCGCGTGTCAGGGGTGTCAAATGGGTCTTTCAGCCCAGGGTAGCGACACGTGGCAGGAACATGTGGCAGGAACCTCCGCCTGAACCGGCGGCCATGATGACTAGCGCAGGAAGTCATCCGGGTCCCCCTGTCCCTCACCATTCTGCGTCCCACATCCTTCATCGACCTCTGCTATCCACCTTCTCCAGCCACCTGCTCCCTCCACCTTCTAGGCCCACCTATCAACTTCTGCTGGGTGTCCAACTTCCCAGAAAGCCAAACAGCACTCCCCGAGGAAGGCCCTGATTGGTTCCCTCTAGGCCAATCAATCGTGGGCTCGCAGGCGTTGTCCTTCCCTGAGCCAATCCGCAGAGGGGAGGGTGGGCGCTCTCGGGCGAGGTGAAGGGAATTTCCTCCAAAGCAGGTGCTTTTCAAAGCCACAAAACACCAGGGTCCTGGGATAAGCGTCGCGTGAGCTCGTGGGTCATGCCAGTGCCTGGTCGGTACAGGGCACATGGGGAAGACGAGCTGGAGGGCTCGCTGGGGGTCCACTGCAGCATGTTAAGAGCTGTCAGAGTCCTGGTCAAGGGTTCCCAGAGTTAGGGGTCGTGGGGGTCAGACTAAGGAGGTGGTGACAGGGCAGTACGGAACACGGAGTTAGCCAAAGAATCTTCTGGAAGAAGTCAGAATTTAGGCCAAGTCTCAGGCGCTGGGAGTGAGCCGAAGAAATGGCACTGAAAACACAGATGAGGTGATGGAGTGGATGCTCGCTGCATGGGCACAGCGTGCGGGGAAGCCCTGATCAGTGCCCCTGGACGTCCTGGGAACGGAGATGTTCTGGGGAAGGTGGGAGCTCAGAGAAGCCGCGGGGAGAGGGGCTGCAGGGATGGCTGAGGAGGAAGTACCTGCACCTGGTGACCCTCGAGGGACCCATGAGTGCGGACGCTGGGCCGCAGCGGGTCAAAGACATTTTTTAAAAAAATATATTTTTTTTCTTTTACCCCATCATGTCTCTTTTTATTTGTATTTATTTTCATATTCTTTGGCATGTGTGGGCCTCCCATCGCTGTGGCCTCTCTCACTGCTGAGCACCGGCTCTGGGTGCATGCGCTCCAGAGCGCTGGCTCATAATTGGATACGCCGGTCCAGCCGCTCCGCGGCACGTGGCACCTTCCTGGGCCAGGGATTGAACCTGTGCCTCTTGCGCGGCAAGGCGGACTCTTTACCCACTGGACCACCAGGGAAGCTCAGAACGGGACATTTTTTGAGGGCTTGAAAATAGACAAAACGCGGGACTAAGGAGAGGGGCGCTGGGTCGCCCATCCTTCCTGCAAGCCTAGCGCTGGACGCTCAACGGGGCTGCGGTCGGGTAGCGGCGAGCCCCGAGGAGGCCACGCGGTGGCGCTGCAGGACAACCTGTTGGCTGCAGGACCGCACCAGGGCCAGGGTCGAGGGTTGGCTCCCCGCGGGGTGGCACCCGTCCTCCCGTCCCGGAGCACTGGACATCAGGTAACTCCACACCTGGAACCCCGCGGTCTGCACCCATACTGGTCACTTGCTCCCCGACACAAGCCACTTGGTACCTAAGTACCAGCACCCGCCTCCTCCACATCCCAGACACCGCACCCACCCTAGCACCCTCAGCCCACACCCAGCCCCCTTGCGAGCCCCACGCCTCGCACTGGCGGGGGAGGTGCAGGAAGGTGGGTCCAAGAAGAACAGGTGGGGTTGGGGGAGGATCTGCCACGCGTCTGCCCTAGCTGGGAGGAGCCACATCCTTTGAGCTGTATTGCGGATACTGAAACCCTCACCAGGTGGAACAAGTTAGCTGCGTCCTGCCCACAGGCATGGAGACCCCAGAACGACTGGAACCAGACAGTGGATGATGTTGCCTCCCAATGACCTCCCCACCAAGCGATCAGAACAGTCCAGGAGCAGATCACATCCCTCATAACCCCCCTCCCTCACCCTGTCTTTAAAAACCTTTCCCTGAAAGCCTTCAGGAGTCTGGGCCTCTTAAGCACTGGCTGCCTAGACTCTTTGCTCGGTGCCTGCAATCAATGCTGCACTTGCCTTTTTCCCACAACTTGGTGTCAATAGATTGACTTTGCTGTGTGCAGACAACAGACCCAAGTTTGGCTCAGTAGCATCTTTGGAGAAATGTCTGCTCCAGTTCCTTTCCAGTTTTGAACTGAGTCGCTTGTGTTTTGATTAGTGAGTTGTGAGAGCTCTCTATGAGTTCTGGATATTAAACCCTTATCAGATATATAGGGCTTCCCTGGTGGCTCAGATGGTAAACCCTTATCAGAGATATGACTTGCAAATATTTTGTTTAAAATCTTTTTCTGTAGAGCTTTTTTAAGTCTTGATGATGTCTTTTGATGCACAAAAAGGCATTTTTGCGAAGCCCAGTGTATCTATAGTTTTTCTCGTGTCATGTTTCTAGTGTCAAATCTAAGAATCCATTGTCAAGGTCATGAAAATTTACCTTTGTTTCCTTAGGAGCTTTATAGTTTGAGCTCCTGTATTTATGCCATTGATCCATTATGAGTTGATTTTTATATATGACGAGCTCAGGGTCCACTTTTTATGTGTGAATATCCAGCTGTCACAGCACCATTTGTTAAAAGAGTAATTTCCTACTGAGTGGTTTCGTCACCTTTTATGAGAACCAGCTGCCCATGGGTATTTGGGTTTCTCTGGGGTCCCCTATTCGGTTCCATTGGCCTATAAGCCTAGCCTTATGCCAGAACCACACTGTTTGGATTCCTGTAGCTTGGTAATCCATTTTGAATCTGGGAGATATAAACCCTCCAACCTTTTCTCTTTCAAAGTTGTTTTGGCGATTTGGGGCCCCTTGCAATTCCACATGCATTTGAAAGTTGATCTGTCCATTTCTGCAAAAAGGACTTAGGGATCTTCTAGAATTTGCATTGGATCTGTAGATCATTTTGGGGAATACTGCCATTTAGGAAAATTAAGTCTTTCCATCCACGAATACAGAAAGTCTTTCTAGGGATTCAGGGCCTCTGTAATTACTTTTAGCACTGTGCTGTTGTTTTGGGTGTACGAATCTTTCATCTCCTTTATTGCATTTGTGCCTGGGTACTTAATTCTTTTTGATGCTTTTGTAAATGGAATTGCTTGTTAATTGTCTTTCTCAATTGCTCGATGCTGGCGTGTCACTTCTTTCCCCAGTGCGAAACACTCTGGTAAAGAGCGGAGAAAGATGGGAAGCCCCCCGTGGGTTCTGCCTGGGCTTTGGCTGTGGCTGCTGCCGGCAGCGCCACCTCCCCTGTGGAGCCAGGGTCGCTCACTCCTCAGGTGGCCAGGGTCCCACACGTGGTTGGGGTCCCTCACAGAATAGCCCCAGCCGGCTCCTCCCGTGGGCCGGGGCACAGCGGGCTCTGGTGACATGCTCTGGGCTGGGTCCTCCCTCGCAGTTGAGGGGCCTCTCTTGGAGCCCCCTGTCTTGCCTCTGGCGTGGAGGCACCCTGGCAGGCTCTGCTGGCCCAGAACCTGTGCCCACCACCCCACTGCCCCCACTCTACATTCCAGCCTTGTCCTCTCAGCTCCTCTTTCGTGGCCTCTCCTGCTCACACAGAGGCAGCCCGCGGGCCAGTCAGCCGGACCTCTCACCTGGATTCCTGACGCTTGGCGGCTCGTCCCGTCTGCACACTTTCAGGCCCATGTTGGCCTGGGGCTGCGGCTTCCTGCGCTGGCCCCCGGCTCTCTCGATGGCTACACCTCAGCCCTGGGGTTCTGAGGGCTGGCAAGGGGGTCTCAGGATGTGCCTGCTGGCTGTGCAGAAGGTGGGAACATGAAGCCCACTTCCCACTATCAGGCAAAGGCCTGCCCCCACCAGGTGAGGCAAGAGACCTCAGAATGAGGGGCTGTAGTCAGTCTCCCAGGGTATCTCTTCCAGCTGATGCTGATGAGGAGAAAGTGGTGGAAACGAACTAGCTCAGGTGCTGACAAGAGCCCAGTTGAACTCCAGTGGCCTCATCCTGACCCTTGAGACCAGGCCAGGACTGCAGGACTTGGGAGGGGCCTCTGCCCTCCCCACCCAGCCTGGGTCTCCCACTTCTCCCCCACATGCTTCTGGTCCCACGAGTCTCGGAGCTCAGAGCCTCGTCTGCACCCCTACCCCATGATTTCCCCAGAATCCCCGTCCCTACCCACTCAGGGCCGCTGTTTCCTCCACCCAGCACATGGCAGGGGCTGTCCTGAGTGGGCCCCTTCAGACGGGGCCCTGGGGCAGGCTGAAGGAGGGTGGCAGGGTTCAGACTTCAGCCTGAGTTTAGGGACACACCTGGGCTCCTCCTGGTTGCCGTCCTGCCTCTGGTCCCCCTTTTCCCGCCCCTGTTCTGGTCCTACCCCGTCTTCACCTGCCCCAGGCCACGAGACACTGGTCATTTTTTGGGCTACGTGGGCCTTCAACCAGCTTGTACAACTGAACCCGAGAAGCAGAACAGCCTTGAGACCTCTTCCCAGAGGGACCCCTGTAGAGATCCCAAGGTGGAGACAGTGGCCAGCCGGCCGTATGGCGCACCCAGCCCGTCTGTAGCTACCTTTTCTCAAACTCGGCCTGCAGGCTCCTTGTCCTGAGACTGAATCGCCACCCCTTGCCTGCACGCACAGGCATCGCTGCATGTTGCCCAGGTGGACACATCGTGGCTGGGAATTCCTGGCCCCTCCCACATACTGAAGCACGGTGTGCTCACAGGGATGAGGGCAAGCCTACGGCCGACTCTCAGGCTGTCCTGTGCCTTGTGCTGAACCAGGAGGGACCTACAGGGCAGAGCCTCCTCACGATGCCACCTTCCCACCCGTTCTCTCCTTGGCTGGAGAGCTGTCCATGCCTGGCCACCTAGGACAGCTGTCCTTGGCTCCTGGCTGGCAGGCTCTCACCGGCCACATGGTGCAACTGGGCTCTTTTCTGGCCCCTTCTCTGCAGCCATGTGGGGCTTGAGAGTGGAGGGTATAGGTCTGGGCCTGGCCTGGCGCCCTCCTGTGGTGGGCCTGCCGCGCACCCATCTTTCATTTCTCCGAGCGCTTGATGCTGATAGGGAAACTACTACCCTCTGCGCTGAAGCGTGCCGGGGGCAGCCGAGTGAATGCTGGGCATCCTTCTCGTTTAAAACAAACTGTAATTTAATTCAGGACTTCCAGTGGCTCAGACCCCAGGTTCTCATGGCAACAGCTCCCCTCCCCACGTTGCAGTGGGTGCTGTGCTGGGAAACCCGCCCGCTTCTCCACGGCCTCCCTCACGCGCCCAGGCCTAGAGGCCTCCCCGTGCAGGCCTCCGCGGGGCTGTGGGGGCAGCTGGCCCTGCATGCACAGCTCCGGAGAACAGAGGCCACGACCTAATAAGCCCTTCCCCACGCCTCTTCTACCACTGAGAACAGAGACGGACGACGTCTTCCTTCCCATTTCAGCACCCGCTCGCCTCCTCTTCGGCCCCCGCCCCCTGGGCATCTGGGGACTCTGCTTGACGGGGAACTCAGAGACAGAGTGGTCAGCACGATCACGTCTCTCAGACAGGCCCACAGGCTAATCCTGGGAGCTGCGAACCTCTCAGGTCACGTGGCAAGAGGATTAAGGTTGCCAGTCAGCAACTCTGAGGCGGAGAGACTGTCCTGGATTATCCAGTGGCGCCGGGTCATCACAGGGTCCTTGAAAGTTGAGGGGGCTCAGAGTCCGAGCCAGAGGGACGCCTGGGAGAAAGGCTCCAGCGCACGCTGGCTCTGGAGGAGGAGGAAGGGGTCATGAGCCAAGGGAGGAGTTGGAAAATGCGGAAAAGCCATTCTCCTGTGGAAGCTCCGGCAGCAGCCAGGCCAGCTCCTCGGTTCCAGGCCCCGCGCGGGGCTCTCCAGGCCCAGGAGGGCGAGTCTGGCTCGGCTGACCCGTCTGGGGAGGTTTGCTGCTGCGGCCCCAGGGGCTGACGCAGGGGCTCCACTGGTGTGGACCAGGGGCTGGGCGGCCTGCCTCCTTCCCAAGTCCTGGCCCCTTTCTTCCCGGTGTGCTCTCCCAGCCACGCCCCTCGTCCCAGCCTGGCTGCCCTCCTGGGGGCCTGCCTCTAGTCCTCAGCAGGGTGGGCCCTGTCCTGCCAGTGAACTGGGCTTACATCCTACCGCCCCTTGGCACCCGTGTGCGTGGCTGGGTCCTGCTGCTGCCCACCTCCCCACGCACCATTCCTCCTCCCCCGAGTGAAGCTATTTCTAGAGGTCAGGAGGTGTGGATGCCGGGGTGGGAGGACCCCAGCTCCTGCCACCACCCTCCAGTAGGTGTGGCTTTGGAGGAACTTGGCCCTGGGCACCATTTCCTGTCACTGGGGGCAGGGCAACAAGAGCCGGTGCCCAGCTGCCTTCAGGGAGCGGGACCCCTAAGGCGTGAGATGTGTTTGAAGGGGCTGCGACCCCTTAGGCCTGCTGACCAGGGCTGTGGGAACATCCCCACCAAAGCTCAGGAAGTGTCCAGGGTCAGCAGGGACTGCAGAGACGCGGGGCCCATCTACATCAGGAGCCATTCGACACTGGGCCGCCAGGTTGGCCCGAGGGGTCACAGCCTGCCAGAGGAGGGCCTTTCAGCCTTGGTTCAGAGGAGATGCAGGCCAAGGATGGAGTTGGGGTCCCCAAGCCACAGGACAGGGGTGGGAAGGTGGATCCCCAAGACAGAGCAGATGCAGCCATCCAGCTTCTAACTATAGGCGGTAAATAAAAAAGACACAGGATGTGGCAGCAAGATTCCCTCTGAACCCGAAGTTTAGGGCCTTTTCTTGAGCCAACTATTCAAGCCACAGGGCTGGGACTGTGCCTAAGGGGGCCAAGGTACCTTATGCCTGAAGCCCCCAGGGCACAGAGGGCTTGCCTGAACAGACAGAGCCTCTAGCCAGCCCTCTGCGTATTTACCTTTTATTAACAGTTTATCCCTCTTACTTTTTGTGTTACAATTCCATGTTTCATCAAAGTCTTTCAATTCTCATTTTGGTAAAATAAATAGAGATAGATGAACCTTTAGGTTGCACTCTCTCAAGCCTCTGTAACTTCATGATTGAATTTCCGCATCTGACCTGTGAAGACAGCCCCTCTGGGGCCCCTGCGCTTGGCCTGGGGATAGTTTTGTCTCAAACAGAACCACATGTGAGCTCAAGACCTGGTGGTACTCCTCTGTGCGTCGGCTGTGGACAGTCAGCTCGGCATCTGTGGGTGGGGCTCAGCTTCTGGAAGGTTCCCAAGTCACTGGGTCTGGAGCGCTGGGTGGCGCTGACCGGTCCCGTGTGGTGAGCTGGGCTTCTGGGGTCTTCCCCACCCTACGCTGCTCACTCACCCAGAAGGTGGTGGACACCGTCCAGGAACCTTCTCGGGGAGCAGTCACGACCTACGGGCCTAGCCCCGGGCCCCGGCCAGCGCCCCCCAGCCCACAGCACGGCTCCTCCTCACGTTCCCACCATCGTTGGCCTCTTAGCGGCAGAGTTAACCAACCCAGCTCCCTCCTGTCTGAATAATCCTGATTCCCAAGGAAAATGGAGAAAATGCTTTTCAAAAATATCATCATCGTGGTTGTGTCTTGTGTTCCAGGCGTGTCTGCTGAGCGCCTCGCCACCGCTGTGTGGGTGCGGCGGACACACGCGATGCAGCCGCCGCCCGAGGGTTCTCCCGGGCCCCTTGCGAGTGTGAGCTGCACCCAGGGGCGTGGGGACAGAGGGCTGGGGTGGCGCTGTTCACCCCAGGGTGCTCGGGGCTCGACGGCCCCTCCACATGTACTCGTGGGATGCGTGTGGGGCGCGGGTGGGGAGGCCATGGCTTCCACATCGGCGGGGGACAAGCAGCACTTGAGAGAAACAAGCCCCGTGGCCCAAGGATCCTGCCCCTCCTTCCAAACCAGGGCCCCTCCTGCCGACAGGCCTGCAGCAAGAGGGGCCGACGCTCAGGAGGAAGCCCGCCCGTGGGGAGGGGTGCGCTCGGGCTCCGCCGTTTGGCTGGATGCCCAGGGGTGGGGACCCGCGGGTGGCCGGCCGCCTCCACCTGTCCTTCACTCAGTCTCAAGCCTCAGCCGCAGCAGCGGGCTCGGACCGCCCCAGGAGCCCAGGCCGGGTCGGGGGTGGAGACGCAGCCCCAGGGGCCGGCTTCTGTCTGGAGCCTTTGGGGACTAATGCTAGCATCACTCAGAAAATAAAACAAGTGTTTCCCCTTAGAAAGCTCAGAAGACGGGACGGGAGGGGACTGGAACGTACAGTGACCGTGTCCTCGGTCCAGGAGCCGTGTCTCAGCAGAGCAGCGACCGTCACACCAAGGATTCCGGCAGAGCTCCCTTCTCCGGGCTCCTGGGCGTGACAGCGAGACAGACAGACAGACAGTGTGGGCCCTCTCGAGCCCTCAGCAGCCAGGTGGGGCCAGTGTTCAGGGCGGCACGGTGGGTCCACGATGGCCACGGCAGCCTGTGGGGCGGGGGTGCCGCTATCTGACGCGCTTCTCCACCGAGTACACGGAGATGTAGTAGTCATTGCTGCCCACGGCCAGGTGTGGCTGCAGAGGGAGGAGAGAGCGGGGGGTGAGCAGGTGCAGCTGCGGAGGGAGGAGGGGCGAGCAGCCGGGGTGCGGGTCGGCCTCGTCACCCCAGCTCCGCCTGCAGGGCTCGCGGGCCGCAGCTCGGGCAGAGACCCTGCACCTCCGCCCTGTCACAGGGAATCCACCACTCCCCACACCGCCCACGTGCTCCCTTTCCGGCACGGCCGCCCAGCGACGTCTCGGGGCCTCCTGTCATGCGTTTTGGCAGAAAGCCACACGCCAGGCTCCTGGGGAGGGCTGCGCTGCGTGCAGGCAGGTTGGCAGGATCCCAGCTGGAATCGCGGCAGCCCCCAACCCCACGGCCGACGGAGATGAAGGACTGGGCTGTCACCTGGGCCCCAGGGGTCTGGGCTGCTCCCACCCTAGTGGGCTTCTCACAGGGACGTTTCTCCGAGGCTGGGGTCTGCGCGGGGGCCAGAGGGGTTGGGGAGGGCGGGTTACTTCACCTCTGCCCTGAGTGACAGGGAATTTGGCGCTGCTTCCAAAGGGAGTGCAGTCCGGGGGCCACAGCCCCTGGAGTGCCCGACGGTGGTGTGGGGCGGGGCCCCTGTCTGCCGCTGCTTGCCACTGCCCCCCACCTTGTGCACCCCCAGCCCTTGGCTTCGACGGGGACACAGACCCAGTGTGGGTGGAAGGCCAGGCAGCTGATGGCGCCGACCCGCTGGCCCATGAAGCCGTCATAGTACTTGATGTGGTTGATCAGCTCTCCGCTGCCGCTGTAGATGGCGGTGAACTGGTTCATGGAGCCGCTGCACATGAGAAAGTCTGGTGGTCAGTGCAGGGAGGCCGGTGTGTCCACAGGGAGAGGGGGCTCCTCTCTGGTCACCCCCACAGAGGGACCTGAGCCTCAAGGGCCAGGCAGGTGAGAAGCAGCAAAAGAACCCCTACTCAGTCTCTCTGCACAGCTCTCCCGCTGGGTGAGGGCAGGGCAGTGCTGCCCGCTGCCCACTGGCTCCGCAGGGCCCCGGGAGTGGGCTGGGCAGGGCAGGGCGGGGAGGGGTGGGCAGAGAAGAGGGCGGCACCTACCACGCAATCAGGTTTGCCTGGGGGTGGATGTCGAGAGCCGTCAGCCCCTTCACGATTTGCAAGACGTTCACAGACTCGGGCATCCGGGGGTCAAAGAAGCGCACGTCCCCGTTGACGCTGCGGGGCGGTGTGGGGGAGGTGGGGCGGTGCCGCTGGGCGGGCACGCCGGGCCCCGAGAGGCACCGCGTGCCGTCAGGGGCAGCCCACACACAGTGCTCCAGGCCACGGCCCCCTGGACGCTCAGAATGTCCAGGGAGGCCTCCTGGATGGCATGTGGGCCCGCCCCACGGACCCTGGCAGTCAGGCCTGCTGCTGAGCCCCGGGGACCCCTCCCCAGAGGCAGAAAGGGCCCAGCCGCCGAGGCAGGCAGCAGCGGTGAGCAAAGACACGGGGAGGCTGTGAGTTCTTTGTTCATTTCCGGCCGGAGATTAGATTTTTGTGTAGCTGGGGATGCGGCCACCGGCGGGGAGGGGAGGAGGGGAGGCCACCTCTTCCTGCCTTGGGCCTGGCAGGCAACGCTGTTTCCACATGACAAGCACGGGAAGAGCATGTCTTCGGAGAAATGGCGGCTTTGTGACAGTAAATTACATCTGCCGTCCCTTTAATGGGCAAACAAATCCCCGCTGTTCTTCGCACAGGGTTCACAGGGCAGGAGGGACGGATCCGTGGGCAGACGGATCCTGGCAGGTGCCACTGTCTAGGGGAGGCTGCGCCCCGGCTGCCCGCAAGCCACCCGCCAGCCCAGCTCTGTGGCAGGAGGACCTGCTGGCCCCGACCTTGTGCTGGCCCTGAACTGGTTCATGGAGCCGCTGCACATGAGAAAGTCTGGTGGTCAGTGCAGGGAGGCCGGTGTGTCCACAGGGAGAGGGGGCTCCTCTCTGGTCACCCCCACAGAGGGACCTGAGCCTCAAGGGCCAGGCAGGTGAGAAGCAGCAAAAGAACCCCTACTCAGTCTCTCTGCACAGCTCTCCCGCTGGGTGAGGGCAGGGCAGTGCTGCCCGCTGCCCACTGGCTCCGCAGGGCCCCGGGAGTGGGCTGGGCAGGGCAGGGCGGGGAGGGGTGGGCAGAGAAGAGGGCGGCACCTACCACGCAATCAGGTTTGCCTGGGGGTGGATGTCGAGAGCCGTCAGCCCCTTCACGATTTGCAAGACGTTCACAGACTCGGGCATCCGGGGGTCAAAGAAGCGCACGTCCCCGTTGACGCTGCGGGGCGGTGTGGGGGAGGTGGGGCGGTGCCGCTGGGCGGGCACGCCGGGCCCCGAGAGGCACCGCGTGCCGTCAGGGGCAGCCCACACACAGTGCTCCAGGCCACGGCCCCCTGGACGCTCAGAATGTCCAGGGAGGCCTCCTGGATGGCATGTGGGCCCGCCCCACGGACCCTGGCAGTCAGGCCTGCTGCTGAGCCCCGGGGACCCCTCCCCAGAGGCAGAAAGGGCCCAGCCGCCGAGGCAGGCAGCAGCGGTGAGCAAAGACACGGGGAGGCTGTGAGTTCTTTGTTCATTTCCGGCCGGAGATTAGATTTTTGTGTAGCTGGGGATGCGGCCACCGGCGGGGAGGGGAGGAGGGGCGGCCACCTCTTCCTGCCTTGGGCCTGGCAGGCAACGCTGTTTCCACATGACAAGCACGGGAAGAGCATGTCTTCGGAGAAATGGCGGCTTTGTGACAGTAAATTACATCTGCCGTCCCTTTAATGGGCAAACAAATCCCCGCTGTTCTTCGCACAGGGTTCACAGGGCAGGAGGGACGGATCCGTGGGCAGACGGATCCTGGCAGGTGCCACTGTCTAGGGGAGGCTGCGCCCCGGCTGCCCGCAAGCCACCCGCCAGCCCAGCTCTGTGGCAGGAGGACCTGCTGGCCCCGACCTTGTGCTGGCCCTGACCTTTCTGGCCAGTCCCAGAGCAGAAGTTAATTACTTCCCTGAAAGGCCATCACTTCCCAGCGGTTTAAATACCAAGGACATATTTCAGATGGAGGGAAAATAATGTTTTTACAGCAAAATGTCTCATGAATATTCCACACTTATTACCTGACGCTCATGATGTGGCCTTCGGGGTGCTTCTGGAGGTAGGCCTTCACCACCCAGGCCGTGTGCTCCCGGTAGGTCATGACGCGGCTGGAAGGGAGCGGGGGTCAGGGCCTGGGGACACCTGTGGGCGTCCCTCACGCTCTGAGACAACAGCACAGGGGGCAGGGTGGATTCATCTGCAGCCGAGGGAATGGAGCACTGATTTACAGTGTCCTCCACGCTGTGAGGCCAGCCCTCGCTCGCTCATGTTCATGTGAGTCACTGAGTGACCAAGCCCCACTGGCCGGCTCCTCCCTGGGAACCTCAGGTCATGCTGGGGCCCCTGGAGGCGGTGGCTGGCACGCCCTCCCGGGGCCTGGGCACCGCCCGCCCCCCTACCAGGACGTCACACGGCGTCTCCCTGTGGGCTTCAGGGAGAACCCCAGACTCTAAGGGGGTCAAAATGGAGGGACAAGGGCTGGCCTGGGGCCCGGGCATGGGGAGTGGGACTGGGGTGCTCATGCTGGAGAGGTGGGGGCAGAGCATGGCATTTGGGAAGGTGTCCAGGACACAGTTCACGCTCGGCACACACAATTGCCCCCCGGGATGCCCGGGAGCCGCGATGTCTCTGCCCTCAGACCTCAGGCCCCAGAGGAAGCTCTGGAGACGCCCGCCCCTCCCTCACAGCCGTGACCCTCAGCTCGTCTTGGGCGGCTGCCCGGGGGGGGCTTCTTAAAATACGTCTGACTGATTCACATACTGTAAGACTCTCCCGTAAGCACAGACTCACTGCTTCTGGCATGTTCTTACAGTTGTCTGACCGTCACACAATTTTAGAACATCTTCATCACCCCCAGAAAGGAACCCTGCTCCCTAAACCTCCAAGACGGCTGTTTCCGGCGGGTAGTGTGGATTTTCAGTGAGGACCCTCCCACAGAGACCCCTAGGGAGCACTGCCTGGGGCCCACGTGCCATCCAAGCCCCGGGACCAAACCCCCGCTGGACGGGCTGGCCCCCGCTGCCCGCCTGCGGCCCGTGCTGGTCCTGCCGACGGCTTCCGGCCCATGCCCTCACAGCTGCACTCTCTTCCTGCTGGTGGACGGCGCTCACTGGCTCTCCGGCCCCGTTTGGTCTTGTCCCCATCGTCCCCAACACTCCTCTCCCCGAGGGCTCCTTTAGCCCCAGTGGCTCCCCGGCCAGTCACGGCTGGAAGGGAGCGGGGTCGGGGGACACCTGTGGGCGTCCCTCACGCTCTGAGACAACAGCACAGGGGGCAGGGTGGATTCATCTGCAGCCGAGGGAATGGAGCACTGATTTACAGTGTCCTCCACGCTGTGAGGCCAGCCCTCGCTCGCTCATGTTCATGTGAGTCACTGAGTGACCAAGCCCCACTGGCCGGCTCCTCCCTGGGAACCTCAGGTCATGCTGGGGCCCCTGGAGGCGGTGGCTGGCACGCCCTCCCGGGGCCTGGGCACCGCCCGCCCCCCTACCAGGACGTCACACGGCGTCTCCCTGTGGGCTTCAGGGAGAACCCCAGACTCTAAGGGGGTCAAAATGGAGGGACAAGGGCTGGCCTGGGGTCCGGGCATGGGGAGTGGGACTGGGGTGCTCATGCTGGAGAGGTGGGGGCAGAGCATGGCATTTGGGAAGGTGTCCAGGACACAGTTCACGCTCGGCACACACAATTGCCCCCCGGGACGCCCGGGAGCCGCGATGTCTCTGCCCTCAGACCTCAGGCCCTAGAGGAAGCTCTGGAGACGCCCGGCCCTCCCTCACAGCCGTGACCCTCAGCTCGTCTTGGGCGGCTGCCTGGGGGGGGCTTCTTAAAATACGTCTGACTGATTCACATACTGTAAGACTCTCCCGTAAGCACAGACTCACTGCTTCTGGCATGTTCTTACAGTTGTCTGACCGTCACACAATTTTAGAACATCTTCATCACCCCCAGAAAGGAACCCTGCTCCCTAAACCTCCAAGACGGCTGTTTCCGGCGGGTAGTGTGGATTTTCAGTGAGGACCCTCCCACAGAGACCCCTAGGGAGCACTGCCTGGGGCCCACGTGCCATCCAAGCCCCGGGACCAAACCCCCGCTGGACGGGCTGGCCGCCGCTGCCCGCCTGCGGCCCGTGCTGGTCCTGCCGACGGCTTCCGGCCCATGCCCTCACAGCTGCACTCTCTTCCTGCTGGTGGACGGCGCTCACTGGCTCTCCGGCCCAGTTTGGTCTTGTCCCCATCGTCCCCAACACTCCTCTCCCCGAGGGCTCCTTTAGCCCCCGTGGCTGCACACGGGGCCCGGCTGCTCCCCATGCACGGGGAGGAGCGAGTTCAGTACACATCACCCCGGAGCCTGGGCCGGCTGGGCCGGGGGTCCTGCGGCTGCCTGGTGCCTGGGCCTCCGTCCTCACTGGCCCACACGAGGCACGGGCATGCGCCCCTGGCACTCGGTCCAGGGCGGAGCGGCGGTGCCCAGAGCAGCAGCCGTGACAGCGTGGGCCCAGCCCTGGCCCGCGCACACAAGCGGCCCCCGCATTCGCTTCTTGGCTGTTGATGAGTCGGACCTGGGAGGCGGTAGCCCTGTCTGTAGCCCCGAGGGCAGCGCCTTGCTGGACGTTCCCCTCCCGCTTGCGTTCTGGAAGGCCCGTCCCGGGCTGGTGGGAAGTCGCGCTCCTCCACCCTGCCGGGGGGCGTAGCTCCGAGGGGAGAGCTGGCGCGCTGGGACCCGCTCCCCGGGGCCCGGCAGAGGGAGGGGAAGGCGAGGTCGACCTACCACTCGCTGAGCGCCATCCTCCTGTCGTAGACGCGGATGGAGCCGTCGCCGAGGCCGGCCACGATGAGGGAGCGGTGGGAGTCGCAGGAGAGGCTGGTCACGCAGCTGTCGGCGCCCGTGGGGATGTCCTAGGGCCGACACACACCCGTCAAGCCCCTTGGCCTCGGGACCCTGCCCTCGCCAGCTGCCACCATTGGGGGTGCGCCCGTCCCCCTGCTAGGCAGCCGCTGCCTTTCTTCTCACCCGAGGAGCTGTCAAGGGGGAGCCAGTGCCCCTTGAGTGAGCCTGAAGGGCAGCCGCTGCCTCTCTACAGACGGCTGTTTCCGGCGGGTAGTGTGGATTTTCAGTGAGGACCCTCCCACAGAGACCCCTAGGGAGCACTGCCTGGGGCCCACGTGCCATCCAAGCCCCGGGACCAAACCCCCGCTGGACGGGCTGGCCCCCGCTGCCCGCCTGCGGCCCGTGCTGGTCCTGCCGACGGCTTCCGGCCCATGCCCTCACAGCTGCACTCTCTTCCTGCTGGTGGACGGCGCTCACTGGCTCTCCGGCCCCGTTTGGTCTTGTCCCCATCGTCCCCAACACTCCTCTCCCCGAGGGCTCCTTTAGCCCCAGTGGCTGCACACGGGGCCCGGCTGCTCCCCATGCACGGGGAGGAGCGAGTTCAGTACACATCACCCCGGAGCCTGGGCCGGCTGGGCCGGGGGTCCTGCGGCTGCCTGGTGCCTGGGCCTCCGTCCTCACTGGCCCACACGAGGCACGGGCATGCGCCCCTGGCACTCGGTCCAGGGCGGAGCGGCGGTGCCCAGAGCAGCAGCCGTGATAGCGTGGGCCCAGCCCTGGCCCGCGCCCACAAGCGGCCCCCGCATTCGCTTCTTGGCTGTTGATGAGTCGGACCTGGGAGGCGGTAGCCCTGTCTGTAGCCCCGAGGGCAGCGCCTTGCTGGACGTTCCCCTCCCGCTTGCGTTCTGGAAGGCCCGTCCCGGGCTGGTGGGAAGTCGCGCTCCTCCACCCTGCCGGGGGGCGTAGCTCCGAGGGGAGAGCTGGCGCGCTGGGACCCGCTCCCCGGGGCCCGGCAGAGGGAGGGGAAGGCGAGGTCGACCTACCACTCGCTGAGCGCCATCCTCCTGTCGTAGACGCGGATGGAGCCGTCGCCGAGGCCGGCCACGATGAGGGAGCGGTGGGAGTCGCAGGAGAGGCTGGTCACGCAGCTGTCGGCGCCCGTGGGGATGTCCTAGGGCCGACACACACCCGTCAAGCCCCTTGGCCTCGGGACCCTGCCCTCGCCAGCTGCCACCATTGGGGGTGCGCCCGTCCCCCTGCTAGGCAGCCGCTGCCTTTCTTCTCACCCGAGGAGCTGTCAAGGGGGAGCCAGTGCCCTGTGCTTGAGTGAGAGCCTGGGCGCCCGAGGCCCGCAGCCAGAAGGGCAGGGCTGCAAACACCCCGGCGCCCTTTAAACTTTCCAACGTCTGCCTCTCTCCTGAGAGGGAAGATGAAGCAGGTTTCGGCAGGAGGAATCCTTGTCAGCTCCCTCTTAAAACTCATTAGTTCAGGGAAGAGTCTGGAGGGAATCCTGCTGCCCATAAACCATTCCCTCGCCTTTCTTCCTGGCAGCTGAGACTGCTGGAGAAGGGCGGGAGGCCTGAGGAACGCGCGGCAGGAAAGAGCAGGAGAAAGAAAATGGGCCCCATGAGGGGCAAAAGTGCTTTTCCAATGAGAAGGGGTTTGCAGCTAGGCTCTGGGGCACGCACGAGGAAGAAATCCAACACGGATGGAAACCGAATCTTTGCATCCACCTAAAAAGTGGGAGGTGGCCTGACTGGGCCTGCTTTCCTCCGTCCCCACCTCTGGGGACACCGCCTGCTTGGAACGCGTCCACACAGCCCCGCGAGGGACGGCGTGCTCACCTGCACCTTCATCTCTCGGTCCGTGTCCCAGATCCGGATGATCCGCACGTCTCCTGAGCTCACGAGGAGGCCGGTCTCCTGCTCCCAGTCCACCACCATTCCGGCCCCTGGACAGACACACACAGGCACCAGGGTCACCGAGGAAGCCTGGTCTGGGCAGGGCTCAAGTCGCTGGTGCCGACCCCCCGGGCTGGTCTCCGGCCCCGCACAAGCTTGAGGTTGGCGTGGCAATCCAGAGCCTTCTCCGCATCTCTCCTGTACCCAGGCGTCTGTCAGAGGGATAGCAAGATCCTAGGACCATTTGTCCAAGATCCTCAGACACCTTCCAGGACACCTGGGCAGGACGGGCAGCTCTGGAGGCGAGAATTGGGGTCAGAGGCACACAGAGATGAGCCCTCTGGGTTCTGCAGTTTCCTGGGGGTGAACAGCTTTGTGGCTGCCCCTCACGGAGGCAGGGGGCTGACCACAGATGGTCAGCGGTGAATGAGTCAAGAGCCACCCTTCCCTCCAGTCTGGGTGGGGGACAAGGACCCTTAGTATCCCTAAGGGCAACAATGACCTCACAGGTGGAACGCTAAAGGAAGACTTAATTTAAAATGTTTAATTGTAAGTACCTCAAACATATAGAAAAAGTACAACAGAAATCCTTATACCCACCACTCAGATCTAAGAGTTGCTAGTATCTTGTCGTTTTGCCTTGTTTTTCCCTTGAAAAGAAGTGAAATTTAAGACAGTGAAAGCCTCACGTGCCCGCCCTGTGCCCAGAGGAACCGCCCCCAGGCCGCAGGCGTCCTCCCAGCCCGCCTCCGCGCTCCCCTGCAGCGACGTGTGTCCAAAGCCAGGAACCGCAGCTCCCCCGCTTCAGAAATGTCGCTAATTTCAACGGGGGGTGTATTTTCCAGCAGCTTGCATTTTTCCTGTACGGTTATATTTTGAGAGTTCACCTAGTGCTATAGATGCAGATCTGGCTAATTTGTATAACCTTGTGGGTAACACGCCCTCGGACCACGAGCCCATCGCTTCTGAGGTCCCCTGACTTTGTAAGCCACGCCACTCTGACGGTGTGCCCGTGAGCTCTGTATACAAGGAGGCAGCTGGCGGCACCAGGAAGGGGACACATCTGTCTGCTTCGCACCTCCCCAGGGGAGGCCACATCACTTCCTGACTGCTGCCGAGGTGTGGTTTCCCTAAACCCTGGTCGGCGTTGGTGTTCTCTCTCGACGCTTCCTCCAGAGAACCCCAGTGGCCTTCCACTAAGCTCCCATTCTGCACTGCCCTCCATAAAGTCCAAGATCCAAGGGCAACCAGGCCGGTCCTCTTAAGTGGGCCCTGTGCCCGGATGCCCCTCTCCTGACGTCCACGCAGCCCCTCTATAGCGTGTCCAGTCACCTTCTCGACCATGTGACGCTACGACTCCCACTGCCCTGTCTTCTCCCTGTATCAGACAAGTCACCTCTCACGCCCCTACCCTGTCTTCCCTGTTGTGCTGGCAGCCGTCGTAGCTACTCTGCAGAATGTCAGCTCCACGCAACAAATGGACGAGCCTTTGACCCTAGGCAGGAGGAAACACCCTAATACGCCATAAAGGCATCTGCTGGTGACAACGCTGCATGCCTGGCAGGTGAGAGGGTAACACATGTGAACCTCACTTCTGCCCAGGAGAGGCCAGGTCACACTGTGACCAGTCGGCCCACAGGCTGAGCTTGAAACCAGGCCACCGGTTTCCCCTCACGACGTGCCCAGCAGGCAGGATGTGCCTGAATCACAGAGCACGCACCCGCCCAGGACCGGACCTGGGGCGCCAGGTCACTGCAGAGGATCCCAGACCCCGGAACCTGTGGACCACTGCTGGGGAGGCGTGCGTTCTCGGGCATCCTTAACAGCCCGCTGAGAGCTCTGTGCTGGCCCCACGGGGCTTTCAGGAGCAGTGTCGCTAAGCAGTGGTCTTCCGCTGAGAGCACAGGGCCGGGGGACACCTGGGATACCCTGGCGCCATGGGAACAAGCTGGGGAGGGGCTGGGGGGACCATGCAAGGACTGAGAGGGGCCGCAGGCAGTGGACAGGAGGCCGTGGCCATTCCCAATGGGGCAAGAAGGCCCACCTGGCCTTTGAATGGAGTGGCAGTGGCCTCCTTCTTGCTGTGTCTTGTTCATGGTGGATTCAGAGCCAGCGGGAGCCCACCCCACAGGAGGGCCAGCTCAGGGACCTCACTTCCACTAAGCCTTCTCTCAAACACAGCTGCCCTCGGGGTGCTGGGGTGGAGGACTCCCACACAGGAGTCTGGGGTGACACGGCCCCCACGGCACGCTCCAGGGTCTCCCTCTGCATGCAGGTGCTGGAGGGCGTGTCCACGCGGTGTCAGAGGACCTGGGGACGTGGGTCACACGAGCTCTGCGTCCTGTCTCGAGTCTGGATTCTCTGGTTTGGATCACTGTGCTTCAGATTCTGGTTTAAATCAGTTCTTCAGGCACAGTGAAGCCAGCAGAGACAAGGCGTGCACTTCCTGAGGTTTTCCCAGGTCCCGTGCACGCCAGGAAGACAGGCACCCCGCCTGTGCAGACAAGTCTGGACGAGGCTGCTTCCTGAGCTGGGCCGGCCTGTTTTCAGACGCTCTGCCACCTAAGATGGGGAGCTCCTATCCCGTGGACTCAGAGTCTCAGACTCATGTGAAAACTGTTGGATTAAAAACGACAGTCTGCTCAGACCACCTCCAAGAAGAGGCCTTCCTGCACCTGTTGGCCCCCGCCTCACTCTCCTGTGGGCCTGGGGCTCCGGCCTGTCCTCCGGCTCACAATGGAATGGAGCTGCTAGCTCTCTCCCCTGAGACCTTTCCAAGCCAAGCCTGTTCTCAGACTCCAGACACAGTGGGGGAGAGATGATCTGATTCATCACGAGTTGGTAAAAGACGACAGAAAAGGCTTGACATGTGGAGCACAAGGAATGAAACGGCTGGGTGTGAGTTAAGTCAAACTCCTAAGATGGGAACATCGTGATCGTGAGCCACAGTGAAGATGCCAATCGCTTTGCTCCTGGGGAGCAGGGCCTTGATGGTGTCCCCCCCGCTCCATCCTGAGAGAGGTGACGGGGTGGGGAACATCTGTGTGCCGCGCTCTCTTGGGCCTTTCCTGTCTTTGGGGAGCAGGCAGGCTGCTCCGGGCTCCCCTCAGGAGCGCCCCTCTCCTGGTGCATGCCGCTGCCTTAAGGACACAGAGTGCTTGGTGGATGGAGGCTCCGGCCTCTCCCCTGCTGGGCGTGCACTCAGGTGCTGAGACCACTGTCCATCTAGTGCGATGTCGATCTCGCTGCCTGGGAGCTGGGAGTGGGGTGGCCCCTGCCAGGAGGCAGAGATTTTATTCTGGATGTGAGCCCTGCTCACATGTTCCCATCCAAAATCTAGCCAAAGAGGGGATTTCTTCATTAAAATACAGACATCTGGCGCAGGGAGGGTTGTAGAAGAGAAGGCTGGAATGTGCGAGTCAGGGCCAGACAGAACCCGGGCCCAGCAGAAAGTGAAAAGAAACATGTGATTTAGAGGCTTAGGGCCCTGTGGTGTCCATGATCAGCCCTCCAGGCTCAGCAGCCAGTCCAGACTGACCTCAAAGGGTCTGTCATGTGGATCTGCGCCCTAAGGACCCATCATTCCCAACCTGAAAGGCCCTTGGGAGCTGTGGTTCTGGAGCTCTAAGGAGGGCCAGGCCCACCCCACCAGGCACGTGTGAACGGGACTTGTGGGATGGCGACCCCCACTCCTTCCCCGGGGATGCAGTCGTAGCGCCTCCCCACCGGGTCAGGCCTCCCTCGGGGCTCGTGGACACTTCAAGACATCCAGCAGGTCCAGAGGCTCGGGACTGGGCTGGCAACAGAAAACTGGGCTCCTCGGGGGCAAATGATTTCGCCGAAACTTCCGTTTCTCACCTGGGAGATGGACCGGGATCCTTGGCAGCTGCTAAGGATCAGAAGAGGCCAGGAGGGGGCCTGTCGGTGGGGCTGGCCCACGCGTCCTAGCAGAGGAGGGGCGGTTGTTCCCTGGGGCCTGTGCACCTGCGCCGCGGGCCCACGGAGCTGCCGCCGGGCCTCGTGTTCTGCCTCCTGCACTGAGAGGCCTCCCTGCTCACCAGGTCCTCTCTCTGATTTTAAATTCCAGATGCCTGTGACCTCAGAGGAGTGCGGCTGGGAGGGGAAGGCAGCTGTGACCCCCCTGCGCCCCCGCCACCCAGTGCTCTGTGGCCCCAGCCCTGCTTGCTGCCCAGCTGCTCTTGGTGACGGAAGCTAGACTGACTAGGGCCCAAGATTTACATCCAGTTCACACAAATATACACCAGTGCTGGACGGTCTGTTTTCTGCCCTCTGGGGGTCACAGGGCCGCCCTCTTCTGGCCACCCAAGGGAAAGGCTATGAAGGGTGTCTCATGGCTTCTCTTTAGGATTTCAGGGCCAGTGGCCTGGTCCTTCCTCTGAGAGCCAGAGGAGGCCCTTTCTGAGAGGACCCTTCTGGTCACCACCACTACTGTCGCTGTGGGCAGGAAGCAAAGGAGTGAAGATGGAGTCAGTTTCGGGTTTTTTCTATTTTTCCTTCGTCTTGAACTTTTTACTGGAAGAGTCCGCTGTGAAATACTAAGCTGAGAGCCTGTACTTCTATAAGGATGTCTTCTCAACCTCCCGGGACACCCGTCTCTACCCTCTCTCCAGTTCCGATGGCACGAGGGATGCTGCCAGACCCGTGGCCACCACTGCCTTCCTGCAGGTCATCAGGCAGAGAACGACTCACGACAGACCATGACAGAAGGTTCACCAGAGGGCTGGTCACATTCTAAATTCAAGACGCTGCAGGTGAAAGGTCAAGAATTCTATCTGCTGCCCGGGTTCATAAGGTTTCGTCTCGTTACAACTGACCAGACTAGTGAGATGAGAGAAAAGGATGCGCGTGTATATTCTAGGTTTGCTAACCCAGGATATCCACAGGCAGCTGCAGATGTGTGTCCTGGTAACCATCAAACTTATATACGAATTTTTAGATGGCAACAGATGCTTAAAGAAAACATACATTCAATTCTGAAAGATTCCCTTTTGAAAAATTTGGTGGGAACACAGGTCTCGCTCTGGAATGACGTCTCCGTCCTAATGGGAGTCTTGAGAGGTCTCCCCCAGGAGCCTGCAGGGCCATGCCACCCTCACTCCAGCAGACGTGGACGGGGACCGTTCCCGTGCCGAGGCTGCTGTGAAGGTGGCCTGGAGCACTCTTCTCAAGTCACCTCAGGAATGAGGCCACCAAGGAGGCCGGGAGGTGTGGCCTTGAGGCCTGGGCGCCCAGGGAGAGTCCTGTCTACGGATTTTGTTAAGATTTCTTCCCAGAGCTGCACACAGCCACCATCTTCATCCCGTAAGATCTGAGCGCTCAACTGGTGATGATCTTTTGCATTGGAAGAGACCGTGCAGATGAGCGAATAAGAAAAACCATAGCCTTGACCCTCTGCTGCGTGATGAGCATGGCAGGTGAGCAAATATCCTGGGGTAGACCAGAGAAGCTGGCTCCCGCCCCGGCCCTCACAGACAAGGGGAAGGCACTCACCTCCCTGCTTACTGTGGTCAAGACAGATCGAGACCTTTCGGGCCAGACCTGTGAGAAAACAGGGATTATGGGCTTGATGCAAGGTGAAGCTGGCCAGCCAGAGCCAAATCAGCCAAAATCAAACACACCACAAAGAGTCGGGGGAGCACCAAGAAGGAAATAGGACAGAGGGACAGATGGTGGCCCTGGCCACTGCTGCAGTTGGAATAAAAGGGCCAAAGGTACCAATGAACTTGAAAGTGAAATAATCAGGGGTTTAAAGACTCCTGATGAAAAAAAAGACTCTAGATGGGAAATTGGAAGTGGCTTCGACTCAAGGGAAACGTGACCTGACACGGTGTGGCACTTGCAGTGCGTGGCGGTTAGTGGCCGGACACACACACGGTTAGTGTAGCCCAGCTGGCGGGAGCTGACCCGTGGGCCACAGTCGGAGGGGCGAGACACTGCCGCCCAGGTCCTTAGAGTGAGCACAGCTCTTCACTCACGGAGCCCAGCGGTGGTGAGGAGGCCTCTGGGGGGACGGTGCTTGTGTCCAGGTGCCTGTGGGCACTGTGGCCCGAGGACAGGCGTACCCGTCACCGGTTCTATTTCAGAACACGGCTCGTTCAGCTCCAGGGGGAGGCCAGGGACCCTCACGGACTTCAGTTCTCCTGACTGCGGGGGACCCCATGTGGGGAGTGTCCTCAAGCTAACGGCACATGCTTGCACAGGAGCATACGTGTTTACGTGTGCACATGCATGCACGTGTGTCCATGCCTGGGTGCACATAGACACACATGATCCAGGGGCATGCTAAGATGACGCAGAGACCCTGCACATTTCACTCAACTTTCAGAAGGCAGGGCGAGGGCTGCTGCAGGAAACAGTCTCTTCAGTCACAAACCAGGGGTCAGATCTTTACAAACACCAACTTGGTGAGTGGATTCTGAGTTGGAGAGCACACAGGAGAACCTCCCAGGCAGAGTTTTCTAACCGCTCAGGGTGGGGCGGAGGGGGGGGCGGGTGCCAAGTCCTCCCTCTCACGTGCCTTACGTGCCAGTGTTCACAGATGAGACCCCTCCCGGCCTCTGTAGCTGAGGACACGGGGGACCAGGCCTCATAGGGTGCACAGGTGTACAGGACCCCCATCACAGGCGTGTGGAGAAGCTGATGATTGTAGCCTCCACCAAGGGTATCTCCTCCCCGCTACACAGCTTGCGGCTCCCTAGAACCTGAGACCTGGGGGGGCTCCCTGCAGAGCACAGGGAGGTTGGTGCGCCTGGGAGGTGGGGGGGGGACCTAGAAGAATAACAACCCTGGTCACTGCTGAAAAAACAAGGTACCAATGAACTTGAAAGTGAAATAATCAGGGGTTTAAAGACTCCTGATGAAAAAAAAGACTCTAGATGGGAAATTGGAAGTGGCTTCGACTCAAGGGAAACGTGACCTGACACGGTGTGGCACTTGCAGTGCGTGGCGGTTAGTGGCCGGACACACACACGGTTAGTGTAGCCCAGCTGGCGGGAGCTGACCCGTGGGCCACAGTCGGAGGGGCGAGACACTGCCGCCCAGGTCCTTAGAGTGAGCACAGCTCTTCACTCACGGAGCCCAGCGGTGGTGAGGAGGCCTCTGGGGGGACGGTGCTTGTGTCCAGGTGCCTGTGGGCACTGTGGCCCGAGGACAGGCGTACCCGTTACCGGTTCTATTTCAGAACACGGCTCGTTCAGCTCCAGGGGGCGGCCAGGGACCCTCACGGACTTCAGTTCTCCTGACTGCGGGGGACCCCATGTGGGGAGTGTCCTCAAGCTAACGGCACATGCTTGCACAGGAGCATACGTGTTTACGTGTGCACATGCATGCACGTGTGTCCATGCCTGGGTGCACATAGACACACATGATCCAGGGGCATGCTAAGATGACGCAGAGACCCTGCACATTTCACTCAACTTTCAGAAGGCAGGGCGAGGGCTGCTGCAGGAAACAGTCTCTTCAGTCACAAACCAGGGGTCAGATCTTTACAAACACCAACTTGGTGAGTGGATTCTGAGTTGGAGAGCACACAGGAGAACCTCCCAGGCAGAGTTTTCTAACCGCTCAGGGTGGGGCGGAGGGGGGGGCGGGTGCCAAGTCCTCCCTCCCACGTGCCTTACGTGCCAGTGTTCACAGATGAGACCCCTCCCGGCCTCTGTAGCTGAGGACACGGGGGACCAGGCCTCATAGGGTGCACAGGTGTACAGGACCCCCATCACAGGCGTGTGGAGAAGCTGATGATTGTAGCCTCCACCAAGGGTATCTCCTCCCCGCTACACAGCTTGCGGCTCCCTAGAACCTGAGACCTGGGGGGGCTCCCTGCAGAGCACAGGGAGGTTGGTGCGCCTGGGAGGTGATCGGGAGCAGGGGGTGGGGGCTGCTGCTTCCTTCTGACCAGGTCCCGGAGGACCACGGCAGGACGCTGAAGGGCCTCATGCTGCAGGGGTGACCCAGACGCTGATAAGCAACTGTTGTGGAAGCTGCTAGTCTCCTCCCACCCTGACCCGACCAGGGTCATGGCCCACAGCTCTGTGATTATCATGTCAGAGGCCAAGACGAGCAAAGAAAAAGAAATCAGGTATTGATGGGCAGAAGGCAACTGAAGTTGGCACAGGGGCCAGAATTCCACTAGACCCGTCCCCTCAGATGCTGAGCTTGAGCTCTTGAAATGGAAATGAAAATCAGGGGTCCCTCTGGCCCTGCTGGGGGTGCAATCCATGTGCTGCAGAGGAAGGCTGTAGAGGCTGAAAGGTGTGGGGCCCAGAGAGGCAGCCAGGGTGTGGGGATCCCTATTTTGCGGGGCACCCCTTCCAGGCCCTGCAACGCACAAGCTTATCCTTTTTTTTTTTGGTCACTTCTATTAGTCTTTCATTAATTTCCATCTTTGTTCTTTGGCCTGTGTGGGCCTCCCATTGCAGTGGCCTCTCTCTTCACAAAGCACCAGCTCTGGGCACATGCGCTCCAGAACTCCGGCTCGGTAGTTGGACTAATCGATCCAGTCGCTCTGCGGCATGTGGGATCTTACCAGGCCAGGGATCGAACTGGCGCCCCTTGCACTGCAAGGTGGTGTCCTTACCCACTGGACCATCAGGGAAGCCCCTCATCCTGTCTCGATCCTTTAAAGCAGCTGGCCTCCCAGGTGCCCTGCCCCTTCCACTTCTCCAGACAGAAAAAGGAAGCCCACTGCTGCCTGGTCAAATGAATTCTGGCTTAGCAGAGGAGGAGTGCAGAGTGACCGCCTAAAGCCTCCTCTTCCCATCTGCTGACAAAGACTTGGAGTTAAGACTCTCACCAGCTCCCTGGCTGCTCACCAACAATGCCTCTCTGGCAGAGGTTTCTGGAGCCCAGGGAGGGAGGAGGGGTCCGGAGGAAGGTGCTGGTGGGATACACGTGGAACCAGAGGAAGCCACTCTCAAGACGGGCTGCAGCACACGCCCGGGCCAGGAGCAGCTCCACTGGGAGAGGGACCGACTAGGTAAGAGCATGTTCACTTGGCCGCCAGTGGGCTCCCCACCTTCCCGTCCTCCGGCCCAGCCAGGAGTCTGACCCTGCTCTCGACTAGCCCCTCACCTCCACTGCCTTCCCCACACAGGGGTTTGCAAATGGTTGGAGCCTGGGGCTTGCCACCTGCTGGGATGGCAGCAGGAAGTTAAGGATGGAAACACCGCGATTCACCTCACCCCGCGGGTCCTGCAGAGCGTGAGCACCTGAGATCCACGGGGAGGCCTTTAGCCACCCACTCTGCCGGAGCCTCAGCATGACCATGTGGAAGGTGGGGGTGCTGTGGGGCAGAGGACAAGCTTTTGCTCTAACAGAGGAAAGAGCAAGGGAGAGCTGGAGAGTGTTGGGGCTTGAAGCAAACGTAAAAATGTGGCTACTTAAGAAATTAACATATAAGGAAGCATCTGCTGTGGAGGGGCTGTGCCCCGCGGGTCGGCGTATCTGTAAGACAGGCGCCCTACTGGGGGCAGAGCAGCAGACACGCGGGCACTTGATCACCCCTCAAGGGCGCGCAGAGACCCCCCAGGTCAGCAGAGGGGCGGACAGCAAGCAGCCCCTTTTGGCAGGGGCTTCGGGACCACGCTGGAGGGTGGCTCTGGAAATCCAGACCGATGACTGCGAACATGCTGTGTGCACGGCGGGCATGGGCTGAGGGGTGTGGACCTTCTGATAAGACGCCTGGACCCAGAGACTGGTGGCGGAGTCTCTCGCGCTGTCTGTGGGCCAGCCGTGCCCACCGACAGTCTGCATGCAGAGTGGTGTCCAGTGGGCACTGCGGCCGCACCTCTATCAGCCCAAGGCAGGCAGGCAGCATGCTGGCCTCCCCTGCGGACCAGACCCAACCAAGGCACCCCTGGGTGTTCATCACCCGGAGGGGACGACGCTGGGCACGAGAGCCCAGGATGCAGCCCCCGGCCCTGCCACGCCCCTGCTCTCACAAGCAACACACGCTTCACGCCAAGGACAGGGGCCACGGGCGGCTCAGAACTCGGCAGGACTTCCACCCACAAGCAGAGTCTCCCGAGAGGGAAGCTGGCTGGATGGGACCTGGAGGCTCCGAGAGAGCCGCGTGCCCATGAGACCCCAGGAGGCACCCACCTCGGGTGGTGGGCAGCATGTCGGAGAGCCCCTGCCAGGCCGTCACCATTTCTGGGTTCTTCTCCAAGTCAGCGAAGTTCTTCCAGACCCTGATGGCACCGTCGTCTTGGGGAGAGGAGAGAGGAGATCAACATGCAGGCCTGGCTGCCCCGGGAAGTGGAGGAGGCCCCTCCCCGGGGGCGCAGGAGGACACAGGCTGCTCAGGCTCACGCTGGGCATCCCGAGGGGCAGATGGCTCCCTCGTCTGGGGAGGAGCTGGGCAGAGGCAGAGCTAGATCCGTTCTGGCCTGATCTGGAGCTTCAGGGCTGTGCCCCCCACCTCAGCATTCCTGGTCCCCCCAGCCCCCAACTGTGGGGATCACCTGCCAAGAAGAGCCAGTCTCCCGGGAACAGGCCTTCTCTGTCCTCACCTCTCCCCATGACTGAGCAAACTCTCTAGGCCACGGACGGGTCAGAGGCCTCAGGCAGGTGGGCCTGAGTGTGGGTCCACCACCGGTCTTCCTGCCTGTCTGTCCTTCCTTCCTCCTGGCACTGCTTTTCCCCCGGGACCCTGACTAGCCCCTCACAGATGACCTGGCCTTGAGCTGCAGAGGGAAGACCAGGCCACCGGGACACACGGGGAACATGTGTCGAGCTGAGTCCTCAGCTCCACCATCGGCCGGTCTGCCCCTCATCTCTGCTGAAACGCGATGCCTCCCTGCTCGAGAGCTCAAGCCTCAGGCTGCTTCTTGGCTGGGACCTGACTCCTGAAGGCCCCTCTGCTGTACCCAGGGCATCACTCTCTTTGCCTCCTCTGTGCTCAGCGAGGCTCAGTGTGACCTGTTCCCAAACTTCCCACTGACCCTGCTGGCTGCCTGCACCTCTCCGAGGGCTGGTCCTCCGCGCTCTGCCCGAGGCTGGCCAGGAGGCTGCCGTGGGGCAGGGTGGGACTCTTCCTGGGGAGGGCTGCCGGCAGGACCTCTCCCCATGGGTGCGCCTTTAAAGATGGCAGCCTCCTCCTGGGAGCAATCGGTCCCCTTTGCCAGAAGGAACAATCAACGTTACAAGAACCTTTGTGCCAGTTTATGCTGGGGTCCTGCACCTGTCCCCTACCACTTCTGTGTTGGGATTGAGGTCCCCACCATGAGAACCCCACTCACCTGTGGCTGTGAGCAGGAGGGAGCAGTCCTGGCCATTCAGATACTCCATGGCTGTGACCCTTGTGTACCGAGGGTTTCCGTTGTGAAAATAATCCAGCTTCTCCCCTTTCTCCCAGTCCCAAAAGCTTCAGGGAACAAAACAGGAAAGGGGTGAATGATTAGGGAGGTACCCATGAAAGCCACAAGGAAATACCACCCGACGCCCAGCAGGTCAGCCACCAGCAGAAACACAGAGGAGGATGAGTGCTGTCACATGCAGAGGAACTTGAAGCCTGTGCCCTGCTGGTGGGCACGTAATGGTGCAGCCACCACGGGAAACAAGAGTGGTTCCTCAAGAGTGCTAAGCACAGGACTACTATTTGTCCAGGATCCACCGCTGCATGCGTACTTAAGAGAGGCGCACCTAGGTCACAGCAGTGGTGCTCACAACACCCTAAGGGTGGACACAGCCCAAGTGCCCATTGGCAGATGAAAGAGGAAACAAAATGTGGCCCATGCACACGGGCTGGGAAGTCCTGACCCCTGCTCCCACATGGATGGACCTGGAGGATGGCATGTGAAGTGAAATAAGCCAGTCTCCAAAGGACAAATACTAGAAGATTCCATTTAGAGGAGGTTCCTGGAATAGACAACGTCACAGAGACAGAAAGTAGAGTGGCAGGTGCTGGGCCTGGGAAGCAGGGAGGGAGGGTCAGTGTTCAGTGGGGACAAGAGTTTCAGTCGAGGGTGATGATGGTGGGGACGGCTGCACCACAAGGGGGAGTGCTTAACACCACTGAACCACACGGTTAAAAATGGAGGAGACAGGGCTTCCCTGGTGGTCCAGTGGATGAAGAGTCCGCCTTGTGGTGCAAGGGGCACCGGTTCGATCCCTGGCCTGGGAAGATCCCACGTGCCGCAGAGCGGCTGGACTGGTGTGTCCAATTACGAGCCAATGCTCTGGAGCGCATGCGCCCAGAGCTGCTGCTCTATGATGAGAGAGGCCACAGCAATGGGAGGCCCACACAGGCCAAAGAACAAAGATGGATGAAAATAAAATAAAAATGAAAGACCAATACAAGTGGCCAAAATTAAAAAAAGAAGGAGGAGACAGTAAACGTTTATGCTATGTATAAAAAAGACGAGGAATAAGAAACAGGCAAGAATTCTGTCCATTTTCTCAGCTATGAAAAGAATCATCTCCATGGTCCGCTCCCATCATGTGGGCACTTTCGCAGCGACAGAAGGGCAACAGTCCCTGTGAGCTGATGTGAAGCCATGTTACCAACACTTTCCCTCACCTGCCCCGACATCCTGGGGCCCTCTGCTCACCGCACAGGAACGGCCCTGTCTCAGTGCCCGAAGCTCCTGTCCCAGCCCACATGTAGCCGTGGTAACATGGCCAAGTCTAGCCCTGGGAGGGATTGGGAGCACCAGGAGGAGGGACATCTGGCAGCGAGTCCTCCAGCCCCGAAACAGCCCAAAGGCTTGTGGGGCTTCGATGCCAGGACGGTGCAGGGGGTGTCCCGCCCACGCCCCTGGGGGCTACCTGTTCTCCAGCTGAAAGGCCAGCCCTGTAAGTGCCTCCGTACCAGATGCTGTCTTTGTCTGCGACGGCCACACATGGCGTAAAGGGGTGAAACTTGACCACAGAGGGGACGCCAGGGTTCCTGTTCAGAAAGATCTGGTCATCCAGCCTTGTGATACCTGCCGAGGGAAACACACGACAACGGGCCTCAACTTGCAGTAAAGCTCAGGGACGTGTTGACCAAGGCCGACCCCAGCCCCTCATGTCTGGGGAACCTGGAGGGTGCAGAGGAAAGCAGGAGACAGAGCATGGGTGGGCTCCTGGCGGCAGGGCCCTGCTCCTGATCAGACAGGGCTGGCATTTGACACGTGGTTGCGACAACCCGTTAGCAATATTCAGATCAGTGCATGCTGGGTAAGGTTTTCTGAAAACAGCATCAGAGATTTTGGAATAAAGCTCAGTAAGGCGGACACATAACTCAGACCCAGGGCTGAAGCCTCAGCCTGGTCATCACCGTTCGTAATCTGGGAAAGAGTCCGGGGGGCAGGGTTCCAGCCTGCAAAGACGGGAACCTTGAAGTGACTGAAAGACACGATCAAGAGGCACATGGAGAGGGCTTCCCTTGTGGCTCAGTGGATAAGAACCTGTCTGCCAATGCAGGAGACACAGGTTCGATCCCTGACCTGGGAAGATCCCACATATCACAGAGCAGCTAAACCCACACATCAACAAAGACCCAGCACAGCCAAAAACAAATAAATTAAAGTTTAAAAAAAAAAAAAAAGAGGCACATGGAGGAGGTGGACGGGGACCCGCTCCCCAGACCCCAACACAGACACCTGGGGAAAACCTCTGTGGCCCTGAAGGAGTTCTGGAACAAGGAAAAGAGGACCGAAGTGTGAAAGGCATCAGATGGGTCACACATGTTTCTGGAGAACGACACAGGCTCACGCGGAGGAGCCAGGCAGGGGCCCCTGTCCCTCGCATGTCATGGAGGGTGAGCAGCGCTGACAACATGCAGGCTCCGGGGTCACTGCCTCCCTGGCTGCTGGACGCAGGTCTTGGGTGACAGAGAGCAGGTCCCTGTGGTGCTCATGGTTTGTGAACTTTGTGGGTGACGGCAGCTGGGCGAGTTGCTAAAAGAGCCAACGTCGAAAACCACCCAATGATCAAGACAGGGTTAAACGAACAGGCAAACCAGCCCCGGAGGGTTTAACTGTCGCCCAGAGGCGCCTTTTCCCTCGGCTATGGGTTCCCCAGGGAGGGGCTGTAATTTGACCCAGGAGAGAGGAAAGACACCGGGTCCTGAGTCACTGTAGACATTCTGCACACACGTGCAGATGTGGGCATGAGGGCGAGGTCGCAGCATCACTGGGGGGCGGGAGGATGGAGGGGTCACAGAGCAGGGAGGCAGCATTAACACTCTCAGCGCCTCTCCTGGGGCCTGGAGGAGACAACTCCGCTCAGCCTGCAGGTGGTGTCCCGCCATCACCTCCTTCCCAGCACGCCGCTGGCCTCAGGTGAGACCACGACTTCAGAGTCCAGGCTCTGGGTGCAACAGGCAGCGGAGGCGGCTGCGGCCTTGCTGGTGGCCCTGCCCTCTCTGCCCATGTCTGCCTGCGGCGATGCCCCTGTCTGCAGGCTCACATGCTGAGGTTTCCAGCAGCCCAGCAGCTCCTTTTAGTGTGTGTCAGACAAACAGATCTTTTTCCCACAAAGACTGGAAAAGAGAGCCCCTGACCCTAATTTACAAAGACACTGTTTATCTTTTCTGTCTGGAAAACCTGGGTGTTTCTCAAATGACTGGCTCTAACACTACTCCCTGCGCAACGCTGACCAAACACCACCAGCCCAGGCTGTGGCCTTTACTGCCCTCAGATGTTTGCTGTGTGGAGCAGACTGGCTCCCAGGCCGCCTGTGGGTACAGGGAAACCAATTCGTCCTGCTGTCTCCTTCCGTAGGCCTGGGGTTATAAAGAACCACTGACTTCCAAGAAAACAGGTCCTTGACACTATAATTCAAAGAGCTCCCATCAAGCTGGGCGGCTTGCGCTCTCCTGGAAAAATTGGCGGACTTTGAATTCTGCATCCCCGGAGGCCTTATGTTCAGCTGCGAAAGCGCCTTCACAGAGGAGAGCTACAAACAGCTGAGATTGGTTTTAGCAGAAGTGACCGTGCATTAATGAAACGTGACCCGAGCCTCTCACACACAGCACCGTGAATGCACTCCAAGTGCTTCTGAAATGGCACTGCCTTTGGAAATGCTTAGTGGGCCAAAGAGTGTGCCAGGCCTGGGCCGGTGGAGGAACGCCCCGACTCCAGGCTGCCTGCAGGTGGGCATGGTCTCATGGGTCCTCATCATCAACTTCAATAGGGCACTTTTCCTGGTGGTTCAGTGGCTAAGACTCTGCACCTGAGGACCCAGGCTCGATCCTTGTTCAGATGGGCATGAGGGCGAGGTCGCAGCATCACTGGGGGGCGGGAGGATGGAGGGGTCACAGAGCAGGGAGGCAGCATTAACGCTCTCAGCGCCTCTCCTGGGGCCTCGAGGAGACAACTCCGCTCGGCCTGCAGGTGGTGTCCTGCCATCACCTCCTTCCCAGCACGCCGCTGGCCTCAGGTGAGACCACGACTTCAGAGTCCAGGCTCTGGGTGCAACAGGCAGCAGAGGCGGCTGTGGCCTTGCTGGTGGCCCTGCCCTCTCTGCCCATGTCTGCCTGCGGCGATGCCCCTGTCTGCAGGCTCACTTGCTGAGGTTTCCAGCAGCCCAGCAGCTCCTTTTAGTGTGTGTCAGACAAACAGATCTTTTTCCCACAAAGACTAGAAAAGAGAGCCCCTGACCCTAATTTACAAAGACACTGTTTATCTTTTCTGTCTGGAAAACCTGGGTGTTTCTCAAATGACTGGCTCTAACACTACTCCCTGCGCAACGCTGACCAAACACCACCAGCCCAGGGTGTGGCCTTTACTGCCCTCAGATGTTTGCTGTGTGGAGCAGACTGGCTCCCAAGCCGCCTGTGGGTACAGGGAAACCAATTCGTCCTGCTGTCTCCTTCCGTAGGCCTGGGGTTATAAAGAACCACTGACTTCCAAGAAAACAGGTCCTTGACACTATAATTCAAAGAGCTCCCATCAAGCTGGGCGGCTTGCGCTCTCCTGGAAAAATTGGCGGACTTTGAATTCTGCATCCCCGGAGGCCTTATGTTCAGCTGCGAAAGCGCCTTCACAGAGGAGAGCTACAAACAGCTGAGATTGGTTTTAGCAGAAGTGACCGTGCATTAATGAAACGTGACCCGAGCCTCTCACACACAGCACCGTGAATGCACTCCAAGTGCTTCTGAAATGGCACTGCCTTTGGAAATGCTTAGTGGGCCAAAGAGTGTGCCAGGCCTGGGCCGGTGGAGGGACGCCCCGACTCCAGGCTGCCTGCAGGTGGGCATGGTCTCATGGGTCCTCATCATCAACTTCAATAGGGCACTTTTCCTGGTGGTTCAGTGGCTAAGACTCTGCACTCCCAATGCAGGGGACCCAGGCTCGATCCTTGTTCAGGGAACTAGATCCCACATGCTGCAACTATGAGGCTGCATGCCAAACAAATAATAAATTAAAAAAAAAAAGTAATCTTTAATAATCAAGGGAATTTGACAGGACAGGGAGGCAAGGTCACAAAAATAATTCCACAACAGCGTGAGGAGCCTGCTTATCGTTTCTGTGCGGTGCCCAGCAGCCTGCTGCCCACACCTGGCCCGGCAACGCGGGCTCGGGCAGCGCTGGAGGCACAGCCCACGCACAGCTGTGGCACGGGGCTGGCTCCTGGGCCGTGGGGGCTGCACGGTGGGAGAGGGGGAGAAGGCTCGTCCCTGGGTGGGGGCTGCCCAGTGCTCTCTGTTCTGACCACAGGGTGGAGCCCCTTGGCACCCCCTTCCACCCCGCTTCAGTGCCTGGGGGAGTCGCTGCCGCTAAGCTGAAGGGCACCCGTGGCCCAGCAGCCCTCCCTGTGGCAACCCATATGTCCACACTGCTCACTGCCACTGCACTGGGCGTGGGGGTGGGGACGAGGCCAGGGAAGTGCAAAGTGGGCAGTTTGGGCATCTGGTGGCAAACTTAGTAAAAGGTTTGGTTAAAATGTGGCTGATATACAGGTTTGGGGTGATAGGGAACAATTATCTGGGGGTAGGTGGGGTCCGGGCAAACACAACCAGGGCCTTGTGATTGTCGTCTGTCCCCATGGGCAGCACACGGGCCATCCCACTGTGGACCCAGGGCCTGCGAGGACTTGCTCCTTCCTCTCTGGAAACAACAAAAGGCAGAAACCAAGACTGTCCCAGAGGCCAACAGCCACACAGGAGCGTGCCTGGATGATGATCCCAGAGAGCCTCCAAGTCTCCCGGGGACAAAGGCGCACAGTCTCCTGGGAGCAGGCCTTCCCTGGGCAGGCAGGCGGTGCTCTGCCTTGGCACCCCTCTTGGCCTGGAGCATCTCCGCCACCTCCCTCCTTGCCTGCCTTGCAGGAGGGCGGGTGGGGTCGGCTCTCTACCCCGGAGGCCCCCGGGGACACCGCTTACCCTTCTGGATGAGCTGCTGCGCCTGCTTCCGGACGCGGGTGTTCCGCAGAAACCGCCACTCCCGCTCCTTGCGGATCTGACTCTCCAGGTCATGCTCTTCTGGGATCTTCGACAATAAAAAACACAATTAAAGACAATATCTTCCAGGGCTCCCCCTCTGCAGGTGCTGAAGAATCTGGGTTCTCTGGTCGGCCCAGTGCCTTATGGCAGTCAGAGCAGAGCCTGGCAGTCAGAGGTTGTCACTGAGCCCCCAGTGCCGCCTTCCTCCCTGTGCTGGGGGCACTGCCCCCTGCTGACGGCTGGGTGTGGAGGTCTGGGACCTGGGACCCAGGGGAGGGCTGGCTGGCGAGGGGACGCGGAGCAGAGACTTAGGAAGCCCCTGCAGCTGTGGACATCAGAAGCTGCCACACTCTGACAGGGCAGCGGGTGGGAGGGGGATGCTTTCAAAGCAGACAGACTTCGAGGGGGAGCTGCAGGAACAGGGCTCGGTGTTCTCTGCAGGAGGGGACACAAAAGGGCTCTGCCGTTGCTGACACTAAATTGATTCCTTCGTACCCTTAAATGCAAAATCAGAAAAAGATGTGCTGCGCTCAGACTTCTGCTTTATTCTTTGATGCCAAAGGGAACTAAGGCATCTGGTTAGAACATGAACGTGCTCCTGAGAAGGGACAAAGGACAGCAGCCAGGGCAGGGCCTTCTCCAGGAGCTGCTGCTCACCAGGCTCCACCTAACTCGGCAAAGGGGGAAGCTCGCATTAGACTCCGTGTCGCTGGAGTGAGGAAGTAGCTTCGAACCTTCGCCCGTGGGCTTCTGTCCTCCCTAATCAGTGTCTGCGGGTGAAGCATGTGGAAGCTGGAACAGCCCCCTTTCCTGGATAAGGGCCCTGCTTGCTTCACGGCTGCTGTGTGCGCCTGTGGGCTGTGTGGAGGAGAGGACCACGCTTAGTCAACAGTGAGTCACTTGTCACGTGGAAAAGATGCATCTCTTTTGTCATACAGTCAAGCTGTCTAACACCGGTTCCCTGCTTGAGAACCCAGAGCTGTTAAGTCCTAAAATACAAAAGGAATCAGGTAAACCAGGGAAAACCCTTCTTGCTCTTAGCTGAGAGTTAACCTGCCTTGTACTCGTCCAGGTAACACTGCAAAGGCAGACGGAGCCCATAGTCAGTATTTTAAAAGTCATCTTCTCTGCTGGAGAATGCGTCAGGATGAAGGAGGGTGAACGTGGTCCCGTGGATGTGCTTGTGTGCAAGCGTGGCTGAGAACGTGGACAGGAGTTCAGCTCATGTTCTAGGCAGTTGTTACACGAAGTGGTCACAGAGCCCTTCCGTGTCTTCCCCGTGACTGCTCTGATCACAAAGGAACAACCCCAAATCTCATCTCCTCCCTGTGCACAGCTGACCTGAGGCCCCTCTGTTCCAGCATTTCTGATACGATCTGTCCTTTCTTCTCTTAAAAATCACAAAACAACAGCCAACAAATCAGCAAAGATATCCTGACATGGAGACAACAAAAGAAAGGTCCCCTAGAGCCGTTAGTGCTGTAGGCAGAATCCCACGAAGGCATCTGGGAGAGGTGGTGGGTTTTTACCAGTTGGTTTTGTTTCATGAGGATCCAGAGATTATTAGCAAAGAAATGACAAATGACCAATAACATAGGGCAATAATAAGAAAACTCCCAGATGAAGAGACTGGGACTGTACTTGGAGGAAGCTGGTTTCTGCGGAGCTTAGGGGAAGGGTCTGGAGCAGGGAAGGAGTGGGACAGGCAGAAATGAAGTTCTCCTCGCGGTCGGGGCAGGCAGGAGGAAGGCAGTGGGACAGGAGACAGCCGTGCATGGGAGTGTGGCCACATGTGCCCCGGGGCCTCAGACAGACTGACCTCCACTGCACAGCCGGGCCTCACTGCCCTCGGCTGACTGCCAAGCCGTAGAGCGCTGGGGAGGGGCCTGCTGAGCTCAGAGGACTTGCAGCACTGAAATGAACTGAACCCAGGCACTGGCTCACGCATCGTCCTGGGGACAATCGCCATGAAGCACTAGGACAAGCGTGGGCAGACAGCATGGGACAGTGTGGGTGGAGAGAGACGAGGAGAGGGCGAGAGAACAGAGGCCAAGAGAAGCAGCAGGTGTCAGCAGCCTGGGACGGACAAGGATGGATGGAGGGACCAGCCGATTTCCTGCTCAGTCCTTCTTAATCATCTGCTCAGGTGCCTTGACCTGTCCCCCTCCCCCCAGCCCTTCCATGGCTTTGCGGGCTGAATAGAAGCTTCGGAGCCAACAGAAGCCCAGACCCAGGCTGTGCTGAGCTTTCCTCTCGGCAGAGCTGGAGGGACTTGGGTGTGGGTAATAGTGTTCCATGATTAGGATCATGACACGCCGCGAATTCCTAACACCTGGCTTCTCCTCAGACAGAAACCAATTACAATGCTGAAACCCCGGAGGCCTCCCGTGGAGCCGGCAGCTGAAGGCTGGTGATGGCGTCTCCCTTGCTGCTGCCTGTCACTGGGGCAGCCTGGGCTCGGGAACACAGGAAGACCAGAGGGTCCCAGAGACCTGATGGCAGGTCTTGCCAGGTGAGCAGGTCCTCATACGATGAGACACAGGGCATACCCTCAATGCCTCTAAATTTAAGGGGGTTCAAGTGCATGGGATAAAATCTACACAAGGCACGTGACTACCAAGACTGGAGTTGGACCCCTAGGAAAGCTGGTGAGGTCCTGTTAAGTCCCCACCAGAGGGCTCCCTGGGTTCCCACCAAAAAAAAGTGAGTTCTGTGGAGGGACAAAGATTTTTTTTAACAACAAATCACCCTCATCAAAGAACAACGGAGTCAGCAGTACTGGGAGGGTGCCTCCTATGGGCATGACCTCCAAGGGCGTTACAAAGCTGAAGGCCACTGGCTGCCAAGGAGAAAGCTCTGAAGGGCAAACAAAAGTTCACTGTAGGTTCAATCAGTTCAGTCGCTCAGTCGTGTCCCACTCTGCGACCCCTCGGACGACAGCACACCAGGCTTCCTGTCCTTCACCATCTCCCGGAGCTTGCTCAAACTCACGTCCATTGACTCAGTGATGCCATCCAACCACCTCGTCCTCTGTCGTCCCCTTCTCCTTCTGCCTTCTGTTTTTCCCGGCATCGGGGTCTTTTCCAAGGCGTCACCTCTTTGCATCAGGTGGCCAAAGTACTGGCGCTTCAGCTTCAGCTTCAGTCTTTCCAATGAACATTCAGGGTTTATTTCCTTTAGGACTGACTACCGTAGGTACTGATACCTAAATACAGGCATTTTTATCACCTGACCACACTGCTCCTAAAGCGTCAGGGTGACCGAGACACAATTCACACGCAGTAAGTTCTGACGAGCCCCACAGTCTGGTAATTGCCACACAATGGACATGTGGAACAGTCCACCCCCAGCCCCCCAGACTGCCAGGTGCCCTCCGTAGCCAGGCCCTCCCCAGCCCAGCACAGCCTCTCTTTTCCATCCCTGTAGCTTTGTTTAGCCTATTCCCAGATGCCCTATAAATGAACTGTACAGTTCAAGTCTGGGTTCTGTCACTGAACGTAACACCAGTGAAATTCACCATGATATGTATGTTTCAGTTTATTTAAAACATTTTTTTTCTTTTTTTGGTGAATTAAGTTTATTCACCAGGTGAAGGATATCTGGGTTGTTCCCAGTTCCTGGTGATTATGAATAAAGCCACTGTAGATATCCGAGTACAGGCTTTTGAATGAATGGGAGTTTGCATTTTCCTGGCTCAACATTTAGAAGTAGGATTCCTGGGCTCTATGGTAAGTACATGTTTAATATATAAGAAAGGGCCAAATGTTTAATATTTGGCCTGTAGTATTCTGCCTTTGCACCAGCACTTGATACCAACAGATATGAAAATTTTACCCCTTCTAATAGATGTGCAGGCTCTCACTGTGGTTAATTCGAGTTCCCTGGTGAATAACTGCCATGACACTACACATCTTTTTTTTTTCGGGGTTTTTTTTTTTTTGACACTACACATCTTTTTTTTTTTTTTTTCTTTTTTTTGTTTTGTTTTTGACACTACATATCTTTTTTCAAGCTTATTCGCTGTCTGGGTATCTTTTTGGTAAAGTATCTGCAGATCTTTGGCCCTTTGTTTTAAATTGGGCTGCTTATTTTCTTATTATGGAATGTTGAGTATTCTATTTACTGGATACAAGATTTTTATCAGATATGCATTTTTAGGGATGTCACGTCCATTGACTCAGTGATGCCATCCAACCACCTCGTCCTCTGTCGTCCCCTTCTCCTTCTGCCTTCTGTTTTTCCCGGCATCGGGGTCTTTTCCAAGGCGTCACCTCTTTGCATCAGGTGGCCAAAGTACTGGCGCTTCAGCTTCAGCTTCAGTCTTTCCAATGAACATTCAGGGTTTATTTCCTTTAGGACTGACTACTGTAGGTACTGATACCTAAATACGGGCATTTTTATCACCTGACCACACTGCTCCTAAAGCGTCAGGGTGACCGAGACACAATTCATACGCAGTAAGTTCTGACAAGCCCCACAGTCTGGTAATTGCCACACAATGGACATGTGGGACAGTCCACCCCCACCCCCCCAGACTGCCAGGTGCCCTCCGTAGCCAGGCCCTCCCCAGCCCAGCACAGCCTCTCTTTTCCATCTCTGTAGCTTTGTTTAGCCTATTCCCAGATGCCCTATAAATGAACTGTACAGTTCAAGTCTGGGTTCTGTCACTGAACGTAACACCAGTGAAATTCACCCATGATATGTATGTTTCAGTTTATTTAAAACATTTTTTTTCTTTTTTTGGTGAATTAAGTTTATTCACCAGGTGAAGGATATCTGGGTTGTTCCCAGTTCCTGGTGATTATGAATAAAGCCACTGTAGATATCCGAGTACAGGCTTTTGAATGAATGGGAGTTTGCATTTTCCTGGCTCAACATTTAGAAGTAGGATTCCTGGGCTCTATGGTAAGTACATGTTTAATATATAAGAAAGGGCCAAATGTTTAATATTTGGCCTGTAGTATTCTGCCTTTGCACCAGCACTTGATACCAACAGATATGAAAATTTTACCCCTTCTAATAGATGTGCAGGCTCTCACTGTGGTTATTTCGAGTTCCCTGGTGAATAACTGCCGTGACACGACACATCTTTTTTTTTTCTTTTCCTTTTTTTTTTTTGACACTACACATCTTTTTTTTTTTTTTTTTTTCTTTTTTTTGTTTTGTTTTTGACACTACATATCTTTTTTCAAGCTTATTCGCTGTCTGGGTATCTTTTTGGTAAAGTATCTGCAGATCTTTGGCCCTTTGTTTTAAATTGGGCTGCTTATTTTCTTATTATGGAATGTTGAGTATTCTATTTACTGGATACAAGATTTTTATCAGATATGCATTTTTTAATTTTCTTTTGTCTGTGGCTTGTGCTTTCATGTTCCTAACAGCGTCATTCAAAAAGCAGTTATTGACTTCGGGTGAAGATCAATGTATCATTTTTTCTTGTGTGGCCTGCGCTCTGGGTGCCTCATTAAAGAAACTACTACCCAACCCAAGGTCAGAAAGATTTTCTTCCAGAAGTTTTATGGCTCCAAGTTTGGCATTCAGGGAGTGAGTTATTGTACAAGGTACCAGTGAGCGACTGAATTTCTTTTTGGCAAACAGGGGTCCAACTGCCATGGTGCCACTCTGTGGGAGAAACCTCCCTCTTTTCAATGAACCGAGTGGTCCTCGCACCTCTGTGGAAAGTCAACGGGACGTACTGACGTGACTCTAATTCTGGCCTCTGTCCTGTTCCATTGATCCATGGGTCTGTCCTCTCACCAATTCTACATCTTGATTATTTAACTTCATGGTGAACCTTGAAATCAGACAGCAAGAGTCCTCCAACTTTGTTCCATTACAAAATTGTTTTGGTTATTTTAGTTTCTTCTCTTTCCCCATGCATTCTAGAATATACTGGTTGACTAAAAAAATAAACCTATTGGGATTGAGATTGAGATTGCGTTGCTCTCTATACATGACTTTAGGGAGAACTGACATCTGAACTCATGGACTCTTTCCGCTCATGGACGTGGTCTTCAATGACTTAAATCTTCTGATTTTTTTTTTTTTTAAAGATTTATTTATTTATTTTTACTTTGGGCGGGGGTCGGGTTGGGGAGGGAGGGGAGTGGGGGGGGCCACTTCTATTGGTCTTCCATTTTTCTATTTTTCATTCGTCTTCGTTCTTTGGCTCCTGTGGGCCTCCTATCGTGGTGGCGTCTGTCGTTGTAGAGCGCCGGCTCTGGGCGCATGCGCTCCAGAGCTCCGGCTCGGTAATTGGACACATCAGTCCAGCCGCTCCGCGGCACGTGGGATCTTCCCAGGCCAGGGATCGAACCGGCACCCCTTGCACGGCAAGGCTGTGTCCTTACCCACTGGACCACCAGGGGAAGCCCTTCTCTGATTTTTTTCATCAGTATTTTATAGTTCTCACCATTTGGATTTTGCCTTTCTTTTTTTTTTTTTTTAAGATTTGTAGCTAAGTACTTCATGATTTTATGGGATGTTATCATAAATGGTTTAATTTTAATCACCAATTGTTCATACAGTAATAAAGATTTTTGTACAATGACCTTGTATCCTGCAATCTTACTAATAAGCTCACTCATTCTGGAAGCATTTTGCAGATTACTTGGGGTTTTTATACATGCAGCTTTGTTGTCTGTGAATAGAGAGTTTTATTTCACCCTTCCCACGTGTCCACATTTCCTTTTCTTGCCTTACTGTCTAGGACCTCTGGGAGGAGGCTGAATAGGAATGGTGAGATCAGGCAGCTTTGTCTTACACCTGGCTTTAATTCTGGGCCATTGACGTGACTCTAATTCTGGCCTCTGTCCTGTTCCATTGATCCATGGGTCTGTCCTCTCACCAATTCTACATCTTGATTATTTAACTTCATGGTGAACCTTGAAATCAGACAGCAAGAGTCCTCCAACTTTGTTTCATTACAAAATTGTTTTGGTTATTTTAGTTTCTTCTCTTTCCCCATGCATTCCAGAATATGCTGGTTGACTAAAAAAATAAACCTATTGGGATTGAGATTGAGATTGCGTTGCTCTCTATACATGACTTTAGGGAGAACTGACATCTGAACTCATGGACTCTTTCCACTCATGGACGTGGTCTTCAATGACTTAAATCTTCTCTGATTTTTTTTTTTTTTAAAGATTTATTTATTTATTTTTACTTTGGGCGGGGGTCGGGTTGGGGAGGGAGGTGGGCGGGCCATTTCTATTGGTCTTCCATTTTTCTATTTTTCATTCGTCTTCGTTCTTTGGCTCCTGTGGGCCTCCCATCGCGGTGGCGTCTGTCGCTGCAGAGTACCGGCTCTGGGCGCATGCGCTCCAGAGCTCCGGCTCGGTAATTGGACACATCAGTCCAGCCACTCCGCGGCACGTGGGATCTTCCCAGGCCAGGGCTCGAACCGGCGCCCCTTGCACTGCAAGGCGGTGTCCTTACCCACTGGACCACCAGGGGAAGCCCTTCTCTGATTTTTTTCATCAGTATTTTATAGTTCTCACCATTTGGATTTTGCCTTTTTTTTTTTTTTTTTAAGATTTGTAGCTAAGTACTTCATGATTTTATGGGATGTTATCATAAATGGTTTAATCTTAATCCCCAATTGTTCATACAGTAATAAACAGATTTTTGTACAATGACCTTGTATCCTGCAATCTTACTAATAAGCTCACTCATTCTGGAAGCATTTTGCAGATTACTTGGGGTTTTTATACATGCAGCTTTGTTGTCTGTGAATAGAGAGTTTTATTTCACCCTTCCCACGTGTCCACATTTCCTTTTCTTGCATTACTGTCTAGGACCTCTGGGAGGAGGCTGAATAGGAATGGTGAGATCAGGCAGCTTTGTCTTACACCTGGCTTTAGAGAAAAAGCACTGTATTTTACCCAGGAAAATATGTTAACTGCAGGGTGTTTGTAGGCACTCTGTATTGAGTAAGGAAGTTCCCTTCTACTCCTCGTTGGCTAAGAGTTTTAATTTTGAATGGCTGTTGAATTCCATCAAATTCTTTTTCTGTAGCTCCTGAGATGACCATATGGTTTTTCTTTAGTCTGCTGCTACATTCAATTATAGGATTAATTTAAAAGTGCTGAATCAACTCCGCATTCTTGGGCTGGAATCCACGTGGTCACTAGTGTAGAATCTATTTTCTGTACCGCTGCATGTTACTTGTGAATATTATGTTGAGGATGTTGCATTCATCTTCCTGAAGAATACTGGTTTGGAGATTTTTATTCTCATAATGTTTTGGACTGGTTTTGCAACAGACAATGGACTGGGAAGTATTGACTTTTTTTTTTTTTTTTTTATAAAACTCCTTCTGTAATTAGACGTTACATTTTATATCTGTTTTAAATGACAAAACGATCGTTTTAAGAAGTTCAAACAGGGCTTCCCTGGTAGCTCAGTGGTAAAGAGTTTGCCTGCCAATGCAGGAGACACGGGTTCAATCCCTGATCTGGGAAGATCCCTCATGCTGTGGAGCAACTATGCCCGTGAGCCACAACTACGGAGCCTGTGCTCTAGAGCCTCAGGGCTGCAACTATGGAGCCCACGTGCCACAATGACTGAAGCCCGTGTGCCCTGGAGCCGGAGTCCCACAAGAGACGTCACCGCAACAAGAAGCCTGCTCACCTCAACTAGAGAGTAACCCCCACTCCCTGCAACTAAAGAAAACACTATGGCAGCAGTGAAAAATAAGTAAACAAAAAGACATAAAATAAATAAATAAAAATGTTTAAAAAAGTTCAAATAGCTGGAAGTGTATAATGGAAAAAGGACGTCCCTTTTCCTGATTTCAGTCCCACTTTCTAGAAATAACTGCACAAAGAGCGGCACGAGCCACCTTCCAAGCTTCCTCCGGCTTACACAAACCTACAGAACCACAGCATCGAGCGCATGTCTTGGGCCAGTGCATTATTTGATCTACTATGTCAAGGCTCCCGTCACACAGAATCGCCTAATGGGGGAGGTCAGGCAGCTTTGTCTTACACCTGGCTTTAGAGAAAAAGCACTGTATTTTACCCAGGAAAATATGTTAACTGCAGGGTGTTTGTAGGCACTCTGTATTGAGTAAGGAAGTTCCCTTCTACTCCTCGTTGGCTAGGAGTTTTAATTTTGAATGGCTGTTGAATTCCATCAAATTCTTTTTCTGTAGCTCCTGAGATGACCATATGGTTTTTCTTTAGTCTGCTGCTACATTCAATTATAGGATTAATTTAAAAGTGCTGAATCAACTCCGCATTCTTGGGCTGGAATCCACGTGGTCACTAGTGTAGAATCTATTTTCTGTACCGCTGCATGTTACTTGTGAATATTATGTTGAGGATGTTGCATTCATCTTCCTGAAGAATACTGGTTTGGAGATTTTATTCTCATAATGTTTTGGACTGGTTTTGCAACAGACAATGGACTGGGAAGTATTGACTTTTTTTTTTTTTTTTTTATAAAACTCCTTCTGTAATTAGACGTTACATTTTATATCTGTTTTAAATGACAAAACGATCGTTTTAAGAAGTTCAAACAGGGCTTCCCTGGTAGCTCAGTGGTAAAGAGTTTGCCTGCCAATGCAGGAGACACGGGTTCAATCCCTGATCTGGGAAGATCCCTCATGCTGTGGAGCAACTATGCCCGTGAGCCACAACTACGGAGCCCGTGCTCTAGAGCCTCAGGGCTGCAACTATGGAGCCCACGTGCCACAATGACTGAAGCCCGTGTGCCCTGGAGCCGGAGTCCCACAAGAGAAGTCACCGCAACAAGAAGCCTGCTCACCTCAACTAGAGAGTAACCCCCACTCCCTGCAACTAAAGAAAACACTATGGCAGCAGTGAAAAATAAGTAAACAAAAATACATAAAATAAATAAATAAAAATGTTTAAAAAAGTTCAAATAGCTGGAAGTGTATAATGGAAAAAGGACGTCCCTTTTCCTGATTTCAGTCCCACTTTCTAGAAATAACTGCACAAAGAGCGGCACGAGCCACCTTCCAAGCTTCCTCCGACGCTTACACAAACCTACAGAACCACAGCATCGACGCGCATGTCTTGGGCCAGTGCATTATTTGATCTACTATGTCAAGGACATCCAACCAAGGCCTCACACAGACGAAGCTCGCCAACTTTAATGGCTGTATCTACTGCAGAGATGAATCCTTTTTAAATTGTTTCCTCATTAACATTCTTCTTTGTTTCCAGGTTTTTTGTTATTATGGATAATCTGTAAGAGCACCCCTCAACACAAGGTACGACAAATCCGTGTTACAATAGCAGTTTTAGGACCTACTTCTCAGAGTGGGGCTGTTGGTTTCTGTCCTGTGGTCAGTTGTGTCTGACTCTTTGCGACCCCTTAGGCTGAAGCCCACCAAGCTCCTCTGTCTGTGGGATTTTCTAGGCAAGAATACTGGAGTGGGTTGCTGTTTCCTACTCCAGTTGCTAGTTTCTAGGGCCTACCCATTTATGGTTTGGAGAGCTACTGCTGGACTGCCCTACACCAAGTTAGTTCTTCGCTGGCCACCAATAGTGCCTGAGACTTTCTATTTCCCCACACCCTGGTAATCTATCCTTTGGATAAAAATCAATCTTTGAAATTTACCAGATTGGGACTGAAAAAATTATTCATATTATCTTTATAATCAGAACAAATTTCAGTATGTTTTTGTTTTTTTTAAGCACATAACAGACCACTTTTAATAATCCTTCCTAAAGCAGATAGGAACTCTGGAAACCAAACCAGAGAGAGAGATGAGGTTTCATCAATTAGAGGAGAACAAGTCCAGAACGTAGTTCTTTTGGTCACGCCGACCTGTAACCAATCTGACCGTGAATTGATTAAAAGTCCAAAAGTCATTAGTGAACCCGTGTGCCCTGGAGCCGGAGTCCCACAAGAGACGTCACCGCAACAAGAAGCCTGCTCACCTCAACTAGAGAGTAACCCCCACTCCCTGCAACTAAAGAAAACACTATGGCAGCAGTGAAAAATAAGTAAACAAAAATACATAAAATAAATAAATAAAAATGTTTAAAAAAGTTCAAATAGCTGGAAGTGTATAATGGAAAAAGGACGTCCCTTTTCCTGATTTCAGTCCCACTTTCTAGAAATAACTGCACAAAGAGCGGCACGAGCCACCTTCCAAGCTTCCTCCGACGCTTACACAAACCTACAGAACCACAGCATCGACGCGCATGTCTTGGGCCAGTGCATTATTTGATCTACTATGTCAAGGACATCCAACCAAGGCCTCACACAGACGAAGCTCGCCAACTTTAATGGCTGTATCTACTGCAGAGATGAATCCTTTTTAAATTGTTTCCTCATTAACATTCTTCTTTGTTTCCAGGTTTTTTGTTATTATGGATAATCTGTAAGAGCACCCCTCAACACAAGGTACGACAAATCCGTGTTACAATAGCAGTTTTAGGACCTACTTCTCAGAGTGGGGCTGTTGGTTTCTGTCCTGTGGTCAGTTGTGTCTGACTCTTTGCGACCCCTTAGGCTGAAGCCCACCAAGCTCCTCTGTCTGTGGGATTTTCTAGGCAAGAATACTGGAGTGGGTTGCTGTTTCCTACTCCAGTTGCTAGTTTCTAGGGCCTACCCATTTATGGTTTGGAGAGCTACTGCTGGACTGCCCTACACCAAGTTAGTTCTTCGCTGGCCACCAATAGTGCCTGAGACTTTCTATTTCCCCACACCCTGGTAATCTATCCTTTGGATAAAAATCAATCTTTGAAATTTACCAGATTGGGACTGAAAAAATTATTCATATTATCTTTATAATCAGAACAAATTTCAGTATGTTTTTGTTTTTTTTAAGCACATAACAGACCACTTTTAATAATCCTTCCTAAAGCAGATAGGAACTCTGGAAACCAAACCAGAGAAGAGAGATGAGGTTTCATCAATTAGAGGAGAACAAGTCCAGAACGTAGTTCTTTTTGGTCACGCCGACCTGTAACCAATCTGACCGTGAATTGATTAAAAAGTCAGCAAAAACTGTCATTAAAGTCAAGTTCTGAGTATTTAATTCCACTAGCCATTAGTTATATGACTGTAAATTGGGTATATTTTTATCTGGTGAATATCTAGTTTCTTTTTTTTTTTTTTAAAGATTTATTTATTTATTTATTTTGGGCCAAGATCGGGTTGAGGAGGGAGGGGAGTGGGCGGGCCATTTCTATTGGTCTTTCATTTCTCTATTTTCATCCATCTTTGTTCTTTGGCCCGTGTGGGCCTCCCATCGCGGTGGCGTCTGTCGTTGCAGAGCACCGGCTCTGGGCGCATGCGCTCCAGAGCTCCGGCTCGGTAATTGGACACATTGGTCCAGCCGCTCTGTGGCACGTGGGATCTTCCCAGGCCAGGGCTCAAACCGGCGCCCCTTGCACTGCAAGGCGGTGTCCTTACCCACTGGACCACCAGGGGAAGCCCTATCTAGTTTCTTATAATTACTTCTGAAGTGGTTTAGAGTTTGGGGTTTCTTTTGAGATACACTCCTACCCTTGAGATATCTTTAGTTTGCATTTGAAACACGCTAATAAAAAAAAGCTCCTAATGCATTTTATTGCACAAATGTGTCATCAGATGATTAATTAATAAAAGAAGACCCTTTGGTCTAGTTCTATGAAAAATGTCAATGGAAGTTGAATAGGTATTGCATTGAATCTGTAGATGATATTTGGTAGTATGGTCATTTTCACAATATTGATTCTTCCGACCCAGGAACATGGAGTATCTCTCCATCTGTTTAAGTCTTCTTTAATTTCTTTCATGAGTGTCTTGTAATTTTCTGTGTACAGTTCTTTTGTTTCTTTGGGTAGGTTTATTCCTAGATATTTGATTCTTTTGGTTGCAATGGTGAAGGGGACTGCCTCTTTGATTTCATTTTCTGATTTTTCATTGTTTGTGTATAGGAATCCAGATTGGGACTGAAAAAATTATTCATATTATCTTTATAATCAGAACAAATTTCAGTATGTTTTTGTTTTTTTTAAGCACATAACAGACCACTTTTAATAATCCTTCCTAAAGCAGATAGGAACTCTGGAAACCAAACCAGAGAAGAGAGATGAGGTTTCATCAATTAGAGGAGAACAAGTCCAGAACGTAGTTCTTTTTGGTCACGCCGACCTGTAACCAATCTGACCGTGAATTGATTAAAAAGTCAGCAAAAACTGTCATTAAAGTCAAGTTCTGAGTATTTAATTCCACTAGCCATTAGTTATATGACTGTAAATTGGGTATATTTTTATCTGGTGAATATCTAGTTTCTTTTTTTTTTTTTTAAAGATTTATTTATTTATTTATTTTGGGCCAAGATCGGGTTGAGGAGGGAGGGGAGTGGGCGGGCCATTTCTATTGGTCTTTCATTTCTCTATTTTCATCCATCTTTGTTCTTTGGCCCGTGTGGGCCTCCCATCGCGGTGGCGTCTGTCGTTGCAGAGCACCGGCTCTGGGCGCATGCGCTCCAGAGCTCCGGCTCGGTAATTGGACACATTGGTCCAGCCGCTCTGTGGCACGTGGGATCTTCCCAGGCCAGGGCTCAAACCGGCGCCCCTTGCACTGCAAGGCGGTGTCCTTACCCACTGGACCACCAGGGGAAGCCCTATCTAGTTTCTTATAATTACTTCTGAAGTGGTTTAGAGTTTGGGGTTTCTTTTGAGATACACTCCTACCCTTGAGATATCTTTAGTTTGCATTTGAAACACGCTAATAAAAAAAAGCTCCTAATGCATTTTATTGCACAAATGTGTCATCAGATGATTAATTAATAAAAGAAGACCCTTTGGTCTAGTTCTATGAAAAATGTCAATGGAAGTTGAATAGGTATTGCATTGAATCTGTAGATGATATTTGGTAGTATGGTCATTTTCACAATATTGATTCTTCCGACCCAGGAACATGGAGTATCTCTCCATCTGTTTAAGTCTTCTTTAATTTCTTTCATGAGTGTCTTGTAATTTTCTGTGTACAGTTCTTTTGTTTCTTTGGGTAGGTTTATTCCTAGATATTTGATTCTTTTGGTTGCAATGGTGAAGGGGACTGCCTCTTTGATTTCATTTTCTGATTTTTCATTGTTTGTGTATAGGAATGCCAGTGATTTCTGTGTGTTGACTTTGTATCCTGCGACTTTGCTGAATTTGTTGATTAGCTCCAGTAGCTTTGTAATAGAGTCTTTGGGTTTTTCACAGAACTAGACCAAAGAATAACACAGTTCATATGGAAACACAAAAGACCTCGAATAGCCAAAGCAATTCTGAGAAAGAAAAATGGAGCTGGAGGGATCAGCCTCCCTAACTTCAGACTCTACTACAAAGCAACAGTCATCAAGACAGTATGGTACTGGCACAAAAACAGAACTATAGACCAATGGAACAAGATAGAGAACCCAGAGATAAACCCACGCACCTATGGGTACCGTATTTTTGATAAAGGAGGAGAAACTATAAAATGGGACAAAGACAGCCTCTTCAACAAGTGGTGCTGGGAGAATTGGACAGCTACATGCAAAAAAATGAAATTGGAACATTCCCTGACACCATACACTAAGATCAACTCAAAATGGATTAAAGACCTAAATGTAAGACCAGAAACCATCAAACTCTTAGAGGAGAATATAGGCAAAACCCTCAGGGACATCAATCAAAGCAAGATCTTCTCTGACCCACCAACTAAAATAGCAGAACTGAAAAGAAAAATGAACATATGGGACCTCATGAAACTTAAAAGCTTTTGTACAGCAAAAGAAATTACAAAAAAGCTCAACAGACACCCCACAGAGTGGGAGAAAATCATAGCAAATGAAACAACAGACAAAGAATTAATCTCCAAAATCTACAAGCAACTCAGACAACTCAGCACAGGGAAAACGAACAACCCAATCAAAAAATGGGAAAAAGATCTAAAGAGACGCCTCTCCAAAGAGGACATACAGATGGCTCAAAAGCACATGAAACGATGCTCAACCTCGCTTATTATTAGAGAAATGCAAATTAAAGCTACAATGAGATATCACCTCACACCCGTCAGAATGGCCATCTTCAAAAAATCTGCAGACAATAAATGCTGGAGAGGGTGCGGAGAAAAGGGAACACTGCATTGCTGGTGGGAATGTAAATTGATACAGCCTCTATGGAAGACAGTATGGAGATTTATTAAAAAACTAAAAATAGAAGCACCCTATGACCCAGCAATCCCACTATTAGGCTTATATCCTGATGAAATCAAAACTGAAAGAAGCACCTGTGCCCCAATGTTCATTGCAGCTCTCTATACAATAGCCAAAACATGGAAGCAACCTAGATGTCCATCGACGAATGAATGGATCCAGAAGCTCTGGTACATATATACAATGGAATACTACTCAGCTGTTAAAAGAAATGCAGAAGACTCAGTCCTAATGAAGTGGCTGGCTCTAGAACCTATCATCAAAAGTGAAGTAAGTCAAAAAGAGAAAGACAAATACAGCATACTAACACACATATATGGAATCTAGTAGGACGGTGTTGATACCACACGCAGGGAACTCATGGAAAAACAGACAGAGCATAGACATAGGGACACCGTGGCGAAGAAATAGGGAGGAAGCATGGAGGAAGTAACAAGGAAACCTATAGTGTTATGTGTCAAATCTGGGAGAATTGGACCCTAAAAAGGGACATCACATACACTAAGATCAACTCAAAATGGATTAAAGACCTAAATGTAAGACCAGAAACCATCAAACTCTTAGAGGAGAATATAGGCAAAACCCTCAGGGACATCAATCAAAGCAAGATCTTCTCTGACCCACCAACTAAAATAGCAGAACTGAAAAGAAAAATGAACATATGGGACCTCATGAAACTTAAAAGCTTTTGTACAGCAAAAGAAATTACAAAAAAGCTCAACAGACACCCCACAGAGTGGGAGAAAATCATAGCAAATGAAACAACAGACAAAGAATTAATCTCCAAAATCTACAAGCAACTCAGACAACTCAGCACAGGGAAAACGAACAACCCAATCAAAAAATGGGAAAAAGATCTAAAGAGACGCCTCTCCAAAGAGGACATACAGATGGCTCAAAAGCACATGAAACGATGCTCAACCTCGCTTATTATTAGAGAAATGCAAATTAAAGCTACAATGAGATATCACCTCACACCCGTCAGAATGGCCATCTTCAAAAAATCTGCAGACAATAAATGCTGGAGAGGGTGCGGAGAAAAGGGAACCCCCTTGCATTGCTGGTGGGAATGTAAATTGATACAGCCTCTATGGAAGACAGTATGGAGATTTATTAAAAAACTAAAAATAGAAGCACCCTATGACCCAGCAATCCCACTATTAGGCTTATATCCTGATGAAATCAAAACTGAAAGAAGCACCTGTGCCCCAATGTTCATTGCAGCTCTCTATACAATAGCCAAAACATGGAAGCAACCTAGATGTCCATCGACGAATGAATGGATCCAGAAGCTCTGGTACATATATACAATGGAATACTACTCAGCTGTTAAAAGAAATGCAGAAGACTCAGTCCTAATGAAGTGGCTGGCTCTAGAACCTATCATCAAAAGTGAAGTAAGTCAAAAAGAGAAAGACAAATACAGCATACTAACACACATATATGGAATCTAGTAGGACGGTGTTGATACCACACGCAGGGAACTCATGGAAAAACAGACAGAGCATAGACATAGGGACACCGTGGCGAAGAAATAGGGAGGGGGAAGCATGGAGGAAGTAACAAGGAAACCTATAGTGTTATGTGTGGAAAAGATAGCTAGTGTCATAGTGCTAAGGGAATAGGAGTGCTTACAATGGCTTGGGGCAAAGGTCTGGAGGGGTGGGATGGGGGGATCTGGGTGGGTGGGGACCATGGATATGCATATGACTGATCTGGGAACATACATGTCTGTGAACAACAAAACTCTGTAAAACCTTTAAAATAAAGAATAAAAATAAAAAATAAAAGAAGACCCTTATGAATAGCACCTGGAAAAAGTAGTAAAATTTTTTAAAAAGCATTGAGATTAAACATGTCCTCTTCTAAGTCTGGAAAAGGTGTCTAAAAAAGTAAAAGAAAAACCACTCGAGTCCAAAGCACCCTATATTTGCCAGCAGGGATTACAGACAAACTCACTGTAACAATTCATTTTTCAGTCATAACACCCTGAGTTTATCATTTCAAGCTACACCCAGTGAGAGTTTGTTTTTGCAAACGTGGTGAGTCAGACGAAACACGCATTCAGTAACTGCTTCCTGGCTCCTCTTGCTGGCTAGTCAATCCTGCAGGGACCTGCCTCCCCTCATGGCACTGAGGGCCTGCCTTTGGGAGCCAGCATGACACACTGGGGCAGATCCTTGGGCCGACAGCCTCTGTCTCCTCCAGGCTAGCGGCACATGCGACCTTGCCCGGTGGGAATCCTCAGACACGCTCCCAGCTAGCACACACACACACAGGTGCACCAGGGCAGCGGGACGTGCTGAGAAAAGGGAGGCATGCTGTCAGCCCCAGAGCAGACGCTGGCCGTGGGTCTGCACCTGAGTGAACACATAAACACATAGGTAGGGGTCCCCACAAACCTCAGCCCTTGCCTGGGGAGCCTTCCCCTGTGGTCAGCTGAGGTGTGCTCATGGAACACACCTGCATTCTAAGTACCTGGTGCCAAGGAAAGGAAAGCAGATCCTTAGTGGAAAAGTCAAGTTCGTTTCTAAGTTCGTTTTGGATTAGCTATGCCACCTTCTCCCCACAGGTGGAACTGAGAACAGGCACCCACAGAGACCTTGAGGACAGCCGCTCAGCGCCCCACCAAGCAGCTCCCACGGCTTATAGTCATTGCTGCTTCAGTGAGATAGTAGACCAGCCCCCTGGAGTCCAAGCAACTAGACCACACTTCCCGGAAGCAGGGGACTGTATCATGGATTCTGAATGTCTGTTGCTACTAGACTAACCCCTTAACTTTCAAGCCAATGGCATGCGCCACAAATCTAAAGGAGGACAACCATTATTGTTGTTGTTGTCATTGGTAAAACCCAGTATCACTACAGGGAAACAGGAAAGCAAGCGAAAAGCTGTAGTAGGGTCCAAATACCCATCCTGGGAATTTCTTGGATGTGTAGCTTGATATACAAGTAAGCAAAAGCTGCAGTTTTCAATTTCCCATTATCTAGAAGGGAAGGGGAAGGTAGGAACGCGCTTTAGACAAGCAAAGTTCAAAATGAGCCCCTGGGCTTCCCTGGTGGCTCCGTGGTAAAGAGTTCGCCTGCCAGTGCGGGTGACACGGGTTCGATCCCTGAGCCAGGAAGATCCCACGTGCTGTGGAGCAACGAAGCCCGTGAGCCACAACTATGGAGCCTGTGCTCTAGAGCCTCAGAGCCGCAACTACTATGCCCATGTGCTGCAACTATTGAAGCCTGTGTGCCCTAGAACTCAAGTTCCACGAGAGAAGTCACTGTAACAAGAAGTCTGATCACCTCAACTAGAGAGTAGTTCCCATGCCCTGCAACCAGAGAAGAGCCTGTGGCAGCAGTGAAAACCCAGAATAGCCAAAAATAAATAAATAAATAAAATTTTAAATAAAATGAACCCTGGCAGCGCTCCCTTCAGAAAGATGGGCATGAAGAGTCTGTTCTGACAGGACCACCCTGGCACCCTGGATGTGTGGCCCGAGACTGCAGCAAAAGGACACGTGTCACGTCATCAAATCTGGAAGGCAGTGCCCCAGAATAAGTCAATTAGCCCTTGTCAGCTAGCTGAGTTCATCAGTCCCTGAAGCCAGGAGTGGCTCAGGCCTGGGGAGCTCCTGAATGACCTTGTCAATCAAGACAAAATAACACATTTTATACTGGCAAGCTCAGAAGAGGCAGACTTATGTGAAGCCTGCTTCTTCTGCTGTTTTTAAACCATTGACATCAGCTCCCATGACAGCAATCTGGCGTCCCCTTAACAGCCACACTCAGTGGAACAGGAGGCCAGTGGGCACAATGGGCCCTGGGCAGTCGCACCTGGGCTGGAGGAGGCACGGCGCACAGCCCCTGAGGGTCATGGTGAGCAAACCTGTGGAGATCAGACCTCAAGCTCAGAGCAGAAGGGTTTAGACACCCAGGCCTGACGCCGGGGCTCTGGAGGCCTGTGCACGTTTGCCGAGGAGACAGGGGCAGAAGAGGCCAGGGGATTCTGGCTTTAAATCCTGAGAGCTGCCGACGCACGGCTACCTTCATGACAGGCTGGGCAAAGTACCGCGCGCTCCAGTCGCAGAACCCCGTCTGCATCGTGGCTGAGATGAAAGTTTTGGGTCCAGCAGTATCGTCTGGGTCGTCAGTGGTCTTCGGAAAGGAGAATGGGGAAAGAAGAAGAGAGAAACAGCTAGTTAGGTCAACCCCAAACCTGTCTGTGAGCTTGAGAAGTCCCTCCCTGGAGACCACGGCATAGGGGTCAGTGGTCAGGTTTCCAAGGACAGTATCTCTGTGGTCCCCTCACACGTGCGTCCTGGTGACCAAGGACACCCGACAGTCAGGACAGAACTCGGAGTTTGCGCGAAGAGGCCGAGCATCCCCCGGGGCTGGCTGAGGTGGCCTGGGCTGCAGAGCCCACTTGGTGCCGGGTCGGCTGTCCCACGAGGTCTCTGTTGTCTGGTCCCTGGGCCGTTGCTCCCACTGGGCCACTATACACGCAGGACCTCGGCCTGCCCTGTGACTCCTGGACAAGGGTGCAGCAGAGCTCAGGCCACCTGGGACTTCTAAGCACTGCTTACGGGGGTGGTGGGTCAGTCCGTTTCCCGTTGCAGAACAAATGTGGGCCGGGTTGGAGGAGCGGGGCAGTGCAGCCTCGCCCCACGTGGCTGGGCACGAGAAGTGCCTCAGAGAGGAGTCCCCGCTACCTCGGGAGACTTGCGGGCGGAAAAATCCCAAAAAGACGGAGTCTGCGATAGGATCTTACCTCCCAGCTGACGGGGAGAACCTCAGCCGCCTGCCACCACCTCGCGGCTGCGCTGGGACAGGACCCAGGGATCGTGGCTGCTCCTATCTGGCTGACTCAAGCAGGGTTCAGCCTGGAGGCTAAACCTGGAACCGGGTGCCTGTGGCCATTTTTTTTTAAAATCCCACCCCCCTTGTGACCATTTTTGTTCCTCAGCCACTGAGGTGAGGGAAATAGGCGGTTCCGAAGCTAGCTGGGTGGCGCAAGCAGTAGGTGTGGACACCTGTCCGTCCCTAACATCTCCTTCTAGCTCCAGATCAGCCAGCAGGCTGCTGTGACCTTCCTGTTAAATCACTTCTGTCACTGCTGAGCTGAGACATCCTCGGTGTATCCAGAATGCCCTCTTTATAGCGTGTGCACCTGGCTGGGACAGTAGCAAGCAGTCTGGACAAGACACGAGGCCCTAGCTTGCTCATCCACCTTATTACGTTTTCTCACAACCCTGACAAATGAAGATGCCAACTCCTCCCTCTCCCGAAAGGCCTCGTTTAGCTGACGGGCAGAGACCACACTCACCTATGGGGTGTGACTTAATGTCTATGGAGAAAGCAAACCACCCATCAGAACATGGGCTTCCGTGGAGCAGCCGCCACATACAGTGGGGGCAAATGCTACTTACTGAGAAGGGGAAAAGCCCACCAGCCCATGGGCTGCTTGTTAAACAGAAGCTGCCAAGAAAGAACCCAGAACAAGGGGCCGCAGGAACAAGAGGGACACCCTGCAGTATCTGCCCAGATGTGGGGTGAGGAGCCCAGAGCCATCGGTGGTTTGTCACATCCCGCTCCGGCACCCCGGGAAGAGGTCACGTGCCCCGTATCACCTGGTGGCGCCTCTCCTCTGAGAAACGAGCCTCCCAGTGCCCAGCCTGTTCGAGTTAAGTGTTTAAAGTCACATCCGTACCTGGTCTGGGCCTTTGTCGAACATCTTCCGTGTCCGGGGGAACTGGTGGGAGTGGGGTGTGTACTGCACCCCCACAGGGCCTGTGGCGCCCGGCCGGCCCGGAGGCAGGTCTCGGCTGACCGGCTGCTTGGCCACGTCGTTGGTCAGGCTGGAGCTGCTGGCGCTGGATGTTGGTGGGGAGCCTCTGCCGTCAGGGAAAGAGAAACACTGCATTTTACCCAGACCATCCCTTGGACACCAAACGCTAGGCCACTTCTGCTGGTACCGCCCACCCCCAGATCCGGTGAGCGGGCCGAGGGTCAGCAGCTTGGAACGTCCTCGATCATCTGGCCTGTCTATGTGACTTCCAAACCCGAGCTGCTGCTGCGGAGTGAATGACCCCTTCTTGGTTCTCAGAACCATCGTAAGAACAGGTTCTCAGAACTGTCTTCCCCTGAAAACCACTGCAGCCAGAGACAAGCTTGGTCAGGGCCGTGAGTCAGCTCTGTGAGGGTACCGGGCTGGTCTGCTCCCCTGGGGTCCAGTGCACAGCCCTGTGAACACTGATGCAGAGGAGAGTGCCAACCTGCTGGTCACCCGTTGGGAGACATGCACCCTCTGATAGAATTCTGAACGGAGTCAGGCTCGGTTGAGCTCTTGCAGATGAAGGCAGGAAAGGACTCTAGGAGGGGCTCCGATGAGACGCCGTGGGGGTGTGAGAGCACACCTGCAGGCTGGAGTGGGGAGGCTGTGCCGGGAACCCCCCAGACCCCAGAGGGCGCGCTGCCCACCACTCACCCCGCCTGGTGGATGTGGATGCCCTTGTTGGTGGGGCTGGCGGGCGCCGACTGCGTGAGGGAGGAGGTGGGGAGGATGCGCTGAGGCCGGGCGTTCACTGTGGCCTGAGGGAGCAAAGGGACAAGTGTTGGTGGCTGATTTTGACTGGCTTAAAAATCCCAGAAACGGGCTCTTGGCTGAGGAAATCTCATAGAAATGGAAGCTCCTCGTTGAAAATTTCCCCCAAAATGTTACCCTGCGGATAAAATGATAGTCTGCTGCTTTGTTGCTTTTTTGGAAGCGGCTCCAGTGAGGCTCCAGGGATGCCCCCTCTTTGAAATGCCATCACGAGACTGTGCGGGGACTAATGAAAAGTGGGGGCCCAGAAGTTGGGAAGGAGGCTCTCCAGGCTCCCAGGGGTCAGCTTCCTGGGCGAATCTTAAAGGAGCCCTCCCAGGCTTAGCCTCACTGTTCTTTTGTATTTCAGGGCAGATTCAAAACAACCCCCTGGGAGCAGCACTGGGTGACTGGAGAGAGCCCCAGGTCTGTGCACTTCCTCCCAAGGTCACCTGCAGGTCTGACGTTTTACCCGGCAGAGGAGCTGCACCAGCCGGGGCTGGCAGTCAGGAGGGAAGTGACTTCGTTGTAATTTTTTAAAACAGGGAGGAGGAGACTAAGCAAACAGGTGTGTTACTGCTTGCTTGCTGGTGGACCCAGTGACACCAAGTTCTTTCTTGGGACTTCTGTTCTGAGTGCTGGCCGGCTGGGCGGGTCTGCTGGATCTGGACGTCCATAGGGAAAAGACCAGAAAGGGGCTGAGCCGTGGAGGTGGGGCGGTGCCACTCTTGCAGGAAGACAACAGGAATGGTGGCCGCTGGCCACCACGCGCCCAAGTGTGGTTGGTGCCAAGCTCAGTTTCCGCAGGTTAGGGTGCCGCCCAGCAGGACGGGCAGCGGGACCCCTGGACTGGCTACGTCAGGCGGCCCTCCCGCTAGATTATCTCTTGGATGTTAGAGTGGCTATACCTCTGTTCAATCCACAGGTGGAACATTACAGAAAACAAAACCACCAACAAATATCTCCCAGATAGACCTTCACTTTGAAATGAAAACAGCTAGAACATGTTTCTTGTTTTCTGAATTATAAAAGTTCTATTGTTCAAAAAAAAAAAGCGTACTGTTAGTGTCTGTTTTGCTCTGGTATTTGACTTATTTGGCTTACACAGACACCCCCCCCAACACACCACACCACCCACCCCCCAACAAAGCCTGAGAACCAAATGATCCCTTAAGAGGTCTGGAAAAAGAAGCTGAAACCCAGAACAGCTTTGAGAAAGACAGAAAACTTTGGGTTGAACGACTTTAGCAGAATCCACAATTTCCCCCAGCACAGGAGGCCCTCCCAGTCCTGCATATGATAGTCCTGCTTTGTTGCTTTTTGGAAGCGGCTCCAGTGAGGCTCCAGGGATGCCCCCTCTTTGAAATGCCATCACGAGACTGTGCGGGGACTAATGAAAAGTGGGGGCCCAGAAGTTGGGAAGGAGGCTCTCCAGGCTCCCAGGGGTCAGCTTCCTGGGCGAATCTTAAAGGAGCCCTCCCAGGCTTAGCCTCACTGTTCTTTTGTATTTCAGGGCAGATTCAAAACAACCCCCTGGGAGCAGCACTGGGTGACTGGAGAGAGCCCCAGGTCTGTGCACTTCCTCCCAAGGTCACCTGCAGGTCTGACGTTTTACCCGGCAGAGGAGCTGCACCAGCCGGGGCTGGCAGTCAGGAGGGAAGTGACTTCGTTGTAATTTTTTAAAACAGGGAGGAGGAGACTAAGCAAACAGGTGTGTTACTGCTTGCTTGCTGGTGGACCCAGTGACACCAAGTTCTTTCTTGGGACTTCTGTTCTGAGTGCTGGCCGGCTGGGCGGGTCTGCTGGATCTGGACGTCCATAGGGAAAAGACCAGAAAGGGGCTGAGCCGTGGAGGTGGGGCGGTGCCACTCTTGCAGGAAGACAACAGGAATGGTGGCCGCTGGCCACCACGCGCCCAAGTGTGGTTGGTGCCAAGCTCAGTTTCCGCAGGTTAGGGTGCCGCCCAGCAGGACGGGCAGCGGGACCCCTGGACTGGCTACGTACAGGCGGCCCTCCCGCGCTAGATTATCTCTTGGATGTTAGAGTGGCTATACCTCTGTTCAATCCACAGGTGGAACATTACAGAAAACAAAACCACCAACAAATATCTCCCAGATAGACCTTCACTTTGAAATGAAAACAGCTAGAACATGTTTCTTGTTTTCTGAATTATAAAAGTTCTATTGTTCAAAAAAAAAAAGCGTACTGTTAGTGTCTGTTTTGCTCTGGTATTTGACTTATTTGGCTTACACAGACACCCCCCCCAACACACCACACCACCCACCCCCCAACAAAGCCTGAGAACCAAATGATCCCTTAAGAGGTCTAAAAGGAGAAAAGAAAGTTAAGCTAAGAAACTAGGTGCTTCTTCAGAATTTCCAGAAAATCAGTGGGAGGTGATGGAGAAAGACAGAAAACTTTGGGTTGAAATGCAGACTTTAGCAGAATCCACAATCTTTCAAAGGCTCCCCGAGCACAGAGGCTCCTCCGCTGCCTCGGCTGCAGCCCACGGTGCAGATCTCCCTGAGGGCCCCCATCCCAGAGGCTCCCCTTCAAGAAGGCTCCAAAGGGAAGAACCTGTGGGCTGGCGCGGGGCTGGAGCGGGGCTGACTCAGCCCCCCAGCTCCTCCGGGGCAGGGGCGGGCAGCGGAGGTGGCACCGCTCTGGCTTGTTCTCTCTTGGCCTCGAGGGCAAAGAAGACAGCCGCGCTTCTCAGAGTGCTTCACAGTGAAGGCTGCCGCACGCGGCTCTAATCATGCACCCGTTCGGGAAATCCTGAGAGGCGGGGGCGCCACTGGCTGGGGAGGCCCTGAGACGGGTGATCCATCCCAGGGTTTCAGGCTTAGATGAAGCTTCTTGGCCTCACGCTTCCTATTTGTGCAACAAACGTTCACTCCAGCAGGGCTGCAGCGGCGCGCGTGAGTGGGCAGCGGTCACGCAGACCCGCCTGTCCGTGGGCTCGATGTGGACAGAGGCTGCTCAGAGAGTAAGCAGCCAGCAGGTGTGGGAGATGCCCCCAACAGGGAGGCCCCATTCTGGGCTGGTCCCAGTTGCTGTTTCACACAGAGGTTACACCGCCAGGGAAGAGTCACACAGAGGCACCGGCGTGCTTGCTGGATGTCAGGCTTGGGCTGGATATGAGGGAGGACAGAACATGGGGCTGCGAGCCCCCAGGACTCGCCGTGAGCACCGCAGGCCTCGAGCACACCTGCCCACGGCTCTCACGGCATCGACGCCCTGTCATTTCCCCTCCATGACGCTGCACTGGAGTCCCTGGACCAGCAGATGGGCTTGGTGAAGGCCCGGGGCAAGTTCCCTTCCCAGCAAGTGCTGAGTCCAGAAGAGGAAAGGCAGCGGGAGGGAAGTTATGGTCGTGGCCAAAGGCCAACTTTTCAGAGGGAGGCAAACATCTTGCTCACAGTCAGATTCAAGCTCAGATGGATCCTCTTAGGCCAATGCAAACATAGAAACGATTTGCAGGGGCACGCATACAGGTGCACACGCCAGCCCCACCTGTACTCCCTGCCCCCCTGCGGCTAATACGGGGAGGGCTCTGCCATGGGAGCTTGGAGATGCCGCCCAGCGTCTCCAGTCCTGAGCGCTTTCTTACTCTGTAAACCTACGAGAAACACGTTGCTTCACAAGGACTCGGGAAAGTCTGATCCAGGACAAACACCCTAGAGAGACGAGGGGGATGAGGACAGGAGTTTCCCAACTGGATCTGGACACAGGGTTTAGGAGACCAATGGGGGCTTGCTGTCTCGGGGAAGTGAGGGTGTCAACGAAGTCTCTGGTAACTGCACAGCAAGGATCTGGATTTGTGTGTGAGGAGGTCTCTCCCCAAAGGACCGCCCGCAGTAGATGCTGGGCTAACACGAGGCAGACGCCCTGCTGCCCGAACACGGAGAGTGGACACCCAGAGAACACATCTTATCTGAAAAGGCTGTCTTATCTAAAAAGGCATTTTTCTGTATTTTCCGTACTTCCTAGATAAATAATGCAAGCTTTCTTTTTGGACTCTACGTCCCAACGTCCCAGGTAATATTCACTTAAAGCAATGGTGGTGATTGCGATGAACTGGTGAGCCCTGCTCCAGGGGCCTGGGCTCCCTCAGTCCTTGGCCCTGAAAGGGGGAGAGGTGCAATGGGCGAGGCCAGGACCAGGCCAGCCAGGGAGGCTGCGCTCTCACAGAAGCCCGCTCCAGTCGTGCCTTTCATGCGGACCACCTGCCTTTCCTCAAGGCCGTACTTCCTCCCTTGGGCACAGACCCTAATACATTATTTAGGGTCTGTTACATACATGTTTATGCATCAAACATATATTTTAGAAAAGTTTAATTTTTGGATCTTACTCTTGGCTGAAAAAGGAGATGACTGGACTATTTCTCAGTTTTGTAGTACAGAATGAAAAAAATTATTCAGTGGCCTCTTTTTTACAGACGTGGAGAAGACTCCCCGCTCTCTGAGGATGGAACAGCATCCAGGTGCCTCTGTGGCTAGTCAGGCAGTAGGATGATGGAGAAAGCAGATGAGGGGCTTCCTGGGGGCAAGGGGAGGTCAGCATGGAATGAAGCACCCAGTGGTCCTGAGTCAGCGCACAGTAATGCCCAGCACGGCAGCACGCGGCTGGCAGTGACCACAGGCAGGAAGTTCAGTAAACGCTGTGGGCCTAGGAGTCTCCGCTTCCAGGGGGAGCCACGTGTGACCACAGGCTGGGGTTAGACACAGAATGTGCTCCAGCATTAACCTCTCAGCAACTCCAAGGAGGCAGAGGCGATGGGTTGCTGCAGCAGTTTAAGACTGGGCACCTGACGAGGCTGCGTTATCACTACTTGTGATGCTACCAGGAGCTGGAGGGGTAGCCACGGACCAGAAAAGGAAAAGGCCGTCGGGAAAAGATGGAACTTCACCAGTGAAGACTAATGCCAGTGAAGGAATCAAACGCCGCACAAACATGATGTCAACAAGGAGGCCAACCCCAGAGAGGTGGCAGCAGTGGCGGGGCTTCACAACCAGTTTGGAGACAATAACAGACCAGGAGTGAAGCTGTGAGGAATCTTCCGAGCCACGTGCACTGAGGCAGGTGGCTGCCTGTGGACGACCCCTGGGAAGTGGTCAGGGTCGGATGAGGATGGAGACACACCAGGGAAACTGGGACACGTGACAACAGTGCCCCGGACGTTTCCCGCAACTTTTCTGTAAGCCTAAAATTAAATCAGAAAGTCACGAAAATCTTCAAAAATGCTGCAACGAATGACTTCTTTAGCATTCATTATTGCTTCAACCTATCATTCCATTCATGAAAGATTAACTGTGTATCAACTGTCCAACTTTCGTAAATAGCTTGGAACAGAGACAGAAACACCTGCTTTTGGACACTGGGCACCACAGGCTTCTCTAAGAGAAGGAAAGTCATCGCCCGTCTCCTGGCCAGCAGGCAGACTCCCACGGAGCTGGTTATGTTGGGGCAAGGGCGTCCAGACAGCTCAGCAGTATGGCAGGCGGAGGGGATGGACGGGAGCAACATGGAAGCCAGGGCGGCTGGAGTCTGAGGGCAAAGAGGAGAGGGGTTCCAGGGTCTGCAGGGGAGGACCCTCAAGTCTGTGATTACTTTTTGCTTGAGGGTGGGGTGAAAAATCCATAAAGGCGGGGAAAGAACCACTAAAAAGTCAAATAATTCCCAGAGCTCACAAAAAGACCTGGGAGAGTTTACAGTCTCTAAAGAGAAAAGGACTAAAATCCACAACCTAAGCATCCATCGTAAGAAACTAGAATCGGAAAAACAAACAGAATGGAGTAAGCAGAAGAAATGAAGCAATAAAGCTAAAAAATGGTATCGACACAATGGAGAGTGAAAAACAACAGAGAAACACGGCTGACCCTCAGAGAGCACGGATTTGAACGGCACGGGTCTACTTACACACGTGTGTTTTTCAATAAACACCCACTGGTATAACACAATTCAGGGATGAGGAGACGCGGATAAGAAGGGCTGAGTTTTCCGGCTTCCCTGGTGGTCCAGTGGGTAAGGACACCACCTTGCAGTGCAAGGGGCGCCGGTTCGATCCCTGGCCTGGTAAGATCCCATGTGCCGCAGAGCGGCTGGACCGATGTGTCCAATCACCAAGCCGGAGCTCTGGAGCGCATGCGCCCAGTGCCGGTGCTCTGCGACAACAGAGGCCGCTGGGATGGGAGGCCCACATGGGCCAAAGAACAAAGATGGATGAAAATAGATAAATGAAAGACCAATAGAAGTGGCCCGCCCACCCCGCTCCCTCCCCCTCCCCAAAAAAGGCTGAGTTTTGACTGCCGGGAGTCAGTGCCCCCAAGCCCTGTGTTTGCTCGGGAGTCAACTGTATCAGTTGAACCAAAGGCTGGTTCTCTGAAGAGTCTCCTTTAGTCAGAACGGCCGTGAATAAGGGAAGTCGTTTAACACCAGTGCTGGGAACGGGAGAGATGACATCGCTACGGGTCACACAGACATCCTGCCCAATTTCCCACTGCCCTGACGTGGGTGCACAGCAGCCGTGACACGTGCCCCAACAGGAGCCACGAGCACATGGAGTTCAGCCTCTATTGTGAAAATTCTGGATTTAAAATGCTCATTCAAGTTTCTAAACCATGGCAAAGGCCTGAACGTGCCTAAAGTTCTTTGCCTGAATATTCGTAACTGAAACCCAGGGTTCTGAGAGCTTTGTGGAGAGTGGCCTTCGCACGTACCTTGTAGGCGATACTGTTGAGCACTTTCATAGCCAAATCGGAAACATCTGGATAGGGGTCTGCAGCCAGATGCAGCAAGACTCTCCAAATCTGAGTGTAAACACTGTTGAATGAAACTCCTGGGAAAGAGGTGGGAGGTGTGTTAGTAACATGGAGCGGCCACTGAGCGCTGGGGGGCTTCTGGGGGTAGCTCCCTCTTCTGAAGACCTGACCATGCCTCAGTGGTGGAGACTGACAAGAGCTGGGGTTACGAGAACTTCTGGTTTTGCTATCTGAGAAGGGGCCCGCCTTTCAGAAATCCCAGGAGGTGAGCAGTCTTGACCACACAGTGTCACCTCCCATGGCCAGATCTTTCTAGAAGGAAAAGTGACAAAGGGGGAGGACTTCCTTGCAGGCCTGGATGAGGAGACAGCCCCGGACCACTGCATCCTTTTCATTTGGGGGAAGCTGGACAATTGGTTTGTGGAAAAGCAAGTGCTTGTTCAACGACAGGGATAAAAGGGATTTCAAACGAAATGTGACCATGTGTCATCTGACCAGTCAGCCCCTAGTTACGAAGCCCCTTGAGTGACAAAGGATGTAAACTAGAAGGGTCATGGGCCAAAGAACCAAGATGGATGAAAATAGAGAGATGAAAAACCAATAGAAGTGGCCCGCCTGCTCCCCTCCCTCCCCAAAAAAGGCTGAGTTTTGACTGCCGGGAGTCAGTGCCCCCAAGCCCTGTGTTTGCTCGGGAGTCAACTGTATCAGTTGAACCAAAGGCTGGTTCTCTGAAGAGTCTCCTTTAGTCAGAACGGCCGTGAATAAGGGAAGTCGTTTAACACCAGTGCTGGGAACGGGAGAGATGACATCGCTACGGGTCACACAGACATCCTGCCCAATTTCCCACTGCCCTGACGTGGGTGCACAGCAGCCGTGACACGTGCCCCAACAGGAGCCACGAGCACATGGAGTTCAGCCTCTATTGTGAAAATTCTGGATTTAAAATGCTCATTCAAGTTTCTAAACCATGGCAAAGGCCTGAACGTGCCTAAAGTTCTTTGCCTGAATATTCGTAACTGAAACCCAGGGTTCTGAGAGCTTTGTGGAGAGTGGCCTTCGCACGTACCTTGTAGGCGATACTGTTGAGCACTTTCATAGCCAAATCGGAAACATCTGGATAGGGGTCTGCAGCCAGATGCAGCAAGACTCTCCAAATCTGAGTGTAAACACTGTTGAATGAAACTCCTGGGAAAGAGGTGGGAGGTGTGTTAGTAACATGGAGCGGCCACTGAGCGCTGGGGGGCTTCTGGGGGTAGCTCCCTCTTCTGAAGACCTGACCATGCCTCAGTGGTGGAGACTGACAAGAGCTGGGGTTACGAGAACTTCTGGTTTTGCTATCTGAGAAGGGGCCCGCCTTTCAGAAATCCCAGGAGGTGAGCAGTCTTGACCACACAGTGTCACCTCCCATGGCCAGATCTTTCTAGAAGGAAAAGTGACAAAGGGGCAGGACTTCCTTGCAGGCCTGGATGAGGAGACAGCCCCGGACCACTGCATCCTTTTCATTTGGGGGAAGCTGGACAATTGGTTTGTGGAAAAGCAAGTGCTTGTTCAACGACAGGGAATAAAAGGATTTCAAACGAAATGTGACCATGTGTCATCTGACCAGTCAGCCCCTAGTTACGAAGCCCCTTGAGTGACAAAGGATGTAAACTAGAAGGGTCAATGGAGAACACCACTGTTCAAAGGGAATGAGTTTCATACAACATTCAAATCACAGGAGACACTGGAAACGAAGCCTCAGAGTAAAGGTCAGCTTCTCCCGTGGGCCCCATGTTGATGCTTATGGGCAAGTCCTGGCTGGCTACGCTCAACACCTTCTCGTTCGTAATGGGAGGCAGCATGGCCCGAGCCCTCTGTGCACAGGACGTTGGTGCCCCTTCGCAGGGTGATGGAGCTGGAGGCGGCCGACCCCTCACTCGTGTGTGTGTGTTTGTGTGTGTGGCCTCGCTCCTCAGCTGACTACCACACAAATACCTCCCAGGGCTTACAAAATCTGCGGTCACTTTATCCTTCCACCCTGGCTCTGAGAAGTGCTGATGGCCACCTCTGAATGGTTCCGCAGGCACACAGCTGCCCACGAGGCCGACCTCCGACCCAGGCTCCACAAGCGCTCTGTGCACGGTCCTGATTCACAGCACCCGGGGGAACAAGGCGGAGCATGTTCGTGGATGGGGCTCACTCAGCCAGGGGAACCAGTCCACGGACGGGGCGTTCCTACAAAGAGCCCTCACGCTCACCACTGCCAGTGGGCAAAACTCTCTCCTGTTGTTCCTGAGCTCAGAGTGACTGGGCAGTAGCCTCCCCATGTGACAGAGGCTGTGAAGGGCACAGATCTCCACTAGCCTACAGATGGCAGACTCGTGGTAACAGGGAGAGTGGGGAAGTGGGGCCAACGGGCCCGTGAGAGTCTTAATCAAGGTGTCTTTTGGTACGAACGTGAGGGAGGGGTGCAGGGTGGCACTGTGGACTGAGAAAGGGGTGCTGTTCACTTTACAAAATCTGTTTTTATTACCACTACTGACTCCCTGTCAACAGGGAGATTTCAACTTTGCTATCACTGCTTCTGATTCAGTTTGTTGCTGTTTGGTCGCTAAGTCGTATCCGACTCATAGACGGCAGCACGCCGGGCTCCCCGTCCTTCACTGTCTCCCAGAGTCTGCTCAGATTTGTGTCCAGTAGGGACTAACAGAAAACCTTGCTTTTGTCACAAAACCTTGCTTTTGACCACAGTGCACGGTACACGATTTACTAGTGAAAACACAGAACACGGACCTGGGACTGCCGTCCCTACGTCACTGCTCTCCAGGGGCAGGTCACCCCCGCTCAGCCACTGCTTTGGGCTGTCCTGGTTCCACGTCTGCTCTCCCAGACGGGAACATTCTGGATCTGTGCAGCACAGAGCTCGGGCCCCTAGAACCACAAGACGCGAGCACAGCCCCTCGGGGGACAGGGGAGCCGGGTGGGTGCCGCTGGGCTGAGCCAGCTCAGACAGGGCGCCGTGTCTGGCACTCTCCAAACTCCCTGTGAGTGCTGGAGCCTATTTTCATGTCTAGACGAAAAGTAATAAAGGATCGTAACTAATGGTTTTAGGATTTATTTTTCAGAGCAACGGCCACAGCTTTCTAAATAGCATCGGGCGTAGAAAAATTTGCTCAGAGCTTTGTGGCCAACGCTGGGCCCCGGAGTCCCTGGGGGCAGGCAGGGCAGCTTGGGAGAAGGCAGGCAGAGTTCCCTGGAGGTAGGCACTGTCACTTGTGACCAGTCGCCTGGGTCTCAGGGGTCACCCTGACGTTCTATCACACGACGGGGCCAGGCGCCTCCCTGGGAATCAGCCCCTGGGGCCCAGGTCTTCTGCCTTTCCCATCTTCATTACCCTGACTCTGAGCCCCTCTGGGAGGATCCTGCTCACCTCCTCCCTCTCTGACTGGACGGAGGCCCGGCTGGACCAGGTGGTACATCCGTACAACCCTTTCTGAGGGCTCCCCTCACCCTGCCTCACCTGGGGACAAGGTGAGTCACAGACACCATGCGTTCCTTTCCCCACTCTGTACTTGGACCAATGGGAACTGGAACAAAGTGAGGCTCAAAGAGGGAAGGAGAGGGGGAGGAAGGGACAGGAGGGTGGAGAGTGGACAGGCAAGGGTGAGCAGGGCAGGTGGTGGAGGGGGAGGCTGCCTGCCACACACGAGCGCAAGAAACAGCAGCTTTACCAGATCTGTTGACTAAGACAAAGAAAGACTTCACGGCCTGATGTGATGTTGCGGGTTAAGTGTGCAACTCGAAGGCACCTGATGGGTCAGGGAGGGCCTCCTGAGACACAGCAGAACGTTGGCGTGGAGGGGAATGGGCGACACCGCGGCGTGGAGAGGCGGGTGCGGGCATGGGGAGTAGAGGCAGAAGTGGCCAGGCCTCACGCGGGGGCCAGAGGCCAGGCTGGGGAGGCGGGCAGAGCTGTGGTGAAGGCCGGGCTGCTCTCAGTAGGAAGGCCTTGAGTGTTGGCCATAGCTTGGGCTTTACAGGAAATGAGTTTCTGTGATGGGTTGGATGGATGGTGGTCTGTGCAGAGCCAATGAGGAGGGGATCTGCTCTGGACGGGTGGTGGGGAGCAAGGACTGAGGCCCAGTCCTGGGGTAGAGGGCCCAGAAAATGGACTGACTGAGGACCGATGGGGAGGTCAGGCCAAATGGCCTCGTGGGTGAGAAACACACGGAGGGAGGCATCAAGGAAGGTTCCAGAAGGTGCTACCCCTGAGCCGGGCCCAGTGCAGATTCACGACACTGGGCAGACACGCTCGGGCATGTGGAGACACATGTGATCAGGGCTCTGCTCTGGTGGGGGAGCAGCGCGGCCCTCAGCAGGCGAGGCCTCAGGTGCTCCGGAGACCAGGGGTGGCGGTGCGGGGGGAGGGAGCCTGGGAGGGGCTCGTTTTCTGGGAGATGATGGGAATAAATGGCCGTCCTAGGTTGCCATGGTTTTGAAAACCTCTTTTCCAATATTCAGTCAAAGAGGCTAAAGAGATTGCTGAAGAGATTGTTCTCTGGTTGAAATGAAAGAAAAAAAATTGGCTTTAAACAGGCGAATGCTACAAGTAATGGGATTCTGTGCAGGTTATGAATTTTAAACACTTATGTAAGCACCGCGTTTCCAGGTGGACGCCCGCCCTGGTGCGTGGCAACTTCCTCTCCCTACTGCTCCCTCCAGCTCCAGCTCATTGTGAAACTTGCCCACTTAAGTTCTCAAAGATCTGAACCACATACAGATAAAATTCACTTTTCTCCAATAAGAACTGTTCAGGAGCCAGGTTTTGTGGGGAGGAAGGAATGAGTGACGTGGCTCTCAAGTCCCTGGAGGACACGGAAGGCGGCAGGGATGGGCAGGGCGGGCGGTGCCCTCTAATCTCACGTGGCCTCAAATGAAACACTGACTCTTTCCGCACCCCTTACGTCCCCAATGCAGCCACAAGGACAAAAAGATCCCCTTTCCAGGCTGTACTGTGAGGGGCGGGTGGTGATGGCAACCAGCTCTGGACCCCACAGTCCATCCAAAGCCTTATGGGCCCAGAGAGACTCGTCTTGTGGAATGAGTCCTGAGCTCTTTCTAGGATCAGCAGAGGGCTGGTCGTGCAGCTCACAGGTGTCGCTGGCGAGCACGTTTTGACTGCCCTGCCCCTTCAGATCACAACACCCGTGAGTCAGACACACTGAACACTGCCGTGCGAAGCCGAGAGAGTGTAAGCTCCGAGGCAGGGGGATGATCATGGAAACAAGGAAACAACTGAGAACTGAACATTCACGAAAACAGTACCAATCAAACAGGAGGGCAATTAATACTGCAAACGACTACAGAAGCAGGAGCAAGGGAGGCCAATGAACGCGCGAGCTCCGCCTCATTGTAACTGAGGCACATGCAAATTAACACCACGAGAGTCTGTCTGCTCACGTCGGACAAGAAGCCTGACGAGAGCAGGTGCAGGGGGCCAAGGGGGCTTGTCCTCCTTGGAACGGAGTCCTCTGTGGTCAGTCTCCCTCTGCGTGGAGCCAGAGCCCGCGTGTGTCACACTGCAGGGTGTCTGTTGCCGCCCATGCCCATTATGGGGTGCCTATCGTGTACCAGACATGGGGTGTGGGGGCGGGGGCTGTGGCAGGTGACAGGACAGAGTCCCTGCACCCGTGGCTCTGACGTCCCTGGGCAGAGATGGCGCTGGGCCAAATAAATGGGGATACGTATCCTAAGTGCGCTGGGAAAAGTTCTCGGGAGAAAGCAGAGAGACGGGAAGAGATGCAGTGCAACCGCCAAAGGCGACTCTGGACGGGGGTCGGGGGAGCTGGAAGGCCTCTCTAAGGCGACACTGGAGCAGGACTGCGACTGGACCGAGGAGCAGCCCATGCAGCATCTAGAGGCAGAGCTCCGCAGCCAAGGGGAGGAGCCTGGCACTGCCGGGGGCAGCAGGGAGGGCAGGAGGCGGAGTTGGGGCCAAATCCCGAGTCTGCTTTTTAAAAATGAAGAAAAGAAGTCAGGGTAAGGCTACTACGGTCCATCAACAGGAGAAAGGACAAGTGAATTGTAGCAGATCATGAAGGGGAGCAAACAAGACTCAGGTGATCAGCGTGGACACACGGCCAGAGCAGAGTGAGGACACGGGGTGGGCGGCGTCATTCACACGAGGTTTATGCCCTGGAAAAGGGTGAGAGCTCATGGGAACCCTGTATAGGAGGGGCTCCGGGTGCTTTAACCTGAGTGTTTCATTCCTTAAGTTGGGAACAAAACACACACGTAGAGGTGTGTCACATTAGTCTAAGTCTTTCTGGTTGCTTATACAGTGAGGACATGCGCTGACTTCCTCCCATTTCTGAGCTAACTTCGCAGCAGGGGCTCAATATCCAAGGCAGAGCCTCCCCACTCACGGCAGAACGAAAGTCCACCCTAAGCCTTCACTCAAATGTCAGTTTCCAGGCAGTCAAGTGTGAAACTGTTGGACTGACTGAAGGTGGAAGCACAGAGGGGCCCTTGCTGGCGGATGGGGGTCCAGCCATGGAACTTGAGAAGGGAAAGGCCGTCTGCACCCCTGAAGCAGGACCCTGACCTTGGACATCACACATGCAAAATCTGAGGGGCCCTGGGCGCCGTCAGAGGCCACACCACCTATTAGATGCTGGGAGCCCCCTCTGCCCCAGTCACAACCCCCCTAAACATCTCCTCAGGGCAGAATCCTCCTGTTCTGTAGCACTGGGAGTCCTGCGGCCTGGCCAAGGACAAGGCTGGGTCAGACCAGAGTCCAAGGGCGAGGTTCCTGCTGCCAGAGCGAGACGCTCCTCACTTCCTCCTCCCACTGAGCGGGTCCCCACCCTGTCTACCTGCGTGGGAACCCGTGGGAGCCGGGCGGACGGGTGGGGAAGTGGAGGCGGGACTCACCAATGAGGGAGTTGAGGGAGGAGTAGGAGCTGACGCGGCGCATCTTGTCGATGGTCTCGAAGGACAGGATGTACTCCTCGTTCTCGGGGCTGCCCAGGGTGCTGCTGGCGCTGCTGCTGGTGCTCAGGTTCCCGGGAGAGAAGGCCACTGAGCTGCCGGCTGGCGGGGCACCGCCGTGAGACAGGGTCAGCGAGCACACACCCTCCCCGTCTCCCGGTGCGTAGAAGGGGCTGGCTGCCGGGCACAGGGCCCGGGAGGGTTCGGGGGGCTCAGGACTGGCCGTGCCCAGCAGGCTGCAGGGTGATCGCTGGCCAACCCGAGTGCTAAACCAGGACTTCAGCCCACGTCCAGGTCAGCATATGGCAGGAGGGGCGGCAGCCTGTCTAGCAGAAGGTCCCAGGAGAGGACCCACAAACACCCCTCTCGAGCCCCCAGCCTCTGGGCTCTTACATTCCTCCGTCAGGCTCAGGTTTTGCAAAGACTTGTTCAAGTTTCTAGCCGTGGTGACAGCGCGGATGTTCCCATAGGAGCTCACAGAGCGCAGTCTGGGGGTGCAGGGGCTGTCCCGCACGGGGGTCAGACTCCCACCCTCTGGGAGGAGAGAGGGAAAGAGAAGAGTGAGTGGTGGGCTCTGGCGGGAGGCAGCCAGACGGCAAGTGACAGTGGCTTTCACCTGGATGCTGAGACACTATGACAGGGACCTTCAGCTCAACAGAGTCTCTGACGTGTGTGTGTTGGGGTCGGCTGGACAAGACCAGTCACAGGAAGGGGGGAGCATGGGAGCACAAGACCATGACCCACGCTTGGCATTTTGTGAGAGTTCAACTAGAGAGGCCCACATACAATGGTCTCTCCAAGAATCGTACCAGGCGCTCTAGGACCCACCTGTGGCCGCTGCCCCCAAACTAAAGCCGAGTAAGGGCCGGGGCGGTGCCGGGACGGCCATCTGCTGGCCCCGCCCCGCCAGCATGCTGGCCGTTCCTATCTAATGTACTAGCTGCAGCAATGGTCACATGGCTGACCACAAGCCCTCTTCCTCGCAGAGATGGGGACAGCCCTAGGTGAGGAAATACAAATCTGGTAAATGCGAGAGGAGGAGCTGCCAAATGAGATGCTGCTGTGAGGACCTCTGTCAGGAAGAGAGCTCATCCTGCAGCCCCTGAAGCAGCACTTCCTACCCGTCAAGACCTCCGTGACTCTGACTTCCAAAAAGGGTAAAAAGGAAAGAAAGCAGGGACTCAGGGTGGCCCTCCTTCCTGCCCTTTCTACTCTTCTGGGAAGATGAGAATTACAGATACCTGAGTGGCCAGGACTTGACACGTGGGCAAAGGACTTGGCAGAACAAGGGGTCTGTGGACAGTCCTGACTGCGGGCCCCTGGGCCAGCGAGCTGCACGTGCTCCACGCAGCGCCGTACCTGTGGTGGCCGTACCTGTGGTGGCCGAACCCGCGGTGGCCCTACCTGCGGTGGCGTACCTGTGGTGGCCGGAGAGGGCAGCGGGTAGTTCTTCTCCTCTTCCATGAACTGCAGGGCTACGGTGCAGAAATTACTTTCGTACTGAACGCGAGGTGACTCAGAGCCACCACCAGCTCCTGCCGGGAGGAGAAGAGACAGTGACCCTGACTCGGGGCTGGGAGACAACTAAGAATAGCAGTGAGACGTGCACGCTGGCGCCGAGAGCAGGAGCCGCCGCAGAGCAAAGGCGGGGGTGTGGTGCAGGACAGAGGGTCCTCGGCGCTGAGACAGGGGCTGGCCCTTCAACACAGTGCTCCCGAGCACCCAGTGTGAGTAGAAACCGGTGAACAAGCCGTGAGGTCTAGATCAGGGCCCCCGAGGGACATTCCGGGTGCCTGGAGGAGAGGCTGCGGACCGCTGGGTGTGAGCGGCACAACTGGGGGCCTGGGAGGGACCCAGGGGGAGGACGCCCCAGAACGAGACAGAGAAGAGCCCTCAGGCTTCCTAGGGTCAACACCGTGGAGCGTCTCCTGGACCCTGGGCATGAACGCAGGACACACTGGGCACTGTACCATGTTCTTTCACTAAATGCAAAATTATCAGAGATAAATTAGTTTCCGTCTCCTGGACCCTGTTGAAGGGCCGGGGCGGTGCCGGGACGGCCATCTGCTGGCCCCGCCCCGCCAGCATGCTGGCCGTTCCTATCTAATGTACTAGCTGCAGCAATGGTCACATGGCTGACCACAAGCCCTCTTCCTCGCAGAGATGGGGACAGCCCTAGGTGAGGAAATACAAATCTGGTAAATGCGAGAGGAGGAGCTGCCAAATGAGATGCTGCTGTGAGGACCTCTGTCAGGAAGAGAGCTCATCCTGCAGCCCCTGAAGCAGCACTTCCTACCCGTCAAGACCTCCGTGACTCTGACTTCCAAAAAGGGTAAAAAGGAAAGAAAGCAGGGACTCAGGGTGGCCCTCCTTCCTGCCCTTTCTACTCTTCTGGGAAGATGAGAATTACAGATACCTGAGTGGCCAGGACTTGACACGTGGGCAAAGGACTTGGCAGAACAAGGGGTCTGTGGACAGTCCTGACTGCGGGCCCCTGGGCCAGCGAGCTGCACGTGCTCCACGCAGCGCCGTACCTGTGGTGGCCGTACCTGTGGTGGCCGAACCCGCGGTGGCCCTACCTGCGGTGGCGTACCTGTGGTGGCCGGAGAGGGCAGCGGGTAGTTCTTCTCCTCTTCCATGAACTGCAGGGCTACGGTGCAGAAATTACTTTCGTACTGAACGACGAGGTGACTCAGAGCCACCACCAGCTCCTGCCGGGAGGAGAAGAGACAGTGACCCTGACTCGGGGCTGGGAGACAACTAAGAATAGCAGTGAGACGTGCACGCTGGCGCCGAGAGCAGGAGCCGCCGCAGAGCAAAGGCGGGGGTGTGGTGCAGGACAGAGGGTCCTCGGCGCTGAGACAGGGGCTGGCCCTTCAACACAGTGCTCCCGAGCACCCAGTGTGAGTAGAAACCGGTGAACAAGCCGTGAGGTCTAGATCAGGGCCCCCGAGGGACATTCCGGGTGCCTGGAGGAGAGGCTGCGGACCGCTGGGTGTGAGCGGCACAACTGGGGGCCTGGGAGGGACCCAGGGGGAGGACGCCCCAGAACGAGACAGAGAAGAGCCCTCAGGCTTCCTAGGGTCAACACCGTGGAGCGTCTCCTGGACCCTGGGCATGAACGCAGGACACACTGGGCACTGTACCATGTTCTTTCACTAAATGCAAAATTATCAGAGATAAATTAGTTTCCAGTTTTCAAAAGGCAACAGGAAAGTCCTATAGGACTTCATTGCCTCAGTCCAAGGGGTGTGTGCTCAGTCGTTCCAGTCGTGCTCGACTCTTTACGAAACCCTGGACTGTAGCCCACCAGGCTCCTCTGTCCATGGGATTCTCCAAGCAAGACTACCGGAGTGAGCTGCCGTGTCCTCCTCCAGGGGATCTTCCCGACTCAGGGATTGAACTTGTGTCTCCTGTGTTACAGGCGGATTCTTTACCCCTGACACACTGGGAAAAGAATACACCCGACCTCTCTTGGGACAGCTGGTCCTATGATCTGAGTACCTGGAGATCCTAAAAGTCATGGGAAGTGAAACTAGATGTAGGTTTGTACTACTTTCCCTATCACTATTCAAAGGGTTTCCATAACTTTATTTTACCGTTTAGAAAAATACTTAGCAGAAGGCCAAAGTCTGAGAGTCCCTTATTCTTATTCTATGAATCCCCCAGACCACCTGGGCCAGGGGAGCTGTGCTGAGGTGCTGGTAAGCTAGGCCGGACCCTCTGGGTCCTCTCGTCAGCCATCGCCTTCTCTTCTGAGAGGCTCTCTCCCAACTTGGCCTTACGTATATACTCCTTGGCCTCCCCAGCATGTGCGTGGGTTTTACTCCCAAACCCACCCCTCTAGTCCCATCTCTGAGGCCCAGGCTCGTCTTCCCAATTGTCGATCCCGCATGCCCACCAGGCGCTCTCCAAACCGCAGTTCCACCTGCCCGGGACCTGCCACCCACCCTTTTCTGATTACCGGGGACACTCAGCTTGTGCCCTCTGGTGGCTTCAGTGAGATTCTAGAATTATCCTGACCCATCTCTCTCTCTGCTGACCCTTCCCCCAGCCAGCTGGTCCCGAGTCTTACAGTGCTGAGTAACAGGCTGTTGAGGGGTGATCCACCGGCATCTCCCAGCGCAGCAGCTGCCTGCGCGGGAGCTGTGTCCGACTCTTGGCGACCTGTGAACTGTAGCCTGCCCCCACGCTTCTCTAACTGTGGAGTTTTCCAGGCGAGAATTTTAAAGCAGGTTGCCATTTCCTACTTCAGGAAGAAGCCTGAACTGTCTTCAAAACACACAGGTTTTCCTCTCACTCTGAAGCGGTGACAAGGGCTCAGCTGGACCTGAAGCAGATGCCCATGTCTTGGACAGTTTGATCTGGGGAAAGCCGTGAGGGCCGGTCGAACCCCTCCTGCTGGACAGTGGCTGAGGGCTGAGGTCTTCAGGCAGGTCTGGTCAGGGTGAGGTTGGATGCAAGGCTGGAGTGACTCAGAGCTCAAAAACATGCCAGCACGGTGACTCGAGGCCCCTCCAGCCAGAAGCCTGAGCCTTTTTCCAGGCAGAGCAGTCCCGCCACCTCCACACTCCAGCCTCCTGCTCCCCCTCGGAGCAAGCTGGCCGCCTGCTCTGGGCCTTGGGACCCACTGTTCCTTTGGCCTGGAGAGGCCTTCTACCTCCACTGGACTCCCTGCTCTCTACCTTCACGCTCGGCCTTGTTTGGAGCAGGTCACCACCTGCCCAACCACACGCTTGTCTGTCCTGCCTCCAGCCTGCTCCATAGCCTCGTGCACGCCCTGGAGGTCTGCCTGGCCCCTGGGCGGTGCCTGACAAGTATCTGCCCTCCAGACATACCACAATCTTTAACAAGTGGTTTGACCGTTTAGGTGCTGTCAGGATTCAGGGCCATCACGCCGGGCCACACGCCTTCCCAGGTCTTCCTCAAGGGCCAGCCCCTCTTCACGGTTCCAACAATGAATTACTGGCTGACATCTGTTTTTTCCCCGTGGCCACCAAGGGTCAAACTCAGCTTCCAGGAGGACAGAGTAGCAGGTCTGCTCTGCCCAGACGCCCTCTGGGCTCGCCTGCAGGGGAAGGCTCTCCAGGCCTGGTGGCTCAGTTGTCCCATCCCCTCCACCAGAGACACCCTGGCCCCGAACGGAAACACCCTGAAAGTTGGCTCAGGCATGCGTGAAGGATGCCCAGGTACTGCTCCTCTGTGGACAGTGCTCTTCCAGGCACAAGCGTTGGAGCTGTGTCCGACTCTTGGCGACCTGTGAACTGTAGCCTGCCCCACGCTTCTCTAACTGTGGAGTTTTCCAGGCGAGAATTTTAAAGCAGGTTGCCATTTCCTACTTCAGGAAGAAGCCTGAACTGTCTTCAAAACACACAGGTTTTCCTCTCACTCTGAAGCGGTGACAAGGGCTCAGCTGGACCTGAAGCAGATGCCCATGTCTTGGACAGTTTGATCTGGGGAAAGCCGTGAGGGCCGGTCGAACCCCTCCTGCTGGACAGTGGCTGAGGGCTGAGGTCTTCAGGCAGGTCTGGTCAGGGTGAGGTTGGATGCAAGGCTGGAGTGACTCAGAGCTCAAAAACATGCCAGCACGGTGACTCGAGGCCCCTCCAGCCAGAAGCCTGAGCCTTTTTCCAGGCAGAGCAGTCCCGCCACCTCCACACTCCAGCCTCCTGCTCCCCCTCGGAGCAAGCTGGCCGCCTGCTCTGGGCCTTGGGACCCACTGTTCCTTTGGCCTGGAGAGGCCTTCTACCTCCACTGGACTCCCTGCTCTCTACCTTCACGCTCGGCCTTGTTTGGAGCAGGTCACCACCTGCCCAACCACACGCTTGTCTGTCCTGCCTCCAGCCTGCTCCATAGCCTCGTGCACGCCCTGGAGGTCTGCCTGGCCCCTGGGCGGTGCCTGACAAGTATCTGCCCTCCAGACATACCACAATCTTTAACAAGTGGTTTGACCGTTTAGGTGCTGTCAGGATTCAGGGCCATCACGCCGGGCCACACGCCTTCCCAGGTCTTCCTCAAGGGCCAGCCCCTCTTCACGGTTCCAACAATGAATTACTGGCTGACATCTGTTTTTTCCCCGTGGCCACCAAGGGTCAAACTCAGCTTCCAGGAGGACAGAGTAGCAGGTCTGCTCTGCCCAGACGCCCTCTGGGCTCGCCTGCAGGGGAAGGCTCTCCAGGCCTGGTGGCTCAGTTGTCCCATCCCCTCCACCAGAGACACCCTGGCCCCGAACGGAAACACCCTCTGATTCCACCATCAGTTTCGGCTGGAGTCAGGCATGCGTGAAGGGATGCCCAGGTACTGCTCCTCTGTGGGTTTGTGGTTACTAAATAAATGGAAACTGGAGAAAAAGGATGCAATGTGTTGTGTCCTGCTTTCCTTGCTAAGGTGGATGAGGCCTTGTCAGCAGCGGGCTGGACTGATTGGCCCTTGAGAAAAGCGGGGTGACAGTGGGGGCTCACAGACCCGGCTCCCCCACCCCACCCCGCCTGGCCCTTGTTGATGAGGTGTGGGAGGCTCGCTGACGGGGCAATCTGGATCAGGTACTCCCTGGACAAGTTCAAGTTCAAAGTCATCTGAGAGGATGATGTGAATTTGCTGACTCTTGATTTTATCAAGCAAGCTCATTAAGGAGGTCAACAAGCAAAACCCTCCCCTCTCTGTCAGGATCGCCTCCTCCAGAAAAGGATGCTTTCTTTGTTCAGGAGTCAACAGAGGCAATCTTTTTATACTGAAGATGTGGGACTTTATAAAACCCCACCATGATACTGGCGAGTTCTGTTTTGCCATGAGCTAGAGAACCGGCAGTGGTTATGGCTGGGACTTGTCACTCCTGAGCTTAGGCCAGCTCGTGGAGTGTGGGGCTCATGGTCGAGTCTTGTTCCGACCCTCGGATGCCCTAGTGCTGGGTCTCCAGAGCCAGCGGGCTAGCCTCTGTCTGCCCAGAGCCCATGGTGCCAGGACGGGCACCAAGGGCTCTGGACAGAGACAGGACAGGCGAGCTGCCAAAAGCATTAGAATTATGGCCGTGACAAGAACGAGGGTTCAGCCTTGGAGCCGGGGTCACTCCCCTGATTAAAGCCCGGATCCTCTTTCCAGCCCATGGGCCCCAGTCTCCCTGAACCTCCGTGTCACCCACGTTTCCATAGCAAGTGTACCCCCCTTATCTAACTGGCCTGCGTCATGGTCCATCTCCCAATTACAGAGAAAAAGCCTTGAAGGCAGTGACAGTCCCGAGTCCTGAAAGAGGACCCGGGAAGCTGAGGATGCTCCGTGCTCCAGCGTGCAGGATGGGCAGCCCTGGGCACGACACGGCCTTCTGTGTGCCTGGAGCTCCGCACGTGCTCCGGCCTGGCTCACTCCTCCCATCCCTTACCCATCCCTCACAACCCAGGCACGAGCTGCCCTCCTCTAGCTTTGGGGCCAGCACCCCTGACCTAGGCTGGTCCCTGGGGTGCAGCTCACTTCGTGAGGGCTTGAGCACAATTCCTGGTGCCTGCCTCTCCACTTGGACCCTGTACCTCCTGGAGGCGTGTGCTCCGTATGCTGAGCCTGGTGTGCAAATGCAGCTGCGAGCAGAGTCGGAGAGTGTGGGGTGAGCAAAGGCAGGCTGCTACTCAGCACCCACCTTCAGGCGAGGCAAGACCAACAGTGAGTGCCCACGGAAATGACCTAACGACACATGAGCATCCTGGTCTCTGGGGAAGGGATGGTGAGTGGACTAAGCCAAGGAAAGGGGGCCCAGGGCCACATCAGGGCACCTGGGGCGTGCTCGAGGGCTCAGTGGTCCTGGTGTTCTTGATGACCTGGAGACCATTCTCCTGATGCTGGAACTCAGACAGTCTACTTTTATTAATATTCTTTTTAAGTTTCTTTAGGGAAAGAACTGAAAAGCAGTGTTCCTTTCTTGAAAAGGAATCTTAACAAACAATTAAGGATACTGCTGAATTGCTGCTTTGATCACTGACATCCATGCAGAGGCAATTTGACTTGGGGGAAAAAGATGACTTTGACTCAAGGAAGCCAGCTTCAGACAGATGCTAATGATGAACACCCAAAATAAAAACATCAGGGCTGGGAAGAGGCACCTGGAGGCTCATTCCACATTGTTAGCACTTCACTAGATGACCTGGCCCATTAGCAACTGGGCTCACAGCGCTCTGAACTCAAGATGGAACGAGTCCTTCCTGGCTCATCTGTACTTGCCCCCACAAAGTCCCTGCCGACACATCAGTGGAGATCTGCTCTCCAAAGAGACACACTTCAAAACCACCCCCACCTCTAAGAAACCCAGCCTCCCTGCCCCAGCACAGGGCTCTCCGACGTGCTGAGAAGCGGCCCAGCACCTCTTGGTGATGAGAGGTGACTCAAGGTCATACACAGGGCGACGCCTCCCTCCTGGTCCTAGAGCTGTCTCTGCTCCCAGGGCGGGCTTCCAAGGCCACCCTGAAATGTGGCCAGCAGACGGTGGGGTTCCCTCTCACGGCCCTTTTAGGGTTGGGGAGGGGGAGGGTTGATCTGTTCTAAGCCAACTTTTGACGAGGTTGTGGGTGAGATCGTGGAGGGAGATCCTGGGCACTTCTCCATCGAAACAGACACGTGAAAGTTTCAACTGCAAAGAACGGTTCCCTTCAGTCACTGACAAACAGGGGGGCGGGGAGGGGAACACACTACACAAACCTTTCCGTCTGTCTGTGGGTGGCTACTGCTCTTTTGAATCTCCGTGATGTGTGTATGTGTTGCTCCCAGGCAGGAAGGAGCCTATTATACAAGCTGCCAGGAGACGCAGCCTGTTAAATGCCTTTAAATGAAGCAAACACACGAGTATCTGGTGAAGAAACGCATTTTGGAGAGAATTAAACAAACATTTAAAGTCGGCTCTGGGCAGGATGCATGGCGGGGGCGAACGGAGCGCTCACAGCTGTGCTCGGGTCAAGGTCACAGCTCGACCTGGGTGCCAAGGGAGCCCAGCCAGTAGGCGCTTGGCGCTGCTTGGGGGTGGGGGCCACGCACCTTCCGGACCACGGGGCTGCCGTCGTTGATGAGCTGGGCCAGCATCATGGCCACATTGTGGTCGATGGTGGTGGAGTGGTCTGTCCTCTCTGCAGAGTTGCCCACAAACGTGCCGAGGGCAAAGACGGCTGCACAGCGCACCTGCAGGCAGGACAGGGGGTGTCACCTGTGCCAGTTGCTTGGCTCTGGCCAAGGCCCCTGAGCCAACCAGATGCAGCGCAGTCCCGTTCATGGCCCTCTGGGCCCAGCCCCACAGGGGCAGACAAGCAGGCTGGGGAAACACGAGGGGGCACACACCTGGCCAGGTGCACCTTGACCTCACGCAGCCTGAAGAGGCAGGGGTGTGGACTCACCTCGGGGATGGGGTCGGAGAGGAGGCTGCAGAGCTTCTCGTGGGCGCTGTCCCGCACCCCACACCACCGGGCTGAGTCAAAGTTCTGCCAGATGCGGCCCAGGCAGATGGCCACCCACTGGCGCAGCAGCGGGTGGGGGTCGTTGAGCTGTTCCAGGCAGATGGCGATCAGGTTTCCCTGGAGGCAAGCTTCCTGCAAGAAGGCAGGCGACACAGAGCATCGCTCCCTGACCAATGACTGGGGCTGGGGGCCGGGCTAGCTGCAGCTCCCTTGTTTCTCAGGGAAACCTAGCTTAATGACAGTGCAAGATATACTCACTTTTCCCCTTCTTTTTTTTTTGATTGAGCTATGTGGAATCTTAGTTCCTGGACTAGGGATTGAACCCATGCCCCTGGCAGTGTTAGCTCAGATTCTTAACCACTGGACCACTGTGGATGTCCCTCAATTTTCCTCATTTTAAATCCCACCAATTTCAGTTCACCCTCACCAGACAAAGGGTCCTGACTCCAACGCCCCCCATGGAGACTCAGGGCCCGTGTCACCCCACAGCCCCCTCTCTTCTGAGGTCACTGTGTCATCAGACACACATTCAGCACAGCTCCTCTGGGCCCCCAAGACTGGAGCTCAAGGCTGTGCACCTGCAAGCCACAGGCAGGCCCCGCAGGGCGGGGAAGGGGCATGACACTCACCTGCCCCGTGTTATAATTGTTAACGATCACAGCCAGGATGAAGGCCGTCATGGTCCGGTGCTCAGCCTGGAAAGCAGAAACCACCAGCTAGTTTGCACTTTCCTCATGATAGAAACTTATCATCCCCAAGCATTGGAGTTATCCTTCCTGAATCTTTACGATGAGCTTGGTGTGAAGTTAAAGTAATGAGAGCCAGGTTTACTGTCTTTTAAGTCTCCAGAAAGGAACTACCCTTTAAAGAGTGTGGGATGGCTTTGGGTTGTCCTCTAGAAGGACGGATGGGTCCCTGACATTTGACGCTGCAGGACGGGTGATTCTGCTCCATCAGAGGCCCATCTTGCCCAAGCCTAGGGAAGCAGATCACCCGAGCCCAGCACCCTGGTTGTAAAATGACTGACCATAGTCCCTAACTTGGCTCCATGTTTTCCCTTCTTTCTGATCTTCTAATGGACGGATTGATTCTCATTTTCTCCTCTCCTCTGCGCTTCTACTGACTCAGATATCAGTCTATTTTTATCTATTAGCGGTACCTCGTGTTTTTAACCTGCACATGGAGCCACGTCTCCAGTCTGTCACTCTCCGTCTCTGCCTTGGATTCCCGGTATTCCTCCTCCTGCGTCAGTCCCTCCTGTGAGTGAGTGTGCTCGTTTATTCTTATAGCCGATGCCTATGTCCACACATGACATGTTTGCCGATGCCTGCTTCCCCATGCTTCTTCCTGTCTCCACCTCCTCCTGAAGGGTGGGCCTCCTGGCTGCCTGGGTGGGGTCAGTGCACGAGAAGCCGTCGGTCCTCAGGTGTGCTGGCCTCGCCCTCTCCCGGACGGACACTCACAGGGGACACAGGGTCCCTGGGCGACAGGGAGGGCCCTGTGTTGTCCGTCTTGCATCCGCCACTCTGGTGACTGCTGTCCACGTCCTTGCAACGCTCTTCTTTTCTTCCTGGTTACTTTTGAGATTCTTTCTCTTGCCTTTGCTATCCTCTGCTTTCCTTATGGTGAATCTTCGGGTGGATTTGTTTTTATTTAACCTTGTCAAGACTCACTGTGCTTTACCAACTGGGAAACTCGTTTCTTTTTCAAATCTGGAAAGTTCTCTGCCAGACCTGTGGTCTCCCCCGGCCTGTGTCGGGTGCAGCGAGCCTGTTCAGCCCCTCTCAGCCCCTCAGTCACCTCTCCTCGCTGCCGTCCCCGATGTGAGTTCTCCACAGATTCTTTTCTGGTTGTGTCGACTCTGCTGTTAAATTCATCTATGGAGTTTCTAATGCCTGGTGGTAATCCTTCCCAAATCTGCCTGTCTACTAAAAGACCTTAGTTGGCCCCCTAGCTGTTTTTTGAGGAGTCAAAAGGACAGAATACCCTGTTCTCTTACAAGCGCATGAAAGCGCTTCTGAGGAAAAACACAAGGGTTTATTTTTGGACACAACTAAAACAAACTATTTATTCAGTCATCTTGACAATCTCCGTCTCTCACAGAGGCCCCTTCCTGGGAAGCAGATCACCCGAGCCCAGCACCCTGGTTGTAAAATGACTGACCATAGTCCCTAACTTGGCTCCATGTTTTCCCTTCTTTCTGATCTTCTAATGGACGGATTGATTCTCATTTTCTCCTCTCCTCTGCGCTTCTACTGACTCAGATATCAGTCTATTTTTATCTATTAGCGGTACCTCGTGTTTTTAACCTGCACATGGAGCCACGTCTCCAGTCTGTCACTCTCCGTCTCTGCCTTGGATTCCCGGTATTCCTCCTCCTGCGTCAGTCCCTCCTGTGAGTGAGTGTGCTCGTTTATTCTTATAGCCGATGCCTATGTCCACACATGACATGTTTGCCGATGCCTGCTTCCCCATGCTTCTTCCTGTCTCCACCTCCTCCTGAAGGGTGGGCCTCCTGGCTGCCTGGGTGGGGTCAGTGCACGAGAAGCCGTCGGTCCTCAGGTGTGCTGGCCTCGCCCTCTCCCGGACGGACACTCACAGGGGACACAGGGTCCCTGGGCGACAGGGAGGGCCCTGTGTTGTCCGTCTTGCATCCGCCACTCTGGTGACTGCTGTCCACGTCCTTGCAACGCTCTTCTTTTCTTCCTGGTTACTTTTGAGATTCTTTCTCTTGCCTTTGCTATCCTCTGCTTTCCTTATGGTGAATCTTCGGGTGGATTTGTTTTTATTTAACCTTGTCAAGACTCACTGTGCTTTACCAACTGGGAAACTCGTTTCTTTTTCAAATCTGGAAAGTTCTCTGCCAGACCTGTGGTCTCCCCCGGCCTGTGTCGGGTGCAGCGAGCCTGTTCAGCCCCTCTCAGCCCCTCAGTCACCTCTCCTCGCTGCCGTCCCCGATGTGAGTTCTCCACAGATTCTTTTCTGGTTGTGTCGACTCTGCTGTTAAATTCATCTATGGAGTTTCTAATGCCTGGTGGTAATCCTTCCCAAATCTGCCTGTCTACTAAAAGACCTTAGTTGGCCCCCTAGCTGTTTTTTGAGGAGTCAAAAGGACAGAATACCCTGTTCTCTTACAAGCGCATGAAAGCGCTTCTGAGGAAAAAAAACACAAGGGTTTATTTTTGGACACAACTAAAACAAACTATTTATTCAGTCATCTTCACGTACTTAATCTCCGTCTCTCACAGAGGCTCTTCCTGACTTCGTGCCCAGACGTGGATGGATGGGACCAGCTCTTTTCGTCCTCGTATGGTGAGCGGGTGGCTCGCCCCGCAGGCCCATGTCCTCTGTGCAGACTTGGGGCTGCATGCGTGTGGAGCCCATGGTCACCATGAGGCTCATGCATGACCCACGGTGCCCCTCCTCTGGCTTCAGTTTTTGGGGATTTTGTTTCCTTTCCTTCAATCTGGCTAGGTCCTCAGAACTTCGGTGTATTTGTAGCTGAAGTACAGTGCACTTCTTTTGACTTTGCTCATCATTTTACTGTAGTTTTATCAGCCTGGATGTCTTTCTCATTCACCTGACCTGTATCTTATGCTGAAGAACAGGAAGTGATTGTTTCCAGTACTCATGTAAAGTCTAAACGTCACCACCCACGGCGATGTTTAAATACCACACTTCAGGCAAAACATACAAGTTGTACTTACCTTTTATAAAAATCCTGTTTTTAACATTTCCTGGATTAAAAAAATTTTTTTTTAATTTCACTTAGTTTAAAAAACTAACTAGAAGGTGAAAGTACACTCAAAATTTCCTTTCCACAACCAAAGCCACCTAAGCCTGTGTGAATGAGCTGTTCAGTTTCATTAAACATTGTGATAAAACTATGTTGTATTGGGTAATTATTGACACTTAGTGAGTCTATGTTATTCTTTTTACTATGCTAGGAGCTAGAGTGAAGGAATATAAAAATGTAAAAAATTTATTGAAAGTTTATTTTATATGCTATTCATGATTACTAATTTTTAAACAAGTCAATACAATAAAATATACCTAAAATTTAAACATTCAATCTTTCCACTCCCTACCCCCAGTCCCCTTACTGACTGATGAGCCGCATCGGCCTCCTCTCACGTCCAGATCCTGCACTGGGCAAAGTGCCACGCTAAAAAGGAACAGGGAACAAGTACTCACTGACAGACGTGCGGCTTTTGAGGAAAAGGTACCCTGTTCTCTTACAAGCGCATGAAAGCGCTTCTGAGGAAAAACACAAGGGTTTATTTTTGGACACAACTAAAACAAACTATTTATTCAGTCATCTTCACGTACTTAATCTCCGTCTCTCACAGAGGCTCTTCCTGACTTCGTGCCCAGACGTGGATGGATGGGACCAGCTCTTTTCGTCCTCGTATGGTGAGCGGGTGGCTCGCCCCGCAGGCCCATGTCCTCTGTGCAGACTTGGGGCTGCATGCGTGTGGAGCCCATGGTCACCATGAGGCTCATGCATGACCCACGGTGCCCCTCCTCTGGCTTCAGTTTTTGGGGATTTTGTTTCCTTTCCTTCAATCTGGCTAGGTCCTCAGAACTTCGGTGTATTTGTAGCTGAAGTACAGTGCACTTCTTTTGACTTTGCTCATCATTTTACTGTAGTTTTATCAGCCTGGATGTCTTTCTCATTCACCTGACCTGTATCTTATGCTGAAGAACAGGAAGTGATTGTTTCCAGTACTCATGTAAAGTCTAAACGTCACCACCCACGGCGATGTTTAAATACCACACTTCAGGCAAAACATACAAGTTGTACTTACCTTTTATAAAAATCCTGTTTTTAACATTTCCTGGATTAAAAAAATTTTTTTTTAATTTCACTTAGTTTAAAAAACTAACTAGAAGGTGAAAGTACACTCAAAATTTCCTTTCCACAACCAAAGCCACCTAAGCCTGTGTGAATGAGCTGTTCAGTTTCATTAAACATTGTGATAAAACTATGTTGTATTGGGTAATTATTGACACTTAGTGAGTCTATGTTATTCTTTTTACTATGCTAGGAGCTAGAGTGAAGGAATATAAAAATGTAAAAAATTTATTGAAAGTTTATTTTATATGCTATTCATGATTACTAATTTTTAAACAAGTCAATACAATAAAATATACCTAAAATTTAAACATTCAATCTTTCCACTCCCTACCCCCAGTCCCCTTACTGACTGATGAGCCGCATCGGCCTCCTCTCACGTCCAGATCCTGCACTGGGCAAAGTGCCACGCTACGGACAGACAAGTACTCACTGATCTAACTTGGCTGACCGGGTGCAAAGCACAGTGGACTCTACTTCAGAGCAGAGACGTGCGGGAAAAAGGACTCAAGTGAACAAGACCAAACCAGCCCGTGTATCGGGGCTCACTGGAACGCCTCCTCAGGGAAGCCGTCACTGGAAATGACGTGCCAGAAACGCCAAGGGCACCGTCCAAGTGAGGAAGAGCTGGGGGTGTGAGCAGGCCCACCCCCACCCCCACCCCACAGGCCCCTCTGTGCGGAGCAAGCTCTCCCAGAGCCCCCGGGAAACGCGGCACGCGGGTCCTTACTGGCATGTACGGGTCTGCCAAGACTGAGAGGAAGTACTTGTGGCCGTTGTCCTTCACCAGGTCGGCCTGGCACGACTGCAGAGAGAGACACAGGAGAAACAGTGAGTGCCGCTCAGCAGGGGACTTCTGTTTCTTCTTGGAATGTGTGAACACACGACTGTGCGATGAATATTTTATGGCTTCATCATTTTCGCGTCTCAAGTCCAATTTTCATCTGAAAAAAATAGCTCAAACGGCTGTGCGCACACGCACTTCCCCTTGGCTGTGGGGAAAGGGCTGGCATCTCACACGCTCTCAGAACCAGCAGCTCCGAGGCGTTCCCCAAAGCACCTTCTGGGCACCTGCCGGGGGGTGGAGGGTACCCTGTGGCCCAGCTCCTTCGGAGAGCGTCTGCGTCCCGCAGTCCCTGCACATGTCCCCTCTCCTGCGTCAGCCCGGGGCCCACACGCCTCTCCTCCCACCTTCTGAGCGGGGACGTGCCCGACACTGGAAACCAGCCAGCTTCCGCAGACCCTAGCCCCTGCCGGAGCTGGTCACACACCTCTGCCTGCACGGATGATCTGTGGGACCACTGTAATTAAACGTGTGTCACATGCTTATGTTCCAACAGGTGCTTCCTAGAGGCCCGTCTCCAGAGGAGGGCTCCCGGTGGGAAGTGGGACGTCCGTGCTAAGCGGGCTGCCAGGTGTGCCGCTCTCCCCACCTCCTCTGAGCACACGGCCCGTGCCAGCACCGTCGTGTCGCGTGTTCACCCGCTGAGCACAGTTTTCAAGACCCGCTAGGTGCCAAGCACCTTGGACACAGGCCTCGCATCCCAGTCACAGTCCTGGGGGAGACAACTGAGCAGTTCTGGCTCACAATGAAGAGATGCTGGGCTTGGGGGGCTGTGGGTGGGGAGGAGCAGCAGGCATCGCTCATGAAGGAAGAGCAGATGTGAGAGTCGGGGTGGAGGGCCAGGCAAAGAGGCAGGAAGCTCTGAACGCTTCATGGCGGGGGGGTTACTGAAGACACCAGAGGGCGCTGGAAATAGGAGGGTGAAGGCTGTCAAACCTTCACCAAAGAAGGGTGAAGGCTGAAGAATCACCCTGGCAGCTGCCATGGAGGGGTGAACCAGAAAAGCGGGACCAAGGGTGGAGGTGACCACGTGCAGCAGGGACAGAGGGCAGGGGGACGACCCGGATCTGAGATCATTCTAGTGGGATCTGGGTGGGAGGGGCCGGACCATCTGACTGCTTGGCGAGAGGTGAGGGCCATGTCATCAGAGTTGAGAGGGCAAGGAGCTGGATTTGGGGTACACCTCACTGAGCCACCGCTGAGACACACAGAAGAGCTATCAGGGGAGGCAAGCCAGGCTCAACTCCGGGATCAACAGTCATACATGTAGCAGGTGGGAGCCCATAGCCACAGGGTGGAGGGGGAGGATGAGCCGGGAGACAGGGAAACAGGCGTGTGAGCAGAAAGGGCTCCAGGTGGTACCAAGAGGCAAGGAGTCTAAATCTCAGGGAAGCGGACTGGCCCTGGGGAAGTGGAGTTATCAGAAGTCCCGCTTTCCCAGTAGGCTGGCTGACTTGGGGGGTGATTCTGCAGGTCCTGGGTCCTCAAGGGACTTAAACTGTTGTGACTCAGGACATTCAAGGGCTGACATCCAGGGAGGCACCCAGTATGAGAAACAGGAGCAAAGAACCAGGCTCCACACCCAGGTTCTCCCTCCTGCAGCTGCGGGACCCCAGTCACATTTGAGGAATCTGTGCTCATCTGGTGGAATCAGATGAAACACCTGACACGTGGAGGTGCAACCTGAACACGGGAGCATGACACACAAATCAAGGATGCTCTCATTCTTGGAGAGGGACCCATGGAATGTGGTCATACTGTTCACCCGCTGAGCACAGTTTTCAAGACCCGCTAGGTGCCAAGCACCTTGGACACAGGCCTCGCATCCCAGTCACAGTCCTGGGGGAGACAACTGAGCAGTTCTGGCTCACAATGAAGAGATGCTGGGCTTGGGGGGCTGTGGGTGGGGAGGAGCAGCAGGCATCGCTCATGAAGGAAGAGCAGATGTGAGTCGGGTGGAGGGCCAGGCAAAGAGGCAGGAAGCTCTGAACGCTTCATGGCGGGGGGGTTACTGAAGACACCAGAGGGCGCTGGAAATAGGAGGGTGAAGGCTGTCAAACCTTCACCAAAGAAGGGTGAAGGCTGAAGAATCACCCTGGCAGCTGCCATGGAGGGGTGAACCAGAAAAGCGGGACCAAGGGTGGAGGTGACCACGTGCAGCAGGGACAGAGGGCAGGGGACGACCCGGATCTGAGATCATTCTAGTGGGATCTGGGTGGGAGGGGCCGGACCATCTGACTGCTTGGCGAGAGGTGAGGGCCATGTCATCAGAGTTGAGAGGGCAAGGAGCTGGATTTGGGGTACACCTCACTGAGCCACCGCTGAGACACACAGAAGAGCTATCAGGGGAGGCAAGCCAGGCTCAACTCCGGGATCAACAGTCATACATGTAGCAGGTGGGAGCCCATAGCCACAGGGCGGAGGGGGAGGATGAGCCGGGCGACAGGGAAACAGGCGTGTGAGCAGAAAGGGCTCCAGGTGGTACCAAGAGGCAAGGAGTCTAAATCTCAGGGAAGCGGACTGGCCCTGGGGAAGTGGAGTTATCAGAAGTCCCGCTTTCCCAGTAGGCTGGCTGACTTGGGGGGTGATTCTGCAGGTCCTGGGTCCTCAAGGGACTTAAACTGTTGTGACTCAGGACATTCAAGGGCTGACATCCAGGGAGGCACCCAGTATGAGAAACAGGAGCAAAGAACCAGGCTCCACACCCAGGTTCTCCCTCCTGCAGCTGCGGGACCCCAGTCACATTTGAGGAATCTGTGCTCATCTGGTGGAATCAGATGAAACACCTGACACGTGGAGGTGCAACCTGAACACGGGAGCATGACACACAAATCAAGGATGCTCTCATTCTTGGAGAGGGACCCATGGAATGTGGTCATACTGTTCACTGGCTTCCTGGATCAATACTCAGGGAAATCGCTTGGTGATTCAGGGTAACATGTCCACAGGGAGACACTGAATTCCATCAGCTCCCACTAAGCTCTGCTCTAGGAGAGAAAGACCATTCAAGAAGAGAGGGCCAAAAAAAAAAAAAAAAAAAGAGAGAGGGCCAGAATGGTAAGATCTGAGTTTCTGAGACTAGAAGGAGAAAAAGTTAGGTACTTAAATACCACCCTGGCTCTGTTGGGCTCTGCTGGTGCGGGGGCACGCCCTGAGTGAAGCCCTCTCAGGAGCAGGGCAGATGGAATCTGCTGTTCACTGCAGCCCGGAGCCCTGACCCCTTCTCTCCCATGCTGGCCTATTTCTCAGGGTGTTCTGATAATGAGGTGTTTTTTCCCTCACATCAATAAATTAATAAGATGGTGACTGGACTCAGCTGTTTATGTGGGAATTGAGCGAGATGGAGGGGGTAGTCAGGAAGCAGGGGCCCTAGCAGGGTTCAGGTTAGCAGGATAATAATCCCCAAGAGTCAGGGAGGTCAATTAAGCATGCGCTTTCAAGTCACTCCCCATAAGGGATGCCTGGCTTTGAATGAAGGCTTGGATAAATGAACGAAAGGTGTCAGGAGATGCTGTCTGCAGAGACTCGTCCAGAAGGCGCCGGGAGGGAGCATTCAGTCGGCGCCTGCAGCATGGTGCCCGTGCCTGGGGACACTGCTAGGCGTCTGCACCTGAAAACAAAGCTGCTCTCCTCTCCTAAACCAGAGGTGCCACAAATCAAATCCAGGCACACACATCTACAGCGAGGCTCATAAAACATATCTCATCACAGAGTAACCGAGTGTCGTAAGTCATATTTGCAAATTTGGAAGCTGAGGCATATGTGGGAGCAGGTATAGCTATAGCTTGAGACAGCTTCAGTACTAGACACGGGGATGGCCTTGTTCAGGTTGAAAGACCTCTCTCAGGACAAGGCTGCCTCCCAGGTGGGAACCACAGTAATGCTCTCGGGTCGTGTCCACCTGCACTCTCAGGTCTCAGCAGGTGTCCTTCAGGAACTGGCTTACAATCACCCCGTCGGCCATACCAGCCCTGTCTGTATCTACACCCACGGCCGGGAAGCCAGGGACCTGCAGGGCGCTGACTGTGGAGGAGGCTGAGACAGTCGCCTGCTCGCCCTCCTGACTTGGCCAAGTGCCTCCTTCTAAGAGAAAACAGTCCTTGAAACGACAAAGGCCCAGAAGTGCAGGCCAGACGCGCGGCACTCGCGGGCTGGTGGAGAGCTCCCCAGAAGAGACGCAGGGCTCCAGCGGCCCAGACGCCTCCACACGGCTGTTTTCCAAGGGCCCTCTCTTGTGTCTGTTTTCCCCCAGATCAAGCTACAGGTTTGACATATTAAGGCCAGCACGGAAAGAGGATGGAAAGGAGGAAGAGCATGAATATGAAATGTTTTTTTCTCCCCTAAGCAAGCCCCTCCCCCAGTGCACACTCGCCAGCTCTGGTTATTGTCTCAGGGATTTCAGGGAATTATTAATTGGCTTGCCTGGTGGCTCAGTGGGTAAAGGATCTGCTTGCAGTGCTGGAGATGTGGGTTCGATCCTTGGGCCGGGATCCCCTGGTGAAGGAAATGGCAACCCACTCCAGCGTTCTTGCCTGGAGAATTCCACGGACAGAGGAGCCTGGCGGGCTACACAGTCCAAGGGGCGGACTCTTACAAAAGCCAGGACAGAGTGACTAAAACAACAGTGGATAAGCACTGGATAAGCTTTGTCCTGGGGAAAACCACCTTTGTGATCACAATAGCAGGGAATTCTATTTTTAACATGGGGAGAAGGGAGAAGGGAGGGACGGGAGGAAAAGAAGAAACACAAAGAAAGGGGAGAGAAGGCAGGCACAGGGTTCCCTGAGGCAGCAGCTGGACACAGTCTGTAACCTGAGCTCAGGAGGGAGACCTGGACGAGCACCACCAGAGACCCTGGCTTCTTTGAGGTTAAGTTTACCGGTGAGGGCAGGTGCAAAGGAATATTCTGGCAAAGGATGCTGGGGGTGGGGAGACCCTGCCTTCATTCTCCTTCACGCAGATTATCAAGTCTGACTCCTGGGGAGCAGAAGACACAAACTGAGCACAGCCCACCAGCCCACCAGGCGCGACACAGCAAGCGAGGCCCAGTGGACACGGCCTCTCGGGTTCTGACATGAGCACGGAGACCATTGCAGAGGGAGGGCCCTGCTTCCTGTCCTCAGCTCGCAGAGTTCACTCCTCGGGAGGAGGAAAGGGTGCTGGAGAGGTAAGTTCAGTTCACACAAGAGACAGCAGCACCGGGCTGTGCCCTGACTCACTGCTACCAGAACACTGGGATCGTCTCCAAACAGATGATTCTCCACGCCTCCACCACTATATGTAATCACTCTACTAGTTTCTTATTTATTCTCTTGACTAAACATTAAGCAAATATGACTACACAGACCAAGATGGCCTAATGACCTCCTCCACCAGGAGTCTGCCTCTTGCATTTCCTCACTTAGAGGGTCTTGCCACTTGGGCTCACAGAGAGCCTCCTCTGTCTTCACAGCTAATGCAGTGTCCTGTTGTGGATGCACCGCTGCTCACATACCCAGCCTCCTGTGGGTGCCTGGACCTGTGACCGGAACCAGTCCCTTGTGATGACAGACACGACTGCTGTGAATAAATTTCTATACGCTATTGCACACATCTGCAGGTAAAGCTGTAAATTCCCAGATGCGACACTGGTAGATCAAAGGACAAACGCATTTGTAATTTTGACAGATAATATCATTTTGTATTTTCACAACTGGGCATGTTGCAAACTATTTGAATTTTTGCCAAACTGCTAGGTGAAAAGCGGTATTTCCGGGTAGTCTTACTGTGCACTTATTATAGAAAAGACTGAGCATATTTCATACATCTAAAGGGCCACTTGTATTCTACTTTTTGTGAACTGTTGGTTCCTGCCCATTGACCATTAGATCGCTGGTGTTTTCCTTGATTTCACGGAGCTCTTTATATATTCAGGAGCTAGTCTTTTCCATAATTCAGCACACAATGGTTTTTTTTTATTATGGAGAGACCCTGCCTTCCCGGAGGGCAGGTGCAAAGGAATATTCTGGCAAAGGATGCTGGGGTGGAGACCCTGCCTTCATTCTCCTTCACGCAGATTATCAAGTCTGACTCCTGGGGAGCAGAAGACACAAACTGAGCACAGCCCACCAGCCCACCAGGCGCGACACAGCAAGCGAGGCCCAGTGGACACGGCCTCTCGGGTTCTGACATGAGCACGGAGACCATTGCAGAGGGAGGGCCCTGCTTCCTGTCCTCAGCTCGCAGAGTTCACTCCTCGGGAGGAGGAAAGGGTGCTGGAGAGGTAAGTTCAGTTCACACAAGAGACAGCAGCACCGGGCTGTGCCCTGACTCACTGCTACCAGAACACTGGGATCGTCTCCAAACAGATGATTCTCCACGCCTCCACCACTATATGTAATCACTCTACTAGTTTCTTATTTATTCTCTTGACTAAACATTAAGCAAATATGACTACACAGACCAAGATGGCCTAATGACCTCCTCCACCAGGAGTCTGCCTCTTGCATTTCCTCACTTAGAGGGTCTTGCCACTTGGGCTCACAGAGAGCCTCCTCTGTCTTCACAGCTAATGCAGTGTCCTGTTGTGGATGCACCGCTGCTCACATACCCAGCCTCCTGTGGGTGCCTGGACCTGTGACCGGAACCAGTCCCTTGTGATGACAGACACGACTGCTGTGAATAAATTTCTATACGCTATTGCACACATCTGCAGGTAAAGCTGTAAATTCCCAGATGCGACACTGGTAGATCAAAGGACAAACGCATTTGTAATTTTGACAGATAATATCATTTTGTATTTTCACAACTGGGCATGTTGCAAACTATTTGAATTTTTGCCAAACTGCTAGGTGAAAAGCGGTATTTCCGGGTAGTCTTACTGTGCACTTATTATAGAAAAGACTGAGCATATTTCATACATCTAAAGGGCCACTTGTATTCTACTTTTTGTGAACTGTTGGTTCCTGCCCATTGACCATTAGATCGCTGGTGTTTTCCTTGATTTCACGGAGCTCTTTATATATTCAGGAAGCTAGTCTGTCCATAATTCAGCACCACAATGTTCTTTATGACTGAGCCTTCAGAATTAATTTTAAGATCTGTAGGATTATTTCTGTCACTATTCTTCCTATGCAGAATTTCCATGGTTATTTCTATTTATTTCTCCATAGGACACTTAGAGAAAATGTCTAGTTCAGACAAAAAGTCTGCCAGAGATTTGGGGGGGGATTATATTAGAGTTTAAATTAATTCAAGGAACAGTGATATATTTATGATGATGAATCCTTCTGTAAATGAACAGGGATGTTTTCATTTGTCCAAGCTGATTCTTGTGTCCCTCAGGAGTTTATTTTTTTTTTTTTTTGGCTGCTTCATGTGACATGCAGAATCTTAGTTCCCTGATTAGGGATCAAACCCATGCCTTCTGCAGTGGCAGCTTGCAGTCCTAACCACTGGACTAGACTAGACTGCCAGGGAAGTCCCAGAAACGTTTTAAAGTTTTCTTCACAGAGGTTTTTCATGCTTCAGGTCAGGTTTATTCCTAGATTTAGGGTACTCTTACAAATGGGGTACATTTATCCTTTTTCCCTTGCATTTAACATCTAACTGGCTGTTTCTTCTGACTTTTGTATATTAATTTTAAGACTTTCACCTCAATTATTAGTCCTATTTAATTTATTACATTGGACTTTCTAGGCACATAATCATATCATTTGCAAACTGTAATGGTTTTGCTTCTACTTTTTAAATTTTTTATGCCTGTAGTCTCTTTCTTTTGTCTAACTGTATTAGCCAATAGAGACAGTGTTGGCGAACCACGTCTCCACTCAATCTTCCACCTGCTCAAACTTATCAGATAGCTAGTCAGTCCCTGTTCCCCCACCCACCGGCTCCAGGACCTTCAGATCTGCTCTGGGTTGATTTTGGTCAAGGCTTAATGAGCAGCCTCCACACAGGAGGGGGCCTTGCTGCGGGGCTGTACTCTTTTACCCAAAACTCCGCTGTTACTCCTAGGACTCACTTGAGCCGTCTCATGTGTTTCTGTCGCAAAGATGAACTAATAAGATTGTCCCTGCCAGGTGCTGAAACCATCCCTCAGGATCACACTGAGCCACATCATACAAAGTGCCCTGCCTGATGCCAGACCCAGGAGTATGGGGACTGAGCAGTGTTTCTGAAGGAAGAAGCCCACCCGGCGAGCCTCCTCCTCTAGACAGGAGCTCTCACACACTGGTTTGTCTCTGCTGTCTCTGCCTTTGTCGGTGTTCGTCTCTGTGCCCAGCGTCCTCAGTTCCTGCTGGAGGCAGAGTGCTCTGCCTCCCCAGCCACCCCTCCCGCCCTCTTCTTTGTTCCCACTTTGAGTCGCTGCCTTTGGGTTCGCTCTTTGCATCTTCTACCTTCTTTGCCAGACTTCCAGTTCTTTGACGACAAGGACCCATAACGCGGTCTTTCCATCAGAGGCCCTAGTGAGTGTTTGCTGATTACATAAATGAACCGACATGTGCACCCAAGAAGCAGGTCAGTTCCTAACCGTGTGCCAGTCACACTCAGTAGCTGCCACCCCGTGAAACAAAGAGGGAATGAACCCTCTGGGTCAGTGCTGCTGAGACCCAGCCTGTCCCTGACCCTGGAATCCTGGTCACTTTCTGCCAGGTGCAAAGAGGCGGCCCAGGAGTCCTGGGTGGGAAAGCATCGTAGCTGGTGCTTTCTGGGCCCATCAACCCAGCCTTGATTTCAGGCTTCACACATTCAAATGGGGGTTGCCCTCTGATAAAACTTTTCAGACTTGGTGGTGTGGGCTGTGCCCTTTGGCTGACCAGCCTCTGCCCACCCCCCAACCCCACTGAAATCAGTGCTGCAGAGCTGGTGATTCACACAGCTCTTTCTTTTGTCTAACTGTATTAGCCAATAGAGACAGTGTTGGCGAACCACGTCTCCACTCAATCTTCCACCTGCTCAAACTTATCAGATAGCTAGTCAGTCCCTGTTCCCCCACCCACCGGCTCCAGGACCTTCAGATCTGCTCTGGGTTGATTTTGGTCAAGGCTTAATGAGCAGCCTCCACACAGGAGGGGGCCTTGCTGCGGGGCTGTACTCTTTTACCCAAAACTCCGCTGTTACTCCTAGGACTCACTTGAGCCGTCTCATGTGTTTCTGTCGCAAAGATGAACTAATAAGATTGTCCCTGCCAGGTGCTGAAACCATCCCTCAGGATCACACTGAGCCACATCATACAAAGTGCCCTGCCTGATGCCAGACCCAGGAGTATGGGGACTGAGCAGTGTTTCTGAAGGAAGAAGCCCACCCGGCGAGCCTCCTCCTCTAGACAGGAGCTCTCACACACTGGTTTGTCTCTGCTGTCTCTGCCTTTGTCGGTGTTCGTCTCTGTGCCCAGCGTCCTCAGTTCCTGCTGGAGGCAGAGTGCTCTGCCTCCCCAGCCACCCCTCCCGCCCTCTTCTTTGTTCCCACTTTGAGTCGCTGCCTTTGGGTTCGCTCTTTGCATCTTCTACCTTCTTTGCCAGACTTCCAGTTCTTTGACGACAAGGACCCATAACGCGGTCTTTCCATCAGAGGCCCTAGTGAGTGTTTGCTGATTACATAAATGAACCGACATGTGCACCCAAGAAGCAGGTCAGTTCCTAACCGTGTGCCAGTCACACTCAGTAGCTGCCACCCCGTGAAACAAAGAGGGAATGAACCCTCTGGGTCAGTGCTGCTGAGACCCAGCCTGTCCCTGACCCTGGAATCCTGGTCACTTTCTGCCAGGTGCAAAGAGGCGGCCCAGGAGTCCTGGGTGGGAAAGCATCGTAGCTGGTGCTTTCTGGGCCCATCAACCCAGCCTTGATTTCAGGCTTCACACATTCAAATGGGGGTTGCCCTCTGATAAAACTTTTCAGACTTGGTGGTGTGGGCTGTGCCCTTTGGCTGACCAGCCTCTGCCCACCCCCCAACCCCACTGAAATCAGTGCTGCAGAGCTGGTGATTCAGCACAGCCTGACAATTAGTCACGCAGCCCTTCCGTCTCTGAACTGCCCCTGGTGACACACTGATGCATCGGGACGTCCCCTGCAGCCTGAGTCACGGCACCCATTCATCCTGCAAAAGGGCCATCTGTCACCTCCCCAGCAGACCCCGGTCCCATCTGCTGGTGCAGGGCTGAGCAGCCCGAGGGGGGAGGGCAGGAGGCTGCCTCCCGCGCCCCTCCTGAAGCTTTTCATTTCACTCCCGGGAACTCCAGGTATGTGAGCCACTGGCTCCGTCCCTCCAGACAGACAAACAGACACAGGACAGATGCAAAAACTGTCAACCACTGTCCTCACCAAGGATATTGGTCTGTACTTTTCTTACCTGGTTTTTGCTGTCAGGGCAAGGCAAGTGTCACAGGATGATGTGTGAAGATGCTACTCTGCTGTTCCTACATTTATTCAATTAATGAACGCTTTGGTAGAATTCACGAATGAAGCCATCTGGACCTGGAGCTTTCTTTGCAGGGAAGTTTTTAACCACAAATCCGATTCTAAAACAGATACAGTGATATCCAGATATCTATCTTCTTAAGTGAGCAGCTTGTATCATTCAAGGAATTAAGTTCATCAAAATTATCAAAAGCTTTGGCATCAAGGTGTTCATAAATTTCTTCACTATACTTTCAATGTCTCAGAACCTTGGTGATTCTCCCATTCCTGATCTGGGGTTTTGTGTCTTCTTTCTGTCCATATGAGTCTCAGTAGCTATTGATCTGCTCAAAGAATCAGCCTTCAGTTAAGCAGATTTTCTCTAGGGCTTTCCTGTTCTCTTTTACATTGATCTCCACAATGATTTTTTTTTTTTAATTAATTAATTCATTATTTTTGGCTGTGTTGGGTCTTCATTGCTGTGCTCAGGCTTTCTTTGGTTGCAGTGAACAGGAGCTTCTCTTCGTGGCAGTGTGAGGGTTTCTCACTGAGGTGGCTTCTCTTGTTGTGGAGCACAAGCTCTACCACCTGGGCTCAGTAGCTGTGGCACACGGGGCTTAGCTGTTCTGTGGCGTGTGGGATCTTCCTGGATCAGGGATTGAATCTGTGTCCCCCACACTCGCAGGTGGATTCCTAACCACTGGGCCACCAGGGAAGTCCCCAGCGTGATCTCTACTATTTCCTTTCTCCTAACCTACTTTGGGTTTAAGTTGCTTTTCTTTTGCTAACATCAAGTCCTTAGACCATTTTTAAATCATGGTGTTTTCAAGCTGTAAGAGGTCCTTATAGAATATTTTGGATATTAACCCTTTATCATGTAGACGGGTTGCAAATATCTTCTCCCATTCTAAAGGTTTTCTTTTTCTTTTTTTTGGCCACTTCTATTGGTCTTTCATTTATTTCCATCTTTGTTCTTTGGCCTGTGTGGGCCTCCCATCGCAGTGGCCCCTCCTGTTGCAGAGCACCAGTTCTGGGCATATGCGCTCCAGAGCTCCAGCTCAGTAGTTGGACACACTGGGCCAGCCGCTCTGCGGCACGTGGGATCCTCCTGGACTAGGGATTGAACCGCGCCTTTGCACTGCAAGACGGTGTCCTTATCCACTGAAATAAATTCTGGAGCTTTCTTTGCAGGGAAGTTTTTAACCACAAATCCGATTCTAAAACAGATACAGTGATATCCAGATATCTATCTTCTTAAGTGAGCAGCTTGTATCATTCAAGGAATTAAGTTCATCAAAATTATCAAAAGCTTTGGCATCAAGGTGTTCATAAATTTCTTCACTATACTTTCAATGTCTCAGAACCTTGGTGATTCTCCCATTCCTGATCTGGGGTTTTGTGTCTTCTTTCTGTCCATATGAGTCTCAGTAGCTATTGATCTGCTCAAAGAATCAGCCTTCAGTTAAGCAGATTTTCTCTAGGGCTTTCCTGTTCTCTTTTACATTGATCTCCACAATGATTTTTTTTTTTTAATTAATTAATTCATTTTTTTTGGCTGTGTTGGGTCTTCATTGCTGTGCTCAGGCTTTCTTTGGTTGCAGTGAACAGGAGCTTCTCTTCGTGGCAGTGTGAGGGTTTCTCACTGAGGTGGCTTCTCTTGTTGTGGAGCACAAGCTCTACCACCTGGGCTCAGTAGCTGTGGCACACGGGGCTTAGCTGTTCTGTGGCGTGTGGGATCTTCCTGGATCAGGGATTGAATCTGTGTCCCCCACACTCGCAGGTGGATTCCTAACCACTGGGCCACCAGGGAAGTCCCCAGCGTGATCTCTACTATTTCCTTTCTCCTAACCTACTTTGGGTTTAAGTTGCTTTTCTTTTGCTAACATCAAGTCCTTAGACCATTTTTAAATCATGGTGTTTTCAAGCTGTAAGAGGTCCTTATAGAATATTTTGGATATTAACCCTTTATCATGTAGACGGGTTGCAAATATCTTCTCCCATTCTAAAGGTTTTCTTTTTCTTTTTTTTGGCCACTTCTATTGGTCTTTCATTTATTTCCATCTTTGTTCTTTGGCCTGTGTGGGCCTCCCATCGCAGTGGCCCCTCCTGTTGCAGAGCACCAGTTCTGGGCATATGCGCTCCAGAGCTCCAGCTCAGTAGTTGGACACACTGGGCCAGCCGCTCTGCGGCACGTGGGATCCTCCTGGACTAGGGATTGAACCGGCGCCCTTTGCACTGCAAGACGGTGTCCTTATCCACTGGACCACCAGGGAAGCCCCTAAAGGTTGTTTTTTCTTTTTATTTTGTTGACTGTTTCCTTTGTTATGCAAAAGATTTAAATTTGATGCAGGCCCATTTATTTTATACATAAATACTTATAATTATAAAAATATGATTTAACATCTTTATGTTGCTTATAAAAATAATATTTATACTTTAATATTATATATTTTATTTTATATATTTATATTACTTATTAAAATTTTAGGGGCTTCCCTCATTTCCAGTGGGTAAGGAGTCCGCCTTGCAGTGCAAGGGGCACCAGTTTGATCCCTGGCCCAGGAAGATGCGATGTGCCAAGGAGCAGCTGGACTGGTGTGTCCAATTACAAGCCAGCTCTCTGGAGTACATGCGCCCAGAGTGAGTGCTGCAACGAGAGAGGCCACTGCAATGGGAGGCCCACACAGGCCAAAGAATAAAAATTGATGAAAAATAAATGATGACTTAGAGGCAAAAGAAAAAAACTATAATTAAAATATTTTAATCATTCAAAAGTACACAAGTTTCCAAGTGTTCATTGATTTCCCTATTACCTCTTTTGATTTTGCACTGGATTCCGCTGTGGTTGTCGAATACACTGCCTAAGAGTCCAGTTCTCTTAAATGTGCTGCGGTTTGTCTTGAGATGCAGGCTGCGGTCCATCGTGGTGCACACCCCTGGCCGGTGGAAAGCACGTGTGGTCGGCAGTCGTATGGAGCTTCGTTCAGATGGTGGATGGCACGGCTCAAGTGTTTGAGAGAAGCTCCTTGGTTCCACTTTGACTTGTTCTATCATGTACTGAGAAGAGAGTGTTGGATTCTCCAGGTGTAATTATGGGTTATTTATACCCACTGCAGTTCCACCAGTTTTCATTTTATGCATTTTGAAATAACTGTTATTAGGTGAACAAACCTTGAGACTGTTCTGCTCTCATGATGGGTGGGCTCTTTCAGCACTGGGAAACAACTCTGTGTCCCTGGTAATGTTCTCCACTCTGAAACCTACACTGATACATTCACAGGGGCATTCTCGCCTTCTCTGCTTAGTGGTAGCATATATTTTTGCTTTTAATCTATTTGTGTCTTATCTTGAAAGTACATTTCTGAGGCTTCTCTGGTGGTCCAGTGGATAAAGAGTCCACCTTGAAGTTCAAGGGGCATCAGTTCAATCCCTGGCCCGGAAGATCCCATGTTCTACGGAGTGGCTGGACCAGTGTGTCCAATTAGGAGCCAGGACTCTGAAGCGCATGTGCCCAGAGCTGGTGCTCTGCAATGGGAGGGGCCACTGCAATGGGAGGCCCACATAGGCCAAAGAATAAATATAGATGAAAATAAAATAAAAATAAAAAAAATAAGAGTCCAAAATTATATATAAAAAAAGCACATTTCTTTTAGGATCATATAATTTTTTAAAATCCAATCTAATAACCTCTGCCCTATAATTGGGTATTTAGACTATTTACATTGTGATTATTTATATGGCCATGCTTAAATCTATTGTCTTCTTAACATTTTTGGAATTTAGCTCATCTATTCTTTGTTTTCTTTCTCTCCTTTTGTTTCTTGTATGCATTTATGATTTCATGTTATCTCCTTTGTTGCCTAATTGGCCTTGAGGTGGTACCTTCAAGGCGTATAGACTACATTTTATCACAGTTCACCTTCAGGGGATATTATATCACTTCAATGAAATATAAGAACCTAACAATACTATTTCCTCAACTTTTCTCCTCCCAACCTTTTTGCTCTTATTAGCACACATTTGGGTTTTACCTATGTTATAGCCTCCATAGCACACTGTTGTTATTTTTTGATTAAACACTCAATTATCTTTTAAAGAGATTTACAAAGCAAGGAAAAATATCGCCATGCATTTATCTGTGGAACACTCTTCTCTGGTGCTTTTCACCCCTTTTCCTGCGTACATGCATGTTTCATCCTGGTATTATTTTCCTTCCACTCAAAGGGCTTTCTCTAACATTTCCTGTACCATGGATTTACTAGTGATGAGTTCTTTCTGTTTTATGTGTCTTCAAAAGTCTTTATTTTGCTTTCATTTTTAAAAGATATTCTCACTGGGCCAGAATTCTACAGTTTTTCTTTCAGGACGTTAAAGATGCAGCCTCCCTGTTTCCCTACCACCCTTGATTCTTGACAAGTGATCCACTGTTACCCTTAACTTTGCTTCTCTGTTCCTTTTCTTAGCGACTGCTTTTGAATTTTTAAACTTGTTGTGTTTTAAGTGATTTGATTATCAGGTGTCTTGCTGTAGTCTTTTTGTTCAGGTTCCTTGAGTTTGGGGTTTGTTGAACTTCCTGGATCTGTGGACTTACAGTTTTCATCTGAAAACTGAAATTTGAAAATTTCTTAGCCATTATTTCTTCAAATTTTTTTTCTGCCAGTCCCCCGTAGCGGTGCCCAGTAAACACGCATTCAGCCACATGCAGTTGTCCCACAACTCAAAGATGCGCCTTTAGTTTTATAAGTTTTTCTCACTGTGCTTCATCTTGGAGAGTTTTTATTACTATGCCTTTAAGTTTATTAATTTTTCTTCTGCAATGTTTAATTGGTGGTTAATCCCATCCAGTATACTTTTCCTGTCACATATCACAATTTTTGTTTCTAGAAGTTTAAGCTGGGTCCTTTTAATATCTTCCATGTCTCAAGGGTGCTTTTTTATGTGGAACAGACTTCTAATGACTTAATGTCCTTGCCTGCTAATTTGAACATGTTAGAGTTCAGAATAAGTTTTGGTGTGGGCCGTTTTTTTCCTCATTATGGATCATATCTTCCTGCTTCTTCACATGTCTGGTAATTTTTGATGGTGGCAGTATTAACTGTAGGGTAACATGCTGTATGGGTGATTTGGGAAGAGATCCTCTGGGGCTTCCCCAGTGGCTCAGTGGTAAAGAACCTGTCTGCAATGCAGGAGACGTGGGTTTGATGCCTGAGAAGATCCTCTGAAGGAGGAAATGACAACCCACTCCAGTTTTCTTGCCTGAAAAAGTCCCATGGACAGAGAAGCCTGGTGAGCTATGGTCCACAGGGTGGCAACGGACATGACTAAGCGTGCACCTGGGGTCAGATTCCTCGGAAAGGATCCGAGGGCTGAGACAGAGGAGAGGGCTTTCCTAACGTGCTGCTGTTAGATTTCCTCGTCCTGAGACACAGCTTCTCTGCACACCGGTGCCTCCACAGGGTATGCTGCCCCCTTCAGTGGAATGGCACCTGGTCCTCTGAGCCTATAACGCTTTCTTGAATTCTCCTTTCTTCTTCCCAGACTGAGCCTACTTTCTCTAAGGCTGAGGTCATTCCTACTTCCTCCTGAATCCTTTAGGAGCCCTTCACATTCAGGTTTTTCCTTGTAGTCTTTTGTTCAGGTTCCTTGAGTTTGGGGTTTGTTGAACTTCCTGGATCTGTGGACTTACAGTTTTCATCTGAAAACTGAAATTTGAAAATTTCTTAGCCATTATTTCTTCAAATTTTTTTTCTGCCAGTCCCCCGTAGCGGTGCCCAGTAAACACGCATTCAGCCACATGCAGTTGTCCCACAACTCAAAGATGCGCCTTTAGTTTTATAAGTTTTTCTCACTGTGCTTCATCTTGGAGAGTTTTTATTACTATGCCTTTAAGTTTATTAATTTTTCTTCTGCAATGTTTAATTGGTGGTTAATCCCATCCAGTATACTTTTCCTGTCACATATCACAATTTTTGTTTCTAGAAGTTTAAGCTGGGTCCTTTTAATATCTTCCATGTCTCAAGGGTGCTTTTTTATGTGGAACAGACTTCTAATGACTTAATGTCCTTGCCTGCTAATTTGAACATGTTAGAGTTCAGAATAAGTTTTGGTGTGGGCCGTTTTTTTCCTCATTATGGATCATATCTTCCTGCTTCTTCACATGTCTGGTAATTTTTGATGGTGGCAGTATTAACTGTAGGGTAACATGCTGTATGGGTGATTTGGGAAGAGATCCTCTGGGGCTTCCCCAGTGGCTCAGTGTTAAAGAACCTGTCTGCAATGCAGGAGACGGGGTTTGATGCCTGAGAAGATCCTCTGAAGGAGGAAATGACAACCCACTCCAGTTTTCTTGCCTGAAAAAGTCCCATGGACAGAGAAGCCTGGTGAGCTATGGTCCACAGGGTGGCAACGGACATGACTAAGCGTGCACCTGGGGTCAGATTCCTCGGAAAGGATCCGAGGGCTGAGACAGAGGAGAGGGCTTTCCTAACGTGCTGCTGTTAGATTTCCTCGTCCTGAGACACAGCTTCTCTGCACACCGGTGCCTCCACAGGGTATGCTGCCCCCTTCAGTGAAATGGCACCTGGTCCTCTGAGCCTATAACGCTTTCTTGAATTCCCCTCCTTTCTTCTTCCCAGACTGAGCCTACTTTCTCTAAGGCTGAGGTCATTCCTACTTCCTCCTGAATCCTTTAGGAGCCCTTCACATAATGGCGTGCCGTGTGTACTCAACATATGCTTGTGGGGTGAGAGCAGGCCCCAGACCCACCCCTTAGCTGGGAGTGCAGGCGGAGAGGGGCCCACACCTTCTCCAGTCTCCGAAGTCCCCTGAGGGTGGGCGGCTCCCAGCACAGGGACAGCTGACAGCCCTGGGTGCTGGGACGCCTCGTCTGTGCCTCCACGTGGGTTCCTTTACCCCAAGGTGGGAACCCTCGTCACAAACAACATGCCTGCTGACCCTCATGGCGGCCACGCCACAGACTCACTCGGGAGCTCAGAGCTGTGCGGGAGGCACATACCATGTGAGCACATGGAGACCAGACGCCAGGAGGGGAAGGGAGAAACAAACTCCCAGAAACACATGGAACTTCAATCTTTCAGAAACTCAGAGCAGGATGATCATGAAAAGGAAGGATAAATGACACTCAGTCTTAACCGGAAATGTTAAAAACGTCTCCCACAGGGACGACTGTCTTTAAATAAACAGGTGCAACAAGCTGGTTAAGGAGCGAAGCCACAGGACGGCCCCAGCACCTGCAGGCATTTACAGGCACACTGCAGGCTAGGGCAGCTCCAGCTGGGCGCGGGAACCGTTCCTCCAGCACTGCTACACGCGGGATTCCTCCAGCGCCGAGCAGACATGAATGGAGGCCCTGAGACAGCCTTGGAGCACCACAGCATCTGCGCTGCTGATGAGCCGCCCCTGCCTGGCTCCACAGACAACCAGGCCCCTGGAGACAAATGCGACCAAGAGACAGTTTCAGACCAAATCCCTTGTTCCGAAATAAGATGACCAACGGTAAATTCCATGAGAATCCAGCAGCAAAGTGCAGTTCTGAAGGGTCATCTACTTTCATATAAAGAAAAAAGATTAAAGCAGAAATAGCCACTCTGAAGACTAAAAATAAAGACACTCTATTTCCAGGTGCTAAAAGCTACTAAAATTCTGATGGGTACAAGAACTGCAGTTGATTGAACATGTTCTGTAGCACTGGTGGCCCTGAGGAGCAGGTTTGAGAGGCTGACTGCCACCCTCGTCTCTTTGGGGACAGCTTTTCTGTTCTCCTGCCCCCACAATGGGCTTCAAGACATGGTAGTCTCTCCCTTTTATGCATCCAGAACCTTTGCATGAGATCCCTAATGGCCAGGTACCAAGAAGGGTGTCAATGAAGTTCTCAAGACGTGATACAGATGACCAAGGCATTGAAGTGGGAGAGAAGCAAGGGTCTGAAATAGCTTCCTCAGAAAAGCCCTCTTGTTTACATGGCTCGGCCCTTCAGGGCAAAGTAGAAATGACCAAGAGGTACAGTTTCCTGAGGCGTAAGACCAACCAGGCTTTCAGATCAACAATAGAAGGCTTCAGTGTAGCAGAGGCGGGCTGGGTAGAAATGAGGTTTGATCACTACTTCCTTCACACGAAAATTTCCAAAACTGCTTTACCCACCGTGGCCCTGACTGCCGGAAGCGCTATTACCACCACTTCACAGGAGTAGATGATGGCCGTGGGAAGCGAAAACGGCCGACTTAAACCATCGATGGGAACAAGCTGCATCACTGGTGGGCTCCCGAGTGCTGTCTGCATAGCACCCCACCGACCCCGGCACCCTGCCACCGACACGGCCAGCCTCCCGCCGTAGTGACTCAGGCTCGAGAACCCACCTGGCCCTCCTGTTACGTCTGCATCCCAGTTCTGCCCCTTCCTGCCCACTGGTTCCCACCTACCTGTCACCCTCACTCCTTCCTCTCTGGACGGGAATTCCCGTAGCAGCCGGGTCAGCGGCCCCCTCCAACTGGGTTAACCTCATAATCTCCTTTACACCAAGGCACACAAATGCAGCCCCGCCCAGGAGATTTCCCCACTTCTTGAAAGGACATCCTTGGGATAGGCAGGTGTGCATATTCACAGGAGAGGGCTTGGTCCCCAGCGGACAGTGTCGCGGGCAGGGACAGCTGAGCTCTGCAACCCCTTTGGCCTCCAGCATAGCTCAGAGTACAATGCCCACAGGCAGACATGAGAGTGCAGGTCCGCAGGTGTGAGGCCAGGGTGGGGAGCTGCTCCCCGGGAGCAGAGTTGGAGATGGGGGATGGGCAGTCACAGCTGAGAAGTGACCACTGGTGCCGTGGCCCAAGGGGACAGCCAGGACCTCCACGGGGCTTTTCCCAGTGTCAGGGCAGGGGAGGGGAAAGCATCAGATGGAGGCAGGAGACCCGTGGGATGCAGCAAGGCTGAGTGTCAGCCAGGAATCGGGCAGGGTCACTTATGGCTGGAGCGGGGCAGTGCCCAGAAGACAAGAGGTGAGCTGAGGGCGAGTGTGACAGACCAGGACTGGCCCGGGGGAGCACCCTCTTTCCTGGGAGGGAAGAGACTGTGGAAGGTGTGAGGCCAGAAGGTGGGAGGGTGGACAGAAGGGCCAGATCCCTGTCCTGCTCTCAGCAGCTCTCTTGTGATGGTGGAGAGAAACAGACATTACTCACACTGTCCACAGCGAGGATCTTGGCCCAGATGAAGACGAGGAGAGGCCGCAGCTCCCTGGCGGAGCTCTGGAGCAGCTTCAGCACGTAGGGGAAAATGCCCACCGACAAGGCCTGCGAGAGAGAGCATGTGAGCCGAAGGGAGCGAAGCGCATGGCGTCCTCAGCGCAGACAGAGGCGTGAGGGGCAGAGCATCCTCTGGTCCTTCTCCCGGAAGCGACCCAGGCCTGCCTGCTCGGGCTGCACGAGCGCACGCAGACCCAAGGTGACAGACGCGCCAGGTCTCCACCCAAGCGCACCTGTGGTGAGTCACCGCAGCCTTCCTGCCAGCACCTGGCAGTGGAAGCGGGTCAGCAAAGTGTGTCCATGCAGTCTTCCTAAGTTTTAGGTGTTCCCTCTTCTCCTTCTTGCTGAACTATTAATTATCACTCTTGGTTGATAGTATATAATGAAGAAACTTACATACATCAACAGAGATACAGTTACATGCTGAAGGCCCATGTGCCATCACCCAGCCTCAAGGCCGTCAACCCAAAGGGGTCCTGGCAGGCCCGCCCACGGTCCTCTCCTGAATGTTCTCAAGCATTTCTTAGGTATCCCATGGTGTCACTTGTAAATGCTTAGTGTTTATCTCTAAAATGTCTCTTTTATGAAAATATAACCACATACCATTATCATACATAAAAAATGAGCAATTACAATTCTTCTTTAATAACAAAGATATTCAGTTCATGTAAAATTTGTTTCATGCATGAGTATTATTAACTTTTCAAATTTCAACTGTAATTTGCAGAGCCCCATAAGGTCTAGACCCTGCAATTGGTAGTGGGTCTCCTGAATTCCTTTTTATCTCTAGGTTCCTCTGGATCTCCTTCCCTGGTGATGTGTGTGTTAAAAAAATGGATCACGTTTGACTATTTTTGTCAGTGCTTTGTTCCTACTTTTCTGTAGAATTAAGTGCTTTAGAATTGTGCCTAAAACCCGAACGGAAGCACGATGGGTGAGGCTTCACAGGCTGCTCTCAGGAGAACAGGCACCTTGTGTGGCTTGGGACCCGGCCCAGAGGCTGCCAGCTTCCTGGTGTGGCAGGGGTGAGCCCCTCCTAGAGAGTGTCCCTAAAGGACACTTTGTTTCCCTCAAAGGTGAAACCTAACAGTGGCTGGGAAAGAACCCCCCACAATGTGGCAATGAAGGTGCAGAGATCCACGGGGGGCCTTGTGGGCTTAATGGCCCCCACAGTCACACCTGGCTGCATGGCCAAGGTCCTTGGGTTCCTTAGTGCCCCACCCCATCACTCCTCCCATGCCAATGCAGGAAGCACGCACCAGGCTCACCGCCCAGGGACCCAGGTCCAGAAATCTTCCCAGCAGGTCCAGGGCTCTCAGCCGGTGCACTTGGCTCAGCAGCACCTGGAAGGGACAAGAGGTGGCGTCACTGAAGGTGCCCCCTCAACCTGGGATGAGCATCCCCAGGAGCTATTCACCCAGGCCGGCAGGCACCCCCTTCTCTGCCTCTCAGGCTTTGCACAGGCTGGGAAAGCTCTATTTCTTCATGAACAAGTAAACTACAGGCACACTGTAGGGACTATCAGAAGAGACACTTTCTAAATGCAGTTAAAATATCCAGGGACTTCCCTGGTTGTCCAGTGGCTTGGAATCTGCCATCCAATGCAGGAGACGAAGGTTCAGTCCCTGATTGGGGAACTAATATCCCACATGCCAAGGAGCACACGCGTTTCAACAGAGAGCCCACACGCTGCAGCTAAGACCTGACACAGTCATAAGCAAATAATTAAAAGAAAAAAAAAGGAAGAGAAAGAAAATATCCACCAATGACTCTGGCCTATCCACTTCCAGACACTGTCCTCTAGGCACAATGTCCCATTTGTCCTAAATCCAACAGTACACTGTCTGCCTCACTCCACGTCCCTAGGTATGTCTGTCAATGGCAGCACAGAAGCTCATTTCTGTAAATGTGCGTAATTCATTTAACACTCTCCCCGTTGTTAGATATTTACATTGCTATCAAATTTTGCCATTATAAACAATGTTATGATGGTACATGTTCCCCGCCTGCCTGGCCAGCTTTCTCCTAGGATAAACCTGAGAAGTAAAATTACAGGGTCAGAGCACACATTCTTCCATCACCAGGGTGCCCTCCAGCTGAACAAACTTGCCCGCCTGCCGACCTCAGCTGGTTACGGGCAACAGGACCAAACTTTGTTTCCCTCAAAGGTGAAACCTAACGGTGGCTGGGAAAGAACCCCCCACAATGTGGCAATGAAGGTGCAGAGATCCACGGGGGGCCTTGTGGGCTTAATGGCCCCCACAGTCACACCTGGCTGCATGGCCAAGGTCCTTGGGTTCCTTAGTGCCCCACCCCATCACTCCTCCCATGCCAATGCAGGAAGCACGCACCAGGCTCACCGCCCAGGGACCCAGGTCCAGAAATCTTCCCAGCAGGTCCAGGGCTCTCAGCCGGTGCACTTGGCTCAGCAGCACCTGGAAGGGACAAGAGGTGGCGTCACTGAAGGTGCCCCCTCAACCTGGGATGAGCATCCCCAGGAGCTATTCACCCAGGCCGGCAGGCACCCCCTTCTCTGCCTCTCAGGCTTTGCACAGGCTGGGAAAGCTCTATTTCTTCATGAACAAGTAAACTACAGGCACACTGTAGGGACTATCAGAAGAGACACTTTCTAAATGCAGTTAAAATATCCAGGGACTTCCCTGGTTGTCCAGTGGCTTGGAATCTGCCATCCAATGCAGGAGACGAAGGTTCAGTCCCTGATTGGGGAACTAATATCCCACATGCCAAGGAGCACACGCGTTTCAACAGAGAGCCCACACGCTGCAGCTAAGACCTGACACAGTCATAAGCAAATAATTAAAAGAAAAAAAAAGGAAGAGAAAGAAAATATCCACCAATGACTCTGGCCTATCCACTTCCAGACACTGTCCTCTAGGCACAATGTCCCATTTGTCCTAAATCCAACAGTACACTGTCTGCCTCACTCCACGTCCCTAGGTATGTCTGTCAATGGCAGCACAGAAGCTCATTTCTGTAAATGTGCGTAATTCATTTAACACTCTCCCCGTTGTTAGATATTTACATTGCTATCAAATTTTGCCATTATAAACAATGTTATGATGGTACATGTTCCCGCCGCCCTGCCTGCCCAGCTTTCTCCTAGGATAAACCTGAGAAGTAAAATTACAGGGTCAGAGCACACATTCTTCCATCACCAGGGTGCCCTCCAGCTGAACAAACTTGCCCGCCTGCCGACCTCAGCTGGTTACGGGCAACAGGACACATTTGCTCTGGTGCTCATAGGTTATAGAGCCTTGGGCACAGAACTTCTCTGGACCTTAATTCCCTAATTCATAACACAAGACCCATCCACAAGGGATTTATTAAACATCAAATTAAAAGCTCCCAGGAAAATATTAGCCTGTGTTCCACCATTTGCTAACATGATAGTTAATAATAAAATGCTCTTTCAATTTGAATTTCTCTGATTACAACTGAGGCTGAATATTTTTTTCATAGGTTAATTGGCTGTTTCTCTAGTACACTGGCCAGGCATGTCCTTATTTTTCTATGTAAATGTTTGACTTTTTCTTTTTGATATGAAAGGATTCTTTATAAATGAAAAAGAGTAACCTCTGCCACATGGAGCTTTTTTTCCTTGCGGTACGTCAAAGTTTTAAACTTTAATGGAGTCATTTATACTGACTTCCCTCAAGGTGTTAACTTGGGAATCATGTGTACAACCTCCAGGGATGCAAAGCCCTTCTGCCCACCGCTGTCCGCCGTCGTCCAAAGCGTGTACGGGCACCTGCTGTGCGCAGACGCAGCGCCGGCTGCGACTGGGACCAGCAGGGCCTGTCCCATCACCACCGCGCCCGAGACAGACATTTCGCAGCCACCTCGCAATAACCACAATGTTGGTGAACAGACGCCCGGCGTCCACTTCCTATTCTGGGAGTCTGAAGGTGACTCCCAGTGGGTGACACACGGAATTCCTGGGTTCCAGGTGGAGGGGCTCCTGGGGTGTCTGAGGAAGGGTCGTCAAGCCAGCGGTCTCAGACTAAATCAACAGTCGTACTACGTCCCTAGGTATGTCTGTCAATGGCAGCACAGAAGCTCATTTCTGTAAATGTGCGTAATTCATTTAACACTCTCCCGTTGTTAGATATTTACATTGCTATCAAATTTTGCCATTATAAACAATGTTATGATGGTACATGTTCCCCCCTGCCTGCCCAGCTTTCTCCTAGGATAAACCTGAGAAGTAAAATTACAGGGTCAGAGCACACATTCTTCCATCACCAGGGTGCCCTCCAGCTGAACAAACTTGCCCGCCTGCCGACCTCAGCTGGTTACGGGCAACAGGACACATTTGCTCTGGTGCTCATAGGTTATAGAGCCTTGGGCACAGAACTTCTCTGGACCTTAATTCCCTAATTCATAACACAAGACCCATCCACAAGGGATTTATTAAACATCAAATTAAAAGCTCCCAGGAAAATATTAGCCTGTGTTCCACCATTTGCTAACATGATAGTTAATAATAAAATGCTCTTTCAATTTGAATTTCTCTGATTACAACTGAGGCTGAATATTTTTTTCATAGGTTAATTGGCTGTTTCTCTAGTACACTGGCCAGGCATGTCCTTATTTTTCTATGTAAATGTTTGACTTTTTCTTTTTGATATGAAAGGATTCTTTATAAATGAAAAAGAGTAACCTCTGCCACATGGAGCTTTTTTTCCTTGCGGTACGTCAAAGTTTTAAACTTTAATGGAGTCATTTATACTGACTTCCCTCAAGGTGTTAACTTGGGAATCATGTGTACAACCTCCAGGGATGCAAAGCCCTTCTGCCCACCGCTGTCCGCCGTCGTCCAAAGCGTGTACGGGCACCTGCTGTGCGCAGACGCAGCGCCGGCTGCGACTGGGACCAGCAGGGCCTGTCCCATCACCACCGCGCCCGAGACAGACATTTCGCAGCCACCTCGCAATAACCACAATGTTGGTGAACAGACGCCCGGCGTCCACTTCCTATTCTGGGAGTCTGAAGGTGACTCCCAGTGGGTGACACACGGAATTCCTGGGTTCCAGGTGGAGGGGCTCCTGGGGTGTCTGAGGAAGGGCAGGTGGCCAGTCTGATGGGGGAGGCTCCAGAACCAGCCGGATCTGCAGACTAAGTTAAGGGCTACAGCTTTCCCTCAGAAGAGCAGCAGAGGGACCTGTCCACTCTGCTCACTGTGGGCCACAGGCTGGCAGGGAAGGCTGGGATAGGTGGACTTGACCGTGGCCATGACTGATGGGGAAAAACAGATTCCATGAGAGCTAGCAGGCATGACAGTGTGGCTTAAACCACGCCCTTTGGACACTTCAGTTTCCTCATCCAGAAGAGTGGAAATGATACCATGTGACTTGAGCTTACTTTCAGAGTTGAAGGTGAAGACCCAGCCCGTCTGGGTGAGAGGCGTGAGGAAGGTCCCCGTCTCTGGGTCAGCACCCAGCCACAGCAGGTCTCCACCTCTTAGAAGCGCTTTGATTGGCGTTTACTTACTTGTTTACAGCTGGGCTGGGCGCCTTGTGGGACCTTAGTTCCCCCAACAGGAAGTGAACCTGGGCCCCAGCCAGAGTCCTAACCACTGGACCGCCAGGGCATCCCCTCTTTTGTTTTTTAAAGAAAATGGAATCGCTGGAGGTTCAAGTTTCTAGACAATCTGGGGCAAGCAGAGCCTTCCATCTATTAGGTTTGTGAAAGGAGGTGTAATTCATCAAAAAGTCAAAGACATCAAACACATCCAGCACTTGCAGAGATTCTGCTTTCTGATTCCCTTTGTTATTTAAAACACTGTCAACATGAATTAAGCTCTGAGTTCTCAAGTAAAGAGCAGAGCAATTTGCAGTGGAAGAGAGGACAACATGGGCCAAGGAACCTAGCCGTAGGTAGTTTGTATTGCTTATTTCTCATGTGCACGAAGCAGCAGTCCAAGGTCTCCATTACAAACGTCTTATCTACAGACCGCGGAAGTAGAATGGAAACCGTCACCATCACTACAGCAGCTCGATCCCTCCCGGCTCTGTTGTCCACAGTGATGAAACGCACGGTAAAGCGCTTGTCTCAGAGACTCAGAGGCTGTTGGCAGCGCGGGAATTTGTGCTGTGGGTATCGACGTTTCGTTAGACAATAAACAGCATCAATAGCAAGTCCTGGGGAAAATGTTCAGGTATTGGCTTTTCTAAACATCACCCCTTCCTTCCCTTCCTTCTGCTGATTTACATTAAAAAAAAAAAAAATTGAGGCCCAACATAAATTTAAATTACTTTAAAAAATTAGTTACATTTAATTACATTAAATTACTGTTTTTCTTTGTACTAAAAAAATTCCTATTTCAGTGTGCCTCAGGTCCTGGGGAAATGACAGAGATAAATGTCGGTGAACTAAATGACTTACTGGGATTTCTTCCTGTCTGTAGCAACCCAAACCAAAGATGGTGACATGAACACCGAAACCAACAGAGCGGCTAGGGCGACCAGTTGCCACGCGGCCTGTGCACAGAAGGCACACCCTCAGGCTTCTGGGCTGAGACCGCTGGCTAGGGCTGCTTCTGGAAACCCAGAGTCTCAAGGCGCATCCTGGCCTGCTGGACTCAGGGAGAATGTGATGATCTGAGATCCTGGAGCCACCAGTGTAAGGAATATGTCCAGGAGTAACACCCCACTCACTACCCTGAGGCCATCCAATAATAATGCCGCACTTTCAGATCAAAAATTCTATTTGTAAATAATATGATGCCAAGAAAGCCAACAGGGTTTCCTAAAGAAATGTGTAAAGGCACTAATGTGGACTCCTGTAAAATTCCTCTCCTCCCTCCCTTTTCCACGACACTTATTCTTCCGCGTCTAAGTATGCACGCGGGCCGCCAAGGGAATGTGGATATTGATGTCCAGTCCAGGCAGGGCCGCCAGACCAGGGGACCACAGGGCCAGGCCTTGAGGTGCTGCAGGGCTCAAGAATCCTCCTTCCCATCCTCTTTGTTGATTTATATTTTTAAAAGGTGAAAAAAGACATCAAGGCTGGTCAGAAAAAGTATATGTTCTTGGCTACATCTACACGAGGGGCTGCAAATCAGCTGGCCGAAGGGAACGGTTCATTTTACCCCGACGGTCCTCAGGGAATGAATGCCTCTTGAGTTTTCAGGTGGACAAAATACTCTCTGGCGGTGGGAAAAATAGCAGGGATCGGAAAAGCTGAGATGTCTCTGTACTGAAAGTCTCTTTCAGAATGTTGAAACAAGCACATACATGAATAGGATGTGCTGACAGTATTTCAGATCATGAGGGAAATGCCAAAATTACTTCTTAAGTTGTGTTGGGATGACCAGATAATCATCTGGGGGAAAGGTGGACTAAAAACGAATAAACAAAACAAAACAAATACTCTTTCCCTTTGGCAGACACTTTCAAATAGCCAGAATTCAGGGGATAACTAACAGGTGACGGAGCCCAGGTTCCGGCAAGATAACTGAGCTAATGAGAAAGAAGCCCATGCCATGGGCCACCCCAAGGGAAGCAAGGGCTCCACTGTGCTGTGTGACAGCGGGGCTTTCTCGTTAAGTAAAGATCCCTGCGCTGATGCTGGCGGGACACAGCCCATTCAGACCCCCAGGACGAGGAGGAAACTATGGTTTCTGTTTGGCTGAAAGACCGCCCAGAAGTCGCCCCCTTCGTTTCTTTCAGTTCTTCCCTCATTTGGGCATCAGCAAGTTGGGTCTTCTCCTTCCCTGAGGGGCTATCAATGGGACATTAAAGAAAAAAATTGACAGGACATTTAAAACAGGCCTGTTTGCCAGGCTGGTTGTAGAGTGCTGGTCAGCTTGGCTCTGCTTGGAAAGGACTGATTTCATCCACTGCATTATCGAAATAACGGAAAGGTCAGTGGAGGCTGGCCTCAGTCTCCTCTCACAGCCCTGGGGGGCTGAGCACACCCCAAAAGCCACCACCATCTCAAAGCCCTGCCCGCCAGCCTTCTACTGGCTGTCTGTGGGCTCCTGCCAAGTGGCTGGATTGCTTTGTTGTATTGTTATTGTTGCTCTTCCTTTGTTTTGTAAATCTGTTCATTTACAGCTCACTTTGCAAACTCAGGATAGTCTTAAACTAACCTAGAAACATGCAGGGGGGAATACTAATGATTTTTGCATTCTTTCCATAATGTCAGAAAGGAAGCAGCATACACTTAGAGCACCCAAATATCCCCAGGGAAGTATCCTGGCCCATGGCCAGTGCCCACCTAATTATCAGCGGTGAGGACAGGCTGCGTGGTGGCATTCCCTCAATTGCACGCACTGCTGTCATGGCTCTGCTGTCTGGGCCCTGCACGCAGTCTTGAGCCAGCTGAGAGGTCAGCTCTGCCACAGGCAGGCCACCTTCCCAGCCTGCCGTGCAGCAGGCACAGAGCAGGGGGGCAGACCGTGTGGGGAGGGGGCTCAGAGATCAGCCCAGTGAAGACGGACTGCGCTTCTGGGAGACATGGTCAGTGGCCTGGTGAGCAAGCGAAGCCTTCCCGGGAGAGGTGAAGCCTTGTCCTCAGGCAGGTGGATGAGGAGGCAAAGCAACCTAAGTAGCTTTCTGGGGAAAGGGGATGGTCCTCCCAGCCAGCTCTCAGAACTTAAGACCCCACTTCCTATCTAGGCATGGATGTCAATGCCCACCCCTTCCTGCTGCTGGCCTGGCCCCTCCCACAATCGCCCACCGTTCTTGCCCAAGTTCAACTGCTCTAGCCCCACTGCACACATTTTATTCCAGGGCTTAAAGTGAATTATCAGGCCTTGGTGTCTCTACTGACAACGGTTGCAAATCTCATTTAACACTGTCTCAGAGTAAAACAGCCTTGCTTATGTCACGACTGGGTCCTCACACCTGCCTCATAAATGTTCATTATATGAAACAGAAGTTCCGTGAAAACTTCCTATCTGTGTTGAACTTTGGTGTTTTGCCATCTCAGTAACCCAGAACTTAACTGGGTGAGACCCACAGATCTGATCTCCCAAACCACTTGTGGGACCCCAGCTGCCAAGAGAACAGTGACGCAGGCCACGTGGTGACGCCTGGCAGTCCACAGCAGCCACGGGCACAGCCCCCTTGAGGTGACCAGCCCACAGGAGCCAGGGGCAGTGCCCACAGTCTGCGTGTGTCATCTGCTCAGTCTCTCCCCTTTTCTCTGCAGTTGATTTGCATTTCACGTCCTTCAAAAGAGGAGGGGGGCTGACGTGAGAGCAGGGCTGGACCAGAGCTCACTGGCAGCAGCACTGGGGGTGGAGGAGGGGACAGCCAACACCCCAGATCAGTGTTTAACTGGGGCCAGTGCCCACCTAATTATCAGCGGTGAGGACAGGCTGCGTGGTGGCATTCCCTCAATTGCACGCACTGCTGTCATGGCTCTGCTGTCTGGGCCCTGCACGCAGTCTTGAGCCAGCTGAGAGGTCAGCTCTGCCACAGGCAGGCCACCTTCCCAGCCTGCCGTGCAGCAGGCACAGAGCAGGGGGGCAGACCGTGTGGGGAGGGGGCTCAGAGATCAGCCCAGTGAAGACGGACTGCGCTTCTGGGAGACATGGTCAGTGGCCTGGTGAGCAAGCGAAGCCTTCCCGGGAGAGGTGAAGCCTTGTCCTCAGGCAGGTGGATGAGGAGGCAAAGCAACCTAAGTAGCTTTCTGGGGAAAGGGGATGGTCCTCCCAGCCAGCTCTCAGAACTTAAGACCCCACTTCCTATCTAGGCATGGATGTCAATGCCCACCCCTTCCTGCTGCTGGCCTGGCCCCTCCCACAATCGCCCACCGTTCTTGCCCAAGTTCAACTGCTCTAGCCCCACTGCACACATTTTATTCCAGGGCTTAAAGTGAATTATCAGGCCTTGGTGTCTCTACTGACAACGGTTGCAAATCTCATTTAACACTGTCTCAGAGTAAAACAGCCTTGCTTATGTCACGACTGGGTCCTCACACCTGCCTCATAAATGTTCATTATATGAAACAGAAGTTCCGTGAAAACTTCCTATCTGTGTTGAACTTTGGTGTTTTGCCATCTCAGTAACCCAGAACTTAACTGGGTGAGACCCACAGATCTGATCTCCCAAACCACTTGTGGGACCCCAGCTGCCAAGAGAACAGTGACGCAGGCCACGTGGTGACGCCTGGCAGTCCACAGCAGCCACGGGCACAGCCCCCTTGAGGTGACCAGCCCACAGGAGCCAGGGGCAGTGCCCACAGTCTGCGTGTGTCATCTGCTCAGTCTCTCCCCTTTTCTCTGCAGTTGATTTGCATTTCACGTCCTTCAAAAGAGGAGGGGGGCTGACGTGAGAGCAGGGCTGGACCAGAGCTCACTGGCAGCAGCACTGGGGGTGGAGGAGGGGACAGCCAACACCCCAGATCAGTGTTTAACTGAGAGAGAAGGCCCCAGTGACTTCACCAGGGGGGCAAAGGACTCATCGGCTCCAAAGCAGGGGGCTGTCACGTAGTCGCAACAAACCAGCCCCCTGGGACAAACCTGGGAGACCGCGCGGTTTCCTCGCTCCCTCCCTGGGCCAAGCTGGCCCACCTGCAGACACTCACCTGTAAGACAATGGGAAGCTGCTCAGGTGGGTTCCTGTTCTCCACGCCCATTGTAAGCCACACCTGGAAGGCAGTCAGCTGCTCAGCAAAGAAGGGGCTGTGCTGTGGGACAAGCAGAGGCTTAGTCAGGGACCCCCCTCTTCACCCGGCTCTGCCTTTACATACCCTTCACCATCAACTCGGCCAGCGGTTTCATGAGGCCCTGACTTTGCCTGGCCACCATCCAGGCGAGAGGCCGCAGGGCTGGCCGGGGCAGAGGAGGTGGTGAGACGTGGTTAGACCGGGATGTTTCCCGCGGCAGAGTCAGAGGCCTCGTGGACAGATGGGTGTGGGTAAGAGGAGGACTGCAGTGGGTTCACACTGGACGGAGCCTAAATGGGCTTCCCAGGTGACCCAGTCAGTAAGGAATCACCTGCAATGCAGGAGACCTGGGCTCTATCCTTGAGTTGGGAAATTCCTGGAGAAGGAAATGGCAACCCACTTCAGTATTCTTGCCTGGGAAATCACACGGACAGAGGAGCCTGGTGGGCCACAGTCCATGGGACTGCAAAGTGTGGACATAGTGACTAAACTGCCACCACCATGGGCCTAAACACCAGGAATGGGGTCCCGTGACCTGAGGTGGGAAGGTGGAAAGACTTAAAACTGCCCCAGCTGCCAAGAGAACAGTGACGCAGGCCACGTGGTGACGCCTGGCAGTCCACAGCAGCCACGGGCACAGCCCCCTTGAGGTGACCAGCCCACAGGAGCCAGGGGCAGTGCCCACAGTCTGCGTGTGTCATCTGCTCAGTCTCTCCCCTTTTCTCTGCAGTTGATTTGCATTTCACGTCCTTCAAACGAGGAGGGGGGCTGACGTGAGAGCAGGGCTGGACCAGAGCTCACTGGCAGCAGCACTGGGGGTGGAGGAGGGGACAGCCAACACCCCAGATCAGTGTTTAACTGAGAGAGAAGGCCCCAGTGACTTCACCAGGGGGGCAAAGGACTCATCGGCTCCAAAGCAGGGGGCTGTCACGTAGTCGCAACAAACCAGCCCCCTGGGACAAACCTGGGAGACCGCGCGGTTTCCTCGCTCCCTCCCTGGGCCAAGCTGGCCCACCTGCAGACACTCACCTGTAAGACAATGGGAAGCTGCTCAGGTGGGTTCCTGTTCTCCACGCCCATTGTAAGCCACACCTGGAAGGCAGTCAGCTGCTCAGCAAAGAAGGGGCTGTGCTGTGGGACAAGCAGAGGCTTAGTCAGGGACCCCCCTCTTCACCCGGCTCTGCCTTTACATACCCTTCACCATCAACTCGGCCAGCGGTTTCATGAGGCCCTGACTTTGCCTGGCCACCATCCAGGCGAGAGGCCGCAGGGCTGGCCGGGGCAGAGGAGGTGGTGAGACGTGGTTAGACCGGGATGTTTCCCGCGGCAGAGTCAGAGGCCTCGTGGACAGATGGGTGTGGGTAAGAGGAGGACTGCAGTGGGTTCACACTGGACGGAGCCTAAATGGGCTTCCCAGGTGACCCAGTCAGTAAGGAATCACCTGCAATGCAGGAGACCTGGGCTCTATCCTTGAGTTGGGAAATTCCCTGGAGAAGCAAATGGCAACCCACTTCAGTATTCTTGCCTGGGAAATCACACGGACAGAGGAGCCTGGTGGGCCACAGTCCATGGGACTGCAAAGTGTGGACATAGTGACTAAACTGCCACCACCATGGGCCTAAACACCAGGAATGGGGTCCCGTGACCTGAGGTGGGAAGGTGGAAAGAAGCGTGGTTGGGAGAAGCACGTGGGGAACTCAGCCTGGATGCACTGTGTTTAGGGTGCCTACTGGACACCCGAGTCAGACATCAGCTTGCAGCTCAGGAGACGGGTCTAGGCTGGAGAGACGGATCTAGTTTACAGTGTGAGAGAGAGCGGGGCGCCCGGGTTGAGCCGTGGAGCACCTAGGAGTGAAAAGCCAAGGCGATGGAGACATGGGGGCAAGGACAGCAGTTGGGGCGAAGGAGCAGGAGCAGGAGCAAGCAGTGGCCAGGAGGTCAGCAGTGCCATGTCATGACTGTGGAGGGTCAGGCAGGACCAAGGTCCAGGGCTGACCATGACACGAGGGCCCTGGTGGTGGGCAGAAGCAGGACTGGATTGGGTTCAAGCAGAAGAGAAGATGATTTAGAGAAGTTCCTTGCAGGAACCTGGCTGCAAAAGGGAAGGGATCGGATAGGACTATGTGACCAGGCATTTCTTTTCAAAGGAGGGGAGAAAAGGGCATATTTGTAAGCATATTTGTAGGCATATTTCCTCCTGCCCACAGAGGAAGAGGTTCTGGGTGAGAGCCCTGGCAGGGGGGCACCTGGGAGCAGGTAGCCCTCCGGGAGGTGGCACACAGCCGGGCTGGGATGTGGGGATGGAGCCAGCGTGGCTCCCTCTGTCCGAGGGATCCCTCTCCCTCCGAGGCTCCCTCTGTCGCTCCTGGATCTCAGCGAGGGGGAAAAAGGAGGCCGTGTTGTGGACGGAGGGCAGAGAGGGGACCGGAAGGAATGAAGGAGACAGGTCCGGGCAGCTGCCGGGCAGCGTTTAAGGCCCCTGGAGGGCAGTGACGGCGGCAGGTCACAGTGGGCTTCCCCAGGTTGGCAGCTGGATGTGGAGGGCAGCTTGTCTTCGAGCGAGCGCAGAGGAGGGCAGGCCTTTAGTGGCAAAGACAGAGACCAGGGAAACCTCAGAATTAGCGGCTCAGGTAGGAGAGGCCCAGGCCACCGGAAGGAGGTCTAGGAACTGAGAGGCCAAGCAGCAGGACTGCTGAGTTTTCTGTATTACATGGTCATTCCCACTTAAGATGCAGCTCTGCCATCCCTGAGCCCCAAACAGAAAGCATTTCAAATCTCTGCCTCCTGCCCCCACTCCTCTCTGCCCACACTGTTCCCCAGGGGGAGAAGAAGGTAGGGTGGGAAGGCAGGGACACGGGCTGTGACTCCAGGTTCCGCACACGTGGACACGTGCTCTAGAGGACCGCAAAGGGCAGGCAGGGCTCAGCGTGGCTGGTAACCAGACCACGGGCGCTCCTGCCGCGCCCTCCGCAGAGGGGCCTGGGACTCAGAGTCATGGTGCTCCTCGTAAAAAAGTCAGTGTTGTGTGAGAATTGGGCAGAGAACTCTCACACTCGGGAATTCAAGTTCTTGCAAAGTCAGGGTACATGAAATTATTCAAATTTGGAGGGCAACATGGGAACTGGAATGGAGCCCCCAAAGTGATTTTCCTGTCATTAAGTGTGAGTTATTCACAAACTGGATTAAAAACAATAATCTTGTGAAGTGCTCCCTCCCCAGCTGAGTGTACTGAGTGAGGTGGGCCGTCGGTCTGGGAGGCGAAGTTGGGAAACTCAGGCAACTCTACCCCCACCTCCCTTTCCTTCACTTAGTTTGTGCCATGTGGACAGAAACATGCTGTTTACTGTTGCAGAAGCTTCTCTGTTGTTCCCAAAGGCAAACACTCCTGATCTTTTCACCTAAAGAGGGAAAAGCCCTTCCCATCCAAGTGTGCTGCGAGGTCTGTCATGCTTCTTGGAGCCGCGAGAGGGTGACGAATCAGCTCAGCCCCCCAGCGAAAGCGTGGCCCGGCATTTTAAGTGACACTTCACAAAACAGCTCAAGAGCTGCCCTGTGTGTGTCTAAGATGATTCACAGAGCTGATGTCTGGCCAGATCTTGAAGATCACCCCGGGTGTGTCAGAGCTCCCAGGGAGGGTCTCAGGGGAGGGAGGGGATGCGTGATCTCGAGGAGAGCCCGCGGCCAGAGGCTCTGAGTCAGGTGACCATGCGGCCCCCAGGGATGACCGCCTTGGGGTCAGCCCATGTGTCAGTTGGACTGTGGGGGGCGGTGTCTGAAAACAGGTGCCCAGCCCACCTGGATGGAGAGCAGAAAGGCCAGCTCTGGGCACAAGGAGCCACGCCTGACCCTGAGGGCCAGTCCACTCTGCCTGTGCTGTCCCTGTGGGGAGGCTGAGGTCTACTTCATGTCAGCGCACTCCGCTCCTCTCCCCCGCCATCCCTGGGCCCAACACACTGACACTGGCTGTCTCCCAGTAAGTCAAGATTTCTTAAACGGATACCAACAGCCCTGACTATAAAAGAAAACACAGGTAAACTGGAGCTCAGCGTGGCTGGTAACCAGACCACGGGCGCTCCTGCCGCGCCTCCGCAGAGGGCCTGGGACTCAGAGTCATGGTGCTCCTCGTAAAAAAGTCAGTGTTGTGTGAGAATTGGGCAGAGAACTCTCACACTCGGGAATTCAAGTTCTTGCAAAGTCAGGGTACATGAAATTATTCAAATTTGGAGGGCAACATGGGAACTGGAATGGAGCCCCCAAAGTGATTTTCCTGTCATTAAGTGTGAGTTATTCACAAACTGGATTAAAAACAATAATCTTGTGAAGTGCTCCCTCCCCAGCTGAGTGTACTGAGTGAGGAGGGCCGTCGGTCTGGGAGGCGAAGTTGGGAAACTCAGGCAACTCTACCCCCACCTCCCTTTCCTTCACTTAGTTTGTGCCATGTGGACAGAAACATGCTGTTTACTGTTGCAGAAGCTTCTCTGTTGTTCCCAAAGGCAAACACTCCTGATCTTTTCACCTAAAGAGGGAAAAGCCCTTCCCATCCAAGTGTGCTGCGAGGTCTGTCATGCTTCTTGGAGCCGCGGAGAGGGTGACGAATCAGCTCAGCCCCCCAGCGAAAGCGTGGCCCGGCATTTTAAGTGACACTTCACAAAACAGCTCAAGAGCTGCCCTGTGTGTGTCTAAGATGATTCACAGAGCTGATGTCTGGCCAGATCTTGAAGATCACCCCGGGTGTGTCAGAGCTCCCAGGGAGGGTCTCAGGGGAGGGAGGGGATGCGTGATCTCGAGGAGAGCCCGCGGCCAGAGGCTCTGAGTCAGGTGACCATGCGGCCCCCAGGGATGACCGCCTTGGGGTCAGCCCATGTGTCAGTTGGACTGTGGGGGGCGGTGTCTGAAAACAGGTGCCCAGCCCACCTGGATGGAGAGCAGAAAGGCCAGCTCTGGGCACAAGGAGCCACGCCTGACCCTGAGGGCCAGTCCACTCTGCCTGTGCTGTCCCTGTGGGGAGGCTGAGGTCTACTTCATGTCAGCGCACTCCCGCTCCTCTCCCCCGCCATCCCTGGGCCCAACACACTGACACTGGCTGTCTCCCAGTAAGTCAAGATTTCTTAAACGGATACCAACAGCCCTGACTATAAAAGAAAAACACAGGTAAACTGGATATGGTTAAAGCCAGAATCATCGGTTCATCAAGGAAACACATCAGAGAAGTGAATATGAAATCTGAAGAATGAAAAAAGGTATTCACAACACGTGTCAGGCTTCCCTGGTGGCTCAGTTGGTAAAGAATCTGTGTGCCATGCAGGAGACGCAAGAGATGTGGGTTCGATTTCTGGATCAGGAAAATCCCCCGAAGAAGGAAACGGCCAGGGTTCTTGCCTGGGAAATCGCATAGACAGAGAAGCCTGGCGGACTACAGTCCATGGAGTTAAACTTAGCAACTAAATCACCACCACCATTCACAATGTGCGACAAAGGATTTGTATTCAGCATGTAAACAGAACCACTACAAATTGGTAAGAAACATAATGCAAAAGGACAATGATCAAAAGTCTTGAATAGGCAAACTTATAAAAGAGGATATTGAGATAGCCAATAAAAACATGAAACAGGGCTCAATACTACTAACCATCAGGGGAATGAAAGATAAAATCTCAATGAATACCATTACATACTGAACCAAAAAAGCCAGAAGCAAAAAAAGAGAAAAAGGTGGAAAACATCAAGTGTTGATGAGGACATGAAACAACTCAAAACCGCTCACACACGTGGGAAGGACTGAAACTGACTCACAATCACTTTGGAAAACTGTCCAGCAGTTCCTACTGAAACTAAAAATATGCACAACTGGTAACCAGAAATCCCATTCCTCGTGTGCACATCTGACACTCACGCACCCAAGCACAAGGGACTGCCGCACCTGGACACACCCGCCCACCTGCCTTAGGCACAAGATTTAAGGGGGTCACCAAAATTCATAGTAATTGAAATTATAAAAACACCTTAATGCAATTATTTAAGAAAATAAAAAAGAATGTAAAAATCCATAATGAGAAAAATATCTAAATTTTATATAAAGACAGGCCCAGCATGACTGTCTTCTCTTTCTGCCTCAGGTTCCAGGGTCTCGGTCGGGCAGTGGCCAGGACAACATGTGAGGCCCACAGGATGGATCATGACCTTTGGGGTTTCTGAATTGTAACAGGGATGAGCTACAACTGCACAGAGCAAACTCAGCATTGAGTGCAAGCAGCCAGGCACAAGGAATCTATTTACCCCAGCACAACCCCCACCGGGCAGCACACGCCCTGGGGGAAAGGCAGTGGCCGGACCGCAGGGGTCCTGGGGCCTGACGTCCTGATGGGGTGCTGGTCATGTGAGGCACTCAACCTGCAAAAAATCCATCCAGCTGCCCAACATCATGCCTCCGATCTTTCTTGTGTATGTTCTGCTTCTGAAAGAGTGGCAACTAAATAAACCAGCTAGCGCGTGGCTCCGTCAGGTATCCCTCCCCGTCACAGCTGGGTGAGACGGCTCCCATAGGCAGAATCCTGAATCCAGCAGAAGAGAAATGAGACGAAGACCCTTGACAGGAGGCCCGACACTGGCGGGAGGGGTGAGGACATGGAGCCGTGGAACTCTTATCAGAGAGCGTGCAGCTCCCACCCTGGGATGGCACACAGGAAAACCAGACACAGAGCACAGAAAGGCACGAGTCCAGCAAGGTTCCAGAACACGGGTGTGGTGACAGGCCCTGTCTGGGTGGAGGCGGAGCTCGTGAGGGGCAGGAGTCCAGGACTGTTCCCCATGGACACCTGTCCCCCATGCCTCAAGGCTGGTGTCGACTCTCTTACACGTGCATTAAAGGAGAGGTGGGTGGAGAAAGGGAGCTGCTGGAGCGGGCACCACGCACGCTGGTGGAGAACCCAGCGGGGGCAGACGGGCGCTCACTGAAGAGTTCTTCCAACTGTGTTGTAGGTCTGGAAATGTTCATGATAAAATGGGAAAGCCTCCAGCAGAAAAGGAGGAAAGAGAAGACAAAATAGAGAGGGAGGGCCACATAGGCCAGTCACCCCAGTCTCTGGGGGGCACCGAAATCACCTGAGGGGTTAACACACAAACATACAGCACCCCCAAGATATGCACACACCCCACAGAGAATACACACACCCATGCCGCACAGATGTATGCAGGCGCACAAATATACATGCACACACACCCCTTTCCACAGATACACATGTGTACACCGCCCTGCAGGCCACTGACTCCGTAAGGCTAAAAGCGACCCCAGTGGTCGCGAGCTGCACTTGAAGCTAAAAGCCTCTGTAGTGAGACGTGGTGCCTCTGACCTCGTCCAGGGCTGTGGGACTACACTAAGGGCCAGGAACCCCCGTGCTCAGCAGGCGCCGTGTGCCAGGTTGTCCTCCTGTCCCCACATACTCCTTGAATTGATGCAACTGTAGTTTCCATTTAAAAACAAGGAAGCTGAGCTGCCCACTTCAGTTTCCTCAACGGGGCCAGAGATGATGGCGTGGGGAGAAAAGGCCAGTGACTCTAGCCTGCAAGCCTCACCCTCCAACCTGTCCCCTCAGGGGATGGCCTGAAGCCACCAGCTTCCTCCTGACGTCCCCCAACCCGTTCCCCCCAGTCCCAAACACCTGCCTGGACCCTCAGGAGTCGGGATGAGGGGGGTCTAATTGTGCTCTCACTCGACGGGTGGGTCTTCTCTTTTCTCACGAGATCTTTGAGAGAAGAGACTGAGTCTCACCCATGTGCACCCAGATGTGGGGTCTGATGCATAGCACTCAGCAAATGACAAATCCTGAATGAAAACAGGGGGACTGTGTGGGGAGAGGAGGCAAGAGGGGACCCTTTGTGAGCTGCTGCCAAGACCCCTGGGGAGGAGAGAGAGCTAACTTGCCTCAGGAGCCATGAGTGAAATGAGATTAACTCAAGAATGACCAGGAAGCAACCAGGAAAGGTTTCCCCAGGAAACTGCCTGGAGCCCCGGCATCCCATCAGGGCTGCAAGTCTCAAGCATCCCTCACAGTCGAAAGGCTGTGCATCTGAGATTAGGGAGTGCGGAGGAAGAAAAGCAGACCCGCAAAAAAGAAAAAAAAAAAAAAGTAGACCCGCGAGAGCAACACTGTAGAGAAGATGCTTTTAAGCGTTGACCATTTCATAATCTCATGGTTTTTAAGGGCTGACCATATCATAATCTCACTTTAACCGCTGGTTGGTGCCATCTTTTAAGCCTCTGGTTAACGCATCTTCGCGCAGGTGGGTGAGGACTGTCTCTGACACGCGAGCAGTGGCCCTGCAGACCAGGTGGCCAAAGAAGTAGCTGCAAGGATCATGCAGGATGCCCTGGTTGGGGGAGACTCACCCGAAATGCTGTGCCTTCTTCGATGATGGTTGGTAGCTGGGAGAGACAAATGTCCACGGCCAGGTCCCAGGCTTGCCTGGGGAGAGAACAGAGAAAGGCCCACCGAGCGTTACTGACGAGCTCACCCAAGGGGCCCTGACAGCAGAGGAGCCTGTGAGTGGTCGAGTCGGGGTGGAGCTGCGGCCGGAGGGCACAGGAGGCGAGGACTCTTGGCTGGGAGCACTCTAAAGCCATCTTCTTGATGACAGCTTTTCTCTTCAAATTAAAAGCTCAGGAAAAATAAAGGGACTTGTCCACGTGCTAACGCAGTTTCTGCCCCCAACTCGAGCCCACCTAGAGCGGCAGACTGTTCACACTGATGGCAGCGGGGGCACTGGGTGGCCAGACTGTGGCAGCGTCATGTACCAACCTGCCACAAAAGGCCGTGGTCAAACTGAAGCACTTCACCAGAGATGGGCCAGGTGGGGCTGGGGGAAAGGGTCTGCCTCAGCCCACCCACAGCTAGAACTGCCCTAGGCCTGTGGCCAGCACTGCTAGGCCCCTGGATCCCTCTGTGGGCGGTCAGCACCTGTGTCCAATGCAAACCACTGGGGACAAGACAGGTGGGGCCCTGTACGTGAGAAGGTGGCAGCCTCTTTGATGGCTGGGCCTGGCCACCTTCTCCAACTTCCTGTGGCCTGGACCCAGGTCCGCACGCCTATAAGACATGCAAGACAAGGCCATGCTGACTGGTCATGGCATCGCCTCCCCAGGGTTGGTTTCACCCCCCGTGAGGAGGGTGGACGACACTGAGGGACATGAACCGAGGCCCGCTGCTTCCAGCAATGTGGGTTCTAAACTGGACATAAATAAGCCTCTTAATCTGTGGTCTCAGATCCAAGTGTGGATTCCCAGGGATACAACGATTCTCTCACTCAGACCCCGCTTTCTTTCAGAAATGTGCTCCTCATGGAAGTGATGGTCAGGACTAGGGGTTTTGTTTCTGGTATGACAATCTCCTCCCAGCACGATGTCCTGACACACTCGGACACGTTAGGTTTATTTAAACTAATAACTGCCTGTTTGTGTGTAACAGGGTCTCTTCATGGGTCTTTATAAAGCGCTCACCCGAAATGCTGTGCCTTCTTCGATGATGGTTGGTAGCTGGGAGAGACAAATGTCCACGGCCAGGTCCCAGGCTTGCCTGGGGAGAGAACAGAGAAAGGCCCACCGAGCGTTACTGACGAGCTCACCCAAGGGGCCCTGACAGCAGAGGAGCCTGTGAGTGGTCGAGTCGGGGTGGAGCTGCGGCCGGAGGGCACAGGAGGCGAGGACTCTTGGCTGGGAGCACTCTAAAGCCATCTTCTTGATGACAGCTTTTCTCTTCAAATTAAAAGCTCAGGAAAAATAAAGGGACTTGTCCACGTGCTAACGCAGTTTCTGCCCCCAACTCGAGCCCACCTAGAGCGGCAGACTGTTCACACTGATGGCAGCGGGGGCACTGGGTGGCCAGACTGTGGCAGCGTCATGTACCAACCTGCCACAAAAGGCCGTGGTCAAACTGAAGCACTTCACCAGAGATGGGCCAGGTGGGGCTGGGGGAAAGGGTCTGCCTCAGCCCACCCACAGCTAGAACTGCCCTAGGCCTGTGGCCAGCACTGCTAGGCCCCTGGATCCCTCTGTGGGCGGTCAGCACCTGTGTCCAATGCAAACCACTGGGGACAAGACAGGTGGGGCCCTGTACGTGAGAAGGTGGCAGCCTCTTTGATGGCTGGGCCTGGCCACCTTCTCCAACTTCCTGTGGCCTGGACCCAGGTCCGCACGCCTATAAGACATGCAAGACAAGGCCATGCTGACTGGTCATGGCATCGCCTCCCCAGGGTTGGTTTCACCCCCCGTGAGGAGGGTGGACGACACTGAGGGACATGAACCGAGGCCCGCTGCTTCCAGCAATGTGGGTTCTAAACTGGACATAAATAAGCCTCTTAATCTGTGGTCTCAGATCCAAGTGTGGATTCCCAGGGATACAACGATTCTCTCACTCAGACCCCGCTTTCTTTCAGAAATGTGCTCCTCATGGAAGTGATGGTCAGGACTAGGGGTTTTGTTTCTGGTATGACAATCTCCTCCCAGCACGATGTCCTGACACACTCAAGGATTCCACGTTAGGTTTATTTAAACTAATAACTGCCTGTTTGTGTGTAACAGGGTCTCTTCATGGGTCTTTATAAAGGATCAAAACAAGAATGAAAAATGAAAACATCCAGAAAAAAAACAAAAAGGAAGATGAAAAGAGTAGAAAACTCTTTTTCATGTTCCGAATATATGGAATGTATTTCTTTCCCCAGACTGGCCTCTTCTGCACAAGCCTGCCCTTCCCCCTTCAATCTAATTAAGAGGCTATCAGGAGTTAATCAAAAGGGCCTCAAAGTACGGGCAATAAATAGCTCCCATATGCTCAATAAGTGCCCAGACTGTAGGCGAGATGGTTATTCTGTGGTGGTGAGGGAGATGCTTCCTCTTTGTTAAGACGGAAGTAAAGTCAATTATTGCAATTAAGCTCTATCAAGTTTCCTTGAATTCAATCAAATTAAAAGTTTCAACTTCAGGAGTTAGAGAAAGAAAGTGAGCACCAGATGGGGGAGTAACATGGGCAGAGAAGGGTCTGGGGCAGCGGGTGATCTTGCTACAGCTGCTATGCAGTGGCAGGGAGGGTACCCCGAAACTATGCCTTCTGTAAAGCAGGCTTCTGTGCCTTCTTTCAGAACCAGCTTCTCAAAGTCAGGAGGCAAGAGAATCGTAACCTGTTAATAACGTCCCTGCTGGGGTGCCCTAGACAAAGTTTCAGAAACAGGCTGCCCTGGTGAGATCAACTGCCTTCTGACCTTAACAAAACCCAACGAAGTTGCAGCAGGCCCTGGGCAACGATCTTCCGAGGAGAGTGGCTTGTCTGAGCTGCTGCTGCCTAAGAGCTGACTCCCACTTGGGCCCAGCCACTCAGAGGGATCGAGTCCTCCGCCAGCTGCACGTCTCTGCGCCAGAGAAGCGGCTCAGAGGAGATGGCTGGCCTGAAAAGAAGCCTCGGAGGAAGGGTCTCGCCGGTGTCACTGGGAGCGAGGCAGGGCTGGGTCTGCAAGGGGCACAGCTGTCTCAGTGAGAGGGGACAAGGGACTTTGTTCAAAGCACTCAGGAGGCCAACGGGAACTAGTTGGGGTCCAGGATATTTTCTGGTATGACAATCTCCTCCCAGCACGATTCACACTCAAGGATTCCACGTTAGGTTTATTTAAACTAATAACTGCCTGTTTGTGTGTAACAGGGTCTCTTCATGGGTCTTTATAAAGGATCAAAACAAGAATGAAAAATGAAAACATCCAGAAAAAAAACAAAAAGGAAGATGAAAAGAGTAGAAAACTCTTTTTCATGTTCCGAATATATGGAATGTATTTCTTTCCCCAGACTGGCCTCTTCTGCACAAGCCTGCCCTTCCCCCTTCAATCTAATTAAGAGGCTATCAGGAGTTAATCAAAAGGGCCTCAAAGTACGGGCAATAAATAGCTCCCATATGCTCAATAAGTGCCCAGACTGTAGGCGAGATGGTTATTCTGTGGTGGTGAGGGAGATGCTTCCTCTTTGTTAAGACGGAAGTAAAGTCAATTATTGCAATTAAGCTCTATCAAGTTTCCTTGAATTCAATCAAATTAAAAGTTTCAACTTCAGGAGTTAGAGAAAGAAAGTGAGCACCAGATGGGGGAGTAACATGGGCAGAGAAGGGTCTGGGGCAGCGGGTGATCTTGCTACAGCTGCTATGCAGTGGCAGGGAGGGTACCCCGAAACTATGCCTTCTGTAAAGCAGGCTTCTGTGCCTTCTTTCAGAACCAGCTTCTCAAAGTCAGGAGGCAAGAGAATCGTAACCTGTTAATAACGTCCCTGCTGGGGTGCCCTAGACAAAGTTTCAGAAACAGGCTGCCCTGGTGAGATCAACTGCCTTCTGACCTTAACAAAACCCAACGAAGTTGCAGCAGGCCCTGGGCAACGATCTTCCGAGGAGAGTGGCTTGTCTGAGCTGCTGCTGCCTAAGAGCTGACTCCCACTTGGGCCCAGCCACTCAGAGGGATCGAGTCCTCCGCCAGCTGCACGTCTCTGCGCCAGAGAAGCGGCTCAGAGGAGATGGCTGGCCTGAAAAGAAGCCTCGGAGGAAGGGTCTCGCCGGTGTCACTGGGAGCGAGGCAGGGCTGGGTCTGCAAGGGGCACAGCTGTCTCAGTGAGAGGGGACAAGGGACTTTGTTCAAAGCACTGAGGAGGCCAATGCGGGAGAACACTTAAGAACTGCTGGACACCGAGTAGCCAAACAGACTGCCAGCACGCAGTGAGGGTGCAGCAAGCCCCAGGCAGGGGCAGGAGAGCGCTGCCGGCTGGCGCTGGGCAAGCTGGTCTCCCTCCGGGCCCTGTGGTCACTGACTGTACAGAAGGAAAGGGTCAGGCTGGGGACCTCGGAGCTGCCGTCAAGCCTTCGATCACACGGTGGCCTTCCCAGCAGCACGGCGGTGGCCTCTGCTGCGCGTCTACTTGGATAAAACTGGCTACATTTTCTAGGGTAAAATCAAAACGATCTTGGAGTCTTAATTTGGGATTCTCACTAAGGGAAAGTGGGAAAGAGAGTCCTTAAAATCCTGAGCCGCGGCGGGGGGCTGCTGGCACCCGGGCGAGCGCAGAACTTGGGAGGTGTCCGCGTTCGCACTTCCCACAGTCCCTGCGACCAGCCGTGCTGGCTGCACCCCCAGAGGGAGGACCCGGGGCTCCCCGCCCCCGAGGCTCGAGGCGGCGGGGCCCTGAGCCGTGGGCTGCCGATGAATCACGGCCTGGAGAACGTGCCATGCAGGCAAGAGCTTGGGTTTTCAGGAAACGGGGCTAAGATGGCAGGCGCCCAAGGAGTGGGCCGTGAGGAGAGCCTTCCAAGAGCACCCGGCTCCATCTGCACCGATCAGTCAGTCAGCCAGGCTCCCTCGATGGGAGGGAACGCACCGGTTATTACCGTGGAGGAATGCAAGGTTTCAGGACCTGCTGAAATTGAAAGTGAAGGCGAACGGCTCCCTGATGGCCTCGCATCAAAAATTAAACAGGAGCCGGGCGCCGAGCATTTCATCATCGGCGCCCCTGCCTGAAGCAAGTTTGAATGCGTATGACTTCGTGTTTTAACCTCAGTTTTTGTTAGGCTTTGTTCCCTGCCTCCCACTGCTGAACATCCAACCTCTCCATCACCACCCAAGGAACACAGTAAATTATTTATTTGGAAGACTCTTTCCCATTCCCTCGGCTATGCCCCCCAGGGACCCACAGACCCTGGTTTACTCACCAGCGGGGAGAAAGGGCTGTGGGCATTGTTGTCGAGTTTTGGCACCTGAATGAACTTTGCTGAGAGCTCACGAGGGTTTCAGCACTTGAATGAGTTTTGCTGAGAGCTCACGGCAATGCTTCATCGGCCAGGAGCCCAGACCGAAGGGGCCGCTGGGAAGCCCGAGTGCAGGCGAGCATGACCTTCCTGGTTCCCAGGCCTCAGACGCTCCTGCCTCTGCATCTGAGCTCGCTGCTGTCCTCTCATCACACTCTCCCACCTCCCCGAAGGACGGGACTGTGAGCTGGACGCCCACCACCCAGGATGGAGATCACGCTCCCAGCCTCTGCAGACCAGGCGCCACAGCTGGCCGCAGGGGAGAGCGGAGACCCGGGTCGCTCAGGGGAGCCACTTGGCTACACAGAAAAGAGGAACAAACCCCCGCTGGTAAAGCTGCTCGGTCTGGTGTTACCACCTATCTGGTATTCTAACCATTACCTCTGGCTACCTCCAGGTTGAGGAGGGAAAACACGTGGGAGTCCACCCATCCTGAGCGAGCCAGCGCCCTTGATGTGGCCACACACTCAGTGCAGCTGCTGGACCCAGTGTTTACAGCAAGTTCTTCTGTTTAGGACTTGGATGAGACAATTCCGTGATTTTATAAAGAAATAAAGGTTATCACCCACCCGAGTGGCAAGAGCTTGGGTTTTCAGGAAACGGCGCTAAGATGGCAGGCGCCCAAGGAGTGGGCCGTGAGGAGAGCCTTCCAAGAGCACCCGGCTCCATCTGCACCGATCAGTCAGTCAGCCAGGCTCCCTCGATGGGAGGGAACGCACCGGTTATTACCGTGGAGGAATGCAAGGTTTCAGGACCTGCTGAAATTGAAAGTGAAGGCGAACGGCTCCCTGATGGCCTCGCATCAAAAATTAAACAGGAGCCGGGCGCCGAGCATTTCATCATCGGCGCCCCTGCCTGAAGCAAGTTTGAATGCGTATGACTTCGTGTTTTAACCTCAGTTTTTGTTAGGCTTTGTTCCCTGCCTCCCACTGCTGAACATCCAACCTCTCCATCACCACCCAAGGAACACAGTAAATTATTTATTTGGAAGACTCTTTCCCATTCCCTCGGCTATGCCCCCCAGGGACCCACAGACCCTGGTTTACTCACCAGCGGGGAGAAAGGGCTGTGGGCATTGTTGTCGAGTTTTGGCACCTGAATGAACTTTGCTGAGAGCTCACGAGGGTTTCAGCACTTGAATGAGTTTTGCTGAGAGCTCACGGCAATGCTTCATCGGCCAGGAGCCCAGACCGAAGGGGCCGCTGGGAAGCCCGAGTGCAGGCGAGCATGACCTTCCTGGTTCCCAGGCCTCAGACGCTCCTGCCTCTGCATCTGAGCTCGCTGCTGTCCTCTCATCACACTCTCCCACCTCCCCGAAGGACGGGACTGTGAGCTGGACGCCCACCACCCAGGATGGAGATCACGCTCCCAGCCTCTGCAGACCAGGCGCCACAGCTGGCCGCAGGGGAGAGCGGAGACCCGGGTCGCTCAGGGGAGCCACTTGGCTACACAGAAAAGAGGAACAAACCCCCGCTGGTAAAGCTGCTCGGTCTGGTGTTACCACCTATCTGGTATTCTAACCATTACCTCTGGCTACCTCCAGGTTGAGGAGGGAAAACACGTGGGAGTCCACCCATCCTGAGCGAGCCAGCGCCCTTGATGTGGCCACACACTCAGTGCAGCTGCTGGACCCAGTGTTTACAGCAAGTTCTTCTGTTTAGGACTTGGATGAGACAATTCTGCGTGATTTTATAAAGAAATAAAGGTTATCACCCACCCTGAGTGGTTTTCTCCTCCCTAGATCTACTACACGGCAGCAGGGTCCAGTTGGAGGGCTTGTGAAATCCTAGCCCAAGCGCCCCAACCCTCCGGGGAGAGCGGCTATCCCTCTGATCACGGGGGAGGCTCCTCCCCCGGAGGCCCAGGCCGTGGAGCTGCTCCCACAGAGAAGCCAGAGCTGAGAGGGCGCTGGCTGCCCGCCTTGGTCCCTCTGTCGCAGGGACCTGCCATCTGGCTTCCGATCAACATTTCTTTCCTTCACTGCTTGATGATGTTCCTGTGGGCCTGTTTCTTCTCCAATCTAAAATCTGATTTAACATTCGATTCCCGATCAAAGTAGGTTAATGGTATAATTTTCAACATTTAATGAGATTGACTAATGTTTATCTGGCTACAGGCTCAAGCTGGCACTGTTAGGCAGAACCCCATTGGGGGAGGATGTGTTACATGCACGTGATTCTCTTCACGTGCAATCTCATCTTCACTGATTTCTGTAAGAAAAGTCCTAAGTTTAGATTTACCTATTTGGCATTTCCCAGAATATAAAGATTGGAAGCCACGATACTAGCTTTTCAGAAAAAAGATCCCAATTGGAGCACCTTCAGCTATGGATGCACGGAGCAGGACAGGCTTCCGGAAGGAGAGCACGCCAAGACCCGGGTGAGTAGAACACCCCACGTCTGCCCCTGAACAGGGTTATCAGCTGCTTCAGGGCCCTGGGCCACCAAGAAGCTGAACTCCCCGTTCTGTCCTCAGGGCGTCCAGGACTGGCCTAGAGCCCCTAGTGGACCACCTGCTGGCCGCATGCGGTCCCCATGGATTTAGTCTGGCCCTCAGAATGTTTTCTAAAAATGCAATATTAGATATCAACCTTTTAAAATAAGGAAATTACAGATGAGAATAGAGGTTTCTGGCTACTCTTTTTTCTTTTGCCACTTCTATTGATCTTTCATTTATTTATCTTTGTTCTTTGGCCTGTGTGGACCTCCCATTCAGTGCAGCTGCTGGACCCAGTGTTTACAGCAAGTTCTTCTGTTTAGGACTTGGATGAGACAATTCTGCGTGATTTTATAAAGAAATAAAGGTTATCACCCACCCTGAGTGGTTTTCTCCTCCCTAGATCTACTACACGGCAGCAGGGTCCAGTTGGAGGGCTTGTGAAATCCTAGCCCAAGCGCCCCAACCCTCCGGGGAGAGCGGCTATCCCTCTGATCACGGGGGAGGCTCCTCCCCCGGAGGCCCAGGCCGTGGAGCTGCTCCCACAGAGAAGCCAGAGCTGAGAGGGCGCTGGCTGCCCGCCTTGGTCCCTCTGTCGCAGGGACCTGCCATCTGGCTTCCGATCAACATTTCTTTCCTTCACTGCTTGATGATGTTCCTGTGGGCCTGTTTCTTCTCCAATCTAAAATCTGATTTAACATTCGATTCCCGATCAAAGTAGGTTAATGGTATAATTTTCAACATTTAATGAGATTGACTAATGTTTATCTGGCTACAGGCTCAAGCTGGCACTGTTAGGCAGAACCCCATTGGGGGAGGATGTGTTACATGCACGTGATTCTCTTCACGTGCAATCTCATCTTCACTGATTTCTGTAAGAAAAGTCCTAAGTTTAGATTTACCTATTTGGCATTTCCCAGAATATAAAGATTGGAAGCCACGATACTAGCTTTTCAGAAAAAAGATCCCAATTGGAGCACCTTCAGCTATGGATGCACGGAGCAGGACAGGCTTCCGGAAGGAGAGCACGCCAAGACCCGGGTGAGTAGAACACCCCACGTCTGCCCCTGAACAGGGTTATCAGCTGCTTCAGGGCCCTGGGCCACCAAGAAGCTGAACTCCCCGTTCTGTCCTCAGGGCGTCCAGGACTGGCCTAGAGCCCCTAGTGGACCACCTGCTGGCCGCATGCGGTCCCCATGGATTTAGTCTGGCCCTCAGAATGTTTTCTAAAAATGCAATATTAGATATCAACCTTTTAAAATAAGGAAATTACAGATGAGAATAGAGGTTTCTGGCTACTCTTTTTTCTTTTGCCACTTCTATTGATCTTTCATTTATTTATCTTTGTTCTTTGGCCTGTGTGGACCTCCCATTGCAGAGCAGCAGCTCTGGGCGCATGCGCTCCAGAGCTCTGGCTCGGTAATCGGACACATTGGTCCAGCCACTCTGCGGCACGTGGGATCTTCCCAGGCCAGGGATTGAACCGGCGCCCCTTGCACTGCAAGGCGGTGTCCTTACCCACTGGACCACCAGGGAAGCCCTCTGGCTACTCTTTAAAAGCTGCAGCTGAGGCTCCATGGGATGGAGTCTAACACATGTGAATGATTTCCAACTTAGGATTTTTTTTTTTTTTTTTAAACTTTAATTTATTTATTTTTGGCTGTGCTGGGTCTTTGTTGATGTGTGGGTTTAGCTGCTCTGTGGTATGTGAGATCTTCCTGGGTCAGGGATCGAACCTGTGTCTCCTGCGTTGGCAGACAGGTTCTTATCCACTGAGCCACAAGGGAAACCCCCAACTTAGGATTTTAATGAGCTCTTTCCACATTTAAAAAATACCAAATGAGATGAAGTGCAGGCACCAATCCACGGGGACTTCCATCAGTTGTATTTTTTGTGTGCAAAGAAGCACACAATGATTTTTCTGTTTCCAGTTTGTATTTTTGACAAGGAATACCTCAATCTTAATGACTTAATTTTAAGAAACAGCTTTTAGTGTTTCAAGGGCTTAAAATATCTACATGTAGATTTTTAATTACAAAAGTAAGGTCTACCAACTTTTGAAAGGGACCATTCTCATTCTAGTTCTCTTGTCCTGGTATTAATACTGTCAGCATCTTGTTATAATTCTATCCAGCACTTCCCCATGCATAACATACAGGTAATTACGTTGCTGATATGGTCTGGTATTCTGTTCTTGTCATTTAACATATATTTTGTATAATAATAAATAATCTTCATCAACAAAATTTTAAGACGGCTTATATTTTTCAAGTATATGTATCTCAATCACATCCTCATTCTGTTTGGTACTGGGGTTGCCCCGGCTCCCCTCTAGAGGTACTATTCTGACAAATGGTTTTCCTGTCAAAGCTCCTCTGCTTGTCTCCCTAGTCTTGTTCCTTGGTTCTTCCTCAGCAACATGCCTACGCCTCCTCCTGAGCTGGGCTGGGCAGATGCAAGTGGACGGGGCAGCAGGGGCTGGAGGGAAGTGGGAGATGTCAGGGTCCAGCACTGCCGGCTGGGAGTATGCTGGTCAAGGCCAGGTCAGGAGTCAGTCCACCTCCCTGTCCACAGATGTGATCCCAGAAGCCCTCCCTCCCAGCATCCTAACGCTGACCCCCACTTCTAAGTCCACTTCCCGAGGAACCCAGTGTGCAACAACCGGAATTCGCCTGAAAGGAAGTGGGGAGGGTATCAGGCCACAGACGGTGCTTTGCAGGCTGAGGGACTAGATTGTACTCGAGTCCTCAGGGAGCATATCAGCTGCAGAGGGACCCTGGAGCATGCAGGGAGGTCAGAACCAGGAAAGCAGAAAGACCCAAGGGTGCATGTTTGACTGCTAGCAATTCCACACGCTTAGGGAGACCAGGGGATCTTTCCCTGTGTTTATCTGGGCCTTCTGTGGGTTGCTGTGTTAGCTCACGTTTCTCTGCACAACAATTAAATACAAATGAAGATCTGTTTTATGAGATTCACAGAGAGCCGAAATCGCAGGAGAGAGGGCCATACTCCTAGTTTTCGAGGTGGGCATGGGAATCACCAGCATACAGGCAGGATCACGATACGCTGCCATGAGACTCTGGACCTTGTATTCAACAGCATTTATGCAAATTCCAGGATCCAGAAGTGTTCTAAGGAGCCAATACTAGAGAAAGATCCATGCGTTGATGAAGAGAGACAGGGTTCACTGTTTTGCACTGTCCTCTCCATACTTCCTCTCCGGGTCCCCTTCTCCTGCCGTCCTCTTCCCTGCCTCTTCTGTGGGCTCCCTGCTCCGGCTCTGGTCTTCTCCAGGACCACAGGTTGTCTTTTCACTCTATGCAGCTGAGCACACCTTAGAGGAGGCAGTTTCACACCCAGAGGAACATGCACACAAAGAAGACTGTCCCACGGACTTGTTGCTGGCTGGGCATGGGGACAGGAGGACTCAGGCCACTTCCTCCTAAAAGCCAGCACCTGTGTCCACCCTGTATTTCTGCCTCCTGGTGGATCTGTTCGGCCAGTGGCCCCTGTGACCGCAGTGGCCCAGGAGGCCCTTCACGCTGGGCGGCTGGTGTGATGCCCATCCATTTCCTGTGGCTTAAATAGTTTTCCACCTGTGACTAGACACAGCACTCACCCTGTGCAGCTCTTTCTTCTTTTTCTTTGCTCTTTAATAATAGATGTTTTATAAAAACCTGGTTCAGAAGAAACAGAACTTAAGGCATCACTTTTTTTTTCCCCACAGGATAAGGCTGTTTTGAGGATTTCCTTTTCCAGATACGTGAGACTTCTTTCCAACTATTCATCTTAAGCATTAGGGAGGCTTTTCGACTCCCTCCCCCAACCGAGCTCCCAGTTCTAATCGTCTGGAGGGAAGGAAGCTGCGGCGGCTGTTCCCCCAGTCTGTTCACACAGGATCTAACCTGCTGCACGACAACTCTTCCGCAGCCATCTACTCCTGTTCCTCTATTTCTCCGTAACTTGTTCTCTAGTTTCTGCTACAAGCTCTTACAAAGGATATGGATGAGGCATGTTTTAACTTGATTTCTGTTTACAGTCTGGTGCTTGGACGGCACAGTGCATCTTGATTTATCTCATAGATAAAAATGTTAGTTCCTGATTTTCCTTGAGTTGTTGAGAGGAAGGAGCTTACACATGTATGTATATGAAATCACTACCCCAAATAAACCATATCATGAAAATACACCATGAAGTGGTTTTAGTTGTTGTTCAGTCGCTAAGTCACGTCTGACTCTGTGACCCCATGAACTACAGCACACCATGTCTCCCTGTCCTTCACTATCTCCTGGAGTTCACTCAAATTCACATCCACTGAGTCGGTGATGCCACCAACTATCTTGTCCTTGGCCGTCCCCTTCTCCTCCTGACCTCAATCTTTCCCAGGACCAGGGAAGAGATTTTAGGGCTAACATAAGTGAATTACTCTTTTAAAATCTTTTCTATTAGTCTTGCTCCCAGATGGACATTCCCTTGTTACTACTCCTTTTAGGACTCCCTCAAATTCTTGGGCATGGACAGGAGGACTCAGGCCACTTCCTCCTAAAAGCCAGCACCTGTGTCCACCCTGTATTTCTGCCTCCTGGTGGATCTGTTCGGCCAGTGGCCCCTGTGACCGCAGTGGCCCAGGAGGCCCTTCACGCTGGGCGGCTGGTGTGATGCCCATCCATTTCCTGTGGCTTAAATAGTTTTCCACCTGTGACTAGACACAGCACTCACCCTGTGCAGCTCTTTCTTCTTTTTCTTTGCTCTTTAATAATAGATGTTTTATAAAAACCTGGTTCAGAAGAAACAGAACTTAAGGCATCACTTTTTTTTTCCCCACAGGATAAGGCTGTTTTGAGGATTTCCTTTTCCAGATACGTGAGACTTCTTTCCAACTATTCATCTTAAGCATTAGGGAGGCTTTTCGACTCCCTCCCCCAACCGAGCTCCCAGTTCTAATCGTCTGGAGGGAAGGAAGCTGCGGCGGCTGTTCCCCCAGTCTGTTCACACAGGATCTAACCTGCTGCACGACAACTCTTCCGCAGCCATCTACTCCTGTTCCTCTATTTCTCCGTAACTTGTTCTCTAGTTTCTGCTACAAGCTCTTACAAAGGATATGGATGAGGCATGTTTTAACTTGATTTCTGTTTACAGTCTGGTGCTTGGACGGCACAGTGCATCTTGATTTATCTCATAGATAAAAATGTTAGTTCCTGATTTTCCTTGAGTTGTTGAGAGGAAGGGAGCTTACACATGTATGTATATGAAATCACTACCCCAAATAAACCATATCATGAAAATACACCATGAAGTGGTTTTAGTTGTTGTTCAGTCGCTAAGTCACGTCTGACTCTGTGACCCCATGAACTACAGCACACCATGTCTCCCTGTCCTTCACTATCTCCTGGAGTTCACTCAAATTCACATCCACTGAGTCGGTGATGCCACCAACTATCTTGTCCTTGGCCGTCCCCTTCTCCTCCTGACCTCAATCTTTCCCAGGACCAGGGAAGAGATTTTTAGGGCTAACATAAGTGAATTACTCTTTTAAAATCTTTTCTATTAGTCTTGCTCCCAGATGGACATTCCCTTGTTACTACTCCTTTTTAGGACTCCCTCAAATTCTGGTCGGGCCACAAAAGGATGGAAACGGGAAGAAGCCAAACGTCTTCAGATATACTGTCTAGATTCAAGACAACTTCCATTCTTGTTGCTGTAATACTGTGCTTACTACTGTGTAAGGAGCGGTAACCCAGTTTTGAAGGAAATTTATAATCAACATAAAAATGTCATAAAGATCATATTTGTATGCATGTGAGAGTGTGTGTATACACTCATGTATGTAATAAGCATGCAGATCACTTGGTCATGATCACAACAGATTTAAATCTCTGGAGCCATCCTGGACACACTTCATGAATTCAGCGGGCAGTTTCTTTCTTCAGTGACAATCCCTGCAGACTCAGAAGCCCACCCACAAGCCCTCTCCATCTAAGCTACGATCTGCAGGGCCTCCGGAGGGGCTGGCCTCGTTCGGCCTTGGAAGACCCTCAGAGGCACCTGCCCTTCTGCAGGGGACTCGAGCAGAGCTGAGCGCACCCCCTACGCCTCCATGTTTGGATTGACGTCTTCCTCTTTCACTCAGATAAATTCCTTACACTTGGACTATCCCAGAAAAGGGAAAACCACGCTCCTTAGAGAACCTGACGCCGGCCCGGCAGAGACACTCACCACATGGCGTGCATGTATGTGGGTGGCAGGCGTGGGCTGCTGACGGGGGTGCAGTTATACGACCTCATGATCCTTTCCGCCAATAAAAAATTTCGAAACAGACTAGCCACCAACAGGTCCTGTCTGAAGAGCTTTTGGAAGAGGTCTGAGGGCAGAGAAAAGATAAAAAGGCGTCTTCAGTGACTCTTGTCCAGCATTTAAAGCTAAATACACAGACTTACTTCTATCAGAATTTGGCACAAGCAGGTTGGGGCTGATGTGCACATTTTCCACTGGTAGCACCTACATCATACATATAATGCAAACAAACAGCAGAACCCAACCAACTGGTAACAGAAAAACACGCTTATACTATAGTAGTAACTGCAGTTTTAAGAAATATGGATGGTGTGTGACTGTGAAGACAGACGAGCCCTGAATCTGGCCTGAAAACACCAAGGGCCTGAGCAGATGCTTCTTCTAGACTCATTTCAGTCTCGCACGCCACCGCCTCCGGCTTGTTCAGAAGGGAATGTGGTCCTCCCTACTCACTTCCCTTACAGCTCAGGGTCAGGGTCTCCTGACTCGGGGGCAGAAGCCCTCCCACCCCCCTACAGCTTAGCGGCCTCACCTCGAGGAAGCACGTTCCACGCAATTGTGTCTGTGATAGCCGTGAAGATCCAGTTCAGCTCGCCCAGGGGCGTCCTCCTGTCATTCAGTCGCCCGGGAATCCTACAAAACACGAAACAGTGACAGCTACAGACACAGGTGATGGAGGCAGTGGGACGAGAAGGGGTGAGGGGACAGCACACCAGGCCAGGGGTGAGAGGCTCGGCCACGCCGGGGCTCCCCCACGCCTCGCTGTGATCTTCGAGACTCCTGGACGTCCAACCTCACATCTTAAAGCCCAGTCTCGACTTCACTTTCTTCTCCTCCCCACCTGCACAGAAGGAGCGGGTGTGGCCCCTCTGGCATCTACATGTAATGGCAGGCGCAAAGCAACTCAGACCACGGAAGTCCATGAGGGCCTGGACCCCACCACAGGCTTGCTCTCAGCCTCTGGGTGGACTGGCCCCGCACCCTATGCAAGACACTCCTGTCGGGCGGGACACAGGTCGCTTCCCAGAAGCTGAGGGCAAAGGCCAGACCTCCATGGGCCTAGCTCTTCATACAAACGTTTTATCTGCTCAACATCAAACAAACCTACTCAGGCCTAGATTCCACTTCTTAAATTCACAGGGTGCAGCACTGCTGGACTGAAAATGCCAGTGCTGAGCATGAGAGGCAGGTCAACTGTGATTCCTAGTGAGGCGTGGGAGGGGAGCTGGGTTTGCTTCCTACCTCCACGGGGACATCTGAACATGGCAAGAGAAAACCCAACAGACAAGCAAGCGACACGCGTGAGTGATGCTCTGTCTGTGGCCACTCACACGTGACGCCTTGGGCGTGTGAACTGGCACGATTCTTCCGGAAAGGACAGACATGTGAAAGGCAGGAAAGGTCTGTATCCCTCCCTCAGTGAGCCTGCTCCTTGGAATCGATCTTGAACCAGAGAAGAAGAACGTGAAAACAAGATGTATTTTGGCAGTGTTTTATTAAGAACAGCGAAAAGTCAGAAACTACCTACGTGACCAATAGCAGAGAAATGATTAATAATGCAACAACCACAATGAAATTAACTACAAGCTATTAAACTGTTGTTGATGAATATTTTAATGATATGGGGAAAAAACTGCTTTGTAACATAAGAAGCAGGACAAATAATCGTGCTGACATAATTACACAGAACACTTCCAAGGAGTGCCGATCAGGTGGAAAACCCCACAGTGAGGCAGTGGTGACCGCCTCTCCGCTCACCCGCCTCCTTGCCCTGGCAGCTGGTGGAGACAGGACAGTGTTCTCAGAAGAAGGAAGGTCTGCTGAAGTCTATTTTCAAACCTGGACTGAGGACGTCATGGGCATGCGTGGTGCCCCTTGAGTCAGGGGAAGTGACCCAGCTGAGCCATTGGAGGAACAGAAGTCTTTCCTTGTCAGGTGGAGGTCAGTGTGGGGTTTTTTTTGTTTAAAGTTTTCATTTATTTATCTATTTATTTTTAAATTTTGACCTCTTTTTATTGATTGTTTTTATTTATTTTCATCCATCTTTATTCTTCGGCCTTTGTGGGCCTCCCATTGCAGTGGCCTCTCTCACTGCAGAGCACTGGCTCTGGGTGCATGGGCTCCAGAGCGCCAGCTCATAACTGGACACACCAGTCCAGCCGCTCCGCAGCACATGGCATCTTCCTGGGCCAGGGATCGAATCGGTGCCCCTTGCACTGCAAGGCGGACTCTTTACCCACTGGACCACCAGGGAAGCCCTAGGTGTGTTTTCAAAAGTCCTTATCTTAAGCTGCTGGTCAGCAGATAATTACAAAACTAGACTCCCATTATGACCTGAAAATTCTACTGATGCTTTTGACTAAGCTCATCATGAAACCACAGACCAAGCCATCCCCCCAACTGACATCAGACGACCTGGGAACCATTCAAACTGACCAATCAACTGGTCACTGCAAGAGCCACCTTCTGGACTGGGGGAAGACAACTAGGAAGGGAGTCCCACCTCCCTCTCTTTCCATATCATGTAGAAGTGAGTCGCTTCAGAAACTGTCTCTGCTTTTCTTTCTGTATTGGACCCTGAGGAACGGCAAAACCCAACCCACCCTGGAAGCCATCCAGGTCAGCAGCACCAGGCCAGGAAGAAAGGCCCAGCACAGAGCTTCAGGCCCAGGACACGGTTCGTTACTCAAGCTCCTTTCACCCAGCCCCTCCCCCCAATTTCATTAACCAAAGCGGTTCTTTTAAAACTTAAGCCCATGGTGTTAATCGTGGACTAGCCTTGACATGAAAAAGCACAAAAATCTGTAATTTAGGGCTTCCCTGGTGGTCCAGGGGTTAAGAATATGCCTGCCAATGCAGGGGACATGGGTTCGATCCCTGGTCGAGGATGATCCCACATGCTTTGGAGCAACTAAGCCCATGTGCCACAACGATGCGCTCCTAGAGCCCATGCTCTGCCGTGAGCAGTCACTGCAATGAGGAGCCCCCCACTGCAGCTGGAGAGTGGCCCCGACTCGCTGCAGCTGGAGGAAGCCCACCCAGCAACGAGCACCCAGCACGGCCATAAGTAAACTAATCAAGTAACTCACTAAAATAAAAAAAAGAAAGGCTGCAAAGTTCTAGTTAAGGAACAGATGATGGAATCGGGAGATGAGGGAAAAACGTCCCTAGCCCCAGCTGTGCGTGTCTGGGTAACTTCTGGCGTCTTGCTCCTCTGCTCTGAGTCACCCAGGCTAACCTCATATGCAAAATGGGGACCAAAATAAAGTGGATAGCACTTCAAGAAGGAGAGGCAGCAGACGCTTCCTCGGAAAATGCCTGCCACCTCCTCAGACGCCTCATCGCCACTGTCAGCAGTTGGATTTCTCTCACCTCCCCCGACATCTGGGCTCACCTACGGCTTTCAGCCCTGCCCGCCGTCTGGAGCCTGACTCCAGCAATGGCCACTCCGCTTCTCACGAAACCACCCAACGTGAGAGACCTGCCTTCCCCCTTTGCCTGCTCTCTTTACAGCTCTAGTTTAATCTCATCTAAAATCAAGCTCATCCTCATTACTGACACTTTCCTTTCCTTGTAGCAAGTGTCCTCCCTCCAGAAGCCCCCGTGGACTCCCTTCCATCAGAGCTGGAACCCTCGGGACACAGCCCACTTATCTCTCCCTGAGAAGCAGCTCAGGGCGCCTCCTGTGCTGCCTTCTGCCATGGCTCCCACTACAAAGGTATTGTCCATAGCCTCTAGGCAGGGTGATGGCCCTTGGTATAAGTTTGTTCAAAATCTTTAGGGTTCTCTGCTTTCTGCTTCAGTGTTTGCAAATGACATTTTAGTTCCCTCAACTTCAACAAAATCTCACTCAGAATTAAGGAAAGCAGAGTTCCTGTGACTGGAGTGGGGAGGACTGGGAGCCACCAGCTTCTCAGCAGCCCAGGCCTCCCCAGATGGGCAGAGGTCTCAAGGAATATGCCTGCCAATGCAGGGGACATGGGTTCGATCCCTGGTCGAGGATGATCCCACATGCTTTGGAGCAACTAAGCCCATGTGCCACAACGATGCGCTCCTAGAGCCCATGCTCTGCCGTGAGCAGTCACTGCAATGAGGAGCCCCCCACTGCAGCTGGAGAGTGGCCCCGACTCGCTGCAGCTGGAGGAAGCCCACCCAGCAACGAGCACCCAGCACGGCCATAAGTAAACTAATCAAGTAACTCACTAAAATAAAAAAAAGAAAGGCTGCAAAGTTCTAGTTAAGGAACAGATGATGGAATCGGGAGATGAGGGAAAAACGTCCCTAGCCCCAGCTGTGCGTGTCTGGGTAACTTCTGGCGTCTTGCTCCTCTGCTCTGAGTCACCCAGGCTAACCTCATATGCAAAATGGGGACCAAAATAAAGTGGATAGCACTTCAAGAAGGAGAGGCAGCAGACGCTTCCTCGGAAAATGCCTGCCACCTCCTCAGACGCCTCATCGCCACTGTCAGCAGTTGGATTTCTCTCACCTCCCCCGACATCTGGGCTCACCTACGGCTTTCAGCCCTGCCCGCCGTCTGGAGCCTGACTCCAGCAATGGCCACTCCGCTTCTCACGAAACCACCCAACGTGAGAGACCTGCCTTCCCCCTTTGCCTGCTCTCTTTACAGCTCTAGTTTAATCTCATCTAAAATCAAGCTCATCCTCATTACTGACACTTTCCTTTCCTTGTAGCAAGTGTCCTCCCTCCAGAAGCCCCCGTGGACTCCCTTCCATCAGAGCTGGAACCCTCGGGACACAGCCCACTTATCTCTCCCTGAGAAGCAGCTCAGGGCGCCTCCTGTGCTGCCTTCTGCCATGGCTCCCACTACAAAGGTATTGTCCATAGCCTCTAGGCAGGGTGATGGCCCTTGGTATAAGTTTGTTCAAAATCTTTAGGGTTCTCTGCTTTCTGCTTCAGTGTTTGCAAATGACATTTTAGTTCCCTCAACTTCAACAAAATCTCACTCAGAATTAAGGAAAGCAGAGTTCCTGTGACTGGAGTGGGGAGGACTGGGAGCCACCAGCTTCTCAGCAGCCCAGGCCTCCCCAGATGGGCCACTGTGAGGTCTCCAAGGAACAAGGGTGAAACCACTGCCGTTGGAGGTAAGCAGAAAACGCCCAGTTGGCTTCAAAGCCATCAGTTTGACACATTTAAACTTTGAAACTAGTTCCCTCTGGTTGGCTCCATAACCTCACAGTTGGACAAAAACATCAAACTCTGTCTCCTTTCATTTCCCTACTTGGCACAGTCTCCCACCCGCCTTGGCCTGGCTCCGGTTCATTCTTCACAAGCGAAGCCCAACTCCCCGGCCTTGAAGAAATCTTGACCACGATAGCCTTTGCTCAATCCTTTTTAACAGCATCACTCTTGGAATTTCTCTGGCAGCCTGCCAATCACTACTTTTCTTATTTATTCACCGATGCTCGGTGCATGTTGATTATCTGTGTAACTAGGTAATAAATTCCTTGTGGACAATGACTTACTTTCCTCGATATAAATCAATCTCCTCACAGAGCTGCTGGAGTGCTGCGCACACGCACGAGCTCAGAGCCCACACATCTGACTCATGTTACTTCCCTGCTTAAGAACGGCTGTTCCCACTCGGCCAGCGGCTCTCCCAACTCTGTGAGGTTGTGGGGCTGACCTGGACCCCCAAGAGAGGCTGGCTGCCCAGTGGGGGAGGGTGTTCTGGGACACTGTCCAGCTAGGGGACGAAGTTCTCTCAGCTGTCGGTTGTCCCCCAGCTGTCCAGCTGCGGGGCAGAGGTGCCTGCGGGTCCTCCCCCGGCGGCCCGTGCTCAGCAGCTCAGCCTTGTCACCGCTGCGTCCTTGCCTCCTTCTGTGCTTCTCCCCAGTGAGGTGTGACGCTTGTCTCCGTGCCTGCCCCCATCAACTGGCTGGCCCTGTGGTCTCGGGTAGATGCCAGGACCTGTTTGTCCTCACTTCTGTGCATTACCTTCTGTGACTCCCCAGCTTTCTCTCGCACCAACATGCCAATGTCCAGCAACATGGGATCTGTCTCCCTCCAACAGCTCATGTGCCCCGGGACCTGGGCAGAGACCCTCCTGCCTCACTGGCTCAGGGGACTTGAAGCAGCCCTGACATTCTGCCTCTCTCCCTTTCCACCAAGGGGACCCCTAGGCTTTCAGATCCCTCCCTAACATTCCCACAGAATCCACAGACGACAGCTACATCTGCCGCTAGGCTTGGGCTCCTGCCTGCAGGGCCACCCGGGAATGCCCGTTGGCTTGAAACTTAAGTTCCTCTGGTTGGCTCCATAACCTCACAGTTGGACAAAAACATCAAACTCTGTCTCCTTTCATTTCCCTACTTGGCACAGTCTCCCACCCGCCTTGGCCTGGCTCCGGTTCATTCTTCACAAGCGAAGCCCAACTCCCCGGCCTTGAAGAAATCTTGACCACGATAGCCTTTGCTCAATCCTTTTTAACAGCATCACTCTTGGAATTTCTCTGGCAGCCTGCCAATCACTACTTTTCTTATTTATTCACCGATGCTCGGTGCATGTTGATTATCTGTGTAACTAGGTAATAAATTCCTTGTGGACAATGACTTACTTTCCTCGATATAAATCAATCTCCTCACAGAGCTGCTGGAGTGCTGCGCACACGCACGAGCTCAGAGCCCACACATCTGACTCATGTTACTTCCCTGCTTAAGAACGGCTGTTCCCACTCGGCCAGCGGCTCTCCCAACTCTGTGAGGTTGTGGGGCTGACCTGGACCCCCAAGAGAGGCTGGCTGCCCAGTGGGGGAGGGTGTTCTGGGACACTGTCCAGCTAGGGGACGAAGTTCTCTCAGCTGTCGGTTGTCCCCCAGCTGTCCAGCTGCGGGGCAGAGGTGCCTGCGGGTCCTCCCCCGGCGGCCCGTGCTCAGCAGCTCAGCCTTGTCACCGCTGCGTCCTTGCCTCCTTCTGTGCTTCTCCCCAGTGAGGTGTGACGCTTGTCTCCGTGCCTGCCCCCATCAACTGGCTGGCCCTGTGGTCTCGGGTAGATGCCAGGACCTGTTTGTCCTCACTTCTGTGCATTACCTTCTGTGACTCCCCAGCTTTCTCTCGCACCAACATGCCAATGTCCAGCAACATGGGATCTGTCTCCCTCCAACAGCTCATGTGCCCCGGGACCTGGGCAGAGACCCTCCTGCCTCACTGGCTCAGGGGACTTGAAGCAGCCCTGACATTCTGCCTCTCTCCCTTTCCACCAAGGGGACCCCTAGGCTTTCAGATCCCTCCCTAACATTCCCACAGAATCCACAGACGACAGCTACATCTGCCGCTAGGCTTGGGCTCCTGCCTGCAGGGCCACGTGCCTCCTCGTGCTCACCCAGTGCTCTGCGCAGTGTCTAAGGCCTAACAGGTGCCCCATTCATATTTGATGAGTGAGTGGATGGATCCTGCTGGATGAGCTCAGCTCTGTGAAAACACACCGCTGAATGGAAACCTCTGGTCTCTAAGAAAAGGACTCAAACTCACTAAAAATATTCAAGTGGTAACACAGATCACCCCAATTTTACCATCCAAGAAATGGTGGGAACATTCTGGTAACCACTCCTCTGGACATCTCTTTATGCACAAAATCAAATAACGTAACTTTAAATTCACTGAAGTAACAATATGAAAAGAGATACTACATTTCTAAAATATTTACATGTTTTCAAAACATCCACAAATGCACCTAGGAAAAAAGTCTGTGAGGGTCTGCACCGAAGCAGTGAAATGATTATCTTGGCACAGTACAGATTATAGATGATTTTTAATTTATTTGGCTTATCTATATTTAATAATATATATGCTAAAAACACACAGTGTCTGTGTTAGTTGCTTAATCATGTCTGACTCTTTGCTATCCCATGGACTGTAGTCTGCCAGGCTCTGCTGTCTATGGAATTCTCCAAGCAAGAACACTGGAGTGGGCTGCCATTCCCTTCTCCAAACACACTATTTGCATAATAAAGAAAAATGAAATTTAATTTTTCTTTTTCTTTTGGCACACCACACAGCATGTGGGATCTTAGTTCCTGACCAAAGACCAAGTCTGCAGCCCCTGCATTGGAAGCATGGAGTCTTAACCCCTCGCACCAACATGCCAATTTTTCCAGAAACCCTTCTGTGACTCCCCAGCTTTCTCTCGCACCAACATGCCAATGTCCAGCAACATGGGATCTGTCTCCCTCCAACAGCTCATGTGCCCCGGGACCTGGGCAGAGACCCTCCTGCCTCACTGGCTCAGGGGACTTGAAGCAGCCCTGACATTCTGCCTCTCTCCCTTTCCACCAAGGGGACCCCTAGGCTTTCAGATCCCTCCCTAACATTCCCACAGAATCCACAGACGACAGCTACATCTGCCGCTAGGCTTGGGCTCCTGCCTGCAGGGCCACGTGCCTCCTCGTGCTCACCCAGTGCTCTGCGCAGTGTCTAAGGCCTAACAGGTGCCCCATTCATATTTGATGAGTGAGTGGATGGATCCTGCTGGATGAGCTCAGCTCTGTGAAAACACACCGCTGAATGGAAACCTCTGGTCTCTAAGAAAAGGACTCAAACTCACTAAAAATATTCAAGTGGTAACACAGATCACCCCAATTTTACCATCCAAGAAATGGTGGGAACATTCTGGTAACCACTCCTCTGGACATCTCTTTATGCACAAAATCAAATAACGTAACTTTAAATTCACTGAAGTAACAATATGAAAAGAGATACTACATTTCTAAAATATTTACATGTTTTCAAAACATCCACAAATGCACCTAGGAAAAAAGTCTGTGAGGGTCTGCACCGAAGCAGTGAAATGATTATCTTGGCACAGTACAGATTATAGATGATTTTTAATTTATTTGGCTTATCTATATTTAATAATATATATGCTAAAAACACACAGTGTCTGTGTTAGTTGCTTAATCATGTCTGACTCTTTGCTATCCCATGGACTGTAGTCTGCCAGGCTCTGCTGTCTATGGAATTCTCCAAGCAAGAACACTGGAGTGGGCTGCCATTCCCTTCTCCAAACACACTATTTGCATAATAAAGAAAAATGAAATTTAATTTTTCTTTTTCTTTTGGCACACCACACAGCATGTGGGATCTTAGTTCCCTGACCAAAGACCAAGTCTGCAGCCCCTGCATTGGAAGCATGGAGTCTTAACCCCTGGACTATCAGGGAAGTCCTCGAAACTTTTTTTTTTAATAAGAGGAAAGCTAAGCAAGTTTCTTGAAAAGGAAAAATATTTGAAAACTGCATGATTTTATAAATTTACATCATCTCATATTCAGTTCAATAAAGCAGGATATACCATTCCTCTGCTTTAAATGGTTTTATAAAAATGACGGTGCAGAGAACCATAATCTGTTTACTTGATGCATATAATTCATTACTTGAAATGCTCCTGTGACCAAGAAAATGGGGGAGTGAACTCAGCTATTTTTTTCTAAAATAATTCTTTTGAATATCCAGGTCAGTACATACTGGTTAGATATTTTGTTAGACAAAGCCAGATAAATGAGACCAGGGATCCGAAGCTGTGGGTTAAGAGACAGCGCTCACAACACCATCTAACGGGGCTCCTGAATACGTGAGCAGGGACATTTTCTCAGTCAGTTAATGCTATACTGAAACCAGATACACACACACACACACAGACACACACACACAACCTCAATCATTTGAAAATTTCAGCTGAATGGAAAAGAAACTACTTGACATGAGTGAAGGCTGGGAACTTCTGCCTTAGAGAGCATACTTTGTGACATGTTTCTTCATACGCTGACATTCTGTTGAACCTGACCTAGCCACGTCTCTATAGTACTCCTTTCCAGTGTCTCTTTATTTAAAATTGTGTACAATTCAACACTCTAGTATTATTTGTATTTCCTATCTGGTTAGGCTGAAATGATTATCTTGGCACAGTACATAATATAGATGATTTTTATTTCATTTGGCTTATCTTTATTTAATAATATATACGCTAAAAACACACAGTGTCTGTGTTAGTTGCTTAATCATGTCTGACTCTTTGCTATCCCATGGACTGTAGTCTGCCAGGCTCTGCTGTCTATGGAATTCTCCAAGCAAGAACACTGGAGTGGGCTGCCATTCCCTTCTCCAAACACACTATTTGCATAATAAAGAAAAATGAAATTTAATTTTTCTTTTCTTTTGGCACACCACACAGCATGTGGGATCTTATTTCCCCTGACCAAAGACCAAGTCTGCCGCCCCTGCATTGGAAGCATGGAGTCTTAACCCCTGGACTATCAGGGAAGGCCCCGAAACTTTTTTTTTTTAATAAGAGGAAAGCTAAGCAAGTTTCTTGAAAAGGAAAAATATTTGAAAACTGCATGATTTTATAAATTTACATCATCTCATATTCAGTTCAATAAAGCAGGATATACCATTCCTCTGCTTTAAATGGTTTTATAAAAATGACGGTGCAGAGAACCATAATCTGTTTACTTGATGCATATAATTCATTACTTGAAATGCTCCTGTGACCAAGAAAATGGGGGAGTGAACTCAGCTATTTTTTTCTAAAATAATTCTTTTGAATATCCAGGTCAGTACATACTGGTTAGATATTTTGTTAGACAAAGCCAGATAAATGAGACCAGGGATCCGAAGCTGTGGGTTAAGAGACAGCGCTCACAACACCATCTAACGGGGCTCCTGAATACGTGAGCAGGGACATTTTCTCAGTCAGTTAATGCTATACTGAAACCAGATACACACACACACACACAGACACACACACAACCTCAATCATTTGAAAATTTCAGCTGAATGGAAAAGAAACTACTTGACATGAGTGAAGGCTGGGAACTTCTGCCTTAGAGAGCATACTTTGTGACATGTTTCTTCATACGCTGACATTCTGTTGAACCTGACCTAGCCACGTCTCTATAGTACTCCTTTCCAGTGTCTCTTTATTTAAAATTGTGTACAATTCAACACTCTAGTATTATTTGTATTTCCTATTACAAGGTGCCTATTTTCTAGCCATTCACAGATGTCAAGTGATGATCATCTAAGTCTATTGCAGTACGCATGGAGCCTGCACTTACAAACTGTGATATGGTTTCCGTCTGCAGTCTGAATCACTTGCAGTTTTACAGAGGCGCTCCCCATTAGCTGAACTGCAGGACTAGGTCTGAGTCGTCAGGAGGAAGGAAATGAGAAACACGCAGTAAGAAAGCCTGGTTGAAGTGGAGCCACTCTTGTTCAAATGCAGAATGCCTGTGGACACGACACTCACCCAGAGAGGCTCAATGTGCGGCCGCTGGGACACCATCTCAAAGCTGAGTCAGCTAGGCCTTAAAATTACATCTGCAAAGCCTGGGGCGTGGGGTTCAATTACTCTCTTTAGGTGACGTCATGGGCTCCCTTCCTGACAATGGCAGATGGGGTGATTAAGCCCATCCTCCTACAGAGAAGAACTAGACACTTGGTGTGTGCACGTATAAACCTCTTTAAAGATAACGGAAGGCTGGCAACAGTCTGGGGAATAGTGGGACGAAAACCTGAGAGAGGGAAGCCCCAGGCTTGAGCCGGCAACTGGGGCTCTATTTGTCCGGAGGCCCCCGGCAACTCTGAGAGGCAGAGGCTGAGCTGAGCTTGGCCGACGCATGGGTTAGAGAACAAAAAATGAGGGCCTGTCAAGGAGATGGAGCTCTGACCCCAGGCTTGAAGCTGGGTGTAAAGGATGAACTAGAAGTAATGCAGACCCCACAGTCTCAAATCATCCCAAATTTCTGTACAATTTTCACTTTCTTTCTTTTTTAAAAAAATTAATTATTTAGGCTGCACTGGGTTTTAGGAGCAGCGCATGGGATCTTTCACTGTAGTGCACAGATTCTCTAGTTACGGTATGCAGGCTCAGGAGCTGCAGAGTGTGGGTTTAGTTGCTGGGCAGCATATGGGATCTTAGTTTCCCAGCCAAGGATTAAATCCAAGTCCCCTGCACTGCAAGGTGGATTCTTAAACACTGGATGACCAGGGACATCCCTCCATTTTCAATTTGCAACATACAGTCAAAAATAACCAAGCATTTATAATAATTATAAATGGAATATAACCTATAATAATTTTGAATCACTATGTTTGCATACCTGAAAACAATATGATACTGTAAATCAACTATACCCCTCAAAAGACAAAGCAAAACAAAACAATTATATACTTAAAATCAAGAAAATCAGCTGACAATAGAAAGAGATGGATAGAAGATTCAGATAATGGTGACATCAGACACCAACTTCACAATAATTGTACTTAATATGTTCATAGAATTAACAGACAGGATGCAAAACTCTGACAGAGTACTGGAAACTGTAAAATAAACCCTGGAAATTCTGGAATCTCAAGAACTTAAAAACACAACACACTAGATTTAGAAACTCAATACATGTGCGGAACAGCAGATCAGACAACACAGAAGACAGAAATGGAAGATGGGTCAGGAAAAAATACTCAGAATTAAGTAAAAGAGATGAGATTGGGATGTAAGGAATAAATACATAAGAAACAGTGGATATGGCTTCCCCAGTAGCTCACTGGTAAAGAGTTTGCCTGCCAATGCAGGAGACACAGGTTCGACCCCTGAGCCGGGAAGATCCCACAGGCTATGGAGTAACTAAGTCCGTGAGCCACAACTATGGAGCCTGTGCTCTAGAGCCTCAGAGCCGCAACTATTGAGCCCATATGCCGCAACTACTGAAGCCCATGTGCCTTACAGCCCAAGTTCCACAACAAGAGAAGTCACCACAACAAGAAGCCTGCTCACTTCAACTAGAGAGTAGCCCCCACTCCCTGCACCAGGGAAGAGCTTGCAGCAGCAGTGAAAACCCAGAATAGCCAAAAATAAATAAAGTGCATTTCTTAAAAAAAAGAAAAAGAAAAAGAAATAGTGGATATTGTGAAAAGATCTAAGATGGACAAATGGCAGGTCACTTTGGGAAAGAGCTGGGAGGCTTATGATAAGGTTAAATATACACCTGCCACACCACCCAGCCATTCCACTCTTCAGACACAAAAGAACAGATTATCTTTTCCATTTACCTGAAGCTCTAGAAAAGGTAAATCTAATGTATGAGAAAAGGCAGATCAATGTTTGTTATTCAAAAAGCCAAGGATTAAATCCAAGTCCCCTGCACTGCAAGGTGGATTCTTAAACACTGGATGACCAGGGACATCCCTCCATTTTCAATTTGCAACATACAGTCAAAAATAACCAAGCATTTATAATAATTATAAATGGAATATAACCTATAATAATTTTGAATCACTATGTTTGCATACCTGAAAACAATATGATACTGTAAATCAACTATACCCCTCAAAAGACAAAGCAAAACAAAACAATTATATACTTAAAATCAAGAAAATCAGCTGACAATAGAAAGAGATGGATAGAAGATTCAGATAATGGTGACATCAGACACCAACTTCACAATAATTGTACTTAATATGTTCATAGAATTAACAGACAGGATGCAAAACTCTGACAGAGTACTGGAAACTGTAAAATAAACCCTGGAAATTCTGGAATCTCAAGAACTTAAAAACACAACACACTAGATTTAGAAACTCAATACATGTGCGGAACAGCAGATCAGACAACACAGAAGACAGAAATGGAAGATGGGTCAGGAAAAAATACTCAGAATTAAGTAAAAGAGATGAGATTGGGATGTAAGGAATAAATACATAAGAAACAGTGGATATGGCTTCCCCAGTAGCTCACTGGTAAAGAGTTTGCCTGCCAATGCAGGAGACACAGGTTCGACCCCTGAGCCGGGAAGATCCCACAGGCTATGGAGTAACTAAGTCCGTGAGCCACAACTATGGAGCCTGTGCTCTAGAGCCTCAGAGCCGCAACTATTGAGCCCATATGCCGCAACTACTGAAGCCCATGTGCCTTACAGCCCAAGTTCCACAACAAGAGAAGTCACCACAACAAGAAGCCTGCTCACTTCAACTAGAGAGTAGCCCCCACTCCCTGCACCAGGGAAGAGCTTGCAGCAGCAGTGAAAACCCAGAATAGCCAAAAATAAATAAAGTGCATTTCTTAAAAAAAAGAAAAAGAAAAAGAAATAGTGGATATTGTGAAAAGATCTAAGATGGACAAATGGCAGGTCACTTTGGGAAAGAGCTGGGAGGCTTATGATAAGGTTAAATATACACCTGCCACACCACCCAGCCATTCCACTCTTCAGACACAAAAGAATAGATTATCTTTTCCATTTACCTGAAGCTCTAGAAAAGGTAAATCTAATGTATGAGAAAAGGCAGATCAATGTTTGTTTAGGCCTTGGGGCTAAGGCAGCAGATTAAATGGGATAAGGTACAAGGGAACTTTTAGGATATATATATATATATTTTTTTTTTTCTTTTCCCCATCATGCCTCTTTTTTCTTTACATTTATTTTCATCCATCTTTCTATTCTTTGGCATGTGTGGGCCTCCCAGTGCAGCGGCTTTTCTCACTGCAGAGCACCGGCTCTGGGCACACGTGCTCCAGAGTGCTGGCTTATAACTGGACATGCCAATCCAGCCGCTCTGCGGCACATGGGATCCTCACAGGCCAGGGATCGAACTGGTGCCCCTTGCACTGCAAGGAGGACTCTTTACCCACCGGACCACCAAGGAGCCCTTAGGATATATTTTGAGAGTGTTGGTGGTTCCACAGGTATGTAAAGCTATCAAGACTCATCCAAATGTATACTTAAAAGTGAGTTCCTTTGATTGAATATAAGCAATATTTCAACAACATCAATTTAAAAATGTAAAAAATTCTGGCACTTTCAAACAATAAAAACAGAACTTAGTTCACTGGTGAACCTGTACAAGGAGATGAAGAAAAATGATCTCAGACGGAAGTCCTGAAATGCATGATGGAAGGAAAGACAACAGAAGAGGTAAATGTATAGGAAACACAGGAGAGTATTAACCGTATAGAATATTAACAATGTTTATGGAGATAATAATATATGGAGAGTTAAAATATATGACAGTGATCGGATACATTTCAGGAGGTCAGTAAACGAAGTGAAATGTTCTAAGGTCCTTACATCACCTGAGAAGTGGTAAAAGCACTAATTCATAGTAGATGTTAATAAGCCATTTAATAAGATTATTCCTGATGGCTCAGATGGTAAAGAATCTGCTTGCAATGCAGGAGACCTGGGTTCAATCTCTGGGTTGGGAAGACCCCTTAGAGACGGGAATGACTACCCACTCCAGTATTCTTACCTGGAAAATCCCATGGACAGAGGAGCCTGACAAACTACCGTCCATAGGGTTGCAAAGAGTCAGACACAACTGAGTAACTTACACTTTCACCTAATCTTCGTCAGTCAGGGGTTGCCAAAATCATGGCCTGCAGGCCAAATACAGCCAGTGCCTAGTTTTTTATGGCCTGCAAGTAATAATGGGCCTTCACTGGTGGCTCAGACATAAAAATCCTTCTGAGGGCTTCCCCTGGTGGTCCAGTGGATAAGGACACTGCCTTGTAGTGCAAGGGGCACCGGTTGGATCCCTGGCCTGGGAAGATCCCACGTGCCGCGGAGCGGCTGGACTGATGTGTCCAATCACCGAGCCGGAGCTCTGGAGCGCATGCGCCCAGAGCCGGTGCTCTATGACAACAGATGCCACCGCGATGGGAGGCCCGCAGGAGCCAAAGAACAAAGACGGATGAAAATAGAGAAATGAAAGACCAATAGAAGTGGCCCGCCTGCTCCCCTCCCTCCCCAACCTGACCCCGCCCAAAATAAATAAATAAATAAATCTTTAAAGACAAAAAAAATCCTTCTGCAATGGGTTCAACCTCTGGGTCAGGAACCCCCTGGAGAAAGGAATGGCAACAAACACCAGTGTTCTTGCCTGGAAAACCCCATGGACAGAGGAGCCAGGCAGGCTATAATCCATGCAGTCATAAAGAGTCAGACTGAGCAACTAAGCACACACAAGCTAATAACAAGCCTTATAATTTTAAAGAAGAATAAATGACAAGACTTCATGTGGCTTGCAAAGGCTTAAGTGTTCACTACAGAAAGCACATAGAGATCACCACTGTGGGTGGCCACTCAAAGGTGCAGGAAAATAAGCACAGTGAATAAGCCAAAAGAGGGGGAAGAAGGGGTGGCGAAATTGCTAATCAGCCCTAAAGATGGCACTGCAGCAGAAACAAGGTGGAAAATAGGAATGGGGAAAAATGAGAAAAAAACAGGACGGTAGATTTACACTCAACGATTATCACACTAACTATAAAGAGACTAGATATTTCAATTAAAGTGAACAAGTTTTAGTCTAGACTTAAAAACAGAAAAAAGTCAACCATATCCTGCTAAAATGAGATATACTTTAAATATATAATGCTACAGAAATATAAAGATACCTGCTTAGACATACTAAAAGTTTATATGTAACACATACAATGATGTACACACACACATGACGAATTTTATGAAGAGACACACTCCACAAACACTAATCAATTACAGCTGTATGGCTACACTATGGTCTTACAAAGTGGACTCTATGGCAAAGGTATTATCAGAGACAGAGTGACATTCCTTAATGACAAAAAGCTCATTTCATTCTACCAGGAAGGGGCAGTTAGTCACTATGAATGTGTCCTTCTGCAGTTTTGTGATCAACATGGGAATGGGCTTTTAAAGTAAAATCACAATAAGTTGTCAAAATTATTTCCTGAACAAGAAGAGAGGAGGAAGTTGAGGTGTATGTCTCAGCAACAGTTTAATTAAAAGCGTGGCAGGTTCTAGGAAACTATAACACGGCATTAGACTGAGGGTAGAACAGGCATTCAGGATGACGGGAGAAATTTTCACATACTCAGGTAAATCATTCTGGCTTATACATGACTGGCCTGAAGTTTATGTGAACTAGAACAGCCTGTCTTATGGTGTATTTATCATGCATGTACATCTGCTTTAACCAGTAAAGAAAAGACTGCAGTATCTGGGGACTTTCCTGGAGGTCCAGTGGTTAGGATTTTGTGCTTTCACTGCCAGGGCCAGGGTTCAATCCTGGGTTGGGGAAAAAGATTCCATAAACTGCGTGTCTTGATCGGAGGGAAAAAACAAAACAATATCTAGAAGAAAGTCCACCTTGAATGTGCTAATCTGTCTCTTTTGAAACCTTGAAGGGATGTACCCCTGTCATGTTTGATGTATGTTCCTTGCTCTGAGGAGATATAAAACAGTGCTGAAAACCATGCCTCTCAGACCAGTTCTCAGAGCTACTGAGAGGCTGTCTCCTGGGCTGCAGTCCTTAGTTTGGCTTGGATAGAATTCTCTTCTATCCCTTATGATAGATTGTTTACTGATTTATCTGTGTCAACAGGGACTACCCAGAGGAAAAGAGCTACCGCAGAAACAAGGTGAACAATTAAAAAAAAAAGACTAGATATTTCAATTAAAGTGAACAAGTTTTAGTCTAGACTTAAAAACAGAAAAAAGTCAACCATATCCTGCTAAAATGAGATATACTTTAAATATATAATGCTACAGAAATATAAAGATACCTGCTTAGACATACTAAAAGTTTATATGTAACACATACAATGATGTACACACACACATGACGAATTTTATGAAGAGACACACTCCACAAACACTAATCAATTACAGCTGTATGGCTACACTATGGTCTTACAAAGTGGACTCTATGGCAAAGGTATTATCAGAGACAGAGTGACATTCCTTAATGACAAAAAGCTCATTTCATTCTACCAGGAAGGGGCAGTTAGTCACTATGAATGTGTCCTTCTGCAGTTTTGTGATCAACATGGGAATGGGCTTTTAAAGTAAAATCACAATAAGTTGTCAAAATTATTTCCTGAACAAGAAGAGAGGAGGAAGTTGAGGTGTATGTCTCAGCAACAGTTTAATTAAAAGCGTGGCAGGTTCTAGGAAACTATAACACGGCATTAGACTGAGGGTAGAACAGGCATTCAGGATGACGGGAGAAATTTTCACATACTCAGGTAAATCATTCTGGCTTATACATGACTGGCCTGAAGTTTATGTGAACTAGAACAGCCTGTCTTATGGTGTATTTATCATGCATGTACATCTGCTTTAACCAGTAAAGAAAAGACTGCAGTATCTGGGGACTTTCCTGGAGGTCCAGTGGTTAGGATTTTGTGCTTTCACTGCCAGGGCCAGGGTTCAATCCTGGGTTGGGGAAAAAGATTCCATAAACTGCGTGTCTTGATCGGAGGGAAAAAACAAAACAATATCTAGAAGAAAGTCCACCTTGAATGTGCTAATCTGTCTCTTTTGAAACCTTGAAGGGATGTACCCCTGTCATGTTTGATGTATGTTCCTTGCTCTGAGGAGATATAAAACAGTGCTGAAAACCATGCCTCTCCAGACCAGTTCTCAGAGCTACTGAGAGGCTGTCTCCTGGGCTGCAGTCCTTAGTTTGGCTTGGATAGAATTCTCTTCTATCCCTTATGATAGATTGTTTACTGATTTATCTGTGTCAACAGGGACTACCCAGAGGAAAAGAGCTACCTATTAAGAACACTGACAGCCCAAGGATCGACACTACGGAGCCAGTAAACCCACGTCCTCAGAGAACATGAGTAGCTTTCAGACTTCTTTGATCACAACTCCTATTAAGAGATAGAATTTGCATGGTGACCTGATACACACACATTCAAACAACAGGACAGGAGAGCATTTGTGGTACTGGAAAACAAGGTTTTCTATCCTTTTCTCTTTTTTCTTAATGCAAGGCTGTGGCCCATCAAAACAGATCTTCCAGGCACTAATAAGCCATGACCTGCAGTTGAAAAAAATGTTGACTTCAGTAACACGCTTTTTAGTTTCTCCCGGAAGCTACTGGCTCAGGTTATCAAAATGGTTTGATGGTGAACACACCACCTGAGAGATGGGAGAGATCAACCACATAATTCTACCTCTGAAGAAGCTGACTGAATGTTTAAAACCCACACAGGAAGCTTGTATCCTGATGATTTTGTAAAAATCTGTACTAAGGCTTTAAATTGCATGGTCAGTGTGTGCAGCGTGGCCATCGCTCACAGCCTTTTCCTTCTGCCTTTAATGGCTCCCACAGAACAGAAGCCTGCCAATCTTTATTTGCAGAGCAAATGTAGAAAAATGTATCTTAAAATTCTAGTGGGAGAGGAGTGACGATTTCCAAGGCTTAGTGGTAAGCAGGAGTTAATGCAACACTGGAGATGATCTCCCTTTTACTGGATTTATTACACAATGATAAACCATTGCCCATTCCCGGAGCCAGACAACAACAGCACCAGTACTGGCATGAGTCCCTCTGGAGAGTGCAAACAAAAATCCGAGAGAGATGGGTCAGAGAGGAAAAGTTTCTCATGTGCTTACTGAACATGTGTACACGAGGAAGAACGGGCTCCTTTCTATGAAAGAGTACAGAAACAGCTCTGAACCTAAGTTTATTTTTTAAGCATTCTCTGAAAAGAGTTGATTTTCTTCGGCCTTCCTGGTGTCAGGGCTGATCTGCAGACAGATCCTTTCTTGAGAGTTACAGGCCCAGGAGCCAAGCATAAGTCTCTTCCAAGTAGAGTTCTCTGAAAAGCTGCTAAAAAGTCTGTAGCATTCAGAAAAGGCAGCTTCTAAAATGAGGGGTGGGGTGAAATCCAGATGAGCCCCAGGGAGCAGCCCTCTTTGGTTCAGGCAGGCAGGGAACACTTCTTTCCTGGGGTGCTCCCCGACCTCCAGGCTCTGCCCTCCCCCCGATACCACCTCTTCAATCTACTGAGGCACCCTCCCAGAGAGCCTCTCTGTAACAAAGGTGGGAGGAGAGGAGGGGGGTGGAACTGGACTCCTCTGCAGCAGACCTGGATGGCAGGTCTCCAAGTGTTTCACAGCAATTGATCCTGACCTTTCTAGTCCATGAAGAGCCTGGAATGCCAGGGTCACTCTATACCTCATGTGGAGGAGGACTGCCAGTAGCCTCGCTGGAAATTCTGTCTCTTTTCCTGTCAATTGGTTGAAATACCATACAGACAAGAGTTTTCAAATACAATCAGATGGTGTTTGCTATTCTCGATCGTCCTGGGTGACTCTCCTCTGAGGCTTTGCTGGCAGGTCTGCATTAAACAGACATGAGCTCTCCTCCTTCTCCCAGGTTCCTGGAGCCCAGCCCAAAGGAGAGGCATCCCCTTATCTCTCCTTGTCCTTGGGGACCAGGCACCTAGATGTATGACACTCAGGCCACCTTCCTTGTAAGATCTTTCCTGATATGTACCCAACCTAAACATACCCTTCTTCCCTCTCAACATGCACACATGAACTTGCTGAATGTTAAGAGACTCTTCGGTTTACACGTCGCATGGAGATAAGGGAGTGGAATCAGAGAGGCCTGGGTGTGACCCCTCCAGGCTCTGCCACTTTTCCCTGTGTGACTCTGTGTAGGTACCTAACCTCTCTGAGACTCATCCACTTCATCTGTAACACCTAGTCCCACAGGAACTAAAAAGCAGAGTAAGTTAGCAACCTAACAAATGAGCACAAACCTTGCTCGGAAAATACAGCTGCTCCTATTTATTTGCTAGGCTTCCCAGGTGGCTCAGTGGTGAAGAATCCACTTGCCAACTCAGGAGACGAGGGTTTGATTCCTGGTTGGGGAAGGTCTCCTGGAGAAGAAAATAGCCACCCACTCCAATATTCTTACCTGGAGAATCCGATGGACAGAGGAGCCTGGTGGGCTACAGTTCATGGAGTTGCAAAGAGTTGGACACGACTTACACAGACTAAACAAAAATTTATTTGCTACAAAACCCCCACAAGTTCTAATACAAGTTAAATCAGAAATGTTGGAAGTGCCCAAATACATTCAACCCCTAAGCTTTACATAATGTGATAATTTTATGAGCTGCCTAGGTTACATGTGGCACATTCTCACCTTTGTGAATTTCTTAGGTTTCCTTTCTCTCCCTTAATAAACTGGTAGATTTTTTTCCACTTGGAAGTCATCTATCTCTTGCTTTTCCCAGCATCACAAGAACTGCTGCCCGGGTCAGAGGGGCTGTGCACACTGCCTCCTGGCTTGCCCTGCGCCTCACAGTGCTCCCTCGCCTGGCGTGCCCTTCCCACTGCCCACCTCGCCTTGGGGGTTCTGACCACGGGGCAGTTTCTCGTGAGACCAAGGCCACCATCCCTGAAGCTCCCGTCAGGCCCCCGGTACTTCTTGGTACCAGACACATGTAATTCACCTGAATCTCGTGGCTCTTTCATTATCTCTCCTTGTCCTTGGGGACCAGGCACCTAGATGTATGACACTCAGGCCACCTTCCTTGTAAGATCTTTCCTGATATGTACCCAACCTAAACATACCCTTCTTCCCTCTCAACATGCACACATGAACTTGCTGAATGTTAAGAGACTCTTCGGTTTACACGTCGCATGGAGATAAGGGAGTGGAATCAGAGAGGCCTGGGTGTGACCCCTCCAGGCTCTGCCACTTTTCCCTGTGTGACTCTGTGTAGGTACCTAACCTCTCTGAGACTCATCCACTTCATCTGTAACACCTAGTCCCACAGGAACTAAAAAGCAGAGTAAGTTAGCAACCTAACAAATGAGCACAAACCTTGCTCGGAAAATACAGCTGCTCCTATTTATTTGCTAGGCTTCCCAGGTGGCTCAGTGGTGAAGAATCCACTTGCCAACTCAGGAGACGAGGGTTTGATTCCTGGTTGGGGAAGGTCTCCTGGAGAAGAAAATAGCCACCCACTCCAATATTCTTACCTGGAGAATCCGATGGACAGAGGAGCCTGGTGGGCTACAGTTCATGGAGTTGCAAAGAGTTGGACACGACTTACACAGACTAAACAAAAATTTATTTGCTACAAAACCCCCACAAGTTCTAATACAAGTTAAATCAGAAATGTTGGAAGTGCCCAAATACATTCAACCCCTAAGCTTTACATAATGTGATAATTTTATGAGCTGCCTAGGTTACATGTGGCACATTCTCACCTTTGTGAATTTCTTAGGTTTCCTTTCTCTCCCTTAATAAACTGGTAGATTTTTTTCCACTTGGAAGTCATCTATCTCTTGCTTTTCCCAGCATCACAAGAACTGCTGCCCGGGTCAGAGGGGCTGTGCACACTGCCTCCTGGCTTGCCCTGCGCCTCACAGTGCTCCCTCGCCTGGCGTGCCCTTCCCACTGCCCACCTCGCCTTGGGGGTTCTGACCACGGGGCAGTTTCTCGTGAGACCAAGGCCACCATCCCTGAAGCTCCCGTCAGGCAGCTCTAACACGGTACTTCTTGGTACCAGACACATGTAATTCACCTGAATCTCGTGGCTCTTTCATTATCTAAAATAGCTACCTGTCATTCCAGAGTCATCTCTGCTCCAGGCTAACCGTCCCGGTTCCTTAAAAGTGCTTCTCACCTGGCCGCCCACTCCACGTCCCACCTTGTCCCCTGAGGGTCTATCATCCCCCCTTCTCTAGATTTTTCTGGGTTTGGAGCAGTCATTTTGAGGAGCTGACCCAAATTAAATTCAGTTTACTAAAAAGTCCTGACTTTTCCCATAGGGGCTAGTGTTCTATCAGATTTTTCCAAATCCTATATTTGTACATGTGGTTTCTGGGGACCACTGTGAGATTATATACATAATTCCGCATTTCATTACTCAGCCCGTCAAGACCTTTTTATATTCTACTACTGGGTCCACGTTAAAGTTCCCTTAATATGAACAAATTCTTAGATGAGCTCTCATTATTTCTAGCAACAGAATTATTATTATTGATCTGAATTTCTGAAAACCTTTTGCATCATTTTGCCCTGCTTTCTGTGGTTAATTATTAAATGGATCCTTGTTGGGACAGAAGAAGGGTGCCATTGTGAAGAACGTACAGAGGTAAGGCAAGATTACCTGGATGCTGTCACCTCTAAGCCGGCTCTGGTGACCTGGAGTAGAATGCAGAGCACTCTGACTGCAATCCCGGTGATCAAAGGCAATGCCTCACCGCTCTAAGACACGAGACACAGCCCACAAAAGTGACCTGGGCCATCAACCATGGCAATAACCTAAAAGGTCTTGCAAGAAGACCCTCTGAGCACCCTCTTCAGGTAAGAGCAGGGACAGCATGGCTTTCCACTTGCACCCATTCTCCATTCATCAAACAGAGCACGTCCACCAGGCTTTATCCGCCACCCACTTTGGTGGAGCACCGCGGTTAATAGACTTACAGAGCAAAGCACGGCCTGTGTGCCTTGCCACTAATCCAGTACCGCCTCCTCTGTGAAGCCCAGCCCTTGGGTCCTCTTCCATGAAATTGGCCCTGGAGTCTCCCCCTTGCCGAGGGTTCTCCTCTCTGGACTGCTATCCACTCACAGGCACCCACTGACTGCCCACGACACACTGTCCATGCAGAAGAGGGGGTGAACCTCTTATTGAGTCCAATCTCTTATCTCTAAGAGGCTTGTGGGCTACCGAGCTCGGGCCTTCCTTGTTGAAGGTTCCACAGATATGAACCTGAGCCCTAGTCAGTTTCTAAGCTCCAGAAGACACATCATCTCATATATTATTAGTCTTACATCATCACCCCCCAGCACCTGGCGTGTTACACACAGCCAGCACTCCAGTACCTGCTGGTGGATGGCACGGAAGAGTAGGTGGCACTGCATACCCATGCAGAAACCCAGCACCTGCAACTGGAAACCGTCTGGCTCCATCTCCAATTAAGGTACTGACCAAGCTACTAAGCGCTCAGTTGCCCTGTGTGATACAGGGATCTGAGTCAGACCCTGAGGGGCCACCTTGAAACCACTAAGTGCATTAATTCTCAATACTGGATTGACAAATGCCCTTCTAGGGCTGTACTTGGGACCCTATGGACTACAGCCCACCAGTCTCCTTTGTCCATGGAATTTTCCAGGCAAGAACACTGCAGTGGGTTGCCATTTCCTTCTCCGGGGCATCTTCCCAACCCAGCGGTTGAACCCACACCTCCTGCATCTCCTGCCTTGTTAAGCATGTTCTTTACCATCAGAGTCACCAGGGAAGCATAATCTCAGATGCTCCTCTCAAAAGCAGGCACCTCATGGGTGACTCGTTGGCTTCTAGCTCAGACAATGTGTTCAGATCAGAGTGGGCGAGTGTTGCCTCTGGGAAAAAAGACCCGGCACAGCGACCCGGCAGCGGGGTGGACAGAACAGGCAGGAGCGGCCCTGCCACCAACAAGTGACTGAACACGTCACTCAACCTCCTCTCGTCCTGGTTTCCAGGGTCTGAGACAGAGATGGCGCCAACAGTCACACCTGCACTAGTGTGCGGCCAGCTGGGCAGCTGGGTGCACCAAGGTCCGCGCCAACATGGGCGGCAGCGGGGCTCCGAATTCTGTGTGGAGGGGCTCTGAGGACCCCTGCTAGGTGCAGCTGGCCTCCTTCCTCTCTGCTCCACGAACACTGGGTGCCCACTGCTGGGCTGTGAGGGAAAGGATCATGATGCAGAGCTGGATCGAACCAGCTCTCAGGAACAGGTCAGCACGCAGACCAAGAAAGGAGGGAGACAGGGCCCGCTTCAGGAGGGGCAGATGCGAGATGAGGCACTGACTCAGCCTCGTTATCTCCCCCGTGGCAGGCTGCTGTGGTGAGGGTCCCCGGAGCACCAGCAAGCCTCAGGAGACAATGTCACCACAAGGAAGGCCAATCCAAGAGAGACTGCAGGCACATGCTGAACGCCTCGTGTACCTGCTGGTGGATGGCACGGAAGAGTAGGTGGCACTGCATACCCATGCAGAAACCCAGCACCTGCAACTGGAAACCGTCTGGCTCCATCTCCAATTAAGGTACTGACCAAGCTACTAAGCGCTCAGTTGCCCTGTGTGATACAGGGATCTGAGTCAGACCCTGAGGGGCCACCTTGAAACCACTAAGTGCATTAATTCTCAATACTGGATTGACAAATGCCCTTCTAGGGCTGTACTTGGGACCCTATGGACTACAGCCCACCAGTCTCCTTTGTCCATGGAATTTTCCAGGCAAGAACACTGCAGTGGGTTGCCATTTCCTTCTCCGGGGCATCTTCCCAACCCAGCGGTTGAACCCACACCTCCTGCATCTCCTGCCTTGTTAAGCATGTTCTTTACCATCAGAGTCACCAGGGAAGCATAATCTCAGATGCTCCTCTCAAAAGCAGGCACCTCATGGGTGACTCGTTGGCTTCTAGCTCAGACAATGTGTTCAGATCAGAGTGGGCGAGTGTTGCCTCTGGGAAAAAAGACCCGGCACAGCGACCCGGCAGCGGGGTGGACAGAACAGGCAGGAGCGGCCCTGCCACCAACAAGTGACTGAACACGTCACTCAACCTCCTCTCGTCCTGGTTTCCAGGGTCTGAGACAGAGATGGCGCCAACAGTCACACCTGCACTAGTGTGCGGCCAGCTGGGCAGCTGGGTGCACCAAGGTCCGCGCCAACATGGGCGGCAGCGGGGCTCCGAATTCTGTGTGGAGGGGCTCTGAGGACCCCTGCTAGGTGCAGCTGGCCTCCTTCCTCTCTGCTCCACGAACACTGGGTGCCCACTGCTGGGCTGTGAGGGAAAGGATCATGATGCAGAGCTGGATCGAACCAGCTCTCAGGAACAGGTCAGCACGCAGACCAAGAAAGGAGGGAGACAGGGCCCGCTTCAGGAGGGGCAGATGCGAGATGAGGCACTGACTCAGCCTCGTTATCTCCCCCGTGGCAGGCTGCTGTGGTGAGGGTCCCCGGAGCACCAGCAAGCCTCAGGAGACAATGTCACCACAAGGAAGGCCAATCCAAGAGAGACTGCAGGCACATGCTGAACCCCGGCCACCTTCCCCTCTCTTGCGCACACCGCCATCTGTATCCCTGGGTCTCAGGGACGCAGCTTCCATTAGAGACCTGCAGACACACGGTTTCCTCAGGAGGCCGGGAAGGCGCCGGGCACCGGGAGATGAGACGAGTGCCGCAGATGGTGAGACGCCCGGGGCGGCACTTTGCAGCCTTTGTTAGGATGACTGGAGGAAGGCCAGGACTTGGTCCCACAGAGAAGGAAATGGATGCTCCCTGCTTGGTGAGCAGGCACCCCACGGAGGCCCCGGGAAACCCCTCCTGCTCAGCTCATCCACAACTTCCTCCCAGACAAGCCTCCTTCACGCTGGCTGACTGGCACAGGCCACAGAGACCATATGGGGTGTGGGGGCCTGCCTGCCTTCCCCTTCTGACCTGAGCAGGATTGGAGCGCCGGGCAGAAAAGCCGGGTCTGGTCCAGCCACCCGACCCAGTGGCGGCGCTCCAAGGCCAGGCTGACGAGGCCTGACCGATGCTTGCGGGTGGGGCTGGGAGGACCTGAGAGTCTTCCTTTGCCGTGTTCCCACATTTCCGCCAACTCCTCACATTCTCTCCCTCGTGCCGCTGTCTCTTGGGGTTTTGTTTTCCTCACTTCATTTCCAAATTAGCTGCCAGTGAATCATTACTCATCTTCTCAGTGACTGGCAGGCGCTAATGAATTACTGATTTTCACCTCAACCAGCCGATACTTTTAAAATTTTATAATTACTTTTTTTAAAAATGTTCAAGCACAACGATGGGCGGCAGCGGGCTCAATTCTGTGTGGAGGGGCTCTGAGGACCCCTGCTAGGTGCAGCTGGCCTCCTTCCTCTCTGCTCCACGAACACTGGGTGCCCACTGCTGGGCTGTGAGGGAAAGGATCATGATGCAGAGCTGGATCGAACCAGCTCTCAGGAACAGGTCAGCACGCAGACCAAGAAAGGAGGGAGACAGGGCCCGCTTCAGGAGGGGCAGATGCGAGATGAGGCACTGACTCAGCCTCGTTATCTCCCCCGTGGCAGGCTGCTGTGGTGAGGGTCCCCGGAGCACCAGCAAGCCTCAGGAGACAATGTCACCACAAGGAAGGCCAATCCAAGAGAGACTGCAGGCACATGCTGAACCCCGGCCACCTTCCCCTCTCTTGCGCACACCGCCATCTGTATCCCTGGGTCTCAGGGACGCAGCTTCCATTAGAGACCTGCAGACACACGGTTTCCTCAGGAGGCCGGGAAGGCGCCGGGCACCGGGAGATGAGACGAGTGCCGCAGATGGTGAGACGCCCGGGGCGGCACTTTGCAGCCTTTGTTAGGATGACTGGAGGAAGGCCAGGACTTGGTCCCACAGAGAAGGAAATGGATGCTCCCTGCTTGGTGAGCAGGCACCCCACGGAGGCCCCGGGAACCTCTCCTGCTCAGCTCATCCACAACTTCCTCCCAGACAAGCCTCCTTCACGCTGGCTGACTGGCACAGGCCACAGAGACCATATGGGGTGTGGGGGCCTGCCTGCCTTCCCCTTCTGACCTGAGCAGGATTGGAGCGCCGGGCAGAAAAGCCGGGTCTGGTCCAGCCACCCGACCCAGTGGCGGCGCTCCAAGGCCAGGCTGACGAGGCCTGACCGATGCTTGCGGGTGGGGCTGGGAGGACCTGAGAGTCTTCCTTTGCCGTGTTCCCACATTTCCGCCAACTCCTCACATTCTCTCCCTCGTGCCGCTGTCTCTTGGGGTTTTGTTTTCCTCACTTCATTTCCAAATTAGCTGCCAGTGAATCATTACTCATCTTCTCAGTGACTGGCAGGCGCTAATGAATTACTGATTTTCACCTCAACCAGCCGATACAATATATTTATGTTCGAAAGAAAGGGATGTTCTGAATCAAGACTGGTATCTTTTGATAGTTTTCCTTTCAAACATAATACATGTGTACAATTCCGGCTTGACAGCGGAGTAAATTCTAATCCCAGTTACCGAGCCGGCAGTGGCAGGCACAGGCTGCCATCAGCCCGAGTCCCTCTGCCCGTGCCAGCCCCACGTGACGCTGCTTCCCTTCCTGTTTCGATGCTGGGACAGGCTGCCCAGCAAGGCCTGGGCAGTCAGACACTAGGCTGGCTCGTTGCCTGCCCAGTGCCTCAGTTTCCCCATCTTCAGAATGTGGACAATGATAGCACCTCCCTTTGAAAGGCTCTTGGGAGGAACAGAGACTGAATATATGTAATGCCCTTAAAACAGTACCTGGCACATAGTAGGTGACCAATGAATATCACCTATTCTTCTTCTTAATTAAAGAATCGTGGGTTATCCTATATTCTCAAGTCATAATTCATGTTTTTTTTTAATTGGAGTATAATTACTTTACAATGTTGTGCTGGGCTTCCCAGGTGGCTGAGTGGTAAAGAACCTGCCTGCCAGTGCAAATGACACAGGACACACGGGCTTGATCCCTGAGTCAAGAAGATCCCCTGGAGAAGGAAACGGCAACCCACTCCAGTATTCTTGCCTGGTTAAATTCCACGGGCAGAGGAGCCTGACGGGCTACGGACGTCCGTGGGGTCGCAAACAGACGTGACTGAGGGACTGAGCACGCACGCACACGCAGTAGTGTTAGTTTCTGCCGGACAATGAAGTCAATTATGCATGCACACGCTATATGTATACATACAGCTGATATGCCCATATCCCCTCCTCCTCAGCTCTCCTCCCTTCCCCTCCCTTCATTCCATTCCTCTAGGCTATCACAAGAGCCCTGAGTCGAGCTTCCTGGCCCTGGGGCAGGTTCTCACCGGCCATCTATTTTACACACAGTGGTGGACTTAGGTTCCTGTTTTGTTTTCCCCCCCCCCACTTCATTTCCAAATTAGCTGCCAGTGAATCATTACTCATCTTCTCAGTGACTGGCAGGCGCTAATGAATTACTGATTTTCACCTCAACCAGCCGATACAATATATTTATGTTCGAAAGAAAGGGATGTTCTGAATCAAGACTGGTATCTTTTGATAGTTTTCCTTTCAAACATAATACATGTGTACAATTCGGCTTGACAGCGGAGTAAATTCTAATCCCAGTTACCGAGCCGGCAGTGGCAGGCACAGGCTGCCATCAGCCCGAGTCCCTCTGCCCGTGCCAGCCCCACGGGGCGCTGCTTCCCTTCCTGTTTCGATGCTGGGACAGGCTGCCCAGCAAGGCCTGGGCAGTCAGACACTAGGCTGGCTCGTTGCCTGCCCAGTGCCTCAGTTTCCCCATCTTCAGAATGTGGACAATGATAGCACCTCCCTTTGAAAGGCTCTTGGGAGGAACAGAGACTGAATATATGTAATGCCCTTAAAACAGTACCTGGCACATAGTAGGTGACCAATGAATATCACCTATTCTTCTTCTTAATTAAAGAATCGTGGGTTATCCTATATTCTCAAGTCATAATTCATGTTTTTTAATTGGAGTATAATTACTTTACAATGTTGTGCTGGGCTTCCCAGGTGGCTGAGTGGTAAAGAACCTGCCTGCCAGTGCAAATGACACAGGACACACGGGCTTGATCCCTGAGTCAAGAAGATCCCCTGGAGAAGGAAACGGCAACCCACTCCAGTATTCTTGCCTGGTTAAATTCCACGGGCAGAGGAGCCTGACGGGCTACGGACGTCCGTGGGGTCGCAAACAGACGTGACTGAGGGACTGAGCACGCACGCACACGCAGTAGTGTTAGTTTCTGCCGGACAATGAAGTCAATTATGCATGCACACGCTATATGTATACATACAGCTGATATGCCCATATCCCCTCCTCCTCAGCTCTCCTCCCTTCCCCTCCCTTCATTCCATTCCTCTAGGCTATCACAAGAGCCCTGAGTCGAGCTTCCTGGCCCTGGGGCAGGTTCTCACCGGCCATCTATTTTACACACAGTGGTGGACTTAGGTCAACTCCCATCTCCCAGTTCACCCCACACTCTCCTCTCTCCCCTGTGACCTCTTCCTCACTGTACCTGCAGGACTCAGATGCGACCGGGATTTTCTTTCTTTCTTTCTTATTTTTTTGAGACCAAGATTCTTAAGATGGAGACCATAGTTACACTAAAAAAAAGCTTCGAAGTTTCAAAGAGAAAATCAAGCCCCAAATCCAGGCTCAGCTTCAGCCACTAAATGGGGTCTAAGTTGCTATTCAGGGTTCTGAGGAAGCAGGACACAGCATCTCATTTTATTCAAGACAGTTGACTGTTAGCTATTTAAAATATGCTGTTTACACAATAGATGTTAATTATGAATAATTTTTTGGTGTGCTCTGCGCCTCCAGTGATCGGAATACTAACGAACAGCCTCATGAAATAGCTTCCATGTCTTTCTGATTCCCCGGAGCTTTCTGAGTACGCTAATATTTCTACCACTGTTTAAGCGTTTCATTACTTTGTTTCAGGGCTGAAAAATGCCCCTTAATTTCCATGCATGGATCTTATTGCCAGTCTCTCAAAGGATTCAGAATATAAATATGTTACCGCAGTGGCAACATGCCTATTCATCAGGCTGTTGGGTTCGCGTAGATAATTAGAAATCGGGAGATTTCTCAGAGAAGGCTCACGATAATTTACTTCCAGACACAGCAGCTTAATTAGAAAACAAATTCCTTCCGTAGCTTTAAAGATTGCTAAATAATTACAACACACACACACCACCCATGTCTCCTCTCTGGTCTTATGCTGAGACTCTAAACAACACGCTCTGCACATCTGACAAAGATGGCCGAGGATGGGAAGGGGTTAATCCCTGATATCCTGGGGAACCTTATGCTGAGCTGCTGCACAGAGGCAGCTGTCTGAAACAAAGCCACATTTATCAAAGAATTACCGTACAGCAATTCAGAAGTGTGAAACTTCTCAATCAATTTCTCCAGTGAGGGCAAAGAGGAGGGTGACGACAGGATCGGGCTGCATTTCTGACTGTCTAGTGGCAGCAAGGGAAGGTGCTGGAAAGGCAGGTCACGCAGGTGAAGCCTGACACCACCTTCAAGCCCCCACACCAGACGCTCCTGACCTGAGACTCTCACGGGCAACTTGGATGGGGTCAGAAGCCGTGTGGCGTGCAGGGAAGGATTCCCTCACCAGTTCAGGCCACATAAAAGCTGGCTCTGGGCCTAAAGGGTGGTGGCCCTGGAGGCCCGGGTGCATGCAGAGCCGCGCGCAGGGGAAGGAGCGGCAGGCGAGGCCAGCCTGCTGCCTGGGCTACTCTCTAGTCGCGGGGCACGGGCTTCTCACTGTGGTGGCTTCTCTTGCTGCAGAGCATGTGCTCTAAGTGCTTGGGCTTCAGAAGGCGCGGCACGTGGGCTCAGTAGCTGCAGTGCACAAGGCCTTGTTTCCACGAGGCACTCGGATCTTCCTGGATCAGGGATCAAATTTGTGTCTCCTGCATTGGTAGGCAGATTCCTTACCACTGAGGTACCAGTGAAGCCCTCAGAATAGCCTCTTAGGGGCTTCCCTTGTGGCTCAGTGGATAAGAGCCTGCCTGCCAATGCAGGAGACACAGGTTCGATCCCTGACCCGGGAAGATCCCACATACCACAGAGCAGCTAAACTCACACATCAACAAAGACCCAATACAGCCAAAAAATAAATAAAAAGGTTTAAAAAAAAAAAAAAAAGAATAGCCTCTTAACTGGAAAAATCTCTCAAGAATGCTACAGAAATTAAGATCTTGTATCTACCCAGAAATAGGTCTCTCAGTGGTTGTGGCCACAATCTTGTGGAGCTACTTCTTCTAACGCCACGTAACTCAAGTGTGTAGTTTGTCCTGGCATAAAGAATAAACATAGCTCAACTCCACACATCCATTCTAAGGGCAGCCAGACTAGGAGGGGAGCAGCCATGGGGCGCCTCCCACTGAAAATGATGACGTGTGTGTGTCTCACCTGGACTAGATGTTTGCAAAGTTGTACTCAGAGAACAATGACTCAGTTCCAAATCTACGTACCTTGAAAAGTTATTCACCATCAAGAAGTTTCAGGGTTTCTAAAAGGTTTTGTTCTCACTTTTTGTCATCACTATCACAACCCACCTGGAGGAAGCTCTGTCTGGGGAGGAAGGGTGATTCATTCTGGAAGCTCGTAGCCTGTCCCAATTCATCGGGTGCTTTTACTGTTTGTCGATCAAGGCGCTCCTGACCTGAGACTCTCACGGGCAACTTGGATGGGGTCAGAAGCCGTGTGGCGTGCAGGGAAGGATTCCCTCACCAGTTCAGGCCACATAAAAGCTGGCTCTGGGCCTAAAGGGTGGTGGCCCTGGAGGCCCGGGTGCATGCAGAGCCGCACGCAGGGGAAGGAGCGGCAGGCGAGGCCAGCCTGCTGCCTGGGCTACTCTCTAGTCGCGGGGCACGGGCTTCTCACTGTGGTGGCTTCTCTTGCTGCAGAGCATGTGCTCTAAGTGCTTGGGCTTCAGAAGGCGCGGCACGTGGGCTCAGTAGCTGCAGTGCACAAGGCCTTGTTTCCACGAGGCACTCGGATCTTCCTGGATCAGGGATCAAATTTGTGTCTCCTGCATTGGTAGGCAGATTCCTTACCACTGAGGTACCAGTGAAGCCCTCAGAATAGCCTCTTAGGGGCTTCCCTTGTGGCTCAGTGGATAAGAGCCTGCCTGCCAATGCAGGAGACACAGGTTCGATCCCTGACCCGGGAAGATCCCACATACCACAGAGCAGCTAAACTCACACATCAACAAAGACCCAATACAGCCAAAAAATAAATAAAAAGGTTTAAAAAAAAAAAAAAAAAAAAAAGAATAGCCTCTTAACTGGAAAAATCTCTCAAGAATGCTACAGAAATTAAGATCTTGTATCTACCCAGAAATAGGTCTCTCAGTGGTTGTGGCCACAATCTTGTGGAGCTACTTCTTCTAACGCCACGTAACTCAAGTGTGTAGTTTGTCCTGGCATAAAGAATAAACATAGCTCAACTCCACACATCCATTCTAAGGGCAGCCAGACTAGGAGGGGAGCAGCCATGGGGCGCCTCCCACTGAAAATGATGACGTGTGTGTGTCTCACCTGGACTAGATGTTTGCAAAGTTGTACTCAGAGAACAATGACTCAGTTCCAAATCTACGTACCTTGAAAAGTTATTCACCATCAAGAAGTTTCAGGGTTTCTAAAAGGTTTTGTTCTCACTTTTTGTCATCACTATCACAACCCACCTGGAGGAAGCTCTGTCTGGGGAGGAAGGGTGATTCATTCTGGAAGCTCGTAGCCTGTCCCAATTCATCGGGGCAACTAGCTTTTCTACAATGCAAACGTCTGGAATGTGAACGATCTCTTTTTAAACTGCACTGCTGGACTTGGTTACGCCGCTTTCCCAACAGCTGTGTGGCACCATTCACCCGATGGTGGGCGGGGCTGGTGTATGAAAGACACTCCCCGCCTCCCTCTATCTTTATCAAAAATCTGATGGCTTCAGAAATGCCAAGCAGTCTTAACCATTACTGTCAGTGCAGCCTGGGGAAAGTGGTAAGAGAACAGAAGAATCTGGGGGTGAGCTTACGCCCACACAGCTGACCACGTGCTCCTCAACCAGCCCTGAGTAACAGCGACAGACGCAGGGGTGAGGGGGTGCGCTCAGCGAGTGTGACTCCTGGGGGCGAGGCTGGCCAGGTCTGCGGGTGGTCTTTCCACTCCGCCCCTTTCCCTGTCCCCACTCCCACTCAGGATGTGAATAACGCTTTTCTTTTTAAGTTAAAACACACAGACACCCAATTTTTCAGCATTTCACCAACGCTGTAGTACTACCTGGCACGGGAGAGGGGTTGAGAGAGAAAAGAGGACCCTGTGACCTGACCTTCAAAGGCCCGAGGGTAGACTCGCCAGCTGAGAGAGTCACCTAGGGTTGGGGACGGAGGCAGTCAACAATAGATGTTTCCGGGAAAAACACTGGTGGCTACAAACTCTGAAATCATCATTTAGGAAAATCACGTGTGATTAAAAAAATACTAAAATCTTACTACGTAGGGGTGTTTGCTTCTATTTCTCAATCCTCATTAGCCAGTTTAAGTTGTGAGTGAAGTTTTCTCCTCTTTGATAAAGCGTCTCTTGCCCCTACCTTTTTTTGAGTTTTGAGATGTGTTCATGTGTTCTGGATACAAGCCCTTTGTCAGCTATGTGATTTGCAAACATCCCCCCAAGCCTGTAGGTGGTCTTTCTCTCTCTTAGCAGCCTCCCAGAGAGTAAACATTTTAAATTCTGATGAAGTCCAGTGTGCCCTTTTCCTTTCTTTTGTGGATCAGGCTTGGGGTGTCACGTGCTGCGAACACTTTTTAAGTCTGAGGAAGTGGCGGGGCACGAGCTGGCTGTCCAGACACCAAAGTCTGGAAGACCGAGGGCCTGTGGATGCAAAAGACCACAGTGATGCACAGGGACTGGCCACGAGGCTGGCTTCCCACCGCCACGTGGGAGGTGCCACCGAGGAAGCCGAAGCAAACCGAATGCCAACTTCCACTTCAGAACTGTCTGGAGAGGGCACCGGGAGTCACCTTGCTAGGAACAAAGGTAACTTTACCATAACAAATATGGTTTATCTGAGGATTATGTGTATGGCGACCTGTGGTACAGGTGATGGAAGCTCTGTCCCTCAGCAACGGGGGCAGTAAAAAACTTGGCCCACACAGCTGACCACGTGCTCCTCAACCAGCCCTGAGTAACAGCGACAGACGCAGGGGTGAGGGGGTGCGCTCAGCGAGTGTGACTCCTGGGGGCGAGGCTGGCCAGGTCTGCGGGTGGTCTTTCCACTCCGCCCCTTTCCCTGTCCCCACTCCCACTCAGGATGTGAATAACGCTTTTCTTTTTAAGTTAAAACACACAGACACCCAATTTTTCAGCATTTCACCAACGCTGTAGTACTACCTGGCACGGGAGAGGGGTTGAGAGAGAAAAGAGGACCCTGTGACCTGACCTTCAAAGGCCCGAGGGTAGACTCGCCAGCTGAGAGAGTCACCTAGGGTTGGGGACGGAGGCAGTCAACAATAGATGTTTCCGGGAAAAACACTGGTGGCTACAAACTCTGAAATCATCATTTAGGAAAATCACGTGTGATTAAAAAAATACTAAAATCTTACTACGTAGGGGTGTTTGCTTCTATTTCTCAATCCTCATTAGCCAGTTTAAGTTGTGAGTGAAGTTTTCTCCTCTTTGATAAAGCGTCTCTTGCCCCTACCTTTTTTTGAGTTTTGAGATGTGTTCATGTGTTCTGGATACAAGCCCTTTGTCAGCTATGTGATTTGCAAACATCCCCCCAAGCCTGTAGGTGGTCTTTTCTCTCTCTTAGCAGCCTCCCAGAGAGTAAACATTTTAAATTCTGATGAAGTCCAGTGTGCCCTTTTCCTTTCTTTTGTGGATCAGGCTTGGGGTGTCACGTGCTGCGAACACTTTTTAAGTCTGAGGAAGTGGCGGGGCACGAGCTGGCTGTCCAGACACCAAAGTCTGGAAGACCGAGGGCCTGTGGATGCAAAAGACCACAGTGATGCACAGGGACTGGCCACGAGGCTGGCTTCCCACCGCCACGTGGGAGGTGCCACCGAGGAAGCCGAAGCAAACCGAATGCCAACTTCCACTTCAGAACTGTCTGGAGAGGGCACCGGGAGTCACCTTGCTAGGAACAAAGGTAACTTTACCATAACAAATATGGTTTATCTGAGGATTATGTGTATGGCGACCTGTGGTACAGGTGATGGAAGCTCTGTCCCTCAGCAACGGGGGCAGTAAAGAGCCACAGGCAGAGCACAGCAGCGCTGGTGCGAGGGCTCTGTCGGGACAGCATCCAAACTCTGAAATCTCATCAGGGAACCGGACCAAACAGGCCAGATGACCAGGCAGGGCCAGCATTTTTTTTATTATTATTATTTTTAAATTTTAAAATTTTTTTAGCATTTTCTAATTTTCTCTGTGAAGTTTCTTGATGGTTGCCCTGTGTCTAAGCACCTGCAGACGGTTTTTTTAGTCTCAGTCCTTATTGGAGGTGAAGCTGGCTTAGAACAGGGAGGAGCGGTGGGGCCCTGGGCCCTCCATCTCTAGAAGTGGACTGTGTGAGTGTGACCAGGACGGGACAGTCCTGGAGGCCAGTTGACACAGCCCTCAGCACCCGGCCGCCTGGCGCCTCCCGATCCCTGGTGCACGGCTGCTGACCACAGACAGGACTAGGCACACAAGGCCACCAACGCACTCTCCCCGCCATCAAGCCCAGCTGGCACCAGGGCTTTGATGTGGAGAACATCCGTTGCTCACGCCTAGAGCAGCACGGTCTCAAGAAGAAGCAACGGTGCTCTGTACACTACATCCTGAGGGGCAGACGGGGACGCAGGGAGAGGCAGACCTGCGCCCTTCCCGACTCGTGTGAACGTGACACGCAGAGGCCTGTGGTCCCTGCTCTGACTGAGCCAGCACAGCTGGCTTCCCCAGTACTGCTCTGCGCAGGTCCCAAGCCCAACCTCCAGCTCCCATGGCTGCCTTCCTCGCACACAGTGCCCGTCTATCAGTGCCTCCCCCCGTGACCAGCCTCGGTCGGCACCGTCTTTCCGGCAGTGGCTTTGAAGTCGTAACTGGGTCAGTAGTAACTAAGACCAAGCTGTGGGGTGGTCAGTGGAAACCAAGAATCAGCTGTGAGCTGGGCAGTAGTAACCCAGACCCACTCTGAGCAGAGGGCCCACAGGCCTTCCCATCTGCCCTGCTGGCACTGATCAATGTCACGCTAATTCTTTCTTGTCCCAATATCCAATCTTGCTTGTGAACAAAAGCATCTTGAAGTAAACAGATGCAGCGACCGGTCGCATGATGTCCCCATTTATCCAAAATTTAATGAAAAGAATTATACTCAATGAATTGTTTGCAGGTATCCTAATTATATGAGCTTCCCGAGGGTCAGCAGGTAAAGAATCACCTGCAATGCGGGAGGCACAGGAGACGTGGCTTTGATCCCTGAGTTGGGAAGAGCCCCTGGAAAAGGGAATGGCAACCCACTCTAGTATTCTTGCCTGGTTAAATCCCGTGAACGGAAGCCTGGCTAGCTACAGTCCACAATGTCCCAAAGAACTGGACATGACTGAGTGATTAACACTATTATCTGAATTGTATGTTGTTGATTGTTTCTTTTAAAACTATTTGTACCTATATTTTACATATCTATAGTCTTATAAAAAATTAAATAAGATGGGGAAAAAAAAAATCAGTTCCTTAACATTGTTCCTCCTTGCTTCTTGTTCCAAATTCTACTTTCCTTCCCAGAGGGGAGTGCAGATATTCTATTTCATGCCTTGTTGATATGTATGCTCACAGACACACACACACACACACAATGTATCAGTCTCTTAACAACAGGCCACTCCCTGTTGGTGCAAGTGTAACCACCACATTCTCTGTACTTTCCCTGGGAGTACACGTGCAGAGTCCACAGGGCCCTTCTGGTGGGCGTTCAGGCATAATATTTTTGTGCATTTCCCCTGATACACGGGCAAGTTGTTTTCCACGAGAGAAACCTAGAATATCCGTTTTTCCTACCTAAGGAATTAAAATCAGGCCTTTGTGTTGTAGCACATGTTTCTGTATCTCAAGACTTGGGAAAATGTTTGCCTGTTTATTCTAGAAGAAATGGGGTTCAGAGCAGGAGCGATAGGAACTACCTAGGTGAGTCAGGATGAATGAAACAAACATGCAAACCAATAAACAATGCAGGTCAAGGTTAGAGCTGTGACGGGCGCAGACAAGCCGGCTCAGCAACCCGGGAGGACAAGGAAAGGCCAAGCAACCACAGCACATCATGAAGCACCCCTCCTGCTGGGGCGCCCGCATCTGCCCTGAGACAGGATGTAAAACTGGGGGTGGGGGGAATGGAAGGTTGCAGAACACAACAGGGAAGGTTGAAGAAGATGCTAAGATAGGACCTGACTCTTGCAGCTGGAAACAGTGATCTCTGTGTGGTCTGCCGGTGTAGTGACCCGTCAGCAGGTGCAGTGATTGGTCTGCCTGTGTAACGTACATGTGTTTCTGCTTTGGCTCAGTGTTGGGAGTATTTTATTCAGCTTTTATTATTTTCCTTCTAATATGGCCCCAAATTTAGTTTGTCCTATGCGACAATCACAAACAGGGCCACAGAGAACAAAACAACACACCCACAGGAAAGGGAAACATCAATTAGTTCTGAGAACAGAGAATGAAAAGAGGAGACTCCCCTTCACCCTAGAAGCCATAAGAGCTTAAAAATCCGACTTACTTTTCTATCAAATCCAGTGTGACTCCAGGCACCAGACTAACGCATTTCTGCATGCAGAACCTGCCAAGAAAGAGAAGACAGTGAATTGCAGCAATGGGATATGTAACAAGAGACTCTAACAGTCCCACAGAAAAAGCAGAGAGGAAGGTGGGAGTGGGGACTGCCACAGTGGAAAGGGAAACCCAGACTTTCTGAATAGTGCCAGCTCTTAGGCGCATGAAAAAAATCTCCCTGTGGCCTTTCAAAGGGGCAGGGGCCCTGAGCTGCAGCCATAGGTCTTGAGTAGAAGAAGAGAAACAAGCCTACGGATGGTGGGGGCTGGGGGGCAAGGCCTCGTGAGATTCCTAGGACAGAAAGCTTCCACCCTAATGATGAACAGGCTCCACTTGTCTATTTTTCCTTCTTAGGTGAGTTAGCTAGAGAGAGCGATGGAAGAATCAACGAACCACCTCCAGGCACACAAGAGAAATGTGGGAGACGAGACAAAGAAAAGTGAATTGAATTATATCATTTTAATTATCATAAAGTCATAGGAGCTGCGAGACATCATCTTTCCTCAGAGACATCCTGGAGGGCTAGTGGGGGACTGGCCAGGCTTCATCCAATTTGTGTGCACAAACAGGAGGCTGAAGACCATCTCTTTCTTCCTGTCAGGGCTACCGGCGCGCGGCAGGACAGAATCAATGGCAGCGCAGAGTGAAAAGGCAACCTTGCATTGGTCGCAGGAAGAATAGGAAACATTCAATTCACCTGCTTTAAAAATTAAGAACGAATAGCCCCCTCCAAGAAAAGAGCAGCAGGCACACAAATAACACCCACCAAGCGCATTTCCAAGTCACTGGGTGTATGTGAGAAGTGGAGGAAGGTAGGAGAAACCCAGTGGGCTCTAGAGAGGGAGGAGTCCAAGCCCGTGGAGTGAGGCACGCATGGCGGGTGGGTCAGGATGAGGAGGACTAAGAGATAAAGAGACGCCGAGGCCAGAAGACGGCAAACAAGGCCATGAGAACAGCGTCTGGTGGGCAACTGGCTCCTGACACGTAGTCCTCCAGAGGGGGTGAAGGGAGAGGGGACTCTGTGCACCCAGTCCCGCCAGGCTCGAGGCCTCAGTGAGAAACACCTTGCTCAGCCAAGAGGAAGTTGCCTTTCGGGCTGTAGCCAAGCGAGCTGGTGCTCTCCATTCACAGAGGAAACATGAATGAGACAGAGCCCCTCTCCCTCGGGCACAAACGGATGGGCTGTCCAGATGCTGCACTGGGCCAGTCAGTTCATCCGGACAAATCCTCCTGTTTACCCTGCTGTCAGAAGGCTCTGCCCGCCCACTCCCGCACACAACTGCAAGCAGCCACAGGCAGCTCCAACAGCGGCTCCATGTGAATCAGGAGCTCTTCCTGAAGGAAAAGGTCTGTCCACAGGAGACGCATCTTTCAGTCCAGTTCTGAAGCCCGTGCGAACAGCTGCTCTGTGGCCTTTTTCTCTGTAACGCGCTTACGGATTGGACCTCGACATTCTGATAATGACAGAATAGTCTGTACCAGACTAATCCCTCTGTCAATAACAACGGTAAGCTCTGGACAAAACATAAAAAGCAACCATGGAGCAAACAAATACAGGCAGAAAGGGAAGGCACAGCCCTGATGAGAAGAACCAGGCTAGATCCACGTGAACTCGCTTTTCCTGCTCCCGCTCCCCAATTCACACAGAATCAGGGACACAGCTCAAATGAACGTAGAGGAGAAGCCCAGGCTGGCAGGAGCTTCAGGGGAAATCTTAGGGGGGAGGAGCCAAACTCGGCAAGCAAGCTCTCCTGGGGCCCCAGGCTGACCCCCGGCAGTGAGCAGGCTCTGAGCCCTGGGGGCACAAGAGCTGAACACACAGAGCAGAGGCTTCCACACCTGCTCACCAGCAGACATGCACACAACGGGGACTGCCAGTGCTGCATGAGGGGGCTATGAACACCTGGGGCTTTCCACTGACACCCTGTGGGGTGGGGCCAGAGCTACAACCAGGGTCCAGGACTCAGAGCCGCACCCTCAAACTAGGAGCAAAGCCAGAGAACACCAGTCCTACAGCCGAGTGACCATGAGATCAACAAGACCACCTACGAGAACAGAGCAAAACCAGAGGACGATAGGAGAATCTAGACTTTCTCAGGGTCTCGTTCACGCTAGAAAGGAGTCTACCTAAAATTAAGAGAAAAACAGTTAATAAAACCAGATTCATTTGTTGACCACATTTTGGAGTTAGACTTATAAAAATAACTTATTAACTCGGAAATAAGTATTATGATAAATCTGCTGAAAATATAAAGTTCCATCAAGTAGGAAATTAAAAATATGGACACTATGCAACTTTAAAATATCCAGGATATGATACGAGCGGCAAGGATAAACCAGTGACGGACAGTCCACAAATCGCACGTCAGCCAATACCCATTCCCTTTGCACCAGCGCTGCACCAGGCAAAACCAGACGCAATAAAAACTGCTCGACAAGCCCACATAACTGGGTATTAGTAATTACAACGATAAACACACCAGCTGGTGGCCGTTTAGGGCTGACTACTTGGTGCGGGTGCTCCTAACAGGCTTGGCCGCTTCTGACTCCGCTCGGTCTGTTGCATCCTTTCTGAACTGTGGGTGGGGGACCAGTTACACAGCACCTGACCGCCGCTCACTGACTGCCGGCTGACCCTCCAGGTCAGGGTTCCTCAGTCGGGCACTGAGGACGCTGGGGCCAGATCATTCTTTGCTGTGGGGGCGACCTGCAGATGTCAGCAGCACCTCATTCCATCTGTGACAACCAAATACATCTGGCACTGCCTAATGCCCCTGGGGGGGCAGCGTCCCCCTCTTGAGGCCACAGCCCCAGACCCCAGCGTCTCTCACATTTTTCAGAACAGTCTCTCTGCTTCCTGTCCTGCCTGTACTCCCTACTCCTCTCTCCGGAGTTCTCTACTAGGCAGCCAGAGTGAGCCTTTTACGAGGAAATGAGGGGACAACCCCAGAGGCTTCCTGTCTTGAGACGTGAAATGCAGGGTGCTTGCCTGGCCTCCCAAAGCCCTGCCCTGTGCTTCCAGTCGTGGCACAGACCCCAGTTCCTCACTCTCATGCTGCTCACCCAGCTCCACTCACCCTGACACCCTTCCCCCTCCTTCCACATGCCTGGCACAGCCCCACCTCAGGGCTTTTGCACTTGGTATTCCTTTAGCCTGCAGCACTCTTGCCCCAGGTAACTGGAAGGTTTACTCCTTTGTTTTATTTAGATTCCCTGACCAGTCTAAGAAAACAGCACCTTCCTTCTTTACTTGTGTACTGTGCTTTTTAAAAATGGCATTTCTTGCTACTTTATATTTGTTATTGCTTGTCTTTATCATAAGCTCAATGAGTGCAAGGACTTTTATTTTGTTCATCAGTGTGTCCCCAGTACTTAGAAGGGGTGCCCTAATATACAGTTTTGATACTCCACAAATATGTCGACAAGTGACTATGGTATAAGATGCTTCCTAGTATTTCACATATATCCCTTTTTTCCCTGTTGCCCTTGAAAGTGAGTGGCTTTGAGATTTTTATGAAGAACAGATTAATTTTAAAAGAAACTTTTAAAAAGAAAACTCAACTCTGTAACCTCGTAAACTGTCATGTAACTGTTGGATGCTACTGTTTCTGAGAATGGCTGTCTGCCCTGCCTGCCTATCCCGCTGCCGGCCGCTTCTCTGCATCCAGACTGTGCCCGGCACACATGCACAACCAGTACCTGCACTTGGGTTTTGTTTCTTACCATAACAGAATTTGCCACACATGCTACAGCGTTTTGTTTTGTTTTTTAAACAAAACATTTGTTTTCCATCATTTTCCAACATTCAACAAAGCTGAAAGCATTTTAGAGTAAGTGCCTGTGTCCCACCACCGAGGCCCATCAGCGTTTGATTCCATTTGCTTTATCCCATCTCCGCCTCTCCATCCATTAATCCATCTCATTTTTTCATGAGAGAGAGGATGTGGTATGTCCCTTTAAATTCTTGAGCACACACACACCAACATTCAGTTTTTGTTTATTGTTCTTGTCTTTTGATGTAAAATTACATACAGACAATGAAGTGCATACATCTTAACTGTTCGTTCAGTGTCTTCTGACAAATCCATGGGCCTGTAGATCCAAGCTCCTACAGAAACCATCGCCAATATCCCAGGAAGTTTTCTCCCAGCCTCTCTCAGACAATCCCTACTTCCTCCCACTGCCCCCTGGGGCAAACGCTGCTCTGATTTTCCCACTGTTTCTTATTCCTCTGTTCTAGAGCTTCACATACATGGACCCACTGCTTTTGCATAAGGCCTCATCTAGTCAGCATAATGTTTTTGAGGCTTATCCATGTTTTTGCTGGTTTCATGAATTTCTTCTGATTCACTGCTGACTGATAGGTCATCTATCTGAAAGGACTTTTATTTTGTTCATCAGTGTGTCCCCAGTACTTAGAAGGGGTGCCCTAATATACAGTTTTGATACTCCACAAATATGTCGACAAGTGACTATGGTATAAGATGCTTCCTAGTATTTCACATATATCCCTTTTTTCCCTGTTGCCCTTGAAAGTGAGTGGCTTTGAGTTTTTTATGAAGAACAGATTAATTTTAAAAGAAACTTTTAAAAAGAAAACTCAACTCTGTAACCTCGTAAACTGTCATGTAACTGTTGGATGCTACTGTTTCTGAGAATGGCTGTCTGCCCTGCCTGCCTATCCCGCTGCCGGCCGCTTCTCTGCATCCAGACTGTGCCCGGCACACATGCACAACCAGTACCTGCACTTGGGTTTTGTTTCTTACCATAACAGAATTTGCCACACATGCTACAGCGTTTTGTTTTGTTTTTTAAACAAAACATTTGTTTTCCATCATTTTCCAACATTCAACAAAGCTGAAAGCATTTTAGAGTAAGTGCCTGTGTCCCACCACCGAGGCCCATCAGCGTTTGATTCCATTTGCTTTATCCCATCTCCGCCTCTCCATCCATTAATCCATCTCATTTTTTCATGAGAGAGAGGATGTGGTATGTCCCTTTAAATTCTTGAGCACACACACACCAACATTCAGTTTTTGTTTATTGTTCTTGTCTTTTGATGTAAAATTACATACAGACAATGAAGTGCATACATCTTAACTGTTCGTTCAGTGTCTTCTGACAAATCCATGGGCCTGTAGATCCAAGCTCCTACAGAAACCATCGCCAATATCCCAGGAAGTTTTCTCCCAGCCTCTCTCAGACAATCCCTACTTCCTCCCACTGCCCCCTGGGGCAAACGCTGCTCTGATTTTCCCACTGTTTCTTATTCCTCTGTTCTAGAGCTTCACATACATGGACCCACTGCTTTTGCATAAGGCCTCATCTAGTCAGCATAATGTTTTTGAGGCTTATCCATGTTTTTGCTGGTTTCATGAATTTCTTCTGATTCACTGCTGACTGATAGGTCATCTATCTGAAAAGACTATAGTTCATACAGCTGTTCTGTAACTTCTGCTTGTGTATCATGGACAACATAAAAGCTGATGTACAGGGCTTCCCTGGTGGTCCAGTGGGCAAGGACACCACCTTGCAGTGCAAGGGGTGCCCGTTCGATCCCTGGCCTGGGAAGATCCCATGTGCCGTGGAGCAGCTGGACCAATGTGTCCAACTACCGAGCCGGAGCTCTGGAGTGCATGCGCCTAGAGCCGGTGCTCTGCAACGAGAGAGGCCACTGCAATGGGAGGCCCACACGGGCCAAAAGAACAAGGATGGATGAAAATAAATAAATGAAAGACCAATAAAAGTGGCCAAAAATTAAAAAAAAAAAAAAAAGCTGATGTACAGAACATTACGTTTCTCATGGACAAATGGGTGCTGTCCTCGGGATGCATTCATAGCAATGGAACTGCCTGATGAATGGGTCTGCTGACCCAATGGCCAGCCACTGTCTGATGGGAAGTGCCATTTACTGCCTCTTCAAGGCTCAATTTATGCACTTTTTAACTACTGGAAAATACTGCATTTATTGACATAAAAGAAAAACGAACCCTCCGTCCTATTGATCGGTGAGAAATGAAGCATCATTGGAATTTCTTAGATTATTATTGAGGTTAAACACCAGCTGATAATTTTTCCAGTTCTTTGTATCTTTTCGTTTGCGTGTTGCCTATTTATAGCCGTCTTGTCTTATTGATTTTAAAGTGTTTTATACATTAGCAAAATCGACCTTGGCTTTGTTATATACTACACAATTTTCCCCCACTTTATAATTTTCTTTAAAGTTTTGTTTTTGTTTTCTTTGCTGCACAAAGCTTAAAATTGGTATTTAATAAAATCTACCACTTCCTTTACAGCTTTTTAATTCTCCTAACAATTTTTCCAGTACTTTTGTGAGTTTTCTTTTTTGCATTTAAAACGTCAGTATATTTGGAATTTACTTTATGATGGTAAAAGGTAAGGATTAAAAACAAATTCAAATGGTTAGCCCTGTATCCCAAATAATATTGAGTAATTCATTCTTTTTCCAAATGATAACTTCTTAAATAGCAGATCCTGTTTCTGGAACTGTACTCTGTTCCACTGACTTGAATGTCTGCTCTTCCTCTACCTGAACTTTCAAAATGTATTTTTATAACTAGTAGAAAAAGTTTCCTTCGCAAATCTTATTTTTTTTAAAAGATTTCTATGGGTATTCTCATTTATCCTTCTACTTGACCTTTAAAATCACTTTGTCAATATGTATCAAGTTTATGGTTTAACTTACAGAGAATATCTATCCTAATCTTCTGGCTCTCACTGTGTAATAATAATGTGGTCAATTCCTCCATTTATTCAAACATCCTTTCATATTAAAGTTTCATGGAATTTTCTATACAAACATCTCATACACTCTTAGCTCATTTATGTTGTCTCATTGTTACTGCTGCTACTCTGAATCAAATTTATCTTCTTTCCCCATTTTTCTTGTTGGTATTTTTAATATATAAAAACAGTAATAATTTTAAGGAAATTGTGAAGTATACCGTACGTGTAGAGTATAGAAGATACAGATGTGAGTTTAAGGACCAATAAAGTGAACGTAAGGGCTTCCCAGGTGGTGCTAGTGGTAAAGAACCCACCTGCCAATGCAGGTGACACAAGAGACGTGCGTTCGATCCCATGAAGATCTCCAGGGGATCTCCCCAGGAGATGGCAACCTACTCTACTACTCTTGCCCAGAGAATCCCATGGACTGGAGAGCCTGGTAGGCTACTTTGCACACGTGCAATTTAGCACGCATGCATGCAAAGTGAATGTAAGCACCACCCAGATTAAGAAAAAACCACATTACAAAATCTAAAAGGTCCCACGTGTCCCTGCCACGGCACCTGCTCCCATCCCCTCCTAAGAGGCAGCCTGGACTTTTATGGTATTGATCTGTGTTCACTTGGTAATCAGTCACTTTGTTGAATGTTTGTGTTATGGCTAATGGTTTTCCAATGGATTTTGTTTTTTTGATTGTTGTAAAGTTAAAAATTCAGATAATAATGAAAACTTGCCTTCTCTTTAAAATATGTATTCACTTGCGTTAATCAGTAGCTTTTCCAAATGATAACTTCTTAAATAGCAGATCCTGTTTCTGGAACTGTACTCTGTTCCACTGACTTGAATGTCTGCTCTTCCTCTACCTGAACTTTCAAAATGTATTTTTATAACTAGTAGAAAAAGTTTCCTTCGCAAATCTTATTTTTTTTAAAAGATTTCTATGGGTATTCTCATTTATCCTTCTACTTGACCTTTAAAATCACTTTGTCAATATGTATCAAGTTTATGGTTTAACTTACAGAGAATATCTATCCTAATCTTCTGGCTCTCACTGTGTAATAATAATGTGGTCAATTCCTCCATTTATTCAAACATCCTTTCATATTAAAGTTTCATGGAATTTTCTATACAAACATCTCATACACTCTTAGCTCATTTATGTTGTCTCATTGTTACTGCTGCTACTCTGAATCAAATTTATCTTCTTTCCCCATTTTTCTTGTTGGTATTTTTAATATATAAAAACAGTAATAATTTTAAGGAAATTGTGAAGTATACCGTACGTGTAGAGTATAGAAGATACAGATGTGAGTTTAAGGACCAATAAAGTGAACGTAAGGGCTTCCCAGGTGGTGCTAGTGGTAAAGAACCCACCTGCCAATGCAGGTGACACAAGAGACGTCGTTCGATCCCATGAAGATCTCCAGGGGATCTCCCCAGGAGATGGCAACCTACTCTACTACTCTTGCCCAGAGAATCCCATGGACTGGAGAGCCTGGTAGGCTACTTTGCACACGTGCAATTTAGCACGCATGCATGCAAAGTGAATGTAAGCACCACCCAGATTAAGAAAAAACCACATTACAAAATCTAAAAGGTCCCACGTGTCCCTGCCACGGCACCTGCTCCCATCCCCTCCTAAGAGGCAGCCTGGACTTTTATGGTATTGATCTGTGTTCACTTGGTAATCAGTCACTTTGTTGAATGTTTGTGTTATGGCTAATGGTTTTCCAATGGATTTTGTTTTTTTGATTGTTGTAAAGTTAAAAATTCAGATAATAATGAAAACTTGCCTTCTCTTTAAAATATGTATACCTTTCACTTTGCTTTTGCATCTAATTATCCTATTGACTAGCATTTCCAGAAGAGTTTGTTAAAAGAATTAGTTAATATACATCCCTCTCTTCCTTCTAATTACATTAATGAAACAGTGTTGAAGCATCGGTGAAGGATGCCCATTGAGAAGAATGTTTCTCTTATGTAAAGGAAGTATTCTTCTATTTTTATTATAAGGTTTTATTAAAATTCATTTTTAATTTGATCAAGTAACTACTCTCCTCTCGCCTCTTAAGATGATGAATTATATTAATAGGCAGCCTAGTAGAAAGTCATCAGAGTACTCCTGGAATGAATCTCACTTGGCCAGGGTTTATCGTTCTCTTATTATCTCTCTTATTATCTCTTATCTCTCGTCAGGATGCTAAGCGCTAACACTTCACTTTGAATTCACCTGCACTCTGTGTCCATGTATATGTGTGTGTGTAAACACATTGCATTGCTCAGGTGTGGTACCTGTCATGGGAGGTTTATGAAGAGAATGAGAAAGCTTCTACTTATTGAAATACAGCTTTATACACTATTCTGTTACGACGTGTTTTAGTTTATATTTTAAGGATAGCTGTCTGCATGTTGACTCTTCATTGTTCTATTTTTCTTGTTTCTTCTTCTTCTTCTTATTTTTTTAAAGATTTATTTATTTATTTACTTTGGGCCGGGGTCGGGTTGGGGAGGGAGGGGAGTGGGCAGGCCACTTCTATTGGTCTTTCGTTTCTCTATGTTCATCCGTCTTTGTTCTTTGGCTCCTGTGGGCCTCCCATCGCGGTGGCGTCTGTTGTTGCAGAGCACTGGCTCTGGGCGCATGCGCTCCAGAGCTCCGGCTCGGTGATCGGACACATCAGCCCAGCCGCTCCGCAGCACGTGGGATCTTCCCAGGCCAGGGCTTGAACCGGCACCCCTTGCACTGCAAGGTGGTGTCCTTACCCACTGGACCACCAGGGGAAGCCCTGTTTCTTATTATTTTTGACTGCTTTCCTGTACTTCTACTTCTGACCAACTTTAAGGTCACAAACTTTAGAGCTAAATATGATCTTTTTTCCTCTTTTGTTGGTTCTCTTTGCATCTTGATGTATTATTCTGTCAATCTCAATATTTATTCTTTTTCTTTTTCAGAGATCACTTTTCTGTAACTTCATTGAGGATACAAAGCACACGCCGTCTCCTTTATGGAGCCCCTTGTGACCACAACTGAGTTCATGCGGATGAGGTGACTCAGGGTGGGGCCTGGTCCCCAGAAAGATCAAACACTGGACAACAGAGGGAGACTTTCAGTCACATGCTGACCTCCAGCCTCTGGCCTCAAGAGAAAAGGGGCCTGGAGACTGAGCTCTACAAAGAATCTTCACGGAAGACTGCTCCCAGGTGGTGCGGTGTGGAAGCGGTGCGCCTTCCCTTCTCTCCCCCAGGCAGGGGACTCTCTCCTCCAGCGACAAGACGTGGCTGTCGGCACTCCTGGGCAGGGTCCGCCTGCACCCGGGCCAGAGCTGGGAGACGCTGGGCAGGAGAAGACCCTCGGGACTGGATCCCCACTGGGAGCATTGTTCACGGTTTGATTTCAGTTCCCAAAGTGCTTCCGGCTTCCTGGAGTCCTCAGGTAGCTGCGTTCTGAGCAGAGGCTCTGCACAGTCTGGGGCTGGCACAGGGGTCTCCGGTGATGCCGATGAAGCTTCACAGATCCGACTATCTTAACCAAGTCCTTCTGAACGTGAAAGGGCCAGAGATGTCAGGCTTTTAAAGGCGTTTTGGGAGAGAGCTCAAAGTGGCAATACACTATTAAAAATAAGACAGACAAGTTCCTTGACATTTCATTGAATCTCTAGCAGGTTAAAAACACAAACCAAAAAAACCTACATGAAATAATGTGTCAGTTATCTGGTATTCGGAACTAAATTTAAAAGTATGCCATGTGTATTATTAGGGGAAAAAAGTAGATGAGACTTTCCTAATTTACAATCTTTAAATAGCTACCACTTCTACATGTACAGAACTCTCCTCAGGAGCTTCGAGGCCAGTAACCAGGACAAGACACAGAGGAGGTCCAGGAGTCAGCTGTCTTAGCCACTCTTGGTGCTTCAGAGCAAGCCAGCTAAAGGGAAAACTAATTATTTCATTAGGCAGAGAAATGTAGACCAGCGCCTCATCGGAGTTTCTTGCCCCAGGATGGAATGAGCTGACCCCATCTGTCTTGTTCCCAGGGCCAGAGTCTCAAGGACATCCCAGTGTTTTCTTAAATACCTGACCAGTGAAAACAGAAAGGAGTTTCAAGGCAACAGTGCTAACTCCACAAGAGTGCTGTCATTTCGGTTTAGAAGAGATTAAAAGGTCAAGACAATTGTGATCTTAAGGAAAATGTCTTTTAAAAAGAATGCATATTTTAAATGTCAGAGGGTAAATATCATAATGACTGTAATTTGCTAAAAATAGGCATATGAAGAAAATGATACAGCAAGTAACAAATGTAAGATTTTAGGTGACGAGTACCAGGGGGGCTGTTTTATTCTCTTGACTGTTTCACAGAATGGCTGAAAATTGTCCTATAATGAAAAGTAAACAGAGAAAAAGAGGGTCAAAGCAGGTGATCCTACATTGATGAGTCAATGTCAGGAAAGTGTTCCAGAGAAAGCTCCAATTTCTCCAAACTTGGGCAGTCTGTTTCTATTTTTGAAGAAGGTGGAGATGTAAAGAGGAGCTCCTAGCCCAGCTCACCCCCATGGTCTTTAGCAGCAAAGCCTCTGCACTGATTTTGCACAAAGAGAAAATACTCTCTTCTCAAAGGGCAGCTCTCTCTCTTCCATGGAGGTGACGCTCATGACCCCCATCCACAGGAAAGAGACGCAGCACACACAACAAGCTTCCACAGGGTCCTTCCAAACTTCCTGGAACCTGTTTCCGTGGTGTTCACCTGGTAAAGTTAGAATTCTGCTTGTTCGGGACAAGCTCACACGTTCCAGCCTCTTCAGCCTGATTCAAATCTTAAGGTGTTACTTTACCTGATGAACAACGACGGTGTTTATGCTGCCTACCAAAAGCCGCACAAGCCTAACTGGAGGGGCTGGCGGTCAGGAAGGGGGCAGTCACGGAGGACAGGCACAGTGAGTGGGACACAAAGTACCCCATCCTCTCACCCAGTGACCCCCTGGGAGCCCCTCAGCATAGTTCTGATCCAGCAGCGTCTCCACGAGCCGGCAGTGCCGAGGAAAGGCTGAGCGGCAGTGGCGGAGCCTGCCCTCCCCGGGGAATGTGGTTCTCTAGTATTTGCACGAATAGAAAAGGTAAACAGGGCCAAATGAGGAAAGGACATCCCAGTGTTTTCTTAAATACCTGACCAGTGAAAACAGAAAGGAGTTTCAAGGCAACAGTGCTAACTCCACAAGAGTGCTGTCATTTCGGTTTAGAAGAGATTAAAAGGTCAAGACAATTGTGATCTTAAGGAAAATGTCTTTTAAAAAGAATGCATATTTTAAATGTCAGAGGGTAAATATCATAATGACTGTAATTTGCTAAAAATAGGCATATGAAGAAAATGATACAGCAAGTAACAAATGTAAGATTTTAGGTGACGAGTACCAGGGGGGCTGTTTTATTCTCTTGACTGTTTCACAGAATGGCTGAAAATTGTCCTATAATGAAAAGTAAACAGAGAAAAAGAGGGTCAAAGCAGGTGATCCTACATTGATGAGTCAATGTCAGGAAAGTGTTCCAGAGAAAGCTCCAATTTCTCCAAACTTGGGCAGTCTGTTTCTATTTTTGAAGAAGGTGGAGATGTAAAGAGGAGCTCCTAGCCCAGCTCACCCCCATGGTCTTTAGCAGCAAAGCCTCTGCACTGATTTTGCACAAAGAGAAAATACTCTCTTCTCAAAGGGCAGCTCTCTCTCTTCCATGGAGGTGACGCTCATGACCCCCATCCACAGGAAAGAGACGCAGCACACACAACAAGCTTCCACAGGGTCCTTCCAAACTTCCTGGAACCTGTTTCCGTGGTGTTCACCTGGTAAAGTTAGAATTCTGCTTGTTCGGGACAAGCTCACACGTTCCAGCCTCTTCAGCCTGATTCAAATCTTAAGGTGTTACTTTACCTGATGAACAACGACGGTGTTTATGCTGCCTACCGAAAAGCCGCACAAGCCTAACTGGAGGGGGCTGGCGGTCAGGAAGGGGGCAGTCACGGAGGACAGGCACAGTGAGTGGGACACAAAGTACCCCATCCTCTCACCCAGTGACCCCCTGGGAGCCCCTCAGCATAGTTCTGATCCAGCAGCGTCTCCACGAGCCGGCAGTGCCGAGGAAAGGCTGAGCGGCAGTGGCGGAGCCTGCCCTCCCCGGGGAATGTGGTTCTCTAGTATTTGCACGAATAGAAAAGGTAAACAGGGCCAAATGAGGAAAGGCGTGTTTGCCGGTGGACACACCTATTTACTCTCACACACAGCAGTTGGGCCCTCATCTCTCCTTATCTAGGAGGCAGGATGGCCCCATGGCAGATCCAGAAAGTTAAATTTATGTAAAAATTAGGTGATTTTTTTTTTTTTAAATTAAAGGGCCAAACACCACTTAAATTACACTCTTCCCCCATATTCATGTATTTTTCTTGCCACCTGGTATGCTCTTTCTGTATCAAGACGGGTTGTCCTTGACCCCCAACCTTTCATCTACATCCAAAAGTTCACCCTGGGGGTCAGTTTACACCTGCGTGTGCAAGGATGGAGGAAACACAGGCAAACAGAGGCCACCCCTGCCCCAGTGAGTGAGGAGGGCGGTGCTGCAGCACTGTTCCCCATTCAAGCAATGGCTTCAAAAACTGACCCCATTTAAAAACACAAGCCCGCGATGCGCTGAGAGCAGCGGTGCTCGTGAGCTACACGGCGACCTGTGTGGATGGTTTTAGAACCCGTCAGTCCCCATTACAGGGAACTGAAGCTGATGTCACTGCAGAACTCTGAAGTCCCAGCACGTCTGGTGGCCCTGAGCCAAGCCCTGATTCTTCTCCAGATACAAGTGAGAGGAGAAATCGGCTGGAAGGAATCTTAAGCAGGACCGGAGACCAGGATGAGCTGCGCAGCCTCACACTCCTTCCACGATCAAAAGATACACACGAGCCCCTCCAGCAGGTTACAGACGCTTTACTGGAATAACGCCGACGTTCATTTCTCTTCCTTCCTCTGTAACCAGTAGACATCTCCCTGCCTCAGAGAGCCGTTCAGACCTGGTCACCAGGCTCCCGTCATGGGAGAGGGTGTGCTCCAACCCAGGAGAGACCCGCACTTCTCAGCTGCAGCCCACTTCCCATCTGCAAGCACATGGCAAAGACTACGCTTAAAACTGGCCAGAGAAGAGCCTGTTTGTACTAAGCCCCAGGTGTTTTAAATCTGGGAGGTTCTTCTGTTAAAAAAAAAAAAAAATTGGCATTCTCTGACTCAGTTCCAGGTTTAACTCCTAAATGACTCCTGGGAAGAAGAACACACTATAGAAAAGAGGCAACAGGTCTGGTGTTTAAGGGTGGAAGCTGTGAGCCAAATCGAGATTATGTGATGAGAGAGAAGATGGAAACGTGACTCCTCCATGTGCCTGGGCAACCCCTCCCAACCTCAGTCCGCCTAGCAGCGTCTCCAGGGATTCAAGGAAGCTTAAGATCAGGAGAAAGTCATTTATGAAGTACCCTCTGTGGCCAGACAGCTTATACGTCGGCATTATTATTCCTACCTTATACAGAAGAAAGCTGAGAAGGTTCTGAAACTAAGCATCCAGTTACGTGACCAAGTGTGGGCCTCTGCAAACTCGTGCCATGGTGTTCCCACAGGGGCTAAGGCTACTAGACTCAAACTCCCAAACAATGTACACTGTACTCCTCCCAGCAATTCAATGCATCGTCTGAAACTCAATCAGGGAAAGCAGAAAGCAAAAGAGGGAATAAGTGGTGAGATGAACGCTTATAAAGACAGACTCCCCCAGTCTTGTAGGGGAGGTCACAGGTGAGGTGGGGGCTCCAAGCAGGGTGAGTGGTCCAGCCGTCGGCAGGAGAGAACTCTTCTCCAGCACCATGGTTCAAAATGATCTTTAAACCTCAGCCTTCTTTATGCTCCAACTCTTAGATCCAGGCATGATTACTGGAAAAACCATAGCTTTGACTATTTCCACCTTGGCTGGCAAAGTGATGTCTCTGCTTTTTAATATGCTTGTCTCAGTTTGTCATAGCTTTCCTTGCGCTACAGCCTAGCCAGTTGTTTTCCTCAGGATTTAAATCTTTCTAAATTTTAGGTCTCCTATTTCAAGTTGGATCAACTTTGTACCTGTCCCTTCTAACACCTATGCTCTCTTCCTATGTGCTTATCTGCATTCACATCTCCAATTACACTAAGGAAAAGACAACACCCAAACAGGCTTCTGAACACTAATAACACTGACATGGTTTTAATTCTTGTGAGTGAGATAAATATCAATTAAGTATGCTCATAAGCACCTCCTATTCAAGCTGCTTTATGAACCATGACTGCATTACTACAGGGGGACACGGTAACAATGCTGGTCTGAGGACTGTGGGGCAATAGGCAGAGGCACCAGGCCAAGAACACACTATAGAAAAGAGGCAACAGGTCTGGTGTTTAAGGGTGGAAGCTGTGAGCCAAATCGAGATTATGTGATGAGAGAAGATGGAAACGTGACTCCTCCATGTGCCTGGGCAACCCCTCCCAACCTCAGTCCGCCTAGCAGCGTCTCCAGGGATTCAAGGAAGCTTAAGATCAGGAGAAAGTCATTTATGAAGTACCCTCTGTGGCCAGACAGCTTATACGTCGGCATTATTATTCCTACCTTATACAGAAGAAAGCTGAGAAGGTTCTGAAACTAAGCATCCAGTTACGTGACCAAGTGTGGGCCTCTGCAAACTCGTGCCATGGTGTTCCCACAGGGGCTAAGGCTACTAGACTCAAACTCCCAAACAATGTACACTGTACTCCTCCCAGCAATTCAATGCATCGTCTGAAACTCAATCAGGGAAAGCAGAAAGCAAAAGAGGGAATAAGTGGTGAGATGAACGCTTATAAAGACAGACTCCCCCAGTCTTGTAGGGGAGGTCACAGGTGAGGTGGGGGCTCCAAGCAGGGTGAGTGGTCCAGCCGTCGGCAGGAGAGAACTCTTCTCCAGCACCATGGTTCAAAATGATCTTTAAACCTCAGCCTTCTTTATGCTCCAACTCTTAGATCCAGGCATGATTACTGGAAAAACCATAGCTTTGACTATTTCCACCTTGGCTGGCAAAGTGATGTCTCTGCTTTTTAATATGCTTGTCTCAGTTTGTCATAGCTTTCCTTGCGCTACAGCCTAGCCAGTTGTTTTCCTCAGGATTTAAATCTTTCTAAATTTTAGGTCTCCTATTTCAAGTTGGATCAACTTTGTACCTGTCCCTTCTAACACCTATGCTCTCTTCCTATGTGCTTATCTGCATTCACATCTCCAATTACACTAAGGAAAAGACAACACCCAAACAGGCTTCTGAACACTAATAACACTGACATGGTTTTAATTCTTGTGAGTGAGATAAATATCAATTAAGTATGCTCATAAGCACCTCCTATTCAAGCTGCTTTATGAACCATGAGTCTGTGTCCATTAACTTAGCAGCAGGTGGACACGGTAACAATGCTGGTCTGAGGACTGTGGGGCAATAGGCAGAGGCACCAGGCCAAGGCAGGTTTCCTGGGGCAGACCATGCCTAGCAACGTGGGGTCAGTGCAGGGAAGGAAGCCCAGACATTCCATTGGCTCCTCTGTGCTCTCATTGTACTGAATCCACCAGAAAAATAATTCCTGAGGTTGGAGGAACACTGCTGAGAAACTGAGCCAATTCCTGGCATGTTGGCAGCAAATGAGTGGATTCAGGTTGATTTCCCAATTACCTTTTAGATGTAAATTGTGTTCCTTAACATGCCCGATACACAATCTGTCCTTGGGCTCCCAAGCTAGGTAGGAAGCTTAGAAATCACTCCGCGAGGGTATTCTTTGAGCCACGCTGATTTTACCGACTTGTCCTCCTGGGTTCTGGTTTAGTGTCAGGTCAGTGCCTGGAGGACGTTACCCTCCACTGAGAGTCTTCCAAATCTGTCCTCGAGGCTTCAAGAAACAGATGAACCCCACTGCTAGGAAGGGGCAGCCTCTGAGATCTTCTCTACTGCTTGCTCTCTGAAAGGTACCTGCCTTCTAGTCTACAAATATCTGCCTATTAAAAATAAAAGCACTAAAAAACTAACAAAGCCGGGCTTCCCTGGTTGTCTACTGGGTAAGGACACCGCCTTGCAGTGCAAGGGGCGCCAGTTCGATCCCTGGTCTGGGAAGATCCCAAGTGCCGCGGAGTGGCTGGACCGATGCGTCCAACTACCAAGCCAGTGCTCTGGAGCGCATGTGCCCAGAGCCAGTGCTCTGCAACGAGAGAGGCCACTGCAATGGGAGGCCCACACAGGCCAAAGAATAAAGATGGAAATAAATGAAAGACCGATAGAAGTGGACAAAAAAAAAAAAAAACAGAAAAAAAAAAAAGAAAACCTAACAAAGCCAACGAATCCAGCATCCATTTCCTTAAGTCATACATCTTCCCCTGAAAAGTGCACCTGTTCCTCACTCAGCCCTTTGCCTCTCACTTCCTTAACACAGTTTATGTCCATGAAGGCTCCTCTTATTCAAGGCAGCCCCGTGCCCTGTGGCTGTCACTCCAGTGGCTCTAGAACAGCCCAGAGTGACTGAGGATGTTCTAACTACCTCCAAAGCCTCTCCCAACCCTCAACCCTGAAGGGTCGTCAGAGGGTGTGGGGCTCTGGTTCCCTTCTCTCCTCACTCCCTCCAGCCAACTTTCTTGCTACATTTGGACTCAAAGAACCCAGTGCATCCTCTGTGAGTAACCTCAACCCCATCCAAACCACGCTGATGGACCCCAGTGAAGCAACTCCTCCATGAGGAGCTTCTCTCATCTCACACACCTGCATAAGCTTCCCGTGACTATAACAGAGTGACAACTACCACAGACCCTCCAGAGTCAGCAAAGACCCCGCCCTCCCCACCTAACGGAGTCCAGCTGCACCCTCCTCCTTCCCTTCAGGCCCTCAGATCTCCTCTACCTGGAAAGCCACCTCTCCATCCCACCTCCAGGTCTTGCCCACCCTGGGAGTGCCCTGTTGGGTGTGGGTCTGTGCCTGTAGGTGCCCATGTCCAGCAGCACCCGAGTATCTCTCACTGATCCATGTACACGTCTCCTGAAGCAGCCATCACACTCCTGGAGGGGAGAGATCAACCCATCTCACTGGTTTTAGAAACGGGGCCCTGAACCCGGCACCGCACCCCTGGCACAAGGTCCTACAGGACACTGCACCTTCCAGCTGCACACCCACAGCTCCACCCTCTTGCTGCTTCCTGGGCACCTGTCTTCCCTCGGTCCTCAGGGTCCCCTCCACAAGGGATGCTCTGCTATCACCCAGACACAGCAGTGACCATCGACCCGGGTGCCACCTCCTCCTTCTCCCAGGTATCGCCTCCTCCCTACTTGAGTCAGACTTTATGATTCCCCCATCTCCCCGCCACACCCCAGGAAGATGCAAGCTGAAGAATCTCATCCTTTTCTCCACCCCAAGAGGTGGAGAGGAGGCGTGTCTCTTCAGTAGATAGGGACTTCATTTCACAAATCTTCATAATTTAAGTGCTTATAAGGCTGACTGAACAGAATATATATTCAAAATAGGTTATTTCCACAGGTCTGTACAGTCTCAAGATAAGCACACAAGCTGTTCTGATGACCTTGGTGACAACAATTAACACTATAGGGAGCTTTAATGCCCAGTCTCAGTGCCTTAACATGGCCTCGACATCCGGCTGAAACATTCAACGTAAAGCGTGTGGACACCAGGATGCAGATGACAAGAAGTTAAAAAAAAAAAAAAAAAGAAACAGTTGACACCTCATGGCTTAATGTACACCACGTTAGGTCATGGGGTCACTGTGCATGGGCTTTATGTGGTCACACGGTTCTGGCAGCTAAAGACACAACACTGTTTAAGAGGGACCATCATTTCATCTCAGCACAAGTGAAACGAGAATGAAATTGTTTCGTGCAATCGGTTGCCTAGTTCAGCACCAATCAAAGACCACTTTTTTATTTCTATAAGGGTCATGAAAGTGTGCTGTTAAGTAAGCAGCTGTATCCATTAACCATCTTTGAAGCAATGTGATTTAATGTTACTGATTCTGCATCCTTAGGCACATAAATCAGATTTGTTAAAGGACCATTAAAATGCCCCCAAATTTAATAAGATGATACAAACAAGCAAATAAATAGTTAACAAGTAATTGTTTTATAAAAAGTGATATAATTCACTGTTGCTCTGCAGGCATGATTTCAAACGGGGATTAAAACCAATTTGGGACAGAGTGACGATGGCATCAAAGCAGCAGAGGACAAATGACTTTGTTCCCATTGGCTGATGATCATCAGGAGGACCAGGAGGGAGGGAGGCGGGCGGGGGCGGAACACTCTTCTATGAGCATCATTTCACCCAAAGTTGATTTCCTGGAATTATATGAATAACTCGGCTGTAAGGGATGCTCTGCTATCACCCAGACACAGCAGTGACCATCGACCCGGTGCCACCTCCTCCTTCTCCCAGGTATCGCCTCCTCCCTACTTGAGTCAGACTTTATGATTCCCCATCTCCCGCCACACCCCAGGAAGATGCAAGCTGAAGAATCTCATCCTTTTCTCCACCCCAAGAGGTGGAGAGGAGGCGTGTCTCTTCAGTAGATAGGGACTTCATTTCACAAATCTTCATAATTTAAGTGCTTATAAGGCTGACTGAACAGAATATATATTCAAAATAGGTTATTTCCACAGGTCTGTACAGTCTCAAGATAAGCACACAAGCTGTTCTGATGACCTTGGTGACAACAATTAACACTATAGGGAGCTTTAATGCCCAGTCTCAGTGCCTTAACATGGCCTCGACATCCGGCTGAAACATTCAACGTAAAGCGTGTGGACACCAGGATGCAGATGACAAGAAGTTAAAAAAAAAAAAGAAACAGTTGACACCTCATGGCTTAATGTACACCACGTTAGGTCATGGGGTCACTGTGCATGGGCTTTATGTGGTCACACGGTTCTGGCAGCTAAAGACACAACACTGTTTAAGAGGGACCATCATTTCATCTCAGCACAAGTGAAACGAGAATGAAATTGTTTCGTGCAATCGGTTGCCTAGTTCAGCACCAATCAAAGACCACTTTTTTATTTCTATAAGGGTCATGAAAGTGTGCTGTTAAGTAAGCAGCTGTATCCATTAACCATCTTTGAAGCAATGTGATTTAATGTTACTGATTCTGCATCCTTAGGCACATAAATCAGATTTGTTAAAGGACCATTAAAATGCCCCCAAATTTAATAAGATGATACAAACAAGCAAATAAATAGTTAACAAGTAATTGTTTTATAAAAAGTGATATAATTCACTGTTGCTCTGCAGGCATGATTTCAAACGGGGATTAAAACCAATTTGGGACAGAGTGACGATGGCATCAAAGCAGCAGAGGACAAATGACTTTGTTCCCATTGGCTGATGATCATCAGGAGGACCAGGAGGGAGGGAGGCGGGCGGGGGCGGAACACTCTTCTATGAGCATCATTTCACCCAAAGTTGATTTCCTGGAATTATATGAATAACTCGGCGGCTGTAAGAGCCCCACTGTGAGCTGAACCGCATATATTCTTTATCCTCTTCTGAACACTCCTGTGATGGTGAAAGAATATTCTGCTCACGCCTGCTCCCCTTGAGTCTTCTACACACATTACATACTGATGTGTTCAAACTCTCACAAAAGACTCTTGGACTCACTAAACTGCCTAATGAGATCCATTTGAGATAATATATTGCATGTACTCTTGTTGGGTAAACACTGGAGAAGAATGTGAGCCAGCAGTAAATTAGTATGAGATAAATAAGCCCCAACATGATCAAAAATAAAAAGCCAATCCGCCCTTTAAAAATATTTTAACATAATACTTTTTCTTAGGGAAATAAGATGATTTTCAAAAGGCTCTATGTATCTAAAAAGTTTTTTTTAAGATTTTCTTTTTTTTTTCTTTTTTGGATGTGGACCAGGAGCTCAGTTCTCTGACCAGGGATTGAGCCTGCACCCCTCTGTCTTGGAAGGTGAAGTCCCAACCACTGGACACCAGGGAAGTTCCCCATGATTTCCTGTGTAGATAAGCATGTTGTCTGTGGAGAGATTTTTTTACTTCTTTGCCAGGCTGCATGCCATTTTATTCTCTTCTGACTGACTGCACTGGCTATGACTTCCAGTACAATGTAGAAAGGAATGGTGAGAGTGAACATTTCTGCCTTGTTTTCAGTCTTCTAGAGAAAGTGTTTAGTCTTTCACCATTTCAACTATAAAGCTAACTGTAAGTTTTTCTTAGATGCCTTTTATGAGCTTGAGAATGTTCTCTTCTCTCTGCAGTTTGCTGAATCAGTGTCAGGAAACTCGTGCCAGTTTTGTCAAAGGCTTTTTATGCATATATTGAAGTAATCAAATGGGGTTTTCTCTTTATTCTGCTAATGTAATGGATTATGTTGATTTTCACGTTAAGCCCTGCATTCCTGAGATAAGCCTTACTTGATCAAAATACTTTATCCTCTCTCTATACTGTTGGGCTTTATTTGCTAATATTTTGTTAAGCATCAGGAGGACCAGGAGGGAGGGAGGCGGGCGGGGGCGGAACACTCTTCTATGAGCATCATTTCACCCAAAGTTGATTTCCTGGAATTATATGAATAACTCGGCGGCTGTAAGAGCCCCACTGTGAGCTGAACCGCATATATTCTTTATCCTCTTCTGAACACTCCTGTGATGGTGAAAGAATATTCTGCTCACGCCTGCTCCCCTTGAGTCTTCTACACACATTACATACTGATGTGTTCAAACTCTCACAAAAGACTCTTGGACTCACTAAACTGCCTAATGAGATCCATTTGAGATAATATATTGCATGTACTCTTGTTGGGTAAACACTGGAGAAGAATGTGAGCCAGCAGTAAATTAGTATGAGATAAATAAGCCCCAACATGATCAAAAATAAAAAGCCAATCCGCCCTTTAAAAATATTTTAACATAATACTTTTTCTTAGGGAAATAAGATGATTTTCAAAAGGCTCTATGTATCTAAAAAGTTTTTTTTAAGATTTTCTTTTTTTTTTCTTTTTTGGATGTGGACCAGGAGCTCAGTTCTCTGACCAGGGATTGAGCCTGCACCCCTCTGTCTTGGAAGGTGAAGTCCCAACCACTGGACACCAGGGAAGTTCCCCATGATTTCCTGTGTAGATAAGCATGTTGTCTGTGGAGAGATTTTTTTACTTCTTTGCCAGGCTGCATGCCATTTTATTCTCTTCTGACTGACTGCACTGGCTATGACTTCCAGTACAATGTAGAAAGGAATGGTGAGAGTGAACATTTCTGCCTTGTTTTCAGTCTTCTAGAGAAAGTGTTTAGTCTTTCACCATTTCAACTATAAAGCTAACTGTAAGTTTTTCTTAGATGCCTTTTATGAGCTTGAGAATGTTCTCTTCTCTCTGCAGTTTGCTGAATCAGTGTCAGGAAACTCGTGCCAGTTTTGTCAAAGGCTTTTTATGCATATATTGAAGTAATCAAATGGGGTTTTCTCTTTATTCTGCTAATGTAATGGATTATGTTGATTTTCACGTTAAGCCCTGCATTCCTGAGATAAGCCTTACTTGATCAAAATACTTTATCCTCTCTCTATACTGTTGGGCTTTATTTGCTAATATTTTGTTAAGAACTTTTATACCTATTGGGACTTTCTGGCAGTCCACAAGTTAGACTCTGAACTTCCACTTTTGGGGGCACAGGTTTGATCCCTGGTTAGAGAACTAATTTTCATGTCCCGTGAGGTGCAGTCAAAAATTTAAAAAAAAAAAAAAAAACTTTTTTAAATATTAAAGAAAGAATTTTTATACTTGTGTTCATGAGGGATCTTGACCTGTAGATACGTTTTTTCCCCTCTTGCAGAGTCTTTGACTTTGATTTTCAGGATAAAGAGTCTCTTAGAATGAGATGGGAAATGTTCCCCCTTCCTTTATTTTCTGAAAGAGTTTGTATAAGGATTGGTATTATTTCTTTCTGAAATGTTTCCTAGAATTCATCAGCAAAGATATCTAGGCTTGGCGTTTTTCTCTGTGAGGCTTTTAACTAGGGAATTCAATTTTTTTATGCGATATAAAGTATCCAGATTTTCTTTCTCTTCTTGTGTCATGAATCCATTTCACCTGAGACAAAGAATTTATTAGCAGAAAATCCTTCATACTTAAAGGACTCCCTCACTATCCTTTTAATGTTGGGTCTGTGGTGATGCTCCTTCATTCCTGAAACAAGCAATCTATATCGTCTGCTTTTCTTGACCATTTCAGTTACAATTTAAAGATTTTATTGAACTTTTTAAAAACTATTTTCATAGGTTTTGTACATTTCTCTGGTGCAGTTTCTATTCTGTATATTTTACTATTTTCTTATTTCCTTTCTTCTACTTAGAGTTTGAGGCGCTTCTCTTTTTCTGGTCTTACAGAACAAGCTGTAGATTTTAGACTTTTCTAATTACAATCTTTAAGCACCATTAAGATTCTGAGATTATTTTGGGTGCATGTAAACCTAGTTCAGTAATTTTACATACTGCAAACATGATGTTTCACCCATGATCCATAAACAGAGTCAGTCATGTCACAAACAGTGCACTGAGAAAGGCTATAGCACACACACTTGATGTGGGCTTTTCTAAGAACTTTTATGTATACACCACCAAGAAAGACAGAGTGTTGCCAACTAAACTGGCATGCCATCTATCAAAAGATGGTACTGAATCTCAGGTATGTTCAGATGTGAAAATGTACATCCTAGAATTGATGAAAGGTGATCCACTCTGATTATAAATAATTATAAATATTGTATCTTGTCTTACTGATGACCAGGACTTCTAATACTGAAGCAGCCCCTAAGGTTCTGCCTTATTGCCAATGTCAAACACAGTACAGTTTCCCTGTACAACCTTTACCAAGTTAAGTAAATGCCCATGACTCAATTTAAACATGCTGGATTAAACATGTGAATGGATCTCAAGAAAGAGTAAGATAAGAACAAAGAGAGACAAGCACAGCAAATGGGAGAAGACAGTCATCACACAGAGGTCTAGAGTGTCAGGGCTGGGGCCAGGACAGGGCCTGAGTCCTGGCTCTGTCAGCGATGGCCAGGTAACCCCAATCCCCTCCCTCCTGAAAGCAGGGCTGAAGGCAGCCCATGCCACCCAGGCTTGCTGCAGGAGCTGACCAAGCTAATCATGTAATGGTATGGCATAATGGTCAACACGCTTGAACTGCTTTTATTATCACAGTCTAAAAATTCAACCACCTAAGAGTTGGACAAGCAGTGACTAAGCAGAGAGACTGGAAGCCCTAAACCTCAAAGGGGAAAAGCCAAAAAGAAGCACCCTCTTGATGGAGAATCTCAAAAAGAATGAAAACTGAAGTAGCAGACTCAGTGGGAGGAGGAGCTGAAGCTAAGAGTGGTGGTCCAGAATTCATCTAACGAGCAGCAGAGCCCTAGCGGCCTCTCCCGGCTGGGAGAATTCTGGAGAAACTACCCGGAGGGGCTCTGGACGAGGAGACACTGAACAGCTGCAGGGCTGCCTACATCAGGGTCTTTACGGTGAACATTTGAATCCTAGCCTGCTTTAGCTATATCTCACAGACACAAAACATTGTGCTCTGTCATTCAGCTCTGAGTATCATAATTTTAAATAGTATTTCCTCTTTAAGGAGGTTATTTTTTAAGAATAAAACTTTTAGTTTTCAGACAGTTTAAAGGGGCTTCCCTGGTGGCTCCAATGGTAAAAAATTTGAGAGACCTGGGTTCGATCCCTGGGTTAGGATGGTCCCTTGGAGAATATTCTAATATTCTGGCCTGAAGAATTCCGTGGACAAAGGAGCCTGATGGGCTATGGTCCATAGGGTCGCACAGAGTTGGACATGACGGAGTGACTAACACTTTCACTTTCTTTTCATTATCACAGTGCAACTCTATTGTATGGTGGTCTGAGGACAGATTTTATATGGTATCAATTCTTTCGGATCATTACTGCTTCCTTTGGAGTCTGGTACTTCCTTTGGAGTTTTTGTTTGTGAACGGCCCACCTATATCAAAAATAAGGTATATTCTGTGCTTGTTGGGTATATGGTCCTAATTAATCCTGCTACGAATATCTAAACTACTTTTTCTCACTTCTTATGTATTTAATCTTAGCACCTACATTCTGGGTTTATCTGCTTTTTTTTTTTTAATCTTTTTTTTTTTAAACCTTTATTTTGCTTTTAACTTTTACAGAGTTTTGTTGTTTATAGATATGCATGTTCCCAGATTAGTGGTTTATCTGCTTTTACCTGGTCTTTTTGGTTTCCATCTTACATGTTTCAAGGCCATATTGTTTGATGCACATAGAAGGATGAACAGTGTTATCTTCTTGATCATCTACTCTTTTTACCACAATAAAACATTTTTCTTTGTCCTTTCAATATTGTTTTAATCTCAGGTTCTTCTTTGATGCATATTAAAACTGTCAGTCCAACTTTTCTTGAGGTTTCTATTTCTCTTCTTTCATCCTTTGATTTTCAACCTCAAATATTTTGTTTCAAACATGAATCCTGTGATGCATGCTGTATCATGATAATTCTATCCAACATGAAAATCACTGTCCTTTGAGAGGTGAATTCAACTCAAGAACAACCAGTTAATCACTTTCATTTCAAAACTTATTCCACATTTTCTATTTACCATGCTTTTCTTTTTCTACCTTCTCCTGGAAAGAAGAAATTCTCTCTCCTCATGTGAACGTGGTATATCCTATTTTCATTCTTTTGATAGTTATCACTAACATGAGACCTATACCTAATTTCATGATCAAGATCTCAGATATTCAAACGTTAATTCTATCTTTCTGGTCATTCATGCTTTCCATCTCTGTCTCTTTGGTGGGAACTTCTCAACCCAGCCTTCCAGCTCTCTACTCTGTCTTTTAGTGATACCCATAATGCTGCCTTTCAATCCACCACCTAAATTCTTTATTTCATCAATTATACTTTTAATGACCCATATATCCAACGAATCTTTCCTCTTTCTTCTTCCTAGTTCCAATATTCTATCATATCAGGTGTGTTTATTCTCACTCGGAATTATTTTTCTGTGGTGTAATGCTCCTGATTTTTATAGGCGTAGGTTTTTCCACAAAGGACAGGCAGTACACCTTGTTTCTTTCCTTCCTTCCCGCTGAGCTCCAGATACAGCAGGCAAGCTGCACCGTCCAGTGCAATGAGGGAAAGGACAGCGTGCGCATCTGAGGGCCGCCCTCGGTCTGCCACTCTCGGCCTGCCTGCGCCCGCACCTTCTGGTCTCCACCCGCTCCACTCGCCACCCCGACAGTCTCAGCCATCCCCAGGGGCTCCAGGCTGTTCCTGACTCGCTGAGTGGACTCGCCGGAGGAGCCATCAGTCTTCCGCTGCTGTGGCAGCCCGAGGCCTGGGCTCCGGGGAGGGAGTCTGCAGCCTGGGCCATCCTGTCTGGTCCAATTTGTTTCTTAGCAGCATAAATCAGGTTTCCACATGTCAACTTTTTTAAAAGGCGCTCTATTACAATACATTATGATATTCATCTTAATTGAGTGTATGTCAGAGACAGGAACAGTGAGAGTACATCGTCTAGTTTGGGGAGAAAAAATAATTTTCCTGAGAGTGGGCACATGACAAATTACATAACCTAAAGACTGGAAATTACCCTGATGCTCTCCTGGGGTTTACACAACAGGACTAGATTACAGTTTTGGCCACATTGTCAGATTTTAAAAAACCTTTTAAGTAAATCCCAAATTAAGTTTATTTCCAACAAGGTCTATGACACAGTGTGACATCACTACAAAGTAAACTGGTAAGATAATTTCATTCACGAATGTATATAGGTCACCTATCCTCAAGCCTAAGAAATAAGGCAATCATTTTCATTCAGTTTTTATAAGAAACTGAAAAAGATGATAAAACAGAAAGTTGTCAATTTAATGGGTAGGCAGAAGTTGGTCTCTGTCAGAGAAGTTGCATTTTAGAAAACTATACAGAGAATAAATGGTGAACCCTGGTATCTAACGCCAGCAAGAATTCTGACTGATTCTTTGTTGACTCTTCAAGACAAAATACAAAGCAAATGCCACAAGTGCCACAGAACAGAAAGCCAGTGCCTGCCACGGTGAGACGAGGGGGACACAGTGCAGGGCCCGGCTGGTGGAGGACGCGGGGCCTCCGAGCAGCCGCCTCTCCCACAGGGCAGACATGAAGGCCAGGCTCCCCGTGCGGGCAAACACACAGGAATATTACGCCATTAACATTTAAGCTCCTTTAGATAACTCAGTTTAATTGAAGGGAAGGAAACACGCTTCTTGACCTCTATGCAATCCAAAATGTCTGCCATTTTCATTAACAGACAATACGACTGCAGGCCGCACAATGTGAGGGGCATCCATCTCTTTTACAGCAAGTCCCACAGCAAATTAAGTGCCGCTGAGTTATAATCTCAGGAGCACACAAACATATCCATAATAAATATCAAATGGTATTCCGCCACTCAAGCTAGTAAGCAGAAAACAGCCTAAAGGGAAACAACAAAGCATATTTTGGATTCTTATACTATATTGACAGGTGAGCAAGGAAATCACTTATATGATAATGGCTCACTTCATAATTACTGAGATTATCAGTTTCTGAAAATAAGGAAGATTGAGGGTAAAAATGAAACAAAAGTCAGAGAACAATGTATTCCAAGAACTACTTCACCAGATAAGATCTATAAGCACATCTGCTATCAAACACACATACATGTATTTTTCACATAAAAAATAAGGCTGAGGGTTTCCCTGGTGGTCCAGTGGGTAAGGACACCGCCTTGCAGTGCAAGGGCCGCCGGTTCGATCCCTGGCCTGGGAAGATCCCACGTGCCGCGGAGCGGCTGGACTGATGTGTCCAACTACCAAGCCGGAGCTCTGGAGCGCATGCGCCCAGAGCCGGTGCTCTGCGACAACAGAGGCCGCCGCGATGGGAGGCTCACATGGGCCAAAGAACAAAGATGGATGAAAATGGACAAATGAAAGACCAATAGAAGTGGCCCGCCCGCCACCCTCCCTCCCCACCCCACCCCCACCCAAATAAACAAATAAATAAATCTTTAAAAAAATAATAATAAGGCCAAGTGAGTGAGTGATAGTCATTCCATCATGCCCGACTTTTTGCGACCCCCTGGACTGTAGCCCACGAGGCTCCCCTGTCCATGGGATTCTCCAGGCAAGACTACTGGAGCGGGATGCCATTTCCTTCTCCATAAAGTAAGGCTATCTTCTGTTTATAAGGCATATAACTTTCTTTTGCAACTGTGCTTTGTGTGACTGCACTGTTTTTTTGTTGTTGTTGTTGCTGCCTTTTTATGGAACACTTCACGAATTTGCGTGTCATCCGAGTGTACTGTTCTTAAAACCATCATCTTAGTTAAACTGGAACGTTCCTGAGCAAAGCTTTTTCCTATGTTTATTTATTGTTCAGGTTCTCTGACAAACAGGTAAATGTAGCAGTTATTTTTAGGTAAAATCTTTGTTCCATTTTTCTTTTTAATTTATTAATTTGGTTGTGTCAGGTCTTCGCTGCGGCACAAACAGGATCTTCGATCTTTGTTGCCATATGTGGGCTCCTTTATTTGTGGTGTGCCGACTCTTAGTTGCTGCATGCCAGATCCAGTTCCCTGGCCAGAGAATGAACCCGGCCTCCTGCGCTGGGAGCACAAAGCCTCAGTCACTGGACTACCAGGGAAGACCTCTGTCTCCATTCTTAAAAGCAAGCGTTGGCAAACTATGGTTCCCAGGCCAAATCTGGCCCACTGCTTGCTTTTGTAAATAAAGCTTTATTGGAACACAGTCATGCTCAATTTGTTTACACACTGTCTATGACTCTTCTGTGCTATGATAACAGAGCTGCGACCCCTGGGCTCACAAAGCCTAAACTATTTACTATTTGTTTATCTGGCCCTTCACAAAAAAGCCCACCAACCTCTATTTCAGAGCTACTTTGAGCTATCCTACCTTTATATACCTGAATCCGAAGTCCTAAAGCCATATACTTGGTTAAATAAAACAGAAGTCCAATATAGTGAAACATTATGCAATTATTTCTTTTTCTTTTTTTTTTTATATATCTTTTTGGAGAGTGAGGTGGGGAGGGAGGGGGACGGGCGGGCCACTTCTATTGGTCTTCTGTTTCTCTATTTTCATCTGTCTTTGTTCTTTGGCTCTTGTGGACCTCCCATTGCGGTGGCCTCTGTTGTCGCAGAGCACCGGCTCTGGGCGCATGCGCTCCAGAGCTCCAGCTCGGTAATTGGACACATCAGTCCAGCCGCTCCACGGCACGTGGGATCTTCCCAGGCCGGGGATCGAACCGGCACCCCTTGCACTTCAAGGCGGTGTCCTTACCCACTGGACCACCAGGGGAAGCCCAATATTATGCAATTATTACAAATGACATTTACCATGAGTTTGTAAAGGTGAAGGATAAGTAAGTCTGTATGCTAAGGTTTAGTACATGAAACTGAAAATTCAGTCTAACTGCATCAATGAAAAGCATACAAACACAGAAGACAACACTGGCTTTTAACCACAAAGTTAAAACTAATTGTGGTGGTAATGGTAAAATCTTGCACAACACTTTCCTTCTTTTGGCTTTTTAGTAAATTTTCTACAAAGAACGTATATCCCATTTTTCATTGAAAAATTGTAAACTGACTTAAAAATAAAAACCTTAACCCTAAAAACATAAGTGCTCTCTAACAAAGTCTCTCCTTTCTCTGTATATAAAAAAAGGCTGGTATTTTTCTTTAACTCAGCTGTTACAAAGAAGTGCACATTTCCCTTGACAATTCTTCCAATGAATATGGTTTATTGCTATTCATAGGCTAAGGACACTCAGTAAAATGTTATGTTCAATCTAATTTCTATCCCTCAATATGCAGAAAGTGGTTAATTGTAAAAGATCTACCCACCTGGGACTCTGCTTAATCATTCCAGGCAGTGCTTATCTGATGTCCAATACCCACAATAGTGGTGTATTGATCTCAAAGTCCATTCTATGATAACTGTATTAGTTTGATTCATTTTTCACTGTGCTTCCTACTAAATGCTTACTTTAAAAAAATTAATTATATGCGAACTCCAAAAAGGGTGCTGGCTAGGTACCGAGACAATGCATCACATCATGGTGGAGTGAAAGCCTACTGCCTGGTCTGAGGGCAGGGACCCACATCTGCCAGTGAAGGGACTCCACATCCTCCTGACTGGTGGAGGATGACAGGGCTGGAGACCTGGGGGAGAAACAGATCAACTTGCTGGGCTGGCAGGAGAGTGGGGAGTGGTGAGGGTGGGAGGCGCGTCTGCTCTTCCTGCTTCTTCCCTCACCCACCCCCGCCCTTCCACGCACGGTGCCCTCCGACACAGCACCCAGCCCGGGTACTGGAGCAGAGCTGGTGCACACTGTCTGCTCCAGAGTCCGGGTGCACAGGAGCAGGAAGGGCAGGAGATCCACAGGGAGGAGCAGGAAAAGGAGGGGGATGCGGCCTGTTCTACCGCAGGTTCGGGGGTGCATCTGTGGGTATCCCCACCACAGGGCTTGCAGCCGTTTCCACTCTCGCACATTAGTTTGACTGGATCCTGGTCGCACTGCTGTGACAAAAGCCTCATCTGACTAAGGACTAAGGCTTCCCCATCTTTTTTTTTTAAAAGACTTATTTATTTATTTATTTATTTTGGGCAGGGGTCGGGTTGGGGAGGGACGGGAGCAGGTGGGCCACTTCTATTGATCTTTCGTTTCTCTATGTTCATCCATCTTTGTTCTTTGGCTCCTGTGGGCCTCCCATCGCGGTGGCCTCTGTTGTCACAGAGCACTGGCTCTGGGCACATGCGCTCCAGAGCTCCGGCTCGGTAATTGGACACATCAGTCCAGCCGCTCCGCGGCACGTGGGATCTTCCCAGGCCAGGGCTCGAACCGGTGCCCCTTGCACTGCAAGGCGGTGTCCTTACCCACTGGACCACCAGGGGAAGGCTTCCCCATCTTTACATGGATAATCTTCCTTAAACAGTATTCTTAAGTCATTTTCCCACATAAATGCCTCCCCCGTCAGACCCAGAGGAGCCAGAGTCCTGGGCCTAACATCAGGGCAGCCCACTCTCTGATGCCCGCCTACTCTCTGGCCTCACGTCACCCCTCTGGACTCCGTCCTTTCTCTGCTGACCCACTTTTGTGCCTCAGGGATTATTTCTTGTCCTGGAGGCCACCCACCTGTGGTGCTCTCTCTCCCCTTCAGTCCCACTGTCTACACAGACCCCGACTTAGCTTCCCGCTCCTCTGAGAAGCCCTGCCCGATCCCCTTGGCCCTCAGGGATTTCTGTGTCCTCTGGGAACACAAACAGCCCTGGGTGCTGCAGATCCAGCTAGTCATTGCTCATGTATGGCCTGAAATGTTCAGATTCCCTTGTCTGGCACAAAGAACCCATTTAGATAATGAAGTTTCAGGCCACATTGGTCTCAACGAGACCATAAATTTTTGCAGGCAATATGCTTCTTCACATCACCTATAGAGCTTACCATGGGTTTTAAGTACACAGCTGGTATTTAGTAAATTATTTCTTGGACAATGAATAAAATGAACGACTTCCAGAGTCACTGGGACCAGAGATTTTCCTTAGGTCACGTTAAATGGCACCATAAACCTTTTCTGACAGTGATCACAGAGAGTTAAAAAAAATTAGTAACATTATTCTGACTAAGGACTAAGGCTTCCCCATCTTTTTTTTTTAAAAGACTTATTTATTTATTTATTTATTTTGGGCAGGGGTCGGGTTGGGGAGGGACGGGAGCAGGTGGGCCACTTCTATTGATCTTTCGTTTCTCTATGTTCATCCATCTTTGTTCTTTGGCTCCTGTGGGCCTCCCATCGCGGTGGCCTCTGTTGTCACAGAGCACTGGCTCTGGGCACATGCGCTCCAGAGCTCCGGCTCGGTAATTGGACACATCAGTCCAGCCGCTCCGCGGCACGTGGGATCTTCCCAGGCCAGGGCTCGAACCGGTGCCCCTTGCACTGCAAGGCGGTGTCCTTACCCACTGGACCACCAGGGGAAGGCTTCCCCATCTTTACATGGATAATCTTCCTTAAACAGTATTCTTAAGTCATTTTCCCACATAAATGCCTCCCCCGTCAGACCCAGAGGAGCCAGAGTCCTGGGCCTAACATCAGGGCAGCCCACTCTCTGATGCCCGCCTACTCTCTGGCCTCACGTCACCCCTCTGGACTCCGTCCTTTCTCTGCTGACCCACTTTTGTGCCTCAGGGATTATTTCTTGTCCTGGAGGCCACCCACCTGTGGTGCTCTCTCTCCCCTTCAGTCCCACTGTCTACACAGACCCCGACTTAGCTTCCCCCCTCCTCTGAGAAGCCCTGCCCGATCCCCTTGGCCCTCAGGGATTTCTGTGTCCTCTGGGAACACAAACAGCCCTGGGTGCTGCAGATCCAGCTAGTCATTGCTCATGTATGGCCTGAAATGTTCAGATTCCCTTGTCTGGCACAAAGAACCCATTTAGATAATGAAGTTTCAGGCCACATTGGTCTCAACGAGACCATAAATTTTTGCAGGCAATATGCTTCTTCACATCACCTATAGAGCTTACCATGGGTTTTAAGTACACAGCTGGTATTTAGTAAATTATTTCTTGGACAATGAATAAAATGAACGACTTCCAGAGTCACTGGGACCAGAGATTTTCCTTAGGTCACGTTAAATGGCACCATAAACCTTTTCTGACAGTGATCACAGAGAGTTAAATAGAAAACTCACAAATGAAAGAAAAGACCTACCAGTCACAGGCAGCCGCACAGCCATGGACAAAAGAGTGATGCTCTGGGGCCGTGTGGGTGAGGCTGCCCTGTGGCCTTCGCCTCACCGGGGGCAGCTCCCTGCTCTCCTTTCCTGTCAGCAGAGCCTCTCTGGCTGAAATGGGGACCTGCCAACATTGCCTTCAGGTATTTCCAGCTCTGCCTCGTTCCCCGGCCCTCTCCACATGACAGCTTCCATCTCCTGCCTCCTGCTTTTCTTCTGCTTTCTCTCTCCCCCTGCTGTCTCCCCCAGCGCCCGGCTTCTCGCAGTTATCTCCCAGCACACTGAGAGGCTGCAGCCAGCCCTACCACAGGAGCTCCACGCACGGTGTCCTTTGTTTCAAATACCACAGTCCTCCCACCTGCATCTCTGTGTGATTCTTTTTTTTTTTCCAGCCACTTCTATTGGTCTTTCATTTATCTATTTTCATCCATCTTCGTTATTTGGCCTGTGTGGGCCTCCCATCGCGGTGGCCCCCGTTGTCGCAGAGCACCGGGTCCGTGCGCATGCGCTCCAGAGAGCTGGCTCGGTAGTTGGACACATGGGTCCAGCCGCTCCGCGGCATGTGTGATCCTCCCAGGCCAGGGATCGAACTGGCGCCCCCTGCACGGCAAGGCAGTGTCCTTACCCACTGGACCACCAGGGAAGCCCTCTGTGTGATTCTTTTCAACATCCCCAGGTCAGAGTCTATATTATTAGCGTTTTCCCCCTTCACCTCCAGTCACGCTTGATACTGTACTTGAGGACAAAGTCACAGGCAGACTAGCTCAGCTCTCTCCCTTCCATGAATGGGGCCCCTCGGGGTCCACTTCTGCCCCACACACTCTGCTTTTTGGGGTGCAGTGGAGTGGCCGCAGTCAGGCCCTGTTTGAGTGGGCTGGCTTGGGGGTGAGCTCGGCAGCTGGAGACCCCTGCCCATCACCCTCCTCCTTCTCCTCCAGCTCCTGAGGGATCAGCTGAGTTGGAAGAGGCCCCCATCCAGGTGCTGTGGGTCAACCTGATGCTGCTACAGAGGCGAAGCTGCAAGTCAAAGTTCTCATCCAACCAGCCATTCGAGGCAACCTCAGGCCCCCCCACCAGACTAGTCACTCAAGGGCCTTCCAAGCGGTTGAGCACCGTGTTGTTGCCCTCTCTCCCCCGAGTCCTCTCTCGTCTCAGTACTTTCTCCAGAGCTGTGGGGAAGGAACCAGCACCCCATGCGTCTGTGGGGCTAGGACACCCTGGCAGGAAGTTGAAGAAGACGACCCTTAGAGTCCTGTGAATATATACGGCTGCACCGTCCTGCCCGTGCCTCGCCGAAGACTACTCACCTCCAGGTATACAGCTCCCAGCGAAACATAAAACAGAAAAGCAGACATTAAGAGAGAGCAGGCCGGTCTAGGGGAGAAAGCCGGGTTTGGAGGCCGGAAGCACATGCCTCCACCATGAGTCCTGTCAGTGAGGGGGGACTTCCGGTGAAGCTCCCACCATCCTGGAAGAGCCCACATATTTCCTCCGGCATATTCACAAGGGCTCTGAACTTCATCCATCTTCGTTATTTGGCCTGTGTGGCCCCCTGGGGTCCCACGGTGGCCGAGCACCGGGTCCGTGCGCATGCGCTCCAGAGAGCTGGCTCGGTAGTTGGACACATGGGTCCAGCCGCTCCGCGGCATGTGTGATCCTCCCAGGCCAGGGATCGAACTGGCGCCCCCTGCACGGCAAGGCAGTGTCCTTACCCACTGGACCACCAGGGAAGCCCTCTGTGTGATTCTTTTCAACATCCCCAGGTCAGAGTCTATATTATTAGCGTTTTCCCCCTTCACCTCCAGTCACGCTTGATACTGTACTTGAGGACAAAGTCACAGGCAGACTAGCTCAGCTCTCTCCCTTCCATGAATGGGGCCCCTCGGGGTCCACTTCTGCCCCACACACTCTGCTTTTGGGGTGCAGTGGAGTGGCCGCAGTCAGGCCCTGTTTGAGTGGGCTGGCTTGGGGGTGAGCTCGGCAGCTGGAGACCCCTGCCCATCACCCTCCTCCTTCTCCTCCAGCTCCTGAGGGATCAGCTGAGTTGGAAGAGGCCCCCATCCAGGTGCTGTGGGTCAACCTGATGCTGCTACAGAGGCGAAGCTGCAAGTCAAAGTTCTCATCCAACCAGCCATTCGAGGCAACCTCAGGCCCCCCCACCAGACTAGTCACTCAAGGGCCTTCCAAGCGGTTGAGCACCGTGTTGTTGCCCTCTCTCCCCCGAGTCCTCTCTCGTCTCAGTACTTTCTCCAGAGCTGTGGGGAAGGAACCAGCACCCCATGCGTCTGTGGGGCTAGGACACCCTGGCAGGAAGTTGAAGAAGACGACCCTTAGAGTCCTGTGAATATATACGGCTGCACCGTCCTGCCCGTGCCTCGCCGAAGACTACTCACCTCCAGGTATACAGCTCCCAGCGAAACATAAAACAGAAAAGCAGACATTAAGAGAGAGCAGGCCGGTCTAGGGGAGAAAGCCGGGTTTGGAGGCCGGAAGCACATGCCTCCACCATGAGTCCTGTCAGTGAGGGGGGACTTCCGGTGAAGCTCCCACCATCCTGGAAGAGCCCACATATTTCCTCCGGCATATTCACAAGGGCTCTGAACTTCTCAGAAGATGATGGTACAGAAATAGCGTGAAAGATTCTACTTCAGCTCAAGCAAAGAACTGTGCAACTAACAAAGCTTTTTTTTTTCAAAGAAAGTCCACTTCCCAGTATGATCCACCTTGGTACTGAGGACACCGGCACAGTTAGCCAAGATACACAGACGGTGCTTCTGGAAACCACACACACATCTGACCTGGGGGAAAGTGCATCCTGAACCAAGAGCATCCACCTGGGCTACTGAGTGCAAGCCTGTAACTCGGTCTTCAAGAACCAATTCTCCGAGGCCAGATTCCTTGGATCCCCATGGCAAACCCCAGAGGAGCAAGGCAACTGGGAGACAAGGTGGGCACCACTTACCAGCGCAAGGCGATTTTGATGGGGGTGGTGAGGCATGATGTGAACAGGTCAGCTGGGAGGTCGGGAATCATGGGCAGGAGTTCGTTGGCCTCACAGGCTGCCAGTTGAATGCAGTTCTTCATAGACGGGGGCAGAGGCATCTGGGCCAGTGGGTGGTTTGGGTTAATAGCAGCGACCTGCAAGGGGGAAAAGTAAGGAGAGTGGCTTAGCGATCGTCCACGCTGGTGACGAAGCCAGAAGCATGGCACGAGGGAAAGGCTCTGGCTGAAAGCGCAGGGGTTCCTGGCCAGGCTCTCTGGACAAAGGCCCAGTTGCCAGATCCTCTCCTGGAGAAACCACAAGCTCCAACCACAAATCATTTGCTATTTAGAGACTCCTGGGTTATAAATACCAGAGGGCGGGGTTCCATGAAGACCAGGGCTAGGCTTTCAGGTGATGATGGCACTGAGGTGGGCAGATGGAGCAGGAAAGTGTGAGGGTTTTTAAAAATTATTTGGCTGCATTAGATCTTGGCTGTGGCCCATGGGATCTGTGTTGAGGTGGTTCACTGTGGCGCACGGACTCTCTCGCTGTGGCGCAGGCTCCGATAGTTGCTGCAAGCAGGCTTAGTTGCTCCAAGGCATGTGGGCTCAGCCCGTCAGAGTTGCCATTCTGCACTGGAAGAGCCCACATATTTCCTCCGGCATATTCACAAGGGCTCTGAACTTCTCAGAAGATGATGGTACAGAAATAGCGTGAAAGATTCTACTTCAGCTCAAGCAAAGAACTGTGCAACTAACAAAGCTTTTTTTTTTCAAAGAAAGTCCACTTCCCAGTATGATCCACCTTGGTACTGAGGACACCGGCACAGTTAGCCAAGATACACAGACGGTGCTTCTGGAAACCACACACACATCTGACCTGGGGGAAAGTGCATCCTGAACCAAGAGCATCCACCTGGGCTGCTGAGTGCAAGCCTGTAACTCGGTCTTCAAGAACCAATTCTCCGAGGCCAGATTCCTTGGATCCCCATGGCAAACCCCAGAGGAGCAAGGCAACTGGGAGACAAGGTGGGCACCACTTACCAGCGCAAGGCGATTTTGATGGGGGTGGTGAGGCATGATGTGAACAGGTCAGCTGGGAGGTCGGGAATCATGGGCAGGAGTTCGTTGGCCTCACAGGCTGCCAGTTGAATGCAGTTCTTCATAGACGGGGGCAGAGGCATCTGGGCCAGTGGGTGGTTTGGGTTAATAGCAGCGACCTGCAAGGGGAACAGTAAGGAGAGTGGCTTAGCGATCGTCCACGCTGGTGACGAAGCCAGAAGCATGGCACGAGGGAAAGGCTCTGGCTGAAAGCGCAGGGGTTCCTGGCCAGGCTCTCTGGACAAAGGCCCAGTTGCCAGATCCTCTCCTGGAGAAAACCACAAGCTCCAACCACAAATCATTTGCTATTTAGAGACTCCTGGGTTATAAATACCAGAGGGGCGGGGTTCCATGAAGACCAGGGGCTAGGCTTTCAGGTGATGATGGCACTGAGGTGGGCAGATGGAGCAGGAAAGTGTGAGGGTTTTTAAAAATTATTTGGCTGCATTAGATCTTGGCTGTGGCCCATGGGATCTGTGTTGAGGTGGTTCACTGTGGCGCACGGACTCTCTCGCTGTGGCGCAGGCTCCGATAGTTGCTGCAAGCAGGCTTAGTTGCTCCAAGGCATGTGGGCTCATAGTTCCTCAGTCAGAGATTGCACCCATGTCTTCTGCACTGGAAGGCAGATTCTTAACCACTGGACCACCAGAGAAGTCCCAGGGAAGTGTAATTTTTGTTGTTGTTGTTATTTTTACACCAAAAACATTTTTATTGGAGTATAGCCAGTTAACAATTTTGTGATAGTTTCAGGTGAACAGTGAAGGGACTCGGCCACATATGTACAGGGAAGTGTAATTTTTAATTGCTGATGGCTACGTGCTTGTTTCCCAACTTAAAAAGTATGCTTCTCAGGTTTTGCTCCTTAATAATCGTCTCTCTGCAGGATTATTTCCCTTTCACATTTGCTATTTCATTTAGTTTTTATTCTTTTTTTTTTTTTTTACAAAACAAACCCCTTGCCTCCCCATGAGGCAAGTGTTCTTTCCATTTTTTTAAATCTCTTACAATGAGGAAACAGAGACTCCAGGAAGTGACGGGAAATGCCAGGCACCAGGTGAGTCCTCACCATGAGTTGGGAGGCTGGTGCTGATCCGAGGTTCCCCCTCCCTCATCCCATCTGGACCAGCCTGCATCCACACCACATACCTGTGACACTAACACCCATGCTCTGACCGGGCCTTGCCTGACCACACGGTCAGGTGCACCTTGGAAGTTATACACAAAAAGCTGTGTTCACTCACAGATCCCTAGTATTGACTATGACATGGAAAGTGTTGTCATTATTAATACTGATAAAACTTTGTTTTATTTCTCAAATGGAAGGCAGTAAAAGCTGTACTTCTATTAACAACCCCTTCTACTACAGGAATAGTGAGCCCAGAATACAAATCAAATCCTAGGATACTTAATACGAATAAAAACAAAAACTATGAATTCTAGAGGAATGGGGTTTTTACTGTGGCAAAATACACATTATATAAAATTTACTATTTTACCCATTTTTTGGTATGGTCAGTGGCATTAGATGTATGCATGCTGTACAACCATTACTCGAGTGGGGTTTTTAAAGCACAGAGAAAAGGGAAGGCAGAATCACGTTTAATCTTCTCTTTGGCTCTGGCGCTACAATCTAAAATAGCACCAGGGAAGCAACCTGCTCCACACAGGAAATTAGTTTCCAGGTCCGCTGTGACAACCCGCTAGGGAGGATGACGGGTCTGGGTGCCGTGCGGGTCTGCGCTCATCAGGCCTGAGTCATGCGGGAAGACGCGGCGGCTGCAGAGGTGTCAGAGCCCGGGGAGGCTGCCGGAAGTGCTCCGACTTGCGTGCTCTGTGGAAGCGTATTCTCCCCGGACCAGGAGGGAGGATGGCATCAGTGCTGGGTCAGACTCCAGGAGGGGAACGGAGGGCACGGCTCCAGACAGGGAAAGGGGTCTGAGACGGAAGCTGACACACACGCATCTCATGAGCATTACCACAACCGGGCACAGATGGGATGACCACTGGGAACCACTTAGGAAGAAACAGGTGTTCATGTAAAGCCTAGACTCAAGTTCTTAAATGCTGGCGTGCTAGTCTATCATCTGCTTCCACAGTAAATTTACTTTTTGAGAACTAAAGAGCAGGTCCACTGGCCACAGTCACCAAATGCTGCAGCCCTTCGGTCGTCGCTGTTGCCTGCCACTCAGGTTCTGCAGCCTCAGGCTCTCAGAAATGAAGCGGTCTGCCACACCAAAGCCATCTTTCTCCCAAGACACAGGCCCCCATGGGGAGACGAAGGTGCTCGGTGGGCTTAAGGGGACTTCTGCGGGTGTCAGGAGGTTGCTGCCCTGTCCCCTTGTGGAGGCTGTGCTCCCAAGCCCCCAACACAGCCAGGCGGTGCTGCTGGGCAGTAAGCCCGCTCAGTGCCTCTGTGGGGCCTGCCTCAGGCTGTGCCTCGTAGTCCATGGCATTTGGCCCAGAGTCACGCTAAGTACCTGAGGCAGAGGAGGCACGAGGAGGCAGGGAGATGATGCAGAAACATCCACACCCCTAGTGAGCCCACTGGCAGCTAAGTTTCCCAATTCAACACAATCATTGATAGAAACCTTCGTTTCTTAAACAAGCCCCTTGCAGGATGCTGGTGTATAAACTGGCAGAGAGCACCAAGTGTGGCTGCAGATAATCCAAAGTATGGTGACACACAACAACAGTCCCCTCGGACTCCTATGTCATCAGCACTAGGCACTCAGAAGGCACACGAGAGCTCTGCACTGGGGTTAATTAGAATCAGTCAAAAAACCTGCTCCACACAGGAAATCAGTTTCCAGGTCCGCTGTGACAACCCGCTAGGGAGGATGACGGGTCTGGGTGCCGTGCGGGTCTGCGCTCATCAGGCCTGAGTCATGCGGGAAGACGCGGCGGCTGCAGAGGTGTCAGAGCCCGGGGAGGCTGCCGGAAGTGCTCCGACTTGCGTGCTCTGTGGAAGCGTATTCTCCCCGGACCAGGAGGGAGGATGGCATCAGTGCTGGGTCAGACTCCAGGAGGGGAACGGAGGGCACGGCTCCAGACAGGGAAAGGGGTCTGAGACGGAAGCTGACACACACGCATCTCATGAGCATTACCACAACCGGGCACAGATGGGATGACCACTGGGAACCACTTAGGAAGAAACAGGTGTTCATGTAAAGCCTAGACTCAAGTTCTTAAATGCTGGCGTGCTAGTCTATCATCTGCTTCCACAGTAAATTTACTTTTTGAGAACTAAAGAGCAGGTCCACTGGCCACAGTCACCAAATGCTGCAGCCCTTCGGTCGTCGCTGTTGCCTGCCACTCAGGTTCTGCAGCCTCAGGCTCTCAGAAATGAAGCGGTCTGCCACACCAAAGCCATCTTTCTCCCAAGACACAGGCCCCCATGGGGAGACGAAGGTGCTCGGTGGGCTTAAGGGGACTTCTGCGGGTGTCAGGAGGTTGCTGCCCTGTCCCCTTGTGGAGGCTGTGCTCCCAAGCCCCCAACACAGCCAGGCGGTGCTGCTGGGCAGTAAGCCCGCTCAGTGCCTCTGTGGGGCCTGCCTCAGGCTGTGCCTCGTAGTCCATGGCATTTGGCCCAGAGTCACGCTAAGTACCTGAGGCAGAGGAGGCACGAGGAGGCAGGGAGATGATGCAGAAACATCCACACCCCTAGTGAGCCCACTGGCAGCTAAGTTTCCCAATTCAACACAATCATTGATAGAAACCTTCGTTTCTTAAACAAGCCCCTTGCAGGATGCTGGTGTATAAACTGGCAGAGAGCACCAAGTGTGGCTGCAGATAATCCAAAGTATGGTGACACACAACAACAGTCCCCTCGGACTCCTATCACACCTGTCATCAGCACTAGGCACTCAGAAGGCACACGAGAGCTCTGCACTGGGGTTAATTAGAATCAGTAACATTAAAAAAACAGAAAGACATTCAAAACAAAGACTTCCAGTGATGATTCATTTTTCAAGCTGCTAACCCAGGAATATAACAAACAAACAAAAACAAATAATGTTTAACAGATGAGCTATTTCCAATGTATTGTTTTGGTTTTGTATTAATCTAAGATACTGACCTTTAAATTAAAATTACTAGTGTTTCTGAGAATTTTTCAGAGGCACTCGAGTGGAGCAGCTGGTCCAGCTGGGAGCTGCCACTCACCCTGAAGGGCACACCCCAGTCACACTTGTACCCAACAGGAACCTGGGGAACCTAAGGCTCAAACACCAAGAAAACTTTCTTCATTACAAGCACATGAGGGCCTTCTGGAGGGTTTGGGAAGGATCCAGAAAAATCTCAATGCAATACACAGCAACCAGATCCAAGAAAGACATCTGCTATCTCTTCCACACGTGTGGATAATGTGGTGCTCGTGCACTCAGAGCTCATGGGAAGGCTGGCCAAGCAGCTCACCAAGGCCTGGCATCACTCACTCCAGAAACACGGCTGGTGGGGTCAGGGCGGCACGGGGAGCACCTGACTCTCTCGTTTCCTAAAGGAGCCTTGGCCATCACATTGCTTTTTCTCTCCATACACCTACGAGTGACATCTTGATAGAGATGAAGGCACCATTACTTCCAGGGGCGTCTTTCACAGGCAGCTTTCTGAAAATAACATCTACTTGGTAATAATTCCAGTACTGGCTGAAAGCAACTTTTATTCTCAATAACACCTACTTAGAAGTGGACATTTCAGAGAGAGACTAAGATCTGTAGAAGGACCAGGTATTGCTTACCCAGCTCACTTCAAAGACATTAATGGTGCATCTATCATGTGCCAGATATTATACTAGAAATAGCAGATAAAAAGTGGAAGTAGTAATTTTAAATTTATAATCTATACAATTCTCTAGTGTGTGTGTGTAGCACCAAGTGTGGCTGCAGATAATCCAAAGTATGGTGACACACAACAACAGTCCCCTCGGACTCCTATCACACCTGTCATCAGCACTAGGCACTCAGAAGGCACACGAGAGCTCTGCACTGGGGTTAATTAGAATCAGTAACATTAAAAAAACAGAAAGACATTCAAAACAAAGACTTCCAGTGATGATTCATTTTTCAAGCTGCTAACCCAGGAATATAACAAACAAACAAAAACAAATAATGTTTAACAGATGAGCTATTTCCAATGTATTGTTTTGGTTTTGTATTAATCTAAGATACTGACCTTTAAATTAAAATTACTAGTGTTTCTGAGAATTTTTCAGAGGCACTCGAGTGGAGCAGCTGGTCCAGCTGGGAGCTGCCACTCACCCTGAAGGGCACACCCCAGTCACACTTGTACCCAACAGGAACCTGGGGAACCTAAGGCTCAAACACCAAGAAAACTTTCTTCATTACAAGCACATGAGGGCCTTCTGGAGGGTTTGGGAAGGATCCAGAAAAATCTCAATGCAATACACAGCAACCAGATCCAAGAAAGACATCTGCTATCTCTTCCACACGTGTGGATAATGTGGTGCTCGTGCACTCAGAGCTCATGGGAAGGCTGGCCAAGCAGCTCACCAAGGCCTGGCATCACTCACTCCAGAAACACGGCTGGTGGGGTCAGGGCGGCACGGGGAGCACCTGACTCTCTCGTTTCCTAAAGGAGCCTTGGCCATCACATTGCTTTTTCTCTCCATACACCTACGAGTGACATCTTGATAGAGATGAAGGCACCATTACTTCCAGGGGCGTCTTTCACAGGCAGCTTTCTGAAAATAACATCTACTTGGTAATAATTCCAGTACTGGCTGAAAGCAACTTTTATTCTCAATAACACCTACTTAGAAGTGGACATTTCAGAGAGAGACTAAGATCTGTAGAAGGACCAGGTATTGCTTACCCAGCTCACTTCAAAGACATTAATGGTGCATCTATCATGTGCCAGATATTATACTAGAAATAGCAGATAAAAAGTGGAAGTAGTAATTTTAAATTTATAATCTATACAATTCTCTAGTGTGTGTGTGTATGTGTGTGGTCAGTCACTCAGTCGTGTCCAACCCTCTGTAGGTCCACAGACTGTAGCCCACTAGGTTCCTCTGTCCATGGAATTTTCTAGGCAAGAATACTGGAGAATGTTGCCATTTCCTATTCCAGAGGATCTTCCCGACCCAGGCATCAAACCCCTGTCTCTTTGCATCTCCTGCACTGGCAGGCAGATTCTTTACCTCTAGTGCCACCTGGGAAGCCCCGATCCTATACATATTGAATATTAAACAAATTTAACATTAACAATCAATGCTAATTAATATTATTAAAATTATTAACAATAGCATTAAATATTAGTACAAATAATTAACATCATTTTATTAATACTATAAATAATAATTTGTATTAATAATTAAGTATTGATAATATTGTATTATGGATACATGTATTTTGCTTCTGCTATTGGCTGGAGTCAATGTCAGATCTTTATGACTGACATTCAACAGATACAACTGTTTCATCTAAAAAAAAAGAAACTTAATTTCTTCTTTCTGGGTCTGCATGCCTGCTATGCTGTTTCTGCTTGTCATTTTGCAAAGTTCTTCCTGTATAATGTTGAAGAGGAATAGTGAGAACTAACATCTTTTTCTTGCTTCTCATCCCAGTTTTAAGAAAAATCACTTACCCTCTTGGTCCTCCCCCTCAAATGGGCTGGTAACGTCCCGCCTGCTCCCTTCCCCGGTCACCCACCGAGTGCTGCCATTTTTCTGGTGGCCGCCAGAAGCACCATGGCCTGTGCCACCACAGAGCCTTGGCGAGAGAACATCGGGCCACGGCCTCCACGGCCGCCAGCTGGCCCGGGGGCGCTCCTCCTGTGACGGCAAGTTGGGCCGCACAGGTGAGTCCTGCCAGGAGCCACCAACACCTGCACCACATGCTATGGTGTCGGTCGCGCTCTGCGGCCCAAAGTAGTAAGCAGTTTCTGGCATATTTTAAAATAGATTAAATTAGAAAAATGGATTAAATTCTAAGATTTAGCTTGGAGAAACTCTCAGTTTTATGATGGCTGCAAGTAATATACTATATTCATGGAATTGGGTTAATGATTTTTTTCGTTTTACATTTCATAGAAAAATCTAAACTTATTTAGTGAATCAGAGACACATCTGAAGAAGATAACTAAAGGTAATTTATTCAAATGTATATTTATTTATTAGACCAAGTCTGTAAACATTTCCTAAGCAGCTACTTCATATGAAACATCCTTGACCGGTTTAAGCCTTGATAGGTTTAAATACAGCTGGCCACTCCAATAGAAGAGAGACTATAAAACAATGCATACGATGTGTGGCAGGAAACAACAAAACTCTGTAAAAAAATAAAATAAAATAAAAAAGGGGAAAATATAATACATAATTATTTTGTCAAATTAACTGCATAAAAATTTGCTTTATGAAGTCATCTGAGAAAGACTTCAGGCACAGGGAAGTAGAATTTTAGTTATATCCTGAAAGTTGACTGTACTAATGACAGACTTTGCTTGTCTTTCGATTTTATTTAATACCATTGGTGGTGAGGCTTCCTGAATTTTTCAAGAAATCACTTTTATTTCACCCAGAGTCTTCAAACTCCAGGCGTAGAAACATAGAACATGCCAGAGGAAAGAAATGGAGCTTCCCACACAAACCACAGAGGGAAGGTGCACAGGTGCACGCACAGCAGCAGAGTCTGGAGACTGCTTAGGTATGTTCTGAGGCCCAGGCTGGCTGGACTGTCAAAATGCTGTGCAAACTAGAAAAGGTCATACTAACAAAAGAGGGTAGGTACTGCCCGCTCAGCCAAGGCCTCCAGGTGCTTGGGGACCCCGACACTGCCTTTCCACCTTGCACGGCTCCCTCCTCTTCCCAGCTCTCTTTCCGGTGGCGAGGTCCTGATCTTCGAGAGCCTGTTTTTCTCATCAGCACTTTGCTGTGACCCTGGCTACTTTCTGGCTAGCAAGCCAGCTCCTAGAGCACTCGGAGGCCCAGTCCCCGCTCCACTCGTCATCTCCACTGCGGCTTTATTCTCTCCAGCCAGGGGCTGGGATGGCTGTGTGAAGCCCAGCTAAAGGGGTTTCTGCAGTATTTGCTTACAGGTTAACCCCCACTTACTCGCCTCTAAACAGTGGAAATGGAACTTTTCTTCTTAAATCACAAACGTGGAGGCGGGAGTGTCTCAACTACATAATAGGTTATTTACCAGTATTTGTTTTGAAAATGTTCACTAGTATGAATTCTTACAGCTTACTATCCATAGAGTATAAGATATGTAAGGGTGAACTTGGCCCACCTTTATTTTAACAAGGGCCTGTGCAGGGTGTGTGCAGAGAAGCAAACAGAGGAGGCACTTCACTGTCAGAGCCTGGGGTGGTGCAGGGGCAGACAGGGCTCACCTGAAGACCTGCCATCAGGACAGCCCTCTGCTCGCCGTGTCCTGAAGCTGGGCATCTTGCAACCACCTGGCCCCAGGAAGCCCTTGGAGGTGTCCTCCTCTAAAGAGAATTACTGATGCGTTGGGGAAAACTAGGGTGGGTAGCACAGTCATAGGCTCCCAGAGAGAGAATGCTCTCTGGACTGTAGGCAAGGGTGCCCCAGGATAGCCAGCTCCCACCTGCCTGCCCACCATGGGCACACAGCAACAGTGGGTAGCCTCCCTGCATTCTTAAATATGAGAAGCAACAGAGACTCATCATAAGCCTTCCACAGAAAGGAGAGTCACCCAAGTAACCCACATGAGAAAAATGTATACCAGAGGAAATGGAGATAACTCAGAAAAGAGAACATCTTCTAAAAGTCCACAAATTTTAAAAATCGAAGAGAAAATGGTGCACCCTGGGGGCACCGGTGGTAAAGAACCTGCCTGCCAATGTAGGAGACAGAAGAGGCACGGGAAGATCCCCTGGAGAAGGGCATGGCAACAGGCTCCAGTACTCTTACCTGGAAAATCCCACGGACAGAGGTACCCCTGGTGGGCTATAGTCCATAGGGCCACAGCGAGTCGAACACGACTGAACGATTGAGCATTCCTTCCTGCCTAGACCACGGCTGACTCTCCAGCTATGGGAGTTTAGTCTTGCTGTTGTTCAGTCACTAAGTTGTGTCCAACTCTTTGCAACCCCACGCGCACCAGGCTCCCCTATCCTTCACTGTTCCCCAGAGCTTGCTCACCGAGTTGATGATGCTATCTAACCAGTCTCATCCTCTGCCGCCCCCTTCTCCTCCTGCCTTCAATCTTTCCCAGCAGCAGGGTCTTTCCCAACGAGTCGGCTCTTCACATCAGGTGACCAAGGTATTAGAGCTTCTACTTCAGCCTCAGTCCTTCCAATGAATATTCAGAGTTGTATAGAAACACTCCTCTCGCTTTTATGAATGGAGGTAACTGGACCTCTAGATTCTTGGGATGGCTACAAAAGGCCACTGGGCAGACTTTTCAAGTATACCTTCTCATCTACCACAAGAAGTACGGGTGAGATCATTTACTGAAAACAGCCTACAACTCCACACTCAAACTGTCCAAGATGCATGTGGACAGAAAACAGCACACGCCACATGGCCGACACCGCCAGACAGTCCAGTTCTCATCCCAATTCCATTCCCCTTTGCCATCCCCCGAGCTGTGGAGGGTCGGGTGGGGGAGTGCATATGACCCTGCCTTAGCCAATGATATTCAGGGGAAGTCTCACTTGCTTTCCTAACAGAGACAGATGTGAGGGCGCTGCCCTTTCCCCGCCTCATCTAGTTTCAAAATGGAAGACTGTGCTATAGCCATCAGGATAAAACATCAGAGTGGAAGGATTAAAAAACAGCCTGGTTCCCTGATGGTACTGCTGAATAATTAAATCATTTGCTCAGAGATCCTAGCGAAAATGACAAACTGTGACTTGTTTAGAAAGCAGGAGTGGGATTTTCCATTACTTACAGCTAAAAGCAGTCCAAAGGCAAGTGCTTAAAGTCTGAGAAAGATTATTCCCATACATCCATTTGAGGATCTGCCCTAACAGAACAAAGGAGAAAACAGAGAGACAGAGGTGGGCTCGAGGAAACAGTGGCTGTGTCCAGCAGAGCGATGAGGAGAAATCCCAGGACGACAGCTGTGCAGCAGGCCTGCCCAGAACAGCCAGTGAGGCAGGCAGCGGAGCACTGGGGAGGAGAAACTTTGGGAAGGCGCATATTCTGAGATTCAATTCTGAGATTCAATGTTACTCATGCAAATCTGGGATCTTCAGAAATGTTACAGATCTAATCAAGAAGAAAAGAGACAGTCTCCAGGGACAATTAAAGAAACGAATAAAACTGTTCTAAAATGGAAAGCACAGCACTTAGGTAGCCATTCAATGCACAGCATTTACATGGTCGTAGTCAGGAGTTGAAGTTTAATATTTATCATTTTTAGAGCTTCTACTTCAGCCTCAGTCCTTCCAATGAATATTCAGAGTTGTATAGAAACACTCCTCTCGCTTTTATGAATGGAGGTAACTGGACCTCTAGATTCTTGGGATGGCTACAAAGGCCACTGGGCAGACTTTTCAAGTATACCTTCTCATCTACCACAAGAAGTACGGGTGAGATCATTTACTGAAAACAGCCTACAACTCCACACTCAAACTGTCCAAGATGCATGTGGACAGAAAACAGCACACGCCACATGGCCGACACCGCCAGACAGTCCAGTTCTCATCCCAATTCCATTCCCCTTTGCCATCCCCCGAGCTGTGGAGGGTCGGGTGGGGGAGTGCATATGACCCTGCCTTAGCCAATGATATTCAGGGGAAGTCTCACTTGCTTTCCTAACAGAGACAGATGTGAGGGCGCTGCCCTTTCCCCGCCTCATCTAGTTTCAAAATGGAAGACTGTGCTATAGCCATCAGGATAAAACATCAGAGTGGAAGGATTAAAAAACAGCCTGGTTCCCTGATGGTACTGCTGAATAATTAAATCATTTGCTCAGAGATCCTAGCGAAAATGACAAACTGTGACTTGTTTAGAAAGCAGGAGTGGGATTTTCCATTACTTACAGCTAAAAGCAGTCCAAAGGCAAGTGCTTAAAGTCTGAGAAAGATTATTCCCATACATCCATTTGAGGATCTGCCCTAACAGAACAAAGGAGAAAACAGAGAGACAGAGGTGGGCTCGAGGAAACAGTGGCTGTGTCCAGCAGAGCGATGAGGAGAAATCCCAGGACGACAGCTGTGCAGCAGGCCTGCCCAGAACAGCCAGTGAGGCAGGCAGCGGAGCACTGGGGAGGAGAAACTTTGGGAAGGCGCATATTCTGAGATTCAATTCTGAGATTCAATGTTACTCATGCAAATCTGGGATCTTCAGAAATGTTACAGATCTAATCAAGAAGAAAAGAGACAGTCTCCAGGGACAATTAAAGAAACGAATAAAAACTGTTCTAAAAATGGAAAGCACAGCACCCTAGGTAGCCATTCAATGCACAGCATTTACATGGTCGTAGTCAGGGAGTTGAAGTTTAATATTTATCATTTTTAGCTAATCTGAGAACATACATACCTGTAAACAACAAAACTCTGTAAAAGTTAAAAGTAAAACAAAAGTTTTAAAAAAAATTGTCATTTTTAGGCATACATCTTTGGTGTATGTCTACTCATACACAAAGCACGGTGACTTAATTAGGGCAGAGACTAGGGAATAATCACAACAGTAAAAGTGCAGATGACAAAAATCACAAACACACACACACACACACAAAAAACAAAAACAAAACAAAACAAAACAAAGTGCAGATGACAGAAGATGGGTAGGTTCAGCGACAAAAGACAGTCCAAAGGAAGCTGAGAACCTATTAATAAAACCAGAAAGTAGTACTGATTACAGACAAATCTATTACAGAAATAAAAACAAGCATATCATCTCAAATTGCCAAGGTGACAAAGTATAGGGAATTCAAATTTAGGGACAGCTAAATGGCAGTGGGGAAATAGGAGGAGTTAGGCAGTGACTCACCTCTTCAATTTCTCTTTAGAATTCACAATTTACAGACAGTAAAATGTGACTTAGAACTACAGGGAAACATGTCTCGATTAGCTATCAAAGTTCTATATAATTTCTCCAATTCTTTGAATAGAATTGACTAACAGCAGCTGTTTTGGGTTTATATGATAGCAGAATGCCTGGTATGAATCTTTATAAGTAGTAGCACTTTATGAACCAAGAAGCAGTAGTATAAGCATGTTATTTACATTCACGGAGATACTCAGAGAGCAACTAGAAATACAAACAGTTCAAATAAGTTCCTACAGTAGCAGTGTCCTGGCCAAGGAGGCGCAGGGCCAGGGACTCTTTCATTCACTATAAACCTTCAGTATTATTTAATTTTAAAAATCAAGGCTTCCCCCGTGGTCCAGTAGGTAAAGAGTTCGCCTTGCAGTGCAAGGGGTACTGGTTCGATCCCTGGCACAGGAAGATTCCATGTGCTGTGGAGCGGCTGGACCAGCGTGTCCAATTATGAGCCAGCACTCTGAAGCGCACGTGCCCAGGGCTGGTGCTCTGCAACCAGAGAGGCCACTGTGATGGGAGGCCCCTACAGGCCAAAGAATTAAGATGGATGAAAATAAATAAATGAAGGACCAATAAAAGAGTCCAAAATTAAAAAAAGACAATATGCTAGTTTGGTAAAAAGACAAACATGTATCTTAAGAAGAACACTGAAGGTGAAGAGATTGAAAATCTTCCTTAATTTCAAACTGCAAAGCAATACAACGTAATGAAAAGTGTAGAGAACGTTACTGAGTGACAAACACGCATTTTCCTGCCTCTGATGAAGTCTCAAGTGTGTGTAATAATTTATGCTGTGCTTTCATGGAGGGGTCTTCTACTTCACCTGCGGTATTCCTCTGAGACGGAAGTCCACGCTCAGTAAACCCCCTGGTCCCAGCACGAGCGTTGTGCTACAGAGAACATGAAAGCTGATAATCATCTCTTAAAATTTATGTCACTCATATTTATGTTAATGTTTATTACTTGGAGGTTTCCTGATGGAGGAAACTATATTTTTGCATTATATTTCATCATTTTTACCCTCTTTATGTTTTAAACTCTGGCACCAAGCATTTTACCTGCCAGCTTCTTTCAGTTTCATGTTATCATTGACCCAATAAAAGTGTTCAAATGCATCATAAATTTACAAAGAATGTGGCCAACTGGAGACAGGGCAAGAGTTTTTTAAAAGAATAAACCTAAGAGGCCACACAGGGTTGCGGTTTCTATAGGAGATTAAAAAAAAGACTAACGTGAACATTAAGATATTAGCTGGGAGCCAATTTTATCATTTTAATTTCTGCTGTTTATGCAAGAGACCAGCTGAACAATAGCCAATAATAGTAAGCGTAATGGAAAACTGTAAGGCTTATCTACACTGTAATTAAGAAAAGAATGAAGGCTCAGGGACTCTTCAAATAAGTTCCTACAGTAGCAGTGTCCTGGCCAAGGAGCAGGGCCAGGGACTCTTTCATTCACTATAAACCTTCAGTATTATTTAATTTTAAAAATCAAGGCTTCCCCCGTGGTCCAGTAGGTAAAGAGTTCGCCTTGCAGTGCAAGGGGTACTGGTTCGATCCCTGGCACAGGAAGATTCCATGTGCTGTGGAGCGGCTGGACCAGCGTGTCCAATTATGAGCCAGCACTCTGAAGCGCACGTGCCCAGGGCTGGTGCTCTGCAACCAGAGAGGCCACTGTGATGGGAGGCCCCTACAGGCCAAAGAATTAAGATGGATGAAAATAAATAAATGAAGGACCAATAAAAGAGCCCAAAAATTTAAAAAAAAGACAATATGCTAGTTTGGTAAAAAGACAAACATGTATCTTAAGAAGAACACTGAAGGTGAAGAGATTGAAAATCTTCCTTAATTTCAAACTGCAAAGCAATACAACGTAATGAAAAGTGTAGAGAACGTTACTGAGTGACAAACACGCATTTTCCTGCCTCTGATGAAGTCTCAAGTGTGTGTAATAATTTATGCTGTGCTTTCATGGAGGGGTCTTCTACTTCACCTGCGGTATTCCTCTGAGACGGAAGTCCACGCTCAGTAAACCCCCTGGTCCCAGCACGAGCGTTGTGCTACAGAGAACATGAAAGCTGATAATCATCTCTTAAAATTTATGTCACTCATATTTATGTTAATGTTTATTACTTGGAGGTTTCCTGATGGAGGAAACTATATTTTTGCATTATATTTCATCATTTTTACCCTCTTTATGTTTTAAACTCTGGCACCAAGCATTTTACCTGCCAGCTTCTTTCAGTTTCATGTTATCATTGACCCAATAAAAGTGTTCAAATGCATCATAAATTTACAAAGAATGTGGCCAACTGGAGACAGGGCAAGAGTTTTTTAAAAGAATAAACCTAAGAGGCCACACAGGGTTGCGGTTTCTATAGTAGATTAAAAAAAAAAAAGACTAACGTGAACATTAAGATATTAGCTGGGAGCCAATTTTATCATTTTAATTTCTGCTGTTTATGCAAGAGACCAGCTGAACAATAGCCAATAATAGTAAGCGTAATGGAAAACTGTAAGGCTTATCTACACTGTAATTAAGAAAAGAATGAAGATTAAAGTCAGAGCTAATTATAAAACATATGGTATAACTTTGCATTGCCATCTATTTGCCACTTCAGATGACATATTTTTCATTTACTATCCTCCATGAGGAATTAGTCAATTAAACATTTCACCCCCTCCCCCTAAAAAGATGTATAGACAACTTTTTTTTTTGTCATACTCAATGAAATGAACAGTTTCTTGGGCTGATTAATCCTTGGCAACATACAGAGAACACACACAGAACCAACAGAGCAGACACTCCAAGTGCAGGAGCATAAACATTTCGTTTCATGCCTGAAAGGGAACTGCTTGCCTTCTGCTGAGAGGGTGGGAAGAGGGGTTGTATTTAGCAGGCATTCATTATCAAAGGCTGATGTATTGGTCTTTCCTTAACTACTCCGAAGATCATAAATTAAAGATAGACATCAGGCTGGATTCTTGGGCATTTTTATTTACATATTTTAAATGTAAAGCAAGAAAAATATTTTTTGAAATATTTATTACTTGATGTGAAGAAAAGCAATTACTTCTTGGTGCTTCGAGTTTTTAGCCCTCATAAGATAACCCATCCCTTGAGTAAACATAGATGGAATGCCTAAGAGCAAGGTGAAAATGTACTGCGATCAAACTCCATCCTCCCCCTTCCCTTATTCTAGAAAGCAAATAATAATACTAATGACAACAATAATAACAACCGATGATGCTAGGCTCCATTTTCAAGGATAAAGGTCAATTTATCAGTCTCTCTGATGCAAAGTTCTGTATAAGGGTTTAATGTATACATATAAAATATTTATAAATTAACTGTATGACATGTTAAGTTCTATCAAGTTGCAATTCAAATTTTATTTCTGATACCTTCAGCAATATCCTCTGATGAAATGCAAAAAACATAACAATACATTAAAGTTGGATAGGCCCAAAAGGGCTTGAGGAAACACGTTCTCGGGACCATTTTTGTTCCTGAATTGAAAATTTCCTGCACAGCAACCAGCTGGAATTCATGACCCCCTGGAGGCTGCAGAGTATTTTATTCTCACTCTTGGGCAGGCCACAGGATGGAGGGCCCTTAATTGAAACTGCCTCTTCAATTTCTCTTTAGAATTCACTGTGTAATTCAAACATCAAATATTAATTAAAACAACCAAGCAAAATGGCTCTTCATGATCTGAGCACTACACTGGCTTTCTAGGTCCTTAAACAAGAGTCACCAATGGCAGCTATTTTGGTTTGGTTTTTTGCATGTTGCGTAGTAGGGTTTTTTCTCCCCAACACCAAAGACAAAAAAAATGAGGGCAGTAAAGAGATGTGGATGGAATTGAAGATCGTGACCAGACATGGGCCCATTTCTAAGAGAATAAATGTGTCTACTTTACTTTTACATTTATCTCGGAGGCAGGGCCCACTGGAGCACAAATCAACTCTGTTAATGTTATCACTTAATTAAAATTTGGATTAAAAATGATGCCTGGTGAAGCAAAATGCAAAATAAGACCAAGAGCTTGTCTGGAGTCCCTCCCAAGTTCTTTGTCACGGACACCACCGCCCTGCCCAGGGTACTCTGAGCACCACAGAGAGCCTGCCCTACCTGAGAACACAAAGCCACAGCTCCAGGCCGACCCCCACCCAACCCACACCCCCGAGTCGCCAGGGCCTCACCTCCAACTCCTGCTCCCTCTGCAGGGCGAACTGCTTGAAGGACTTGACAATGAGTCCGGCGTTGGAGCAGTCATAGACGAATATGGAGGGGCTACCCATCCACGTCTGCAGGTCGTATATAGACAGAGGGATGTACTGGGTGTAGTTCTGGAAAAGAAAACAGCACTCATTTGTGACTCACTCCTGGCAAACTCTGCCTGCTCGCCAGTGCCTGTCCTCCAGGAGGGCCCCATGCATGGGACCTACTGGGTAAAACGGTCTACACACTGTGAACAGCAGTAGTCTAAGCTCCCCACCATCTGCCTGTTTCAATCAGATAGAAGTGGCCAGGGGTCGCAGTTCAGCCCCATCTGGAGTTCCTCTCCTCCCCTTTTCGGCTCTTGCTGGCTCCTGGGTGCACACTCGCTCTGCAGGGATCTCTTTCCATGGGTCCCACCACCTGGCCTTCACACCCATCCTTCCTCTCCCACCCACTGGCAGCCAAGCCACCATTTTCTCTATAACCTAAGGCTGTGTGCACTACACATACCATTCTTGCTCACCATCTACTCCAAAACTTCTCCAGGCTCATCTAACAGGACACGCTCCACACTTACAAAGAAGATAAGCTTGGAAGAATTGACTGCGCTCTCAAATGTGCAGGTTTTCCCTGTTGTCCCTGTCATTTCAGAGCTACTCGTAGCGCTTTATCCTCTGGGTGGTTTAAGTCACACTGAAGGCGTACAAGTGGATTTGGCCCCATAATTTCTTTTTCAAATCACAGAACAGTAACATATTAACATGAATCTACTAAGTGGAACATTTTCTGGACACACTGTACCGTTCAGTACTTGAAAACACTCCAGCAATTACCGGTAAACATAGAGAGAAATGGCCCTCATCTCACTAGAGAAATTATTAAAATTCACACTCCAAGGTAACATTTTTAAGCAAATCTTTTGCCTAGAACACCCCACTTTCTTACCCTTCCTTAGCCATTAATGGTGTAAGTGGTGGGATTCTGGCAGAAATCAATTCTGCACACTTTCAGGAAAGGTGACAGTGTTCCTTCAAAGCTAGCCACAAACACTGCCTCTGGTACCGCCAAGAGAATCATTTCTGGTGCAACGTGGAAAGAGGGGCAGAAGCCGGGGAGACCACAGCAGGCCTGGAGAAGACCACCACGAAGGCAAGGGCAGATGTCGTCCCGCATGAATCCCATCCCAGATAGGAGAGGATGTGCTGGCAGTACAGTATGGTGGGGTGAAACAGCTCCATCACAAAGGGACCACCCTCTGCCTTTTCACCCTGTGAAACTCTGTCACCTGGTGCATCGTTCATCACCATTGCAGACGGTTAGAGAACACTTGGATACGCTCTCTAAATAAACTCACGGAAGGGTTCTAAAGACAGCAGTTCTTCCCTAATGAATCTATAAATGCTGCACCCAATCAAAATACCAGCCGGGCTTTCCTTTAATGGAATTTGACAAGAGATTCTAAAGTTAGTGCTAAAGAGAAATATACAAGAATAGCCCCCAAAAAGTTGTGAAGAAAGAATAATGAGTGAAGAAATAATAATATCTCATACTAGCAGATATTAAATACCCTACAGAGCTCTATGATAATTACAGGATGGTATCAGGGAAGGAGATACAAACAAATCAACAGAAGGGAGAGCCCAGAAATAGACCCACATGTATAACTGTAATGGCATCTTAGTGAAGGAAGAATGAACAATTCAACAAGTGACACTGTAAAATATAACTGACCATTAGGTACAACAATGTATGTGATACAGGGTCTATAATTACAATGTGTGTGTATACAAGCTTGTGCTGCAAATCAACAACAACAAAATAACATACAACAGGCAAAAGTTTCATACAGGCAATTCAAAGAAACAGGAATGACAACAATCAAGAATGTTTCTCGATTATCATGGAAATGTGACCTACAAGTAACTTTGACACTGTACCGAGACGAAACCTCCACTTTCTTATCTCACTAGAGAAATTATTAAAATTCACATCCAAGGTAACATTTTTAAGCAAATCTTGCCTAGAACACCCCACTTTCTTACCCCTCCTTAGCCATTGATGGTGTAAGTGGGGGGATTCTGGCAGAAATCAATTCTGCACACTTTCAGGAAAGGTGACAGTGTTCCTTCAAAGCTAGCCACAAACACTGCCTCTGGTACCGCCAAGAGAATCATTTCTGGTGCAACGTGGAAAGAGGGGCAGAAGCCGGGGAGACCACAGCAGGCCTGGAGAAGACCACCACGAAGGCAAGGGCAGATGTCGTCCCGCATGAATCCCATCCCAGATAGGAGAGGATGTGCTGGCAGTACAGTATGGTGGGGTGAAACAGCTCCATCACAAAGGGACCACCCTCTGCCTTTTCACCCTGTGAAACTCTGTCACCTGGTGCATCGTTCATCACCATTGCAGACGGTTAGAGAACACTTGGATACGCTCTCTCTAAATAAACTCACGGAAGGGTTCTAAAGACAGCAGTTCTTCCCTAATGAATCTATAAATGCTGCACCCAATCAAAATACCAGCCGGGCTTTCCTTTAATGGAATTTGACAAGAGATTCTAAAGTTAGTGCTAAAGAGAAATATACAAGAATAGCCCCCAAAAAGTTGTGAAGAAAGAATAATGAGTGAAGAAATAATAATATCTCATACTAGCAGATATTAAATACCCTACAGAGCTCTATGATAATTACAGGATGGTATCAGGGAAGGAGATACAAACAAATCAACAGAAGGGAGAGCCCAGAAATAGACCCACATGTATAACTGTAATGGCATCTTAGTGAAGGAAGAATGAACAATTCAACAAGTGACACTGTAAAATATAACTGACCATTAGGTACAACAATGTATGTGATACAGGGTCTATAATTACAATGTGTGTGTATACAAGCTTGTGCTGCAAATCAACAACAACAAAATAACATACAACAGGCAAAAGTTTCATACAGGCAATTCACAAAAGAAACAGGAATGATCAACAATCAAGAATGTTTCATACTCTCGATTATCATGGAAATGTGACCTACAATGAGAATCATCCATCTATCTACCTATCTTCACCCAGCAAACTGGAAAGAAATATAAAAGATGAATAGGCCCCAAGGTGACAAGGATGTTCAAGAGGGCGCCGGCCCATTGTTAGTTCGCATATAAATTTAGGAAGCGTTTTTTGGAAAGCAATTTGGTTGGCTCTCAAAAATTTTTAACATACATGTCTTTGACTTCTAGGTGTCCATCTTACAGAAATACTTGCATACTTTCTGGCACCTCTAATACTTCCACTGCTAAAAGCCTGTACACTGACCACATGCTACTGTGAGGAAGACTGCCAGTCTAAACCCTGCTCCCTCTTCATCCCCAGTGTAAGCTCAGCTGAGCACAGTTCCCAGTTTCTTTTGCAGTTAAGTCAATCTTGCAGCCCAGCTGTGCCCAATGGGACATGATCAGTCATGCATCCAAGTGATAAGTGCCGCCCCCATGCTCACCCCTTCCTCCTTTCCTTCCCTGGAGGAAATGCGAACATGGCAGGTCCATCCTCACCCACGCAGAGGACAAGAGCAGGGGGACAGCAGAGCTGTGTGATGGAAGGGACGTGGGCTCGGTGTCATGAGACGATGCCACAGCAGGCCCAGGAGGCCCGCAGGGACTGTCTCAGACAACCTTGGATCCTAATATATCCAATATGAAGGGAAGATTAAGCAAAGGGGGCCCCGCCCCCATCCTATGGGCCACCATGCAAGGTTATTTACATGCACTGACATGGAAAGATGTCAGAGGCTTGTCATGATTATAAAAATGAAGTATCAGGACCTCACATACAGTTCTGTCCTCACATACATACTGTTCTGTGTTTGAGGCGCCACATTTCCAGCACTTAAGCTGAATGAAAGGAGGGCTCAGCATGCATGTGCTGCGTGAAGGGTCCTATAAATGGTGCCGAAAGAAGAACATGGGACGGCTAAGGGCTGCTTTCTCGGGCTGGGGAGGTGACAGGGAGCAGGGAGCAGGGTGGTAAGGAAGTGTCATGTCTATTTCTTTTAAGACCTCTCTTCTTTTGGAATCTTGTAGAAAAGACACTATTTGTTAATTTTTAAAAGACAGAAAGTACATAACTATTAAAAGAAGGGAGGAAAGGGGTAAGTGCTGGGGTTCACTATAAGTACGTTTGTTCAGTGTTTCCTAATCAGCGGGTATCATATGTTACCTGTAGAAACAAAAATGCTTCGGGTTGGACGGAGCAGGCACAAGTCAGTGCCTCCCTGGACACAGGAGAAAGGGGCGAGCCTCTCTGGCCCTCTTCCCAGCAGCCTCCCTCCTTGTTGACATGTGGCCCCCACAGCTACAGGGGAGAAAGGGGCCAAAGGAACCCTTTCAAGTGGGCAGGGACACCCCTGTACTGAGAGAAGAAAGAATTTTAGCACCAGTCTAGGAAATCATTGCATTTTTACATACCAGCCACACTCTGCTGTTTATCTGGAGCAGCTGCATAAGGCTGGACAGTTCTGACCCCATTCCCGCCACCCCTTCATCTCCACAGTTGTCAGAAAAGGGCAAAGGTGTCATCGTGGCTGCCTTCTAGGTACAGTCCCACAAAACTCCAAAGACAGGGAAGAAGAACAAAGTGAAATATATTTTAATATACTGTATTCTGAAGTCTGACCTTTTTAACAGAAATGCAATTTTTATATTTCCCCAAAATCGAAAAGTTAATTTTTAAATTTCTTGAAAGGATAAAATAAGGGAGCACTAATACATCAAGAAACCTTGGTGATTCAAATATCCAATATGAAGGGAGTTAAGCAAAGGGGCCCGCCCCATCCTATGGGCCACCATGCAAGGTTATTTACATGCACTGACATGGAAAGATGTCAGAGGCTTGTCATGATTATAAAAATGAAGTATCAGGACCTCACATACAGTTCTGTCCTCACATACATACTGTTCTGTGTTTGAGGCGCCACATTTCCAGCACTTAAGCTGAATGAAAGGAGGGCTCAGCATGCATGTGCTGCGTGAAGGGTCCTATAAATGGTGCCGAAAGAAGAACATGGGACGGCTAAGGGCTGCTTTCTCGGGCTGGGGAGGTGACAGGGAGCAGGGAGCAGGGTGGTAAGGAAGTGTCATGTCTATTTCTTTTAAGACCTCTCTTCTTTTGGAATCTTGTAGAAAAGACACTATTTGTTAATTTTTAAAAGACAGAAAGTACATAACTATTAAAAGAAGGGAGGAAAGGGGTAAGTGCTGGGGGTTCACTATAAGTACGTTTGTTCAGTGTTTCCTAATCAGCGGGTATCATATGTTACCTGTAGAAACAAAAATGCTTCGGGTTGGACGGAGCAGGCACAAGTCAGTGCCTCCCTGGACACAGGAGAAAGGGGCGAGCCTCTCTGGCCCTCTTCCCAGCAGCCTCCCTCCTTGTTGACATGTGGCCCCCACAGCTACAGGGGAGAAAGGGGCCAAAGGAACCCTTTCAAGTGGGCAGGGACACCCCTGTACTGAGAGAAGAAAGAATTTTAGCACCAGTCTAGGAAATCATTGCATTTTTACATACCAGCCACACTCTGCTGTTTATCTGGAGCAGCTGCATAAGGCTGGACAGTTCTGACCCCATTCCCGCCACCCCTTCATCTCCACAGTTGTCAGAAAAGGGCAAAGGTGTCATCGTGGCTGCCTTCTAGGTACAGTCCCACAAAACTCCAAAGACAGGGAAGAAGAACAAAGTGAAATATATTTTAATATACTGTATTCTGAAGTCTGACCTTTTTAACAGAAATGCAATTTTTATATTTCCCCAAAATCGAAAAGTTAATTTTTAAATTTCTGAGATAAAATGGTAATTAATGGTGATTCATTAAAATAAGGGAGCACTAATACATCAAGAAACCTGTTAAGGATTTTCCCTTCCATTCCCTGTGCCACTGGCTGCCACCTAAATGATTCAGGTTGTCAGCAACCCAGCCCCACTGTGGGGCAGGACCACGTCCACCTTTTAATGCTTGTCCAAGGGGCAGCATGCGAGGAGCTTTTAGAACTGGTCTTTAGTCTCATGATTTATGGCTGTGAGAAAGGCTGGCGCCTTAGACCATCCACAGGGACACTCGGCCACAGAGACCAGCTTGGACCCACTTCACACAGATGGGCTGCATGGTGGGCTCAGGCTCTGGAACGTTGAGGAGCAAGGGCCTCTGTGGCGGAGGTGGAGACAAGCCAGTACCACGGACGTCTGGGGCCGGTCACTTGGTGTGTGGCTCGTCTAGGCCACTGCCATGCTTGGCAGCATCTCTGGCTTCAACCCACCACCTACCAACAGCACTTAACCCTCTCCACCCAGCTGAGACAACCAAAAGGTCTCTGGTGGTCAGCAGACACTAAGTTGTGTCTGAATCCTGCAACCGTGTGGACTGTGTAGTCGGCCAGGCTCCTCGGTCTATGGGTTTTCCCAGGTAAGAAGAGTGGAGTGGGTTGCTATTGCCTTCTCCAGGGGATCTTCCCAACCCAGGGATCAAACCTGCATCTCCTGCATTGCAGGCGGAGTCTTTACCACTGAGCCAATAGGGAAGCCAGCCAAAGGTCTCTGGACACTTACATCGCCCTGAGGGAGAACCTCTCCTGGGGAGAACTGCTGCCTTTGAGGAGAGACAATTTAATCTAAAGCAGCTGTATGTCTACAGTTTGATAAGCCTATGAAACTTGGAAGTCTCTGTCCCTGGAGGGATACAAAATCAACTCTATTAAACCAATAGCCTTTTAGAACTCATCGTGGCTTGCCCCTTCTAGGTACAGTCCCACAAAACTCCAAAGACAGGGAAGAAGAACAAAGTGAAATATATTTTAATATACTGTATTCTGAAGTCTGACCTTTTTAACAGAAATGCAATTTTTATATTTCCCCAAAATCGAAAAGTTAATTTTTAAATTTCTGAGATAAAATGGTAATTAATGGTGATTCATTAAAATAAGGGAGCACTAATACATCAAGAAACCTGTTAAGGATTTTCCCTTCCATTCCCTGTGCCACTGGCTGCCACCTAAATGATTCAGGTTGTCAGCAACCCAGCCCCACTGTGGGGCAGGACCACGTCCACCTTTTAATGCTTGTCCAAGGGGCAGCATGCGAGGAGCTTTTAGAACTGGTCTTTAGTCTCATGATTTATGGCTGTGAGAAAGGCTGGCGCCTTAGACCATCCACAGGGACACTCGGCCACAGAGACCAGCTTGGACCCACTTCACACAGATGGGCTGCATGGTGGGCTCAGGCTCTGGAACGTTGAGGAGCAAGGGCCTCTGTGGCGGAGGTGGAGACAAGCCAGTACCACGGACGTCTGGGGCCGGTCACTTGGTGTGTGGCTCGTCTAGGCCACTGCCATGCTTGGCAGCATCTCTGGCTTCAACCCACCACCTACCAACAGCACTTAACCCTCTCCACCCAGCTGAGACAACCAAAAGGTCTCTGGTGGTCAGCAGACACTAAGTTGTGTCTGAATCCTGCAACCGTGTGGACTGTGTAGTCGGCCAGGCTCCTCGGTCTATGGGTTTTCCCAGGTAAGAAGAGTGGAGTGGGTTGCTATTGCCTTCTCCAGGGGATCTTCCCAACCCAGGGATCAAACCTGCATCTCCTGCATTGCAGGCGGAGTCTTTACCACTGAGCCAATAGGGAAGCCAGCCAAAGGTCTCTGGACACTTACATCGCCCTGAGGGAGAACCTCTCCTGGGGAGAACTGCTGCCTTTGAGGAGAGACAATTTAATCTAAAGCAGGAGCTGTATGTCTACAGTTTGATAAGCCTATGAAACTTGGAAGTCTCTGTCCCTGGAGGGATACAAAATCAACTCTATTAAACCACATGGAGCAAAGTGGCCTTTGAGAACTAATCCTTATTAGAACATGACCAGGTGGATCTCACTTCCCATCTCGGAAGGATCCTGGGAGTCTGTAAAGCTTTGGGCCAGAATCACGGTTCTACAGACCTGCAAAGGGCAGCCAGCAGGATGCTGGCCACAGCGAGCAAGCGGAGAAGAGAAACAACACTCAGAGTGCAACTGCTTTCACCCTGTGCAATACCCCTGTGTCTCGTAGGCTGAGCCAGCCTCCACAAGCTGGAGGAGTCAAAGTCCCCCCACGTACCTAAGGCCACCTGGAACACTCCAGGGCCTTTTAGGAAATGGTTTCTCCCCCACCCAAAACTACAAGTACAGAGAATTCCTAATCAAAGCGTCTCTCCTTTTTCTTGAAAAAAAAGAAAAAAACATATTCAAGGCCATGTTTTCATTTCAAATAAAGAAAAAGAAATAGGTTTTAGATAATTTATTCATTACACTCCACTTTAGCTGTCAGGTTATATTAAACATCAAGAGGAAAAAAAAAAAAGCCACATGCTTCATCAGAGTGTCATCGCAGCTGAGTCAACCACAGGGGCGGCTGAGAGCCGAGCCCTGGGACAGGAGCTGGGAGGAGGAGTGCTTTGTTCTCCAGGCAGAGTCAGCCACCTCCCAAGAAGCGGCTCTCCATCTGAGCAGATTCTAAGTTCAGACAGTCACTCGCTCCTGAAGGTTCAACGCATGTTTTTTTGACTTAAAAATGGAGCAAAGCGACAAGTGTCCAATAGAAACCATACTCTGAATGTCATCTTTCTTGGGCTAGTGACATGCAGTCTGTGATGCTGGGCAGGCAGCGGCAGTGAGCTCACCTCCTAATTAGCCCATGATCACGAGGGTGAACAACCGATACACTTACAACTATCCTGAACCCAAACAATCCTTCTGTTTTTCAATGTCGGCACAGTAGTCAATACATTACATGAGATGGTCAACACTTTATTATCAAATAGGCTGTGTGTTAGATGATTCTGCCCAGCTGCAGGCTAATGTAAGTGTTCTGAACATGTCTGAGCTGGGCCAAACTCACTTATGATGATCAGTAGCTTAGGTGTGCATGCGTGCTCAGTTGTGTCCGACTCCTTGTGACCTCACGGACTGTAGTCCATGAGGCTTCTCTTTCCATGAGATTCTCCAGGCAAGAATACTGCAGCGGGTTGCCATTTCCTTCCCCAGGGGATCTTCCCAACCCAGGGATCGAACCCGCATCTCTTGTGTCTCCTGCATTGACTGATGGATTCTTTATCACTGGACTATCTGGGAAGCCCTAAGTTAGATGTAGGTTAGGTTGTAGCAAAAGGATTTTCAGTTTTTGGTATTTCCAAGTATGATGGGCTTATCGAGCATAACCCCTCTGTAGCATTGAGGAAGGTCTATACATCTTCTGCCAAAGAACTCAAGAGTATGAGTCAGAAGTCTTAGCCAGAGTAAAACAGCGTCCTCTTCAGGGCTTTCTGGTAAAGTCCCCAAGGATGCTTCTTCTGAGCTCACAGACAGGAAGCGCAGGTGCATCTGGATGTGCCACCCTAGCTTTCTGTGGATGGTAATGGCATCTGCACGTGACGATTCTCTGAGGAGAGCAGGGGACCACGGCTCAGCAGAAGATTCATCTTCTTTCCGAAGGAACCAGTAGCGGGAAGTGATGACCCAGAGGTCTTAGGTATGGGGCAGTGGAACTTGTGAATCACATACTCCAGGGATTAAGTCACAAGCAAACTCCCAGTCACTTAATATCTTTAAGGCTGAAAATTTATTCGTTTTGTTGATATTTCCTCTGCCTTTCCCTTATTGTTGCTGTTTAGACAACTAACTTGTATCCAACTCTTTTCGACCCCATGGGTTGAAGGTCACTGGGCTCCTCTGTCCAGGCAAGAATACTGGATTTGCTTGCCATTTCCTTCGCAGTATCCTTCTGACCCAGAGACTGAATCCACATCTCCGGCACTGGTAGGTAGAATCTTTACCACTGAGCCACCAGGGAAACCTCTTTCCTTTATTACAGCTCAAAATTGTTTACCCTGTGAGTAATTCTATATAAATGTTATTTTAATAATAGAATCTATTGGTTTGGAAAAACTGCACATCACTATCAAACAGATGCCTCTTATTCTGGCTTAGTACATAGTCCATTATTGAATCTGTTGAAAGATGGATCATAAAGGTTTTTAAATGTGCTATTATCCAAAGAATGTTATCTGTGATTTTTTAGAATACTTGTGCCAGACCATATTTAATATTTGTGGTGACTGTTAATTTATCCATATTGAGAGTACAGCAGTCTTTCTCTCCTCCAAAGATCTGTTACTAATAATTTTATTGTAAACTTGACCTTTGCAGCATCTTTGTTTTACTTGCAATAGCTAAAGACCATTAGGAACAACAAAAAAAATCTATTTCTTCAGGAGAAGTGATAGAGTTCGGCTGCCAATGCAGGAGACACAAGTTCGATCCCTGATCCGGGAAGATCCCACTGCTGTGAAGCAACCACGCCTGTGAGCCACAGCTATTGAGTTCTGTGCTCTAGAGCCTTGGAACCACAGGGTCCCAGTTTCCAACAAGAAAAGTCAAGCAAAACTCAAGAGTATGAGTCAGAAGTCTTAGCCAGAGTAAAACAGCGTCCTCTTCAGGGCTTTCTGGTAAAGTCCCCAAGGATGCTTCTTCTGAGCTCACAGACAGGAAGCGCAGGTGCATCTGGATGTGCCACCCTAGCTTTCTGTGGATGGTAATGGCATCTGCACGTGACGATTCTCTGAGGAGAGCAGGGGACCACGGCTCAGCAGAAGATTCATCTTCTTTCCGAAGGAACCAGTAGCGGGAAGTGATGACCCAGAGGTCTTAGGTATGGGGCAGTGGAACTTGTGAATCACATACTCCAGGGATTAAGTCACAAGCAAACTCCCAGTCACTTAATATCTTTAAGGCTGAAAATTTATTCGTTTTGTTGATATTTCCTCTGCCTTTCCCTTATTGTTGCTGTTTAGACAACTAACTTGTATCCAACTCTTTTCGACCCCATGGGTTGAAGGTCACTGGGCTCCTCTGTCCAGGCAAGAATACTGGATTTGCTTGCCATTTCCTTCGCAGTATCCTTCTGACCCAGAGACTGAATCCACATCTCCGGCACTGGTAGGTAGAATCTTTACCACTGAGCCACCAGGGAAACCTCTTTCCTTTATTACAGCTCAAAATTGTTTACCCTGTGAGTAATTCTATATAAATGTTATTTTAATAATAGAATCTATTGGTTTGGAAAAACTGCACATCACTATCAAACAGATGCCTCTTATTCTGGCTTAGTACATAGTCCATTATTGAATCTGTTGAAAGATGGATCATAAAGGTTTTTAAATGTGCTATTATCCAAAGAATGTTATCTGTGATTTTTTAGAATACTTGTGCCAGACCATATTTAATATTTGTGGTGACTGTTAATTTATCCATATTGAGAGTACAGCAGTCTTTCTCTCCTCCAAAGATCTGTTACTAATAATTTTATTGTAAACTTGACCTTTGCAGCATCTTTGTTTTTACTTGCAATAGCTAAAGACCATTAGGAACAACAAAAAAAATCTATTTCTTCAGGAGAAGTGATAGAGTTCGGCTGCCAATGCAGGAGACACAAGTTCGATCCCTGATCCGGGAAGATCCCACTGCTGTGAAGCAACCACGCCTGTGAGCCACAGCTATTGAGTTCTGTGCTCTAGAGCCTTGGAACCACAGCCCGTGTGCCCTAGAGCCTGAGTTTCACAACAAGAAAAGTCACTGCAACACAAAGCCTGCTCATCTCAACTAGAGAGTGGTCTCTACTCCATGCAACTAAAGAAAAGCCTCTGGCAACAGTGAAAAAAACAGAACAGCCAAACATAAATAAAAAATGCTGACCTCTGGGGCCCTTCCCAGAACAGGCTCCTGTAAATCTTGGGTGGGGTTTGATAATCTGCATGTGTCATAAATTCCAAGAATACTGACACTGCTGTGCTTTAAGAACCCCTGGTGCAAACGGCGCAGCAGCTGCTGCAGACAGAGGCCACCCGCCTTCCAGTCTGGGTGTCACCTGCTCTTCATATGGATCATGAAGAACATGTCCCTTTTTCCCTCCATGATATAACACTTGACATGTAATGGTCAGGGAACACTTTCCTGATGATACTTAAAGACAAGAAGAGTTTTAATTTTAACTATGAATTCAATTTCATTGATACATCAAGGGCTACTCTGATTTTCTACGTCATTTTGGGTCCTTTTTGGAAAGTTGTATTTTAAAAGACATTTTCCATTTAATGTGTTAAACGTATTGGTATAAAATTGTTAACATTCTCTTATCTTTTCAATGTCTATACAATATGTGGTAATATCTTCCATTCCTAAATGCTGATTGTCTTTTCCCTTTTTTCCTTACTACTGAGACTTGTTAATTTACAGATGTTTTCCAAAAACCAAACTTTAGCTCTGTTAACTTTACCACCTGGTCTCTGTTTTACTCATTTCTGTTCTTTACTACTTTTAAACTTGACCTTTGCAGCATTTTTTTTTTTTGGTTCTTTTAAAGATCTGTTACTAATAATTTTATTGTAAACTTGACCTTTGCAGCATCTTTGTTTACTTGCAATAGCTAAAGACCATTAGGAACAACAAAAAAAATCTATTTCTTCAGGAGAAGTGATAGAGTTCGGCTGCCAATGCAGGAGACACAAGTTCGATCCCTGATCCGGGAAGATCCCACTGCTGTGAAGCAACCACGCCTGTGAGCCACAGCTATTGAGTTCTGTGCTCTAGAGCCTTGGAACCACAGCCCGTGTGCCCTAGAGCCTGAGTTTCACAACAAGAAAAGTCACTGCAACACAAAGCCTGCTCATCTCAACTAGAGAGTGGTCTCTACTCCATGCAACTAAAGAAAAGCCTCTGGCAACAGTGAAAAAAACAGAACAGCCAAACATAAATAAAAAATGCTGACCTCTGGGGCCCTTCCCAGAACAGGCTCCTGTAAATCTTGGGTGGGGTTTGATAATCTGCATGTGTCATAAATTCCAAGAATACTGACACTGCTGTGCTTTAAGAACCCCTGGTGCAAACGGCGCAGCAGCTGCTGCAGACAGAGGCCACCCGCCTTCCAGTCTGGGTGTCACCTGCTCTTCATATGGATCATGAAGAACATGTCCCTTTTTCCCTCCATGATATAACACTTGACATGTAATGGTCAGGGAACACTTTCCTGATGATACTTAAAGACAAGAAGAGTTTTAATTTTAACTATGAATTCAATTTCATTGATACATCAAGGGCTACTCTGATTTTCTACGTCATTTTGGGTCCTTTTTGGAAAGTTGTATTTTAAAAGACATTTTCCATTTAATGTGTTAAACGTATTGGTATAAAATTGTTAACATTCTCTTATCTTTTCAATGTCTATACAATATGTGGTAATATCTTCCATTCCTAAATGCTGATTGTCTTTTCCCTTTTTTCCTTACTACTGAGACTTGTTAATTTACAGATGTTTTCCAAAAACCAAACTTTAGCTCTGTTAACTTTACCACCTGGTCTCTGTTTTACTCATTTCTGTTCTTTACTATTTCTTCCTCTACTTCCTTTAAGCTCAGATTGCTCACAATTTCCTAGTTTTTTAAGGTAGACATTTAGGTTTTTTATTTTAAGGCTTTCTTCCTTTCCGTATAAGGATTTAATAAGGCTATCCATTTTCGTATAAGCACTGCTTTAGCTGTATCCTACAAATTTTGACAAGTCATCTTTCATGACTGTTTAGTTTGAATTATTTTTATTTTTCCCTGTGATACTTTTGTTATTTAATTTCCAAATACTCAAGGACTTCTCTGCGGTCAGAGAATAGACTCTGTATGATTTCGATCCTTTAAACTTTATTGAGACATTTTAGTGACTCAGCACAGTCCTTTCTGGTGAGCACTCCACCTGCCCTGACAGTGTGTGTTCTATGGGCATTGTGTGTAAGTTCTGTTAACTGAGTCAGAGCAACTGATGGTCTTGTAAGTGAGTTTTCTTCCTTTTAATTAGAAAAATATAATACACCATGTCTGGAGTTTTCTTTGGAGAAAATTTTTAATTCTCAATTTGAACACTAGTTTTAACCTCTCAGTTACTGCCAGATGGTTACTGAGATAGTGGATATGCTTCTTTCTCCCACTGGTTCTGGTGATCCTGCTTCAGTATCGTGAACTCTATGAGCTGCCTGTGCATTCAGGACAGTTCTATCTTTCTGATGACCTGGCTTGTCTATAACTGTGAAACAGCCCGTCTTCATCTCTGGCAAAACTCTTTGTTTCAAAGTCTATTTTCTAATTAATAATATAGCTACATCAGCTCTCTTTCAACTAGTATTTCATGATATATCTTTTATATATAATATGTATCTTTTTATATTCAAACATATCTCAGGACTTCCCTGGTGGTTCAGTGGCTAAGACTCCAAGCTCTCAATGCAGGGGGCCTGGGTTCAATCCCCGGGGAGAGAACTAGATCCCACATGTAGCAACTAAGAGTTCACATGATGCAACTGAGAAAGAGCCCACATCTGCACGAAGATCAAAGATTCCGCATGCCACAAGACCCAGTGCAGCCTAAATAAGTAAATAAAAATATTAAAAAAGAAAGTGCATCCCTTGTTGACAGTACACAGAACTTGATCTTGCTTTTTATTCATGTGATATAAACTTATAAAACACAAAGGATGAGGGACATTCTAGAGGATAACTGGTCTGGACTCTAAAAAGTCAATGTCCACTGTTCAGAGAATGAAACCACAAGTCACAGGACGGGAAAAGAGTGTCTCATAAAGAGTTCTGATAAATGACACCTTAAAACTGAGTAAGAAAACAAATAGCCCAATTAATTGATAAAATTTAGCTGTATTTGATATTTTTTCCCTTTTTGTTATTTAATTTCCAAATACTCAAGGACTTCTCTGCGGTCAGAGAATAGACTCTGTATGATTTCGATCCTTTAAACTTTATTGAGACATTTTAGTGACTCAGCACAGTCCTTTCTGGTGAGCACTCCACCTGCCCTGACAGTGTGTGTTCTATGGGCATTGTGTGTAAGTTCTGTTAACTGAGTCAGAGCAACTGATGGTCTTGTAAGTGAGTTTTCTTCCTTTTAATTAGAAAAATATAATACACCATGTCTGGAGTTTTCTTTGGAGAAAATTTTTAATTCTCAATTTGAACACTAGTTTTAACCTCTCAGTTACTGCCAGATGGTTACTGAGATAGTGGATATGCTTCTTTCTCCCACTGGTTCTGGTGATCCTGCTTCAGTATCGTGAACTCTATGAGCTGCCTGTGCATTCAGGACAGTTCTATCTTTCTGATGACCTGGCTTGTCTATAACTGTGAAACAGCCCGTCTTCATCTCTGGCAAAACTCTTTGTTTCAAAGTCTATTTTCTAATTAATAATATAGCTACATCAGCTCTCTTTCAACTAGTATTTCATGATATATCTTTTATATATAATATGTATCTTTTTATATTCAAACATATCTCAGGACTTCCCTGGTGGTTCAGTGGCTAAGACTCCAAGCTCTCAATGCAGGGGGCCTGGGTTCAATCCCCGGGGAGAGAACTAGATCCCACATGTAGCAACTAAGAGTTCACATGATGCAACTGAGAAAGAGCCCACATCTGCACGAAGATCAAAGATTCCGCATGCCACAAGACCCAGTGCAGCCTAAATAAGTAAATAAAAATATTAAAAAAGAAAGTGCATCCCTTGTTGACAGTACACAGAACTTGATCTTGCTTTTTATTCATGTGATATAAACTTATAAAACACAAAGGATGAGGGACATTCTAGAGGATAACTGGTCTGGACTCTAAAAAGTCAATGTCCACTGTTCAGAGAATGAAACCACAAGTCACAGGACGGGAAAAGAGTGTCTCATAAAGAGTTCTGATAAATGACACCTTAAAACTGAGTAAGAAAACAAATAGCCCAATTAATTGATAAAAGCGGGCAGAAGATATGGAAACCCCACCGGAGAAAACAAACAGATGGTAAATAACATATGAAAAGATGCTCAACACTGTATGTCATTAAGGAATTGCAAATTAAAAGGAGCTACCACTATGCATCTAATGGGAATGGCTGAAGCCCAAAACCCTAGCAACAGCAAATGTCGAGGAGGATGGGGAGAAACAGGAACGACCATTCATTGCTGGTGGGAACGCAAACGATGCAGCCACGTTGGAACAGAGTTTGCCAATTTCTCAGAAAGCTAAACATACCAGCTACTCTAGCAACGGCTCTCTTAGGTAGTCACCCAAATGAGAAGAAATCTTACGTCTACACCAAAGTCTGCACAAAAGTTTAGAACAGCATTATTTATAATTCCCCAAAGATGGAAGCAAGCAGGATGTCCTTCACTAGTGGTACATCCAAATAGTGGAATGTTTTTCAGTGGTAAACAGAAAATGAGCTCTCTAGCCATGAAAAGACATGGAGGAAATTTGAATGTATATTCCTAATTAAAAAAAAAAAAAGCCAGTTTTAAAACACTAAATACTATATGGTTCTAACTATATGATACTCTGTAAAAGGCAAAACTATACAGACAGTATGATACACATAACAGAAGTAACCCTTGTATGAAACATTAAGACATACTAGGTTATCCCACAAACGAAAGGTATATTTAGCATTAGAAAATCACGTCTCTTTTCATGCAGTTCCAGTTTAAAGGAGAAAAATCGTACCACTATTGAACACACACACACACACACACACACACACACACACACACACACACTGGCTTGGGTGAAAAGCAACATCTTACTGATGATTTGAAAAATAAACTAGGAATAGAAGAGCATCTTTAAAAAATGTTTTTTACAATGTCGTGTTGGTTTCTACTATACAACAGTGTGAATCAGCCACCGTTACATGCGTATCCCCTCCCTCCCGAGCCTCCCACCCTCCTCCGAGCCCCACCCCTCTAGGTCAGCACAGAGTGCCAGGCGGGGCCCCTGTGTCCGACAGCAGCTTCTCAGTGGCTCTCCAGCTCACACTGCGCGGCACGTATGGATGCTGCTGCCGCTCTCTCCACTTGGTCCCTCGCTCTGTCCACCACGGTTTCGACAAGTCCACTGTCTACATCTGTTTCCATTCAGAAGGGTACCTTTTAATCCAAGAAGGGGCTTTCTTATTATTGGGTTTTTTTTTTTTAATTCTTTTTACAAGCATCTAGAGTGAACACCATACACTGATGCACAGGAAGCATTTCCTTCAAAATGAGGAATGAGACAAGGGCACGCAGGCGCCGTTTCACTCTCTGGGTGGCACAGTAAGATGCAAACAGTAAACACGACAAAATGGGAAGGAACGAAAGTTAACTGCCATGAACTGCAAACCACATGGTGGTCTGCTCAGAAAACTTTTAAATATGTGCAAATCATTAGGATCAACAAGAGAAGAGCAAATTATCATAGACATAAAATAAATCTATAAATCAACTGCCTTGCCACACACACCCTGGGAAAAACTCAAAACATAACTTTTAAATATTTGTAACCACATCAGAAGATATAAAGGATCTAGGAATACGTCTAAAAATTGATACACGCAGGTTCGGACATTTGGTGTATGTGCTTGGCTGAGGAGTCAATGGGGCGAAGTACCATCTGTGCGATTATGACGGAACGCCTGCAAATCTTAATCCCGCCCAGATGGAACTAAGAGCCTCAGTTAGCCTCAGATAGCCGGTCCGTCGCTGTCCCCACCGGCGGGCCACCGCCCGGGTCCCTCGGGGCGCGTGTGGACCGGGTCCGGTGCGGAGAGCCCTTCGTTCCGGGACACGGGGGAGTGGGGGTTGAGGGGGGCGTAAAGGCGGCCGTCCCCTTTGCCCGTCACGCACCGCATGTTCGTGGGGAACCTGGCGCTAAACCATTCGTAGATGACCTGCTTCTGGGTTGCGGTTTCATAGGTAGCAGAGCAGCTCCCTTGCTGCGATCTATTGAAAGTCAGCCCTCAACACAAGGGTTAAAAAAAACTAAAACAAATGAATTTTTTTTAATTTTTTTTTGAAAATTAAAAAAATAAAAATAAAAATGGATACAATCCTTTATGAAATCATAAGATACCATGATACTTTAAAAAAGCATGGTTTGGAAAATTCAACTATAGAGATGTTGAATCTCTCCATTAATCCACTGATCTGCAGGCTGATTAAGTATTTTCATGGAAGACCAATGGACCAAAAAGAATAAAGCAGAGAGCCTTGCCTTCCCAAATATGAGGAATCACTGCAAACGTTCACTCATTAAAATAGCTGACTGGCAAAGAGGGAGACCCGTGGAACAGAACAGAGAGCTGGGAAGCATACCCACTCACTAAGGAAACGTGACTGAGCACAAGCTGGCATTAAATGGTAATGGTATCCATTTAAAAGAAAAAAAAAGAATTTGAAACCCCATCTAAGAGTATGTGTAAAAATTAGTTCCAGGTAGATTAAAGACCCAAATTAATGGACAAAAACATACTTTTGAAAGAACACATAGTAGAATACTTTGGTGACCTTGGCTTAAGGGAAGTCTTTAAGAAGATACAAAATACATACATACATCCAAAGGGAAGACTGAACAGGGACCACTTCAAGATAAAGAACGTCCATTAAGGGACAGCACAAGAGAGCAGAAGCAAACAGACAAACCCAGAAACCAAGCCATAACATCAGGGACATTTGCAAATAACAAAAACGGGAAAGGGTTATTGTCCAGAATATAAAGAATTCCTTCAAATAAGCAAGAAAAAGAGACACAGCCCAAGGAAAAATAAGAAATGGTACTGCAAGAAAGGGACGTGACCTCCACACCTGACCCAGAAAGCAGAAGGCACCTGCATCTGGGTTTGTGGAAACGCACTAACCATCAGTGGTTCCACAGAAGCTACAGAGGAACAGGATCTGTAGCCAAGCACCAAAACTTGAAGATTTTCTTGTAAAAAGAGAAACAAATTGGGTTCACAGGAACCTTTTACAGTGCACCCACCTTGTTGAAGACCCAGATCTCGCCATTCACGGTGGGCCTGGGCACCCCGTGGCCATTGTAGTGGAAGAGGACCCGCTCCTCCTTGGCATTCCGGCGTAGAGACGTGCAGAGCTTCTTCACTTCATCTACCGTCGGATCGAGGCTCTGCTTGTACCGCGCCTGTTGCCAGAGAAAAAAAATTAAGATACTTATCATGGATTCATGGAAAAACCTAGAACTAAAACTCTGTCCTTTACTCCAAGTTTGCATTGAATGGACCCTAACTTCAAGTGACCTCAAGTCTCTCCATCTATCACTTGAGATCCTGCCTACTTCATAGGGTGGTTATGAACATCCATTTACTGAACAAATATTTATTGTGAAGATCCCATGAGATAAAACAAGTAAGGCCTGCCACACAGTAACACTAGCAAAAGGCAGCACCACTGTGCTATCAAAACTATTTCTTAGAAGCAATGAATCTGTTTGGAAAAACTGGAACATGGAAGAGACAATTTGATTAACCACAGGTAACCACAGCTGTAATACATACAGAGTGGCAAGGGAACAGTTTCAAAAAGACAAGAAGGAAGCAAAATGCCCCTTTCTTGCTTAGTCACATTCGTCCTGCTTAAGCCCTCCTCCCACCACTCTTGCCTGCATCTTTGCTGATGAACATATAAAATTCACAGAAATCAATAGCCACACACACACACACACGTGCGCGAATGACAAGATGGTTAGAAAATACAGCTGCAAGCAACTCCCACTTTTAAAGCAACAAAGAAGATTAAACTTAACAAGAAATGTACAGGCTTCCCTGGTGGTCCAGTGGGTAAGGACACTGCCTTGCAGTGCAAGGGGCGCTGGTTCGATCCCTGGCCTGGGAAGATCCCACGTGCCGTGGAGCAGCTGGACCCATGTGTGCAATTACCGAGCCAGAGCTCTGGAGCGCATGTGTCCAGAGCCGGTGCTCTGCGACAACAAATGCCACCGCGATGGGAGGCCCACACGGGCCAAAGAACAAAGATGGATGAAACTAGAGAAGTGAAAGACCAGTGGAAGTGGCCCACCCGCCCCCTCCCTCCCCACCCCCGCCAAAATAAATAAATAAATAAATTTAAAAAAAAAAAAAAGAAATATACAAAACTCCTGGAAAACAGAAGGAAACATGAACGATGTGGGATGCTCTTGGCCTGGGGAGGATGCACCCACATTCTCCAGACATCAGTCTTCTCCAGGTTAAGAATCCACATGTTCCCAATAAATGCAACAATAAGCTGTTTCACGAGTCGCCACTTAAGTTTGCATGGAAATTAAACACGCCAGAACAGCCAGGAAAACCCTGTAAGGAGAGGTATGAGGGGTCCTGCCCCCACAACACCCCGACCTCCTCTGGGTCTCTGTAAGGCGTCAGTGAGGGTAGGGGCCCAGAGAGACCAGCCCGCCAGGGAGCTGCTAGAGTCCAGAATTGGGCCCAAACACATGTCCTCACACAGTCATGATATCATGAACACTGACCTTATTTCATCTTCATCAAGATGACCCGAGCCCGCCCCTCCACACAGCTACCCAGCTAAGGTCTGTGAAGTCCCAGCTCCACTGAAAGACCATTTCCCGTCCCCCGAGTTAGTCCTGAATGAGAATGTTGTTCTCCCCTACCACACACAAGGTCAAGGGGTTGACGTTACTCAGAGACAGCAATAAGGTGGGGGATTGGTTAGTTCTGACCTTGCCTCCATCAAGGCCTTCTCCTGTGGGATGCAGAAACAGACTCGGCCTCATTTTCTTACCAATCGCCCAGAAAGGACACATTAATGGACCCGTGTGAAAGGCACTACAGATATTAATAATATGCCTCCTGGGGCTTTATGGGAATTAATTAATATTTTTCAGGGCTTTGAAATGAGAAGCACTAAATTAAATGTCACCACACTACGTTAAGGTTTTGTTGCAGCACTAGCATGCCCAGGATAATGGCTCAGCGGCTGGAGGGAGCACCGATGCACAGGAAGCACCTCAGGCTTTGGGAGCTTTGCGGCAACTGAAGCTGCGAGGATGAAACGACAGTGCAGGTATCTGAACGGCTGCCTGTTGGGCTGGGCACTGCTACTCGAAGTCCAAGTCTCAAGACATAATCACGTACGGGAATGGAAATGTGGGGGGGGATGAGAGAGAGGAAGAGAATAGAAGACAGGAACAAGGGGAGAAGGAGCAAAGGAAAACTGGCCATTGGGTTTAACAAAGCGCATGGGGTTCCAGGCTTCATGTCCTTCTCCTGCTACCTCTAAATGCTAATAAAGCCTAAACAGTCTGCTTCCAGCTCTGCCTTTCCAGTGGAGGCGGCCCCTCCTCCTGAAGATTCCAGAGGCTCCACAGTGTGGGGGCGGGGACTCTGCTCCAAGATGCCTGGTGGGCAGGGGTGGCCCTTCTCCATCTGGTGAAGCCACACAGGATGCTGCAGGAGAGAAATGGCAGAGCCTGAGGAGGAGCGGGGCTCTGCTTGCTGGTCTGTGCACAACACAATCTCACAAGGAGGAAGCCTGGGCGGTGGGCGCGGCACTGCCTGTGATCCTCTGGGGTTTCCAGTAAAGACTACTGCACATTACTCGACCGGGAATGTGATTGTGAATAATGTTATTTTCATCCTTCTATGGCAATGAGCAACACCCCAAGTTCAGATCCAAGAAACAGAAATGCCTGAGAGATTTTCTCAGCACTGTCCAGGAGGAATAAGTGTACTGCTAGCATCCGGCTGGTTCTGCCTCTGTTCCAGGATGTTGAAAACATTTTGCCCTCTCCCTTTCTTTCCCAGGTAGGAAGCAAGGGCTTCAGGAAACTGCTGGGCAGGAGGAAGGCCAGGTCAGCTCCAAGGATACCTGTCTCTGGTGGTGTCCCATGTAAGAAAGCTCCAAGACCCTGGCAGCTCAGGCGCTTTATGCCACCACCCCTCGCAAAGCACTCACTGTGCTCCACACAGCCCCATGCGTCCTCACCGTCACTTTCGTGGCGAAGCTACTGCCATCAGCACCACCATCTCCATCAGGTCACCACCACCACCACCAGCACCAGCATCCAAGCACCACCTCCAGAGCAGCACCATCGTCACATGCCCTCACCATCACCATCGCCACGCCCCTCTCCCTCCCTGAGACTGCTCGGACTGCTGTCTCTTGCCTCTTCCTGGGTCCATCCTCCTCCATCAACCCTCTAACGTGGCTATGACTCAGCTGCCCTTTTCTCACACTACGCACTCCTGCTGGGCAGTATCTCTCAACAAATCCATGGCCCAATGCCTCATGGTGCTCCACATGCACCCACCCTCTGGGTTCCCTGCCATAGTCACCGGCATCAGTCTGTACCCAGTCACCCAAACCACACCCCTCGGGCCTGATCCTTCCCCAACTTGTCACCCAAAGATGGATCTTGAACAAATCAAAATAAGAAGGCTGACCAGAGCCCTTCGGCAGAGTGGGAGCAGGGCCGCCACCCCACCTGCAGGACTTACCTCGGCTTTCCTGCTTCTGCACCTGTACAGCCTGAGTCTGGTCACTCAGTACAAGTAGAACCAAGCGTACTTGTTTTGCAGAAATAAAGGGGGGTGACCTTTAGAGGAAATCTAGAAACACATAAGTCTCCAATCACTTTCCAGTTGGTTCCAACCTTTTCATATTACTCTGGAAATTTTAAGTCACACAGAGAAAGAGAATGCATCAGCCATCAAAGTGACCCCTTAGGAGGACTGTGGTTCTGAGAGAGGCCAACAGACTAGGGCCAACCCGACTGCCCAAGACATCACTACACTAAGACGCTCACGACATGGGGTCCGCAGAGATCTGATCTGACTTTGATTCACGTCTACCTCAACAATTTGGGCCCCCTTCCACCATTAAGGAATCCTTTTTTTTTGTCTTCTAAGAATCCCTCTTCTTGACTCATAGTCTTCGAGGCTTCAGCACAGACTGTTCTAGCAATCTGCTCCACCCACTTCATTCACAGTGTTAGCTGAGCAGCAGACACAAGTATGTTCGGGTATCCCACCGCCCAGGCTCCCCCAGGACCTGCCAAGGGCAGTGATGTCTCAAAGGAGGCTCTGACTGCGTTAAGACAAGTGACTGAACCGCCTCCCCGGGGCCCGCCCTAAAAGCAAGCTCCAGTCCATCTCCAGGCCTGACAGTAATGCCACCGGCTGTCAGTGCTGCCTCGTGCCTCCAGGAGGCATAGGCTGCAAGCAAGCCAAGTGTCAGTGAGGCCCTGGGAAGTTCTGGAGTCCTCCCGGCTGCAGCCCCTCTACTGCCTCCGTGTCCAGGACAGCTCTGTGGCAGCCTCCTTCCCCTCGGGTCTCGGTTGCGTCTCTGCCCCTCTCCCCTCAGCACTGTAGGTGAGTCACACTGGAGTCGGGTGTGTCCAGTGATGAGTCCCTCCCTTCTACAAGAGCTGGGGTCCTTGAGATGGAGGGCTTGGGTTCATCCCCAGATCAGTGATTTACCAGCCATTCAACTTGGAAAAACTCACACACCCAACCCAGCCTCAATTTCCTCTTCCATAAAACAACTAAAATACTACTGCCGCTGACTGCTGCCCAGGCTGCGGGGATCACGTGAGAAAGTACATGCCATTAACCCGAAGGGAGGACAGGGATGGGGACTGGCACTGGCACTGAACTTCTGACATGCCAGCCCCCGCCTTTACAACCACCGTGTCATTGTCGTCCCTTTACGGGAACCAAACCGTAACTACCCCTTGTTGTTCCAAACTTTTCATATTACTCTGGAAATTTTAAGTCACACAGAGAAAGAGAATGCATCAGCCATCAAAGTGACCCCTTAGGAGGACTGTGGTTCTGAGAGAGGCCAACAGACTAGGGCCAACCCGACTGCCCAAGACATCACTACACTAAGACGCTCACGACATGGGGTCCGCAGAGATCTGATCTGACTTTGATTCACGTCTACCTCAACAATTTGGGCCCCCTTCCACCATTAAGGAATCCTTTTTTTTTGTCTTCTAAGAATCCCTCTTCTTGACTCATAGTCTTCGAGGCTTCAGCACAGACTGTTCTAGCAATCTGCTCCACCCACTTCATTCACAGTGTTAGCTGAGCAGCAGACACAAGTATGTTCGGGTATCCCACCGCCCAGGCTCCCCCAGGACCTGCCAAGGGCAGTGATGTCTCAAAGGAGGCTCTGACTGCGTTAAGACAAGTGACTGAACCGCCTCCCCGGGGCCCGCCCTAAAAGCAAGCTCCAGTCCATCTCCAGGCCTGACAGTAATGCCACCGGCTGTCAGTGCTGCCTCGTGCCTCCAGGAGGCATAGGCTGCAAGCAAGCCAAGTGTCAGTGAGGCCCTGGGAAGTTCTGGAGTCCTCCCGGCTGCAGCCCCTCTACTGCCTCCGTGTCCAGGACAGCTCTGTGGCAGCCTCCTTCCCCTCGGGTCTCGGTTGCGTCTCTGCCCCTCTCCCCTCAGCACTGTAGGTGAGTCACACTGGAGTCGGGTGTGTCCAGTGATGAGTCCCTCCCTTCTACAAGAGCTGGGGTCCTTGAGATGGAGGGCTTGGGTTCATCCCCAGATCAGTGATTTACCAGCCATTCAACTTGGAAAAACTCACACACCCAACCCAGCCTCAATTTCCTCTTCCATAAAACAACTAAAATACTACTGCCGCTGACTGCTGCCCAGGCTGCGGGGATCACGTGAGAAAGTACATGCCATTAACCCGAAGGGAGGACAGGGATGGGGACTGGCACTGGCACTGAACTTCTGACATGCCAGCCCCCCGCCCTTTACAACCACCGTGTCATTGTCGTCCCTGTCTTACAGATAGGGAGCTGAGGCACAGAGAGGTGCCGTAACTACCACAAGGTCACACAGCCAACACATAGCAGGGCCCATTCTGAAGTCAGGCAGCATGAGGACATCCATAGAGACCTGGAAGCTAATGATGAGCTTTCTCATGCTGCTGCAGACTGGAGATGAGCAGGGAGTAGAAAGACAGATGGGCCATCTCTGACCATCGTCCTGTGCCAGTATCCTGTTCTGCTTCAATACGGCCCCTGGGCTCTGACACCCCACTAACTGGAAGCCTTCCTCTCAAGAGGGGCTGATACCCCAACCGCCTGCCTTGACTGAGCACCAAAGATGAGAACCTCTTGGGAGAATTAGAGCAGCCTAAGCTACTCACTGTTACTGAGTTTTCCAAACAATTCCACATCAGCACTGACTCCCTCCCGCCTTACATTAACGCTGGACTTCCTCCAAGCAGTATCAATAACTGCAAGTGACCTGGAACACTCAATACTTACTAACCTGCCTGGTGGGCAGAGAAGGTGAAAACTCAAAATGTAATAAGCTGTACGCAGCAGGTGGAGGGGAGACTGGACCTCGGTCACCAGGACCAGAGCACTCGCTGGACACAGGAATATGGGCATTCTCACCCTGCAATCAGGCTCAGAGCCACTGCCACAGCTGCAGAGAACTGGAAACAGCTCAAATGTTACCTTCAGCAGTAATAACACCAACAAGGGGAATAAATAAATACCTGGCAGAAGAGAGGCAACAGGGATTGTTACATGGTTGCCAGATCAGGCCAGCACAGTGGTCTGCTGGGGTCTGCCCACCACCTGGAACCAAGCTGGAATTCATTCAGAGAAATAACCGTGATTGACTCATCAGAAGGTGTCTCTGTGTGATACTTCCTACCACCAGAATCCACGCAGTCAAGCCCCCGACAGGCCTGCCCCAGGGTCCAGGAGTCAACAGAAGGGTTGAACTCTCAGCGCCTATCTCCAACTGGTCTACAGCTATACAGCGAAACCTTTATCTGACACAGAAGCATTCTTGCTAACGCCGTTTATTTACTTTTCAAAGAAATCTTTTACTCAGTTTCTCTCCATGATCAAGATGATCATCTCTGTGGGCTTAGTCTGATTTCTGCATGGAGGCTGAGAAATCTGGCAGTGACTGGACAAGATGAGCTGCTGGGGCCATAGCGGCTCTGGAGGACCCCAGTGACCTCCGAGCAGGACCCCAGCCTCCATACTCAACATCAAAGAAGTCTGCCTTCCGGGTTCGTTCCTCATCTGCTCCACGATTTGTTTTTTAGAATACTTGTTGGGATAATTTCATCGCCCCATGGCAAAATGCCCTGGCTTCTCTCCGGCCACTCCACAGTACAACCTGACCTCCTCCCTGAGCGGGAGGAGAAGAGCTGTGCTTGTAGCCCCGGCCTTGGCACGAGGCGAGCTCCCGGGGCGGCACGGCCCTGCTGGCCGGCACTTGTGGGTAAGGAGCGGTGCATGGTAGCACTGAAGGGCCACCAAACAAGGACAAAGTAGCTCCTGGTGTTTTCAGCTCACACCTTTCCAATAAGAACAGTTTTACACGAAATCTGTAAAATCATTGCCTCTCTTTCCTTTATGTATTATTCAATAACAATTCTTCCTTCCTGCCTGCCTTAATTTGCAAGAGAGGCAGGAGGGAACTAGAGGAGCTGGTTAAGTATTCAAAGTCCAGAAATAACAGCCATGGCTTTGAGATGGGGTCTGAGTTCACTTGTGCAATAAAGGGCTCGTGTGGCCTCTGCAGGTGTGCCCAGAATCTCCCTCAGTGGATGTGAGAAATGATGTTGTTATGAGGGAGCAATTCTGTCCCCCTAGGGCACATCTGGTCTGGAGACAGACTTGGTTGGTACCATGAGGGGGGTGGCTCTGTTGGCATCTGGTGGGTAAAAGCCAGGGAAGCTGTTAAACATCCTACACCTATGCTCACAGCATGTGGGGACATTACTGTCACAAAGATAAATTATCTGGCCCAAAATGTCAATAGTGCTGGGTTTGAGAAAGCCTGCTTTAGAGGAAAATATGAAGCTGTGATTCTAATGAGGACACATTGATTCTAATCTAAAAAAGTGAAAAAAAGCAAGGTGAAGAAAAATGTATATAATATACTACCATTTATCTAAGAAAGAGGGAAATGAATGTGTGTATAAACACACGTATATTTATATATCCACATACTGTTCAAAGGCTTAAATAATTACCTATAGAAGGAAGGGGGACCACAGGGCAGACAGGACAGGAAGAGAAAGTGGACTTGAATCCACCTGCCAAAGCAGGGAATATGGGTTTGAATACTTGTTGGGATAATTTCATCGCCCCATGGCAAAATGCCCTGGCTTCTCTCCGCCACTCCACAGTACAACCTGACCTCCTCCCTGAGCGGGAGGAGAAGAGCTGTGCTTGTAGCCCCGGCCTTGGCACGAGGCGAGCTCCCGGGGCGGCACGGCCCTGCTGGCCGGCACTTGTGGGTAAGGAGCGGTGCATGGTAGCACTGAAGGGCCACCAAACAAGGACAAAGTAGCTCCTGGTGTTTTCAGCTCACACCTTTCCAATAAGAACAGTTTTACACGAAATCTGTAAAATCATTGCCTCTCTTTCCTTTATGTATTATTCAATAACAATTCTTCCTTCCTGCCTGCCTTAATTTGCAAGAGAGGCAGGAGGGAACTAGAGGAGCTGGTTAAGTATTCAAAGTCCAGAAATAACAGCCATGGCTTTGAGATGGGGTCTGAGTTCACTTGTGCAATAAAGGGCTCGTGTGGCCTCTGCAGGTGTGCCCAGAATCTCCCTCAGTGGATGTGAGAAATGATGTTGTTATGAGGGAGCAATTCTGTCCCCCTAGGGCACATCTGGTCTGGAGACAGACTTGGTTGGTACCATGAGGGGTGGCTCTGTTGGCATCTGGTGGGTAAAAGCCAGGGAAGCTGTTAAACATCCTACACCTATGCTCACAGCATGTGGGGACATTACTGTCACAAAGATAAATTATCTGGCCCAAAATGTCAATAGTGCTGGGTTTGAGAAAGCCTGCTTTAGAGGAAAATATGAAGCTGTGATTCTAATGAGGACACATTGATTCTAATCTAAAAAAGTGAAAAAAAGCAAGGTGAAGAAAAATGTATATAATATACTACCATTTATCTAAGAAAGAGGGAAATGAATGTGTGTATAAACACACGTATATTTATATATCCACATACTGTTCAAAGGCTTAAATAATTACCTATAGAAGGAAGGGGGACCACAGGGCAGACAGGACAGGAAGAGAAAGTGGACTTGAATCCACCTGCCAAAGCAGGGAATATGGGTTTGATTTCTGGTGTGGGAAGATTCCACATGCCATGGAGCAACTAAGCCCGTAAACCAATGTGACTGAGCCTGTGCACCTAGAGCCCGTGCTCTGCAACTAGGGAATCCACAGTGACAAGCCCATGTACCACAACTAGATAGTGAGTAGCCCTCAGTCGCTGCAACCACAGAAAGCCTGAGCAAAGTAACAAAGACTCAGTGCAGCCAAAAATAAACATATATATATATATATATATATATATTAACATTTTTCAGCAGTTCCTTAAAAATCCTAAGTAAATTGACATAAATGAACCTAATTGTGTACTCAACTGGCTACATAACTAGACAGAGAGAAAATCTTCCCTGTGACTCTGTATCTACACCCTGATGTCAGAAAGAACTGCAAATACTTCGGGTACAGTTTTCAGAATTGTATCAGCAATGCTGGTGTTGTTTTTAGCAACTGCTGAGTGTAGGGCGGAATGAAACGAATGAATCTTACGGTGGTGTCCATGAAGAACAGTAACATTCTGGGTGGGAGAAGCAGATACCGTACTAAGACCCAGGGGACCAACTATAACCTTGCAGTTTTGAAGCTGAATCAGCAAGAGCTCATAAGGCATTCTATCTTTAAAACAAGAAAGAGAGCGCACATGGGTGAGACTGAGTGTGAGCAATGAGCACCCTTAGGCTCGGATTAAGCTCTCTAAATACCAATTCCTACTAAAGGAAACCAGTGCTCCCTGGAGACGTGGCTGATTTCAGGCCTGGAGTCAGAGCCTCCTGAATTGTCATAAGAGATAAAAAAAAAGGGGTCAAAGCGAACAGGCCTGCATCAAAAAGAGAAAACCAAGGAAACCAACTTTAAAAAGAAAGCCCTAACCAGGCCATTCATTATTCTGACAAAAAACCAGCCGAAAAATGTATATAATATACTACCATTTATCTAAGAAAGAGGGAAATGAATGTGTGTATAAACACACGTATATTTATATATCCACATACTGTTCAAAGGCTTAAATAATTACCTATAGAAGGAAGGGGGACCACAGGGCAGACAGGACAGGAAGAGAAAGTGGACTTGAATCCACCTGCCAAAGCAGGGAATATGGGTTTGATTTCTGGTGTGGGAAGATTCCACATGCCATGGAGCAACTAAGCCCGTAAACCAATGTGACTGAGCCTGTGCACCTAGAGCCCGTGCTCTGCAACTAGGGAATCCACAGTGACAAGCCCATGTACCACAACTAGATAGTGAGTAGCCCTCAGTCGCTGCAACCACAGAAAGCCTGAGCAAAGTAACAAAGACTCAGTGCAGCCAAAAATAAACATATATATATATATATATATATATATTAACATTTTTCAGCAGTTCCTTAAAAATCCTAAGTAAATTGACATAAATGAACCTAATTGTGTACTCAACTGGCTACATAACTAGACAGAGAGAAACTCTTCCCTGTGACTCTGTATCTACACCCTGATGTCAGAAAGAACTGCAAATACTTCGGGTACAGTTTTCAGAATTGTATCAGCAATGCTGGTGTTGTTTTTAGCAACTGCTGAGTGTAGGGCGGAATGAAACGAATGAATCTTACGGTGGTGTCCATGAAGAACAGTAACATTCTGGGTGGGAGAAGCAGATACCGTACTAAGACCCAGGGGACCAACTATAACCTTGCAGTTTTGAAGCTGAATCAGCAAGAGCTCATAAGGCATTCTATCTTTAAAACAAGAAAGAGAGCGCACATGGGTGAGACTGAGTGTGAGCAATGAGCACCCTTAGGCTCGGATTAAGCTCTCTAAATACCAATTCCTACTAAAGGAAACCAGTGCTCCCTGGAGACGTGGCTGATTTCAGGCCTGGAGTCAGAGCCTCCTGAATTGTCATAAGAGATAAAAAAAAAAAGGGATCAAAGACGAACAGGCCTGCATCAAAGAGAACAAGGAGCCAACTTAAAGAGGCCCTAACAGGCCAAAGACAAAACAGGAACCTGAATGATTAACAAATACAACAAACTTTTACTGCACGTGAAAGATAATGAAACATACACCCCTTACTGGTTACCTCTGGGAGAAGCCCATTCATTATTCTGCACTGGGGTAAAAAAAAAGTATTCGTATTGGCTTTCCTATATGAATTCAATCTCAAGATACCCAAACAACGGATTGGAGGAAGCGTCTCTTCTTAGAGATATATACCAGTTAACAGACAAAGAGGAATAACCGAACTAGAGCACTACTTCTCTACAGCTTCCAACAGATGGATCCAGGTAACGGTTGCCAGTGGCTGCTAACTTCACAGAGAGAAGGCAACCATTCATCATATATGTCCAAAAGGAAGTATACACCATCACTTATGGGACGCTGGGTCCCCCAAACCCGCTCCAATTGGAGGAATCAGGTCAAGCCTGTGGGGTGGGGGGCCACGGGTAAGGGAGGGTTGGCAAAAATCCAGACCTCAAGGCATTCTATAGGGCACATGAGCTTGTTTCTTCAACCAATATTTGCAGGAAGAAACAGAGAGATGGATGATTGGAACAGGATGGGGGTGGGGGTTGACTTTTAGATAAATTCGATGGATTAATAGGTTAGATCAATCAGATATAATGTATTCATCTTGCTTGGGTCCTGATTCAAATAAACAAACTGTGCATGTGTAGTTTTTTTTTTTTCCTTAATTTTGGCCTCTTTTATTGTTTTTTTAATTTATTTATTTTCATCTATCTTTATTCTTTGGCCTGGGTGGGCCTCCCGTTTCAGCGGCCTCTCTCATTGCAGAGCACCAGCTCTGGGCGCATGTGCTCTAGAGTGCTGGCTTGTAAATGGACACACTAGTCCAACGGGTCCGTGGCACATGGGATCTTCTCGGGCCAGGGATCGAACCGGTGCCCCCTGCACTGCAAGGGGGACCCTTTATCCACTAGACCATCAGGGAAACCCTATAGTTTTTTAAAGTCATAATTACCTTTGAGATACACTGCAATATTTACAGATGAAACTATATGATGTCTGGGATTTGCTTCAAAATAAGCCAAGGGAGTGGGTGGGAGAGGGGAGTGGGTGGTGGCGAAGATGAGAGAGGACTGGGAACAAGCTGATCACTACTGAAGACAGAGGATGGGAGACGTGGGAATTTTCCACAATAAAAAGTTTCAAAATGAACATATGAATAAGCCACAGAAACAAATAAGCAAACCGCATCTCAAAATGCTTCCATGGTCAAAATGGAACTCCCCTGGAATAGTCAAAATTTGCTATTTTTGATTAAAATCTGCCTACATGAACCATTTTGGACAGACATTTAAAGAAGGTATCCAGACAGGCGGAAAATGTATGAATGTGTTTTTAGCACAGGTAAGCTATATATATCAATAATGCAAAAAATGAACACATCTGGAAAAAATATTTCATAAACATAACACACATATTGGTATGTCTCAGAAACCCCTCTCATTGTTTCACACACAATAAGAAAATACAGCCATGCGGTAAGATATAGTCAGCTCACTCTAACTAGTGGTGATTTTTCACTGTGGGTCACATTCCCCAGCTGACCCACAAATGCTGTGTTGTGCAGCCAGTGCCTCTAATGAGGTGGACAAAGCGCTCCGGCCACACCATCTGCTGTGCCTGCCTTAGAGAAGCTCCCACCATCCCGCACCACAGGCCAGACGCGGGGAGCAGACCTGTGTCCCAGCCTGCTCAGCAGAAGGCGGCACAGCCCGGGGGGCACAGGGCTCCCACACCAGGCAGCCTCGGGATTCCGTGAGTAAACAAGTGAGGAACCGCTGTGCGGGCTGCGGCGGGCTGTGGCGTATCGGGGAGCAACGCTGCCTTGGGGTTCGTCTGCTCGCCAGCCTCTGCTGTCGGGGAGCGAGGGGGTACCAACCAACCTGGGTATCTTACTTGCTTTAATGACAGAACTAAAGACTGCAAAATGTAAGATAATCAGATAAATGTTTATAAATACTCAAAATGACATTTTTAAGCAAAGTCATGTCCAGAATCAGAAATGCCACTTGCTAGTCCTTATCTGGCAATCCCTTAGAACTTCAGTGGCCAGTTGCTATCTTGCATAACAGGCCACGGTGGGTCCAGCTCCACCCCGAGAGGGGCCTCTGTGCTCATCACACAGCCCCCTCCCCTCGGGGCTCAGGCTGGGGAGCGGAGGCTGGGCTGCAGCGCCACTTGTCCAGTCAGGATGGAGCCCTGAGCTGGCAAAAGACCACATTCTTGCCACCGCCTTAGAGATACATCTAGTCTCAGGAAGAGCAACAGAGAAAGAATAAACAAACAAAAAAAAGGCTGGGTAGTGAGTCACACCGACTGGCCTTCCTCGCCTCTCTGTCTTTCCAGCAGAGCACACCTTGTCCCACCAGAAAGGCTGCTGGAGAGGAAGAAATTTTCCTTTACCCTTCTAGGTCCTTCTGGCTGGTCTAAGAATTAAACTGACAGGAGACAGGTTAACAGGAGAAAATCAAACAAAAGTTTAATCCCAAAAATAGAAGAGGGGCTTCCCAGATGGTGCAGTGGCAAAGAACCCACCAACCAACGCCGGAGATGTAAGAGACACAGGTTTGACCCCTGGGTCAGGAAGAACCACCTGGAGGAGTAAATGACACCTGACTCCAGTATTCTTGCCTGGAGAATTCCATGGACAGTGCAGTCTGGCAGGCTACAGTCCACAGGGTCGCAAAGAGCTGGACACAACTGAGCAACTGAGCCTCCACACACACAGCACACATGGGAGACCCAGGAAAACTGTGGAACTCGTCAAATGGCGGAAGCCCTCACCTTCATGCCCTCATCTCAATTTACTGTCTTCAGCTAAAGACAAGAGAGAATGCTGGTGGGGAGGGACATCAAAGGGGAAGAGGTAATTTATGTGGAGATGGAAAAGTACATGTTTTTGATAAACAAATGTTTGCAAAGCCCTGCAGAGACAATGGGCCTCAGAGAGGGGTTTTCACATAAAGACTTTGATGGGTTCTGATTTACGCCATAGCTACCTAGGGGGGTGGCTCCATTCCTCTAGGAGGTCCTTCAGCTCCAGTCTTAAATTCGGGGAAAGGTCTAAGTGCCTTGCTGAGTCTTTTGGCCATTGGACATCTGTTACTATCAGTTTAAAATAACCTACACACCAAAGAGATATTTGAGGTGGCAAACTTTGTTCCCCTGCAAGGCAGAATGTTTCCAGGCATCAAGCCCGAGCAGCGAGACCTGAAAGCGAGCTGGAAGGTTTCTGGAACAGTGTTCCTCCTCCTTTACCCCTTTTAACAAAATCACACGGATGTGATGTTTGGCTCAGCGCCCCCCTTGTCCAGTCAGGAGGCCCTGGGCAAGACCACATTCTTGCCAGCTGAGTCACACCGGAAAAAAAATAAACAAACAAAAAGGCTGGGTAGTGAGTCACACCGACTGGCCTTCCTCGCCTCTCTGTCTTTCCAGCAGAGCACACCTTGTCCCACCAGAAAGGCTGCTGGAGAGGAAGAAATTTTCCTTTACCCTTCTAGGTCCTTCTGGCTGGTCTAAGAATTAAACTGACAGGAGACAGGTTAACAGGAGAAAATCAAACAAAAGTTTAATCCCAAAAATAGAAGAGGGGCTTCCCAGATGGTGCAGTGGCAAAGAACCCACCAACCAACGCCGGAGATGTAAGAGACACAGGTTTGACCCCTGGGTCAGGAAGAACCACCTGGAGGAGTAAATGACACCTGACTCCAGTATTCTTGCCTGGAGAATTCCATGGACAGTGCAGTCTGGCAGGCTACAGTCCACAGGGTCGCAAAGAGCTGGACACAACTGAGCAACTGAGCCTCCACACACACAGCACACATGGGAGACCCAGGAAAACTGTGGAACTCGTCAAATGGCGGAAGCCCTCACCTTCATGCCCTCATCTCAATTTACTGTCTTCAGCTAAAGACAAGAGAGAATGCTGGTGGGGAGGGACATCAAAGGGGAAGAGGTAATTTATGTGGAGATGGAAAAGTACATGTTTTTGATAAACAAATGTTTGCAAAGCCCTGCAGAGACAATGGGCCTCAGAGAGGGGTTTTCACATAAAGACTTTGATGGGTTCTGATTTACGCCATAGCTACCTAGGGGGGTGGCTCCCTTCCTCTAAGAGGTCCTTCAGCTCCAGTCTTAAATTCGGGGAAAGGTCTAAGTGCCTTTCTGAGTCTTTTGGCCATTGGTCATCTGTTACTATCAGTTTAAAATAACCTACACACCAAAGAGATATTTGGAGGTGGCAAACTTTGTTCCCCTGCAAGGCAGAATGTTTCCAGGCATCAAGCCCGAGCAGCGAGACCTGAAAGCGAGCTGGAAGGTTTCTGGAACAGTGTTCCTCCTCCTTTACCCCTTTTAACAAAATCACACGGATGTGATGTTTGGAGCTGCAACAGCCATCTTGTGATCATGAGACCAAAGCCAAGAAAACAGAAAATCTTCCAGAATCCTGATGGTACTAAACTATATACATAACCAATCTTGGAACCATTTACCGTCAGACTTAACAATAAAATTTTATTTGCTGAACCAGAGAAAAAGTATGTATAATGGCGGAGAGGATGAACTCTGGGGACAGAGAGAATTGCGGCTCACACTAGCTTTGTGATCTTGGCAGATTATTTAATTCTCCATCTGTAAACTGGAAAGGCGAGGGTGGGGCAAAGAGGGAGCTCACAGCTTTTGTGACGATTAAATGAGTTAATATATAAAAGCCCTTGAATAGTGCATGGCACACACTACCCACTATTGGAATGGTTACCACTATTACTTGTAGAACAGGCGCATCCCAATTAACCAGTTTCCTCCTCCAGGCCCGACACAGGGTCCTCAGCTCTGAGCCCTTCTGCTATGCTCTGTCCCTTGAACCCGCTTCCTGAAGTATTCTGACTACTTTTCTGCAGATGTCTCTGAAACACAGGCAACCAGCCCTGACGCCCTTCCTGGCATTCCCAGTGCCCCCTACTCCAGCGTGCTCTACATGTGTGGCCTCCTCCAACCTCGTGCCTCCTCCTGACTCCCTATTTCTCTGCCTAACTCCCAGCACTGAACACACTGACTCACACACACTGAATAGCCGCTCACTATGAGACATACGTAAGTGAACCAATGTGCTCCATGTGCATGCTCAGTCGTGTCTGACTCTTTGAGACCCTATGGACTATAGCCCACCAGGCTCCTCTCTCCCTGGGATTTTCCAGCCAGAAATACTGGAGTGGGCTGCCATTTCCTTCTCCAGGGGATCTTCCTGACCCAGGGACTGAAGCCGCATCTCTTGTGGATTCTTTACCACTGTGTCACCTGGGAAGTCCTAGTGAGCCAGTACTGTTGGGTATATGTTAACAGAATCCTATAATTTTCCATAAAATTAGTTAATGGTTAGGACCAACAGCCTAATAAAGAATGAAGACATAATAAATTTGACCTAGACTATTTATCTGTTCAATTTAACCAGTATTCGCTGAGTGCAAAGCTTGGCGCTCTGGGCACTGAACTGCAGGGTGGCAAACGCACTGTCAAGTCGAGGGTGAGCAAAGCAAACGCCCCAGAAAGGGAGCCTCAGGGAGTGACGTGGAGTCAGGCACAGCCTGTGAGATGGGAGCCACCAGGCGCTCCCAGGGCAGCAGCTGCAGCAGATGCCTGGGGCGCTGAAGATGGTGCAAACACCGCATTTCCAAGCTTCCGCATTTACTGTTAACCTCATATTGTCTCACATTTTAACTCTGAAGCATTACACTGTGAAGCTATTGCTTCATTCCAGTGAAAGCATACACCAGAATAGGAAGCAGTCGGAGATAATCCACATAAACCATGCAAACCCTTTTCCCTTTTTCTACAAAAAAGAAAAAAAGGACAATTTTGTGGCTATGCCATGGCACTCATTTTACACGATTCTTCACACATGCAAAAGAGCACAACATCCAACTTGAGACACAAAGATAAGCAGCCACCAAGTGCAGAGTGAGCGCTGGTGCCGGCGATGGGGCCGGGTGGTTCTGACCTGTTGCAGCTCACCATGGGGGTCCCTTGCCTGTGCACACAGAGCTGCCCCTTGGAAACGAGCCCCAAGTCCTCCACAGGGATACACTCTGATTATGGAATACCCAGACAACCAGGTTCCACTCCTTGTTACTGACCTGAAGGAAAAAAAAAAAGAGCTGGCCTTCAGCTCTAACTAGAACTGCTAGGTTCAATAAACTACACGATTTTCACCCTCACGGCCTACACAAAGGCTCCCATTAAAATAAATCACACCCAACAGTTAAATAAGTTACATATAAGGGTCCAAAGCAGCACGGCTCAGAAACCCCTGGCTAGGCTGGGGGTGGGCGGCTCACCACCTCTTCTCACAGACATCTACCTCCTTCTGCTCAGGAAAGTGCCTGAGATATGTTTGATTTCCTCATTACGGCAAAATACTACTAATTTTCCATAAAAGTGTCACCTGGGAAGTCCTAGTGAGCCAGTACTGTTGGGTATATGTTAACAGAATCCTATAATTTTCCATAAAATTAGTTAATGGTTAGGACCAACAGCCTAATAAAGAATGAAGACATAATAAATTTGACCTAGACTATTTATCTGTTCAATTTAACCAGTATTCGCTGAGTGCAAAGCTTGGCGCTCTGGGCACTGAACTGCAGGGTGGCAAACGCACTGTCAAGTCGAGGGTGAGCAAAGCAAACGCCCCAGAAAGGGAGCCTCAGGGAGTGACGTGGAGTCAGGCACAGCCTGTGAGATGGGAGCCACCAGGCGCTCCCAGGGCAGCAGCTGCAGCAGATGCCTGGGGCGCTGAAGATGGTGCAAACACCGCATTTCCAAGCTTCCGCATTTACTGTTAACCTCATATTGTCTCACATTTTAACTCTGAAGCATTACACTGTGAAGCTATTGCTTCATTCCAGTGAAAGCATACACCAGAATAGGAAGCAGTCGGAGATAATCCACATAAACCATGCAAACCCTTTTCCTTTTCTACAAAAAAGAAAAAAAGGACAATTTTGTGGCTATGCCATGGCACTCATTTTACACGATTCTTCACACATGCAAAAGAGCACAACATCCAACTTGAGACACAAAGATAAGCAGCCACCAAGTGCAGAGTGAGCGCTGGTGCCGGCGATGGGGCCGGGTGGTTCTGACCTGTTGCAGCTCACCATGGGGGTCCCTTGCCTGTGCACACAGAGCTGCCCCTTGGAAACGAGCCCCAAGTCCTCCACAGGGATACACTCTGATTATGGAATACCCAGACAACCAGGTTCCACTCCTTGTTACTGACCTGAAGGAAAAAAAAAAAGAGCTGGCCTTCAGCTCTAACTAGAACTGCTAGGTTCAATAAACTACACGATTTTCACCCTCACGGCCTACACAAAGGCTCCCATTAAAATAAATCACACCCAACAGTTAAATAAGTTACATATAAGGGTCCAAAGCAGCACGGCTCAGAAACCCCTGGCTAGGCTGGGGGTGGGCGGCTCACCACCTCTTCTCACAGACATCTACCTCCTTCTGCTCAGGAAAGTGCCTGAGATATGTGATCTCATTAACAGAGAATCATTCTTTCCAGCCTTCCCAGGAGGAGCACTTTGCAGGAGACTGACTCACTGCAGAGAAATCTGAATTATGTAAATGATTCAGGAAGGAAGACCTAGGAGTAGAGTCCCTTTACGCTTCATTTTGTGAAGCATAAACATGGCCACAATTATGAGAGGGTAGAGCAATGGGGGACAAGGACGAATGAGTCTGTTTCCTAAACTGCAAACCGGGAACACAATGGCATCCGCAGTGGAGAGGAAGGGAGCTCATGCTGTCAGGGCTGGGCCTGGGGTCAGGACAAAGCTTTCAGGGACACTACTAAGCTGTGGACATCCCCTCACACACACAACCACACACACACACACACTTAGCTCTTCATCTCAGAGACACAGAATCTCAGAGATCTCAGATATTTCTCAGGGATCTCAGCAGTGCTGGGAGGCTTGGGTGGCTGGACAGAGCTGGCAGGTGTGACTCCTTCTACGAAAGTCTCCTGCCAACACCCACCCTCTTCAGGCACAAGACGACCCTGCCCTCCTCAAAGGCCACCATCACACTGCCAACTGGAACTCCCTTCCACAGGAGGACAATGTGCTCCTCGTGGAGGCGGGGGGCTGTTTCTGCTCTGCTCTGCTCTCCAGGGTGACTCTGATTTAGCTTACCCTCACCGCTACAAAGGATTTGGCAGGCAGAGACAGCTGGGAATTTGTGGGATGTAGCAGCTATCCCCATAAAGATAAAATTACAGAAATAAAAAATATTCTATGAGAAAAATGGGCAAAAGACCTGAACAGACAATTCACAGCTAAAGACACGGAAATGGCCCAGAAATACTCAAAAATGTTCAATTTCACTTACAATAAAAATGAGAGAACACTGTTCCCCTAGCAGACAGACAGCACACACTTGGCACATTAAGAAGCACCACAGGGTACTCTGAGGATCGCGTGATTTTACATGTTGCTGGTGGGAATGCAAAATGGTACATGATCCTCAGGTAGAGGGATTTGACAATAACCCCAAAACTTATATACGCATTATTTTTGACTCAGTGATACTAACAGCATGAATTTACCTTAAAGATACACTCTTAGCTACACGAAACACATCTGAACAAGATTATTCAATGCACTACTGTTTGTAAATCCAAAATACTACAATCTTAATGGCAACTGCGGGAGACTGAAACAACAATGGTACCGTCACACCCTAGAGTGTGATAGAGTTTTAAAACACAATGAGGGCTTCCCGTGGTGATCCAGTGGATAAGGACACCGCCTTGCAGTGCAAGGGGCGCCGGTTCGAGCCCTGGCCTGGGAAGATCCCACGTGCCGCGGAGCGGCTGGACTGATGTGTCCAATCACCGAGCCGGAGCTCTGGAGCGCATGCGCCCAGAGCCGCTGCTCTGCAACGACAGACGCCACCGCGATGGGAGGCCCACAGGAGCCAAAGAACGAAGACGAATGAAAATAGAGAAATGAAAGACCAATAGCAGTGACCTGCCCACTCCCCTCCCTCCTCAACTCGACCCCCGCCCAAAGTAAATAAATAAATAAATCTTTAAAAAAAAAAAAAACAAAACACAATGAGAGGGGGCTTCCCTGGTGGTCCAGTGGGTCAGGACACCGCCTTGCAGTGCAAGGGGCGCCGGTTCGAGCCCTGGCCTGGGAAGATCCCACGTGCCGCGGAGCGGCTGGACTGATGTGTCCAATCACCGAGCCGGAGCTCTGGAGCGCATGCGCCCAGAGCCGCTGCTCTGCAACGACAGACGCCACCGCGATGGGAGGCCCACAGGAGCCAAAGAACGAAGACGAATGAAAATAGAGAAATGAAAGACCAATAGCAGTGACCTGCCCACTCCCCTCCCTCCTCAACTCGACCCCCGCCCAAAGTAAATAAATAAATAAATCTTTAAAAAAAAAAAAAACAAAACACAATGAGAGGGGGCTTCCCTGGTGGTCCAGTGGGTCAGGACACCACCTTGCAGTGCAAGGGGCGCCGGTTCGATACCCATGTGCCGTGGAGCAGCTGGACTGGTGTGTCCAACTACCGAGCCAGAGCTCTTGAGCGCATGCGCCCAGAGCCGGTGCTCTGCATAGAGAGAGGCCACTGTGATGGGAGGCCCACACAGGCCAAAGAACAAAAAAGATAAGTGAATGAAAGATCAATAGAAGTGGCCAAAAAAAAAAAAAGTGAGAAATAAAAAACACAATGAGAGGGACTTTCCTGATGGTCCTGTAGTTAAGAGTCCGCCTGCCAACACAAGAGACACAAATTTGATCCCTTTCTGGGAATATCTCATATGCTGCAGAGCAACTCAGCCTGTGTATCTCAACTATCAAGTCCGAGCACCTAGAGCCGGTGCTCCACAAGAGAAGCCACTGCAATGAGGAGTCCCCGCACCATAACTAGAGAGGAGCCCCTGCTTGCCACAATTAGAGAAAGCATACATGTGGCAACGAAGACCCAGTACAGCCAAAATAAACGAACAAGGGAATAAACAATTAAAAAAAGAAATGCACAATGAGAAATCTTCGAGAAACTGATATGGGGTCATTTCCAGGGTATACTGGGAAGTAGGAAAAAGTTAGGAGAGGAGTATGTAGTATAATACCTTTTGAGTAAAAAAGAACAGGAAAGAAAAAGACAGACATGGTTTGTTTCTAAGTTTTTTTGAAAAAAGAAACCTAATAAAGATAAACCTGAAACTAATGAAATTTGTCACCTACAGGAGGGAGACGGGAATGGCTGCGGGGAGAGGACGCGACTCTGCGTGTAGCTTCTTACACTGCTTTGACTTGTGGGGTTATGCTAATATTTCTTGAGCGTGCTGTGGGACTATCCCACTAAGTAAACATGTGGAGGATAACAGGAGCCATGAGCAGTGAGCACATGAGAGCCTGCATTCTGGTTTCCAAACACCACTCTCCAATAAAAAGAACTGGCTCCTTGGAGACACGGCCAACTCCTGGCTTAACAAAAAGGGGCAAAATGAGCCCGGTACATTCCACTGTGTCAGAAAGCAAGCAAGTGCTCAAAACTGCAGGGGAGTGTAAAAATAAAAAAGTGAGCTTGAAGGGGTAACCAACCAAATCTGCCCCAGATCTGTCCCAGTCAAATCTGGGACAACTAGAGCTTCAAAATAAATAATGAATGACAGCAGCAGACTATTCTCAGAATAAAATAAGAATCTTTTCCTGGATGATGATATAAAACAATGAATGAGTAAAGGGGTGAAATGAAAGCCTTTTCCTAGAGTACAATACCAACAAATAAATGTGGAAGGGAAAACAGAATTAGAAAAGCAGAAATGGGGTAAGTGGGTCAAAAGGGACAAACTTCTAATTAAAAAAATAAATAAGCCATGGGAATTTTTTTCTAGGAAAAGAAAATAAAACCAGCACTTGGCAGTTGTCACAGTAACAACAGACTTAGGTAAGAAGCATAAGTGGATGTAAAACCACAAGGAATAGGATATTTACATCATCTTGAAGTGCTCCCAAAGCCATGAATGAGTCCCGCACCATAACTAGAGGGGCCTGCTTGCCACAATTAGAGAAAGCATACATGTGGCAAAAACCCAGTACAGCCAAAATAAACGAACAAGGAATAAACAATTAAAAAAAGAAATGCACAATGAGAAATCTTCGAGAAACTGATATGGGGTCATTTCCAGGGTATACTGGGAAGTAGGAAAAAGTTAGGAGAGGAGTATGTAGTATAATACCTTTTGAGTAAAAAAGAACAGGAAAGAAAAAGACAGACATGGTTTGTTTCTAAGTTTTTTTGAAAAAAGAAACCTAATAAAGATAAACCTGAAACTAATGAAATTTGTCACCTACAGGAGGGAGACGGGAATGGCTGCGGGGAGAGGACGCGACTCTGCGTGTAGCTTCTTACACTGCTTTGACTTGTGGGGTTATGCTAATATTTCTTGAGCGTGCTGTGGGACTATCCCACTAAGTAAACATGTGGAGGATAACAGGAGCCATGAGCAGTGAGCACATGAGAGCCTGCATTCTGGTTTCCAAACACCACTCTCCAATAAAAAGAACTGGCTCCTTGGAGACACGGCCAACTCCTGGCTTAACAAAAAGGGGCAAAATGAGCCCGGTACATTCCACTGTGTCAGAAAGCAAGCAAGTGCTCAAAACTGCAGGGGAGTGTAAAAATAAAAAAGTGAGCTTGAAGGGGTAACCAACCAAATCTGCCCCAGATCTGTCCCAGTCAAATCTGGGACAACTAGAGCTTCAAAATAAATAATGAATGACAGCAGCAGACTATTCTCAGAATAAAATAAGAATCTTTTCCTGGATGATGATATAAAACAATGAATGAGTAAAGGGGTGAAATGAAAGCCTTTTCCTAGAGTACAATACCAACAAATAAATGTGGAAGGGAAAACAGAATTAGAAAAGCAGAAATGGGGTAAGTGGGTCAAAAGGGACAAACTTCTAATTAAAAAAATAAATAAGCCATGGGAATTTTTTTCTAGGAAAAGAAAATAAAACCAGCACTTGGCAGTTGTCACAGTAACAACAGACTTAGGTAAGAAGCATAAGTGGATGTAAAACCACAAGGAATAGGATATTTACATCATCTTGAAGTGCTCCCACTAATTTCTTGTTACTTACAATAAAGGGAAAAAGAACAGACAGTCAAGAAACCTGGCCAACACCATCGTAATCGCTGACCAAACCAGGAGACACAGGAGAACAGATACCCTGAGACAGTGACATCACGTCTGCGGTACTCCTGCCAAAAGAAAATGAGAGGAAAACGCAAGGAGAGAATCTGAGGCACAGTGGGCTGTGCTTGTCACGATCACAGGAAGGGGCAGGGGTGGGGGGTTAGATGGAGGAAGAGCGAGTGTGAATGGGGTGGGGCCCACATCAGGGCGGGAATGCAGGACATTCCTGGAACTGCTGGCAAAACCTGATTATGAAACAAATTAGATCACGGTGCTGAATCAATGCTGCATTTCCTAATTTTGATAAATGTACTGTGGTTATGAAGGGGGAAGTCCTTGTTCTTAAAAACCACACATTAAAGTATTCATGGGCAAAGGGATATGATGTTTACAAATGACTTTCAAATGGTCTAGGAAATATATATACATGCATATAGTTAATAGATTTGTGACATGAATGATAAAGAAGACAAGTCAATGTGATAATTCAAAGTAATATTCATTTTGTAACAGTGTGCCAACAGACGGGCACTCCGTGGGGACACGACTGTTTTGTCAGAGCCATATCCCTGCCCCTGGAAATGCCTGGGACACAGCAGGTGTGCAACAAATTTTTGTTTTATTCATGAATAATGAATACATACAAAAAAAAAATGAACGAAAAATACGCTTTTCCTTCTACAGAAAATGTGTATTTCCTAGCAGGGTGTTCAGGCCCCTGCCATGGCAGGTGAGGTGACAGCCACATGCGCACTGGGGCTGGATGTGCAGACAGCCTGAGGGGAGGAGGGCACTCCATCAGCACCCTGGACAGTGATGACAGCTGAAAGGCAGTGAGAGGCTGTGGGGACTCGATGGAGAGGAGAGCGGAACAGGCAGAATCCACAGGACATGATAATAAAGTAAATGTGGATCCCAGGTTTCCAGGCCTGGGCAAAAAAAAAAATAAAACCAGCACTTGGCAGTTGTCACAGTAACAACAGACTTAGGTAAGAAGCATAAGTGGATGTAAAACCACAAGGAATAGGATATTTACATCATCTTGAAGTGCTCCCACTAATTTCTTGTTACTTACAATAAAGGGAAAAAGAACAGACAGTCAAGAAACCTGGCCAACACCATCGTAATCGCTGACCAAACCAGGAGACACAGGAGAACAGATACCCTGAGACAGTGACATCACGTCTGCGGTACTCCTGCCAAAAGAAAATGAGAGGAAAACGCAAGGAGAGAATCTGAGGCACAGTGGGCTGTGCTTGTCACGATCACAGGAAGGGGCAGGGGTGGGGGGTTAGATGGAGGAAGAGCGAGTGTGAATGGGGTGGGGCCCACATCAGGGCGGGAATGCAGGACATTCCTGGAACTGCTGGCAAAACCTGATTATGAAACAAATTAGATCACGGTGCTGAATCAATGCTGCATTTCCTAATTTTGATAAATGTACTGTGGTTATGAAGGGGGAAGTCCTTGTTCTTAAAAACCACACATTAAAGTATTCATGGGCAAAGGGATATGATGTTTACAAATGACTTTCAAATGGTCTAGGAAATATATATACATGCATATAGTTAATAGATTTGTGACATGAATGATAAAGAAGACAAGTCAATGTGATAATTCAAAGTAATATTCATTTTGTAACAGTGTGCCAACAGACGGGCACTCCGTGGGGACACGACTGTTTTGTCAGAGCCATATCCCTGCCCCTGGAAATGCCTGGGACACAGCAGGTGTGCAACAAATTTTTGTTTTATTCATGAATAATGAATACATACAAAAAAAAAATGAACGAAAAATACGCTTTTCCTTCTACAGAAAATGTGTATTTCCTAGCAGGGTGTTCAGGCCCCTGCCATGGCAGGTGAGGTGACAGCCACATGCGCACTGGGGCTGGATGTGCAGACAGCCTGAGGGGAGGAGGGCACTCCATCAGCACCCTGGACAGTGATGACAGCTGAAAGGCAGTGAGAGGCTGTGGGGACTCGATGGAGAGGAGACGCGGAACAGGCAGAATCCACAGGACATGATAATAAAGTAAATGTGGATCCCAGGTTTCCAGGCCTGGGCAGCTGGGAGGACGGCAACTGTGCAGAGAGGAAACACGAGAGGAGGGGCGGAGGCGGAAGGTTCAACAAGGTGTGTTTACTCTGGACTCTTGCCAACCGCTCGCATGAGGTCTAATCCTGAAGCACACGTTGAAATCACCTCCCTCTAGATCACTGCTCCTCATCTGGACTGAGGACACCTGTAGCCAAGCTCACTGGCCTGCCAGAGGTCTACTTGCCCTGAGGGACCTTTGGTGGCCTTACCATCCTCCACAACTGCAGGCAGGCAGGTGACACACCCAGGGAACTGGCTGACCGTGCTGAAAGAGAGGCATTCCAGTCCCTGCTAAGAACACAGAGGCATCCAATTTTGTTTTCTTCCACAGGGAAGCCATGTTTTATTAATATGGTGGTGAAGAGTGTTGATAAAACTGAGCTTTATCAACTGTAGTCGTATCAATTAACTGTGTCTACACACGAGAAACAAAGATTTCTTCATACTGCACTTGGGTTAGTTTCCTGTGGCTGCTGTAACAAATTACTATGAGGTTGTGACTTAAAAACAACAGAAATTTATTTTCTCCAACTGTAGAGGCCGGAAACCCCAAATCGTCACATCGGCAGACTCGTACTCGCTCAGGGGCTCTGTGGATGAGTCCTCCCCGCGCTGCTCCCGTCTCCGGATGGTGGCTGCATGCCCAGGCATTCCTGGACTTGTGGCCACACTGCACCCATCTGCCTGAAGGCTCTGCAGTCTGTCTCTTATCAGGATACATGTGACTGCATTTAGGGTCACCTGTCGCTCCAGGATAAGCTCTTCCTCTCAAGATCACATTTTGACTTAATCGCATCTTAAGCCACCTAAAGTAATGTTGACTATTTTGCCACAGAAGGTAATGCTCTTAGGTTTTGAGGATCAGGATGTGGGTTAAGTGTTTAGGGACCACAATCCAGCCTATCATATACTTTATTTTATTTTATTTTTTGGCCACTTCTATTGGTCTTACATTTATTTATTTTTATCCATCTTTGTTCTTTGGCCTGTGCGGGCCTCCCATTGCAGTGGCCTTGCTCATTGCAGAGCACCAGCTCTGGGCGCATGTGCTCCAGAGCACTGGCTCAGTAGTTGGACACATTGGTCCAGCCGCTCTGTGGCACATGGGATCCTCCCAGGCCAGGGATTGAACCGGCACCCCTTGCACTGCAAGGCAGTGTCCTTACCCACTGGACCACCAGGGAAGCCCTACCATACATTCTAAATGAGTAATGGGGTTATGACATACTTGATATAGGAAGATCTTCTTTCATTGACCAATATTTTAACAAACTGACATGGTAATAGACAAATTCATTCTTCCTCACTGTTCATATAACAGGAAAACAAATAATAACTATTACAAAAATTGTCTTTATCACCTAACTACTCAACCAAATATTTCATGCAAATGAATAAAATAAAATTTAACTTAATAAAGGTATAGCAAATTTTCAAGGTATTGGTATTTACAACAAAAAATGTTAATACATACTTATAAAATTGGTTTTCAACACTGGATATTATCAGCCTTTCCTTCTACTTGGGCCAGCTGTACTCTGACAGCCTGTTTTTAATTGGATGTTGTTGAAATAGACTTAACCATGGTGTTGGATTAACTGTCACCTGTCTGGGGACCACACTGCAGTGTAAAACCACAGAAAACACGCACACTCCAGACGGCAGCGCGAAAAACAGAACAAAATCTGCACTGAGTAACTTGAAACCTTCAGGCTTAGACAAAAACATTGGCATTTCCACAAGCACAGTTATTCTTTTTAATTTAGTTTGAGACAACTCTTAAAGGTGCTCTTTTCCTAAGAAGATATTGATCTGAATCAAAAAATAAAAGGAGTTACCCCACGGCTAGTATTACTGACATATCAACTGACCTTCCACAGAGCTCATGGCACCACTCCAAAAACCCTGCTTCCCAGGTGGCACTAGTGGTAAAGAATCCACCTGCCCATGCAGGAAACAAGAGACGCAGGTTCAATCCCTGGATTGGGAAGATCCCCTGGAGGAGGACCCACTCCAGTGTTCTTGCCTGGGAAATTCCAAGGACAGAGGAGCCTGGTGGGCTACAGTCCATGAGGCCACAGAGTTGGACATGACTGAGCACACACACCCTCCACTGCTGGTGTTTAGAGACCATGTTTTACTGACACATTAACTGACCTTGCACAGAGCTCGTGATACTGCTACAAAGACCCAGTCTCTGAAAGCCGCAATCCGTGAGTCAGGACACCTGCCCTGACACACTCACACATGCGTCAAATTCATGAATATCGGCACTGGGTTCTTCTCTCCATCACCTCTTCCTGTTTTGCTCTATCTGAATGAGTATTTATGGCAAAAAAAAAAAAAAAAAAAAAAACAACAAAAGCCAGCTAGACATGAGAAAACCACACTTCTGTCCTTATTCGTTGAGTTTAGAGGGGTTCTATCTCACTGTGCATAGTGACAGCTGTGCCGAGGATTCACCCAGCACATCCTTGGGGGGCCCCCACCTTAGGATCTGCACAGAAGCCGTCTCAGGAGGATGGATCGTGGGGGCACGAGGAGGATATCAACCCACAGGAGAGGGGACGTCACGTGAACCCCACACAGTCATGCTTGGTCTTCCCCATCGTTTACCAAAGGGCGCTCCATCTGGAATGATCTGGGATTTCATGGGTATCAAAACTGTTCCCTACTGGGAAAAGGTTAGGGACCCCATATGCCTTGGGCACATGAGCCTGGAAATCACAACTGAGCCTTGGGAAAGAATGGGCATTTAGGGGAGAAGAAGGAAGAACACTGACAAAAAGAGGCTGAAAGATAAAGCCAGGAACTCAACACAGAAGTTTCTACCCCAGAGAACACCTCCCGGGCGAGAGCCCCAGGGACGAAAGGTCTCATTTCATGGAAACACTTCATGGAATGTCTGAAACCCAGAGCTGGTTTTAGGCGAAGACACACCTGGAAGTGAAGGGCTGGACATGCACTTCCTTAAGTCCTGCAGTGGACAAAGCCACAGGAAAAACAGGAGACACAAAGCGACCACGATGCTTTCAGGGTTCTGGGTCTAACCAAGAACCTCTGGAGGCATATAACTGGGACAGGAGCCCTCTCACCTCCCTCCCTGTTGTCAGAGCTCTGAGAAAACAATGGAGACAGACTGGCACCAGTGTTCCTCCCCGCCAACTGTTTATCCCTCAATATGCTGGAAGAGGGGGTTAGTCAAAAGGGAAAAAAGTAAGGTTGGTAACTGATGAGATCGGGGTATACTCGAAGCAGTACTGAGTGATTCCAATGAGCTTCAAAAGAGAAATATTAATTCTGAAGACACTTCAATTCCTTATAAGCTATTTAAGATTGCCCTTTTCAAACTCTACCTTTTTCAAAACAGGGTAAGTTAGTAAATGAGATATTTCTCCCATAGCAAAAAGCAATCATTTACAGGCTCAAAATTTAGGCTAAGAGAGACATAAAAGGGAGAGAAATCAAAGAAATCCTTAAGCTTCCATGCATTCAAATACGTCTATAAAGGTATCCTACTATTCCTGAGCTCTAATCTGAGGAAATAGTAAACAAAAACTTACAGTAACATCATTAATTATCACCCCCACCTCAATACTTAACTCAGGCAGAAGAAAAGCAATTTGCTACATTGGATGGGCTTTTCCATCCTGACGAGGGGCTCAGGGTGGTGGACCTCAAGGTCAGCAGTGATTCTTCGCCCAGGAAATGAGGCCCTACAGTTCCTTCCACATCGTTAATTCTCAAGACATCAAACTTCCGTCCAGAGCAAAGAAAAGAACAGAGGGATAATCGTTAGGGGACACTATGAATAGTCAGAAGCAGAGGCCATTTCTGGTGAAGTGAGAGAGAGAAATGCCTGGGAGACAACAGTCCCTGCTGGAGAAGCAATAAAAAGAAATTGCCCCGCCAGATGGAGCAGTAAAAACCTCTGCCTGGGAGGTGAGGAAGCAGAGGGCTGCAGTGACCCAGGCGAGCAGAGTGTCTGCGGAAGCCTCCGCCCACAGCGGATGACATACTCAGTGCACGATGACTCAATCCATTGACCCTAGCTCACGGTTCGCTCCACCCTGTGTGTACATTAAAAAAAAAAGAAACAAAGTGTATGCATCTTGGATTAGAAAACATGAATGAGTGACTGTCTACTGGATGCTAGGGAGCCCCAAGCGATCCCGATGCTTTCAGGGTTCTGGGTCTAACCAAGAACCTCTGGAGGCATATAACTGGGACAGGAGCCCTCTCACCTCCCTCCCTGTTGTCAGAGCTCTGAGAAAACAATGGAGACAGACTGGCACCAGTGTTCCTCCCCGCCAACTGTTTATCCCTCAATATGCTGGAAGAGGGGGTTAGTCAAAAGGGAAAAAAGTAAGGTTGGTAACTGATGAGATCGGGGTATACTCGAAGCAGTACTGAGTGATTCCAAGGAGCTTCAAAGAGAAATATTAATTCTGAAGACACTTCAATTCCTTATAAGCTATTTAAGATTGCCCTTTTCAAACTCTACCTTTTTCAAAACAGGGTAAGTTAGTAAATGAGATATTTCTCCCATAGCAAAAAGCAATCATTTACAGGCTCAAAATTTAGGCTAAGAGAGACATAAAAGGGAGAGAAATCAAAGAAATCCTTAAGCTTCCATGCATTCAAATACGTCTATAAAGGTATCCTACTATTCCTGAGCTCTAATCTGAGGAAATAGTAAACAAAAACTTACAGTAACATCATTAATTATCACCCCCACCTCAATACTTAACTCAGGCAGAAGAAAAGCAATTTGCTACATTGGATGGGCTTTTCCATCCTGACGAGGGGCTCAGGGTGGTGGACCTCAAGGTCAGCAGTGATTCTTCGCCCAGGAAATGAGGCCCTACAGTTCCTTCCACATCGTTAATTCTCAAGACATCAAACTTCCGTCCAGAGCAAAGAAAAGAACAGAGGGATAATCGTTAGGGGACACTATGAATAGTCAGAAGCAGAGGCCATTTCTGGTGAAGTGAGAGAGAGAAATGCCTGGGAGACAACAGTCCCTGCTGGAGAAGCAATAAAAAGAAATTGCCCCGCCAGATGGAGCAGTAAAAACCTCTGCCTGGGAGGTGAGGAAGCAGAGGGCTGCAGTGACCCAGGCGAGCAGAGTGTCTGCGGAAGCCTCCGGCCCACAGCGGGATGACATACTCAGTGCACGATGACTCAATCCATAGTTCTGGAACCCTAGCTCACGGTTCGCTCCACCCTGTGTGTACATTAAAAAAAAAAAAAGAAACAAAGTGTATGCATCTTGGATTAGAAAACATGAATGAGTGACTGTCTACTGGATGCTAGGCATCTCACACAAAGCACAACTATAAGCAGACATTAATTCCTGCTCTCTCTTTTTTCTTTTGCTTTTGAAATAATTTTAGACACTCAGAAACACTGAAAACCTAGCACTGAATTCCCATCCAGTCTTCACCCAGCATCCCCTAGGTTCAGTATCTTATATAACAACTGTGCAATTAGTGGAAGTGGACAATTTGCCCCAGCACAATACTATCGACGTATCTACAGACCTTACTTGAACTTTATCCGCCAGTGAAGTCACCGTGCTCCCTTCCTGTCTGAGAGTCCATGAAGGACCCATGCAACATGTGGTCCTCAAAGCCCCCTGCTCAGTTAATCTGTGACAGGTCCCCAGTCACCAGCTATCCATGAGCTTCACTGTCTTTAAGAACACCAGGCAGTTCTTCTGTGGCTTCTTCCTCAGTTTGGGTTTCTCTGATGTGTGTCTCCTCAGTGCATAATCAGGTGGACCAAAATATTTGGTTATCAGTGATGAGAACACTGAACATTGGATTAAGTCTGCCAAATTTCTCTACTGAAAAGTTGTTATTTTCCCTTTGTAATTCATAAGTATCTTCTAGGGGAAGACTTCACGTTCTCTGAACTATATCTCAACATTCCTTCCAAGACTAACTTTGGCATCCATCAGTGGTTCCTGCCTATAACAAACAAGGTTGCCCAGAATGACCCTGTGCACGTGTTTTTGCATGCTGGCAGTGTAGCTTCAGCACCAATCTCTAGAAGTAGAATCGCTAGGTCACCAGGTGAGTACATGCAGGACTGTTCACAGAGTCTCAAACTCCCCTCTGGAGTGAGGGCCAGTGCGGAGGGGCCTGTCTCCACTGCCTTGCCAACAGAATGTGCTGTCGTCCTTTTTCATTTTCACCAATCTGGCAAGTGAAGACTGGGGACATCTCAGTGTAATTTCATTCTGCATTTCTCTGAGGATAAGTTCAGTGCTTTTTCATGTTTTTAAGGCCAATCTCCATATCTTTTATATGTGTGTGGATTAGCTATTCATCTCTTCTTCCTGCTCTCAGTCACATTTTTGATTCCTGGATAATCAGCAGCTGTTTGTGCATTATGGCCACTACCCTGCACCTGTGCTTTGTGTGCTGTTTCCCTCCCCCACCGACCCCCACACCCCAGTGTGTAATTAGAAAGCCTTTCCCTACACGGAGATAACAGAAACTCACCCATGTTTCCTTCCAGTGTTCTTAGGCTTCGTGTTTTAAACTGACATCCCTGGCCTACTTGTAGCATATTGTTCCGTATGATGTGAGGTATGGAGCTACTTTTTTTTTTTTTTTTCCTGAACAGGCACCCAGTTGCCCCAGCACCATTTATTTAAATGGTTGCCTCAGACAAGAGATGGCTCCCAAGGTGCTCAAGTTATCTTCTATGGCTTTTAGGGGCGTAAATTAAGTTTATCTCAGAGTTTCACACATTTTTTTCTTTATTTCTGTAACCCTGCTGTGGCCCCACAGCAGCCACAGACAATATTCAAACAAGTGGGTGTGGCAAAGTTCCGATAACACTTTATTTGCAAGAAAGGCAACAGGCTCTGGGCTCTTAGTTTGGTGGACCCTGCTTTCTGACTGTTTTACTGGTAAGAGGAAGGGCAATGTGAGCCCCGGTTGTCTGGTTCTCTTTTACTTACAGGACCCTAACTTCCTCTCTTTTGCCCTCAACACCTAAATGCCAAATGATGCTTTTTCCCTTCCTTTCTGCCTTCTTCTCCTGCAGATGCTTAATCCCACAACCTATAATAAAGCATGCTGCTTTACCTGACCATTTGTTTCAGCGCTCTTGGACTCAGCCCTCTGGGCAGTGATTTCCCATCACCCTCAGGCCCTGCTCCAAGCCCCCTTCTTCTCATTTTCCAGCAGGTGTTTTTCTGGCCTTTACAGAGACTGCTGGGGGCCAGAAGTTGAGACGAGGGGAGGTGATTGTTTATACATTGAGAGCTGAGTTTCTCATTTTCAAGTTAGGGCATATCATATCTTTACGCTGAGGGCACAGTTTTTATACAGTTTAATTCCTCCCTTCTTGTTTTTCTACATTGTTCCGGAGGAAATACCTGGAGACAGGGATGTAAGTCACAGTCATTGTCATCAGCTATGGGAAGTCTCCATTCCTTGTTTTCTTGAAGCTAGAGGCTAACAAGCAATACTGACATCAGGGTGAAGATGTTAACAACAACAAAAATAATCAAGTATATCTTATAGCACAGATCTTACAGAGTAAAATAACATGCTTTGGGAGAACAAAGGAGTAGGCATCATTCTGAGAGGTTGTTTTGTGATTATTTTTTAAGATGCTAAGGATTAAGGATTCAGGGAAGGCTCCTGAACAAAATGACATCAAAGATGAAACCTGAAGCATGAATAGAGTGCAGTGGGCAGAGGAAGAGAAAACTTGGCAGCACGGGGCAGGGGGAAGGTCAAGTGCACACGACGCTGAAAGTCGGCTGGAGTCAGTGCGGGGCGCAAGGGCTGGGGCTGCAGTGAGAGCAGAGACCAGATCAAAGTGACTTTCCAGCCCAGTTGAAGCATTTGAGACTTTGTACTGGGGCCAATGAAAAGCCATTAAAATGCTTCAAGTAGGCCAAAATCCCTCTGAAATGAAACCCATAATGTCCCCAGAGTGGAGAGTAAGTGCCAAGTTCAGGAATTACTGCACAGTTTTAGGGTCACAGTTTCTTTATTGCGCTTCAAAAACACAGAGAAAAGTTATGATAGGCTTGAAAAGCATAGAATTCCTAAGTATCTCTAAGAGCACAGTGTAGAAGGCAAACATTAAGATGACAGCTGAGAGAGAAAGAAGTATATTTATTGTTAACGGTAAGAAATGCTTATTTTCTTATCACAGTAAGAGCATCTCACAATGAACTCCCATCACAATAAACAAGCAAAAGAATAACGCATATGAAATGACGTCTTCTCTGACACCCAGGGGCAGGCTCTGACCACACCAGGTCCACGGGCATCAGATCTCACCTCTAGTCATCGGAACCTTAAGCCTGTTGTCTTTTTACTACTCTTGGTTTTCAAGGCTTATCTTTAGCTGATTGTTAAGACAAAAATTTTCCTAGTGTTGCCTATAATTAACTAACATAAGTAACACTAAGTAACACTGTTAGAGATCACCGGCCTGTAAACCCAGACACCCAGTGCTGGTTCGCACCTCCCAGTGGTGAGCCCCCTGCCCTTCTGGGCCTCTGATCTTTAAGGATACACGAGGGGACTTGACTACAGTCCCTCCAAGACCCTGGCTCCAGCAGTCACGCAGAGGCCCGAGGATTTTGCACATGCGACCCTGCATTCAGCTGCACTTACCTAGCTACTCTCTGGCCCCCAATTCTACTTTACTCAAACTGCCCACTGCTACCTGCCAAGCCCCACATGCTCACTGGCACAGAGTTGGTGGATGGACATCCCAGCAGGCAGCACCTAACACAGTCAAGGCATGGGGACCATCTTGGCTATTTCACCTGCCCTATTCAGGCTTCAACTCAAAGATAATTAGGGGCCTCCACCTGGGCACCAGGTGGCTGGTGCTTGTCCTCATGGAACAAGAAGAGCTGTGGGTTTTTTGACGGGCTGGCCACTTGCTCTTTCCGTTGATACAGTTTCCCCTGGTTTAAATCAAAGTTGGAGGTGACTCCATCTCCAGTCACTCACTTCTCTCAGCAACACAGCTCATGTGTGCTCAACCACTTCTTATCTACTGGAACTTTCTGAGCCAACAGAGTAGAAGCAGGACCTTATGCATCTGCACACTTCTTTCCCTCTCTATACCACAAAGCTTGCTAACCTATAAATTTCTAGAATTACCTTCAATTCTTAGGTGAACTTAATCCCTTCTACCTACCATATACAGTGATTTATCACTGAAATTGGCAGTCCTTGATATTAGGTACTCAGTTACCTTTTCTATGTCTTTCAGAATTGAAAGGTTGCGCCATTCAGGCTTGTGATTTAGTGAGCTCCACGTTCTTGTAAACATTTCATCATTCAGCGCAACTTTAAGATTAGGACCTGGAACTACTACATCCCTGGAAGAAACAAGCAAGGAGTCACGTCTGCAGCAACACAAAGTCCCCAGATGAGACACCGTCCAGCAACGTGGCAGACCTGAGTTCCTAAGCTCCTCTCCCATCAAAAAAAGTTGGGAAAGGCTTGGAGTGGGGAAGCAGATGGGCAGGTAAGGGAACACATTCTACAGAAACAAAGATGAGCTGGTGTGACATTAAAAAATGCTCTGACCATACATTGAAACGAGGAATCCAGCCATGCAAGCAGAGGAAGAAACCAGATCTCACCTGAATGGCTACTGCCCAGCCCAGTGCTGAAGCATAGGCATTTACAGCCACAAGTGGCCTCCAGACAGGAGACAAGGCCCAAGGCCCAGGCTAGCGGCGGAGTCCAAGAGATGGCTCTGAAGAAAGGTGTGCCTGCAGAGGACTACAAGCTCCAAGTAAAGTTTACCCCTGGTAAAACCACCCCACCAAACAGGAGCACATAGAAAAGTGGAGAGGGAGGCACATTTTCAATGCAGCTCAATTCATAACGTCCTTGTTTCCCAACTGTAACCTGAATACAATCCTGGGAGAGTTCTGAGACATATCAGATTGACAGGCAGTCCAAAGAATAGCCAACCTCAACTTCTCAAAGTCGCCAACATCTGCTATGTGATCCATCAATCCCATTCCTGGCCATGTATCTGGAGAAAAGTCAAAATTCGAAAAAATACATGCACCCCAATGTTCATAGCAGCTATGTACAATAGCCAAGACATGGAAGCAACCTAAATGTTCAACAATGGATGAATGAATAAAGAATACATATATACATGGAACATTATGGAATATTTCTTAGCCACAAAGAAGAAGGAAATAATGCTAGCTACGGAAACATGAATGCAAGTAGAGATGATCATACTAAGTAAACTAAATCAGATAAACACAAGTAGCATATGACATCACTTATATGTGGAATCTAAGATACAATGCAAACTTATTTATGAAACAGAAACAGATTCACAGACGTAGAAAATAAACTTATGGTTGCCACAGGGGAAAGGGGGTGAAGGAGGGATAAATTAGGAACTGGGGATTAGCAGATACAAACCACTCTGTATAAATAAACAGAATCTAAAATAGAACGGATATTATCTATCTATATAACAGATTCACCCTGCTGTACTCTTGAAACTAACACAATATTGTGAATCAACTATACCTCAATAGAAGTTTCCTTATTAATTCAACATTCTTAACAACCACAAAAGGATAAATAACAAGGTCCTGCTGTATAAGAACTATATTCAACATCCTGTAATAAACCATAATGGAAGAGAATATGAAAAAGAACATGTATGTGTACAACTGCATCACTTCGCTTGTACACCTGACACAAACATAACAGAATAAATCAAATATACTTCAAGGAAAGTTTCTTTTTAAAAAAGGAAAACACATACAGACACAAAGGAGGAAAAATTTCTAGAACAAGATGAGAAGGGCCAGAATAGTTTTAGTAAGATTCATATAGAAGAGGGAACGGGGCAAAAGCAATATTTGAATAGGTAAGATGGCTGTGAAATGATCAGATACTACAAAAAATGCCAACATCTAAAATTTAGAAGCCCAGTGAACCTCAAGCAACATGACCAGAAAGAAATGGACACTAACCACGTGAGCAAGGATCTGCAGCGCCCAAACAAAGAGCAGCCCTCAAAGCAATCAGGGAGAGGTTACAGACCACACTACGGGAGAAGCAGTTAGACTGACAGCTGACTTCCAGACAGCAAGACGAGAGCACAAAGACAGTGTAGAATCACAGCTTCCATGTGCCGAGAGAAAACTAAGTGTCAGACAGCTCTGTGCCCAGAGCAAGAGCAAAAATACATCAGGAGGACAGAAACTAAAAGTTCATATCCAAAGATTGAAAATGGAGACAAGGAAATTCTAAAGGATCCGCTTCTGACAGGAGAAAAATGATTACGGTGGAACATTTGAGATGCAAAGGAACTGGCAAATTTCTGGAGTAAATATAAGCAAGCACAAAGTGTGTATAAAAATAATAACAGGGGCTTCCCTGGTGGTCCAGTGGGTAAGGACACCGCCTTGCAGAGCAAGGGGCACCAGTTTGATCCCTGGCCTGGGAAGATCCCACATGCCGCGGAGCGGCTGGACTGATGTGTCCAATCACCGAGCCGGAGCTCTGGAGCGCATGCGCCCAGAGCCGATGCTCTGCAACAACAGACGCCACCGTGATGGGAGGCCCACAGGAGCCAAGGAACAAAGACGGATGAAAACAGACAAATGAAAGACCAATAGAAGTGGCCCACCTGCTCCCCTCCCTCCCCAACCCGACCCCTGCCCAAAAATAAATAAATAAATAAATCTTTAAAAAAAAAAATAAATAAAAAATCTCTTCGGTAAGAATTCTTCTCAGAAATGCTTATAAACAGATGAAGCTAAGACTTAATGTAATTTACCCAAATTGGCAATATAAAACGTCTACAAGTAATAAATAATCTTGATTGATGTAAATCAGAGGGATGTAAAAAAAAATAGGTTCCTTTAGCAGCGGCAAGGACAGTTTGCTCAAGCATGGCCCCAGTTTCCATGCTGTACCAGAAACTCCAGTGACTCGTCCCAAATCTCTCCCACTTCTCGCAGCCTGGCCTCTCCCCTTTACAGTCTAGGGCTGGGGTCCAAGTTCGAAGAACCAGCCTACAGCTCCAGGTCCTCCAGGCCACATCATCTCCAGGACGCGTCATCCTCACAGTCTCAATGCACCTGTGATCACAGCCTCAGATACCTCACTCTTGGGGCCAATTTAGAAGGATTAACAAACACTCCAATGCAAAATCATTCTCTTCCTGGCATGAGGGCAAGACTTTAGCTAATAAGCATCAGCCAGGATGGTGCTTAAGACTGAAAGTGCAAGTTTTCTCCAATATCTGTTCCACACTTGCCTTGAAGAGCAGAACCCTATTCTTAGCTTCCATGTGCCGAGAGAAACTAAGTGTCAGACAGCTCTGTGCCCAGAGCAAGAGCAAAATACATCAGGAGGACAGAAACTAAAAGTTCATATCCAAAGATTGAAAATGGAGACAAGGAAATTCTAAAGGATCCGCTTCTGACAGGAGAAAAATGATTACGGTGGAACATTTGAGATGCAAAGGAACTGGCAAATTTCTGGAGTAAATATAAGCAAGCACAAAGTGTGTATAAAAATAATAACAGGGGCTTCCCTGGTGGTCCAGTGGGTAAGGACACCGCCTTGCAGAGCAAGGGGCACCAGTTTGATCCCTGGCCTGGGAAGATCCCACATGCCGCGGAGCGGCTGGACTGATGTGTCCAATCACCGAGCCGGAGCTCTGGAGCGCATGCGCCCAGAGCCGATGCTCTGCAACAACAGACGCCACCGTGATGGGAGGCCCACAGGAGCCAAGGAACAAAGACGGATGAAAACAGACAAATGAAAGACCAATAGAAGTGGCCCACCTGCTCCCCTCCCTCCCCAACCCGACCCCTGCCCAAAAATAAATAAATAAATAAATCTTTAAAAAAAAAAATAAATAAAAAATCTCTTCGGTAAGAATTCTTCTCAGAAATGCTTATAAACAGATGAAGCTAAGACTTAATGTAATTTACCCAAATTGGCAATATAAAACGTCTACAAGTAATAAATAATCTTGATTGATGTAAATCAGAGGGATGTAAAAAAAAATAGGTTCCTTTAGCAGCGGCAAGGACAGTTTGCTCAAGCATGGCCCCAGTTTCCATGCTGTACCAGAAACTCCAGTGACTCGTCCCAAATCTCTCCCACTTCTCGCAGCCTGGCCTCTCCCCTTTACAGTCTAGGGCTGGGGTCCAAGTTCGAAGAACCAGCCTACAGCTCCAGGTCCTCCAGGCCACATCATCTCCAGGACGCGTCATCCTCACAGTCTCAATGCACCTGTGATCACAGCCTCAGATACCTCACTCTTGGGGCCAATTTAGAAGGATTAACAAACACTCCAATGCAAAATCATTCTCTTCCTGGCATGAGGGCAAGACTTTAGCTAATAAGCATCAGCCAGGATGGTGCTTAAGACTGAAAGTGCAAGTTTTCTCCAATATCTGTTCCACACTTGCCTTGAAGAGCAGAACCCTATTCTTATTATTGGTGGTGGGGTGGTTTTTTTTGGCCACTTCTATTGATCTTTCATTTATTTATCTTTGTTCCTTGGCCTGTGTGGGCCTCCCATCGCAGTGGCCTCTCTCGCTGCAGAGCACAGGCCCTGCACATGCGCTCCAGAGCTCTGGCTGGGTAGTTGGACACATTGGTCCAGCCGCTCCGCGGCACGTGGGATCTTCCCAGGCCAGGGATCGAACCGGCGCCCCCTGTACTGCGAGGCGGTGTCATTACCCACTGGACCACCAGGGAAGCTCCAGAACCCCCATTCTTTATGAGGGCACAGACAATTTTCCCAGTCTCCCAGTGAGACAGCTAAGTGTAACTTTTAAGGAACATCTGGAAAGGTGAAGAGAGTGGGCCTTCTCCCCTACTTATTCCCTCCTGTAAAGTGAAAAGTGTAAATGATGGCTGGAGCTCCAGCAGTCATCCTGGACAATGAGGTGACTTAAAGGATAAGAATCCTTGCTGGGCTTCCCCTGGTGGTCCAGTGGGTAAGGACACCGCCTTGCAATGCAAGGGGCGCCGGTTCGATCCCTGGCCTGGGAAGATCCCACATGCCGTGGAGCGGCTGGACCCATGTGCCCAATTGCCGAGCCGGAGCTCTGGAGCGCATGCGCCCAGAGCCGGCGCTCAGCAAAGACAGACCCCACCGCGATGGGAGGCCCACAGGAGCCAAGGAACAAAGACGGATGAAAACAGACAAATGAAAGACCAATAGAAGCGGCCCGTCTGCTCCCCTCCCTCCCCAACCCGACCCCCGCCCAAAAATAAATAAATAAATATCTTTAAAAAAAAAAAAAAAAGAATCCTTGCTAGGTGACAAGAGCCGTGATACGGCAGTGTTCCTAAGATTCCTGAATGGCTACTTCTGGATAATCTTCATGTGAGGGGACTTCAATTTTATTTGCACTACTATTTTTCTTTCCCCTGTAATTCTTTACCAAACTAAATCCTAATGCAGAGAGATGCTACAGAGACAATCAGGAAGGGAGTATGCAGGCCACCGCTCGTCTCCTTCGGTCTCTGAGTCTGAGCAGATTTCTTAGTCAATTAAGTGTCTGCTCGAAAACCTACTTTGTGATGTCAGTCCTTTGTTGTTGATTTTTTCTCCAAAGATAAGTCCATCTATTAGCCATTCCATTTTAAAAAGGAGCAATGGATTCAATGCACAATGGAAGTGATTATTGGAATGCAGCCAAGGGAATATAAGGCTACAGTTGCTCCTGTGAGATTGAGCCTATAGTTAAGGGTTAGTGATGACGACCGCCGCCTTCACCAGCTCCATGCTCACCACGTGCACAAAGCACAGAGCATGCATCACAAGTCTTCCCCCTGTTGGTTAGAAGGCACCACCGGCTCCCTCACACAAAGCTGTTTATCTTCCCATTCTTTTAAGAACATTTGAAAATATACTTTTATAATTTTAGCAAGCTCCCTTCTCCACCCCATTTTTAAGCATCTTTTTTCAAAGAATCTTAATCTATTGGAAATCCCTGGGGATACCACCTGGTCACTGTAGTATTTCCCTCAGCACCACTGACACACAGGCCAAGTGGATACGTCGTTGTCAGGAGAAGACAGAAGAAACCAACAATTAGCGAGGGCTCTGATTTACCCACAAAGCCTCGGCAGGAACACATACACCATTAAGTGTGATTACCAGGAACCAGGCAGAGGGAGGAAGGCCCTTGACATGACCTGGGGCTCCTGTGGAGAGTGGAACCAGGCCTGGTAGTCGGGGGGAGGAGGGGGGCGGGGGAGGGGAGTGGGGGCAGGACCACTAAAGGGAAGGTATCAAGCTCTCTCGGGTGACACTAGAGGGAGGCCTGGCAATCAGGCGATGGCGACAGCGGGGGGCGGGGCAGCGGGGGGCAGGACTGCTAAAGGGAAGGCATCGAGTTCTCTCAGGGTGACACTAGAGAAAGCACCACGTACTATGGGCTCTGAAAATGAAGAAAGAACAGGGGAGAGAAGCTCGGGAATGGCCGGGCAGAGTGAAACCCCTGGCTCCGCACCAGGGCCAGGAGGTGGCAGTGCAGAGCCTGCTGGGCTGGCAGGAGCCCCAGTCTGCGGAGGATCTGCGCCCCTGCAGGAGCGACCCTCGTGGCTACACAGAAAAGTTACGCTTAAGAGTGGCTGGAAAGGAAGTAGCATGAAAACCTATACTATCATAGGTGAAAAAAATAGCTATTGTCATTGTGCTCTGGGAAGAGGGGATCCTGCAGGGGGCGCTGTGCGATGGCCTGGAGGGGTGTGATGGGGGGGATACGCATATGACTAATCTGGGATCATACATATCTGCAAACAACAAAACTCTGTAAAAGTAAAAAGTAAAATAAAAATTAAAAAAAAAAAAAAAAGAGTGGCCGGGAAAGTGTAAGGAATGGAGGCTGGGGGTGGGAGATGGGCAGATAATTCAGGTTAAAGGTCAAGATGAAGACCTCCCGGGTGACACAAATCTATTCAGAGACAACAAATCTGGAGCCGGCCAAGCGAAGCGACACTCAGACTGTCACAGACACACAGGCAAGCCAGGAGAGAGACAAGAGGTCAGGCCTGAAGAGGTGCCCAGAAACCACAGCTGTGACCACCAGAGGACAACGGATCAATTCTCTGATTAGTATCAGATCAAAGAGGAGGCGGGGAGGGAGGGAGGAGAAAGGAAAATCGCCAGAAGAAACCAACAATTAGCGAGGGCTCTGATTTACCCACAAAGCCTCGGCAGGAACACATACACCATTAAGTGTGATTACCAGGAACCAGGCAGAGGGAGGAAGGCCCTTGACATGACCTGGGGCTCCTGTGGAGAGTGGAACCAGGCCTGGTAGTCAGGGGAAGGCAGGGGGCGGGGGATGGGAGTGGGGGCAGGACCACTAAAGGGAAGGTATCAAGCTCTCTCGGGGTGACACTAGAGGGAGGCCTGGCAATCAGGCGATGGCGACAGCGGGGGGCGGGGCAGCGGGGGGCAGGACTGCTAAAGGGAAGGCATCGAGTTCTCTCAGGGTGACACTAGAGAAAGCACCACGTACTATGGGCTCTGAAAATGAAGAAAGAACAGGGGAGAGAAGCTCGGGAATGGCCGGGCAGAGTGAAACCCCTGGCTCCGCACCAGGGCCAGGAGGTGGCAGTGCAGAGCCTGCTGGGCTGGCAGGAGCCCCAGTCTGCGGAGGATCTGCGCCCCTGCAGGAGCGACCCTCGTGGCTACACAGAAAAGTTACGCTTAAGAGTGGCTGGAAAGGAAGTAGCATGAAAACCTATACTATCATAGGTGAAAAAAATAGCTATTGTCATTGTGCTCTGGGAAGAGGGGATCCTGCAGGGGGCGCTGTGCGATGGCCTGGAGGGGTGTGATGGGGGGGATACGCATATGACTAATCTGGGATCATACATATCTGCAAACAACAAAACTCTGTAAAAGTAAAAAGTAAAATAAAAATTAAAAAAAAAAAAAAAAGAGTGGCCGGGAAAGTGTAAGGAATGGAGGCTGGGGGTGGGAGATGGGCAGATAATTCAGGTTAAAGGTCAAGATGAAGACCTCCCGGGTGACACAAATCTATTCAGAGACAACAAATCTGGAGCCGGCCAAGCGAAGCGACACTCAGACTGTCACAGACACACAGGCAAGCCAGGAGAGAGACAAGAGGTCAGGCCTGAAGAGGTGCCCAGAAACCACAGCTGTGACCACCAGAGGACAACGGATCAATTCTCTGAATTAGTATCAGATCAAAGAGGGGAGGCGGGGGAGGGGAGGGAGGAGAAAGGAAAAGGAGTAACAGGCCCCAGAGGCGGGAGGCATCAGGGCAAAGACAGAGCGACGAGCTGACCTGGGCTTAGGGAGGAAGCATCACAGGGGCACTTTAAGAATAAAAGACTATTGACCAGGAATGAGGCTGGGACACTGGTGGGGTATAGGAGGGTGTGTGTGTGCGCGCGTCTGAGACAAGCACTCATGCAGGAAGGCAGCATTACTAGCGTCCTGCGGCCTGCAGAACCCTTGGAGGGACAGAAGGCAGGATGTCACACTGAGCTCCCAGGGACCCAGAGCTGGGCACAGATGCCACCCGTGTGAGCGGGGCCGACAGGAAGGCCCAGCCTGCAGGAAGCACGCGTCGGCTCTGACCTGGAGGCCCTGGGGCGGAGTGAGCTGCCCTCAGCACCCGCGGGACTACTAAGCCACTTCCCTTCGTGATGTTCAGCTTGTCCTTACAAAACACTGGCAGAGAACGAAATCTGACATTTAAAATGGTTGTTTTGAACAAATTCAACATGTTCAACACTTCGGCCAGCAGGAAGCGGAGCGGCTGTCCTCACACGGCTCCACAACAGGACCTCCTCTGCCCACGAGCCCCAGGTGGCCGCTCTGCCGCACAGAACACTGAAACAGAAGGTTCTGGGAAATAAACAGGGAGGAGTAAAGGTTGCCAGGAAGCCAGACAGAAAAGAAATATAAAACGTGAAAGGAAGCGTCAAATTTTTCATTTTTTTCCCTTTCAAAATAAATGAGGGGCAGGACTATGAAATGTATCACAAATCTTTAAAACACAAACAGGGCACCATTACCATGCAAACAGCGCTGTTCACTTGTAATGGCGCGGGGCACGTGGCAGAGGCCTGCTCAGGCGGGCGAACTTGGGATTGGGAGAGTCACCCTTCTGTCCATGTCCCTGGCGCTCTGCGAGCCAGCCCTTCTGGCGGCAGCCGGGAAGCGCGCCCCCTGCAGGCTCCGTCCAGAAGGAGCCCTGCCCTACCGAGGTGAGGAGAGCCGTGCATGCACAGACAGACAGACAGACAGACAGACAGACACACACACGCACTCCTACACCCCAGCAGTGTCCCAAGTCTCCAGGCGCTGAGCTCACAAGCGAGGCCACTTCTTCTCAAAGAGCCTCCTCCCAGAACCCAAGTCCGGTCCTCACAGCTCCTAAGGATGATGAAGACATAACTCTGTACCTTACAAAGCTTAGGCATTGGTAGAAACAGATGGAACTGGGAAAACCTTGGAACTTATCACTACAAGCTTAGCCTGCGGGAAGGTGAAGGACGCACAGACCCTGCCCCTTGAGAGACAGGATATACTCCCTTCGACCACAGCATCTGCAGTCAGCACCACCTGCGGCTCCAGGCTAAAGGACCCACTTGAAAACCAGATGTTTCTGCTTTCCAAGTCACCCATCAGCACTGAATCTCTCGATTCTCAGGTTCCAACAACTGAGGACCATTCTTACCATCTGAAGGTTTTCAGCAAAATGGCAGACCCTTGAGGATTTTCCCATTAAAATCATCTCACAAATAGGTTAACTTGTGTCCTAGTATTGGCTTTCTAGTGAGAATCAAATGAATAAAACACTACAATGCATTGGTTTATCATGCTTTATCACAATCACAACTATACTATTCATTTCACTAAAATCTCTCACATCACCTCTGTGATCTTATGCCCAACCTCTGATTAGTCAAGGAGTCTGAAAGAATACTGACATTTTTCTCTAGTTTGTCATCAACCTGGTATGCCGGCCCCAGAAGCACGGCTAAACGAAGGTGAGGGCGAGTGAAGGACGTGACTACAGGGAAGACAGGCTCACCATTAAGAGGAACGAGCCTGGCACAGAGCTCCACGGAACATCTCTAAAATAGGAAAACAAACTACCATTCCATTTTAACTACAAACTCTGCACACACTGTTGAAAAGCTCAGAGAAAAACACTATGGAAAATGGCATGAGTAGAAAAAAGGACGTGGCAGAGGGGTTTTCAGTGGGGAAGATGGGTGGGTACCTCTGGACGCATCAAAGCTTCTTCAAGCCCACAACCAAGCCGCAGGCTGGGAGCCCCTCTTCCCAAGGGTGGCCCCGTTCTCACCTCAACCCCCAGGCCAGGTCGGGCCCCTTTCCTGGCTCGGACAAGGCCAATTCCGTGGCGGTCCCCTGAGCTCCTTCTCTTCCACCCTCTGAAGACTATTAACTCTTTAAACTCGGGGTGGCCTCACCCCTGCGAGCACAGGAGGGTCAGCGAGACAGAAAGATGACGGAGCCTGGGGAGGAGCTGAGCAGGATCCACTCTCAGGGCTGGTGTCCTGGGAAAGATAAACGGAGATAACGCTTCTCATCTTGCCACGCTACTGTGAAAATCCATGCCCTGTGAACTACGCCCGAACCACACCGAGAGCACCCCAAAGGGGGTCTCCCCCCCCGCCCCTTCTCTTGAGGGCGCCGAAGAGGAGCTGCTGTGGGCTCTAGAGCCTTCACTGGGGCGTCAGGGGTGCTCTGGCCTGTCAAGCCTTTGATCGGGAGTACAAGAGTGCTCCTGATCCCACATGACCTCTTCCTTGCTTCCAGGCACGCCTCCTGGTGTGCTGCACAGTCTGCGATGTCAGACTCTGTGCTCCACTGGGGCAGGGCCCATATTTGGTTCTGCTCACTGAACTTAGTATAATCCTGATAAGCACTGCTGATGAATGCATGAACCAATCTGATCTACATCATGGTTTATCATGATCACAACCTATACTATTCATTTCACTAAAATCTCTCACATCACCTCTGTGATCTTATGCCCAACCTCTGATTAGTCAAGGAGTCTGAAAGAATACTGACATTTTTCTCTAGTTTGTCATCAACCTGGTATGCCGGCCCCAGAAGCACGGCTAAACGAAGGTGAGGGCGAGTGAAGGACGTGACTACAGGGAAGACAGGCTCACCATTAAGAGGAACGAGCCTGGCACAGAGCTCCACGGAACATCTCTAAAATAGGAAAACAAACTACCATTCCATTTTAACTACAAACTCTGCACACACTGTTGAAAAGCTCAGAGAAAAACACTATGGAAAATGGCATGAGTAGAAAAAAGGACGTGGCAGAGGGGTTTTCAGTGGGGAAGATGGGTGGGTACCTCTGGACGCATCAAAGCTTCTTCAAGCCCACAACCAAGCCGCAGGCTGGGAGCCCCTCTTCCCAAGGGTGGCCCCGTTCTCACCTCAACCCCCAGGCCAGGTCGGGCCCCCCTTTCCCCTGGCTCGGACAAGGCCAATTCCGTGGCGGTCCCCTGAGCTCCTTCTCTTCCACCCTCTGAAGACTATTAACTCTTTAAACTCGGGCTGGCCTCACCCCTGCGAGCACAGGAGGGTCAGCGAGACAGAAAGATGACGGAGCCTGGGGAGGAGCTGAGCAGGATCCACTCTCAGGGCTGGTGTCCTGGGAAAGATAAACGGAGATAACGCTTCTCATCTTGCCACGCTACTGTGAAAATCCATGCCCTGTGAACTACGCCTGAACCACACCGAGAGCACCCCAAAGGGCGTCTCCCACCCCGCCCGTTCTCTTGAGTGCGCAACGAAGAGGAGCTGCTGTGGGCTCTAGAGCCTTCACTGGGGCGTCAGGGGTGCTCTGGCCTGTCAAGCCTTTGATCGGGAGTACAAGAGTGCTCCTGATCCCACATGACCTCTTCCTTGCTTCCAGGCACGCCTCCTGGTGTGCTGCACAGTCTGCGATGTCAGACTCTGTGCTCCACTGGGGCAGGGCCCATATTTGGTTCTGCTCACTGAACTTAGTATAATCCTGATAAGCACTGCTGATGAATGCATGAACCAATCAATGAATCAATGTCTATTCTCCCTATAAGACTTGGAATCCATCCCTGGTGGGAAGCATCTTACTCTCACACCCACAGCAGCCAGCAAAGTACCCTGATGGGCACACTGAGTGGAACTTTGTTGTGATGAACCAAAGAGGAATGGCTTTCCTGTTTCTGCCTGCCTCATACTTTGACCAGCATGGTGACTGGATCTGTGGTGGCTTCACTCCTACAACAATGACCCTAATGCTTCTAACTCATCCTGAACACCGCAGCACTTTATCCTGGGGTCTCTTCCAATTTCCACGTCATCTCCGACGTCTCCACCGGGCTAGACAGAAAGGGGACAAGAGTTTTCTTGAATCCATACCTGGGAGAAGGAAAGAATAATAAAAATGGTCTATGTTCACAAGTCAAATTTAGAGACAGGTACTTCTTCTCTGGGCAATATTCCTAGTATTCCATACTGAAGGAGGCAGAAAATGTCATTCCTGTCTGGAGAGAATCACTACAAATAACCAGCACGCCCTCCTCGCTCTGCACACCCCAGGTTCCACGAACAGGATGGCAACAACACTACAATAGGTGCCGAATTCACAGAAACAGACTGGAGAGAAAGACAGTGAATGCTTTTCAGTGTTAACAGACAAGCACGGCTAGTTCCATGCTTCCCGTGAAGAATTTCCTAGAGTTTAATACTTAATACACTTTTAAAAAAACTAGTTGACCCCATATTTGCTTCCCGATCAAAAACGAGATAACGCTTCTCATCTTGCCACGCTACTGTGAAAATCCATGCCCTGTGAACTACGCCTGAACCACACCGAGAGCACCCCAAAGGGCGTCTCCCACCCCGCCCGTTCTCTTGAGTGCGCAACGAAGAGGAGCTGCTGTGGGCTCTAGAGCCTTCACTGGGGCGTCAGGGGTGCTCTGGCCTGTCAAGCCTTTGATCGGGAGTACAAGAGTGCTCCTGATCCCACATGACCTCTTCCTTGCTTCCAGGCACGCCTCCTGGTGTGCTGCACAGTCTGCGATGTCAGACTCTGTGCTCCACTGGGGCAGGGCCCATATTTGGTTCTGCTCACTGAACTTAGTATAATCCTGATAAGCACTGCTGATGAATGCATGAACCAATCAATGAATCAATGTCTATTCTCCCTATAAGACTTGGAATCCATCCCTGGTGGGAAGCATCTTACTCTCACACCCACAGCAGCCAGCAAAGTACCCTGATGGGCACACTGAGTGGAACTTTGTTGTGATGAACCAAAGAGGAATGGCTTTCCTGTTTCTGCCTGCCTCATACTTTGACCAGCATGGTGACTGGATCTGTGGTGGCTTCACTCCTACAACAATGACCCTAATGCTTCTAACTCATCCTGAACACCGCAGCACTTTATCCTGGGGTCTCTTCCAATTTCCACGTCATCTCCGAGCGTCTCCACCGGGCTAGACAGAAAGGGGACAAGAGTTTTCTTGAATCCATACCTGGGAGAAGGAAAGAATAATAAAAATGGTCTATGTTCACAAGTCAAATTTAGAGACAGGTACTTCTTCTCTGGGCAATATTCCTAGTATTCCATACTGAAGGAGGCAGAAAATGTCATTCCTGTCTGGAGAGAATCACTACAAATAACCAGCACGCCCTCCTCGCTCTGCACACCCCAGGTTCCACGAACAGGATGGCAACAACACTACAATAGGTGCCGAATTCACAGAAACAGACTGGAGAGAAAGACAGTGAATGCTTTTCAGTGTTAACAGACAAGCACGGCTAGTTCCATGCTTCCCGTGAAGAATTTCCTAGAGTTTTTAATACTTAATACACTTTTAAAGGAAAATTTTAAGAAGAAATGAAAACAGTAGTTAGGAGGCACCCTAATAATTAGGGAGTATCTTTAATTAGCTTCCCTGCCTTGCTGGGTTCTCCCTGGGAAACCTGCAAATCTTTGATGTGGAACAGGCAGCAAACTACTAATTAGGATGACAAGTTGGAATCCCAGGTCCATGGTCAACAATAGCAAAAGTGTTTCAGAGACTTGCTTTCAAATATCTTAACGACAGAAAAAGAGGGAAGAAAACAAGGGAGAAAAGTGGAAAAATACTGGATAGAAGGAGGTCTCCAGAAGTGCAAAAAAACAAAGCAAAACAAAACTTTCTGTTCCTTGTGAGGAATAATGCAGATTAAAGCTGTATCAATCATCTGCACATAAAATTTATAAAAGCATATTTCTCCTTGGAAGAAAACTTCCAGGTCCTGCTGAAGGAAACGAGCACTATACAGCTATCTCAGCCACTTCACAGTTAACAACCCACGTTACTATACATGCTCCATCCTCTAACCAAGCCAGCTTTGAACAGCATGATTCCTTTAGAGACTTGGGCTCTTTTCTCTTCCTCATCTCTTCATTAACCGACACTTCCCGAAACCTGGCAAGGTCAAGGATTCTGAATACTGCTAAGTGCTTCTTGGGAGACCAGCTGGGAGGGAGAAAGGGGAGGTGGGCAGGGAGCGGAAGAGGAAAAGAGAAAGGGAAGGAGGGGAGAAGAAGGTAGAGGAAGACAGACATGGGGAGATGGGGCTAGGGAGGAAGACAGGAAGGCGGGAGGGGCAGCAGCGGCTTTGTGGGGAAGGGCATACCCCAGCACCTGAAGCAGAAAAGCAATAATGGGCATAAAAATTATTTTCTCAGGTTTTGCTTCTGTTCCTTATAGAGGGAACAAAAATGAACACAGCTAACTGCATTTGCCCTCAGAATTAAAATGAATTGGTATTTCCTGCTGCATATCATTGAGGAAGCGGAGGAGATGCCTCCACCGCCCCTCTGAGGGAGCTCGGGAACCTCGACCATTCAGACCGAGTGAGCCCGCAGCTGTCCTGCAGGAGACTGCAGAGGGGAAGGGCGGTCTTCCAACAGGGGCCCTGGCCCAGCAGCCCAGCTGCCAGGCCCAGGACAGCAGCTGGCCTCCACCCGAGAAGGTGAAGATGCACAGACAGCCAGGGAGCGAGGCCTTTCCCAGGCAGATCCCAGAAGCAGTTCTGCATTTTGCACCAGAAGATGCACTGTCCTTCTCAATGGACTGTCTGTGACAGCAAAAAACTGGAAACAGCCGAATTTCCATTCTATCACTCCCAGGGAATACAGAGAACAGGAGAAACCTAAGAGTCCGAATCAGCCAAACAAGTCTCCCAAACAGGGCTGAGTAAAGGAGACGCAAGTGCCACAAACAGGACCAGCCAAACACAGCCAATCAGGGTCGTGTTCACCCACCCACTCACCCCCATGCTCCATCACTGTACAGAAAACAAAGCACACGGCCTGGCCAGGGCAGGGCTGCCTCTGCAAGACGAGCGGGCTGTCATCAGGGAGGGACTTGAAAGGGATTTAAAGCCACAAGTCACTTTCTCTTTCTTAAGCCCAATAATGGGTAAACAATTAATTTGATTAATCTCTAAACTGTGCATTTATTAATGTGCCTGATTCCACAATTAGCACAAATGGTCTAATTCACTCCCCACCACAAAGGATATTATTTGGGAGGAAAATGATGCCCAATATCTAACCTAAGAATTCATTCAAAGACAACCAAACATCTCCAAGCATATTTTCATTTCTCCAGAGCATGTGGAGAAAACTGTAAATAAGATTTCTCTGCAGATTGCCTGGCTCTGCAAAGAAAAACAGATGAATTTTGTCATTTTGTCAATTTAGAGCTGCTTACAAAATATAACGGAAAATATAACAAGTACCTCATGACCTGCAATTCCATTCCTAGGTATTTACTCAAGAGAAATGAAAATATATGCCCACACAAAGGCTAAACTACATGAACCCTCACAGCAGCTTTGCTCATCACAGCCAAAAACTGGAAATAACCTGCATGCGCATGGGCAGGAGGATGAGGAGACAGGTTTGGCTCCGCCATGCCACGAGATGCTGCTCGGTAATGAAGGGGAAGGGATCATCAGCAAGTGCGACCAAGTGGGTTAACCTCAAAATTATTATGTTGAGTAAAAGAAGGCAGACACCAAAGACGATCCAGTGTGTGGTCATCTGTATCAAGGTCAAGGAGGGGCAGAAGTAGTCTGTAGTGATGGAGAGCTTCTGGAAAGTAGCTGCCTCTGGCCAGGAGGGACTGGCTGGGAAGGGGGCCGAGGGGACCCTCCGGGAGGTCCCACGTTCTGCATCTTGTTCTGAGTGGTAATGAGCAGTGAGTGTACAACCGTCAAAACTCATCAGACTGTGGAAGAGCTGTACGAGCTACTACACGTAAATGGCACCTAAAAGTAGCCTGTAAGGCTTCCTTGGGGCCTACCTATGAGGGGCACAATCAGGGTCGTGTTCACCCACCCACTCACCCCCATGCTCCATCACTGTACAGAAAACAAAGCACACGGCCTGGCCAGGGCAGGGCTGCCTCTGCAAGACGAGCGGGCTGTCATCAGGGAGGGACTTGAAAGGGATTTAAAGCCACAAGTCACTTTCTCTTTCTTAAGCCCAATAATGGGTAAACAATTAATTTGATTAATCTCTAAACTGTGCATTTATTAATGTGCCTGATTCCACAATTAGCACAAATGGTCTAATTCACTCCCACCACAAAGGATATTATTTGGGAGGAAAATGATGCCCAATATCTAACCTAAGAATTCATTCAAAGACAACCAAACATCTCCAAGCATATTTTCATTTCTCCAGAGCATGTGGAGAAAACTGTAAATAAGATTTCTCTGCAGATTGCCTGGCTCTGCAAAGAAAAACAGATGAATTTTGTCATTTTGTCAATTTAGAGCTGCTTACAAAATATAACGGAAAATATAACAAGTACCTCATGACCTGCAATTCCATTCCTAGGTATTTACTCAAGAGAAATGAAAATATATGCCCACACAAAGGCTAAACTACATGAACCCTCACAGCAGCTTTGCTCATCACAGCCAAAAACTGGAAATAACCTGCATGCGCATGGGCAGGAGGATGAGGAGACAGGTTTGGCTCCGCCATGCCACGAGATGCTGCTCGGTAATGAAGGGGAAGGGATCATCAGCAAGTGCGACCAAGTGGGTTAACCTCAAAATTATTATGTTGAGTAAAAGAAGGCAGACACCAAAGACGATCCAGTGTGTGGTCATCTGTATCAAGGTCAAGGAGGGGCAGAAGTAGTCTGTAGTGATGGAGAGCTTCTGGAAAGTAGCTGCCTCTGGCCAGGAGGGACTGGCTGGGAAGGGGGCCGAGGGGACCCTCCGGGAGGTCCCACGTTCTGCATCTTGTTCTGAGTGGTAATGAGCAGTGAGTGTACAACCGTCAAAACTCATCAGACTGTGGAAGAGCTGTACGAGCTACTACACGTAAATGGCACCTAAAAGTAGCCTGTAAGGCTTCCCTGGTAGTCTGGAGGTTGGGGATCCGCCTACCTATGAGGGGCACATGGGTTTGAATCCTGATCCAGGACAATCCTACATGCTTCGGGGTCGCTGAGCCCGTGTGCCACAACTACTGAGCCAGCACTCCAGAGCCTGCAAGTTTCAATGGCTGAGCCCACATGAAGCAACAGCTGAAGTCAGCGTGCCTTGAGTCTGTGCTCCGCAGAGAGAGAGACCACTGCAATGAGAAGCCCACTCACTGCAACTAGAAAAAGCCTGTGCATCATCGAGGACCCAGGAGAAGCAACATAAATAAATAAATAATAAAAATAGCCTGTAAGAAAGTTTGTAGCATGACATACAAAAACGGGATGTTCTAAATGTTTAGAAATTTAGAGACAGGGAATACATAAAACTGAAATTAGGACAGACTTTTCTGTGCCCGTCCAAATCTGGTGTTCTGACTGAATGACCGAGCCTGGTACGCAGGGCTGGGGTCCTTCACGGAGCAGACCTCCATCCTGAGGACAAGAGACTCCAGACAGCTCTTCAGCACAGCCAGTGCCTCGGAACTGCCTAAGAGACCTGCACTGGGAGGACCCGAAAAATCAGCGGCCACGTAACAGCCAACATGGAATGACGAACAGCATTCTCACGCTGCATCCTAGAAACCCACTAGAAAAGAGAAGGGAGAAAAGATCCCTTTCACAGCAACAGAAACTCTAAGAAGAGTCTTTGTGGAGAAGTCCTCAGACCTCATGGAAAGACATAAAACAAGAGCAGAATAAATGGGAAAGTACACCCTACTTAACAGTTGTAAAATCGCCAGTTCTCAAGTTGGTCTATAAATTCAGTACCATCCCAATCAAAATATCAACCTATAACAGCGGTGAAGAACAGGCAGTAGGGGGTTGCCAAGAAGAGGAGAGTTCTGGGTGCCCCACCTCCCGAGACAAGCAGTCTTGTGCTGACTCCCTCGTGCCATTAACATGGAACCACTCTGCCCTCCCAATCTGTCTGGCTGAAAACTCTAGAAGCAACCCTGACTCTGAGCACAAGTCCTTCCCAATCTCCCCCAAATTTCCAAGCCAGCCACACCGGATCTCAAACTTGGGCTCAAGCCTGAGCATCACCGTTTCCATCTAGCTCTGGAGCTCCAGAGCTCAGGGCTGACACAGAAGATGCACAAAGGAGAGAGACTTACGTCAGGTGGGCCAGCTGCCCCCTGAGAATGCGCGAAAGATGAGCAGGTAGCAGAGATGAACTGGGGAGAGGGAGACGAGGGTGAGAAGGACAAGTACCCTTCTACAGGCAGTGGTCTGGCTGGAAGGAATGCCAGACCAGAGGCTAGCTGGGGTGGGAGTGGAATGTGACCCTGTTTTCACTTGCTTGTTGTGAGCAGGCAAGTAAGGGGCACTGGAGTCTGGGGGAGGGGAGCGGAAGAGGATGCGGAGAGGGGACTGGTGGAAGCAGGGGTGGGCCAAGACAGCCCAGGATTCCAGGACAACAGGCAACGCCTGTTAAACTTCACAGAGCCCCTCTCCCAGCTCCACTCCTCCAGGGGTGCGGCTGTAATTTATATCAAAGACAGAATGCTCCTTCTTCACAGAACATAAAAAGCCACAGAATGAAAGACGCACCACTACTTCATGCATCACTAAGGGGAAGATGCTGCTGACTAAACCTGGCACGTTTCCTTATCGACTGGAACTTACAGCTAATACTTGGTGAAAGAGCTACTGTAAACTGAATTGGGCAGGTTTATCTTTTATCCCCTTGTACGGACATGAAAAGGAAAAGTAAGCCATAGTCGCTGGCTCGGGTATTCCCGCACTTTCCTTCACAATCAGAGGCCCACTCTCTGCGCCAACTTGCCCCTCAGAGTCATCAACGCACACAGCTGCACTTGGCGTCATTCTGTGCACCATGGGATTTGACATCTCCATGGGTCTGTGGGCTTCCCTGGTGGTTCTGTAGTAAAGAATCCACCTGCCAATGCAGCCACAAAGGGATCCCTCACCCCCGTTCCCCAAAACCTCCCGAGACAAGCAGTCTTGTGCTGACTCCCTCGTGCCATTAACATGGAACCACTCTGCCCTCCCAATCTGTCTGGCTGAAAACTCTAGAAGCAACCCTGACTCTGAGCACAAGTCCTTCCCAATCTCCCCCAAATTTCCAAGCCAGCCACACCGGATCTCAAACTTGGGCTCAAGCCTGAGCATCACCGTTTCCATCTAGCTCTGGAGCTCCAGAGCTCAGGGCTGACACAGAAGATGCACAAAGGAGAGAGACTTACGTCAGGTGGGCCAGCTGCCCCCTGAGAATGCGCGAAAGATGAGCAGGTAGCAGAGATGAACTGGGGAGAGGGAGACGAGGGTGAGAAGGACAAGTACCCTTCTACAGGCAGTGGTCTGGCTGGAAGGAATGCCAGACCAGAGGCTAGCTGGGGTGGGAGTGGAATGTGACCCTGTTTTCACTTGCTTGTTGTGAGCAGGCAAGTAAGGGGCACTGGAGTCTGGGGGAGGGGAGCGGAAGAGGATGCGGAGAGGGGACTGGTGGAAGCAGGGGTGGGCCAAGACAGCCCAGGATTCCAGGACAACAGGCAACGCCTGTTAAACTTCACAGAGCCCCTCTCCCAGCTCCACTCCTCCAGGGGTGCGGCTGTAATTTATATCAAAGACAGAATGCTCCTTCTTCACAGAACATAAAAAGCCACAGAATGAAAGACGCACCACTACTTCATGCATCACTAAGGGGAAGATGCTGCTGACTAAACCTGGCACGTTTCCTTATCGACTGGAACTTACAGCTAATACTTGGTGAAAGAGCTACTGTAAACTGAATTGGGCAGGTTTATCTTTTATCCCCTTGTACGGACATGAAAAGGAAAAGTAAGCCATAGTCGCTGGCTCGGGTATTCCCGCACTTTCCTTCACAATCAGAGGCCCACTCTCTGCGCCAACTTGCCCCTCAGAGTCATCAACGCACACAGCTGCACTTGGCGTCATTCTGTGCACCATGGGATTTGACATCTCCATGGGTCTGTGGGCTTCCCTGGTGGTTCTGTAGTAAAGAATCCACCTGCCAATGCAGGAGCCACAGGAGATACGGGTTTGATCCCTGGGTCAGGAAGATCCCCTGGAAGAGGAAAGAGCAACCCACTCCAGCATTCTTGCCTGGAGAATCTCATGGACAGAGGAAGCTGGCAGGCTACAGTCCATGGGGTCACAAAAAAGTCAGACACAACTGAGCTAAGCACGTACCCACACACTTGGCAGTCTCTGGGGGTCTTCCAGGCCACAGACACACATCAGGGGATCTGACTATGACCTTGGCACTCCTCATTCAGGACTCCGATTCTCTCCACAGGTGGACCTTCCGGTCAGTTACCAAAACATTAACCAGGGTCCAGTCATGCCCCACGTCAGCCCTGACTAGCACACATCCTGATTCCACAGATGTGAATGTGAAGAGAATGGGGGCCTTAGACTGAGAACTGACATCTTCATGAAAACAAAGCTACCAGGTGGAAGGAAACTCTCACCGAAGACCAGGAATCACTGAAGAATCAAATGGAAGTTGTAGAATAGGAAAATATAATCAAGAACTTGGTAGGTTGGCTAAATAGCAGTTTGGACACTTTAATGAAAGGGGATTTGAGAGTTATGAAATAGTTCAGCAGGAAACACCCAGAAAGAAAAACAGAAAGAACAAAAACCAAAAACAACCCACTGAACAGAACATAAGAAACATGGGACTCAGCAAGTATTTGAAGTGATACTAACAAAAAACATCAAGCCACAGGATCTAGAGGCACCAATAGACTAAATACAGTCAACCACCCCAAGAACACCTCAGTAAAAATGGAGAAAACCAAGAAAGAAGCTCTTAAATCAGTGTTGGGTGGGGAGAACCTTCAAAGAACAAATACTAAGACCCCCAGCCAACTTTTAACAGCCTGAAGATTAGGGGAAAATACATTTCAACTTGTTTAAACTGGAAAACAACAACAACAACAAAATCTTTACACAAAAGGAAAGAAATTGCTATAGAACTCTACACCCAATTCCAATCCTTGGTCCAGGGAACGAAGATCCCACATGTTGCACAGCACAGCTGAAGAAAAAAAAAAAAGAAAGATAAACCACTTGCCTCTAAAAAGATGATCTAACGTTAAACGTTAAAACAGACATTTCTGTCTTATTAAATGGACAAGAACAAACCATTGTTAGAACAAGAGCATTTTAAAGATTTATCCAAGGTCACAAGTATTCACTGGGATTAAAACAGGTCTCCCAACTCCCAGGCAAATGCTGTGTTGTTAGGGAGTTATTAATTAAAGAACAGCTTTTGTAGAACAAAGCAATGCCTTTATGGCGATGAAGGCAGGAATACCCTCTCCCCACACTAAGCTGCCTGGACAGTACTTGCTTTGAGTTCCACACGGGCAACTCAAGGGCGGGTATGGACAAGTAGACACCCCAAGTTAGATGGTCAACTCCCTGAAAAGAAGAGAGTCAACTAACAGTCACTTTCATTATCTGCAATTCTCTGTGTCACTGAATTGGGCGGTCACTTACCTTTTTTTAATACATTAAAAACAACAATGGAAATACCTGACATAAGGAAAATCACAATTTCCTCTCATTTGAGGCTCTACCAAGAACCTACTGCATTCAGCCAAAGTGGCCCCTTACCCACCTGTAAACCACAGCCTTCCCTGTACACACACACCCTCAGAGACCTAGACCACAAGGACACGTATCACTTCAGTTTAGGATGGTTTTAGGATGATTAGCTGTCTCCATTCTTTGGGCTGTAAGCTCCTTTAAGACAGGTGGTTATCTTTCCACTACAGGATGCAGTTGCATTTAAGGTGCTATGCATGAACAAGGTTTAATTTTTTCGTGATGTTTGTCTTTTTTCCCCTTAGAGCATTCAATAGAACACTTTTCCTTACACTAAGACAAAAATGTGGTTTCTCATCATTTGTTGGCTTTCTTGGGTTAAATGCCCCTAAACAAGCAGTGAGCTGGTAAACAAAGTCAAAGGGAACAGGTTTTCTCGGCAGAGATGCTCTAGTGCTCCCCACCTGTCTCCCTCAGGTGATTGTAGACACTGCACTGCTCTGGGAGTGCTCCCCACGGCACATCTCTCAGAGAGACCAGCCCTCCCCAGGACTCAAGAGAATCTCTGTGGAAAGGAAGAAGGCTGGCCTCAAGGCGTAAAGGGCCGAGGGAAGGCCTCAGGCAACAGCCGCTCTGTCTGCTCACATCACACACACACAAGGCATGGAGACAAGAGAGGCCAAAAGTGGCAGAAGAGACTGCATGTGGATTTCACAAGGCCAGTAGCGTGTGGGTCCTTTTGCCTTACACAGCCCCATTCCTACACTAAGTGACAGCTGAAGAATGGCTATTTTAAATCAGATGCCTACTATTAAAGCTGCGGTCATGATTTTTAAATACAAGATATATAGGACTTAGGATAGACCGTCTGAGCAACTATACGTTGGTGGGACTAGAATCAATTAACAGAGCAAGATGCCACAAAGCAAACAGGTATGGAGAAAAACTAAGGCAGCCATGGGTCCATCTCCCATCACATTCACTCCAGGGCACTTGAACGAGTGGAAGAATGGGCAGATCAACCGACTGACTGGCTGGTCCACCTACTTACACACACACACACACGAAACACATCGATGTTTACACATGTCATACACGCTTCCATTATTAACCTGATGAGAAGAAACAGCTGAATTTCTGTAAGTTACATATACGTACTCTAAGACTGCTGAGTACATTTTCTGCTTTTGTGCTATGCTTTTTAAACTTACCATATTTCAGTACCTTTTCATAAAAGAAGTCAAAAAGCCTTAGAATTCTGTGTTCCTCCAAAGTTTGGAATCTTTTGGAGGGAGGAGGAGTGGAAGAACACCTCTGATAATACTCTCTATTTCTTCTATATTTATTGATTTATTTTGTATTTCTATCTTTTCTGAGGTCAATTACGGCCATTTGATTTTCCTAGAAAATCATGCCTTTCACATAGGTTTTCAAAATTATTTGCCAAGTTTTGCAAAGCACTCCTTAATGACTCTAAATTTCCTCAAGTCTTGAGCTATTTCTCAGTTCTCTACCTTCTCTCCTTGAATTCTACTGAAATTTGGCTTAAACATTTTTTAATCAAAACAAACCTTATAGCTAAGATTCCATCAGGGAAACTACCCTACATTCAGCCCTTTTGAAAGAGAATCTTTCAAGACTTCCCTGGTGCTCCAAGGGGCTAAGACTCCACGCTCCCAATGCAGGGGGCCAGCCTCTGTCCCTGGTCAGGGAACTAAATCCCACATGCTTCAGCTAAGAGTTTGCAGGTCACAACCAGGAACCAGCAAAGCCAAACACACGCATATGTTTTTAATAAAGACAGGAGTGAGGGGCTCCTTGAAGACACTGCCACAGGTCCTGCCTGGCCCCCTGGCTGGGCCATGGGCTCTACAACCTGTTCACAATAGCCAAAAAGCCGATATAACCCAAATGTCTATCAACAGATGAATGAACAAGATGCAGGCTATCCAGCCAATGGAATGTAACTCACCCATAAAAAGACCGAGTTACTTCACACACACGTACAAAAGATGGAGTTATTGATACATACAACAACATGAAGCCCATGAATGAATCTTTTTTTTTTTTTTAAAGATTTACTTATTTATTTATTTGTTTTGGGTAGGGGTCGGGTTGGGGAGGGAGGGGAGCGGGCGGGCCACTTCTATTGGTCTTCCATTTCTCTCTTTTCATCCGTCTTTGTTCTCTGGCTCCTGTGGGCCTCCCATTGCGGTGGCATCTGTTGTCACAGAGTGCCGGCTCTGGGTGCATGTGCTCCAGAGCTCCGGCTCAGTAATTGGACACATCGGTCCAGCCACTCCGCGGCATGTGGGATCTTCCCAGGCCAGGGATCAAACCAGCGCCCCTTGTGCTGCAAGGGGGTGTCCTTACCCACTGGACTACCAGGGGAAGCCCCCCATGAATGAATCTTGAAAAGTATCACACTAAGTGAAAGAAGTCAGGCACATAAGGCCACATATTGTACGATCCCATTTATAATTGGATGCTATATGAATTTTATCTTAATTTTTAAAAACATCTCATGTATATCACACCAACAGGTAACTCCTTGACATTTAATAGACAGTATCCAGAAGCCTTTGTGAAGTCCGACTCATGAATGCCACTGTGACACAGTTTCCCCTGTAAAATAAAGTCAAGAACAAGAGGAGCAGCCATTTCCCTCTAATCCATTCTCATTTTCCCCTCGATTGGCGCGCTCTCATTTGGCTGGAATATAATCTGACAACTCTTCTCAGTTACACACGGTGAGCATACGGTGGGCTTCCTGCCATCTCCACACTTCATATTCCATTCTTTAAAGCACCACATCCTCTACTTTCTAACTCAGAACCAGTGTTTCCTCAGACATCCTCGCCCATCCTCCAGAGCTGCTTACACAGGGCTCTGTACCCAGGGCCTTCAGGTTAACTCCGAATCAGCTCTGCACATAAAATCTGTGAATGCCAGACATCTGAGCTGTGGTTTCAGTCCTCAAACTGACAGCATTTGGTCCTCATTTGCAATTTGTCACAAACACAGAGAGGCAACTGTCTTGTTAAAAGGAACATGAAGATGAGAGACGATGTCCGGAGCTTGTTAAGGACAGAGTTAAGGCCGTGTTTGTCTCTAAAAATATGATCCTTCAAGTAGGTCAGTTCATCGAGGAGAGTGGGAAGCAGAGCCGGCCAGGCGGGAGTGGGGCCTGGAGAGCGGGAAGTCCCTGGGGATGCCCTTCAAGGAGGGGGCTCCACCTTCATGGAAAGCAGGGATCTGCCCACAGCACTGTGGCCCCTCCTTTCCCACTTAACAAATCTTAAAAGTTAAGTAGCAACTTCTCAAAGTTATATTTGTAGAAAGTAGCAAAGCCAAAATTCAACAAGCCCAGGGTTCTCTGCCTGACGAGGCAGGAAACTCACCCCTCCCCAGACAGAGCCAGAATTCTAGTCTCATGACAGACTTATCGTCCTCCAGATGGGATGCAAAACTACTTACTTTCTTCTTGTTGTTCTATGTTTGTTGTGTTTCTGAAAGAACGCCCAGGTCAGACTTCTGAGCTCCTCTTGAGTGCTGGCCAAGGGATAGCCAGGCCTGTAAACTCTCTTAGGAAAAGCAATGGGAGATGGAATGGGTAGGGGTAATTTGGCTAAGATGCTTTTCAGAATCTAAACTTCACAACCAGAGGCTGTTTCCACTACCATGGCCTCTGAGGACAGGACAAGAAGGGAGGTGTGTGGGCAGGGCTCAAGAGGAAACTTCTGGCTGATGAGTATAAATCAGACTTCTCACGGAAACATGGAGAAGCTGTCAGGTGAGCAGTGATTGAAAAGAAGAGTAAAGATGAAATCTGGGAAAACCATCAAGGCCAAAGGAAAATACAAATAAAATGCTGGTCAAGGGCACAAATCTTAATGTTTGAGGCAGAAAGCAGTTAAGTGGAACTGTCAAAACACAACAGTTAACCCCAAGAGCACCAGAAGCTTTTGTCTACATTGCCATGCATATTTAATGAGTACAGGATGCAAAGTGCTTCACAGTGGATACTGAATTATGTAAACTGTGAGCCACCCATCCTCAAGTCTGCCTTTGGCTATGAGTTCTTGTACACAGTTTGCCACAAAAACACAGACAAGGTGGATAAGGCCCAACCCTGGGACCCAGGAGAAAGAAAGGGCCAGCACAGGCCAGCAGAGGGAAGCCGGCTAGCCTGGGAGACAGCTGCACAGGAGCGACCGTGCGGCGCTGGCACTGGGAGGCTCTCCACCGTCCTCACGGGCTACCTTCTCCAGCGGCACTGCGATGCCAATTTGGGACTTGGATCATAAAGTGACCCCAAGCAGAGTCACTGCAAGAAATATCCCACCTTGGTCTAGTCTCCAGATCTCTTCAGAGTACCTCCCAGGTGGCAAACACAGTCTGAGTCAACTTTCTTGAGTTTCTTCACTTGACTCTGAAAATCCCAAGAAAAGGCTGAACCCACTTGCATAGGGCTCTTTGCTGCATCCCAGCAGAGAACACACTCCGCGGCACTGAAGGGGCAGGTAACAAGAGCTGTCTGCAGTAACAATCCCTGCTGCTCTGCCCTACTCTAACCCCAAAGGGGCAGGCACCACAGCCTGTGGATCACAAGCCTTGCGACCACCCCTGGAAGAAAGCGAGCAGTGGCAAGTCACCCAGCAGTGCCATGAGCTCCAAAGCCCAACCCAGCAAACTGGACTAAGAGCCCACTCCCTTAACACCCACCGGTCAAAGGTCAATCCCCAGTGCCTGGCAGCCGGACTCCTCCCTGAGGTGGGCAGGCTGAGTTGCCGTACCAATTCTGGGATGAGTATAAATCAGACTTCTCACGGAAACATGGAGAAGCTGTCAGGTGAGCAGTGATTGAAAAGAAGAGTAAAGATGAAATCTGGGAAAACCATCAAGGCCAAAGGAAAATACAAATAAAATGCTGGTCAAGGGCACAAATCTTAATGTTTGAGGCAGAAAGCAGTTAAGTGGAACTGTCAAAACACAACAGTTAACCCCAAGAGCACCAGAAGCTTTTGTCTACATTGCCATGCATATTTAATGAGTACAGGATGCAAAGTGCTTCACAGTGGATACTGAATTATGTAAACTGTGAGCCACCCATCCTCAAGTCTGCCTTTGGCTATGAGTTCTTGTACACAGTTTGCCACAAAAACACAGACAAGGTGGATAAGGCCCAACCCTGGGACCCAGGAGAAAGAAAGGGCCAGCACAGGCCAGCAGAGGGAAGCCGGCTAGCCTGGGAGACAGCTGCACAGGAGCGACCGTGCGGCGCTGGCACTGGGAGGCTCTCCACCGTCCTCACGGGCTACCTTCTCCAGCGGCACTGCGATGCCAATTTGGGACTTGGATCATAAAGTGACCCCAAGCAGAGTCACTGCAAGAAATATCCCACCTTGGTCTAGTCTCCAGATCTCTTCAGAGTACCTCCCAGGTGGCAAACACAGTCTGAGTCAACTTTCTTGAGTTTCTTCACTTGACTCTGAAAATCCCAAGAAAAGGCTGAACCCACTTGCATAGGGCTCTTTGCTGCATCCCAGCAGAGAACACACTCCGCGGCACTGAAGGGGCAGGTAACAAGAGCTGTCTGCAGTAACAATCCCTGCTGCTCTGCCCTACTCTAACCCCAAAGGGGCAGGCACCACAGCCTGTGGATCACAAGCCTTGCGACCACCCCTGGAAGAAAGCGAGCAGTGGCAAGTCACCCAGCAGTGCCATGAGCTCCAAAGCCCAACCCAGCAAACTGGACTAAGAGCCCACTCCCTTAACACCCACCGGTCAAAGGTCAATCCCCAGTGCCTGGCAGCCGGACTCCTCCCTGAGGTGGGCAGGCTGAGTTGCCGGTACCAATTCTGGGAGGAGGTAAAGAGCCTAACCCCAGCAGGAGACACTGCTGCACACTGTTAGGGTCTGCAAGCAGCAGCTGCGCCTAAACCCAGAGGACGAGCTGGCCAGCGCCCGAAACACGAACGAAGCTTCATTCTCCCTCCTCCTTCAAGCACTCCCCTCCGCCGCGAGGTAGAATCACGGCTGCAGTGCATTCGCACATGCTCCAAGAGGACGCAGGGAACTCTGTGATCAATACTGAAGGAAAGGGTGACAGTCACTTAAGGTAAAACACAATTATCTCTCCTCTGATGATGGAGCAGGTGGTGGAGGTCTGCTTTGTTCCAGGCAGATGCCTAAGGCTGCCGAGCCTGGCAGGGAACACATCTGTCTAACAGGAAAACCAACTTCCATCCCTTGACCACTTGACAGACTTTAGAGGCATGATGAACTGAAGGGAAGGCTGAAACTAAGACTCTGCTACACGTACCAAGTGTCCTGAGCATGGTACCTAAGAACAGTCCCAAGAGGATGAACTGAGGCTGTGGAGTGCCTTGGCTTCCCAGAGCCCCACCACGACTGCGTGAGCAACCGAGGCCTGGCTGGAGAAGGGTGCATCCCACCAGCAAGGCGCTGCAGGGCACGCTTCATCTCGTTTCACAGATCACGCACACAAGACATGGTGCACTTGGTCAGGGTCCCTTCAGACACCTGATGCCAGCGGAAGCCTTGCTAAATGCCTTCACTTACCTTCAGAAGTATAATATTCCCATTACATTTGTTTTCAGACCACTCAGGAGAACTACGTTTCAGCCCAAGAAAAAGTGCTATGGCCTTGAGGGTGGTCTGAGAAGTCTCTGAAGAAAGAACAAAAGAGCGACAGGACCCTTTGTTTCCCATCTCCCAGCCCTAGTTCCTAAATCACACCTTGTACTAAACTGCCAGAACCCCAATTTGTTAGTAAGCCTTGCGACCACCCCTGGAAGAAAGCGAGCAGTGGCAAGTCACCCAGCAGTGCCATGAGCTCCAAAGCCCAACCCAGCAAACTGGACTAAGAGCCCACTCCCTTAACACCCACCGGTCAAAGGTCAATCCCCAGTGCCTGGCAGCCGGACTCCTCCCTGAGGTGGGCAGGCTGAGTTGCCGGTACCAATTCTGGGAGGAGGTAAAGAGCCTAACCCCAGCAGGAGACACTGCTGCACACTGTTAGGGTCTGCAAGCAGCAGCTGCGCCTAAACCCAGAGGACGAGCTGGCCAGCGCCCGAAACACGAACGAAGCTTCATTCTCCCTCCTCCTTCAAGCACTCCCCTCCGCCGCGAGGTAGAATCACGGCTGCAGTGCATTCGCACATGCTCCAAGAGGACGCAGGGAACTCTGTGATCAATACTGAAGGAAAGGGTGACAGTCACTTAAGGTAAAACACAATTATCTCTCCTCTGATGATGGAGCAGGTGGTGGAGGTCTGCTTTGTTCCAGGCAGATGCCTAAGGCTGCCGAGCCTGGCAGGGAACACATCTGTCTAACAGGAAAACCAACTTCCATCCCTTGACCACTTGACAGACTTTAGAGGCATGATGAACTGAAGGGAAGGCTGAAACTAAGACTCTGCTACACGTACCAAGTGTCCTGAGCATGGTACCTAAGAACAGTCCCAAGAGGATGAACTGAGGCTGTGGAGTGCCTTGGCTTCCCAGAGCCCCACCACGACTGCGTGAGCAACCGAGGCCTGGCTGGAGAAGGGTGCATCCCACCAGCAAGGCGCTGCAGGGCACGCTTCATCTCGTTTCACAGATCACGCACACAAGACATGGTGCACTTGGTCAGGGTCCCTTCAGACACCTGATGCCAGCGGAAGCCTTGCTAAATGCCTTCACTTACCTTCAGAAGTATAATATTCCCATTACATTTGTTTTCAGACCACTCAGGAGAACTACGTTTCAGCCCAAGAAAAAGTGCTATGGCCTTGAGGGTGGTCTGAGAAGTCTCTGAAGAAAGAACAAAAGAGCGACAGGACCCTTTGTTTGCCATCTCCCCAGCCCTAGTTCCTAAATCACACCTTGTACTAAACTGCCAGAACCCCCAATTTGTTAGTAAGTCTTAAAAAGATAAATTCTTCACTGTCGACGCTCAGCTTTATAATCTCCTGATCCATCTCCCAATAAAACCTTCAGGTGAGACTTATGATGAACCGAGTGAGGTTTATTTAACTGCAGGATTTTCAGCTGAAACAACAGTTGGCGTTTTTCCTTCAATCTCCCGCAGAAACACAAATTTATGTACCTTACACGGTAATAAGGCAAAGTCTTAAATTTAATCAGAAGAAATATTTCACCCATGGTAAACTGATAAATTATTTAGAAGAGGGCTCCATCGGCCTGGCCAGGAAATCTGGGCCAAAGAGTCTGGAGGCTTCAGACATAAACATCATCGTCATGGTTTCTCAAAACTCCTTCTTGACTCCAAATCACCTTTATCAAAATGTTTAATCTTGAATAGTTAAAGCTAGAAAAGCAAGAAGGAAAAACTAGAAGCATTTGAACACCAGGAAGGCAATCAGCTCATCGAGGTACCGCTCCTGACAACATGGACAGCTTTCCAGAGGCTGACTCTGCACTCCTTGGTGGGATGGAAACAGCAGAACTCCTCAGCCCACTCGCATCCACAGCAACGAGAAGGCCTGTGAGGACGTCTGCAAACACTAATGAAAATGACCTTATTTCCAGTGGTCCAACCTTTTGTGAGTCTTGCAGTATTCAATACATAGAGAGAGGGAGAAAACTAGATCTATGGATATCTACATCGGAGGTCTAGAAATTTAATAATGTTCCCATTGTTTTATTGCAGATGCAATCAACCTCTCTTTATTACTGCAGAAAACTCGAGAGCCCTGTAGAGTGCAATAAAGTGGTGTGTGTTTCGCTCTGCAATGTTTCAAAGGGCCCTGATTTATAGTTAGGAAGCAGGCGCCCACACACAAACATCTGAGCTTGGTGACGGCCTCATGTTTTGTACAAACTCTATGAGGCGGCTAGAGGCTCCCGCCACGCTCGGGGAACCACGTCGTCAGATGTCAGGCCTCCCTCTTGCCTGTAACTAACGTGAAGGTGTGCAAAGCAGAAAAGTGTGCACTTGCATCAGGACACGTACCATAGCTGCCCAGTGCATGTGGCACAGCCCCAAGGCTGACACCAGCCAGCCAGCCAGCCAGGTATCCAGTTGCGCTGTTATCTTAGGCTTGTCTCTGAAATACACAAGTCCCACTAACGGTTTACAGCAGCAACATTGTAAACATTTTCACAGTACTTAAAAATGAATGTAATGGTCTTGGCTTTCAAAAAGAAAATATTAAGTATTCATTGTTGTGGCTCCACTTCCCGAATGCGGGCAAAAGATTCCACCCTGTTCATATGAACTACTTCTTACTAGGCTACAGCTGACACTATTCCAATTCCACTCTATAAACCAGCCCAGATGGAATCCCACCACACTTGGACACTGTCACCTTTGCCAAGACTTCCAATAATCTTGAAACATTCTTCCTTATCACCCCCTTTGAACCATGTCTCCTTCAAAAAGTTACTTTGAGGACTTCCCTGATGGTCCAGTGGTTAAGACTCTGTGTTCCCAAAGCAGGGGGCCCGGGTTCAACCCCTGGTCAGGGAACTAGATCCCACATGCCACAACTAAGACCCAGTACAGCCAAATAAATAAATAATTTTTTAAAAAAAAGTTACTTTGGAGATCTTGAAATCCCACTAGATTAACAAATTTTCTCAGACTCACAACCATCCACTCAGGGGACTGCACCCCTTTGTACCATGGCTGGTCACCTACATCAGCCTTCCTGTGCCCTGGGAAGGTCATTTCTCAGTCCTATATGTGATTCTCTACTGTCATTTTTGGATCTGCAATCATTTCTCTTTATATAAGTGCTGTCCGCCTTCCATGCAGATGCCTCTTCCAGGCAGCAGAGAAGAGCTATGCTCATAAACAGAAATTGAGATTAAAAATAACAATGACCCTACTTTAGAGGAAGATTCCATTTACTGTCAGCTAGTATGAACTTGTTGATACCTGCCAAGCTAAACATAATAAAGCTAGCAGTAAATCAACTCAGCACATGAAAAAATAATTGTAAATCACACCAAATGGAATAAACATATAATGTCTTGGGGCTTCCCTGGTGGTCCAGTGGGTAAGGATACCGCCTTGCAGTGCAAGGGGTGCCGGTTCGATCCCTGGCCTGGAAAGATCCCACGTGCTGCGGAGCGGCTGGACCAATGTGTCCAATCACCGAGCCAGAGCTCTGGAGCGCATGCGCCCAGAGCCAGTGCTCTGCGACAACAGAGGCCACCGTGATGGGAGGCCCACATGGGCCAAAGAACAAAGATGGATGATAATGGACAAATGAAAGACCAACAGAAGTGGCCCGCCTGCTCCCTTCCCTCCCCACCCCACCCCCACCAAAAAAATAAATAAATAAATAAACAAAAATATATACATAATGTCTTGCTATATTAAACATGCATTTTGAAAGACTATTATCTTCTATGTAATCATTGTTTTAAAAGGAAGAAAGAATTAAAATAGCAGAGACCCTTTCTATGAAAAATACAATCAGTATATCTGAATTTATCTGGTCATGTTCTTTCTTAAACGTGTCTGGCAAAGAGCAAAACCATGAAGTCAAACCCAGAGGAAAGTCAGAAGTAGCTAAATCAGAAAGGCATTTCTTTACATTTCCTAATGCTGTTTCTCAGCCTTCCATCTGACAGGAACATCGTGTCTTCCAGTGTCACCTGTGGACGTTTTCCCACGTGGACCATGAGGTCTGTCTGTCCGCCTCTCACTCACCCTTGAGTGTCTGCCTAACTTGGAGTACCTTCAAAGTCCTCAAGAAAGCTATTTTCCATTGATAACACCAGGTATCTATTTTTAAAGGAACACATCATCTAAATCTTTCTGATACTCATCCAAGCCCCCAAAACAATGCACTCTCAAGAAAAATGCTACTGAATTTTTGTGTTGGCCATCAAAAGGTAACAAATCTGAGGGAGGAAAAAGTAAAGCCATTAGACATAGACAACAATCTCCACTAAGAAACTGCCTTCTAAAGAACAAGAGTCCAAGGGGCTTTCCTGGGGTTTCAGTGGTAAGAAACCACCTGCTTGATCCCTGATCTGGGAAGATCCCACATGCCACGGAGCAACTAAGAGCACATGCCACAGGTATGCAGCCTGTGCTCTAGAGCCCAGGAGTGGCAATTACTGAGCTTACGTGCTGCACCTACTGAAGCCTGGGCAACTAGAGCCTGTGCGGCACAACAAGAGAAGCCATCACAATGAGAGAGCTGCACACTGCAATTAGAGGCCAGCCCTCGCTCTCTGACACTAAAGAAAGCCCACACCCAGCGACAAAGACCCAGCACAGTCGAAAATAAATTTAAAAAAAAGAAGAAGAAGAAGAGTCCGTTGTTACTGACTTAACAAGTTAGAAATGCAAAGCACAAGGAGAAACCTGAGTCACAGACATGTTTCATGACATTTCATGACACCTGGCACCATGAGCAACCATAGGAATAACCAAGGGAACCATCACAGGTAGGAATATATTCATTTCTGACCATTATCTTCTCTTGGAATGTAAACAATCCATGAAGAATTCCCAGATTCTAGACCAGGTGGATAAACGATCCACAAGCGAAAAACCCACGCAGGCAAGTGTTTGTCAGTTCTCTCAGACATTGGCTCCCATCAGGCTCACATCCAGAAGGGAGAAGCAAAGACCCACAGTAGGCAGGCCGGCAATGCCACGTGCTCAGATTCCCAATCCCATCCCATTCCATCCTCTAGATGACTCCAGAACCAGTAGCACACAAAGCTGTATGGAAAGGCACAGCCATAAGCACTCGAGACTTCTAAGTTTCCATTAGAACTATTAAATCCTCAAACTAGTTAATAAGAAAGACTAAAGAAAATAGGTCTTTGGGTGCTTTACAAATAACCTGAGATCTTAGAGGCAATTTGACACAGCTATATTCTATGCCACTTTTCTTAAAAAACAAAAAAAAGAAAGAAAGAAAGAAAAAAGTATAAGATAGGGTAACTGTCTCCTTAAAAAGAAACTTACTTTTTGACTCAAAGACAAAGCATATAATAGATGTTATCTTTTGAATGTTGACTGCTTTTTTTCTCAACTATTTAAAAACTAAAGATGGGAGAAGCGACTGTAACCAGTTGAGGTTACAGAAAATTACTGAAAATATATTTTCTATGTAACATAAAAGTCAAGGTTTAAGAGTAACATGGAAAATACTTTTTTTGATAGACATACTGGGGGAAAGCTTAGGCAAAATAAATAACAGCCCATCCAGTCAGTGACTCACACCTGCACCTTTCCTTAAGAATCCGTGGAGCACACCAACAGAGGAGGGACGCGGGCCTGCCAGGGAGAGTGTCTTATCACTGGGTTATATGGGGTGAGAATCTGGAGTCAAAGACTGTTTATACTCAAGCAACTAGATTTTTCTGTAAGAAGGAAAAAAAAAATGCAAATAAAGAGCTTACCCTTGGCTGCCAGTTCTCATATTGCTTCTGTAAATTTGCACCAATGGTTTCCAGAGCTTTCTGAGGCCCCATCGACAGAGGATCTGGGAAAGTAAGGAGAAAAGTACTTTATTTGTGCATTTCCTCCTCGCTAAACCTCTCTTTCAGAGTTTCCTCTCACACAACACACTTCAAAGTCACCTTTCACTAAAGATAACACAATAGAGCCCGAGGTTTACCTGCATTTAGCCAGACTTACAGAACTACTAAGGCACTCAAGGCGACTGAAAAGCTACGCCTCTTCATTTTGCTAGGGAAAATTGGTTTTATTAACATCTTTGGCCCTGTGATTATTTCCTTTCATCCACGTTAGTTTAGCACCTATGGTTCTCTTTTTTTATTTTTTTTTTAAGATTTATTTATTTATTTTGGTGGGGGTGGGGTGGGGAGGGAAGGGAGCAGGCGGGCCACTTCTATTGGTCTTTCATTTGTCCATTGTCATCCATCTCTGTTCCCTGGCCCGTGTGGGCCTCCCATCACAGCAGCCTCTGTTGTCGCAGAGCACCGGCTCTGGACGTATGCGCTCCAGAGCTCCGGCTCAGTAATTGGACACATTGGTCCAGCCGCTCCGCAGCACGTGGGATCTTCCCAGGCCAGGGATCGAACCGGCACCCCTTGCACTGCAAGGCGGTGTCCTTACCCACTGGACCACCAGGGAAGCCCTCCTATGGTTCTCTTGATGAGGGTGAAAGAGGAGAGTAAAGAAGTTGGCTTGAAACTCAACGTTCAAAAAACTAAGATCATGGCATCCAGTCCCATTGCTTCATGGCATATGAAGGGGAAAAGGTAGAAGTAGTGATAGATTTTATTTTCTTGGGCTCCAAAATCACTGCAGATGATGAATGCAGCCATGAAATAAAAAGACGCTTGCTCCTTGGAAGAAAAGCTATAACATACCTAGACGGCATGTTAAGAAGCAAAGACAACATTTTGCTGACAAACACCCATATAGTCAAAACCATGGTTTTTCCAGTAGTCACGCAGAGATGTGAGAGATGGACCATAAGAAAGGCTGACCGCCGAAAAATTAACACTTTCAAATTGTGGTGCTAGATATGACTCTTGAGACTCCCTTGGACTGCAAGGAGATTACACCTGTCGATCTTAAAGGAAATCAATCCTGATTACTTATTGGAGGGACTGATGCTAAAGCTCCAATACTTTGGCCACACGAGGGAAAGAGCTGACTCATTTGAAAAGACCCTGATGCTGGGAAAGATTGAAGACCAAAGGAGAAGGAGACAGGGGAGGATGAGATAGTTAGATAATATCACTGACTCAAGGGACAATCTGAGCAAACTCTGGGAGACAGTGAAAGACAGGGCAACCTGGCATGGTGCGACCCATGGGGGTCACAAAGAGACACAACTTAGTGACTGAACAACAACCAAAGTGCATTACCAAAGCAAAGGGAAGCAGAAAACAGCTTCAACAAATAAAAGCCATAAAAGAGCTGGCCATGTCCTGTGGGTCAGGATCAGAAGAGTAAATGCCAGAGCTGGTCTGAAAGCCTCTGACTCCTGCACCCACATTTCCACGCAGTGCCCCGGTGTTCAGCCTTCTGGCCACAGGTAACTTTTGGCTAAGAGAGTGGAAATGGTTTCCTCTATAAACAGATAAAATCCTGCCCAGGAGTCACACTGATCCGGGGCAGTTCTTAGGCACACCCTCTAAAGAACCAAGACAAAGACAAAGGGAGGGAGGGAGTTCCAAAGGCCCACAATGGGGAGAGGACGAAACTCACACCTCATCCTTGGATTTCACCCTCTGGAAACCCCAGACCCTCACCTGCCCCTTCCTCTCCTGCTGCTCCCAGAGAGAACATGTCAAAAGTGCGTGGGAGCTGGAGAGAGCCGCACCACACTTCTCTGGGCACCTCTCCAATGGCCCAGGAGACGCTGGACCCTCATCAGCGGTGGCAGCCTGACAGCAGCACCCACTCTTCTCCTCCAAGTCTTTGATCAAAATACGACCACCTGAGGGAAGGGCACGGGCAGCCACGGACCACCCATCAGGCTGGGGAGGCTGCCACACCTCAGGTCAATTAGTTTTACGGTTTCCTCCCAAAAACATGACAGGGAGAGGGGGAGGGGAAGGGGAAGAGACGGAAAGGATGAGGACAACTGAAATGGTGTGTTCAACATGACATTTAGTAAAATAAACAACAAAATAACTCCAATAAACTCAAATAAAAAGCTGGATAGATACTGCTGACGGTGTTATCAATTTGATATGGGGTGAAGGGGAGAGAACATAAATTTACAGCTGTAGTTCTGTCTTAATAAAACACTTCTCTTCTAGTGTCTTCATGGGCTTCTACTTAATGAACAAAGTGGGTTAATGAGTGAGTGAATAGGTAGGTGGGTGGGTAGATAAATGGTAGGAAAGAAAAGTAGAGCATAATTTGCATTTGAAGCATTTGCATAAAGTTTTAGCTCTTCATAAATGTTGTTTACAAGCTTTTCAGTCTAACCCTCTGTATTGCATGACACTTAGAACGTGACAACGACATGGACTAAGTACAACCCACTTCATAACAAAGAGAAAGCCGAAGCTTAAAGTGGTCAAATGACTTGGTCCAAGGTCACAAAAATTCCCAGTGGTGCCGACATTCAGCCAACTCAGAAAGCGGAGCCTTTTCTACCTCTGTTCTTTTTCACATTTACACAACCCAACTACCACGTCATACCCAATTTTCCTTCAAAAGAGCCTGCTCGCCATCACTACAGCTACACTGGTCGTTACATGATGAAGTTGGTCCCACCAACAGCACCTCGTGTTGCCACTACGGAGACTCCCTGCTCCCGGTCGGTTCCCAAAGATACCGCAGGGGTCCGAGGGCAGAGGCCAGGGAGCACAGCAGGGTCATGGACCTGTCTCCTCTCAATTCTCAAATACGGCTTCTATGACAGCACTCCCTGCAAAAAGGCGCCTCCTGAATGCTCCCATTTAGATGACAAGAAAAATCAGCAGAGCTAACAGACACTGACAAGACAGTGGAGCCTCGGGGCAGGGTGACAGGAAGCGGACAAGAGACAAGATGGGCTTCCCAGCTGCTGTTTCTTGATCTGGGTCTGATTAGTTTGGGAAAAGTTATGAACTACACACGGGGATCAGTGTACCTTCCTGTACATATGCTACGCTCAGTGCTCAGACACTCAATCGTGTCTGTCTCTTTGTGATTCGATGGAGTGTAGCCTGCCGGGCTTCTCTGTCCACGGGATTTCCTAGCAAGAATACTGGAGTGGGGGTGCCATTCACTTCTCCAGGGATCTTCCCAACCAGGAGATTGAACCTACATCTCTTACATCACCTATAACGGCAAGCAGATTCTTTATCAGTAGTGCCACCTGGGAAGCACACACATGCTAAACTTTAATACAAATTAAAAATTTAGAAACACGCAGAACTCACTACTCAAGGAACATCTGTACTTCTGCAGAGCTTGTCTTCAGCGGACATTTCCTAAGCAGTTGTTCACTGACTTATTAACTGAGTGCTGCCGCTCAGATCAAGTGTACATTTCTTTATGTCTTTGCAGGACTATGCCCCTACTCAGGTGTGTAACTAATTTTTGATTGAGAAAATAAGGGCAAAAGGCCACTCTGAAATGAGAAACATTCTTAATTTCTTTGTGCTACAACCCACTTAAAATAACAAAGAGAAAGCCGAAGCTTAAAGTGGTCAAATGACTTGGTCCAAGGTCACAAAAATTCCCAGTGGTGCCGACATTCAGCCAACTCAGAAAGCGGAGCCTTTTCTACCTCTGTTCTTTTTCACATTTACACAACCCAACTACCACGTCATACCCAATTTTCCTTCAAAAGAGCCTGCTCGCCATCACTACAGCTACACTGGTCGTTACATGATGAAGTTGGTCCCACCAACAGCACCTCGTGTTGCCACTACGGAGACTCCCTGCTCCCGGTCGGTTCCCAAAGATACCGCAGGGGTCCGAGGGCAGAGGCCAGGGAGCACAGCAGGGTCATGGACCTGTCTCCTCTCAATTCTCAAATACGGCTTCTATGACAGCACTCCCTGCAAAAAGGCGCCTCCTGAATGCTCCCATTTAGATGACAAGAAAAATCAGCAGAGCTAACAGACACTGACAAGACAGTGGAGCCTCGGGGCAGGGTGACAGGAAGCGGACAAGAGACAAGATGGGCTTCCCAGCTGCTGTTTCTTGATCTGGGTCTGATTAGTTTGGGAAAAGTTATGAACTACACACGGGGATCAGTGTACCTTCCTGTACATATGCTACGCTCAGTGCTCAGACACTCAATCGTGTCTGTCTCTTTGTGATTCGATGGAGTGTAGCCTGCCGGGCTTCTCTGTCCACGGGATTTCCTAGCAAGAATACTGGAGTGGGGGTGCCATTCACTTCTCCAGGGATCTTCCCAACCAGGAGATTGAACCTACATCTCTTACATCACCTATAACGGCAAGCAGATTCTTTATCAGTAGTGCCACCTGGGAAGCACACACATGCTAAACTTTAATACAAATTAAAAATTTAGAAACACGCAGAACTCACTACTCAAGGAACATCTGTACTTCTGCAGAGCTTGTCTTCAGCGGACATTTCCTAAGCAGTTGTTCACTGACTTATTAACTGAGTGCTGCCGCTCAGATCAAGTGTACATTTCTTTATGTCTTTGCAGGACTATGCCCCTACTCAGGTGTGTAACTAATTTTTGATTGAGAAAATAAGGGCAAAAAGGCCACTCTGAAATGAGAAACCATTCTTAATGGCTCTGCATTCCATTGGCCACAATGTCACCGACATACGTTGTATGAGCAGTGCACAGAGTGAGTGGTGTTCCATCTCACTGAGCTGAAGGGCAAAGCTGGGAGTCCACCAAGGGCACAGCCATGGCGGTAACGCTCTTAGCTCCTCCCAGTACCTGGGGGTCTTAGACTGGGAGCCAGAACCGTAGAGTCTTCTCTACAGTTCAGCCCCATTCTAACCACTCAGCCTCACTCTTCACATAACCATCAAGTAGGCTAACTCTCTGTTGTCCTTTGCTGGGTTGCAAAGAATCCATCCACCAGGAGTTGGATGGATTCTCAAAAGAGCTGAGGGGGTAGCTGGGACACCCTGTTTTAAGCACAGGCCTCATCGTTAATACAAAAGTCACTTTCCACATAGAGAGGGAGGCAGTTACGAGATCCTCCTTAGGGGGAACCGAAACACACATATGAGAGGCTGGTGACATTGGACAGAAAACAGGGTTTAAACCAAAAGGCCCTATAAGCAAGGGTCCCAGGTGCAGGCCCGGTGTGTACCCAGCATCCAGCAGCAAGGCCCAGACGAGCCCAGCGAGCACTCCCAGGGCAGCTCCTTCTCCTCCAGGGGCCCTTCACTCTGGCTTTCCCGTGCAGCCCCCACCCCTCTATATGGTCTGTTCCAACTCCACCACACCTGCTGAACTCGGGGGTCCTGGCTCCCTCGTGCTGGTCTTGTCTCCAGCTAAATCCCAAGAAGCACAACTACACTTCCATATACATCTCTGCACTTAATATGTAGGTCTCCTCTTACCAGACATCTGTTGACCAACGCAACTATCTGTCAAGTCCACGTTTGCTGTAAGGACCAGACAACAAGCTGTGAAAATCTCTGCAACACCAAGAGCTGTGTGCCGAGACCGCCCACCACTACTTTTAGCTCCTCAACACAGGTCTCTTAATACCCACATGTGTAGAGGGAAAAAGAAAATGCTTTTCTCTAAGGAATAAGAGAAACAAAGTGCCTCCTAAGTATTTTCTCAGGATAAAATTCCTAAGCATCCAACAAACCCACAGCCTTCCCACCTCTGATACACAGCTACCTTAGCCAGACGTAACACACATCAAGGCTAATGACACTTTACTCCCTCTACCTTGTCACCGACATACGTTGTATGAGCAGTGCACAGAGTGAGTGGTGTTCCATCTCACTGAGCTGAAGGGCAAAGCTGGGAGTCCACCAAGGGCACAGCCATGGCGGTAACGCTCTTAGCTCCTCCCAGTACCTGGGGGTCTTAGACTGGGAGCCAGAACCGTAGAGTCTTCTCTACAGTTCAGCCCCATTCTAACCACTCAGCCTCACTCTTCACATAACCATCAAGTAGGCTAACTCTCTGTTGTCCTTTGCTGGGTTGCAAAGAATCCATCCACCAGGAGTTGGATGGATTCTCAAAAGAGCTGAGGGGGTAGCTGGGACACCCTGTTTTAAGCACAGGCCTCATCGTTAATACAAAAGTCACTTTCCACATAGAGAGGGAGGCAGTTACGAGATCCTCCTTAGGGGGAACCGAAACACACATATGAGAGGCTGGTGACATTGGACAGAAAACAGGGTTTAAACCAAAAGGCCCTATAAGCAAGGGTCCCAGGTGCAGGCCCGGTGTGTACCCAGCATCCAGCAGCAAGGCCCAGACGAGCCCAGCGAGCACTCCCAGGGCAGCTCCTTCTCCTCCAGGGGCCCTTCACTCTGGCTTTCCCGTGCAGCCCCCACCCCTCTATATGGTCTGTTCCAACTCCACCACACCTGCTGAACTCGGGGGTCCTGGCTCCCTCGTGCTGGTCTTGTCTCCAGCTAAATCCCAAGAAGCACAACTACACTTCCATATACATCTCTGCACTTAATATGTAGGTCTCCTCTTACCAGACATCTGTTGACCAACGCAACTATCTGTCAAGTCCACGTTTGCTGTAAGGACCAGACAACAAGCTGTGAAAATCTCTGCAACACCAAGAGCTGTGTGCCGAGACCGCCCACCACTACTTTTAGCTCCTCAACACAGGTCTCTTAATACCCACATGTGTAGAGGGAAAAAGAAAATGCTTTTCTCTAAGGAATAAGAGAAACAAAGTGCCTCCTAAGTATTTTCTCAGGATAAAATTCCTAAGCATCCAACAAACCCACAGCCTTCCCACCTCTGATACACAGCTACCTTAGCCAGACGTAACACACATCAAGGCTAATGACACTCCCTCCCCTTCAGCACTCAGCTCATCTACCTTCTACCAACACTGCTTCCTCTCAGGTATGGGCATGCTGTTCTTTAGCAGGATGGTTTTTAGTTTAATGTGGAGCCATAAAACAAAACAGCCTCTCCCCTGCTTCCCCGAGCGTCGCCTCCATGAAATAAAACAGCATCGTATTGTTTAGAGGAAAGGAGGGGTAGTGCCCACGTCCTCATACCCGCCTCTGCCAGGCTATGCGGGGCCTGTGCACCTTTCCCCTCCCTCACTGGCGTTGGAACCCGGGCTTGGATGTGCAGCAGTCCCGTAGGGAGGCTGGACCGTCACTGCCAAGTAGCATGGGGCCTCTTCTACTTATTTATCTTGGACCACAAGAAAACCTAAAGGGACACTCAAGGGACACTCACGCACATTCTCTGAGCCTTTGGAAGCAGGACTCTCCCCAATGTGTATAGAGACTGTGGGCACACAGGTTCACAAAAAGGAGCTGGAAAGTAAGGATTCGACCATGTCTCAAGTTCCCAGACCCCTTGTCCCTACGATCAGGGTAGTTTGAACCAGTAGTCTTGCCAGTGTGATGTGTGTCTGTAGCCATAAAGCAATGACCTTGCAATCCCCACCCAGCCCTGTGCACAGAAGCACATGGCTCTCTCCCCTCTCTTCTGGGGCAAGCACACAGCAGCAGAGGCAGCACAGACGCAGGAAGAGCTCAGGTCCCCACCCAGCACCCTGGCCAGTTGGGCGGGGCCGAGAGGCGAGTGCAGGCCCATGGTGACCGCTCCTGGCTGTGAGCTATCCCCAAGCTGAGCCCTATTCATGCTCCGGTTGATCACCCTCTGGCCAAGAGGTGGGCACCATTATCAGGTCCATTTTGCAGATGAGGAAACTAAGGCCCCAAATGGTTAAGTGACTTGCTAAGTGACATAGCTGGAATGAATAAGCTGAGGTCCTGACAAGTGCAAAACATTTTAATTTCTGATGATAGAGCACAAAATGCTAAGACCACGGATAAAACATGGAATTCCTGCCTTCTAAACAGAAGTATCTTTCCAGGTTATCTGAAGGTACCAACCCCTGCCAGGTGGCACAAGTGGTAAAAAACCCGCCTGCCAATGCAGGAGACATAAGAGACTCAGATTCAGTCCCTGGGTGGGGAAGATCCCCTGGAGAAGGAAATGGCAACCACTCCAGTGTTCTTCCCTGGAGAATCCCATGGACAGAGGAGCCTGGTGGACTATGTACAATCCACAGGGTTGCAAAGAGTCAGACGTGACCAAAGCGACTGATCACATATGCGCACACTGACCCCTGCAGGGGGTCTTCCTCAGGACTCCTTCCCCAGCCATGACATGTTCCAGGCATCCCATTATGAAGAAGGCAGAACCAAGTCATCATTAAGCTTGGGTCTCCCTGCCTTGCCAGCCAAGCCATGAGTACAAATTTAATAAACTGAAAGTCTGATGATGAAGGAAATACTAACACAGTCAAAGAACCTCTTCTCCCCAAAATGCTTATTAACTACAAAAGGGAAGGACAGATTTCACAGCTGAAGTTCAGGTACCAATTTATTAATCAAGTGGTAAGAGGGCCGCACATCCAGCAATGAGATAGTCACGCGTCACCTGATAGGATGCCTTGGAGGATGACACGCCTACCAAAGAGGCATAAACAAAATGTAATCCCAAGGAACCACCAGGGAAGTTCTGTAAACAGGGCGTCTATGACCTTCTGAGTGCCAAGGTCATGAAGGTTAAGGAAAGACGGAGGCCTGTTCCAGGTTGAATGAAACTAAATTAGAGGCAACGGATGATGCAGCAAAGAGTCCTTGTGCTGTAAAGGACCTTACCGGGAGACATGGCAGACCTGAATGCACCCCGAGACTCCCTAGTAGTGGGAACTCCATGTTAATCCCCAGTCTGTGAAGACCAGGCTGCCGTTATGAAAGAGAAGCTTGTGCATGTAGGAAACACACACTAATGGATTCCGAGGTGACGGAGCATCGTTTCAGCAGCTTACTTTCATATGAGTCAGGAAAAAAACTGCTGAGTGCTCCACGTGTAACTTTTGAAAATGTTTCTTCAAAATAAAAATTAATACATAGGCTGCTAGACACTATTACAAATTTGCTGAATCAAATCTCTAGGACTTTTGTCTCCCCCGATCCCATAAAACAAACACAAAATGCGCCCGGATTTCCTGCCTTCTAAACAGAAGTATCTTTCCAGGTTATCTGAAGGTACCAACCCTGCCAGGTGGCACAAGTGGTAAAAACCTGCCTGCCAATGCAGGAGACATAAGACTTAGGTTCAGTCCCTGGGTGGGGAAGATCCCCTGGAGAAGGAAATGGCAACCACTCCAGTGTTCTTCCCTGGAGAATCCCATGGACAGAGGAGCCTGGTGGACTATGTACAATCCACAGGGTTGCAAAGAGTCAGACGTGACCAAAGCGACTGATCACATATGCGCACACTGACCCCTGCAGGGGGTCTTCCTCAGGACTCCTTCCCCAGCCATGACATGTTCCAGGCATCCCATTATGAAGAAGGCAGAACCAAGTCATCATTAAGCTTGGGTCTCCCTGCCTTGCCAGCCAAGCCATGAGTACAAATTTAATAAACTGAAAGTCTGATGATGAAGGAAATACTAACACAGTCAAAGAACCTCTTCTCCCCAAAATGCTTATTAACTACAAAAGGGAAGGACAGATTTCACAGCTGAAGTTCAGGTACCAATTTATTAATCAAGTGGTAAGAGGGCCGCACATCCAGCAATGAGATAGTCACGCGTCACCTGATAGGATGCCTTGGAGGATGACACGCCTACCAAAGAGGCATAAACAAAATGTAATCCCAAGGAACCACCAGGGAAGTTCTGTAAACAGGGCGTCTATGACCTTCTGAGTGCCAAGGTCATGAAGGTTAAGGAAAGACGGAGGCCTGTTCCAGGTTGAATGAAACTAAATTAGAGGCAACGGATGATGCAGCAAAGAGTCCTTGTGCTGTAAAGGACCTTACCGGGAGACATGGCAGACCTGAATGCACCCCGAGACTCCCTAGTAGTGGGAACTCCATGTTAATCCCCAGTCTGTGAAGACCAGGCTGCCGTTATGAAAGAGAAGCTTGTGCATGTAGGAAACACACACTAATGGATTCCGAGGTGACGGAGCATCGTTTCAGCAGCTTACTTTCATATGAGTCAGGAAAAAAACTGCTGAGTGCTCCACGTGTAACTTTTGAAAATGTTTCTTCAAAATAAAAATTAATACATAGGCTGCTAGACACTATTACAAATTTGCTGAATCAAATCTCTAGGACTTTTGCCCCCCCCCCCCCGATCCCATATTGTTAAAATCACGATGAAGACCCACTTGTTAATAAAAGCATGGTGAAAAATTTTCAACTTACAAAAGGCAACACGCCCTTTTGAATTCAAAATCCACTGAAATGATTACAAAGTAGATAGCATACCTGAATATAATTTTAAGAATATAACACTAATAAAACTATTTGTTTGCTGGATTTCACACCAAGAAGGAAGTAAGGGATTCTCTGCATTTTCATTAACACTGTCCCGAAAACACTGATTAAAGAGACTGTGTGAGAGGTGAGAGAGGCTAGGAGACTAATAAAAACCCAAGACCCGGGGCTCCCCTGGTGGTCCAGCGGATAGAGTCCACCTTGTAGCGGATGATCCTGCTACAAGGTCTTCCCGTAGGGAAGATCCCACATGCCAAGGAATGGCTGGGGTGGTGTGTCCAATTAGGAGCCAGTGCTCTGGAGCACATGCACCCAGAGTTGGTGCTCTGAAGAGAGAGAGGCCACAGCAATGGGAGGCCCATGCAAGCCAAAGAATAAAGATGGATAAAAATAAATAAATAAACCAATAAAAGAGGCCAAAATTTAAAAAAAAAAAAAAAAAGCAAGACCCTTCAGTCCGGAAGGTGCATTTCTTTACTCAGACACCGCCACCCACACAATCCCTGCCGCTCACACATTCCCAGGAGTGCACACCGGGATCCTGGCTAAGAAGTCTTATGTTAAAAACCCTAACAGAAGAGTAGTTACAAAGAGAGGAAAAAGAAAACAACAGATTAAATTCAGCTTTGACAAGGGGTAAATGAAGTGGAAACAGTCACTGGTGGCTAATAAGAAGTCAATTTCAATCGTCACAGTCACCAAGGGATGGCAGAGAGCCAAGAAAGCGTCTAAGAGAACTGGCCACAGAAAATAGTGACTGTCATGGGTTGGGAGGACAAGGAGCCTGTGCTGCAGGCAGGAGGCTGTGAAACAAAGGCTGTTATCCTAAAACGCCCCCGAATAAGTGAGACAGGTAAAGCAGGAGAAAGAGCTTTTTTTTTTTTTTCCAATTTCCAATTCAGACTATAACAATTTGTAATTTTTACTATTTAAAGTAGATAAAGGGAATGTCTGCCTTTGCTTAGACTAGAGAAAGCTGCAGAGCAGGCAGGTGCAGGTTGCCCCAACTCTACCAACAAGAGAAAACTGAAAAATCAATGATGGACAAAATGGAAAATTCATACCGTAATGGCTTCACTGGTAACCTGTACCAAAATTTACAGAAGAAATACCCAATTCAATACAAACTCTTCCATAAAACAGGAAAGATGGAACTATTTCTCAACTCATTTAATGAGACCAGCAATATTTTGCTACTAAAACTAAACAAATATGTTACAAGATGAGAAAACTATAGACTGATATCCCTCATAAACAGAGATGCAAAATTCCTGAATAGAATATTAGCATATGAAAAAGATAATACAAGAGAACTTGATGCCAGAAATTCAAGGTTGGCTCAACAAGTTCAATCCATGTAATTCACCACATCAACAGACTAAAAAAGGAAAGTCAGGTTAGGGCTCCCCTGGTAGCTCAGTAGTGAAGAGTTCACCTGCCAATGCAGGAGACACAGGTTTAATCCCTGATCCAGGAAGATCCCACAGACTGCAAAACAACTAAGCCCATGAGCCACAACTATGGAGCCTGTGCTCTAGAGCCTCAGAGCTGCAACTATTGAGCCCACGTGCCACAACTACTGAAGCCCGTGTGCCCTAGAGTCCGCAACAGTCACCGCAATAAGAAACCTGCTCACCTCAACTAGAGAGGAGCCCCCACTCCCTGCAACTTGAGAAGAGATTACAGAAGTAGTGAAAACCCAGAATAGCCAAAAATAAATAAATAAAATTTTTAAAAATGAAATAAAGAAAGAAAAGCCAAGTTATTATTTCGTTAGGTGTTGAGAAAGCATTTTATAAGATTCAACACTGATTCCTGACCAAAATTCTCAGCCAATTAAGAACTAAGAACTGCTTACCTTAGAAAAGACCCCAGAAAAACACTTCAGCTAATGTCCTATTTAGTGGTGGGAGCCTGATGCTTCCTCCCTAATGTTTTCTCTCCAGACACAAGTGAAGGTTGTGCACCACTTCTAGCCAACACTGTGCAAAGGTGCTCTGGGGAGGATGATGACAAAGAACAGACTCATCTGGAAAGAGGCAGGTTGGCTCCTTGCTGTGCAACTGAGGCACCTGCATGCAGGTATCAGTCGTTCAGCGGTTATTTTAAAGTGTCTATAACTAGTACTATGTACCAGATGCAAGACAAATGTAAAGCAGAAAATTATATAATCCAACAGTCATCATTTAATCAAATTTTCTTGAGACATTTTCTCCACTGCAAATGGTAAGTGAATGTATCTAAAATATCTTAAAGGGTTATATAAGTGCTAAATTAGAAAATCCAATCAATTCATGAGACCAAAGCAATATTTTGCTACTAAAACTAAACAAATATGTTACAAGATGAGAAAACTATAGACTGATATCCCTCATAAACAGAGATGCAAAATTCCTGAATAGAATATTAGCATATGAAAAAGATAATACAAGAGAACTTGATGCCAGAAATTCAAGGTTGGCTCAACAAGTTCAATCCATGTAATTCACCACATCAACAGACTAAAAAAGGAAAGTCAGGTTAGGGCTCCCCTGGTAGCTCAGTAGTGAAGAGTTCACCTGCCAATGCAGGAGACACAGGTTTAATCCCTGATCCAGGAAGATCCCACAGACTGCAAAACAACTAAGCCCATGAGCCACAACTATGGAGCCTGTGCTCTAGAGCCTCAGAGCTGCAACTATTGAGCCCACGTGCCACAACTACTGAAGCCCGTGTGCCCTAGAGTCCGCAACAGTCACCGCAATAAGAAACCTGCTCACCTCAACTAGAGAGGAGCCCCCACTCCCTGCAACTTGAGAAGAGATTACAGAAGTAGTGAAAACCCAGAATAGCCAAAAATAAATAAATAAAATTTTTAAAAATGAAATAAAGAAAGAAAAGCCAAGTTATTATTTCGTTAGGTGTTGAGAAAGCATTTTATAAGATTCAACACTGATTCCTGACCAAAATTCTCAGCCAATTAAGAACTAAGAACTGCTTACCTTAGAAAAGACCCCAGAAAAACACTTCAGCTAATGTCCTATTTAGTGGTGGGAGCCTGATGCTTCCTCCCTAATGTTTTCTCTCCAGACACAAGTGAAGGTTGTGCACCACTTCTAGCCAACACTGTGCAAAGGTGCTCTGGGGAGGATGATGACAAAGAACAGACTCATCTGGAAAGAGGCAGGTTGGCTCCTTGCTGTGCAACTGAGGCACCTGCATGCAGGTATCAGTCGTTCAGCGGTTATTTTAAAGTGTCTATAACTAGTACTATGTACCAGATGCAAGACAAATGTAAAGCAGAAAATTATATAATCCAACAGTCATCATTTAATCAAATTTTCTTGAGACATTTTCTCCACTGCAAATGGTAAGTGAATGTATCTAAAATATCTTAAAGGGTTATATAAGTGCTAAATGAAATAAAATCTTTAGATTTACACAAACCAATTGCAGGCCTCCAGTGGACCAGGACAATGGAGGCAAGCCCTGCTAGGTCCAGAACCCCACACAGTGACCCCTGCGACCAGTGGGAAGAGAGGCATCAGCACTTACCAATCCAGCATTCCAAACGCGCACAAGGAGTGGTCTTCACCACGTCTGGAGGGTCCACACCGACATTCAGGCACAAAACTAAGGCAACACTGACAGTCTTCATCTGGAAACACAACAGGAAAAACAAATAATTCAATATGAAACTCACTGATGAGTTTTCCAGTTAAAATGTTCCCAGACAGGGGCTTCCCTGGTGGTCCAGTGGGTAGGGACACCACCTTGCAGAGCAAGGGGCACTGGTTCAATCCCTGGCACGGGAAGATCCCACATGCTGCGGAGCGGCTGGACCAATGTGTCCAACCACCGAGCTGGAGCTGTGGAGTGCATGCGCCCAGAGCCGGTGTTCTGCAACAAGAGAGGTCGCTGTGATGGGAAGCCCACATAGGCCAAAGAACAAAGATGGATGAAAAAAAATGACTGAATGAAAGACCAATAGAAGTGGCCAAAAAAAAAAAAAAAAAAAGTTCCTAGACATACAGAGCCTGTGCCTCTCCAGCGAGTCCTCAGTTGCCTGTCACCTGTGCCACTCTGGGGTTATTTCACAAGTAAGACAGGGTTTGAGTCAAGCAGGCAGATGGGGATAGGTACATGGCAGAAGTTTTTTCTCAGGCTTCCTTACACATCCAGAAACAGAAATATTTCATCAAAAGATGTAAACATTTTAAGACACTTGATACACTCTGCCAAACTACTCCCCACAAACTGCACAAATTTTCACTCTGACCAGTTTATTGCTATTCTCATTATTTAAAAATCATTAATCATTTAATGAGAAGAACTGTCATACTGATTTAGTTTGCATTCCTTAGTGTTAATAAGGTTGAATTGTTTTTCAAGTATTTGTATCCTTTATCTTTTGAGGATCTTCTACTCACATTTGTACTACCATTTTTTTACTAACTGACATTAGTAACCTTTGCTAACTGATTTTCATGGACTCTTTACATATTAAAGATGGCATCCACATTGCTGGTTGCAAATGTTTCCTTAATGTCGCACTTGCCCTGGGATAAGTGCAAATAAAATCTTTAGCACCTTGCACCCAAAATCCCAGGTCCAGAACCCCACACAGTGACCCCTGCGACCAGTGGGAAGAGAGGCATCAGCACTTACCAATCCAGCATTCCAAACGCGCACAAGGAGTGGTCTTCACCACGTCTGGAGGGTCCACACCGACATTCAGGCACAAAACTAAGGCAACACTGACAGTCTTCATCTGGAAACACAACAGGAAAAACAAATAATTCAATATGAAACTCACTGATGAGTTTTCCAGTTAAAATGTTCCCAGACAGGGGCTTCCCTGGTGGTCCAGTGGGTAGGGACACCACCTTGCAGAGCAAGGGGCACTGGTTCAATCCCTGGCACGGGAAGATCCCACATGCTGCGGAGCGGCTGGACCAATGTGTCCAACCACCGAGCTGGAGCTGTGGAGTGCATGCGCCCAGAGCCGGTGTTCTGCAACAAGAGAGGTCGCTGTGATGGGAAGCCCACATAGGCCAAAGAACAAAGATGGATGAAAAAAAATGACTGAATGAAAGACCAATAGAAGTGGCCAAAAAAAAAAAAAAAAAAAGTTCCTAGACATACAGAGCCTGTGCCTCTCCAGCGAGTCCTCAGTTGCCTGTCACCTGTGCCACTCTGGGGTTATTTCACAAGTAAGACAGGGTTTGAGTCAAGCAGGCAGATGGGGATAGGTACATGGCAGAAGTTTTTTCTCAGGCTTCCTTACACATCCAGAAACAGAAATATTTCATCAAAAGATGTAAACATTTTAAGACACTTGATACACTCTGCCAAACTACTCCCCACAAACTGCACAAATTTTCACTCTGACCAGTTTATTGCTATTCTCATTATTTAAAAATCATTAATCATTTAATGAGAAGAACTGTCATACTGATTTAGTTTGCATTCCTTAGTGTTAATAAGGTTGAATTGTTTTTCAAGTATTTGTATCCTTTATCTTTTGAGGATCTTCTACTCACATTTGTACTACCATTTTTTTACTAACTGACATTAGTAACCTTTGCTAACTGATTTTCATGGACTCTTTACATATTAAAGATGGCATCCACATTGCTGGTTGCAAATGTTTCCTTAATGTAGCACTTGCCCCTGGATTCTTTCCTATTTCTTGACATACTGCAGCTTGGAGCCCATTAACTGATACACCTTCCTCCAACCTGGTCCTGCTCGAGTCCAGTGTCCCAGCATTAGGAAAGGTCAGGCCCATTTACTCAGCTACTTAAAAAAAAGCTGAAATCTGGAAACTCATCCTTCATTAGCTCACTTGTTCAACAACTTGTACAACCTACCAGAAACTGAAGATACATTAGTAAATCAAAGAGATAAAATCTTGGGACTTCCTGGAGGTCCAGTGTAAGACTCTGTGCTTCCATTGCACGAGGCCTGGATTTAATCTCTGGTTGGGGAACTAAGATCCCATGTGCCACAAGGCATGAGCCCCAAAACAGAAAAATCCTTGCCAGGAGTTGGGGAAGCTATCATTTCAAATAGGGTAGACGCTAGGAAGACCACCTGAGCCTCTGTTTCCTCCACCCAGCTTCTGAGCACCAGAGCCCACTGTGACTCCCTGTCCATATCTTTCATCCTGCTCCTGAACATCTGAGTCACTGTTCCCTGGCTGCAGTTCACATCCATGTCCGGCACAGGTGGACCACCTGTGCTCTACCACTTTCTAGGACCCTCTTCCTGCCTCCCCCAGTCCAGGCTTTCAAACACATTAGTACACTGCCCTGTTTTCAGTCAGTGCTCTAAACCTTCAAGATTCACTATGAGCTGCTCCACACGCTCTTCAAGCCTGTAAGCTTCAGCTCCTGCCAAGCTCCCCAGTAGTGTCAGATCTCGCCCTCAATCTCTGACATTACCGTACAGACCCAGAAATTTAAAGATGTAAACATTTTAAGACACTTGATACACTCTGCCAAACTACTCCCCACAAACTGCACAAATTTTCACTCTGACCAGTTTATTGCTATTCTCATTATTTAAAAATCATTAATCATTTAATGAGAAGAACTGTCATACTGATTTAGTTTGCATTCCTTAGTGTTAATAAGGTTGAATTGTTTTTCAAGTATTTGTATCCTTTATCTTTTGAGGATCTTCTACTCACATTTGTACTACCATTTTTTTACTAACTGACATTAGTAACCTTTGCTAACTGATTTTCATGGACTCTTTACATATTAAAGATGGCATCCACATTGCTGGTTGCAAATGTTTCCTTAATGTAGCACTTGCCCCTGGATTCTTTCCTATTTCTTGACATACTGCAGCTTGGAGCCCATTAACTGATACACCTTCCTCCAACCTGGTCCTGCTCGAGTCCAGTGTCCCAGCATTAGGAAAGGTCAGGCCCATTTACTCAGCTACTTAAAAAAAAGCTGAAATCTGGAAACTCATCCTTCATTAGCTCACTTGTTCAACAACTTGTACAACCTACCAGAAACTGAAGATACATTAGTAAATCAAAGAGATAAAAATCTTGGGACTTCCCTGGAGGTCCAGTGTAAGACTCTGTGCTTCCATTGCACGAGGCCTGGATTTGATCTCTGGTTGGGGAACTAAGATCCCATGTGCCACAAGGCATGAGCCCCAAAACAGAAAAATCCTTGCCAGGAGTTGGGGAAGCTATCATTTCAAATAGGGTAGACGCTAGGAAGACCACCTGAGCCTCTGTTTCCTCCACCCAGCTTCTGAGCACCAGAGCCCACTGTGACTCCCTGTCCATATCTTTCATCCTGCTCCTGAACATCTGAGTCACTGTTCCCTGGCTGCAGTTCACATCCATGTCCGGCACAGGTGGACCACCTGTGCTCTACCACTTTTCTAGGACCCTCTTTCCTGCCTCCCCCAGTCCAGGCTTTCAAACACATTAGTACACTGCCCTGTTTTCAGTCAGTGCTCTAAACCTTCAAGATTCACTATGAGCTGCTCCACACGCTCTTCAAGCCTGTAAGCTTCAGCTCCTGCCAAGCTCCCCAGTAGTGTCAGATCTCGCCCTCAATCTCTGACCTCAGTCCACCCGGCATGACCTCCGGGTCTTCAAACACATGGCCCCTCTGCCTGGAGGGCTCCTTGCCTGGCCTCACCAGCTCAGGCTGCCTCAGGTTCAAACCTCCACTCTTCAGGGAGCCCTTCCCAGGTCTCGTGAGGGCAGACCCACCCACTCAATGCCACCCCAGCATCTGTGCCTTCCTCCTGGCCTAGCTGGGCCAGTCCATACTGCTCTGTGCACCTTCAGCTCCTCCAAGGTCAGAGCTGACACATGAGCACAGACACCTGACCCAGTAACCATCTGCTGAGTGTAGAAATGCAGGGATTTTCCTCTGATGTTTTTACTTGTTTCATACTCCACTCTTTCAATCCGGTTGGATGCTATTTTGGTACATGGTACCAGGTGAGGAGGTATATAGTACCAGGTGAGAGGGTTAGATAGCATCACTGACTGAATGGACATGAATTTGACCAAACTCCAGTGAAAGACAGAGGAGCGTGGCATGCTGCAGTCCATGGGGTCACAAAGAGTTGGACACAACTTAGCGACTGAACAATAACACAACCGGGTGAGGATTAATTTTTTCACAAGGAATTACCCAATGGTATCAATTTCCCCTGTTAAATAACTTCCCCAAACTCATAGGTTTGTAGTAGATATATAGTCCACATAGACCAAATTTTATTTCGGGGTCATACCACACTGATTTAAACCATTTATCCTCACAACATTTCACAGTGCTGGGAAGCCCAGTTTTCTTCCTCACATATATTTTTTAAACTTTTACTCAGCTATATTTATATTTATCCATGCTTTTCCAAATTAATTGTTATTCAATTTTTAATCCCATGGAGATTTTGATTAAAGTTGTTCAACCAAACTGCCTATCGATAACACTGAGTATTTTAAATTGTCTTTTTTGATCCAGTAATTCCACACAAAACAATCTGTCATAAGAAATACAGAATATAATGAGAGAAATTTCTATACGCAATGATTTTCTGCACAGCATTTCTTATCGTGAGAAACAAGTGGGAACGACCTAAATTTTAAGCAAGTGAAGGAATGTTCAAGCACACCATTATATACTCTTTAACATAATGACACTTAAATTCTTAAAATGTTAAATGAATAAAAATGGATTCAAAATATAAAAACACTATGTTTAACATATAAGCTAAACTTGGCAAGACATACATCCTTATGATATTCTATTTTACTATATAGGAACACAGTTTATTCAAATTTCAAGCTGATTCAACTTTATTCAAATTTTCTTTTAATTTTTCTCAGGAAGATTTTTATAGTTTTATTTACCAAGTCTTGTTCATTTTTTTTCTCTTTTTTTAGGGGGGTGTGCTATATGGCATGTGAGCTCTTAGTTCCCCAAACAGGGATCAAATCCGTGCCTTCTGCATTGGAAGTGTGGAACTCCAACCACTGGACCTCTTGCTCATTTAAGATTATTTCTGGATTTTTATGACTATTTGGGGTATTTTGCCCATCCATGGTTTCTTTCTGATAATGGCTGATATATCAGAATGCTGTTAAGTCACTTTGCAGCTGTTAGACAGAGGAGCGTGGCATGCTGCAGTCCATGGGGTCACAAAGAGTTGGACACAACTTAGCGACTGAACAATAACACAACCGGGTGAGGATTAATTTTTTCACAAGGAATTACCCAATGGTATCAATTTCCCCTGTTAAATAACTTCCCCAAACTCATAGGTTTGTAGTAGATATATAGTCCACATAGACCAAATTTTATTTCGGGGTCATACCACACTGATTTAAACCATTTATCCTCACAACATTTCACAGTGCTGGGAAGCCCAGTTTTCTTCCTCACATATATTTTTTAAACTTTTACTCAGCTATATTTATATTTATCCATGCTTTTCCAAATTAATTGTTATTCAATTTTTAATCCCATGGAGATTTTGATTAAAGTTGTTCAACCAAACTGCCTATCGATAACACTGAGTATTTTAAATTGTCTTTTTTGATCCAGTAATTCCACACAAAACAATCTGTCATAAGAAATACAGAATATAATGAGAGAAATTTCTATACGCAATGATTTTCTGCACAGCATTTCTTATCGTGAGAAACAAGTGGGAACGACCTAAATTTTAAGCAAGTGAAGGAATGTTCAAGCACACCATTATATACTCTTTAACATAATGACACTTAAATTCTTAAAATGTTAAATGAATAAAAATGGATTCAAAATATAAAAACACTATGTTTAACATATAAGCTAAACTTGGCAAGACATACATCCTTATGATATTCTATTTTACTATATAGGAACACAGTTTATTCAAATTTCAAGCTGATTCAACTTTATTCAAATTTTCTTTTAATTTTTCTCAGGAAGATTTTTATAGTTTTATTTACCAAGTCTTGTTCATTTTTTTTCTTTTTTTAGGGGTGTGTGCTATATGGCATGTGAGCTCTTAGTTCCCCAAACAGGGATCAAATCCGTGCCTTCTGCATTGGAAGTGTGGAACTCCAACCACTGGACCTCTTGCTCATTTAAGATTATTTCTGGATTTTTATGACTATTTGGGGTATTTTGCCCATCCATGGTTTCTTTCTGATAATGGCTGATATATCAGAATGATGTTTAAGTCACTTTGCAGCTGCTTAGTCACTTCATTCATGTCCAACTCTGTGTGCTGTAGCCTGTCAGGCTCCTCTGTCCATGGAATTCTCCAGGCAAGAATACCAGAGTGGGTTGCTATGCCCTCCTCCAGGGGGATCTTCCCAACCAAGGGATGGAACCTGGCTCTCCTGCATTGCAGGCAGATTGCTTACCACTGAGCCATCGGGCAAATATATATTTGAGACCCCATGGACTATAGCTCACCAGGCTTCTCTGTCCATGGAACTTTCTAGGCAAGAATACTGGAGTGGGTTGCCATTTAATTCTTAATTAAACATAACTGCTTTTACTGACTCTCTCCAAGTTTTGTTATCACACAAATATACTGTCTGTGAATAATGATGAGTCTATCCATTCCTTTTAATAGAATCACTCTTTTTTTAAGGTCTCACAGCATTATATAGACTTTCCAAAATCATATTACTAATAATTACAAAATGATGATAGTTGTGATCTTTGCACTTGGTTTTAATAAAATTGTCATAAATGTTTCATCATTAAATATGATGATGGTTATTGATTTGATATAATCTTTATTACATCAAGAAAATATTCCTGTCCAAAACAGAATTTAAAGTTATATGAAGGCCGCTGGATTCGCTCTGCGATGGCCCACACTCTCTGTGGAGTGTGCTTTCTCTGAATCTGAATAAATCCATTTCTTACCTAGCACGCTGCCTCTCGCTGAATTCTTCTCTGCAAAGAGACATGACAAACCTGAACTTCAGTGGGTCCAGACATTGGCTTTTTTCAACAGACATTGTGACAATGCAGCCGCCAACTCAGACTGCTGCTAGATATGTGGACCATGCCCCTCTTCAGTTCAAGACTTCTACTATGAAAAGACAGATTTCTCCACTTCAAGAAAAACTTTCTATAATAATTGATTGTTTTGTTTCTGCTATTTGCTCCTTGTATCTACAATTACATGGTAGAATTTGTCTCCAAAAAAAAAAAAATAATAAAGTTATATGAGGAAAAAGGAAGTATTTTTGTCTTTCCTCTCCCAACACTTAAACAAAAGCATTTATTAACAATAATTTCACTCTTTAAAGGAAGCTGGAACCCTGCCTCCAAAGGCATACTGAAGAGAGGAATAGTATCTTCCCAGATACACAGACCAGAATCTTCTCATTATGAATCTTAAGAAACAAATGGGGCTTCCCTGGTGGTCCAGTGGGTAAGGACACCGCCTTGTAGTGCAAGGGGCGCCTGTTCGATCCCTGGCCTGGGAAGATCCCACGTGCCGCGGAGCGGCTGGACTGATGTGTCCAATTACCGAGCCGGAGCTCTGGAGAGCACGCGCCCAGAGCCGGTGCTCTGCGACAACAGATGCCACCACGATGGGAGGCCCACCTGGGCCAAAGAACAAAGATGGATGAAACTAGAGAAGTGAAAGACCAGTGGAAGTGGCCCGCCCACCCCCCTCCCTCCCCACCCCTGCCAAAATAAATAAATAAATAAATGTTTAAAAAAAAAAAAAGAAACAAATGGTCCCTTGATTTAACGGCAAGAAAAAGGGCTGAAAACTGATCAGAGAATAACAAACATTTTATGTTAGTCATTTTCCAGTGTTTAATTCGTTAGTATCAACAATCCCATACAGACGACTGATTGTTTTATAACAAACTCACTCTTTGAGCATATGCTGCTTAAAACCAGAAGCTTCTGGAAACAGGTCTGTGGTCTTCCTATGGTGAATAACGGCTAGCACCTCCCCTTTGCCATTCTCAAATCAAGGGCATTTTTTTCTGTGCTCTATCACGTGGAACTCTGCTGTCTCCATGAGGCATTGATAAAACTCCAGAGCAAGTCCCAGGTTGCTTCCTAAGGAAACTACTGCTTTCCTTGCAGGTATCGGAGGCCAGCTCGGGTACAAGAAAAGCCTTCCGTGGAGACAGCACTCTGTACAGATCAGGTTCTCTGCTTAGACAGTCTGCGCCACCAGCTTTGTCCTTGGTCCTCAATCTGCAAAGGGAGCCCGTTCTCTGACCACATGTTCCTCTCATGAAGCCCAGGTAATGGACACTACACTCAGCTGGGTCTGCTCTGCCACCAGAAAATTTTGGTTTTGTTTCTGCTATTTGCTCCTTGTATCTACAATTACATGGTAGAATTTGTCTCCAAAAAAAAAATAATAAAGTTATATGAGGAAAAAGGAAGTATTTTTGTCTTTCCTCTCCCAACACTTAAACAAAAGCATTTATTAACAATAATTTCACTCTTTAAAGGAAGCTGGAACCCTGCCTCCAAAGGCATACTGAAGAGAGGAATAGTATCTTCCCAGATACACAGACCAGAATCTTCTCATTATGAATCTTAAGAAACAAATGGGGCTTCCCTGGTGGTCCAGTGGGTAAGGACACCGCCTTGTAGTGCAAGGGGCGCCTGTTCGATCCCTGGCCTGGGAAGATCCCACGTGCCGCGGCGCGGCTGGACTGATGTGTCCAATTACCGGGGCCGGAGCTCTGGGGTGCACGCGCCCAGAGCCGGTGCTCTGCGACAACAGATGCCACCACGATGGGAGGCCCACCTGGGCCAAAGAACAAAGATGGATGAAACTAGAGAAGTGAAAGACCAGTGGAAGTGGCCCGCCCACCCCCTGCCCCCCACCCCTGCCAAAATAAATAAATAAATAAATGTTTAAAAAAAAAAAAAGAAACAAATGGTCCCTTGATTTAACGGCAAGAAAAAGGGCTGAAAACTGATCAGAGAATAACAAACATTTTATGTTAGTCATTTTCCAGTGTTTAATTCGTTAGTATCAACAATCCCATACAGACGACTGATTGTTTTATAACAAACTCACTCTTTGAGCATATGCTGCTTAAAACCAGAAGCTTCTGGAAACAGGTCTGTGGTCTTCCTATGGTGAATAACGGCTAGCACCTCCCCTTTGCCATTCTCAAATCAAGGGCATTTTTTTCTGTGCTCTATCACGTGGAACTCTGCTGTCTCCATGAGGCATTGATAAAACTCCAGAGCAAGTCCCAGGTTGCTTCCTAAGGAAACTACTGCTTTCCTTGCAGGTATCGGAGGCCAGCTCGGGTACAAGAAAAGCCTTCCGTGGAGACAGCACTCTGTACAGATCAGGTTCTCTGCTTAGACAGTCTGCGCCACCAGCTTTGTCCTTGGTCCTCAATCTGCAAAGGGAGCCCGTTCTCTGACCACATGTTCCTCTCATGAAGCCCAGGTAATGGACACTACACTCAGGGGTCTGCTCTAAGGTCCAGCACACCCACTGAGCCTCGGCCAAGCCCCCCGTCTGCTGCAGACCCAGGAGAAGGGGGCGAGCCGGCCTTCCAGGCTGATGACAGCTCAGGAATGCCCCGCATTACCCCTCCCTCTTACCTCCAGGAGTTACTGACCATGTCTGAGCAAGAATGGCCTCCACGGGTCAACACTTATTCCCTAACTGGCACAGTGCCACGCTGTCACCACACGGCCAGGGCTAGAAAGGGTGGTTGTGCCCCACCTCAGGGAGGCAGGGAGGCATTTGAGTGGAGGCACCAGGACCAAACCTGGGTCATTAGGATTTCAAAGCTCCACTGCCGGGACATCTGCTTCTTCTCTTCACCTCTCTGGGCTCCGGGAGGTGAGGTAGGATGGGGCAGGGCACTTCAGTAGCATTCCTGTCACCTCTGATCATAATCCTATTTCTCCCCCCTCATCTGACACTCCAGAAACATTGGGTTCCCTCCACCTCTACAGCTGTAGTTAATGAACTTAAAATAACAACTCCTGGTAAGATAAATAATTTCTAATTCCATTATAAAAAGTACTACCTCAGAGGCTCTCACAGTCCTTGACAGAAGTACTAACAGAGGCACAGTCATCACTCTTTGCTATCCTGCCAGGCAGCTCGTGGGCCTCAGCCCACCCGGCTCCCTGCAAGGGGAGCGTTCATTACTAAGCAAACATGACTGACAGCAACAACTTCTCCCAGACTGCTTTGAAGGTGAGCAACATGAGAGAACGGCCCTCAGAGAGAAAGTGTGAAATTAGCTACACTCCATAAATGAAGACATGAAAGGAATGAATTTGATTCATCCTGGTATATACAATACACACCTACCCTACATTCTTGCCTTTTAAGAAAACAAGGGGAGAAGTCTCCAAAACATACGGACACATGAACTAGAAACATCTATCTGGCCTAACATTTAGCTACCAATTTAATCCCACAATTGGGCAAAAGTCATTACCAGTAAACGGCCTCAAGCCAATCAAATATGTCTGTGCTCCCCTGCAAACCATAATGACACTGGCTAGATTTCAAATGTGGTGGATTTTAACTTCTTAGTTAAACCCGAAAGTGTCCTTTTGGTACTTTATTTTCATTTCTATGGTAACCTCATTCCAAAAATTCTAGATTCATGTTTTTTAATAATACAGTTACAGCATTAAGAAAATGTAAGGGCTATCAACTTTAGTGTGCCAAAACTGCATTAGAGTACATAAAATAACCATTTTGGACTTTAAAACAGTTCCTCCCCAAAGCCGTATCATTGAAAATGACAGAGTTATATCTCTAGAGATTAATTTTGAATTTGAAAAGATGATCATTTTGAGATGCTCTAAAACTGTGATTACTGAACATGGGTGACCTTGGCTATGTTGGTTAATTTCAATCTCTCCTGAACAATTCCCTTACCCTAAACTGATGAAGACAATCTCTTAGGCCCCAGCATCTCTGGTCCTAAAATTCTGATTCCAGGATTGGTCTCTCCTGCCACAGTGGAAATATCCCTACATGGAGTGTGCTGCCTCACTATTCTGAACTCAACCCACAGGTCTCAACATCACCTTCGGAAAGGCTAGGACAGTGGAGGGCTGGTAGTGTTGTAACAGCCTGGGCAGTTCCCTTACCACCCTCTTGTGTCAGACGTGTTTCGAAATCCACGATTTTCCCACTTTTCCAACAGGATAATATAATATATATCCTGTATCTCATATAACACACAGAGAAGGGTCTGGAGAAACATCCTACTCAAAATGATGAAAATTTCTGCTGAAATGCACAAATATCCATTACCTAACAACCATATCCCAGCTCCCAACCCAGTTTTGCCCTAGATGAGTTATGAAAACATTTTCAACACTCAGAGCTTTTTGGATTTGAGAGCTGCCGATAGGGGCCTATGGACCCAGATCATTGGCCCCGCTTGAAAGCCTCTGCATACTACTTGTCACCTTGCTGATTAAAAATAAATGAATGCAGTAAACAGTAAAATAAAATTTTTTAAAAAAAATACATGAATGCCTGTCACCCAAGAATTCAAAAAAAAAAAAAAAAAAAGCACAAGGGATTCCTTTATTCATTCCTTCTTACTTAATAATTATATGATAAACCAAACACTTTTTAAAAGATACAGTGGATCAAATCTGAGTATAAATTTTCACAGGTTGCTGTACACAGTGACATCCAAGCTATTATCCAGAATGAAGAAATCATGTAGGTTAAACTGACCAATCACTGCTTTCTGCTTCCCAAACCGAGAGTCTGACTCATTCCTATTCCTTCCGACATAAACAACTGAGTGTCATGGAAAATAAACAGAAAGCAAGACTAGGATTTGCCATATCCGCCACAACACTCACTATTCCCCTGTTTGTCTGAGGCAAAGCCACCCAATTCCCAGCAGTGCTCATTAAGATTCAGAGCATCAAGCAAAAACTTTGAGCAGCGCTGAAGCTATACAAATGCATAATTTATAAGAAACTCAGAAACTAGAACATATAGCAAACAGAGCAGACACACCACAGGAAGGGCGGGGGAATCAAGTTACTGAAGAAAAGGAAAAACTGGCTTGCCTCCTAATTCCCATCCCAAAGTCTGCTAGACAGAAGGTGAACAATAAACCTAGCAAGAAGCACATCAAACGGAATTTTTGCAACCAAGACCCGTAACACAAAACAAGATCCTCATCACCAGCAGCAGCTGAGTGAACCGGGGCAATCCCGTTTGTCTTTGTTCATTTCAGTGGGAATTGGCAATGAGGGAGCCGTTCTTGAATGTAAGAACTCAGTTTGTTACCTTGAGCCACAGGCCTAATTTGGGTTTAAGTACTCTTTTTTTGAGGCCCAATTCTGTCTGTATTTCCTTGTCTAGACTTTTTCCTAAATCTATCTTCTTGCCTGTAAAATAGCCTAATTAAAACTGGAGACACAGAAAGTAACTTTTCAACATGGAAAATCAGCAAGTCTCATCCACGGCTGTTGTCTCAGATATGTGCGCTCCCCCCTTCCCCGTCCCCCTCTCTTCCCCATCAAACGCTGAGGACACATGGAGCACATGTTCTTCCAACAGCAGAGACCCTTGGGAAATTTAGGTTTCTAAAAACCAAATTAAAGAACTGCATACAAAACAGGTTGATTATAGAGATCATAACTGCTTTAAACAAGCCAAAGAAATCCCTTCTCAAAGGAATACTACACAGATTCTTTTTGTGATTCCTTCACGAAACAGATGGTCTCCTCTCTCCCCTCGGCGCTACCTCTGCAAACCTGGGCATCTGTGGTGGGGGTGCTACAGGCCCCCCTGGCCTGTGGAGCCGGTCTACTTGCAATAACAAACTGAGGGAGGGATCAGAAATGACATCCTTACCTTTTCTTGTCACACCTTTTGGGATGAAATGTAAGCGTGTACACACACACACACAATTAACCATTCAGTCTTTTCACTTATAAAGTGAAAATAAAAATACTTGTCACAGAGGGATAATACCAAACAGACGTGTGTACTAACAAATAAAATAAATCGGCAATATGAGGTCTGGATATGGCAAATAATTCTGTTGAAGCCTAAGGGTCTGATTTGAGCGCACAGGTTTAAGAACGCTGTCATGAGCTGGAACATTACGGCGCCTTTAAAGCACATCTGCCAGTTGCTCTGTTGGTAGAGCGTGATCTTTGTAACAAGTGCACTAGATACGGATCTCAATAAAGCTGTTAGAAAAGACATCATTTCAAAGAATGTTAAACAGCAAGGGTCATACCCGAACATAATCTGAGTGAAGAGAAGAGGTACATACCAGATTCATAATTATTACTCCAAAAATGCAAGTATACACACGCTTAAGACTCAGAATTAAAATACAAGACGTCACAAGGAGTTCTGCTCTCCGGAGGGAAGAAAATGTGAATGATTCCTCTTCACTTTTTTTACCTGGCCCTTCTGTGTGTGTGCATTTACAAACTCTCTACCATGCACATACATCATTTTTATAAGCAAATGGAAAGGTTATAAACAATTATTTTATCACAACAGTCAAGGAGCTTTTACATGTGTGCACGGATGTACGCATCATTTTTACTGTATCCTGAAAATAAAGAGAGTAGCTTGTTCGGTTAGCTGAAGCTTAGACTAGTATCCAAGGCAACGAGTGGGCCAGAATCGTGGGAGGAAATGCAATGCGGGTGATTCCCAGCGTGCCTGTGGAGACAGAGCTCTACTAACCAAGCTGAGTGTGGCCTCATCATCAACAACATACCTGGTCCTGGCAAAGCAAGAGAAGCAAATGACTCTAGTCTATTTCTTCTCCACTCCTTCCCAGGTTTAGAACACAAGATAAGGCCCGCTGCTGAAATTGCTTTCATGGGAACAACAAGATTTTCCAATTCAGTAAGTGGATTGATTTCAAGGCTGTTTAGAGATCTCTGTTAGTTGATAAAGCACTGAAGCACTACTTTACCACTCCTAATGTAAATGAAAATCAGCAGCTGCAGCATGGGACTGAGTCATTCATTCAGGACAAATTTTTCTTCCACTCTTCATTATCCAGCACATGTTACCCACGGTACAGACTTTATGAAAACAATCTCAAGGCAAACCAAAGTCCACAGAGCTCCCATGAGGCTGAAAAAATACACACCCGAGGTGACTGGAACACCTTGATGACAGGCATTTCACCACTAAAATGTTGAGGATGCTACATGTGGCTGTTTACTTCTGCCTCCATCCAGTCTCCTGGTTGGGCCAGCATGTGCTATGAAGCTGTTCTCAAGGCCCCACAGCTCCAAGAGGAGGGCGGTGTGGGTTCTGCTGATGGAGGTCTTGAAGAACATCACTGCCAGGAGCTGGCACACGGGCCCCCTAAGCCATCAAGGCAGAAGCATGGCTAAACGGATGTTTTTCAGGGAAGACTAACTCATGACAATGGCTAACATTTACTTGAAAAGGAAGAGGCTGGAGGAAGGGAAATGAGTCAGGAAGCTGTTAGAGTGAAACAAGAAGACGTGCACTGGGTGCGGGGAGAGTGGAGAAGAAAGAAACCTCTATTTCAAAGAGAATAGGGGATAGCATGTGCTGCTAAGCGGGTGTCAGAGATGAAAGGCACAAGGAAATCAAAGGTCCTGTATGGCTGAAACTCAGTAATAAGCCATCCACTAAAAGTGCCCACGAGAAACCGGGGTAGACATCTGCTATCTGACTCCACATAACCCTTTTAACAGCTTCTATATATCTTGATAATGTCCTATGCTGTAGGCCCCATCTTCTCAAAGTAGAAAGTAAAAACAGTGGTCTCAGATGCTCTTGCTGCTAAGGGGCCAGCATGTGGCCTGAGCTCCTCCAGACAGATACACCTGCCAGAAAAGCAGGTTCTGAGTCCAGCAATGCCTAGCCACTGCTCCACAGGGAACTGTGTGGCTGCCTGGGTCTGGAAAGTGGCGGTTGCACAGTTTCTGGGTTCATCTCAATGTCCCAGGGGTTCAGCAGGCTCCCCAAAGTTTATGGGACAAGATTTTCCAATGCAGTAAGTGGATTGATTTCAAGGCTGTTTAGAGATCTCTGTTAGTTGATAAAGCACTGAAGCACTACTTTACCACTCCTAATGTAAATGAAAATCAGCAGCTGCAGCATGGGACTGAGTCATTCATTCAGGACAAATTTTTCTTCCACTCTTCATTATCCAGCACATGTTACCCACGGTACAGACTTTATGAAAACAATCTCAAGGCAAACCAAAGTCCACAGAGCTCCCATGAGGCTGAAAAAATACACACCCGAGGTGACTGGAACACCTTGATGACAGGCATTTCACCACTAAAATGTTGAGGATGCTACATGTGGCTGTTTACTTCTGCCTCCATCCAGTCTCCTGGTTGGGCCAGCATGTGCTATGAAGCTGTTCTCAAGGCCCCACAGCTCCAAGAGGAGGGCGGTGTGGGTTCTGCTGATGGAGGTCTTGAAGAACATCACTGCCAGGAGCTGGCACACGGGCCCCCTAAGCCATCAAGGCAGAAGCATGGCTAAACGGATGTTTTTCAGGGAAGACTAACTCATGACAATGGCTAACATTTACTTGAAAAGGAAGAGGCTGGAGGAAGGGAAATGAGTCAGGAAGCTGTTAGAGTGAAACAAGAAGACGTGCACTGGGTGCGGGGAGAGTGGAGAAGAAAGAAACCTCTATTTCAAAGAGAATAGGGGATAGCATGTGCTGCTAAGCGGGTGTCAGAGATGAAAGGCACAAGGAAATCAAAGGTCCTGTATGGCTGAAACTCAGTAATAAGCCATCCACTAAAAGTGCCCACGAGAAACCGGGGTAGACATCTGCTATCTGACTCCACATAACCCTTTTAACAGCTTCTATATATCTTGATAATGTCCTATGCTGTAGGCCCCATCTTCTCAAAGTAGAAAGTAAAAACAGTGGTCTCAGATGCTCTTGCTGCTAAGGGGCCAGCATGTGGCCTGAGCTCCTCCAGACAGATACACCTGCCAGAAAAGCAGGTTCTGAGTCCAGCAATGCCTAGCCACTGCTCCACAGGGAACTGTGTGGCTGCCTGGGTCTGGAAAGTGGCGGTTGCACAGTTTCTGGGTTCATCTCAATGTCCCAGGGGTTCAGCAGCTCTACAAGCCTCTTTGGGGTCTTTATAACCTCAGAGCCTGGTCCTGGGTTCTTTCAGAGATCTTCAACACATTCCTTTTCTGCTTAACCTCCCAGCATGAACTCCAACGCCTATACCTAAGAACCCCTCAGGCTCTTTGGGGGCAAAAATATTCAGAGGCCACAGTCATCACTGGATTTAACCATATGGGTATCTTGTACTAAATCACCAACTCAGCCAATCATCAAACCAGGGAACCGAAGACGATTTTGACAAGGTGTGGCTATCCCAACAAGCAGCACTTTGGGCTCCAGTCTGACACAGACTAGCTGACTATGTCTAAGGAAGGGAAGAAGGAAATGAAAGGTCAGAGCTGAATCACCACTGAAGCATCACCACCAAGAATCTTCCTGAGCCCTGAATGCAATCTGAAGGCATCAAAAGCAGTACCTTAACCTCACAGCAATCTAGATTGAAAACTAGTTCTAACAACTTTTTGCCCTTTGATTATAAAAATGGAGCCCACTACATTTTCAGCGTGGCACTCCCTTGCCTGCCCCCTTGTGACTCTTACAAGTGTCCTATACTAATAAACTCTTCCCTTACCTGTCATCCTTTCTTGCTGAATTCTTTCTGCACTGAAACAGAAGAACCTATGCTCTACTGAGCCCTGAAACGTGACCTACCATTTCAGGACCATGGCCAGGGGAATGCACAGCAAAGGCTGTATGGCTGCCAGGTGAACCTCACCTACAGGAAAGGGGCCCACAGAGGGTCCTTGGCTCTGGGAAACTATGGTGATGTTTATGTATGGTGAAATATGAGTTGCTTTTTGGTCTTTTTATAAATACACACACACAGTTACATATTGGAAATAACTGCTGGCTCTACGTGGAGGGCCCAAAAGGTTTTTGCTGTACCCTTCTTTCAGCTCTTCTGCCTGTATGAAAGTTTTTCAGAATAAAAGCTCAGAGGCGATCTACATTGAAAAAACAGAAACTGATCACAAGATTCCGAGCAAAAATATACGCTATGGCTTGAAACTAGTTTCCAAGTAATAGAAAGCATTTTTGTTTCTATGAAAGACAGTGTGGAAACCATCCTCCCCAGCAGACTGCACACAGAGATGCCCCACTCTAAATGTCAACAGAAAAGCCAGAGAGCCCACAACATCCATACAACTTTCTGCTGTTCGGCTTAAGTGACGGGGAGCATGACAGTACTCCGACATAACACTAAGCCTGGAGGTCAGTGAACTTTCCAGGATTTCCTTCCGGGTGAGTTCTAATACATTGGGGGTGACAGCACTTCCTCTGGCCTTCTCTTTTATCAATAAAAGTGGATAGTCCCTCAGCTCCCATTATGGGTCAAAGGACCACTCAGGAAACTCCACTCCACATGCCCACCCTCACAGAGACGCAGCCGCAGGAGAAACACACACGCAGGTGCAGTGTGAGGGCATCACCCCCTGCCCCACCCCAGGCAGAGGTCCCACACGTGGCACTTCCACACCAAACCAGCTTCCTCCCTGCAGCACAGCCACCAGTGGGACCCCTCAGCATTCTGGACCTACGCAAGCTAAGCCCACGGATTCACAACAGCAACCGAACGCTTGTTCACTTTAACAAGCAAAGGAAACTGACAAAAATGGAAACATTCCATGTTACATGAACCAAATTCAGAAATGCTTTCCATCTATATCATGATTGTGTTGTATAATCAAGCTTCTGCTGTACGTACCAGACCTAGGAAATGCTTCATATTTTGCTTAGATGACTGTATAATGAAATAGGAAAACTGAACAAACACATGGAGCAGGAAGACTGGGGAGCGTAGGAGGGGAGAGGCCAGTTCCTGCCAGAAGAGACTTCTGTGGCTTAGTGCCTCCCCTGCTCCGACCTCTCCCTTCATCAGCCCCGCTCCTCCCACTGCCCAAACCTGCTCCACTCATGTTGCCTCCTATGTGAGTGACAGGCACGGCACTGACCATCACCCAGCTCTAAATCTGGACACTTCACTCCCGTCTCATGTTCTCAAACTGATGGCCACCCTGCCCATCTCCATCCCCTGAGTTCAAGCCTCAGCCTGTCTCTCGTCCCTGACTCTGACTGCTCCCCTCCACTTGAGCTCCTTTAACCCATCTACATTTTAACACCATGGGTGCCTTCTGCACTGACAGCCTAACCAGGCCATCCCATCACCCTGAGCAGCAGTGTAAGGCCCCCCAGGATCACTCCTTTACATTCATATATGCAGGCAACAACTCCCAAAATGCACAGCACTCTCTCTCTCTCTCATTCTTTGCCTTTTCTCTTCTGGAGCACCCTCTGCTTTAATACGTGTGCATGTGTGTGAGTGCGCACACACACACACACACACACACACACATCCTGCATGCAGATTTAGGAAAAATTCCCATCTGTACACCTACCTAAACTATTAACAACTATTTTATTTTTAAAAAAAAGAAAGAAAGAAACTGAGGGAAAAAAATAGAAAAAAGTAGGAAAAAAATTACAATCAAGCCCTTTCCAAAAGAAAAAACTCAAAGGCCACAGGTGAAAGACAGTTGTGTCCGACTCTTTGTGACCCCATGGACTGTAGCCCGCCAAGCTCCTCTGTCCATGGAGTTCTCCAGGCAAGAATACTGGGGTGGGTAGCGGGGATAAAACCCAGGTCTCCCACGCTGCAGGCAATCCTTTACTGTCCAAGCCACCAGGGAAATCCAGTCTTTCAATGTTGGGCATTTAATTATAGATCTTCCTTTTCTATTATTTTGTGATCATTTTCAGACACACAAAAAAGCTGAATTATACAGTGAACATACCTAGATTCTATAGTTTACATTTTGCTATATTAGGGGAAAGGCTTCTTCAGTTACACAATTCTGGCTATATCTATACTTTAAAGGATCAAAAACAGCACTTCCTGTTAGTTTACAAACAGAAATAAAAGTCTAGTTCTGATATTAAAAGCATGAAAACAGGGCTTCCCTGGTGGTCCAGTGGGTAAAGAGTCCACCTTGCAGAGCAAGGGGCACCGGTTCGATCCCTGGCCCAGAAAGATCCCACATGCTGTGGAGCAGCTGGGCCGGTGTGTCCAATAACTAGCCATCGCTCTGGAGAGTGTGCACCCAGAGTCGGTGCTCTGCAACAAGAGAGGCCACCGTAATGGGAGGCCTACACAAACCAAAGAATAAAGACGGATGAAAACAAATAAATAAAAAACCAAGGGGCTTCTCTGGTGGCCCAGTGGGTACAGAGTCTGCCTTGCACTGCAAGGGGCGCCAGTTTGATTCCTGGCATGGGACGATCCCACATGCTGCGGAGAGGCTGGACCAATGTAACTAATTACGAGCCAGCACTCTGGAGTGCATGCACCCAGAGCTGGTGCTCTGCTATAGGAGAGGCCACTGCAATGGGAGGCCCACACAGGCCAAAGAACAAATAAAATAAATAAATGAAAGACCAATAGAAAGTGGCCAAAAATAAATAAATAACAATAAAAGAGGCAAAAAAAATTTTTTTAAATGCATGAGAACAGATTGTTAACCTTACCCAAGACTCAGCAACTTGTCAAAATGAACTGAACTTTTTTCTAGACTCACCAAAAAGGGAAAACATTTTCATTTCTTCCAAAGAAAATAACTAAAAGACAGAGGTCAGTAAAGTACTACAAAGAAAAACAAATGAAATGCCCTAGATATTGACAAAAACACTATGTTAAAAGAAGCACCATTTGGAGAAAAAGGCCAATACACATACCAAAACCTGTGCAGCCTCACTATTTCCCAGAGAAATAGAGACAAGATACCATTTCACGTCATAGGATTGAAAAAGACTTTCCAGTCTGACAGTATGTATACTTGCTAGGTGAACAGGAGCTTCAGTCACTCCTGGACGCGCGAGCGTGAACACACTACTCCCTGGAGAGGATTCTGGCAATATGATGGAGTGGAAGAATGTGCGTGTCTTAAGCTCTGCTTCACCCTAAAGACACGCCCACACATGTGCAAACATAGGCACGATAAGGGTGTTCACTGGCCACTGTCTCGAGAAGTGAGAAAATTAGAAACAAGAGGGACTGGATGCTCGTATGTGGACCTCTTCTCCTCAGGGGATGAATGAAAGATTTCTACTGACATATCAATGAGGCCATAAATATTATTATGCTTTTTCAAATGAATGCAGACTGGAGAAGAGTTTATACAAGCCACAAAAATGAAAGGCAGCATAAAGACTTCTCTGACTGTAGGAGATGGAGTATCCCACCCAGGGAATCACCATTACGATGTGGCCAGAAGGAACAGATGGCATGAAAATCTGAATCCAGTTCTTCAGGAAAGTCTTCCACTTTTCTGGGAAGAACAACTCTACCACTTCAACGTTGCTGAGATGACAACTAGACACAGAGACTGTACGGTATGCAACATCTCCTCAGTTTCAGTCTCTCTGCTCAAGTCACAGCTGCCGCACGAGCGTCTCCATCGCTGTGTTGGATGCCTCAGTGCCACACTTGAACCAAGAGTATGAGTTACGTCTTCACCTTCTTCTAACCACCCTCAGTGTCAAATCAAACCAAAGTCAGCATGGGATACACATCTGCTTGGCAAACCGACTGTTATACTCTGCAGACATCTGAACTGTTACCTGTTACCTGAGTGCCTCTCAAAAGCAGCCACAGAAACCCCCAGGCCGGAAACTAGAACCTTCATCCTCTTGTAACAGCAAATTGCACTGTGCTTTGAGAACATCAGATGAAACTGTGACGTGACCAGGTCCCCTGCACCTCTCCCAATTCCACCTCTGTGAGAGCCCATTTAAACAAGAAGAAAACATCACCAAAACCTGTGCAGCCTCACTATTTCCCAGAGAAATAGAGACAAGATACCATTTCACGTCATAGGATTGAAAAAGACTTTCCAGTCTGACAGTATGTATACTTGCTAGGTGAACAGGAGCTTCAGTCACTCCTGGACGCGCGAGCTTGAACACACTACTCCCTGGAGAGGATTCTGGCAATATGATGGAGTGGAAGAATGTGCGTGTCTTAAGCTCTGCTTCACCCTAAAGACACGCCCACACATGTGCAAACATAGGCACGATAAGGGTGTTCACTGGCCACTGTCTCGAGAAGTGAGAAAATTAGAAACAAGAGGGACTGGATGCTCGTATGTGGACCTCTTCTCCTCAGGGGATGAATGAAAGATTTCTACTGACATATCAATGAGGCCATAAATATTATTATGCTTTTTCAAATGAATGCAGACTGGAGAAGAGTTTATACAAGCCACAAAAATGAAAGGCAGCATAAAGACTTCTCTGACTGTAGGAGATGGAGTATCCCACCCAGGGAATCACCATTACGATGTGGCCAGAAGGAACAGATGGCATGAAAATCTGAATCCAGTTCTTCAGGAAAGTCTTCCACTTTTCTGGGAAGAACAACTCTACCACTTCAACGTTGCTGAGATGACAACTAGACACAGAGACTGTACGGTATGCAACATCTCCTCAGTTTCAGTCTCTCTGCTCAAGTCACAGCTGCCGCACGAGCGTCTCCATCGCTGTGTTGGATGCCTCAGTGCCACACTTGAACCAAGAGTATGAGTTACGTCTTCACCTTCTTCTAACCACCCTCAGTGTCAAATCAAACCAAAGTCAGCATGGGATACACATCTGCTTGGCAAACCGACTGTTATACTCTGCAGACATCTGAACTGTTACCTGTTACCTGAGTGCCTCTCAAAAGCAGCCACAGAAACCCCCAGGCCGGAAACTAGAACCTTCATCCTCTTGTAACAGCAAATTGCACTGTGCTTTGAGAACATCAGATGAAACTGTGACGTGACCAGGTCCCCTGCACCTCTCCCAATTCCACCTCTGTGAGAGCCCATTTAAACAAGAAGAAAACATCACCAAAATTAAAATTGCACAAAGCTTTTCTCCAAAAGGACTTCTACAGAGGAGCTCCTAAATACCAGCACCATCAAGGATGAAAGAACAAAAGTTAAAAGCTACACAATCTAAGAAATAAGCCAAATAAAATACAAACCTGGGCATCCTTCTCCTCATCACAGAGAAGCACCACAAACAGTCCCTAACTAGCCATAAATCCGAGGTATCACATGCCCTCTCCATGACTACAAATGTACTAGCCCACAGGAAGACCCACAGCTGTTAAGGCAAACATTTAAAAGAAAAAGCTAGAGCCTAACAGTGCCTGCCAGTCTTTGAAGAGAGGAAAAAGGGGAACAGAAGAAGAAAACTTTATAACAGATGCAGCCCAAAAGGTAAACACACTTCTCTTTCTCTTTAACATTTGCAAAGTAATGATAGGTCAAGCCTTATTACTGATTCTGGTCCCAACTTGAAAGATGTGAGAGTGAGGACATGGCAGGGATAAGCAGATTTCCTGAAAATAAAATGTAAATATGAATGATATGAATGTACACAAAACAGCGGCTCCACAAAAATTGCTTGCGGAGGACTATGGCTTCCAGTGTGCGCTTCTTCACAGCCTGAGTCCAAACTAATTAAACCCTTTCAACCTAAGAAGGCATGAACTAACATTCAAACTAATCTCCCCAGCCTTAAGTTTTAAATGGCAATATAATGAAAATCATGACAAACCATAAATGTTATCAAGACTTAAATTTATATCAGCCCAAAATAAGTACATATTATATTTTAGTTAACTTCCTGGCCAAACTCCCCAAAACACTGCACCCCAAAACAGCAGGACAGCTGGCTGATGGCCAGAAGCCTTATAAGAAAATTTCAAGTAGTCTGGCAATATTACTGAAAACATCAAAACCATATCCCAGCTCTTTTCCTCCCTGCCTGCGTGAAGAGCAGCCGCCATCATGAACGACACTGTAACCATCCGGACCAGGAAGTTCATGACCAACTGACTGCTTCGGCAGAAACAAATGGTCATTGATGTCCTTCACCCTGGAAAGGCAACAGTACCTAAGATGGAAATTCGGGAAACACTGGCCAAAATGTACAAGACCACACCAGATGCCATCTTTGTATTTGGATTCAGGACCCATTTTGGTGGTGGCAAGACAACTGGCTTTGGCATGATTTACGATTCCTTGGATTATGCAGAGAAGAATGAGCCCAAACACAGGCTTGCGAGACATGGCCTATATGAGAAGAAAAAGACCTCCAGAAAACAGCACAAGGAACTGAAGAACAGAATGAAGAAAGTCAGGGGGACCACAAAGGCCAATGCTGGTGCTGGCAAAAAGGAGTAAAGATTCTGCAGGGACTGTATCTGTGGTGATTGTGCAGATTTTTCATGAAAGAATAAACTAAGACCTTAAAAAAAAAAAAAACACCATATCCCACATACCTTATAAACACAGAGGATGCATGACTCGTAAAAATGCTTCTGCTTAGACGGTGCAGCTTACCTCACTCAGTAACTGATTACCCCACATGTGATCACAACCATCTAACACACTCCGAGTCCTCTCCGTGGAGAACCACAGGTTTTACTGCAAGCTTCCCGGCTCCCGTGGGCTGTGCTTTTGCTTTATTTCTATCTAATAAAACTAGATGGGGATTTCCCTGGTGGTCCAGTGGCTAAGCCTCTGTGCTCCTAATGCTGGGGGTCCGGGCTTGATCCCTGATCAGGGAACTATATCCCACACACTGCAACTAAAAGATTCCAAGTGTCACAACTAAGACTTAGCACAGCCAAATAAATAAGTAAAAAAAAAACAACAACAACTAGATGTTCAAGAAGTAAGTTAGGGACTAGTATAAGCGTTGATATCTTTTTATACAATCAGAAAATCCATCTGAGTCCTGCTGTTATGCCGTAGTAGAACCCCAAAACAACCCACTTAATAAGTCTTGAAAGTTTTAAAATCCTAGCATCCTTCCCCGAATCAGAGCAACTTGCAGGCTACAATTTCAAAGGCAGAAGAGCCAAGCCCAACTTCTACTATGTTTTATTTTAAAATATATAGATATATATAGATATATAAACATGAGAACAAAGAATCATATTGACCCTTTGCCAATTCCAATCAAATATATATTTTTAAAATTTTTGGCCTCTTTTACTGATTCTTTATTTACATCTTTATTCTCTAGCCTGCAGGGGCCTCCCATTGCAGTGGCCTCTCTCACTGCAGAGCACTGGCTCTGGGCACATGTGCTCCAGAGTGCTGGCTCGTAATTGGACACACCAGTCCAGCCGCTCCACAGCATGTGGGATCTTCCCAGGCCAGGGATCAAACCAGTGCCCCTTGCACTGCAAGGCAGGCTCTTTACCCACCAGACCACCAGGGAAGCCCTCTAATCAAATACTTTTGAGAAAAAGAAAAAGTCGATGTGCTCTCAAAGGTAGAAGATTTGTGTAATGTTGAGTGCCTCTCTGCAACACCAAACAACTAGTCAAACCATCAATTAATCCAAATGGAAAACAGAGCGAACAGAAAGGATTACTACTGAATTCAGGTGCTAGCTGAGTATTTTCTCTCTTTTTCTGACACTCAAGCACACACACACAGAGTGGGCATTTACTGAGCTCCTGCTGAAGGTCCTCATAACCTCCTAGCTCTAACTTCTGAAATATACATAAGCTAAAATAAAAAAGAGATAGTTGTCACCAGAACAGATGTTGCAGGGTTTTATCTCTAAGCGCTTCATGGGAAGAAATCCCACTCACCAAATGGCAGTTACCAGGAACCAAGTACAGCCACTGTTGATTAACGTCCACCACACTTGAGAAATAAAGGAAGAGAAGAGCAACTTTGTGATGGATATTTTTAATTAAAATGTTCAGTTTTCAGTAATAGCTAGTTCTCTCTGCTGATTTTTAAAGGTTTTATTCTTGAATAGTGCTCCAGCCCTCAGACAAGCTCTTCCACACACAGGGAGGGTACGCATGGTCCCGATGTAGAGGGGACCAGGGAAATGCTGCAAGTGTTGCTGGTGACTGAGGTGCATGGTTTTGCCCAAGTGCAAGCAATTCATGTAAAGCATTATATGGCAAGAACAGCAGCACAGAAAAGAGTCTGTCTCTAATGACTGGAAATGCTGGTGTCAGGTTGAAAAGCCCAGGCTCACCTACGACATTCAAAGAACTAAAAGGGCATTAAGCACCATTTTTGTTTCCATACACCAGCAGCTCTCAGCTTTTTTGGTCTCAGGACCCCTTTATACTCTTAAAAATTACAGCAGATATCAAAAGTCTATTCTGTCGATTATAACTACACCAATATGTGTCATGTGATAAGTTAAAACGGAGGGTTATTTTTATTAATTCACTTAAAATGAATAATTACAAGTCTATTATGTATTAACATAAATGACAAACATTATTTTTAGAAAATCTATCTCTCCAAACAAAATATTTTAGCGAGAAGCATGGCAATGTTTTTATTTTTGCAAATCACTTTGATGTCTGACTTAATAAATAGCAGTGAGATTCTCTATCTACTTTCATATTCAGTCTGTTGCAGTATATTCTTTTGAAGTATATAGAGAAAATCCAACCTCACCTGAATAGGAAGCTGCATACCTATATGTAGTCTTTTCAAATAACTGTCAATGCTTTTTGATAGTACACCAAAACTCAACAAGTGGTAGTTTCTCAAAGGCTATTTGCAATGTAGACTCTGAAGCCACTTCACGACCCTTTTCCTACTCCATTCCATTAAATTCCAGTGCTCTAAGTGGCTCACTGACCCACACGTGATTTTGCAGCATCATGTACTGGTCATCTAGAAAAGACTGGGTCACCAAGGGGTGTGGACCTTCCAAATATTGACGCAATTCCGTCTCCAACATCAAACCATCACGTTCGGTACCATCATGACTGGTCTCATCAGAAAAGGCTTCAGGCATTGGGAAGCCATCAAATTCACAGTGGCAGATACAAGTTTTTCAACAATCTTATTTTCAGTCAAAAGCGTGAATTTTATCATTAGCAACAAATACCATCAGTTGTTTCCCCTGAAGTGACAGCTCACTTTTCATTTTTGAGAAAATTCTTACAGTTGTTCTTTCAAGAAAAAAACAGTGGTTGGGGGCGGAGGGAACCAGTTCAGCTCATAATTCAGCTGCACAAGTGCTTTTCCTTGAGATAACCACAAAATCTCAATACGCAGAAGTACTCTAGGCATACTGTAAATAAGTGACCTAAAGGGGCAAGATTTAAGTCTCTTCCTGCCTCATCTTAATTAAATGCGGCGTTACTCTTTACTGCGAGTGGGAGACTAGGAACAGCACAATGAACAGCCCAGGGTGGGATGGCAGCCTGAGCCACCCTCAGAAAGCAGCCTCACCTGCCATTCCTGCACCATCTGTGCGCACATCAACACGGGCAAAAGCCCATGATGTCTCAGTAACTGGCCACAGAGAACCCAGGAAGGATCATGGAGACCCCCCAAGAGTCTGCAAACACACTCTGAGTAATGCAGTACTGAGTTTGTAGGAATGTGAAAACATAATTGCACTGAATCTTCTTTATTTATCACAAGACTTGCAGGAATACTTAAATGTTCCTAGAGAACTGTTTGCCCCAGTAAATCTCCTTTTTTTGTCAGGAAACTAAAGAATCATGGAGGAAAATGGAAAGTTACCAAGCTACAGCTTACTAAGATTTACTGGGTCAGAGATAGCAATAAGCAATCTGTCTAATAAAAGTTACTTTATAAACGGCTTGCTTGTGTGTCTGATACTGTCCCGTCACCTCGCCCACGTGCACATCCAAATCTGCTCCCCTCTTGCCATCTCGCCACCACCACCTCTTCTTACCCGCAGTCTCTCCTACCTGGCCCTATAATCCATTCTCTAGTCCCTTAAATAGAAACCAAATGACACCATTCCTCTGATAAAACCCAGCAATGAATTCCTAACACACACAAAGTAAAGTCAAACACCTTACCAGGGTTCACATGCCCCAGCACGACAGTCCAAGCCAATCACTCTTTCTCCTCACCAGCTAACAGCAAATCTAACCTTCTTTCTAGTCCTTGCCTGGGCCACACTCATTCTAGGCTCAGGGCCACTGAATGGGAAGTAGTAGATGAACAGATCACAGCTGGGGGGACAGGGTAAAGCTGCACTGGTAAGGGGAAGGCATAGCCATGATCATATAGAATAAAAGAAGAAAAACTGAGAATAAACGAATCGAATACGAACTAAGGGGCGGAGGAACCAGTTCAGCTCATAATTCAGCTGCACAAGTGCTTTTCCTTGAGATAACCACAAAATCTCAATACGCAGAAGTACTCTAGGCATACTGTAAATAAGTGACCTAAAGGGGCAAGATTTAAGTCTCTTCCTGCCTCATCTTAATTAAATGCGGCGTTACTCTTTACTGCGAGTGGGAGACTAGGAACAGCACAATGAACAGCCCAGGGTGGGATGGCAGCCTGAGCCACCCTCAGAAAGCAGCCTCACCTGCCATTCCTGCACCATCTGTGCGCACATCAACACGGGCAAAAGCCCATGATGTCTCAGTAACTGGCCACAGAGAACCCAGGAAGGATCATGGAGACCCCCCAAGAGTCTGCAAACACACTCTGAGTAATGCAGTACTGAGTTTGTAGGAATGTGAAAACATAATTGCACTGAATCTTCTTTATTTATCACAAGACTTGCAGGAATACTTAAATGTTCCTAGAGAACTGTTTGCCCCAGTAAATCTCCTTTTTTTGTCAGGAAACTAAAGAATCATGGAGGAAAATGGAAAGTTACCAAGCTACAGCTTACTAAGATTTACTGGGTCAGAGATAGCAATAAGCAATCTGTCTAATAAAAGTTACTTTATAAACGGCTTGCTTGTGTGTCTGATACTGTCCCGTCACCTCGCCCACGTGCACATCCAAATCTGCTCCCCTCTTGCCATCTCGCCACCACCACCTCTTCTTACCCGCAGTCTCTCCTACCTGGCCCTATAATCCATTCTCTAGTCCCTTAAATAGAAACCAAATGACACCATTCCTCTGATAAAACCCAGCAATGAATTCCTAACACACACAAAGTAAAGTCAAACACCTTACCAGGGTTCACATGCCCCAGCACGACAGTCCAAGCCAATCACTCTTTCTCCTCACCAGCTAACAGCAAATCTAACCTTCTTTCTAGTCCTTGCCTGGGCCACACTCATTCTAGGCTCAGGGCCACTGAATGGGAAGTAGTAGATGAACAGATCACAGCTGGGGGGACAGGGTAAAGCTGCACTGGTAAGGGGAAGGCATAGCCATCATCATATAGAATAAAAGAAGAAAAACTGAGAATAAACGAATACGCACCAATCACAAGAAGCTAGAAGCAAGAAACTAACAAAGTAAAAGGAAGGAAATAGAGATCAGAAATTGATAAAATAGAAAAAACATATATGGAAGAGAAGACTGACAAAGATAAATTGGCTCTCTGAAGAAGACTCACTTTCAGTGCAGCATCTCCCAAACTTCCTTTCATCATCAACTCCCTGAAGAGCCTTTTTAAACTTTTTTAGATAAAAAGTCAAATTCCTAAAAAAATACAACTCTCCCAAAACCGACTCATGAGGGCATAGAAAACATGAAAATTCCTATGACCAATTAAAAAAACGAATCATAACCAGAAATGTTTCACAGAGAGAATGCTAGATTCAGATGAGTAACTCAAAAGTTCTATAAATATTGCTGAAAGAGAATAAACAAATAGAAAACATCCCCCAAACTCATACTTTTATGTTAGCAAAACCGTGGTATTAAAACTCAACATAGACTATTGTGCTGGGGAAGATGTAGCAGCCTCTTCTCCGAGCCACCCCTTTGCCTCCGGACTTCTCTGGGGCCAGCAGCCGCCCGAGCAGGGGCCCGGGGCTGCGGGCTCAGCCGACAACCATGGGCTCTGTGTCAAACCAGCAGTTTGCAGGTGGCTGCGCCAAGGCGCCGGAGGAGGCGCCGGAGGACATGGCCCATGCGGCCGAGGAGCCACAGCTGCTCCACGGTGCTGGCATCTGTAAGTGGTTCAACATGCGCATGGGGTTCAGCTTCCTGTCCATGACCACCCGCGCAGGGGTCACGCTCGACCCCCCGGTGGATGTCTTTGTGCACCAGAGCAAGCTGCACATGGAGGGCTTTTGGAGCCTGAAGGAGGGTGAGGCCGTGGAGTTCACCTTTAAGAAGTCGGCCAAGGGCCTGGAATCTATCCAAGTCACCTGACCTGGAGGGGTGTTCTGGATTGGGAGCGAAGGGAGGCTCAAAGGGAAGAATATGCAGAAGCGCAGATCAAAGGGAGACAGGTGTTACAACTGTGGCGGTCTGGACCATCACGCCAAGGAATGCAAACTACCACCCCAGCCCAAGAAATGCCACTTCTGCCAGAGTATCAACCATATGGTAGCCTCGTGCCCACTGAAGGTTCAGCAAGCTCCCAGCTCCCAGCCTACTTTCGGGAGGAGGAGGAAGAGATCCACAGCCCTGACATGCTCCCAGAGGCCCAGAATTGAGCCCAGTGGGCAGGAGCCCTTCTTTTGTGATCAGAAAGTTTTGAGGATCAGGCATCAATCCTGGCAGAATGGAGAAAGTGGGGACCGGGTGGGTAGGGGCAGCTGGCACTGCCATATATCTCAGGCTGGGGTCCACAGCATCACCCTCTCTTCCCTCCTGGTTGGGGGGAAGGGGTGAGGCAAAGGAATTCCAATCACACTCTATTCAGATGTACGTGAGGGCTTTGGGGGTTAACCCTCCCTGCATGCTTTATCTGTATCTCCACCCCCAAAATCTCCAGTTTGTAGCAGTGTTTTAAAGAAGGATGTGGAATATTTCCCATGCCAGAGTGAAAAGATGAAGAAGAGACCAGATTGGTGGACCCAACTCACAAGTCACTACATTCCATGGGAGGAAACCTCACAGGGGGAAGGCAGGGTTTTCCACATCTTGTCTCTTCACAAACCCCCCTTGGGATAGAATGCTGAGTACGCTCCTAAGCAGTGGGTTATGATGACAGGCAAAAGGGGTGGTTGAGGGAACTGAAGACCTGCTGTTTCTAAGCTCACTCCCACCCCATTGTGGGTCAACACAATTTTATTTATCTGCTCCCTTGGGTGACCGTACCTTGGGTCCCACTTTCTCCAGGATGCCAACTGCACTAGCTGTGTGCGAATGACGTATCTTGTGCATTTTAACTCTTTTTCGTAATATAAATATTCTGGTTTTGTATTTTTGTGTATTTTAATTGAAGGCCCTCATTCCTGCACTGTGTTCTCAGTTACATTAGCAATCTCAGGGATAAGTCGGCAGCAGCTCCAGGTCTGCACGGCAGGAATGCTTTTGTTGCTGTATCACCAGAGAGAACAACTATTTGGAGTGTATAGCCTATTGAACTACCTCATTTTAGCCAATTAGAGCTGGCTGTTCTGCCATAGGGTCCTCTTGAAACCCCTCCATTTAGCCAATTGAGAGTATCAACCATATGGTAGCCTCGTGCCCACTGAAGGTTCAGCAAGCTCCCAGCTCCCAGCCTACTTTCGGGAGGAGGAGGAAGAGATCCACAGCCCTGACATGCTCCCAGAGGCCCAGAATTGAGCCCAGTGGGCAGGAGCCCTTCTTTTGTGATCAGAAAGTTTTGAGGATCAGGCATCAATCCTGGCAGAATGGAGAAAGTGGGGACCGGGTGGGTAGGGGCAGCTGGCACTGCCATATATCTCAGGCTGGGGTCCACAGCATCACCCTCTCTTCCCTCCTGGTTGGGGGGAAGGGGTGAGGCAAAGGAATTCCAATCACACTCTATTCAGATGTACGTGAGGGCTTTGGGGGTTAACCCTCCCTGCATGCTTTATCTGTATCTCCACCCCCAAAATCTCCAGTTTGTAGCAGTGTTTTAAAGAAGGATGTGGAATATTTCCCATGCCAGAGTGAAAAGATGAAGAAGAGACCAGATTGGTGGACCCAACTCACAAGTCACTACATTCCATGGGAGGAAACCTCACAGGGGGAAGGCAGGGTTTTCCACATCTTGTCTCTTCACAAACCCCTCTTGGGATAGAATGCTGAGTACGCTCCTAAGCAGTGGGTTATGATGACAGGCAAAAGGGGTGGTTGAGGGAACTGAAGACCTGCTGTTTCTAAGCTCACTCCCACCCCATTGTGGGTCAACACAATTTTATTTATCTGCTCCCTTGGGTGACCGTACCTTGGGTCCCACTTTCTCCAGGATGCCAACTGCACTAGCTGTGTGCGAATGACGTATCTTGTGCATTTTAACTCTTTTTCGTAATATAAATATTCTGGTTTTGTATTTTTGTGTATTTTAATTGAAGGCCCTCATTCCTGCACTGTGTTCTCAGTTACATTAGCAATCTCAGGGATAAGTCGGCAGCAGCTCCAGGTCTGCACGGCAGGAATGCTTTTTGTTGCTGTATCACCAGAGAGAACAACTATTTGGAGTGTATAGCCTATTGAACTACCTCATTTTAGCCAATTAGAGCTGGCTGTTCTGCCATAGGGTCCTCTTGAAACCCCTCCATCTTCAACGTTTCATGAGAGACTAGGTTTTAACTGGATTGCCCCATGACTTGGACTCCTAGTGAAAGACAAGAAATTGATCTGAATAGGAAAAGGTAGTACAGGCAGGTTGGGAGAGGCTGGATCAGGTTAAAGATGCAGAAAGGGGAAGCCAAGATCAGGCAAAGGTCATCTGTATGTGTGATAAAGGATTCCTGTTCCACACCTCTGATCCTAGGGCACAGGACTCACTTTCTATACCAGATCCATCCTTCACCTGACTGGGCTGAGCCGACCATGCACAACAGGGTGTGTGTGTGTGTTTTATTAAATGTGAGTTGGTGAGGATAGGTTTTAAGAACAATGCCTCTGTACCCGTCTTGAGCTGCCCGGGGATGGATATATGAAACAAGGACAAGATCCTTAACCTTTAACAGTTGTGGGTGTTTCGTCCTTGGGTTCCAGAGAGACTATGAGCTGTGGCTTCTTTGTGGTTCCCAGAGCCAGTGTCCTGCCCTGCTGCAGCAGTGATTATATCATGGTAGGTAAAAGAGAGAAGAGGGGGGTTTCATTTACATGCTGTGATCACTGCACACCTACCTCACTGGGTTGTCATGGGGCAAATGCAATAGAACGCATTGGGTGACATGTGTCTGATCCTTGTCTCCCCAGGTGCTGCCCCCTCTAGTTCTTACATTTGTCTGGGCTTTCTAGGACTTCACAAGTAGCTGATTTGGATTGCTAGGTGACCTAGGTTGTGTAAATATATATGTTGGTCTTCTCCATGTTCTTTTAGGGTTTTATTGTTTACAAACTTTTTTATATTGAGAAAAATAGCCAAAGCATCTTTGACAAAAGATTTTGCACCAGGCAAAAAGATCTGAAACATTAGCTTGGGGGCCCCTCTTCTTGAAGTCGGCGGCGGCGGGGGGGGGGTCTCTTGAACCACACTTTCATTTGTGTTCCCCTTCCTCTATTTCAGCCAAGATCTTCTGTCCTACCTACCTCTCCTCTTCCCACCTTTCTGCCCCACAAGAGACCATATACCTATCACCAGAGAGAACCTGGGTTTATTGAACTACCTCATTTTAGCCAATTAGAGCTGGCTGTTCTGCCATAGGGTCCTCTTGAAACCCCTCCATCTTCAACGTTTCATGAGAGACTAGGTTTTAACTGGATTGCCCCATGACTTGGACTCCTAGTGAAAGACAAGAAATTGATCTGAATAGGAAAAGGTAGTACAGGCAGGTTGGGAGAGGCTGGATCAGGTTAAAGATGCAGAAAGGGGAAGCCAAGATCAGGCAAAGGTCATCTGTATGTGTGATAAAGGATTCCTGTTCCACACCTCTGATCCTAGGGCACAGGACTCACTTTCTATACCAGATCCATCCTTCACCTGACTGGGCTGAGCCGACCATGCACAACAGGGTGTGTGTGTGTGTTTTATTAAATGTGAGTTGGTGAGGATAGGTTTTAAGAACAATGCCTCTGTACCCGTCTTGAGCTGCCCGGGGATGGATATATGAAACAAGGACAAGATCCTTAACCTTTAACAGTTGTGGGTGTTTCGTCCTTGGGTTCCAGAGAGACTATGAGCTGTGGCTTCTTTGTGGTTCCCAGAGCCAGTGTCCTGCCCTGCTGCAGCAGTGATTATATCATGGTAGGTAAAAGAGAGAAGAGGGGGGTTTCATTTACATGCTGTGATCACTGCACACCTACCTCACTGGGTTGTCATGGGGCAAATGCAATAGAACGCATTGGGTGACATGTGTCTGATCCTTGTCTCCCCAGGTGCTGCCCCCTCTAGTTCTTACATTTGTCTGGGCTTTCTAGGACTTCACAAGTAGCTGATTTGGATTGCTAGGTGACCTAGGTTGTGTAAATATATATGTTGGTCTTCTCCATGTTCTTTTAGGGTTTTATTGTTTACAAACTTTTTTATATTGAGAAAAATAGCCAAAGCATCTTTGACAAAAGATTTTGCACCAGGCAAAAAGATCTGAAACATTAGCTTGGGGGCCCCTCTTCTTGAAGTCGGCGGCGGCGGGGGGGGGGTCTCTTGAACCACACTTTCATTTGTGTTCCCCTTCCTCTATTTCAGCCAAGATCTTCTGTCCTACCTACCCTCTCCTCTTCCCACCTTTCTGCCCCACAAAAGAGACCATATACCTATACATTTAATGTGTGGGGTGTATGCAATTAAATGATTTGTGCAAAAATCCTGAAGACGCTAAGAATTTTCCACCCCTTGCTCCCAATCTCCTGAGCCATGTCCATTCCTTGGTGTGATTCATGACTGCTGTGTTTGGATGGGTGAGGACCTACTTTAATTTCTTATCTAAGGTTAGAGGAGCAATGAGGGGGGTCTTCAATGTAGAAAGTGGGGCTGGGAGACCACAAAAAGAAACATGAATGTATATCCAAGTCACTCAGGCACTTTTATGCAGGTGCAAGAAACTTATGTCAAAGTGGCCACAAGATTGTTGAATAGGAGACGGACGAATGTAACTCCCATGTTTACTGCTAGAAACCAAAGCTTTGTATGAAGTCTTGAATTTATGGGGAGGGAGGGAGGGTAAAAAAGTGTGTACCCATCTGTTCCTTTTCCTCACCCCTTCTCATTCCTGATTGCAGGAGACATAGCCCCTTGGGCTTTGGCGACCCCATCTGGGCAGTGTTTATTTGATGGCTGATTTTGCTGTGCCAGGTATTACCTTTCCCATTTGCTATCATTTTGTAACACATGCTGACCCTTTTCCCCTTCCCTTTCTTTTCCTTGGGAATATACAATGAATAAAGACTTATTGGTACTGAGAAAAAAAAAAAAAACTCTACATAGGGGCTTCCCTGGTAGTCCGGTGGGTAAGGACACCGCCTTACAGTGCAAGGCGCCCCAGTTCAATCCCTGGCCTGGGAAGATCTGGACTGATGTGCCCAACTACCGAGCTGGAGCTCTGGAGCATGTGCCCAGAGCTGTTGCTCTGCAAGGAGAGAGTCCATTGCAATGGGAGGCCCACACAGGCCAAAGAACAATGATAAATAAATGAAAGATCAATAGAAGTATGTTCTTTTAGGGTTTTATTGTTTACAAACTTTTTATATTGAGAAAATAGCCAAAGCATCTTTGACAAAAGATTTTGCACCAGGCAAAAGATCTGAAACATTAGCTTGGGGCCCCTCTTCTTGAAGTCGGCGGCGGCGGGGGGGGGTCTCTTGAACCACACTTTCATTTGTGTTCCCCTTCCTCTATTTCAGCCAAGATCTTCTGTCCTACCTACCCTCTCCTCTTCCCACCTTTCTGCCCCACAAAAGAGACCATATACCTATACATTTAATGTGTGGGGTGTATGCAATTAAATGATTTGTGCAAAAATCCTGAAGACGCTAAGAATTTTCCACCCCTTGCTCCCAATCTCCTGAGCCATGTCCATTCCTTGGTGTGATTCATGACTGCTGTGTTTGGATGGGTGAGGACCTACTTTAATTTCTTATCTAAGGTTAGAGGAGCAATGAGGGGGGTCTTCAATGTAGAAAGTGGGGCTGGGAGACCAAAAAAAGAAACATGAATGTATATCCAAGTCACTCAGGCACTTTTATGCAGGTGCAAGAAACTTATGTCAAAGTGGCCACAAGATTGTTGAATAGGAGACGGACGAATGTAACTCCCATGTTTACTGCTAGAAACCAAAGCTTTGTATGAAGTCTTGAATTTATGGGGAGGGAGGGAGGGTAAAAAAGTGTGTACCCATCTGTTCCTTTTCCTCACCCCTTCTCATTCCTGATTGCAGGAGACATAGCCCCTTGGGCTTTGGCGACCCCATCTGGGCAGTGTTTATTTGATGGCTGATTTTGCTGTGCCAGGTATTACCTTTCCCATTTGCTATCATTTTGTAACACATGCTGACCCTTTTCCCCTTCCCTTTCTTTTCCTTGGGAATATACAATGAATAAAGACTTATTGGTACTGAGAAAAAAAAAAAAAACTCTACATAGGGGCTTCCCTGGTAGTCCGGTGGGTAAGGACACCGCCTTACAGTGCAAGGCGCCCCAGTTCAATCCCTGGCCTGGGAAGATCTGGACTGATGTGCCCAACTACCGAGCTGGAGCTCTGGAGAGCATGTGCCCAGAGCTGTTGCTCTGCAAGGAGAGAGTCCATTGCAATGGGAGGCCCACACAGGCCAAAGAACAATGATAAATAAATGAAAGATCAATAGAAGTAGCCAAAAAAAAAAAATCTCAACATACAAAAAGTATAAGGGGGGGGAGGTCCCTTCCATTAATAACATAGATAAAAACTCTTAAGCCAAAACCTAAACCAGCATTGCATAAAAGGTATGAGTCATGATGTCCAAGCAGGGTGATATCTGAAATGTGAGACAGGCTTTCCCACTGAAAACACTGCAGGTGCACAGGCAAAAGACTATGGACACAGGCAGTAGAAGGGGGAGGACAGGGGACGAATGGAGAGAGTAGCAATGGAAGCACACACACTACCGTATGTAAAACAGATAGTCCATGGACATTTGGTATAGCATTCAGGAAACGGGGGCTCTGTAACAACCTAGAGGGGTGGGAAAGAGTGAGAGGTGCGAGGGAGGTTCAAGAGGGAGCAGACATATGTATACCTACGGCTAATTCATGTTGACATATGGAAGAAATGAAACCAATACTGTAAAGCAATTATCCTTCAATTAAAAATAATCACTGTGTGTGTTTGTGTGCACATGCACGTGTGTACAGGAATACTTCAACTTTACCACGTTCACAAATTAAAGAAGAAAAAGCATATGATCATCTCAGTAGATACAGAACAAATATTGATAGCACTGAAACATATACAGTACCATATGTAAAACAGACAGCTAGTGGGAGTTTGATGTATGATGCAGGGCACCCAAAGCCAGTGCTCTGTGACAACCTGGAGAGAAGCGGTGGGGGGGTGACGGGGTTCAGGCAGAAGCGGACACACATATGCCTATGGCCAATTCATAATTATGTATGGCAAAAACATCACAATATTGTAATTATCCTCCAATTAAAATAACTTAAAAAAGAAATATTTTAAAACTTAAAAGGAAACAAATTTAATAGCCACTCAACATGAAAAGAACTTATAATAAGAAAAATATTTCCCTAATCTGATCAAGGCAGTATAAAAAATTATAACAAAAATCATCTTTCATAGTGAAAGACTGAAAGTTCTCCCTTTGAGATAAGGAGCAAGCTAAGAATACCCCCACTCCTATTCAACACCAGTCCTGGTCAGTGTAACACAGTTCAAAACAGAAGAGGAAAAGCACACATAAAGATTGGAACAGAAAAAACACACCTGTCATTAGCTTCAGAAGACTGATTATGTTTACAGAAATCCAAAAGAATACGTGGATAAATATTCAAATTAATAAAAGCATTGAAAAGGCTGCTAGATACTAAATCAGTATGTAAAATCAACTGCAGCGGAAGTTGAGAGCATCTCCCCGCATCTGGCTCCCTGGCGCAGCACCCGCTGGACTCTCCTTTCTGCACCTTTCTCTTAGGGTCCCTCTGAATGGACTTCTGCAGCGGCCCAGCACACATGGAGCCCAGGACCATAAGCGTGGGCTTCATCGGCGCTGGCCAACTGGCCTCCACCTTGGCTTGGGGCTTCACGGCCTCAGGCATCTTATCGGCTCACAAAATCATAGCCAGCTCCCCGGAAATGGACCTGCCCATGGTGTCCGCGCTCAGAAAGATGGGTATGAACCTGACCCGGAGCAACAAGGAGACAGTGAGGCACAGTGATGTTCTGTTCCTGGCTGTGAAGCCGCACATCATCCCCTTGATCCTGGACGAGACTGGGGCTGACGCCCAGGCCAGGTACATCGTGGTGTCTTGTAGCGGCTGGCGTCACTATCAGTTCGGTGGAGAAGAAGCTGATGGCGTTCCAGTCAGCCCCCAAGGTGATCCGCTGCATGACCAACACACCCGTGTTGGTGCGGGAGGGCGCCACGGTGTACGCCACAGGCACCCACGCCCTGGTGGAGGATGGGCAGCTCCTGGAGCAGCTCATGAGCAGCGTGGAGGTGGAGGAGGACCTGATCGATGCCGTCACAGGGCTCAGTGGCTGTGGGCCCACCTATGCTTTCATGACTCTGGACACATTGGCGGATGGTGGGGTGAAGATGGGCCTGTCCCGGCGCCTGGCTGTCTGGCTGGGGGGCCCAGGCCTTGCTGGGAGCTGCCAAGATGCTGCTGGACTTGGAGCAGCATCCGGGCCAGCTCAAGGACAATGTCTGCTCCCCTGGAGGGGCCACCATCCACGCCCTGCACTTCCTGCAGAGTGGGGGCTTACACTCCCTGCTCATCAACGCGGCTGAGGCCTCCTGCATCTGAACACGAGCGCTGCAGTCTGTGACTGACCAAGAGAAGATCTCCCCAGCTGCCCTCAAGAAGACCTTCCTGGACAGAGTGAAGCTGGAATCCAGCACAGTGACCACATTGACCCCTTTCGACTCAGGTCAAACTCACATGAAATAAAACAAAATCGGACCTAGCTCACACCATATGCAATAAGCAATGGTGGGGAGGCAATAGACAGTTTGATTATATAATTTACCATCCAACTTAGACACTTTATAGAGTGAAAAAGGATGCTATGAACAATTATTCCAGGACAGCAAGTATTAGGACTGCCCTCACCACCATATGCAATAATTCTGCAGCGGCCCAGCACATGGAGCCCAGGACCATAAGCGTGGGCTTCATCGGCGCTGGCCAACTGGCCTCCACTTGGCTTGGGGCTTCACGGCCTCAGGCATCTTATCGGCTCACAAAATCATAGCCAGCTCCCCGGAAATGGACCTGCCCATGGTGTCCGCGCTCAGAAAGATGGGTATGAACCTGACCCGGAGCAACAAGGAGACAGTGAGGCACAGTGATGTTCTGTTCCTGGCTGTGAAGCCGCACATCATCCCCTTGATCCTGGACGAGACTGGGGCTGACGCCCAGGCCAGGTACATCGTGGTGTCTTGTAGCGGCTGGCGTCACTATCAGTTCGGTGGAGAAGAAGCTGATGGCGTTCCAGTCAGCCCCCAAGGTGATCCGCTGCATGACCAACACACCCGTGTTGGTGCGGGAGGGCGCCACGGTGTACGCCACAGGCACCCACGCCCTGGTGGAGGATGGGCAGCTCCTGGAGCAGCTCATGAGCAGCGTGGAGGTGGAGGAGGACCTGATCGATGCCGTCACAGGGCTCAGTGGCTGTGGGCCCACCTATGCTTTCATGACTCTGGACACATTGGCGGATGGTGGGGTGAAGATGGGCCTGTCCCGGCGCCTGGCTGTCTGGCTGGGGGCCCAGGCCTTGCTGGGAGCTGCCAAGATGCTGCTGGACTTGGAGCAGCATCCGGGCCAGCTCAAGGACAATGTCTGCTCCCCTGGAGGGGCCACCATCCACGCCCTGCACTTCCTGCAGAGTGGGGGCTTACACTCCCTGCTCATCAACGCGGCTGAGGCCTCCTGCATCTGAACACGAGCGCTGCAGTCTGTGACTGACCAAGAGAAGATCTCCCCAGCTGCCCTCAAGAAGACCTTCCTGGACAGAGTGAAGCTGGAATCCAGCACAGTGACCACATTGACCCCTTTCGACTCAGGTCAAACTCACATGAAATAAAACAAAATCGGACCCTAGCTCACACCATATGCAATAAGCAATGGTGGGGAGGCAATAGACAGTTTGATTATATAATTTACCATCCAACTTAGACACTTTATAGAGTGAAAAAGGATGCTATGAACAATTATTCCAGGACAGCAAGTATTAATAAGGACTGCCCTCAGCACTCTGGGACTTATGGTCACCCTAGTTACAGACCTAAATATAAACAGTGAAACCATAAAGCTTTTAGGATACGTTATAGGACAAAGTCTTGACCACAGGAAAAGACTTAAACATAACCATAAACCATAGGGAAAATATTTATACATTCAACTATAGTATAATTATTTCTAAGAGTCCACAAAAAGATTGAAAAATCATATCACAGAGAAGAAAAAGAAATGAGCCACATATCAAACACACTTAAAAAGAACTTAATCTAGAACATGCAAAGAACTCTCACAAATCAATACAAAACAATCAACAGAAAAATGAGTAAAACCCTGGATAGGCATTTTAGGCAATAGGCTAGCCTAATGACCTAACAGATAAAAAGGTACTCAATTTCATTAGTCACAAAAGAAATGAAAATTATCTTTATTTTTTAAATTTACTGAAATACAGTTGATTTATAATGTTGTGTTTAATTTCTGCTGTATAGCAAAGAGACTCATATATGCTTTTTCAAATTCTTTCCTATTATGGTTTATCACAGGATATTGAATACAGTTCCCTGCGTTGTATAGTAGGACCTTGTTTATCCATCCTATATGTAATAGTCTGTGTCTACTAATCCTAAACTCCCAGTCCCTTCCTCTTCTATACCCTGCCCTTTGGCAGCCTCAAGTCTGTTGTCTGTATTTGTGAGACTGTTTTTGCTTCATAGGTAGGTTCATTTGTGTCCTATTTTAGATTCTACATATAAACAATATCATATGGTATTTGTCTTTCTCTTTCTGACTTCACTTAGTATGATATCTCTAGGTTCAGCCATATTGCTACAAACGCATTATTTCATTCTTTTAATGGCAGAGTAATATTCCTCAGTATATATGTATGCACACGCATATGCACACATTTTCTTTATCCACTGCCTGTCAATGGACGCTTAGGTTGTTTCCACCTCTTGGCTATTGTAAATAATGCCGCATGGGGTACATGTATCTTTTCAAATTAGAATTTTGTCCAGATATATGCCCCGGAGTGGGATTGCTGGACCATGCAGTAACTCGACTTTTAGTTTTCTGAGGAACCTCTAAACTGCTTTGCATGGTGGCTGTACCAGTTTACACTCCCACCAACACTGTGAGGGTTCCCTTTCCTCCACACCCTCTCCAGGATTTGTCACGTGTAGACTTTTTTTTTAATTTTGGCTTCTTATTGGTTTTTTATTTATTTATTTTCATCCATCTTTATTCTCTGGCTTGTGCAGGCCTCCCATCACAGTGGCCTCTGTCGTTGCAGAGCACCGGCTCTGGGCGCATGCACTCCAGAGCGCTGGCTCATAAATGGACACGCTGGTCCAGCCGCTCTGCAGCACATGGGAGCTGCCCGGGCCAGGGATCGAACCAATGCCCCTCGCTCTGCAAGGTGGACTCTTTACCCACTGGACTACTAGGAAAGTTCCACATGTAGACTTTCTAACGATGGTCATTTTGAATGATATGAGGTGGTACCTCATTGTTTTGATTTGAATTTTTCTAATAATCAGCTATGGTAAGCATCTTTTCACGTGCCTATTAGCCATCTGTCTGTCTTCTTTGGAGAAATGTCTATTTAGGTCTTCTGACCATTTTTCAGTCAAGTTGTTTTTTCCTTTGTTTGTTATTGAACTGTAGGAGCTGTTTGTCAGTCACGTCATTTGAAAATATTTTCTTCCATTCCATAGGCTGTCTTTTTGTTTTGTTGCTGGCTTCCTTTGCTGTGAAAAAGCGTATAAGTTTGATTAGGACCTACTTGGTTTTTTTTGGCTTTCATTTCTATGGTCTTGGGAGACTGACCTAAGAACACATTGGCATGGTTTACATCAGCGAATATTGTGCCTATATACTCACCTAGGAGTTTTACAGGGTCTTGTATTTAAGTCTTTGAGCCATTTTGAGTTTATGTTTGTGTACGGTGTGAGGAGTGTTCTAACTCCATTGACTTACATGCAGCTGTCCAACTTCACCCACACCACTCGCTGTAGAGACTGTCTTTTCCCCACTGTATATTCCTGCTTCCTTTGTCAAAGGGTAACGGTCAGGCTTCCCTGGTGGTCCAGTGGGTAAGGACACCGCCTTGCAGTGTGAGAGGTGCCGGTTCGATCCCTGGCCCAGGAAGATCCCATGTGCCGCAAAGCGGCTGGACTGATGTGCCCAATTACCGAGCCCGAGCTCTGGAGTGCATGCGCCCAGAGCAGGTGCTCTGCAACAACAGAGGCCACCGCGATGGGAGGCCCACATGGGCCAAAGAACAAAGATGGATGAAAATGGACAAATGAAAGACCAATAGAAGTGGTCCGCCTGCTCCCCTCCCTCCCCACCCCACCCCACCCCCACCAAAATAAATAAATAAATAAATAAATCTTTAAAAAAAAAAAAAAAGACACCAGTCCTACTTCTCAGTGGGCAAAAATGAAAAAAAAAAAAAAAGAGTAACAGTCTAGCGGTGTGTGGTTTCTGGGCTCTCTACTCTGCTCCACTGATCTGTATGTCTGTTTTTGTGCCATTACCACATGGCTTTGATTACTGTAGCTTTTTTTCAATACTGTCTGAAGTCGGGAGGTTTATGCTTCCTGCTTTGTTCTTTTTCCTTGGAATTGCTTTGGCAATTCTGGGTCTTTTATGGCTTCATATAAATTTTCGAAATATTTGCCCTGGTTCTGTGAAAAATGTCATAGCATGCTGATAGGTTATTTTATTAAACTGGCCAATTGCTTTGGGCACTATCACCATTTTAACAATATTAATTCTTCCAATCCAAGAGCATGGGGTATCTTTCCAAGAAATAAAAACTAAAACTACAATATAGTCATACCTACAAGAATGACCAAAATGAAAATAAGAACACTGGTCAGAACGCAGAGCAACCAGAACTTAATGACAGAAGAGTACCAGCCTTTCTGAAAAAACCCTTTGGCAGTACCTTGAATTTGAACCTTTGTGTACCCTATTAGCCTGAAACTTCTAAGCATCTACCCCTCTCAAAAAAAAAAAAATCTGTATATATGCTAAGCAAAAGACATATATAAAAATGTTTACAACAGCACTGTTTATAGTATTAAAAAAACTGGACCACCCCCTAGATCCCACCCCTGCAGAATGAATGACTAAGTTGTGGTCTATCTGTTGAATGATGTGGGGTGTGTCCTACAGCAACAAGAGGGAGCAACTACGCTCCAGGTCGACAGGGATTCATCTCAGGTCCCCTGTGTGCAGGGCTCCCGGGGACGAGGGCTACTGGGCATCCTCCAGATGTAATTCTGCTTATCTCAAGTGTGGCTTTCCGGGTCTCCATTTCACTGTGTGTTTATCTTATGTCTCTTTTCTGTGTATATAGCACATTTGTAAAACACAGAAAGGTTAAAGAAAACATAGATGAAGTGGTACACGACTGGTTCCTGTTTTCACTCAACAGACATTTCTGAAGACCAGTTACAAAACCGTCTGTTCACTAATGGGGGAGGGAGGACTTTCTCACCATCAGGAATGTTAAAAGCCAGCCTGAGGAACATGAGCAACTAAAATACATAGTAAAATGTGATAAAGACCACAAGAAACAAAAAATTTAGCAGAGAAAACATGAGACATTTAAGCTAGACCTTAAAGAGTTTTGGAAGCAGCCGGACACTGGGACTGAGTATCAGCTGCTCCTGAGCGTAGCTTATGTAAAAGGAACAGAAATTACTTGGGGCTACTCTTTGTGTCCAGCCGGAGCTTGAAGCTCTGTCCTTGAAGGCCAGAGGTGAGGAGAGATCTGGCAAAGCCGGTTCTGTGAAAAATGTCATAGCATGCTGATAGGTTATTTTATTAAACTGGCCAATTGCTTTGGGCACTATCACCATTTTAACAATATTAATTCTTCCAATCCAAGAGCATGGGGTATCTTTCCAAGAAATAAAAACTAAAACTACAATATAGTCATACCTACAAGAATGACCAAAATGAAAATAAGAACACTGGTCAGAACGCAGAGCAACCAGAACTTAATGACAGAAGAGTACCAGCCTTTCTGAAAAACCATTTGGCAGTACCTTCGAATTTGAACCTTTGTGTACCCTATTAGCCTGAAACTTCTAAGCATCTACCCCTCTCAAAAAAAAAAAAAAAAATCTGTATATATGCTAAGCAAAAGACATATATAAAAATGTTTACAACAGCACTGTTTATAGTATTAAAAAAACTGGACCACCCCCTAGATCCCACCCCTGCAGAATGAATGACTAAGTTGTGGTCTATCTGTTGAATGATGTGGGGTGTGTCCTACAGCAACAAGAGGGAGCAACTACGCTCCAGGTCGACAGGGATTCATCTCAGGTCCCCTGTGTGCAGGGCTCCGGGCACGAGGGCTACTGGGCATCCTCCAGATGTAATTCTGCTTATCTCAAGTGTGGCTTTCCGGGTCTCCATTTCACTGTGTGTTTATCTTATGTCTCTTTTCTGTGTATATAGCACATTTGTAAAACACAGAAAGGTTAAAGAAAACATAGATGAAGTGGTACACGACTGGTTCCTGTTTTCACTCAACAGACATTTCTGAAGACCAGTTACAAAACCGTCTGTTCACTAATGGGGGAGGGAGGACTTTCTCACCATCAGGAATGTTAAAAGCCAGCCTGAGGAACATGAGCAACTAAAATACATAGTAAAATGTGATAAAGACCACAAGAAACAAAAAATTTAGCAGAGAAAACATGAGACATTTAAGCTAGACCTTAAAGAGTTTTGGAAGCAGCCGGACACTGGGACTGAGTTTCAGCTGCTCCTGAGCGTAGCTTATGTAAAAGGGAACAGAAATTACTTGGGGCTACTCTTTGTGTCCAGCCGGAAGCTTGAAGCTCTGTCCTTGAAGGCCAGAGGTGAGGAGAGATCTGGCAAAGCGCAGACACATGCGGTGATCAGAGGGACTCCTCAGGGCTATGATGGAGGACCCGCATGGCACTGTGGATGCCCAAACCATTCGACCACGTTCTGCCTTTAACACTTTATTCTTACTTTCTCAGAAAGGTAACATCAGTATAGAGTTCACAATGCACAGCTGGGCCATAAAGAAAGTCAAATGAAAACAGACATCCCCACCTGGGCAGGTAATTCATCCCAGATGTCATCTGGGGTCATGGTGTGGCAGTTCATATGAGGGGGTATGGCTGGGGCAGGCAGAGGGCATCCAACTAGATCTGCGAGCCTCAAGCTAGCAACATCTACGACAACTCAAGCATGAATTTTTGTCTCTCAGGCTCAATTTCAGAGACAAATAGGCCTGTATAAAACAAGCATCTGTAGGAGAGCTCAGGATGGGTTGAAGTAGAAGCTAACGTATGGCTTCCCACTTGAACCAAACAATTAAGTCTGTGCCAGAAACTGAGGATTGATGCCCTCACAGATCCCCGGCATTCTGCCTCTCGGCCCCTCCATCTGCCTGGCTGCACAGCACCTTCTGACAAACTGCAAACAACATTATGATGTGCGCTAGAAATGTTACTTCAGAGCCACAACTGAGAACACAGAGCTCAGAAAACTCAAAGCAACACTGACTGCACTACCCTGAAGGACTCCTAGTAGACTGCAAATATGCCTAGACCGTAAAAGGAAGTAGATTTAGAATCAGAAATAAAGTGACTAGTTAGACTGGTTCCTGTTTTCACTCACTTCAGGTTACAAAACCGTCTGTTCACTAATGGGGGAGGGAGGACTTTCTCACCATCAGGAATGTTAAAAGCCAGCCTGAGGAACATGAGCAACTAAAATACATAGTAAAATGTGATAAAGACCACAAGAAACAAAAAATTTAGCAGAGAAAACATGAGACATTTAAGCTAGACCTTAAAGAGTTTTGGAAGCAGCCGGACACTGGGACTGAGTTTCAGCTGCTCCTGAGCGTAGCTTATGTAAAAGGGAACAGAAATTACTTGGGGCTACTCTTTGTGTCCAGCCGGAAGCTTGAAGCTCTGTCCTTGAAGGCCAGAGGTGAGGAGAGATCTGGCAAAGCGCAGACACATGCGGTGATCAGAGGGACTCCTCAGGGCTATGATGGAGGACCCGCATGGCACTGTGGATGCCCAAACCATTCGACCACGTTCTGCCTTTAACACTTTATTCTTACTTTCTCAGAAAGGTAACATCAGTATAGAGTTCACAATGCACAGCTGGGCCATAAAGAAAGTCAAATGAAAACAGACATCCCCACCTGGGCAGGTAATTCATCCCAGATGTCATCTGGGGTCATGGTGTGGCAGTTCATATGAGGGGGTATGGCTGGGGCAGGCAGAGGGCATCCAACTAGATCTGCGAGCCTCAAGCTAGCAACATCTACGACAACTCAAGCATGAATTTTTGTCTCTCAGGCTCAATTTCAGAGACAAATAGGCCTGTATAAAACAAGCATCTGTAGGAGAGCTCAGGATGGGTTGAAGTAGAAGCTAACGTATGGCTTCCCACTTGAACCAAACAATTAAGTCTGTGCCAGAAACTGAGGATTGATGCCCTCACAGATCCCCGGCATTCTGCCTCTCGGCCCCTCCATCTGCCTGGCTGCACAGCACCTTCTGACAAACTGCAAACAACATTATGATGTGCGCTAGAAATGTTACTTCAGAGCCACAACTGAGAACACAGAGCTCAGAAAACTCAAAGCAACACTGACTGCACTACCCTGAAGGACTCCTAGTAGACTGCAAATATGCCTAGACCGTAAAAGGAAGTAGATTTAGAATCAGTATTTTTCATAAATATCACAATTTGTGAACCTCTAGTTACTAGAGAATTTATTTTGCAGGCATCCAAACATTTAAAAACTCATCCCCAAAATAACGTAATTTCTAGATGAAGTAAATCTCCAGGTCCTTTCTCACAATTACACATTGTAAAATGCCTTATTTCTAAAGTCTATGCAAACAGCCCTGAGTGAAATTCATGCACCTAAGTTTAAGACACATAAACTTAGGGGTCAACAGCACTGTAGGCAGTGATGTGAATGGCATCCCCTGGGGTTGTGTGGCAGAGTCCGCCCCAAGGATGCAGCAACTCTGAGTGCTTTAGAAGTCTAAGGAACAAAATCTTCAGCTATAGCACTNGGACTTCCCTGGTGGCTCAGACGATTAAAGAATCCTCCTGCAATGCAGGAGACCTGGGTTCGATTCGTGAGTTGGGAAGATCCCTGGGAAAAAGGGAAAAGGCAACCCACTCCAGTATTCTTGCCTGGAGAATTCCGTGGACTAAAGGAGCCTGGTGCGCTACAGTCCATGGGATCGCAAAGAGTCAGACACGACTGAGTAGCCTAACACAACACAAAGCACTGGAACAGTAACGGGGAAAATTTCAAAACCAAGCACGTTCTTGCCCAATTTGGTTTTAATTTAATTTCCAATTGACCCCCATCCCAGGCTACTCAATAACCGTTCACATGGAAGCAAATTCTTACTTTCTTGGGAAAAGTATAAAGAAGTTGGGGAAAGGGTAAAAAAATTCCAGATTAGCAGCTCATGCTGCTTTATATTTTATGAACTCATATAAATAATATGTGGCTCATTTTAAATGTTTGAACTCTGGTAGCATCTTGTCAGTAAATATCTCACACATCTGAGATCATATACTGCAATAAAGTTTCATGACTCACCAGGTACCAAAGACTTAATTTAATTCAAAGTCCAAAACATAATTTCCATTTTCTCATGATAAAAAGAAAAAACTTTCTAAATAAATAATAGATCAAAGCAGCATCACCCTAATGGCATCCACCTTCCACGAGGCAGAGAGAAAAAGCGGCACTACCCTGAAGGACCATAGACTGCAAATATGCCTAGACCGTAAAAGGAAGTAGATTTAGAATCAGTATTTTTCATAAATATCACAATTTGTGAACCTCTAGTTACTAGAGAATTTATTTTGCAGGCATCCAAACATTTAAAAACTCATCCCCAAAATAACGTAATTTCTAGATGAAGTAAATCTCCAGGTCCTTTCTCACAATTACACATTGTAAAATGCCTTATTTCTAAAGTCTATGCAAACAGCCCTGAGTGAAATTCATGCACCTAAGTTTAAGACACATAAACTTAGGGGTCAACAGCACTGTAGGCAGTGATGTGAATGGCATCCCCTGGGGTTGTGTGGCAGAGTCCGCCCCAAGGATGCAGCAACTCTGAGTGCTTTAGAAGTCTAAGGAACAAAATCTTCAGCTATAGCACTTGGACTTCCCTGGTGGCTCAGACGATTAAAGAATCCTCCTGCAATGCAGGAGACCTGGGTTCGATTCGTGAGTTGGGAAGATCCCCTGGAAAAGGAAACGGCAACGCACTCTAGTATTCTTGCCTGGACAATTCCGTGGACAGAGGAGCCTGGTGGGCTACAGTCTATGGGGTCGCAAAGAGTCAGACACGACTGAGTAGCCTAACACAACACAAAGCACTGGAACAGTAACGGGAAATTACAAAACCAAGCACGTTCTTGCCCAATTTGGTTTTAATTTAATTTCCAATTGACCCCCATCCCAGGCTACTCAATAACCGTTCACATGGAAGCAAATTCTTACTTTCTTGGGAAAAGTATAAAGAAGTTGGGGAAAGGGTAAAAAAATTCCAGATTAGCAGCTCATGCTGCTTTATATTTTATGAACTCATATAAATAATATGTGGCTCATTTTAAATGTTTGAACTCTGGTAGCATCTTGTCAGTAAATATCTCACACATCTGAGATCATATACTGCAATAAAGTTTCATGACTCACCAGGTACCAAAGACTTAATTTAATTCAAAGTCCAAAACATAATTTCCATTTTCTCATGATAAAAAGAAAAAACTTTCTAAATAAATAATAGATCAAAGCAGCATCACCCTAATGGCATCCACCTTCCACGAGGCAGAGGAGTGAGGCGAAGGATCCTGCCATCAGGCAGCTCTCACAAAGAGGGGAATCACAGGAAACCGGGGAGAGGAGCAACATTAAGAAAAACTGAAAAAATTGTGGAAAAGGACTTTCTTCATCGCCTTACTGGGATGTGGCAAAGACAGTGACACACAGAGTAAGAATCAGACGTAGGGCTTCCCCGGTGGTCCAGTGGATAGAGTTTCCACCTTGCAGTGCAAGGGGCACTGGTTTGGTCCCTGGCCCGGGAAGATCCCACATGTTGTGGAGCGGCTGGACTGGTGTGTCCAATGACGAGCTAGCACTCTGGAGCGCATGTGCCCAGAGCCGGTGCTCTGCAACAAGAGACCACTGTGACGGGAGGCCCACACAGGCCAAAGAATTAAGATGGATGAAAATAAATAAATGAAGGACCAATAAAAGAGGCCAAATTTAAAAAAAAAAGAAACCAAAACCAGACGTATACTAGACTCTTCACTCTATGCGAAAGTGTATTACATGAGGTGTATTTCATGCTCTGTGTGGGCAGGAAATCTCCACTGTGCTTTTCCCCATAAGAATTCCACTCATCCTGAAATACAGCTATTTATGAGTCACCCTACAAAGCTCAGATGTTTATATTTTTACCTATTTTTTAAGTTCCCATGAGTTCCGACCTTAAAAGCTCAAAGAAAACTCCAGTGCCTCACCACTTTTCTCTCAACCCCCAGGTGAGTAGTGTTTCTGTAAGCTCTCAGTAAAATCCTAACTAACAAAAAATAAACTTCATTAAAGTGCAGTTCAGGATGCTAATCTATTTCCTGTTACCACTTAGAAAGAACACTGCATTCTGAACAAAAAAAGTTGCAGATATAAAAAGGCAGGCCTGCCTGGCTCCATTTCACCACAAGCCACAGGTAGCATCTGTCAGTAAATATCTCACACATCTGAGATCATATACTGCAATAAAGTTTCATGACTCACCAGGTACCAAAGACTTAATTTAATTCAAAGTCCAAAACATAATTTCCATTTTCTCATGATAAAAAGAAAAAACTTTCTAAATAAATAATAGATCAAAGCAGCATCACCCTAATGGCATCCACCTTCCACGAGGCAGAGGAGTGAGGCGAAGGATCCTGCCATCAGGCAGCTCTCACAAAGAGGGGAATCACAGGAAACCGGGGAGAGGAGCAACATTAAGAAAAACTGAAAAAATTGTGGAAAAGGACTTTCTTCATCGCCTTACTGGGATGTGGCAAAGACAGTGACACACAGAGTAAGAATCAGACGTAGGGCTTCCCCGGTGGTCCAGTGGATAGAGTTTCCACCTTGCAGTGCAAGGGGCACTGGTTTGGTCCCTGGCCCGGGAAGATCCCACATGTTGTGGAGCGGCTGGACTGGTGTGTCCAATGACGAGCTAGCACTCTGGAGCGCATGTGCCCAGAGCCGGTGCTCTGCAACAAGAGACCACTGTGACGGGAGGCCCACACAGGCCAAAGAATTAAGATGGATGAAAATAAATAAATGAAGGACCAATAAAAGAGGCCAAATTTAAAAAAAAAAAAAAAAAAAAAACCAAAACCAGACGTATACTAGACTCTTCACTCTATGCGAAAGTGTATTACATGAGGTGTATTTCATGCTCTGTGTGGGCAGGAAATCTCCACTGTGCTTTTCCCCATAAGAATTCCACTCATCCTGAAATACAGCTATTTATGAGTCACCCTACAAAGCTCAGATGTTTATATTTTTACCTATTTTTTAAGTTCCCATGAGTTCCGACCTTAAAAGCTCAAAGAAAACTCCAGTGCCTCACCACTTTTCTCTCAACCCCCAGGTGAGTAGTGTTTCTGTAAGCTCTCAGTAAAATCCTAACTAACAAAAAATAAACTTCATTAAAGTGCAGTTCAGGATGCTAATCTATTTCCTGTTACCACTTAGAAAGAACACTGCATTCTGAACAAAAAAAGTTGCAGATATAAAAAGGCAGGCCTGCCTGGCTCCATTTCACCTACACAAGCCACACGGCCTCCAGGCAGCCTGTTCACCAGGTCCAATAGCTACAAGAACCCAACTCTCTGCAGAAAGATCCCCATAATGGCGAATTGTATGTCTACTTGGCTGTGCCACAGTGTCCAGAAACACGGGCAAACATTACTCGGTGAGGCTGTTTCTGGATGAGACTAACGTTTACATCAGTGAACTCTGAGCAAAGCCGACTGCCCCCCAGAACACGGTGGGCCTCATCCTATCAGTTGAAGGCATGCGTAGAACGAAAGCCTGTCCTCCCCCGGGGAATTCTGCAGTGGCCACCAAGCCCCAAGTGCAACATCAGCTCAACCCTGGGTTCCCGGCATGCTGGCCCATCCTTCAGATTTTGGATCTATCGGCCTCCACAATCACAGGAGCCAGTGACCGTGACATTGGTGATATGCACATGTCCTGTTGGGTCTATTTCTCTGGAAATCCTCTTTACCCACCCCCAAGCCAGACAGGGACACATCTTGGTGGTGTTTATGAGTAAACACGAACACCAAGCACTTTTCCCACTTCTCAGGGTCAGGGCCACTGTGCCCAGCCATGAAGGCCCTAGAGGTGAAGGGAGACAGGCTGGAGTGAACATCCTTGGAACTGAGAACACATTCCCTCCAACCTCTCCCTTCAGTAAAATGGTAACCAGGCAAAGGTATAACTCTCTACACGATAGTCCAAAAATGAAAAATTAAATGTCCTTGTCTTACCCACGGCCATAACAAGCTGAAAAACATGTCATCGGGAGGGCCAATTATGACGGTGATATCTCAGTTTTTATTATGCAGTATCTACCTCTCCTCTGAGGAACTCAAGCCCTTGCCAGATAGGACCTAATTACTCCTCCCTTCCCTACTAGATTTAGGAGGCCAATATTATTATTCTGGCTTTATAGAAGACAAAGATTCTGAAGAGAGGCTCAGTGGTTCCTGTAAGCACAGCAACGGGCCCAGAAGCACACACCCCACCAATCTGCCCTAAAGATCACTCACTAGGCCCCAAGGCGACAAGTCGCAGAAAGAAGCAGAGAATGGTGACAAGCCACAAGTATGTTTTTATTGACGGATGCTCTTACATGCACTGAAAGTAACGTGAAGCTAAAAATTCTGATAAATATTCTAATAAAAAGGCCAGCGTTTTAAAACAACCCATCTGCCCGGCTGTCATCTTCATAATAAGCACATGTGCCGTATATTCACACTGTGTGTGCACCGAGAGAACCCCAGGGCTATGCAGTTTAGAATGATGGGGATCGTGGATCCACACAGCGTACGTTTTCAAGGAAGGAAGAGAAACTGCACTCATGTGACTTACCAGCACTGCCTTTTTAGATGCTCACCTAAGTCATGGCAAACAGGCATCAATACCTCATTTTATGGGAAAACAATGTTACGAGTGATTAAAGAAGCAATCATCCTAAGGCCACAAAGCTGGGAATCATCACACTGTGCTCTGAATTCAGGTCGACCAGGTATCCCTTCTCCATGACATAGGGCATCCTCCTAACAACACAGAAATCCTCACCTCCCAGAAGATGGCCCATCAACTTTACTCCTGGAGGGTTTCCAATAGGAATGAGATGGCAAGGCTGGTGGCCCACTGAGGGACAAATCTGCTGCTCTGGGCCCCTGGGGACTGCTCCCAGTACACCATCAGGAGCCACAGGTCGCTCAACTCTTTCTCACATGTCCGGTGGCAGCCCTTCTGGGGTTGGAAGGGAGCCAGCCAGTTCCTCTCAGCCTTCCCTCCCTCACTCCGCATCCTCACACTCTACAAATCACCCTAAGGAGCCTCTGCTTCCAGGTCTCTAGGGCTCTTAGTCGCTTTCCTTGGCCATCATCAGTCTGACCTCTGCTGTGACTACCTTTCAAACGAGAACACCCGGCCTCAAATAAGATACGGCCATGTCGTCTCAAAGAGGCCCATGAATGGAAATCTGTAAGGCAGATACTTAAGTTTTTAGTATCCCTAGGTCTTTACACGTGAATTGCTAAACATTTGTCTATCTTTACTCAATTGGTGGGAAAATAGGAATTGAAGAAAGTGGGGGTCAGCACAGGGAGGGAAGGCAGGATGAGGAAAGAAGAAAAGAAGCAGAAGGAGCAGGTGCAGGGCTTGCTTACTGTGCATCTCTGTTCTGTTTAACCACATTCCACTCTTTCAAGATCGTATTCAATCCTGATTCTGGCATCTACATTATTACCTGTCCTTCCCAATTCTGTACTGCCGGCAAACATGGTAAACACACCTCCCAAATCTTCATCCAAGGCACTAACGACTGTTGAGCAGGACAGGGTCAATACACGAGCGCAGAGCCACACTCCTGGGAGGCCACGGTCTAGGCCATTAGAGAGTTACAGGACAATCCTCAGAGGAAAGGAGTGCGGAGAACCCAGGGCTGACACCCCACAGCTGACCTGGTTCACCATCTCACTTACAAGTGGGCAAACAGCACTAGCAATTAGTAAAAAGAATACAAGTGATCCATAAACGTGTGTAAAAATGTTCAGCTGTATGAGTACTTAACAAGTGTTAATTACAAGAATGAAATGATCAGGTGTCTACTTCAGTGCAAATATTTTTCAATGGCAATGCTGAGGCTTGGGAAAAAAGCACACTCAGACCCTGCAAGCAGGTAACAGTAAAACTTTCTGTTTTAACCAAACCCTTTGTTTCCTGTATTTCTGATGCTTTGATGTTCTGACCTGCTGACCCTATATAACTGCCCCTCCCAGAGCTGGCCAATTCCTGGAGACAGTACGCAAACCAACCACCACATCGCCAGAGCCCACACTACCTCCCACCTCCCACAGGGGCTCTCACAGTCCGGCCACTGTCCACCTGCCCTAATCACAGCAGGGCCAGGTATCTGACAAAGATAGCCCTTAGACCCCAGAGCCTGCTGAAATTACTCAAACAAGCCCGTCTAAGCCTGCTTGCCCTGCCTTGCCTCTTCCTTCCAGCAGAAACCCCAGTAAACGTACTTGCCCACAGGCCCACCCAACCCCCACCTCCTGACCCATCCCCACTCCACACAGCATGCCCTCTTCTCATGGGAACTGGGAATAATAAGCTATCTTTTCAATGACAATCATCTCCTAATCTGCTGGCCTTAGTATCAACAGCAATTCTGCAAATCATGTTAATATTCAGGCATTTATGACTTCTAGAAACTTATACTAAGAAATAACCAGCCACCTGGACAAAAATTTATATAAAGATTCTCATCATAACATTACTTATAATACTGAAAAATCAAAAGTAGCTAAAAAGCTTAAGAGTAGAAAAATGGTTTTAGAATTATAGGTATCTGGGATTATAAATATCTGTAAATAATAAAATTCTGTAAAAATAAAAAGTAAAATAAAAATAATTATTAAAAAAAATTATAGGTACATCCCAGTAACTTTAAACTTTAATACTACGTAACTTTAGCTTACTATGAAACAAAAATTATGTTTCTAAAGAGTAAGTAAATGATAAGAGAAAATATACACAATTTGATGAAAAAGACAGGATATAAGACTATATTAGGATTGGATCTCAGTTTTTCTATAAAAAGGGAAGAAAGAAAAATGTGTAATTCCAAAGATATTCTAGAAAAGGAAATAAAATCAAGAAACACACCTGATCTTTGGGAAGCTACATTCATACTGAGCAATCAATTCTTTAATATTTTTAGGGCTTCCCTGGTAGCTCAGACAGGAAAGAATCCACTTGAAACGCAGGAGGCCTGGGTTACCAAGAGGATTAAATGAGTTAATATATGTAAAGCACTTAAATAACGTCTGGCATACAGTAAGCTTACAGAAAGGTTTGTTCTTTTCAACTAGAAAGAGAGCTACCAGTAATAAAGCTCTTTCCATCATCATTTGAATAAGCTTGCTCAAACTAATCTTATGGGCAAAATTTAAAAACTGACAGAAAGGTGGACTTCCCTGGTGGTCCAGTGGATAAGATCCTGAGTTCCCAGTGCAGGCAGTCAGGGTTCAATCCCTAGTCAGGGAATTCGATCCCACACGTCACAACTAAGCCTGCGCACTCTAGAGCCCATGAGCCACAACTAGAGAAGCCTGAACGCCACAACAAAGACCCAGCGCAGCCAAAATAAATAGCAACTTCAAAAAAAAAAAAATTAAGAGTGGGAGCTGCAGTGATTATACCAGAACCCAGAGAGCAAAGATAAAGACGAGAGTTTCCAGACAGTTACTCCTGATGCTGCATTTTTATCTATGACCTGATGAGACGTTTAAGCTGTACCTGTATCCACTCTTTTTTTTCCTTTCTTCTTTTCTTTTATTTTAGTCATGCCGCAGGACATGTGGGATCTTAGTTCCCTGACCAGGGATTGAACCTGCATCCCCTGCATTGGAAAGTGGAGTCTTAACCACTGGACTGCCAGGGAAGTCCCCCTTTTCCATTCTTAAACGGTAGAGCTGGAGAGGACTTTAAGCTGGATAAAAGAATCAGAACCCAAGAATGATCTGGCCAAACAAGCAACTCTAATGAGATAAAACTTAAAATGATGCCTTAAAATGATGCCTAAGGAAAGTTCTGGTAGAAAGTACACCATGGGTCAACAGCAGGATGAGACCTGCCTGCAAGACCAGGCAGTGGACAGCAAATGCCAGCTCCCAGGAAGACGGTGAGGACACCCACCCCCCTCTCCTCTCACCCATCAGCCGACACCATGAGCACAGCATCCAGTTTTGATCACTATATCCAGAAGCAACTTTATAATCATTTTATAATAATTCTGTTAACCAAAGAAAACACAGAAGTAGCTACCATTCATACAGTCACGTTTTGGTTTTTTTCCCCTCTATACCACACGATACATGCAGTGTTAGATCCAACGTTTTTCTCACTTAGTCATGCTGTGAACATTTTCCTATGTCATTAAAGGTAGATCAAAATGTCCTTTTTTTCAACTCTAAAAAATTATTTTCACTTTTCAACTCATCTTTCCAAGCACCGTCTACAGTAAAAATCAATGGTATAGATATACTAATATTTAAAAAAATGTAGTGACCAAATGAAGAGCCTTTGTAAAATGTGCTTCAACTGGAAAAGTATCTCAAATCTCATCAGGAACAAACTGAAATGATGCAGATGTATGCAGAAGGGAAGGCCAAGGAAGCCTCGCCTTTGCTCCCAAGACAGTCTGGGGTGCGCTTCCAGGCTCCCGCTGCCACGCACACACACACACACACACACACACACACGGACCCAAGGACGTACGCAGTGGAAGCACATCTTTCACAACACAGTACCCCTTCTGCTAGTTTGTTTTCTTCACTTTGCAATGTGCCCATCAGCTTTCATGCACTATCCCCAGTTTGCAGCAATCTTAAAAGGCTGACATTATGCCTGTTTCAAAGACAAAAAAATGAGGCTCAGGTCAGGCAGCTAGTCACGTAGTAAATGTAAGATGTAAAGCTACCCCCAAGTCACCATGATTTCATACCACGCTACCTCCCTTACTTAGGGGACAGAGCAAGGAGTAGAAGAAAGGGCCCCAAAATACCCATACTTCAGAATATCTGACAAATGTTCCCACTAAGAGCTGGTGAGAACACTTACAAAAAATCATATAAAAGAATACAAAGTAACAAGGCCAAGATCTTGCAGACCAACATCTACCTCACTTTTCACTTCATCTGGCCTACAGGCCAAGTACTAAAGACCACTCATCCACACTCCTAGGTGCACACTGCAAGAAGGCTATTTTAAAAAGAGGCACTGCAGAGCAGCATGGGTTCACTACCATGAATAAAACATTTTTTTCATCTAAAAATGTAAGTATGAATACTTTTTCACTGCAAACTCTGACAGGGGCATCTTGTCAAGAATCTATGGGTTCTAAGTTTCCCCAAGTCTGTGGGGAAAAAAAGTGAAAAAAATATATTAATGAGAACATTCTGGGAAACAGAGAGATGTCACTTCAGGAAGAAGGAGTAAAAGCAGCAGAACCTCCAAACAAAGGGAGCAGCTCGTGAAGGCGGAGGCGAGAACACAGGGGCTGCTGTCTCCTCCGTGTCTTGCCTGCAAGAGTCCTGTCCTGCTCTCTGACTTCCAGAATCCACACTAATGGGGGAAGGGAACCGATACAAGATGAAACCTGAACAGCCGTTGGAAAGTGTGGACTAACAAGGAGCCCAAAAACAAGTGAAAAGAACATGAAGCCACCCGGGAAAACTGCAGATGATAAGGTAAGCACAGAAAGGAAACCAGGAAACTGTAGTTACCACGATGGCAACAGTGCGAGCACAGGTGCACCTGAAAAGCAACAGGAAAGGAAACCAACAGGCGAGCAGCTCTCAGCATCGTTTCATCAGTATTACTACTATCTCTGACTTTTCAAATCTTCCATCATATTGCTTTCTTACTCCTACAAGACTTTTTAAAGGTAGAAACAATAAAACAGTAAGCTATAAAATGAAAGTTAATTTAAGTTCCAAGGCACAAAAAAGGTACACAATACTATGGGATTTAAAAAGGAAGAGGTAGAGACAAGGACTCAGGAAGAGGTTAGCATTTGAAATATACTTAAAAGATGCTACAGGTCTACCAGGCTTGGGAAGCAAGCACACTATCTTGTGTGATCAAATTTTTACAGGCCTCTCAGTTTCAAAGGGTGTGTGTCTATAACAACAGTCGGGTAACTCCAAGCCCAACACTGACATCCCTTTTTCACATAGGAATATAAATTTGTGGGAGTGAGCAGAAAGCCTGGTATATAAAAAAAAGACTGCAACACACAAAAGGAATAACATTCTTTAAAATTATGATTATTTACATGCGAGTTAACATACTGTGAATTTGGAACTCAAATATTTCACTAAGCTCACTTTAACTCACTGACTCCGTAAAGGGCCTCTCGTGCTTTGCCTTCAGCAGAAGCGCTGTCTGATGTGCTTCGTGCGGTGCCTCTGCAGAGCTGCCTCCCGATTTTCAGTCTGTGGGGAAAAAAGTGAAAAAAATATATTAATGAGAACATTCTGGGAAACAGAGAGATGTCACTTCAGGAAGAAGGAGTAAAAGCAGCAGAACCTCCAAACAAAGGGAGCAGCTCGTGAAGGCGGAGGCGAGAACACAGGGGCTGCTGTCTCCTCCGTGTCTTGCCTGCAAGAGTCCTGTCCTGCTCTCTGACTTCCAGAATCCACACTAATGGGGGAAGGGAACCGATACAAGATGAAACCTGAACAGCCGTTGGAAAGTGTGGACTAACAAGGAGCCCAAAAACAAGTGAAAAGAACATGAAGCCACCCGGGAAAACTGCAGATGATAAGGTAAGCACAGAAAGGAAACCAGGAAACTGTAGTTACCACGATGGCAACAGTGCGAGCACAGGTGCACCTGAAAAGCAACAGGAAAGGAAACCAACAGGCGAGCAGCTCTCAGCATCGTTTCATCAGTATTACTACTATCTCTGACTTTTCAAATCTTCCATCATATTGCTTTCTTACTCCTACAAGACTTTTTAAAGGTAGAAACAATAAAACAGTAAGCTATAAAATGAAAGTTAATTTAAGTTCCAAGGCACAAAAAAGGTACACAATACTATGGGATTTAAAAAGGAAGAGGTAGAGACAAGGACTCAGGAAGAGGTTAGCATTTGAAATATACTTAAAAGATGCTACAGGTCTACCAGGCTTGGGAAGCAAGCACACTATCTTGTGTGATCAAATTTTTACAGGCCTCTCAGTTTCAAAGGGTGTGTGTCTATAACAACAGTCGGGTAACTCCAAGCCCAACACTGACATCCCTTTTTCACATAGGAATATAAATTTGTGGGAGTGAGCAGAAAGCCTGGTATATAAAAAAAAGACTGCAACACACAAAAGGAATAACATTCTTTAAAATTATGATTATTTACATGCGAGTTAACATACTGTGAATTTGGAACTCAAATATTTCACTAAGCTCACTTTAACTCACTGACTCCGTAAAGGGCCTCTCGTGCTTTGCCTTCAGCAGAAGCGCTGTCTGATGTGCTTTCGTGCCGGTGCCTCTGCAGAGCTGCCTCCCGATCGCTCTCCACACCTCTGGTGTCTTTACTTCACTATGTCGGTTCTTTTCCTATCCTCACCAAGAAAGGCAAACAGCTACGGGCGATTCACAGAAACCCAAGCTGAGCACATCTAAGCAAAACCTCTAGGAAACAAAGGGAATCACGTAATCCATAATAATCAGTACTACAGCAGCTGTTTTCCCTATTAAAAAATGCCAGCGCACTAACGTGATCACCTTATTTCAAACCCTCCCCTATTCCACATCCCCCCACAAAATCAACTCAATTTCTGAGAATACTCTGGTAAAAATAAAATGCAGATGTTTAGAATCAGAGAGATTACCTCTAACCCCCAGGGCCAGCCATTACCCCAGTATCCAAATCCACTGAAACTGAGGAACTATTTTGTGAGGAGCTATTTTATACCACTTGTTTAATAAATAGTACAACAGGGGCCCCAAAGCACCAGAAATGCTTACTAGGAGTTTGGGAAACAAGTGAACAAGGGAAGACTTCCACAGACAGTGCTGACGGCAAGGTCTTCCGGCCCTACAGGGTGGGAGGCAGGGCAGTGCAGGCAAGGACAGGGCAGCCGGGCCAAATGCTTTGCTTTCTTTTGATTGACAAGCTCCTTAAAAGCGCTGAGGGGCTGTCAAGCTAGCAAGAAACCACCAGGTCAAAATTTGAGGGAGAGCAGGGGCCAGGAGGCAGCAGTGGGTTGGAAGGATTTTCAGGTGAGCGGGAGAAGTTAAGGCGCCCAGGCAGCCCAGAGCAAGAACCTGAGAGGCGAGGCCCCCATAAGCAGTACCCCATGGGGCTGTGCCCACCAGGCACAGCCTATCTCCATCCACAACCATCACCCTGGGCCAGAAATGAGGAGAGACAAACAAAACACGGCCCCGAGGCCTTACAGCCACAGGGGGCCTGCATGCATTTTCAAAACAGCTTTACGAGTTCTATGTTATATACCATAAAATTCATGTTTTACGGGTACAAATGAGGGGTTTAGACTCTCTGGAGAGTTTCGCCACCCTCACATTTCATTTTATAACAGAACATTCCCGTCACTCCAGAAAGAAAGTCTCTTAAGTCATTCTCCATCTCCAGCCCCTTACCTCAGCCTACTCTGGACATTTCACACAGGATAATACATGTGGCCTTCTGTGGCCTTCGTGCATTTTGCAAGCTATGTTCTCAGCTCTAAACGGCCCAGAGAATCTCAGGCCACGAGCATGGTTTAAAGCAGTCCCAGACCAGAAACAACTGCCTGGCAAAACAAACAAGAACCCGCCCTGGAGGAAAGTGCCCTCATCCTGGGCCTCGCAATCCCAACAGATAATCACTTCCCGAGGCAAAGCAGTTCACACCAAAAAATAACAAAGCCCACAAAAAAACACCGTAGTGGTGCAATGATACAACAAACAGCAGAAATTCAGTGAACGACAAATAGCAGCCGAGACCCATCTAAAGAGAAACGGCATGAACAGGATAAAAAAGACACTGTCCACACTGCAGCTCAGGAGAACAAAAAGGAAGGAGATGCAGAAGAGGAATACGGAAAAAAGAGAGTGAACATAAATCATTAGAGTTTCACAAAGAGTGTGTGGGAAGAACTCCAGGAACTGCCTGGCAGCTTCTAAGCCACAACAGAAGCAGGAGGTGGTGGAATGACTTCAGGTGCTGAAAGAAAAGTGCCAGTCCTGGATGCCACATGTGGGAAGTGTCCTTTAAGACTCAGGGCTGGGCTTCCCCTGGTGGTCCGGTGGGTAAGGACACCGCCTTGCAGTGCAAGGGGCACCAGTTCAATCCCTGACCCGGGAGGATCCCACACGCGACGGAGCAGCTGGACCGGTGTGTCCAATTGTGAGCCAGCGCTCTGGAGCACATGCGCCCAGAGCCAGAGCTCTACAGCGGGAGGCCACTGCGATGGCAGGCCCACACACGTGGCCAAAGAATAAAGATGGATGAAAATAAATAAATAATCAATAAAAGAAGTCAAATTTCTTTAAAAAAAATTATGTTTGAAACCATCTTTAAAAAAAAAAAAGAATCAGGATTTAATACAGACATTACCAGATTAACCAAGAAAATGTGACATTAGCAGTTCCTCATGAGAATTCTAAAATTTTTCAGTCAAGATAAAACGAGTTCTATGAATCTTCTGGAAAAGGGGGTTTCCGGCCACCCTCACATTTCATTTTATAACAGAACATTCCGTCACTCCAGAAAGAAAGTCTCTTAAGTCATTCTCCATCTCCAGCCCTTACCTCAGCCTACTCTGGACATTTCACACAGGATAATACATGTGGCCTTCTGTGGCCTTCGTGCATTTTGCAAGCTATGTTCTCAGCTCTAAACGGCCCAGAGAATCTCAGGCCACGAGCATGGTTTAAAGCAGTCCCAGACCAGAAACAACTGCCTGGCAAAACAAACAAGAACCCGCCCTGGAGGAAAGTGCCCTCATCCTGGGCCTCGCAATCCCAACAGATAATCACTTCCCGAGGCAAAGCAGTTCACACCAAAAAATAACAAAGCCCACAAAAAAACACCGTAGTGGTGCAATGATACAACAAACAGCAGAAATTCAGTGAACGACAAATAGCAGCCGAGACCCATCTAAAGAGAAACGGCATGAACAGGATAAAAAAGACACTGTCCACACTGCAGCTCAGGAGAACAAAAAGGAAGGAGATGCAGAAGAGGAATACGGAAAAAAGAGAGTGAACATAAATCATTAGAGTTTCACAAAGAGTGTGTGGGAAGAACTCCAGGAACTGCCTGGCAGCTTCTAAGCCACAACAGAAGCAGGAGGTGGTGGAATGACTTCAGGTGCTGAAAGAAAAGTGCCAGTCCTGGATGCCACATGTGGGAAGTGTCCTTTAAGACTCAGGGCTGGGCTTCCCCTGGTGGTCCGGTGGGTAAGGACACCGCCTTGCAGTGCAAGGGGCACCAGTTCAATCCCTGACCCGGGAGGATCCCACACGCGACGGAGCAGCTGGACCGGTGTGTCCAATTGTGAGCCAGCGCTCTGGAGCACATGCGCCCAGAGCCAGAGCTCTACAGCGGGAGGCCACTGCGATGGCAGGCCCACACACGTGGCCAAAGAATAAAGATGGATGAAAATAAATAAATAATCAATAAAAGAAGTCAAATTTCTTTAAAAAAAATTATGTTTGAAACCATCTTTAAAAAAAAAAAAGAATCAGGATTTAATACAGACATTACCAGATTAACCAAGAAAATGTGACATTAGCAGTTCCTCATGAGAATTCTAAAATTTTTCAGTCAAGATAAAAGTGATCCTACATGGAAGATCTGAGACCCATAAGGAATGAGAGTAAAAAGTCATGAATGTGCGTTAATCTGAAAGAACGCTGGTAGTATAAGGCAAGAATAACAACAATTTGTGCTTAAAAAAAGAAATTTTAAAAACCACAATACTAATACTCACACAGAAATAAAAGGTTAGAGGGATTTTGCCAGGCTTATGTTGTCCTGGAAATAAATAAATAAAGGTCCTGATTAACTTTATGATTTTTTTTTTTTGAGTATTTCTACTGTCATTGCTAGAGAACTATCACAACAGGAAAAAAAGAGTATTTTATCTCACAAACAGTAAAGGGGAAGGAAGAAATTAAATAACAAATATTTTCAACCCATGAAAAGACATTGGAGTCAGGGGGAAGAGTACAGGCAGGACAAACAGAAAACACAAAATAAGATGGCAAATTTAAGCCCAAATAATGAAAACAGACTAAAAACTCCAATGAAAAGACACAAATGATCAGACTAGACTTTTTTTTTTTTAACTCTTAACTACAAGCTGATTATAAGAGACATATGGAAAATATAAGTTTGAAAGGAAAGGTTGATGTATATAAAAAGATAGAAAACTAAACAGTACAAATACTAAGCAAGGAAAAAACTGGTATAACTATATTAATGAAACATACTTTGAAGCAAAAAAGCATTATTAGGGATAAAGAGTGACTTCCTGGCAATTCACATTCCCATTCACCAGGAAGATGCAGAGTTTTAAATTTGTGTGACATAACAATGTAGCCTCAAAGTATAAACAGCACAAACAGAACTCCAAGGAGGATTTGACCTATTTACTGATACAATCAATAGAAATCAAAAAAGTCAGTAAAGATGTAACTGAACGGTATATGACAAACAAAACACTTGACTTAGCGCTCACACAGGGCACCCAGCTACCAGAGATACACATTATGGTCAGGCAAACAAGGAAGATTTTCCCTATGCAGATCCAAAAGGTAAAGCTCAACAAATTCCAAAGAAGTGGAAATTTTAGTGCGCACACACACACACACACACACACACACACACACACACACACACACACACACACACACACACACCTGTACAAGTCGCATGATTCGCAACACTAGGGGGTGCCATTCACATGACACAATGATCTAAACTGCTCCCCTAAGGATGCCCAGTGCATCTGTCACTACACGTTGAAATCATACATGTTCTCTCTGATCAAAACACAATTAAGCAAGAAATCAAAAACCAATCCTAGGAAAATTCCTCTCTGTTTAAAAACTGCAAAACACACTTTTAAATAACTCGTACTAAAGTCAAAATGAAACTCAGAATCTTTGAACTATACAACAAAAATACTGCACATCAGAACTTGCTGAATGCAGCTAAGCATTTAGTTCACATCTTATTATTTTATCATTTAAATATGTATAAAATGCCTACATTAGAAAAGACCAATGACTAGAAATTAATAAACTATCCAACTCAAGAATTTCCCCTTCAACAACAGGGGAAAGGGCAACAAAATAAATTCAAGGATAGTAGAAAAGAGGAAACAGGATTTTTAAATATATTAATGAAATATCAATGATATAGAGTATCAACAAAGCCAAGGGCTGGTTATTTGAAAGACTGAAATATGGACAATCCTCTGGCCAGGATGAGGGGAAAAAAAAAAAATAAGTGGACCTATAAATACTCAATGCCACAGATAGAAAGGGAACATTACTAGAGTTCTATAGACTTTAAAAAGGTCCCAGTTGATAAATAATTTTATGCTCCTCTATTTGAAGCCTATAAGAAATGGATAAAAATCCCCTAAAACCACAATTTACTGAAACTGACTTAAAAAAAAATAATCAGTTGTACAAACTTTACTAGACAAATAAATGCTAGGGATGTAATGCTTATAACTTGATAAATATAACAGTGCTGTATGTTATACACAAAAGTTGTTAATTAATAGAGCAAATCTTGAGTGTTCTCATCTCGTGGAAAAAAATTTTTCTATTTCTTTAACATTTTGTTTATCTATATGAGAAGGTTTAAGTTTACTAAACTTCCCGTGATAATCATTTCCTGATACATGTAAGTCAAACCATCTTGCTGTACACCTTAAAGTTACACAGTGCTATATGCCAGTTAGATCTCAATACAAGTAGGATAATATGCAAATAATCAAACTTGGGGGGAAGAAAAGAACACCATTTCAAACACCTAAATTAGAACTTTTACAAACTCTTTTTAACAAAGAAAAGCTTGCAGTTGCACGGCTTCACTGGCAGGTCCTGCCAAGCATTCATGCAACATATCATTCAACTGCTGAGGGACCACTTTCCTTGGCTCGAGTCACCACGAAGCCTCACTATGTCCCCAGAGCCATGCAAGAAGGCACCTGAGTGGGCTGACGTCTCACAGTACCAACTCTCAGGAGAGGCACTAAGTACAGAAAACAGGGAAGGCTGGTGCCCAGAGCCCAAATGTGTGATCTGTGGTATGAAAGCACCTGAAACAAGAGCTGGCAAGTGTCCTAGACATTAGAAAGGTATTAAACCAGCAAGCAGCCAAGGCATGGTTTCTCTGTGCCCACACTCCCCGCACACACCCATCTCATCCCCAGCAGCCTTACACACATAGAGCACTGGGAGAAGGCAGGAAGCTATGCACAGAGGCTGCCAGGGCTCCTGATAAAATTGAAGATGCTGTGAGCTCTGCATATAAACTACATTCTAGTACACAAGCAAAAACAAAAACAAAAACAAAAAACCACTTTTAAAAGATGCTATTTAGGAAAAAGCATCAAGATAGTGTCAAGTACGTAAAAGAAACTGAACAAAAGGAAGGCAACATCTCAGGCTTCCCTGGTGGTCCGGTGGGTAAAGAGTCCACCTTGCAGTGTAGGAGTCAATGGTTCGATCCCTTGCCCGGGAAGATCCCACATGCCATGGAGCAGCTAGACCGGGGTGTCCAATTAGGAGCCGACGCTCTAGAACACATGCGCCCAGAGCCGGTGCTCTGCAACGAGAGAGGCCACTGCAATGGGCGGCCCACATTGCCAAAGAATAAAGATGGATGAAAATAAATAAACAGAAAAACAATAAAAGAGGACAAAATTAAAAAAAAAAATAGGCAACATCTCTACAGGGGAAGTATGTAACTCAGGGAAATTCACAGACCTTCCTAAATAAATGAAACATGACTACACTCATTTTGTTCTCATCTCGTGGAAAAAAATTTTTCTATTTCTTTAACATTTTGTTTATCTATATGAGAAGGTTTAAGTTTACTAAACTTCCCGTGATAATCATTTCCTGATACATGTAAGTCAAACCATCTTGCTGTACACCTTAAAGTTACACAGTGCTATATGCCAGTTAGATCTCAATACAAGTAGGATAATATGCAAATAATCAAACTTGGGGGGAAGAAAAGAACACCATTTCAAACACCTAAATTAGAACTTTTACAAACTCTTTTTAACAAAGAAAAGCTTGCAGTTGCACGGCTTCACTGGCAGGTCCTGCCAAGCATTCATGCAACATATCATTCAACTGCTGAGGGACCACTTTCCTTGGCTCGAGTCACCACGAAGCCTCACTATGTCCCCAGAGCCATGCAAGAAGGCACCTGAGTGGGCTGACGTCTCACAGTACCAACTCTCAGGAGAGGCACTAAGTACAGAAAACAGGGAAGGCTGGTGCCCAGAGCCCAAATGTGTGATCTGTGGTATGAAAGCACCTGAAACAAGAGCTGGCAAGTGTCCTAGACATTAGAAAGGTATTAAACCAGCAAGCAGCCAAGGCATGGTTTCTCTGTGCCCACACTCCCCGCACACCCATCTCATCCCCAGCAGCCTTACACACATAGAGCACTGGGAGAAGGCAGGAAGCTATGCACAGAGGCTGCCAGGGCTCCTGATAAAATTGAAGATGCTGTGAGCTCTGCATATAAACTACATTCTAGTACACAAGCAAAAACAAAAACAAAAACAAAAAACCACTTTTAAAAGATGCTATTTAGGAAAAAGCATCAAGATAGTGTCAAGTACGTAAAAGAAACTGAACAAAAGGAAGGCAACATCTCAGGCTTCCCTGGTGGTCCGGTGGGTAAAGAGTCCACCTTGCAGTGTAGGAGTCAATGGTTCGATCCCTTGCCCGGGAAGATCCCACATGCCATGGAGCAGCTAGACCGGGGTGTCCAATTAGGAGCCGACGCTCTAGAACACATGCGCCCAGAGCCGGTGCTCTGCAACGAGAGAGGCCACTGCAATGGGCGGCCCACATTGCCAAAGAATAAAGATGGATGAAAATAAATAAACAGAAAAACAATAAAAGAGGACAAAATTAAAAAAAAAAATAGGCAACATCTCTACAGGGGAAGTATGTAACTCAGGGAAATTCACAGACCTTCCTAAATAAATGAAGACACACCATGTTTGTGGACTGGAGCACTCGATTTTGTAAAGATATTACAATCTCCCCAAATTGACACACAGGCTCAAAGCAATCCCAATCACACACACAACAAACTTTCTTTGAACCTGCAAACTAATTCTTAAATTCACATGAAGAGCAGAAGAACCACAAGAGTCTGTTGTTCTCAAAGGAAACAAATGTAGAGACTCCTCTCAGTCAATTTCCATAAAGCTTGTAAATAAGACAGAGAAGCACAGTAAGGGTGACCACGGAGAGAGAGCAGACGACAGTCCCATGCTACCATGGCCTCTGGACAAATGACAGAGCCCTGCGGTAGAAGGAAAGAGGAGCTTTCCAGCAAAATTCCTTAAGACCACTAGGCATCCACAGTGGAGGGAAGAAAAAAAGAAAAGTGGACCCCTTCCACAGACCATACACACAGACTTTATAAAAGACCCAAACAGGGAGGGAAATTTCTAGATAGGAGAGGGGATCATCCTCATACTACCAGGGGAAAGAGTAGCAAAGCAGTTCTTGGCAAAGATGGAAGACAGCATGAAGATAAAGAGGAAAAGTAACAAATCTGTTGGCATTAAAACTGAGATGTCAAAAGACCCCACTAAGAAAGCACAAAGACAAGCTTCAAAATGAAAAGGCACAAAAAAAAAAAAAAAAAAAATGAAAAGGCACTTACAGTAAATATTCAACATAAATAAAAGCTCCTAAAATCAGCGAGAGAAAGACAACTCAATAAAAGATGGTCAAAAGATGAGAACAGGCTTTAAAAAACAAAAACAGAATATACGATTATCCTATACCTATGTGCTATGCCTGCTTATATGTACCAGACTGCATAAGAATGCTCATCTCAACATCATTCAGGAGTAGGACAGAAAAGTAAATTGTGGGCTTCCCCTGGTGGTCCAGTGGGTAAGGACACCGCCTTGCAGTGCAAGGGACACCGGTTTGATCCCTGGCCTGGGAAGATCCCACGTGCCGCGGAGCGGCTGGACCGATGTGTCCAATCACCGAGCCGGAGCTCTGGAGCGCATGCGCCCAGAGCCAGCGCTCTGCAGCGACAGACGCCACTGCGATGGGAGGCCCACAGGAGCCAAAGAATAAAGACGGATGAAACTGGAGAAATGAAAGACCAATAGAACGGGCCCGCCCACTCCCCTCCCTCCCCAACCTGACCCCCGCCCAAAATAAATAAATAAATAAATCTTTAAAAAAAAAAAAAAAGTAAATTGTAACATATCCTGTAATGGAATACTATACAGAAGTGAAAATGAATTAATTACACATATATTCAACAATCTGGGTAAATCTTACAAATGTAATACTGAGAGAAGAAGCAATGCAAAAACATAAATGCAGTGTATCAATCATAATATAATCGTCAAAGTGGAAAAGTAAGCACGGTTTTCTAGAGATGCATGCAAAGGGAGGAAACCATTAAGAAAAGTGAAGAAAAACCACCCCAAAAAAGTAAGAAAATATTCACCTCTTGGAGGCAGTAATTGTGATGAGGTGGGACATCAAGGACGTCCAGGGTGCTAACAGGGTCTACTTCCTGACCTGGGGGAGGGGGGGAGGTACACAAGTGTGCTTTTCATAAACATAAGTCAAATTATAAATAGATGCTTTATGCATTTTTTATCTCATAATTTTCTTAAAGAAAATCAAATCAAGTAAGACTAGACCCACTTAAATAAAACAGTTAAATAAAAGGAGCAATTAGACAATTCCTCCTAGGGCTCTAATGATGGTCAAAAGATGAGAACAGGCTTTAAAAAACAAAAACAGAATATACGATTATCCTATACCTATGTGCTATGCCTGCTTATATGTACCAGACTGCATAAGAATGCTCATCTCAACATCATTCAGGAGTAGGACAGAAAAGTAAATTGTGGGCTTCCCCTGGTGGTCCAGTGGGTAAGGACACCGCCTTGCAGTGCAAGGGACACCGGTTTGATCCCTGGCCTGGGAAGATCCCACGTGCCGCGGAGCGGCTGGACAACGACAGACGCCACTGTGATGGGAGGCCCACAGGAGCCAAAGAATAAAGACGGATGAAACTGGAGAAATGAAAGACCAATAGAACGGGCCCGCCCCCCCCCCTCCCTCCCCAACCTGACCCCCGCCCAAAATAAATAAATAAATAAATCTTTAAAAAAAAAAAAAAAGTAAATTGTAACATATCCTGTAATGGAATACTATACAGAAGTGAAAATGAATTAATTACACATATATTCAACAATCTGGGTAAATCTTACAAATGTAATACTGAGAGAAGAAGCAATGCAAAAACATAAATGCAGTGTATCAATCATAATATAATCGTCAAAGTGGAAAAGTAAGCACGGTTTTCTAGAGATGCATGCAAGGGAGGAAACCATTAAGAAAAGTGAAGAAAAACCACCCCAAAAAAGTAAGAAAATATTCACCTCTTGGAGGCAGTAATTGTGATGAGGTGGGACATCAAGGACGTCCAGGGTGCTAACAGGGTCTACTTCCTGACCTGGGGGAGGGGGGGAGGTACACAAGTGTGCTTTTCATAAACATAAGTCAAATTATAAATAGATGCTTTATGCATTTTTTATCTCATAATTTTCTTAAAGAAAATCAAATCAAGTAAGACTAGACCCACTTAAATAAAACAGTTAAATAAAAGGAGCAATTAGACAATTCCTCCTAGGGCTCTAATGATTATCAACAGAGAAAGAGGATTTCTGAACAATTAACTGAACCCTTAAGGTAGCTGGTCAAATCCCGCACTCTAAGACTGTGTGACTAAGTGCCCGATTTAGATCTGTAACACCAAAACAGGAAAGGATTTTATTCTTAAATCCTCTTACAGGTTTAACAATTATTTCAGTTTCAACCTCTGACCTACCTGGCTTTATAAAGCCCCAATGAAATGCAAATGTTGCTATCAGAGAAAGGAGGACTCTAAATCCAGACTTGTAAATTACCTGTCTAGGGAATCAGGCAAGCTCAACTCTTCCCGACAGTTAATCTGTACTATCAACTTGATACAATGTAATCTTAAATATTAATGCCTGCTTAAATTGAAAAGTAAAATTCCACAGGGTGGAAAAATAAGGCTGGATAAAAGACAACTACACACCTTAACAATTTATTAATTGTAACGAGGGCTTCCCTGGTGGTCCAGTGGGTAAGGACACTGCCTTGCAGCGCAAGGGGCACCAGTTCAATCCCTGGCCTGGGAAGATCCCACATGCCGCGGAGCAGCTGGACGGATGTATCCAATCTGCCAAGCCCGAGCCCTGGAGCGAATACACCCAGAGTTGGTGCTCTGCAGCGACAGAGGCCACTGTGATGGGAGGAGGCCCACACAGGCGAAAGAATAAAGATGGATGAAAAATTAAAATCAATTAAAAAGGGGGGGCAAAATTAATTGTAATGAATCAGCTATCAACTAGTACTTCTTTAAATTACAGATGATCTAGTCACGCATCATTAATCTCTCCAACACCTCCTGTCCTCCTTGGCTCTTCCCAGGGAGACATCCCCTTCCTGGACTAGTCCTCTCATCATACATAACTAGAAAGCTGAACAAAATAAATAAAACACTTTTTCAGCTATCAAAGTATATTCAGTACAGGAACGTGATTCCTAAGAAAGCAAACAAGGTGAGTTCCATCATCACTGAGCTTTCTGTGCAGGCAGACAGAGCAGGAAAAGGTGGGAATAGCACTCATAATTTTCTTAAAGAAAATCAAATCAAGTAAGACTAGACCCACTTAAATAAAACAGTTAAATAAAAGGAGCAATTAGACAATTCCTCCTAGGGCTCTAATGATTATCAACAGAGAAAGAGGATTTCTGAACAATTAACTGAACCCTTAAGGTAGCTGGTCAAATCCCGCACTCTAAGACTGTGTGACTAAGTGCCCGATTTAGATCTGTAACACCAAAACAGGAAAGGATTTTATTCTTAAATCCTCTTACAGGTTTAACAATTATTTCAGTTTCAACCTCTGACCTACCTGGCTTTATAAAGCCCCAATGAAATGCAAATGTTGCTATCAGAGAAAGGAGGACTCTAAATCCAGACTTGTAAATTACCTGTCTAGGGAATCAGGCAAGCTCAACTCTTCCCGACAGTTAATCTGTACTATCAACTTGATACAATGTAATCTTAAATATTAATGCCTGCTTAAATTGAAAAGTAAAATTCCACAGGGTGGAAAAATAAGGCTGGATAAAAGACAACTACACACCTTAACAATTTATTAATTGTAACGAGGGCTTCCCTGGTGGTCCAGTGGGTAAGGACACTGCCTTGCAGCGCAAGGGGCACCAGTTCAATCCCTGGCCTGGGAAGATCCCACATGCCGCGGAGCAGCTGGACGGATGTATCCAATCTGCCAAGCCCGAGCCCTGGAGCGAATACACCCAGAGTTGGTGCTCTGCAGCGACAGAGGCCACTGTGATGGGAGGAGGCCCACACAGGCGAAAGAATAAAGATGGATGAAAAATTAAAATCAATTAAAAAGGGGGGGCAAAATTAATTGTAATGAATCAGCTATCAACTAGTACTTCTTTAAATTACAGATGATCTAGTCACGCATCATTAATCTCTCCAACACCTCCTGTCCTCCTTGGCTCTTCCCAGGGAGACATCCCCTTCCTGGACTAGTCCTCTCATCATACATAACTAGAAAGCTGAACAAAATAAATAAAACACTTTTTCAGCTATCAAAGTATATTCAGTACAGGAACGTGATTCCTAAGAAAGCAAACAAGGTGAGTTCCATCATCACTGAGCTTTCTGTGCAGGCAGACAGAGCAGGAAAAGGTGGGAATCACTGAGCTGAGGAGACAGAGATCAGCGTTGGTGCAGGCTATGGCACTGGAATTCGTGGGCCCAAGTACCAAGAAAGGGTGCTCCAGAAACCTGCACGAGCTGCCTGGAGTCCCTGGCTGAGCGTGTGGTCAGTGAGACTCCAGGAGGCCGAGCAAAAAACAGCTACTGCATGAGAGAGGGACATATCTAAGTTCTGACAAGTCAAAGAGGCCACACTGACCACTCAGAATATTCACGCAGAAAGGCAGCCACATCTTAGGCATAAGGCTAGACTAGACTCAGAGCAAAAGCCTCTCTACCAAAGGGGTCATCCAAGTTTTTTCTGTAAAGGGCCACCTGGTAAATATTTTAAGCTTTGTACCAGTCTCTGTCCAACTACCTCACTTTGCCACCATAGCACAAAAGCAACACAGACAATTCATAAACAATGTAACTTGTTCCAAAAGACTTTCACATACAAGAAGCAAGCAGTGGGTCATATTTGTGCCAACCCCCAATTTTAGACCTGCTTTAACACAGCTAGAAAATACTCCTTGAAGGAATGAAGCTGATACACCAGTAAACAAACTTCCCTCCAGAACGAAACTCAGCACTGTTTAAATGAAGATAATAACACCCAGATTCTCAGCAACATAGCACTCACTGTGTCCAGCATCCAACCAAAATTATCAGATGCAAGTAAAAGCAGGAAAATGCAATCCACATGCAAAAGAAAATCAATCCAGAGAAACAGACCCAGAAATGACAGTGATGATGACGATAGCAGACAAGAGCTTTAAAACAATGAAATTCATTTGTTCAAAGACTCAGAGCAAAACACAAACACAAAGAAGAGAGAAATATCAAACTATAAAAAAGATCAAGCAGAATTTCTAGAAAAGAAAAACAAAACTTAATACACTAGGTGGTAGGAATTCCCCGGCAGTCCAGTGGTTAGGACGCTGTGCTCCCAACGCAGGGGGCATGGGTTCAATTCCTGGTCAGAGACATTCTAGTAACTATTTCTCAAATATATTCATTTAAGTAGAAATATATTTAGTTAAGTGAAAGCTATCAGAAATTTTTAAAAAGGCAACAAAACCGATCACAAAGTAGGAGCCACTGTCTCAAAGCAACCACAGTAACATAGAACACTGACAGGGCGCTCGTGATCCATGAACATGCTCGTCCCAGGACAGCCTGCAATAGGCAAGGGCAGAGCAAGGAGCTCAGGGCCAACACCCTCCTTCCCCACAGGAGGACCAGGTGAACATGAGGGACGCGGGCAAGGGGTAGCAGCCAAGAGAATGAGTCGATCTCCAGGCCCACTTCTGGCACTGGGAATCCTGGAGTGCACCTGAGGGAGACAGCACCAGGAGCCCAATACCATGCGGGGCACCCAGGCAAGTCCAGGAGGACCCAGGCAAATGCAGGAAGGGAGAGTCGATCAGGTGCCCCAAACCAAACTCAGAAGCGCCTGAAGCCAACCACAGCCCAGACAGAAACTCGAGCTCTGGAACTCAGTAACAGAAGCTGAGGCTGTGTGCCAGCACTGAACAGAGTAAAGGAGGAGCGGGTGAGCACTGGAGACAAAGGATCAAATGCAGGTCACAGGAAATGCGGCCCAGGCACAGTTCCAAAGTCCAGCGGTCAGAGCCAGGCTTCTGGGTCTGCCCTCAGATCCCCCACTCCCAGTGAGGCTCCAGGAGGGCTGAGGCACCTCTTACTCCACTCATTTCTCCTAGAACCCCCAGACAGCAGACAGCGCTAGGTCAGTGAGCCCACTCACAGGCAGGCAACACAGAGCAGGAGTCAGGGAGGTTTTCCGTGAAGGGCTGTGCAGCAAGCATCTGTCCAGAGAATTTCTCACAGTGCCTGTCCAACCCAGCAGCTTGCCTCCAGACACATAATGCACAAATAAAGCATTTAATCCTCAGAGCACCTTTACCAGGAGGGAGGGAACAGTAATGACCGCACCTCCCCAGTCTGATTTGATGGATTCCCACAACTGTCTTTATGAGAACACTCATTCTGAATGAAATGAATTTGATGTCAGGAAAAAAATCTGAGAACTATTATTGAAACCCTAATGTTGCCATGATGGCTTGCAAGAATCAGTTCATTTTCTGTAGTGTTCACAAACACTGATTTATGGAAAGTGCCATAAAGTCTAGGTTTTATAAACTATAACATTTACCAGACAAAACCGATCACAAAGTAGGAGCCACTGTCTCAAAGCAACCACAGTAACATAGAACACTGACAGGGCGCTGTGATCCATGAACATGCTCGTCCCAGGACAGCCTGCAATAGGCAAGGGCAGAGCAAGGAGCTCAGGGCCAACACCCTCCTTCCCCACAGGAGGACCAGGTGAACATGAGGGACGCGGGCAAGGGGTAGCAGCCAAGAGAATGAGTCGATCTCCAGGCCCACTTCTGGCACTGGGAATCCTGGAGTGCACCTGAGGGAGACAGCACCAGGAGCCCAATACCATGCGGGGCACCCAGGCAAGTCCAGGAGGACCCAGGCAAATGCAGGAAGGGAGAGTCGATCAGGTGCCCCAAACCAAACTCAGAAGCGCCTGAAGCCAACCACAGCCCAGACAGAAACTCGAGCTCTGGAACTCAGTAACAGAAGCTGAGGCTGTGTGCCAGCACTGAACAGAGTAAAGGAGGAGCGGGTGAGCACTGGAGACAAAGGATCAAATGCAGGTCACAGGAAATGCGGCCCAGGCACAGTTCCAAAGTCCAGCGGTCAGAGCCAGGCTTCTGGGTCTGCCCTCAGATCCCCCACTCCCAGTGAGGCTCCAGGAGGGCTGAGGCACCTCTTACTCCACTCATTTCTCCTAGAACCCCCAGACAGCAGACAGCGCTAGGTCAGTGAGCCCACTCACAGGCAGGCAACACAGAGCAGGAGTCAGGGAGGTTTTCCGTGAAGGGCTGTGCAGCAAGCATCTGTCCAGAGAATTTCTCACAGTGCCTGTCCAACCCAGCAGCTTGCCTCCAGACACATAATGCACAAATAAAGCATTTAATCCTCAGAGCACCTTTACCAGGAGGGAGGGAACAGTAATGACCGCACCTCCCCAGTCTGATTTGATGGATTCCCACAACTGTCTTTATGAGAACACTCATTCTGAATGAAATGAATTTGATGTCAGGAAAAAAAAATCTGAGAACTATTATTGAAACCCTAATGTTGCCATGATGGCTTGCAAGAATCAGTTCATTTTCTGTAGTGTTCACAAACACTGATTTATGGAAAGTGTGCCATAAAGTCTAGGTTTTTTTATAAACTATAACATTTACCAGAACCTCGCATAAACACACTCAGGTAGAGCACGGATCTTAGAAGAGTTCCCATGTTAGCTCAGGAGAGGAGCCAAGGTCGGTACAAAGTGTTTTGTTTTGGTTTGGTTTTTGCAATCTTTTTCTTTTAATTTTGGACTCTTTTTTTGGCCTTTTATTTTTTTATTTTCACCCATCTTTATTCTTTGGCATGTGTGGGCCTCCCATGCAGTGGCCTCTCTGGTTGCAGAGCACTGGCTCTGGGCACATGTGCTCTAGAGTGCCGGCTCCTCACTGGACACACCAGACTAGCCACTCCACAGCATGTGGGATCTTCCTGGGCCAGGGACCGAACAGGTGCCCCTTGCACTGTAAGGTGGACTCTCTACCCACTGGACCACCAGGGAAGCCCCAAAGTGTTTTTTAAAAAGGAAGGGAGGTGAGGCTGCCCAGTCTGGAGCTGCTCTTAGGGTGGCAGTCCCCTTAACAACTTATGCCCCACTTGTACCAACTGACAAGAACCGCAGGCACTGCTCGCTGTCTCAACAGGGGGCAGTTTCTGCTCTTTCTCTTCCAAACAGTCAATCATGCCCTGCCGCACAGGAGCGGACAGATCTCCTCGGCAGCTGCACAGTTAGGTGCATGTGGGCAGAAACCACAGCCGTGCAGGCTGCCCCTCCGAACACTGAGCTTAGCCCTGTGTTCCACAGTCCTCTCACTTCACCAATATGATGACATTTAATCCTTGCAACACACCCCCCATTAGGAAGGTAGCCTCAGGCCCACTTTACAGAGCAAAACACTAAGATCTAGACCAAGAAAAGACAGCTCGTAAAGGAACCAGCATGGACACAAAAATCCATTCTCTTAGATAGCAGCTTGGGTTCAACTGTTAGAATGACCCGAAAAAACCTCTGATTGAGATTCCACAACTGTCTTTATGAGAACACTCATTCTGAATGAAATGAATTTGATGTCAGGAAAAATCTGAGAACTATTATTGAAACCCTAATGTTGCCATGATGGCTTGCAAGAATCAGTTCATTTTCTGTAGTGTTCACAAACACTGATTTATGGAAAGTGTGCCATAAAGTCTAGGTTTTTTTATAAACTATAACATTTACCAGAACCTCGCATAAACACACTCAGGTAGAGCACGGATCTTAGAAGAGTTCCCATGTTAGCTCAGGAGAGGAGCCAAGGTCGGTACAAAGTGTTTTGTTTTGGTTTGGTTTTTGCAATCTTTTTCTTTTAATTTTGGACTCTTTTTTTGGCCTTTTATTTTTTTATTTTCACCCATCTTTATTCTTTGGCATGTGTGGGCCTCCCATGCAGTGGCCTCTCTGGTTGCAGAGCACTGGCTCTGGGCACATGTGCTCTAGAGTGCCGGCTCCTCACTGGACACACCAGACTAGCCACTCCACAGCATGTGGGATCTTCCTGGGCCAGGGACCGAACAGGTGCCCCTTGCACTGTAAGGTGGACTCTCTACCCACTGGACCACCAGGGAAGCCCCAAAGTGTTTTTTAAAAAGGAAGGGAGGTGAGGCTGCCCAGTCTGGAGCTGCTCTTAGGGTGGCAGTCCCCTTAACAACTTATGCCCCACTTGTACCAACTGACAAGAACCGCAGGCACTGCTCGCTGTCTCAACAGGGGGCAGTTTCTGCTCTTTCTCTTCCAAACAGTCAATCATGCCCTGCCGCACAGGAGCGGACAGATCTCCTCGGCAGCTGCACAGTTAGGTGCATGTGGGCAGAAACCACAGCCGTGCAGGCTGCCCCTCCGAACACTGAGCTTAGCCCTGTGTTCCACAGTCCTCTCACTTCACCAATATGATGACATTTAATCCTTGCAACACACCCCCCATTAGGAAGGTAGCCTCAGGCCCACTTTACAGAGCAAAACACTAAGATCTAGACCAAGAAAAGACAGCTCGTAAAGGAACCAGCATGGACACAAAAATCCATTCTCTTAGATAGCAGCTTGGCTGCTGGTTCAACTGTTAGAAGTCTATCAAGAGTCTGAGTCTCCGTAACAAGGGGCTTTAAGCCAATAAGAAATCTCACCCAAGGCCACCCTGCCAACGGGATGAGAAGGGGGAAGCCCAGCTCCTCGGTCATCATGCTCTTCTGCCTTGCAAACACCTGTCTACTGCTGTGCCTACTTCTCTCCTCTCAAAGGCCTGCTCTGTGACCACTGCCTCGCTCTCCCCCCACCTCCTAGACAACTGTTCCCCAGAAGCTCAAAAAATTCCACAAAATTTTCTATTCGACCAAGTCATCACTCACAGAAATCAACAAGGGTCCTGGCTGTGTCCTGCAACAAATATGAAGTCTGCGCTCATAACTCACACTCCCTGGCACACACATATTCAATAGCTTCCTTCCAGAAGTATACTTTTCTCTGACTTCACCTTATGCTACTAGTCTCTTGGTTGCAGACTCACAACAACAACAAAAACAGAAAAACCAAAACAGACTAGATCTGAAGATATCACAGCAAATGCATGTTTAGCTTAACACAAATAAAGATGGTTACATATAGAAAAGTTTACAGACTTGTGTATATACACAGAGGCCAGCACATGCACATATACCTCCTGCTCTGTCATCTGAGAGGTCCCAAAAGTAGCACCCATGAACACACCTGGCACCTGGATCTTGGTCTCTGACACCATTCTCCAATAATAGGAACCAAGGCTCCTTGGGAAAACACCTGATTTTAGAACCGAGGCAGGAAACGGACAAGATGAGCCTGGAGCATCCTGTGCTCCAGAAAGTAAATAGGTGCTCAAAAAAAAGTTCACAATGGTGGGGCTTTATCAAAACAGCACAGGAGTCAAATGAAAGACTTCCTACTGGCCAAAGATGGAGCACGAAAATACAGCAGCAGTGGATTACAACCCAAAGGTCAAAATGAACATCCATGATCCATAAGGAATAAGTGACTGAACAGATCAACAACTGGGGAAGAATAGATAAATCTCCCACACAGAAAAATTTCAACTAATGTATGCCCTTAGGGAGATGGAGTATAACTCTCCTCCCCTTAAGTGTGGGCTGGACACAGTAAATTCCTTCCAAAGAGAACAGGATAGGGGCTGGACACAGTAAATTCCTTCCAAAGAGAACAGGATGGGCTCCGGGACACCGGGTGGAGACACCTGACAAACAGGACCTCAGCAGGTAATCAGTGTCACATCAACAGTGATGAGTCATGCTGAGAGCATGGGCTTCTCATGTGATGTGAGGTGAAGGGCACTTTCCCTCTGGGAGCTTCCTCCCCAAAACATAGAGCCCAGTTTTATCATAAGAAAAACATCAGCAAATTCCACAAAATTTTCTATTCGACCAAGTCATCACTCACAGAAATCAACAAGGGTCCTGGCTGTGTCCTGCAACAAATATGAAGTCTGCGCTCATAACTCACACTCCCTGGCACACACATATTCAATAGCTTCCTTCCAGAAGTATACTTTTCTCTGACTTCACCTTATGCTACTAGTCTCTTGGTTGCAGACTCACAACAACAACAAAAACAGAAAAACCAAAACAGACTAGATCTGAAGATATCACAGCAAATGCATGTTTAGCTTAACACAAATAAAGATGGTTACATATAGAAAAGTTTACAGACTTGTGTATATACACAGAGGCCAGCACATGCACATATACCTCCTGCTCTGTCATCTGAGAGGTCCCAAAAGTAGCACCCATGAACACACCTGGCACCTGGATCTTGGTCTCTGACACCATTCTCCAATAATAGGAACCAAGGCTCCTTGGGAAAACACCTGATTTTAGAACCGAGGCAGGAAACGGACAAGATGAGCCTGGAGCATCCTGTGCTCCAGAAAGTAAATAGGTGCTCAAAAAAAAGTTCACAATGGTGGGGCTTTATCAAAACAGCACAGGAGTCAAATGAAAGACTTCCTACTGGCCAAAGATGGAGCACGAAAATACAGCAGCAGTGGATTACAACCCAAAGGTCAAAATGAACATCCATGATCCATAAGGAATAAGTGACTGAACAGATCAACAACTGGGGAAGAATAGATAAATCTCCCACACAGAAAAATTTCAACTAATGTATGCCCTTAGGGAGATGGAGTATAACTCTCCTCCCCTTAAGTGTGGGCTGGACACAGTAAATTCCTTCCAAAGAGAACAGGATAGGGGCTGGACACAGTAAATTCCTTCCAAAGAGAACAGGATGGGCTCCGGGACACCGGGTGGAGACACCTGACAAACAGGACCTCAGCAGGTAATCAGTGTCACATCAACAGTGATGAGTCATGCTGAGAGCATGGGCTTCTCATGTGATGTGAGGTGAAGGGCACTTTCCCTCTGGGAGCTTCCTCCCCAAAACATAGAGCCCAGTTTTATCATAAGAAAAACATCAGACAAATTCCTACAGAGGTGCAATCTACAAAACCTCTGACCGGTACCGCTGAAAACTGTCAAGGTCATCCCAAACTAGGAAAGTCGTAAGTCAAGAAGAGCCTAAGAAAATGTGACAACTAACTGTAACGTGGCCTCCTGGGGCCACAGAAAGGAGACGCGAGGTAAAAACTTAGGAAGTCCAAATAAAGTACAGATAGACTTCAGTTGATAATCATGTATCGATATTGATCATCAGTTATGACAAAGGTACAATCCTAATGTAAGATGTTAACCACAGGAGAAACAGGGCACCAAGTTTTAAGGGTAAAAGAAAAAGCCATGCAAGAAAATACCACAATGAACGGAATTCACCGTGCACAGCTCATCACCAACACCCTCAGGTGTGGGGCAAGGACTGCAGTGAGGAGAAATGAGGACCAGACACCAAGGGGACAGGAAGGAGACTGGGAACCACTGAGCCACCACTTTCAATGTTTCCCACTGAACACTCTTTAAGGAACAAGTTCCACAGTCAGATACACACCCTTTCCCTCCCAGATGCTGGCAGTGGCTCGCTCTTCTCCCTCCTCTTAATACATGCAGCCGGAGCCAGCGAGTCACTCTGTTCTCTCCTGTAGTCAATCAATGGTCAGGTGTGATCAGCCTTTGTTCCAGGGAGCACTGGGGGCCGCCTGTGTCTCACTGGCACCTCCCTAGCTCCAATTGTGGCCAGCTCTTCCTCGCTCACACCTCCCCCTCCTCAGGAGGTTTCTGACGTACTTTCCCTCCCTAACACACTCTCATGCACACACACAGACACACACACACACAGTCACACACATACACGAGACATACACATAAACACACACACACACAAACTAACCTGCTCCCCAGCTCCACTCTAATCTTTCTAAAATGCAATCCTGATCATGTCACTGCCCTGCTTCAAAACCTTCCTTAATTGTCCTTAAGATAAAGCCCAGATTCCCAGGGCCTTACAAAGCTTGTCAGAACCCACCCTGCTGCTCGCTCCACCATGACAGGTCTCCTGGCACTTCTCTCTGCAGTCTCTGCTCCATTGATCTCCTCAACAAATATTCAGTGAGCACCTGCCACCCATCAGTCGCCCTGTGAGAAGCTGGGGCGCTGCAGGAACAAGACAAAGTTCTGTCCGGATGGCACAGCCCGTGTCTGCAGACGATAAAGCAGGTGGGGCTGCCAAATGGTCCTGGGGAGGATGGAGGGGAGCACTACCCGAAGACCCGATCTCTCCCCTCCCCACCTCTACATACCTCTTCCCACCCTCCCCCTTCTTTCCTCTCCAGTTTCTTTCAGGTACTGCCCACTTTCTCCTCACTCTACACACTGCCACCACCACTCCAACCCATCTTCCCCAACAAACTGGTAAGCTCCTTAAAACCAGGAGTTATTCACCAATGGATCACCAACACCGAGCACGGTGCCTGGCACCTAGAGGCCCTCAATAAACACTGGCTGAATTACTGAGTTCTTTAAATCAGTTTTTGAGACTCCACCCATCTTTCTCCTCCCTGCATCCCCACTGTCTGACCTGCACACACGATCATCGCCCTGTCAAGGATCCCCCGCAGCATGTAGAGCAGGGCTCACCCAACACCCTGGACATACAGATACCATCGAAATGTCCAGCAAGCTGAAGTCCTTAAATACTTTCTGGTTACTCAAATGTGGATCCGTAATTACTATGTTGTGTTTTTACTTAACTTTGTAAAAGGATGCCATTTCCCTAATAAAAAATTCCTCAAGGGCCACACCCCTGTCTTCTGTCTCCTCGGATCCCACACAACCCCAGGCCCAGTGCCATGTATATAAATGGTAGAGTACGCGTAAGAACAATTATTCCCCCACAAAACAGAGAAGCCCTGCAGCTGGCTTTTCAACAGTATACACTGGTAGTTAGGATGTGTGCATTTCACCATATGCACAGTTTGCCTCAAACAATAATGTATTAACCTCTTAGTTAATAAGTGTGCTTCCCCAGGTGCTATGGGTTAGCAATTCAGAAACTCCTCTATGCATTCGAGCCAACAAATGACTCAGTGAGGACGAAAGAGCCAGGTTCTCACTGCTGGAAAGGAAGTAACAAACCTCAAAAGAAGGACAGAGGAGACACGGTCCTATGGTAATCAACCCTGTGCACCAGGTACATGACAACAGTAAGAGCTGCTCGCTCCACCATGACAGGTCTCCTGGCACTTCTCTCTGCAGTTGTTTCTCCTCAACAAATATTCAGTGAGCACCTGCCACCCATCAGTCGCCCTGTGAGAAGCTGGGCGCTGCAGGAACAAGACAAAGTTCTGTCCGGATGGCACAGCCCGTGTCTGCAGACGATAAAGCAGGTGGGGCTGCCAAATGGTCCTGGGGAGGATGGAGGGGAGCACTACCCGAAGACCCGATCTCTCCCCTCCCCACCTCTACATACCTCTTCCCACCCTCCCCCTTCTTTCCTCTCCAGTTTCTTTCAGGTACTGCCCACTTTCTCCTCACTCTACACACTGCCACCACCACTCCAACCCATCTTCCCCAACAAACTGGTAAGCTCCTTAAAACCAGGAGTTATTCACCAATGGATCACCAACACCGAGCACGGTGCCTGGCACCTAGAGGCCCTCAATAAACACTGGCTGAATTACTGAGTTCTTTAAATCAGTTTTTGAGACTCCACCCATCTTTCTCCTCCCTGCATCCCCACTGTCTGACCTGCACACACGATCATCGCCCCTGTCAAGGATCCCCTGCAGCATGTAGAGCAGGGCTCACCCAACACCCTGGACATACAGATACCATCGAAATGTCCAGCAAGCTGAAGTCCTTAAATACTTTCTGGTTACTCAAATGTGGATCCGTAATTACTATGTTGTGTTTTTACTTAACTTTGTAAAAGGATGCCATTTCCCTAATAAAAAATTCCTCAAGGGCCACACCCCTGTCTTCTGTCTCCTCGGATCCCACACAACCCCAGGCCCAGTGCCATGTATATAAATGGTAGAGTACGCGTAAGAACAATTATTCCCCCACAAAACAGAGAAGCCCTGCAGCTGGCTTTTCAACAGTATACACTGGTAGTTAGGATGTGTGCATTTCACCATATGCACAGTTTGCCTCAAACAATAATGTATTAACCTCTTAGTTAATAAGTGTGCTTCCCCAGGTGCTATGGGTTAGCAATTCAGAAACTCCTCTATGCATTCGAGCCAACAAATGACTCAGTGAGGACGAAAGAGCCAGGTTCTCACTGCTGGAAAGGAAGTAACAAACCTCAAAAGAAGGACAGAGGAGACACGGTCCTATGGTAATCAACCCTGTGCACCAGGTACAATGCACAACAGTAAGTAAGCAATAAATCCCGACAGACATGGATGCCTCCAGTCGACCTCTCTGTTGAGGAGACCTGAAAGCAATGGCACACCTCATGCCAGCTTTCACTTTTGAATTCCGTTTTCCACCAAAACTTACTGGGGACCATCAGAGAAAAGGCTGATTCCAAGGCTGAGGCAGGGAAAATACAAGATGAACCTGGCACATCTCACTGTGTCCGACAGCTAAGAAATGTTCAAAGCCTGGTCCATCCAAGGCCACTGACAACAACGTGAAGAGGCCCTGCCGGCAAGAAAATAAACAATGACAGCAGGGACGGGTCAAAGGAACAGCGGCAACAAGGCTGGGGTCAAGCACAACCAACAAGGCTGTGCTTTCTGCTATGATGCTCCAGAAAAATCACAAGACCTCAGCAGTGTCCTCACCCAAAATGCATAACCTAAATCTGAGTACAAGGAAACATCAGGCAAATCCAACCTGAGGACCTTCCACAAAGCATCTGCCTAGATTCTTTTAAAATGTCAAGGTCCAGGGCTTCCCTGGTAGCTCAGTGGTAGAGTTTGCCTGCCAATGCAGGAGACAGGAGACACAGGATCAATTCCTGATCTAGAAGATCTGGCATACTGTGGAGCAACTAAGCCCATGAGCCACTATGGAGCCTGTGCTCTAGAGCCTCGGAGCTGCAACTATGGAGCCCATGTGCCGCAACTACTGAAGCCCGTGTGCCCTAGAGTCCAAGCTCCACAACAAGAGAAGTCACTGCCAACAAGAAGCCTGCTCACCTCAACTCGAGAGTAGCCCCCACTCCCTGCAACTAGAGAAGAACCTGTGGCAGCAGTGAAAACCCAGAATAGCCAAAGATAAATAAATATATAAAATTTTAAAAAAAATGTCAAGGTCACCAAATTCAGAGACAAAAAGTAGGGTGGTGGTTACCAGGGGCTGGGGGCGGGGAGAGAGAGCTACTGTTAAATGGGGACAGAGCTGCAATTTGGGCAGATGCAAACATTCTGGAGAGGGATGCTGGTGATGGCTACACAGTACTGTGAATGTACTTAATAACCATAGCCCTAAAAATGGTTTATATGATAAACTTCGTATTATATATATATTATGATAATAAAAACGATGTCAACAAGGTCAAGGAATTCTAAGAAAGCCTGAAGAGCTCCTTTAAGGAAGGCTACACAGAGGAGACTTCCAAGACAATGAGTGACCCTGGATGGAGGAGGGCAGAAATGGCTGATAAAGGGGCAAACTAACAACATTTTAGTGCGAACTGGATAAATAATAGTATTATATTAAGGACAAACGTTCTGATTTTTACATCTGTCCTATGTTTGCCTAAGAGGACGTCCTCTGTTCTTAGGAGATACCCACAGGAAGGCACAAGAGCATCACCTCCAACTCATTCAGTCACGTCCCACTCCCTGCAACCCCGTGGACTGCAGCTTGCCAGGCTGCCCCACCCCTCACTAGCTCCCAGAGCTTGCTCAGACTCATGTCCATTGAGTCCGTCTGCCGCCCCCTTCTCCTCCTGCTCTCAATCTTTCCCAACTTACTCTTCAGTAATTCAGGGGAAAGCACTACACATTCACATTTATAAGTAGAGGAGTAAAGTAAATGAGGCGAGATGTAAAAACTGGTGAATTTGGGTAAGGGTATACGGGAATTCCTTGCACTATTCTCATGATTTTTCTGTGTGAAATTATATCAAAACTAAAAATACAAAACGGGTAAAGTGATCCACCTGGAAAGCACACTTGTCACTGGCTGTCCACCTATCTCCCCTTCTGCTCTAAAGGGACAACCTGGGCTTCCCCTGGTGGTCCAGTGGGTAAGGACACCGCCTTGCAGTGCGGGGGGCGCCAGTTTGGTCCCTGGCCTGGGAAGATTCCACATGCCGCGGAGCGGCTGGACCAATGTGTCCAATTGCCGAGCCGGAGCTCTGGAGCGCATGCACCCGGAGCTGGCGCTCTGCAGCAACAGACGCCACCGTGATGGGGGGCCCACAGGAGCCGAAGAACAAAGATGGATGAGGATGGAGAAGTGAAAGACCAACAGAAGTGGCCCACCTGCTCCCCTCCCTCCCCAACCAGACCCCCGCCCAAAAATAAATAAATAAATAAATCTTTTTATAAATAAATAAAGAGACAACCCTCTCTGCAGAATTGAATGTCCCAGGCAAGTTTAAGGTTCAAGAACATGATTAAAGCATCAGCCTATCATGCCATAGTGGAGTGGCCTTTTCTATATATTTAACTAGACTTATAAAAAGAACACAGTATCCATCCTGAGCTCCACAGAAGCAAGCACTGTGGAGGCTCAAAGCACTTCAGTGACTTCTGAACAAAAAGAAGAGAGAGTCAGACACCTGGAGAACACCTTCTCCATGTAAGCCACGTGGATGTTGTTAGAACCCTAGCTCGAGAACACCACAAGGTGACAATGAGGCAGAAACATTCTCATCCATTTCAGGACTCTTCCACAGCACAACACATTGTTCAAAATGGAAAATGGCACATTTTTTAAAACAGGTTAAAAAATACCGATGCAGATGTCTCTCTGGAGCTCCTGAGCCTCACATGACAAACACCAACAGAAAGTTCATGCACTTCAAACGCAAAGGGGGAGAGTGACTGTCACAAACCCCGTCCCCTTTGACCCCCACATCCAGCCAGACTCCCTTGAGTCTACCTTCTGGACATCAGCAGAGGCCCCGTCCTGTCCTCCACCCCTCCCGCCACTGCCTCCTCCCCCAGCCCTCCTGGCTCTCACCTGGATTACCCCACTTCCCTCCCCAGCTGGTGATCCCACCTCCAGGGTCGGTTCTCTCCAAACCCTCCAATCCAGCCAGTCAAAATGACCTTTCCAAACACAAATCTATGCCCGACAGTCCTCTGCTTAAATCCTTATGCAGCATCTATCACCAAATACATCAACAGTCATTAGTTGCCTTGAGTTTAACACTGGGTAAACTCGACAGATTTATCATGTTTCAAAAATGCAATTCGATGCTACTGATTTACTTATTTAATATAAACCCAAGGCTTTCCTGACAACCATGGCCTTCTCTCCTGTAAATACATAGAGTACCATAACCTGGTATTGACATGTCTGTCTGTCTACAAGACACCAAGGTGCAGCACACTGCCAGTGAGTAGTAAGCCTCCACTGAGGTGAAGTGAAGACCTCCGCTGACCTCCCCTCAACCCACGGACCCATCCTCCTCCCCTCAAGGAACCAAGCCGTCCTGGGTGCGTGGCAGTGTCTCCCTCCAAGATATGCACTAGCAGTCTGTGGCAACAGGAGGCCCTAATGGTGCCTACAGGGCTCTATATAAGACAAATGCCTTCACAGTCACAAAGGTTCTTCACAAGCTCAGAGGATGGACAGAGTGTACCAGATCCCTCTGAAGCCTGTCACCAGATTTCTGGTCAAACTTGGTATTTGTGACCAATCATCTAATACCTCAAGCCCTCTTCCTAGTAAGTTTGGTGCCCACTTTCTCTTAATTACACTAGCGAGTCTCAAACATTTGGTAACAGGATATCTAACCACTCTTAAAGATTACTTAGACTCCCAAAGAGCTTTTTATATGAGTTTCATTTATCAATATTTTCAATCTTAGAGGTTAAAACCCAAAAAGAGTAATATGTTTCCTTATTAACTCATTTAAAATTATAAACTTATTCCTTTTCAGTAAATATTTATATGAAAAATAACCACATTTTCAAAAAGTCGTTAGACAAGTGACACTGTATTTTGCAAACCTCTCTTATGTCTGCCCTGATAGAAGACAGTGGAACTCCCGTGTTTTGCACTCAATCTGCTGTGACACACTGTTTCAGTTGAAGTATGTGAGAAATGTATGGACTGAAAACGACACACAGTTGGAAAGGGCAGGAGTATCCAAATAATAGCCAAATAATTGGAAAAACTCTTCTTTGATATTACATCAAAACTCAGTAAATGGCAGTTTCTTAAAGGCTTGCTATAATCTATGTGAACAGAATAGAGAACAGAAAATGTAGTCTATCTGAAACCACAGCAATGACTTTTCATGCTTTATTATAATAAAACCCGCCAGTCTAAGTTTGGATCTTTAACCCACGGATGATTTTATAACATGCAATTTGGAAATACCAGTGTAGATGTTCCCAACGTGGACACATTTGTCTGCTTCACAAAAAGGACAACCATGGCCTTCTCTCCTGTAAATACATAGAGTACCATAACCTGGTATTGACATGTCTGTCTGTCTACAAGACACCAAGGTGCAGCACACTGCCAGTGAGTAGTAAGCCTCCACTGAGGTGAAGTGAAGACCTCCGCTGACCTCCCCTCAACCCACGGACCCATCCTCCTCCCCTCAAGGAACCAAGCCGTCCTGGGTGCGTGGCAGTGTCTCCCTCCAAGATATGCACTAGCAGTCTGTGGCAACAGGAGGCCCTAATGGTGCCTACAGGGCTCTATATAAGACAAATGCCTTCACAGTCACAAAGGTTCTTCACAAGCTCAGAGGATGGACAGAGTGTACCAGATCCCTCTGAAGCCTGTCACCAGATTTCTGGTCAAACTTGGTATTTGTGACCAATCATCTAATACCTCAAGCCCTCTTCCTAGTAAGTTTGGTGCCCACTTTCTCTTAATTACACTAGCGAGTCTCAAACATTTGGTAACAGGATATCTAACCACTCTTAAAGATTACTTAGACTCCCAAAGAGCTTTTTATATGAGTTTCATTTATCAATATTTTCAATCTTAGAGGTTAAAACCCAAAAAGAGTAATATGTTTCCTTATTAACTCATTTAAAATTATAAACTTATTCCTTTTCAGTAAATATTTATATGAAAAATAACCACATTTTCAAAAGTCGTTAGACAAGTGACACTGTATTTTGCAAACCTCTCTTATGTCTGCCCTGATAGAAGACAGTGGAACTCCCGTGTTTTGCACTCAATCTGCTGTGACACACTGTTTCAGTTGAAGTATGTGAGAAATGTATGGACTGAAAACGACACACAGTTGGAAAGGGCAGGAGTATCCAAATAATAGCCAAATAATTGGAAAAACTCTTCTTTGATATTACATCAAAACTCAGTAAATGGCAGTTTCTTAAAGGCTTGCTATAATCTATGTGAACAGAATAGAGAACAGAAAATGTAGTCTATCTGAAACCACAGCAATGACTTTTCATGCTTTATTATAATAAAACCCGCCAGTCTAAGTTTGGATCTTTAACCCACGGATGATTTTATAATATCATGAATCAGTCATTTGGAAATACCAGTGTAGATGTTCCCAACGTGGACACATTTCATTCTACAGTATTAAGAAAAATCACATTAATTAACAGTCCCACATCAAAAACACCTTTCGAAACTAGGAAGCTGGGAATCACACAGTGGCTGATACAGGTGTTCAGAAACTCTTATTTTCACTTGAAAGCTCAAATCTTAACATTGGCAACAAATTCTGTCAGTTGTTTTCCTTGAGGTGAAGCTCACTTGGTTTGGTTTTTGAGAAACTGTCTGCTGGAACCCAAGCCTAATGGGGTAGGGCCAGCCCGCCAACCCCTCCAGGCGCAGCCTGTGTCACCAGCAGTGCCATGCCTGGTGTAACCAGCAACCGCAGGTGCTCTTCCTCAGACAAGCACATCTCCTACGTGGTATCAAAAAGGTGTGCATGGGCTTCCCCGGCGACTCAATGGTAAAGAATCACCTGCCAGTGCACAGGTTCAATCCCTAATCCAGGAAGACCCCACATACCGCGGAGCAACAAAGCCCAGAGGCCATGACTATTGAGCCTGTGCTCTAGAACCCCAAAGCCACAACTCCTGAGCCCACATGCCTACAACTACTGAAGCCTGCGTGCATGAAAGCCAACACACTGAGAAGCCTGCATACTGCAACTACAGAGCAGCTTCTGTTCACGCACCTAGAGAAAAGCCTGTGCAGCCACAAAGACCCAGCACAGTCATAAATAAATAAGTTTTTTAAAAATCATTTTTTAAAAAAAAGTGTACTAAAGAGCCAAGACTTAAGACAACGAGTCATTTTACTGCTTTATCAAGGGCATTCTGAAGTGAAGCTGGAAGCCTTTTCTACTGTGGCAGTGTGGCAATGAAGAAAACAACAACCCCCAACACAGTCGAGGCCACTGTTCCACCCGCCATCAGCTCTGCACTGTCGGTGCCCCCGTCAACACAAACAAGACGCCACTAGCCAACATCATCTATTCTTATGAAAACAGGATCGACTCGGGGACCTGAGGGGGTATCTCGTGAGAACAGCTAGGCGGCGTCAGCAGCATGGTCCTCTGCCTCACTCTGCTGGCTAGTGCTCTGTCACCAGCATGGCTCTCTGTCACCAACACAGTCGTCTGCCTCACTCGGCTGGCTCGGGCTGGTCACCAGCAGCGCCCTTCGCCTCACTTGGCTGCTCAGGCGCTGTGCCTGTCCCCGCACCACCAGCACTCTCATCTTTCCTACACACTTTACTCTCAGCGTCCATGGGCTCCAAGCAGGAGTTTTCTGGTGGAGACACTGTGATACAGTTTGCTTGTTGGGTTTTACCTGGGCTTCGCTTCTCAGGGTGTGCTTCCTCTGTTGGGGCCCTGTAACTATGTCCCTGAAGGCCGGCCTGGTAAGTCTCAATTTCCTCATCAATCACATGGAGATAACGATGTCTGCTACTGAGGCCTAAAAGACATCATCTATGTGGAAGCCCTTGGTGAACAACTCAATTTTTCATTAGCACATTTTTTTAAATAATTTTATTTATTTATTTATTTTGGCTGTTTGGGGTCTTCGCTGCTTCTTGGGCTCTTCCCTAGGTGCAGCGAGTGGAGCTACTCAAGCAGCAGAGCACAGGTGTCTCGCTGAGGTGGCTTCTTGGTATGGAGCACGGGTTTCAGGGCACATGGGCTTCACTAGTTGTGGCCCAATGGCTCAGGAGCAGCTTGTGAGCTCCAAAGGAAAGACACAAATAGCTGTGGTACTGGGGCTTAGCTGCTCCACAGTATGTGGGATCCTTCTGGACCACAGATCGAACCCGTATCTCCTGCACTGGCAGGCAGATTCTTCTCCACGGTGCCACCAGGGAAGCCTCATCAGGACATTTTTACTGAATCCCTCCTGTGTGCCAAGCACTGTCCTCTAGACAGCAGAGACAAGGTCTTTCTTTGATGATAAAAAGCTCAATTCTGGGCTCGCTGCTTACACTTTAACAAGATCTCTTTGACCACTAGGTGAAGAATAAATTGTCGAACTTCTCTGGTGGTCCAGTGGTTAAGAATCCACCTGCCAATGCAGGGGACACGGGTTTGATCTCTGCTCCAAGAAGATTCCACTTGCCGCAGGGCAACTCAGCCTGTACACTGCGACACTGAAGCCTGAGTGCCCTAGAGCCCGTGTGCCGCAGCAAGAGAAGCCATCACAAGGAAAAGCCTGTGTACAACAAAGAACAGCCCTGCGGCTCACTGCAACCAGTCCTGCGCACAGCAGCCGAGACCCAGCACAGCCAAAAACAAATAAATAAATACACAAGTTTTTTAAACGGATAAATTGTAAGGCAAGAATAGACTCGAGGAGACCAGTAAGGACACAATTCTAGCCATCCAGATGAAAGATGGTAATTGCCAGGGCTGAGCTCACAGAGGTGGAGACAAAAGGAGGTGGTCCCATATACACTCTGGAGACAAAGTTGACAGGTTCTATTGACGAAACAGATTGTACAACGAGGAGAAGAGGAAATAATTACAGATACATTCCAGATTTATAGCTTTAACAACTGAGTAGGCAGTGGTGGCTGTGTGTTGTGATGAAGAGAATCAAGACAAAGCAGGCAGCCAGAGGCCTGACCTAAGAGTCACGACATGCAGATGGCACTTAAAACCATGAGACTAGAGGAGATCAGCTAGCAAGGGGTGCATGGAGAAAAGAGAAGGGCTGCACGATCAAGTTCTGAGTCACTACACACTGCTGTCAACTAGCAAAGGAGTTCAAGGAGGAGCCATGAGTGACCTGAAAGGAAGACCTGGAGTTTCACGAAGACACAGAAGCAAATGAGGAAAAAGCTTTATGAAGGAGGGGATGGCCCACCCAGGAATGCTGCCCAGAAGTTGAAAAGATAAGGTCAGACAAGTGACATTTAGATTTAGCAAAAGATGATGACCTTGTGGAGGGCGGTCTAAGCGGCTTGAAAGAGAGCCTAAAGGGAGAAGATGAAGAGGATGCAAAGTGAGGAAAGGGGGAGTAAAGAAGGATTATAAAGTATCACTATTTGCCCTTGCTCCAAAGACAACCTAAACACTTGACTGTCCACATGTCAGTTTAATGTATCTGCTCGGTTCCTTCCATGGTTTAAAAATCAAGATTGGCGAACTTCTCTGGTGGTCCAGTGGTTAAGAATCCACCTGCCAATGCAGGGGACACGGTTTGATCTCTGCTCCAAGAAGATTCCACTTGCCGCAGGGCAACTCAGCCTGTACACTGCGACACTGAAGCCTGAGTGCCCTAGAGCCCGTGTGCCGCAGCAAGAGAAGCCATCACAAGGAAACGCCTGTGCACAACCACGAACCGCCCTGCGGCCCCCTGCAACCAGTCCTGCACAGCAGCCGAGACCCAGCACAGCCAAAAACAAATAAATAAATACACAAGTTTTTTAAACGGATAAATTGTAAGGCAAGAATAGACTCGAGGAGACCAGTAAGGACACAATTCTAGCCATCCAGATGAAAGATGGTAATTGCCAGGGCTGAGCTCACAGAGGTGGAGACAAAAGGAGGTGGTCCCATATACACTCTGGAGACAAAGTTGACAGGTTCTATTGACGAAACAGATTGTACAACGAGGAGAAGAGGAAATAATTACAGATACATTCCAGATTTATAGCTTTAACAACTGAGTAGGCAGTGGTGGCTGTGTGTTGTGATGAAGAGAATCAAGACAAAGCAGGCAGCCAGAGGCCTGACCTAAGAGTCACGACATGCAGATGGCACTTAAAACCATGAGACTAGAGGAGATCAGCTAGCAAGGGGTGCATGGAGAAAAGAGAAGGGCTGCACGATCAAGTTCTGAGTCACTACACACTGCTGTCAACTAGCAAAGGAGTTCAAGGAGGAGCCATGAGTGACCTGAAAGGAAGACCTGGAGTTTCACGAAGACACAGAAGCAAATGAGGAAAAAGCTTTATGAAGGAGGGGATGGCCCACCCAGGAATGCTGCCCAGAAGTTGAAAAGATAAGGTCAGACAAGTGACATTTAGATTTAGCAAAAGATGATGACCTTGTGGAGGGCGGTCTAAGCGGCTTGAAAGAGAGCCTAAAGGGAGAAGATGAAGAGGATGCAAAGTGAGGAAAGGGGGAGTAAAGAAGGATTATAAAGTATCACTATTTGCCCTTGCTCCAAAGACAACCTAAACACTTGACTGTCCACATGTCAGTTTAATGTATCTGCTCGGTTCCTTCCATGGTTTACTCAAGATTGGCTACAAAGCAAGGAGACTAAGTCTAAAGACTGGTTTGGGAAATAGCTTCATCATTTTACAGCGACGTCTCCTACACGTATGCAAGTATGGCGTGTCTGCTGATGGTCTTCTTTCAGAGCAACAGCTCTCAGTGTTCCTGGATCCCATTCCACACATACAAGGGAAAGACCCATCTGAGACCAATTACCTCCACACGCCCACTTGCTGGAAAATGAATCCTGTGATAACTATGAAGTATCACAGTCAAATCCCAATGGGGGAGTTATATACAAATCTGTTTTAGCCCCAGATCTGTGAATGATTGATTGTGAACTGTAATTCATGTCTAGTTATTTGAAAATCATGTCAAAAATGTCATTGGGCTTCCCTGATGGTCCAGTGGATAAAGACACTGCCTTGCAGTGCAGGGGGCGCCGGTTCGATCCCCGGCCGGGGAAGATCCCACGTGCCGCGGAGCGGCTGGACGGACGGATGGGTCCAACTATCGAGCCAGAGCTCTAGAGCGCATGCACCTAGAGCTGGTGCTCTGCAACGAGAGAGACCACTGTAATGGGAGGCCCCACAGGCCAAGGAACAAAGATGGATGAACACAGATAAATGAAAGACCAATAGAAGTGGCCAAAAAAAAAAAAAAAAAAATGTCATTGATGCATATACATACTTACTGCACACAGAACTAATGAAAAAACCAACTTGATTATTTGATAATAACAGTATTAAACTAACAGTAACTTTATGATAAATTTTTTTTTAAAACTAGTGGCATCTGAAAACCAGATTCAGAGGATTCAATACCAAGATAGCAGGAATCCCAACCACGAATGGGCATGTGCTGTCATTCTGTGAGGCTGCCAAATGCCAAATGGCAGAAAACTTAGACTTACCATTCAACTTTGGTAAACTTGTCAATTTTAGGAACACTTAACAACTCCACAAAATAGGACATCAGTGTGCACGTCCGTCCCTCAGTCGTGTCAACTCTTTGTGATCCCACGGATTGTAGCCCATCAGATTCTGTCCATGGGTTTCTGCCCTTGCTCCAAAGACAACCTAAACACTTGACTGTCCACATGTCAGTTTAATGTATCTGCTCGGTTCCTTCCATGGTTTACTCAAGATTGGCTACAAAGCAAGGAGACTAAGTCTAAAGACTGGTTTGGGAAATAGCTTCATCATTTTACAGCGACGTCTCCTACACGTATGCAAGTATGGCGTGTCTGCTGATGGTCTTCTTTCAGAGCAACAGCTCTCAGTGTTCCTGGATCCCATTCCACACATACAAGGGAAAGACCCATCTGAGACCAATTACCTCCACACGCCCACTTGCTGGAAAATGAATCCTGTGATAACTATGAAGTATCACAGTCAAATCCCAATGGGGGAGTTATATACAAATCTGTTTTAGCCCCAGATCTGTGAATGATTGATTGTGAACTGTAATTCATGTCTAGTTATTTGAAAATCATGTCAAAAATGTCATTGGGCTTCCCTGATGGTCCAGTGGATAAAGACACTGCCTTGCAGTGCAGGGGGCGCCGGTTCGATCCCTGGCCTGGGAAGATCCCACGTGCCGCGGAGCGGCTGGACGGACGGATGGGTCCAACTATCGAGCCAGAGCTCTAGAGCGCATGCACCTAGAGCTGGTGCTCTGCAACGAGAGAGACCACTGTAATGGGAGGCCCCACAGGCCAAGGAACAAAGATGGATGAACACAGATAAATGAAAGACCAATAGAAGTGGCCAAAAAAAAAAAAAAAAAAATGTCATTGATGCATATACATACTTACTGCACACAGAACTAATGAAAAAACCAACTTGATTATTTGATAATAACAGTATTAAACTAACAGTAACTTTATGATAAATTTTTTTTTAAAACTAGTGGCATCTGAAAACCAGATTCAGAGGATTCAATACCAAGATAGCAGGAATCCCAACCACGAATGGGCATGTGCTGTCATTCTGTGAGGCTGCCAAATGCCAAATGGCAGAAAACTTAGACTTACCATTCAACTTTGGTAAACTTGTCAATTTTAGGAACACTTAACAACTCCACAAAATAGGACATCAGTGTGCACGTCCGTCCCTCAGTCGTGTCCAACTCTTTGTGATCCCACGGATTGTAGCCCATCAGATTCTGTCCATGGGTTTCTCCAGGCAAGAATACTGGAGTAGGTTGCCATTCCCTTCTCCAGGGGATCTTCCCAACACAGAAATTGAACCCAGGTCTCCTGCACTGCAGGCAAACTCTTCATCGTCTGAGTCACCAGGGTAGCCCACAGAACACCAGTAAGTAACTGCTAATACATATTCAGTAAACGTATGAGGACTTGCCTGCAGATCACAGGAAAAAGCAATGATTAAGTCTACATTTAGGGCAATCAATGGCGCAACAGAAGTGGCCAACACTGGTCCTCACACAGGACAACTAGGCCCACAGCTTCTGCTTTACAACGATGTTGCACCACCAGACTGCTGGAGACCACCCCCAGCACAGGGTAACAGTCTGGCCTGGAGGCCCATGTGCTCAAGAGCCTTAAAATCTTGAAGTCACATGGGTAACCCCCTGGCTGGAACCAGCCCCACAAATGGACTGCTTTGTGTTTTGTGATGTTCAAATTAGTTCCAATATTTTAAAAATTGGAAAACTTCACATTTTGAAAAACAAAAAGTTTTCTGGCTTCTCAAAGAAGAGGGGGGGGGGGGAGACCTGGCCAGGCTCAGCTGCCCTTGAACTGCACCTTGGGCTCTTCAGAACCCCACTGACCCCATCCTCCAGAAAGTCAGACACAAGTCAAACCTCAGCTGCCATTCATCTCTGAACCATGTCATTAACCCCCTCCTGTCTGGCCTGTTTCATTCACTCACGCTACCTCCCAACTCTCAGCATCATCTGGACTGCACCCTGGGTCCTAGTAGAGTGTGCTAAAAAGGCCCCCTCGGAGTCTAACCAGCAGAGAGAGACTACAAGGATGCCCAGATGCCAAGTTCTCACAAACTAAACTAAAAATATTAGCTGCTGATTCTCTTTATTAAACAACGTGCAAAGAAAGGTTGGATACAGGGCTTCCCCTGGTGGTCCAGTGGGTAAGGACACCGTCTTGCAGTGCAAGGGGCGCCGGTTCGATCCCTGGCCTGGTAAGATCCCACGAGCCGCGGAGCGGCTGGACTAATGTGTCCAATTACCGAGCCGGAGTTCTGGAGCGCATGCGCCCAGAGCCGGCGCTCTGCAACGACAAACGCCACCACGATGGGAGGCCCACATGGGCCAAAGAACAAAGACGGATGAAAATAGAGAAATGAAGGACCAACAGAAGTGGCCCGCTCGCTCTCCTCCCTCCCCAACCCGACCCCCACCCAAAACACAAATAAATAAATAAATAAATAAATAAAAAAGAAATGGTAGAGGAGCCAGGAAAAATAAAAAGAAAGGTGGATATAGCAAACTTTCTCCCTGGCTCAGTAGTCTCAGTAACGACTCAGACTCCCAGAACTTTTCTCCCTCTTAATAACCTATGAAGAGCTTAGCAGGGAATATTGATCATTCACAAATTGTTTTCATTAAAAAGTCAAAATAAGAACTCCATTAATCAGTTTTGAACAGTTTGAGTATGGATTTAGGGTAGCAAAGAAAACATTTCAAAAGAAATAAAAGCCCTTCGAATAGAATGGAAAAAGACTACTGTTACTTTTAGAATAAATCTTTTCATACATGCACAGCAACCACAAAAGTTTTAAACCATGCGATTAGTATTAAATATGTCCATAAGACAGACTTTATACAATCTCTTACAGTGACCATCTCTTTGACTCCCTACTTTTTTTGGGGGGGTGGGGGGCAACTTCTATTGATCTTTCATTTATTTATCTTTGTTCTTTGGCCTATGTGCGCCTCCCATCGCAGTGGCCTCTCCTGTTGCAGAGCACCTGCTCTGGGCGCATGCGCTCTAGAACTCCGGCTCAGTAGTTGGACACATCGGTCCAGCCGCTCCACGGCAGGTGGGATCTTCCCAGGCCAGGGATCGAACCGGCGCCCCTTGCACTGCAAGGTGGTATCCTTATCCGCTGAACCACCAGGGAAGCCCCCTAAACTACTTTTGGATGAAACAAATTTTCCTAAGTTTTTGTGCATGCTCTGTCGCTCAGTCATGTCCAACTCTGTCACCTCATCAACTGTAGCCCACCAGGCTCTTCTGTCCGTGGTATTTTCCAAGCAAGAATACTGAAGTGGGTTGCCACTTGCTTCTCCAAACCTCTTGAAGGTGAGCCAAATAACTGAAGCACTAGTCACTAGAGACTGAATCACTAGAATGACCGTAAGAGCAATCCTATATATGTTCAACCTCGTATACTAAAAACAACAATCTTCCATAAACATATCCATCCGCTCAGAGCAGGCACACTACATGGTAACGGCAAGTACCCTTCTTAGGCTAAGAAGTTCAAATACATAAAGACAGGCTTGAAGCAGAAAACGAAATGGAAAAAGACAAATCATAACTGTGTATGGATGTCAGTCCCACCCTTTTGCTCTGGAGACCAGGAAACAAATGGTGGTTGAACAACATCGCTGTTTTCTCTCGGACTAGCTGTCTGGGTTGGAGAAGGAAACGGCAGACCACTCCAGTATTCTTGCCTGGAGAACCCCATAGTAGAGTAGCCTCGCGGGCTGTAGTCCTTGGGGTCGCAAAGAGTCTGACATGACTTGCGCATGCCCATAAGCACGCAGCTGCCTGGGTCACTATCCACACTCCAACACCGTAAGGATCCCCCTACAATACCCAAGTTCCAATGGCTCATACTCTACTATTAAAGAAATCGTAACGTGACACGATATAAAAGGAGGAAAGTCCAGATTCAAGACAAATTGTTTAGAAGGCTATGGTGACGGTCACTGTAACTTTAAAATAACTTTGCATTAAGTTGTGACCAGTTGAACACTTGCTAGTAATTTTGTTTCCTAGCATACTATACTAGACCTCTGCATTCCGCCTAGCTTGGACTAAAAAAAAAAAAAAAACTAGCCACTAAAAGCAGACTTACCACATGGGGACAAATATTATATCCCAAGTTGTCTTCCCTCTAAGTGTTAACAGTCAAAAAAGCATGTAAATACTCGCAATTTGTATTTTCTAACTTGTGCAACTTTCACTGTCTGAATTAGAGCTTATTTTGAATCGAATTAACACTCTCCAGTGAGTAACTACTAACCCAAACCACTTTTTCCATTTACAACCAAAACTGGAGTCTGAAATAATTTGTACTTTTTAGTTGACTTGCAACATGTGGCTGTGGAAAAAAATACCGTCACTTTAGCAAGGACAGAACTTCTGGCGCTGAACTTTCTTGAAAAAATTAAAAAAAAAAAAAAAAAACTACCTAGGTCCAAGGGGCGCAGGCGCCATCCACTTACCCGATCCTTCATCCTCCAGCTCTGAGCTAAGGATTTGGAGCCTTCGATTTTCTCACAGTGCCTCTTCTTCATAAAAGCCAAAGGCAGGTTCCAGTCTGTAAGGTCAGCCTCATCTTCCTCCCCGAGTCCCAGGAGAGGGGACTGCAGCGTCTCGGACTCCATCAGCGGGGGTGGGGGTGGGGGGGTCCTGGGCAGCAAACGCTCAAGAACCTCCAGCCTTGAAAACTAGTGTGCACCAGAACTGGTGAAATAAAAAGATAAAAGGTGGAGAGGGGGAGTAGAAAAAGCAACGGACGGAGAGGGTGTGGAGACCCTCACTCAGGCAAAAAGTCTGAGCTCCTTCTAACTCCGCGCGGGAAGTCGGAGGGGGCTGGGAAGCGCGGTGAGAAATAAGGGAACCAAGGAGCTCCGCACAGACACCCACGCCCCCAGATTCCAAGTCACCGGCGGCTTCTGAGGCCGTCCGTTCCCAGGGAGGCTGCGAGCGGAGCTGTCAAAGACGTGCGAGACACCAGGCCGCACGATGACCCTGCTCTCGGCCTCCAACGCCTCGGCCGATCCGAGGACAGCCAGACCTCCCGCTCTTGGAGCTGATTCGCCGACTGGGCGGAGGTCTTCCTCCGAGGGGATGCGGTGCAGTACGCCTCGGGTCTCCTGCAGCCACTCTCAGCCCTGCGGGTCCCGCACTCGCCGGAGCTGCTGCAACCAGAGCCAGGACCGGCCCATCGTGCTCGCCCGCAAGCCGGCTCCTCAGCCCCGGGTCCGCGCGGCCTGGCCGGTCCTGGCCTCCAGCCCTGTGGCTCTCTTCTGCCTGAAGACGAGTCCTGGGAAACGGGCGACACGGAGACGCGGAAAAGACGGACGATGGGGGTTTGTTGGGTTTGGGTTTTCCCCCGGCTTGAAGCTACATGACTAACCCAAACCATTTTTTCCATTTACAACCAAAACTGGAGTCTGAAATAATTTGTACTTTTTAGTTGACTTGCAACATGTGGCTGTGGAAAAAAATACCGTCACTTTAGCAAGGACAGAACTTCTGGCGCTGAACTTTCTTGAAAAAATTAAAAAAAAAAAAAAAAAACTACCTAGGTCCAAGGGGCGCAGGCGCCATCCACTTACCCGATCCTTCATCCTCCAGCTCTGAGCTAAGGATTTGGAGCCTTCGATTTTCTCACAGTGCCTCTTCTTCATAAAAGCCAAAGGCAGGTTCCAGTCTGTAAGGTCAGCCTCATCTTCCTCCCCGAGTCCCAGGAGAGGGGACTGCAGCGTCTCGGACTCCATCAGCGGGGGTGGGGGTGGGGGGGTCCTGGGCAGCAAACGCTCAAGAACCTCCAGCCTTGAAAACTAGTGTGCACCAGAACTGGTGAAATAAAAAGATAAAAGGTGGAGAGGGGGAGTAGAAAAAGCAACGGACGGAGAGGGTGTGGAGACCCTCACTCAGGCAAAAAGTCTGAGCTCCTTCTAACTCCGCGCGGGAAGTCGGAGGGGGCTGGGAAGCGCGGTGAGAAATAAGGGAACCAAGGAGCTCCGCACAGACACCCACGCCCCCAGATTCCAAGTCACCGGCGGCTTCTGAGGCCGTCCGTTCCCAGGGAGGCTGCGAGCGGAGCTGTCAAAGACGTGCGAGACACCAGGCCGCACGATGACCCTGCTCTCGGCCTCCAACGCCTCGGCCGATCCGAGGACAGCCAGACCTCCCGCTCTTGGAGCTGATTCGCCGACTGGGCGGAGGTCTTCCTCCGAGGGGATGCGGTGCAGTACGCCTCGGGTCTCCTGCAGCCACTCTCAGCCCTGCGGGTCCCGCACTCGCCGGAGCTGCTGCAACCAGAGCCAGGACCGGCCCATCGTGCTCGCCCGCAAGCCGGCTCCTCAGCCCCGGGTCCGCGCGGCCTGGCCGGTCCTGGCCTCCAGCCCTGTGGCTCTCTTCTGCCTGAAGACGAGTCCTGGGAAACGGGCGACACGGAGACGCGGAAAAGACGGACGATGGGGGTTTGTTGGGTTTGGGGAGTTTTGCCCTCCGGCTTGAAGCTACAGTGAATCTCCTCTCATCAGCACATCAAGGAGGACGCCATATTTCCCAGGCCCAGCATGCAACGCGAGCTACGGCGTGGGTCACGGGCCAAACTTCCTCAGAACGTTCTGGCCGCGCTGCCCGAGAGGCGGCAAGCCAAGTCTCCGCCCCCACGCTACCATCGTTACCACAATTCAACTTGCTAGAGTTGATTGTTGTTCGTTCAATAGATGCGTCCTATCAAAGTCAGCCCTATAAATGAAACTGTGTTCATTAATTTTGAAAAAAATCTCTTTTATCATTACAAGTAGACCTACATGCTTCTGAAAGTAAAGGAATCGATCCTTTGTTGTTTTTCCAGATTTTGAAAAAGCAGCAAAAGTGTCCAATCATTGATAATATCATAAAAGAAGATAGTATGGGGCCCGGCGGAGGGAGTGGGGGGAGCGTGCTAACCTCCACAGTACCAGCTAAATTCTTTTTAATATTCAAGGAACACTAAAAGAAAAAAAATTGACAATTACACAGTTTTTATTTAATCTATTTTCTGAGCAGTTTATTCTTATTTTAATGTAGCTTCATGTACAAACAACTAAAAGCTACAGATTTCTGTGCGTGGTTCGCCTCCTACATTACTTTATTGCTCTGTTCTGTAAACATCGCGTGTTTACACTGTGTGAGAACTGTGTTCTACGCGGAGGGAATATAAACCCAACGCAGCAGGCAGCGCCTACCCTCAATAAACGCAGGGTCTAGTGAGACACACGCATAACCATTGGGTAAAGCTGGAGTCGAGGGAGCGGTGTCGGCAGAAGGGCTGGTCTTCCCTCTCTGCATTTAGACTTTAAAGTCAGGCCCTCCTGCCTGTACCTGCCTCTCAAATGTATCACCTTCCATGTCTTGATCTTGGTCAATCCCTTAACTAGTTCAGCCTCAGTTTCCTCAATTATAAAACTGGGTTTTTTGTGTTTTGGTTTTTTTAAAAGAAAACTGTCTTAATATACTTACCTTAAAGGATAAAATTAACCCATGCAGGTGTCCAGTATATAGCAAGTGTCAATACAATGCCTGCAATGATGGGTCTATAGCGAGAGGGAAATCTAGCAGTTCTGTGTGCTTGGTTAATCTAAAACCTCAGCCTGGGCTCTCAAAGAGAGCCTCTCTCTTTGAGTGGTTTCCTCGGGCTTGCACACAATGTAGCAGGCATGTCAAAATCCTGATGACAGGGACTTTCCTGGAGATCCAGTGGTTAAAACTGCCTTCCAATGGAGGGGGTGCAAGTTCAATCCATGGTTGGGAGCTAAGAGCCCACATGCCTAATGGCCAAAATACCAGAACATAAACAACAGAAGTGATATTGTAACAGAGTCAATAAAGACTTTAAAAATGGTCCATATAAAATAATAATAATAATAATTTTTTAATAACTAATAAAAAAATCCAGATGCATTTGCATTCTTTTCAACATCCACATGAACAGTGCAACCCCAGATCATTCTCACCTAACACATGGCAGTCATTTAATTAAAATTCTTGGATTAAATCATTACCATTCTAAACATTTGTTCGGTTATTACATCCTGATGAGCCCAATTCTCCCATTAAAACTTGGAGCAAATTCACCAGAACACAGATGGAGGCTGAAGTCTTCTTTTTCCCATGCACTCTGTGTTGGCAAAATGTCCCCCAGTCACGACCAGAGGCTTTGGAACTGCAGGGTCCTGAAAAGACCCCACTCTCCCCTGAGGGCAGCAGGGTAACTCCAGCTCCACCAGTCACCCTGTAGCGCATGGCAGTGAAGGCCCGCCTCCCCAGTCGCTCTCGCAGAAAGCCACAAGCTACAGGAGAGCAGCAGTGCTAAGCCCATTCATTCCTAACTAAACTTGGGACACAGGAAAACCACTTAATCTGTGTGGGACTCACTTTCCTGACCTATGAAGTATGTCACCTGGGGAAAGTCACTCACCTCGTCTGACATTCTAACAAGGAGCCCCTGGAACCCAAACCTGGCAGGTGGTCAGAATTACCAGAGAAACAATTTTAAAATTAATCTCCCTGAGTCCCACCTCAGATCTACTGAATCATGGGGAGAGGGAGGACAGAGACTCAGGATCTCTTTTGTTTTTTAATAACAAAATTTGCTCTTTGCAATGATCAATGCCTGCAATGATGGGTCTATAGCGAGGGAAATCTAGCAGTTCTGTGTGCTTGGTTAATCTAAAACCTCAGCCTCGGCTCTCAAAGAGAGCCTCTCTTTGAGTGGTTTCCTCGGGCTTGCACACAATGTAGCAGGCATGTCAAAATCCTGATGACAGGGACTTTCCTGGAGATCCAGTGGTTAAAACTGCCTTCCAATGGAGGGGGTGCAAGTTCAATCCATGGTTGGGAGCTAAGAGCCCACATGCCTAATGGCCAAAATACCAGAACATAAACAACAGAAGTGATATTGTAACAGAGTCAATAAAGACTTTAAAAATGGTCCATATAAAATAATAATAATAATAATTTTTTAATAACTAATAAAAAAATCCAGATGCATTTGCATTCTTTTCAACATCCACATGAACAGTGCAACCCCAGATCATTCTCACCTAACACATGGCAGTCATTTAATTAAAATTCTTGGATTAAATCATTACCATTCTAAACATTTGTTCGGTTATTACATCCTGATGAGCCCAATTCTCCCATTAAAACTTGGAGCAAATTCACCAGAACACAGATGGAGGCTGAAGTCTTCTTTTTCCCATGCACTCTGTGTTGGCAAAATGTCCCCCAGTCACGACCAGAGGCTTTGGAACTGCAGGGTCCTGAAAAGACCCCACTCTCCCCTGAGGGCAGCAGGGTAACTCCAGCTCCACCAGTCACCCTGTAGCGCATGGCAGTGAAGGCCCGCCTCCCCAGTCGCTCTCGCAGAAAGCCACAAGCTACAGGAGAGCAGCAGTGCTAAGCCCATTCATTCCTAACTAAACTTGGGACACAGGAAAACCACTTAATCTGTGTGGGACTCACTTTCCTGACCTATGAAGTATGTCACCTGGGGAAAGTCACTCACCTCGTCTGACATTCTAACAAGGAGCCCCTGGAACCCAAACCTGGCAGGTGGTCAGAATTACCAGAGAAACAATTTTAAAATTAATCTCCCTGAGTCCCACCTCAGATCTACTGAATCATGGGGAGAGGGAGGACAGAGACTCAGGATCTCTGTTTTAATAGAGATCTCTATTTTTTTTAATCAGATAACCCTGACGATAATTTAAAATCAGTCGGATGTGGGGATTCTGGACAATATTCTAGCCAAGAATATTAGGCAGGGCTCCCCTGGTGGTCCAGTGGGTAAGGACACCGCCTTGCAGCGCAAGGGGTGCCAGTTGGATCCTTGGCCTGGGAGGATCCCACGTGCCGCAGAGCGGCTGGACTGATGTGTCCAATTACCGAGCCGGAGCTCTGGAGTGCATGCGCCCACAGCCGGTGCTCTGCGACAACAGGGGCCACCGCGATGGGAGGCCCACATGGGCCAAAGAACAAAGATGGATGATAATGGACAAATGAAAGACCAATAGAAGTGGCCCACCTACTCCCCTCCCTCCCCACCCTACCCCCACCAAAATAAATAATAATAAATAAATAAATAAATCTTTAAAAAAAAAAAAAGAATATTAGGCAATATTCTCCTCCAGTGATTCCATTCCAGCTCCATGGACCCTCAATAATTCCATTGAATTGGAATGGGTTGCCATGCTCTCTTTCAGGGGATTTCCCCACCTAGAGATCGAACCCATGTCTCCTATGTCTCCTGCATTGGTGGGGACTGGTGAGAGGGGGTGGTGTTCTATATCATTAGCACCACGTGAATACTATGAAGCACTTCTCCAATCTTCCATCTAACACATCAGAACAAGACTCACTCTCTCCCCAAAACTACACAGCAAAACACCCTCTTGTGTTTTACAAATGTCACCTCAGAACAAACAGGCCTCTGGAGAGTGTACTGAGGCACACATTCTATCCTAAGTTCATCACCAATCCCCGCAAAACTGCCAGAGCCTCTGCCCTCCCCTCCCCTCAGTCTCCAGGTCTGAGACAAGAAAAAAACTTCTTTTTAGCCTCGTAGCAGCAGGATCTTAGTTTCCCCACTAGGGATCATACCCATGCCCCTTGAATTGGATGCACAGAGTCTTAACCACTGGACCAACAGGGAAGTCCCAGGCAAGAGTTCAGAAGGTTCAGAAGGACTGAACCTCTAAGAACACTTCAGGGTCAAAATTCTATGATTCATGTGAAAACTAGAAAGGATGAAAGCCCAGTTCCCAACCTTAAGTTTCAAGAAGGGGCTTGAATCATTTCACAACATGATGATGTTTAAAAGAAACCTCTTCCCAGTGTGTCATGAGTGACTCTATTCAAGTCCCAGATAAGCATTTGGAAGCGTGGCTCCAGGTTTCCGGAAAGCAGGAAGTTCTGATGACTAATGACAGGCTGAAAATTCAAGGGCTAACGTTTCTCACCTGGATGATCTCATTACCGCGGCATGTGATGGCCGGCCGCTCAGGCCCACGGTTCCGGTTCCCAATGTTTCCAATTCTTCACCAGCAAGGACATTGCCTGCTTGCCACAGAGCCTCTAAATAAGATACTTTAATCATGAAAACAAGTTCTACAAATCTCAAAGAGTGTGTGAAACCTGATCTGATTCGATCTATGAAAGAGGAAAGGGTGTTGATGACATCCTGCTGGGAGTGAACATCAGGCTGCAGAAGTGGAACTGGGAGAGAGAGGGGAGTTTTTAGGACCAGCTCTGATGTGAAACATCAGAATAATTTCTGACCTTCCTATACAGAAAGGGGGATGCTATGTGCCAAGTTGCTTCAGTTGCATCTGACTCTTTGTGACCCTAAGGACTGCAACTCGCCGGGTTTCTCTGTCCATGGGTTTTCCGGGCAAGAATACTGAAGTAGGTTGCCATTTCCCCCTCTAGGGGATCTTCCCAACCCAAGGATCAAATCTGTGTCTCTTATGGCTCCTGCATGGGCAGGTGGGTTCTTTACCACTAGTGCAACCTGGGAAGTCCAGAGAGGGGGGACCTTGCCTTATAATATGAAGCTAGAGCAGAAGACCCCTTCCAGCCCTAAATCTCAGGCTATTTGGCATCCAGAAGCCAAAGAAACGGCAAAATGAGCAAAGAATAAATATTTAACAATAAAACAACAACAAAAAACACCTGAGTGTGTAGGTCAAATACAACATAAGTCAGGGGTAAATCTAGGGCAAATGTGGGAGAACAACCAGGCAAGAGTTCAGAAGGTTCAGAAGGACTGAACCTCTAAGAACACTTCAGGGTCAAAATTCTATGATTCATGTGAAAACTAGAAAGGATGAAAGCCCAGTTCCCAACCTTAAGTTTCAAGAAGGGGCTTGAATCATTTCACAACATGATGATGTTTAAAAGAAACCTCTTCCCAGTGTGTCATGAGTGACTCTATTCAAGTCCCAGATAAGCATTTGGAAGCGTGGCTCCAGGTTTCCGGAAAGCAGGAAGTTCTGATGACTAATGACAGGCTGAAAATTCAAGGGCTAACGTTTCTCACCTGGATGATCTCATTACCGCGGCATGTGATGGCCGGCCGCTCAGGCCCACGGTTCCGGTTCCCAATGTTTCCAATTCTTCACCAGCAAGGACATTGCCTGCTTGCCACAGAGCCTCTAAATAAGATACTTTAATCATGAAAACAAGTTCTACAAATCTCAAAGAGTGTGTGAAACCTGATCTGATTCGATCTATGAAAGAGGAAAGGGTGTTGATGACATCCTGCTGGGAGTGAACATCAGGCTGCAGAAGTGGAACTGGGAGAGAGAGGGGAGTTTTTAGGACCAGCTCTGATGTGAAACATCAGAATAATTTCTGACCTTCCTATACAGAAAGGGGGATGCTATGTGCCAAGTTGCTTCAGTTGCATCTGACTCTTTGTGACCCTAAGGACTGCAACTCGCCGGGTTTCTCTGTCCATGGGTTTTCCGGGCAAGAATACTGAAGTAGGTTGCCATTTCCCCCTCTAGGGGATCTTCCCAACCCAAGGATCAAATCTGTGTCTCTTATGGCTCCTGCATGGGCAGGTGGGTTCTTTACCACTAGTGCAACCTGGGAAGTCCAGAGAGGGGGGACCTTGCCTTATAATATGAAGCTAGAGCAGAAGACCCCTTCCAGCCCTAAATCTCAGGCTATTTGGCATCCAGAAGCCAAAGAAACGGCAAAATGAGCAAAGAATAAATATTTAACAATAAAAACAACAACAAAAAAACACCTGAGTGTGTAGGTCAAATACAACATAAGTCAGGGGTAAATCTAGGGGCAAATGTGGGAGAACAACCAGGGCAGGGAGAGAGACTGAAAAGACACCTCAGGAACATAGCACGTTGCCCAGAAAGAACCAAGGAGGCTGGGTTTTCACAGCCTCCAAGCTCAGCTGTTGGCTAATCTTCTCTCGAAACACAAGACCATCACAGCTGAGGCATTCCATTTGCAGCAGGACAGGCTGCGTTCCATCCTCCAGTATTGCAGTTCCTCCACTAAATCAATCAAGGGCACTGAATGTGTTTTGTCATCAAGAATCAGGAGCAAGCCTGGAGGTCAAGCAACTTGAGAAAGCCGGGTGCTTCGCTGAGCTATTGTTTCCCATGCAGGGAGATGGGCCAGCTCCTGTCCTTTCCAGAGAAATCTGTGCTTAGCTTAAAAAATAATAATAATAAAGTACTTTGCTTTTTGTCTGAGCATGATTACTCTGTTTTTAGCAGAATCCAAGCCACCACCACCCCTCACCCTGCAGGTCAGATGTTTTGTTGACAGCAAAGTGAGAAGAGAGAAAGGGAAGCAACATCGCCCACAGTCAGAGATGCCGGCTGCAAGAGCCCGAATGAGCCTGCCTCCCTCTCTGCCCATCCCACCATCTAAAAGTACGGCAGTGTTTGTGTGTGCAATTTTCACCCTCTATTGCACATCTTTCTATTCTATGTACTAATTTTTCACAAGTAAGTAAGGTTTTGAGAAGCAGAACATTATTCCATTTTTTAAAGGGAGGGGGATGGCTTCCCTGGTGGCTCATTGGTAAAGACTTTGCCTGCTGAGGTAGGAGATGCAGGTTTGAGCCCTGATCTGGGAAGACCCCACATGCCTCGAAGCAGCTAAGCCCTTGTGTGACAAGTACTGAGCCTGTGCTCTAGAGCCTGGGAGCCGCAACAGCTGAGCCCACCCGCCTAGAGCCTGGGCCCCACGACAGAGGAAACCATCGCAAGGAGAAGCCTGCGCTCCTCAACGAGAGTAGCCCCTGCTCACCACAACTAGAGAAAAGCCCACGCAGCAACAAAGACCTCGCATGGGGACGATGGTGGAAGATGCCTCTTTGTGAATAAACTTCACCCGCTATCCACAGTTCTTTCACAGTCGAAAAATTTCGCCCAGCCTCAGCCTTAAAGAGCCAGTCCATAAGAAAACACACCAGGAAAGGACCAGAAAAGCATTCTTCAACCCCAGCCCTTTCCTTCCAACTCTGGAGGCTGTTTTGTGCAGGATGGTGAAGAGCTGTCTGGGGACCTTAGCATTTGGAGCAAGGTGAGGAGTGATGGAGTTGGAAGGAAATGTGCCTTAGGCTTGCAACATGGGCCACAGGCTGCAAGTCTTCACCAGACCAGACACCACTGTCCTCTACCCTTCTGAAAGGGACGAAAACCAGTGTCTTTCCCAGGTCACAAGTTCATTAACATGAACCCCTTCTTCCTCCCCAGGACCCAGAGGTAGAATCACTGAGATGTGGTCTATGCCCAGGGCTGAAAGAGTGTTTCAAAAGAAAAAAAAAAAGGCAAAAAATGAAAAACTTTTATGTTAGAGTCTATATTGAAAAAAATTGTTATCCAATAAAAAATATGCAAACGGAATTTTATAACCTTTTAATAGTACTGCCTACAATAAGATTCTACCAATGAAAATACAAATAACAGAACTGCCTCTTTTTCAGTTCCCCATTTGTTGTTTTATGTAATATTCACATCTCATCAAAGATTCTCAGGTTCTCAGCAAGCAGGAGGTCCTGGGGGATTCAGGGCTAACCCAGCCGCTGCCTCTGCCTTTAATAGTGGGGATTAGGGCTGTGGTGAACCAAGCCCTTTTCATGAAAAATTAACTCCTTTAATCCTCCTAATAAACCCCGTTAAGACTCTGGTTTTAGATCCATTTTGCCAGGAAGGAACTTGAGACAGAGAACCGTTAAATAGCTGTCCTCAAGATCTGCCTGCTAGCCTGGGCTGCGCCAGAGTCCAACCAGCGTGTCTCAGGCCAGGATCTGGGAGGCATGAGAACCTTTTCGGGCCCCTGGGAATCACACGGACCAAGGTTCAAATCCTTGCTCTGGTGCTTCTATGTCCTGGGGCCCTGGGAGAGATGCTGAATGCACTCTAGCCCCAAATTTCATATGTAAACTAGATAAAGAAATAGTTTCTGTTTCGTTGAGATGTTATAGGTAAAGAATTCACCCACCAATACAGGAGATACAGTCCCTGCATTGGGAAGACTCCCTGTAGAAGGCAATAACAACCCACTCCAATATTCTTGCCTGAGAAATCCCATGGACAGAGGAACGGCGGGCTATAGTCCATGGGGTCTCAAAGGAGTCTGATATAACTGAGTGACTAAACAACAACAAGTCATGTTGGACTTTTTTCTGATCTCCAAGGGATCTTCCTGACCCAGGGATTGAACCTGTGTCTCTTGCCTTGATAGGCGGATTCTTTACCACTAAGCCAACAGGGAAGCCCTGGGCACGACATAGTGACTAAAAAACAAACAGACAGACAAGAGTGTTATAAGTATCAAATCAACTAGTGCTGGGACACAATAAGCACTCAATAAAAGCTATTTTATTAACAAATGGATGTAAGAATAAATTTCATCAGGGTTGATTAAAAAGCCTTTGTGGAAAACACAGCATGAGTGCCTAAGCCTCAAAAGTGGATCTCTTTTCTTTGAATAATTAATTTTTGTCCCAAATGAAAATCTTACACTTGGGATGGGAAGGAGCGGTCAGAAGGGGATATCTTGTTTTTTACAGGAGATGTCAGTGGATCAGACCATCAACAGACTTTTCTTTTTAAAAAACATTGTAAACACGCTTTGTACAAATGCTGAACTCATTGTCAGAAGGAGCAGCCCAACATGTGGACCATCTGCTCCAGAGGCATGGACTACCACCTTCCCTGCCTTAAGATCCCAGAAATATTATTTGACATTTTAAACAGTATCATATAGTGATTTGACAATTTTCCTTAAATTTAAAAAAAGTAATAAACATTTGCTGGAGGAAATTGGAAAATGCTAAAAAGAAAGAAGGGGAAAAAATCAAAATTACCCCTCAGTTCACAGCCCAGGGCAATTACTGTTTCCATTTTATGTATTTCCTTTCTGCTTTTTCTTTCTGGCATACGTATCTTTAAAATTATATTTGCTTATTACATTTAAAAATAACATTATTATGAAACATTATTTTGAAAATAAAGAAGAAATACTTTTAATTCTACTGCACATATAACTGCTCTTAAAATTTCTTAGTATAGCCTTCCAGTATATATTATGAATATTTATGATAAATGGACATACTTATTTGTAAGGTTTTGTAAAAGAGAATCACTCTATTTTATATAAACACTAGGTAACAAAACATTTCATTTTGTGACTGTTTCACATAGCAGAAGCATTTTCCCAAGTCTACACTTCCTAGCTTTTTGCAAACCAACGTCGTTAACAGTTACATGTACTCCCAACACAGAAAGGAACTGAAACATGTGGAAGGGTAACGAAAGGGGAAGGATTTTAATTTAAAAAAAAATTGTTTTCATTGTGGGCTCTACCTTTGGGGCTTTTACCTTAAAGTCAGAGCTCTCTCAACAGGCTAGACCTTTGGTTACAAAGACATAAGGCAAACACCCTCTCATTCATTTCCAAAGACATCCTTAGGGACCTTGTGGCTTGTGGAACCTTTGCAAGATTCTTAAGAGTTCGATTTAGTGCTAATTAAAATAATTATTGTAATAACGATGGCTAACATAGCGTACTTCCTATGGACCAAACCCTGTTCTAAGCACTTCATACATTTTAACTCAATACCTAGAACACACCTATTGTCCCCATTTTGCAGATAAGGAAGCTGAGGCCAAGGCAAGGCTACACAGCTAATAAGTGGTGGAAAAAGGGTTCACACCAGCAGGTGCCCAAATTTTGCTACATGAGAATCACCTGGGGTGGCTTTAAAGGGCTGATGTTCAGGCTCGGCAGTCTAGACCCCCCAGGTGCTCCCAGTGCTGGGAAGTGGGGGACCCACGTCCTCAAGGTCTGAGTTTTTCTTTTACATTTATCATTATTATTTACCTTTTGGCTGTGCAGGATCAGGCAGGATCTTAGTTCCCCAACCAGGGATCCAACCCGTGCCCCCTGCAGTGGAAGCACGGAGTCTTCACCAGGGGACCATCAGGGAAGTCCCAAGGCCTGAGGTATTAGTCGCTGTGTTAACCACACCCTGGGGTTTGTTTCCAGCCTGCCAGTGCAAGCATGGAGGTAGAGACATTGTTTCCTGAAACAATGAAGAAAACAAAACATGACTGGAGAAACATGCTGTTGTGGGGTCTAGGCTGTGCTGTCTGTGTGTAGCTGCGGGTCAGGGCTGGCCCACATCTGGGAACAAGCTGGCCAGAGAGTGCTCGTGGTGGGCTAGCTTAGGTCTTCACAGGTGACTGGGTGTCCTGGTTTCCTAGGGCAGGCTGGGCTGCACCTTCATCCTGGACATATTATTAACAGTGCCCTCTTACACTCCCCACATGTCCCGGTGTGGATGCTAAACTATAGTCATCCTACCTTTACCAGCTCTTATGAGACTCTTATGAGGTGTTGGAGAAGACTCTCAAGAGTCTCTTGGACCACAAGGAGGTAAAACCAGTCAATCCTAAAGGATATCAACCCTGAATATTCATTGGAAGGACTGATGCTGAAGTTGAAGCGCCAATACTTTGGCCACCTGATGCAAAGAGACAACTTGTTGGAAAAGACCCTGATGCTGGGCAAAATAGAAGGCAGAAGGGGAAGGGGATGACAGAGGACAAGATGGTTGGATGGCAGCACTGACTCAATGGATACAATTTGCGCAAACTCTGGGAGATGGTGAAGGACAGGGAAGCCTGGTATGCTGCAGTCCACGGGGTCGAAAAGACTCATACACAACTGAACGGCTAAACTGAATCAAACCTGTGTTTATTCTGATATCCCTTTTTCCTAACTAGATAGCAGCTCCATGAAGACAGGGACTGTGTCTTCTGATTCTCCCCTGCATGGAGCACAGAGCTTCCGTGGGTGGAAGACACACCAGAAGTATCTGTTGAATGACTCAGACGACCAAGGCCTCAAGGAGCCACAACTCGGGCTGCCCTGCTTGAATGAACACTGGACACAGACACACTGACCACACTTCAGGGCCACGGCAGCTACTGTTACCTGAAAACTGGGCTTGCCTCTCGGTGGATGTTGAACCAAAACACAACCAAGCTGAAAAGCAGAAGGATTTATTACCTATAACAAGTAAGGAGAACACTGGGGATATTTCCCAAAACATGTCTCCCCGAATAGCAGAACTGGGGAAGTTTTAAGCTAAGGGTCTATGCATATTCATGAAGAGAGTGGAACAGAAGAGACCTCAGCTTAGAATTGGGCCAAAGGTCTTCGGAATCCAAGCTCTTATGATTCAAGTCAAGAGCAACAGCAAAGGTCAACATTATGGTTCCACAGACTCTAGTTAGTCTGGTGGTCAAGTGCTCAAGGGGGCTTGGATCCTGCAAAACAGCTCAAGAATGTACTTCAGGGTAATCCTGACTCTTTAAAACTGATTTATTGTTTCCAACAGTTATTTCCCTGATCTGGTAATAGCTGCTGGGTGTTATCGTCTTTCCTTCCCTTAAAATCATTAACTACTAAGGCATATTCTTGTGCAAGGGTCAGCACTGTGGCTGATCACAGGTTAAGATCACAAAATGGTTTAGAATTAAAACGGCGTCTCTTGTGTCAAGAAAGCTCTCTCTCGTGGCAGTCAGAACCAAGGGCTGGGGACAGAGGGAGAATTGGGCCAGTGTGTGCGGAGGCCTCGGGGCAAGTCCAGGAACCAGCGAATTCGCAGGGTTGGGAGCAGCCATCACAGAACAACCCCCAGACACGGATGCAGGGACATGGAGCTAGTGGGGATCATAGTTCTCTTCTTGTGGGAAGCAAATATCAGAAGGCAGAGGGGACAGAAATTTCCATTGATCCATCTGAAATTCATGTTTCCAGTAAGAACCCGGGATGGCTTTCTGCAGACAGCCCAGCTGCACAGGCTGGGAGAGGCTTGTCTGGCTGGCTTGTCACAGCAGCAGTTCGGGCTGATGGTTTCAGGGGACGAAGGCGGCGGCGGCGGCTGCTTGGAGAAAGCCATCCACGAGGCCGTCGTTGCCACCACACGTCAGAACACTCTGTGCTCGGTCCAGAATAACCCCCGCCCCCGTGAATTATTCATACCAGTCACCTTATGATATGTGATCACATTCCAGGCAGGATGTCAGCCAGGGGAAAATTTGTAAATGTAATTTGTATCCTCAATTTTTGTCATAGTTTGGGTCGTTATTTTCTCCTCATAACTCTCCATCTTCCTCCCATATTTTGCCTTCTCGGGTTTTTAATCAGAGGGATCTGTCAAGAGGGACTCAGAAAGTCTTTCCCTTTCCTCAGAATGTGCTCTCTCCCGTGGCAGAGAATGCAGCCTCCAATCTCCGAGTGTATGTTTACGATACATACTTTTATTACCTTTGAGTGAAAGTGATTGCTGTGGTTATCTCCTTCTGAAATATATATATTTCTTTCGTTTATTTTGAGTATGGTTTGAATTTTGATGCATCTTTCAATCCCCGCTCCCCAAAGAGGTAGGTGGGGCAGCTGGGACGGAGGTGGGGGGACCACGGCTCTCCCTGCAGCACTGCCCCCTTCACAGCATCGCCAGAGCGATGGCCCTCCCTTCTCTGCTTCTTTGGGCACCACCCACTCCCAAGGAAGCCTGAGGGGGGCTTTCCAGGACCTTCTGAGAATCAGCTTTCATCAGAGCTGAGGGGTGAGAGAGGGAAGATGAAATGGGAAGGAAGGAAAAAAAAAAAAAAGCAAGCATGTAACTGTCAAGCTGATTTCCACTGGATTAAAAAGATCTTTATGATGAGAGATGTGAGGAGGGCCCTGGGCCGACTCAGAAACTCATTTCCAGAACCAGAGGCTGCATGGCTGACTTAAAATGGTCCAAGGTTGACAACATAATCAAAGTCAAAACCCCCCAGCTCAGGTCTCAGGGTCAGTAATTCCCACTTCCCTTTAGCCTTTCAACACAGCCACGGCCATCATGCAATTTCCCTTGAGCACTTGGTTAGATCACAAAGGTAATGAGATCCAGGGGGAAGGCTGAATTTCTCATGAGCCAATTTACTTTCCAAAAAAAAAGGCAAGCTGGACCTTGGAACCCTCACTGTGACCCTCACACCAGCCAGTGTGTGGGCCTGTGGAAGAGGATGGGAGAGCAGGGCACACAGTCCCCGGGGCTGTGAGGTGCTCCCACCTCGGCTCTCTGCTCCTCAGATGCGGATGGAAACGGCGGAGGGTGGGAAGAGGTTGAGTCAGGAGTCAGAGGAGGCAAGAGTGATGGAGGGCGGGTGCCTCTGTGCTCCTGGCTGCCTGGAGTGGAGCAGGGCCGCCATTGGAGGGGGCAGGGTACCAGCGCAGGAGCTGGGACTGGGAGGCCCTTGGGGATTCTAGGCATAAGCACGGTCACTTAGGGACCCTAAGTGGCATAGTGTCAAGGGGGTCATTCTCCAAAAAGCAGCTTGGACGTGTCTGGGAAATGCTCAGACACTGTCACGGGCTCTCCGTTGAGGGTCCCTGGGAGCTGAGGCAGGTGATAGAAAACCACTCAGGGTGACCAGGAGGGACGGTCCCCGGCGACCATCAGTGAGCTCATTTGGGGTTCCGCGGGGAGGTGGGTGGTCTTGGGGGACAATTTGGTGAAGGGACTGTGGATCCAGGCAGCAGAGGGAGGGGCTTCGGATGACTGCTGTTCTGTGGGTGTGGCAGTGGCCGGCACGTGGGAAAGGGCTGCCCTTGCCCCGCCCACCAGCACAAGCGCTCCTGCCCGCCCACCCGACGTGCTCCACCCCATTCACGCCAGCGCTCCTCAGCCTTCCCGGCACTCACATTTGGGGTAAATGATTCCGTTTTGTTTATATTTTGGCATTTGTCAGAAATACCGTGGATTAAAAGATCGAGAGATGTGAGGAGGGCCCGACTCAAAAAGAACCAGAGGCTGCATGGCTGACTTAAAATGGTCCAAGGTTGACAACATAATCAAAGTCAAAACGCCCCAGCTCAGGTCTCAGGGTCAGTAATTCCCACTTCCCTTTGGCCTTTCAACACAGCCACGGCCATCATGCAATTTCCCTTGAGCACTTGGTTAGATCACAAAGGTAATGAGATCCAGGGGGAAGGCTGAATTTCTCATGAGCCAATTTACTTTCCAAAAAAAAAGGCAAGCTGGACCTTGGAACCCTCACTGTGACCCTCACACCAGCCAGTGTGTGGGCCTGTGGAAGAGGATGGGAGAGCAGGGCACACAGTCCCCGGGGCTGTGAGGTGCTCCCACCTCGGCTCTCTGCTCCTCAGATGCGGATGGAAACGGCGGAGGGTGGGAAGAGGTTGAGTCAGGAGTCAGAGGAGGCAAGAGTGATGGAGGGCGGGTGCCTCTGTGCTCCTGGCTGCCTGGAGTGGAGCAGGGCCGCCATTGGAGGGGGCAGGGTACCAGCGCAGGAGCTGGGACTGGGAGGCCCTTGGGGATTCTAGGCATAAGCACGGTCACTTAGGGACCCTAAGTGGCATAGTGTCAAGGGGGTCATTCTCCAAAAAGCAGCTTGGACGTGTCTGGGAAATGCTCAGACACTGTCACGGGCTCTCCGTTGAGGGTCCCTGGGAGCTGAGGCAGGTGATAGAAAACCACTCAGGGTGACCAGGAGGGACGACGGTCCCCGGCGACCATCAGTGAGCTCATTTGGGGTTCCGCGGGGAGGTGGGTGGTCTTGGGGGACAATTTGGTGAAGGGACTGTGGATCCAGGCAGCAGAGGGAGGGGCTTCGGATGACTGCTGTTCTGTGGGTGTGGCAGTGGCCGGCACGTGGGAAAGGGCTGCCCTTGCCCCGCCCACCAGCACAAGCGCTCCTGCCCGCCCACCCGACGTGCTCCACCCCATTCACGCCAGCGCTCCTCAGCCTTCCCGGCACTCACATTTGGGGTAAATGATTCCGTTTTGTTTATATTTTGGCATTTGTCAGAAATACCGTGGTAAATATCTATAATACGCTCAACCCTGTGACGGGCTGACTCCCCACTCCCCACTCCTCCCAGCTCCTGGCACCCACGATCCTACTTTCGGGGGACATCACATTGAGTGGAATCGGATAGTATTTGCTCTTCGGTGTCTGGCTCATTTCACTGAGCGTAACGTCCTCAGAGTTCATCCATTTTGTAGCAGGTGTCAGGGGTTCCTTCCTGGTTAAAGCCGAATGCTATTCTGGGCGATTGTGGGGTGTTCTGTGCACAGCAGGGTGTTCAGCTGCAGCCCTGGCCTCTACCCACCGGAGGCTAGAAGCACTTCCCTCCTGTCAATTGAGACAACCCAGGATGGCTCCAGACCTTGCCAGATGTGCTCCTGGTTTGAGAACCACAGCTCTGTGCACAGTGCCTCCCCTTGGTGCACCTGAGCTCCATGAAGGGTCAGGGACACCTCAGGAATGTGTCCCAGGCCGCAGCTGCAGCCCAACTCTCAAAGCCCATCAGAAAGGTCCAGCCACACACACATTCCACGTCAAGATCGCTTAAAAACATTAGGACAGATTTTTCCAAATGGCCGTTTTTAATAATTTTTTTTTAAAACCCTCTCTTTGCTTAAATCCACATTAAGCATATGGCAAGCCATGTGCTGGCTGCATCGCCTCCTGCAAACTAGATGCTGGCCTCTTGTTTTTCACCTTCCATCTGGGGAGACATAAATCCTACTTAGAGTCAAACCTCAGGAGATGCGCGAAGCATGTACGAGTCAAAGATAAACAGCCTGCTTTGCCCTTGGACACATAAGCTGGATTTTCTTCAGTAATCCAGGCCCTTCTCAGAAATAGCCAAAAGCAAGGAAACTTTTCAGCATGATCCATAACAACACACACACACACACACACACACACAAACACACACCCCAAAAAGAGTGAGTCTGGCAGTCGAGGTAGCTGACAGCCACAACTCGGGCAGAATTTCAGCATATTGCTTCCTCCTCCCAGACCCTGCCAGCACACTCCGGCTGAGCCACACAAACTCTGCATTTCCACTCAAGCCCCATATAGCTCTGCTAATACCCATCAGCCCGCAGACAAAATCTTTTATTTCCCAGTAAGCCTGCAACAACAACAACAAAAGATGCATTTGCACCGGCTTTGGGAACAGAGGAGAGACACTGGGGGCCCTCCAGATTATCTTGGCAGAGAGTGAATTTTGTTGGCACGTGTATGGCTCATCAGGCATTGATTAGGAGTCACAGGATTTGGAGACTGGGATCCATCAGAGCACTTGAGAGTGGAAACCAATATTCCAGGGCCAGAGGGGAACCCGGGAGCAGTGACCATCAGCTTTTAATGGAACACAGTGGCATTTTGGCTGTGTTGGCTTTGTGCCTCTCTACCAGGTCACGGGTGAGCTTGGCCACTGAAACCATCCAGGACAAGGGCAGTCAGGCCCGGAGTGGACTGCCTGCCAGCTAGTCTGTGACCACTCTCGCGTCTCCCCTGCATCTTCCTCCCTCCCTGGGACTCTAGAAGAGACAGCACTTTGGAAGAAGGTTGGTCCTAGCACTCAGAGTGTCCACACAACTGAAGAACTTCACAGAGTGAGCGAGGGTCAAGCCAGAGGCAGGTTGTTTTGGAAACGGCAGAGCCCCCACTACAGCCCAGAGGTTCTGGTGACGTTTTCCTCCTTGCCCTTCTGGTTCCCATCGCAAGGGCCCTGTCCAGATGTTTGTACACCCAGGTTCAGAGGAGCATCACTCACAATCACTGAAAGGTAGAACCAACTTAAGTCTTCAGTGATGGACGAATGGATACACCAAATGTGGTCCATCCATTTAGTGGAATATTATTCAACCATAAAAGGAAGGAAATCCCGACAGACTGCAATATGGATGAACCTTGAGGACCTTCATCTCAGGGAAAGGTGCCACTCACAAAGAGACAAGAGGTCTCTGGACGAGTCAGATTCACAAAGACAGAAAGGAAGACAGTGGTTTTCAGGGGTTGGGGGGGCAGGAATGGGGAATCTGTTGCGTAATGGACACAGAGTTCTAATTTGGGATGATGACAAAGTTCTGTCGACGGCCGGTGGTGATGTTTGCACAACAATGTGAAAATGTGCTCAATGCCACTGGCTGCACGCTTAAAGATGGTTGAAATGGACATTTTTATGGTGTAAATATCTTACCACAATTGTTTTAAAAATGACCTGTCCTATGTACCAACTCCCACCCGGCTGTCAGACATCAAGGCCATCTTGGAAGTGGAATCATACGGGTGGGCGTGGGAAGGCACTGCTGCCAACCTGTCCTCCTTGGCTCCCTGGCTCGCTCCCCTCGGAAAAAATACTAATGGGGGCACCCAGGCGTCGGGCTGTGGAAAACGGGGGAATCATGCCTACCAGGGCCAGAGGGGAACCCGGGAGCAGTGACCATCAGCTTTTAATGGAACACAGTGGCATTTTGGCTGTGTTGGCTTTGTGCCTCTCTACCAGGTCACGGGTGAGCTTGGCCACTGAAACCATCCAGGACAAGGGCAGTCAGGCCCGGAGAGGACTGCCTGCCAGCTAGTCTGTGACCACTCGCGTCTCCTGCATCTTCCTCCTCCCTGGGACTCTAGAAGAGACAGCACTTTGGAAGAAGGTTGGTCCTAGCACTCAGAGTGTCCACACAACTGAAGAACTTCACAGAGTGAGCGAGGGTCAAGCCAGAGGCAGGTTGTTTTGGAAACGGCAGAGCCCCCACTACAGCCCAGAGGTTCTGGTGACGTTTTCCTCCTTGCCCTTCTGGTTCCCATCGCAAGGGCCCTGTCCAGATGTTTGTACACCCAGGTTCAGAGGAGCATCACTCACAATCACTGAAAGGTAGAACCAACTTAAGTCTTCAGTGATGGACGAATGGATACACCAAATGTGGTCCATCCATTTAGTGGAATATTATTCAACCATAAAAGGAAGGAAATCCCGACAGACTGCAATATGGATGAACCTTGAGGACCTTCATCTCAGGGAAAGGTGCCACTCACAAAGAGACAAGAGGTCTCTGGACGAGTCAGATTCACAAAGACAGAAAGGAAGACAGTGGTTTTCAGGGGTTGGGGGGGCAGGAATGGGGAATCTGTTGCGTAATGGACACAGAGTTCTAATTTGGGATGATGACAAAGTTCTGTCGACGGCCGGTGGTGATGTTTGCACAACAATGTGAAAATGTGCTCAATGCCACTGGCTGCACGCTTAAAGATGGTTGAAATGGACATTTTTATGGTGTAAATATCTTACCACAATTGTTTTAAAAATGACCTGTCCTATGTACCAACTCCCACCCGGCTGTCAGACATCAAGGCCATCTTGGAAGTGGAATCATCGCGGGGTGGGCGTGGGGAAGGCACTGCTGCCAACCTGTCCTCCTTGGCTCCCCTGGTTTCTACAGGAATCTCCAACACCCTCCGGCTTTAACTCAAACGAAGTGACTACTAATGGGGAGCACCCAGGCGTCGGGGCGGGCCTGTAGGAATACACTGGGGTGGAGAGCGTCCTCCTGATGCTCCCCAGATCCCACAGAGGCAGCAGCACCTCGTAGTGACACATCTGCGTGGGGCATGCTTATCACACACACCACAGACTTGCTGCACCCTCTCCACGGGAAGGAGGCTACCTGGAATGTGAGCAGGTGGGGTTCCAGGTGCTGATTCTCCTCCCGGTTGCTAAGCATGCCAGCGCTCATCCTTCAAGACACCATCCCCATATTGTCACTGTGTTCTCTTGCTTTAAAAGAACAACCTTCGTTTGACCCTGCTGCCCGAGAGCTTTCCTCTAAGATTCCCCCCGGCGATGGAGGGCCGATGAGAATGTAGGCTGTAAATCAGCAGCCCTCATGACATTTAGATCCATTAATCCATCAAAAGAAGATTTGCTACCTCTTAGCGTCCAGAGAGAGACCAGAAATCCTCTCCCACGACTGCCTGGAGGCTCAGGCACCACAATACTGCTACTCTGCACTTCGTATCAGGACCTGCAGGAACTCATGGGATGTCCGTGCTCGCCACTGGGACTGTCACTTGCAGTTGTACCAGCATCTCCAACCCAGCAGACAGAGTGTGTCACCAGGTGCCTTTGCTTATCCCCAGATTGTTTGTGAGGGAAGAAACTTATCTTGGAATGTCGTGGAGAACGTAAGCCACCACCATAACCTACAGGATCCAAGCAGTCTTCCAGACTGGGGGTTCTCTGAGTGCTGGAGTTACCTCTGTCCTCCAGCACTCAGCCCTGGGCCTGGCAAACGAAGAGTGGATGGCTGGGTGGTGGGTGGATGAGGGGATAGGTGAATGGATGGCTAGGTGGACGGGTGGATAGATCAATGGGTGGGTGGATGAGCGGATGGATGAGCAGATGAGTAGGTGAATAAATGAATCTCTAGCCAAGGAGCAGAACTTCTTGCTCAGAATCTGTCTCGGTGGCCTTGTAACGTCTCTCATTTGTAAAACAGGGTAAGGGTCGTTCTTTTTCCACCCATCCCATAAAGTTGTTGTGAGAAAAAAACTGGATGATATAAAATCCTTGGGCCACCTCTATAGAATTATACACACTAGAAGAAGTACTCTTCAAAAGGAAGTGTTTTCTTCGGCCTAATAAACACTTCTAGGAGAACTCATCAATTCAATCCGTGACTGCGAATCCTCTTGAGAGGAAAAGCACTGAGTGTTTCAGAGGCAGGATTCAGAACAGCGGAGACATGGTCAGCAAGCCACCTCACCTTAGACAGGGCTGCACATGATAGATATGACTACACCCATCCCTCCTACAAGACTGTGAGCTCGTGGAGGGCGGGCACTTAGGTCTTAGACCTACGATCCCCCTCGTCAGTAAAAACAAGTAATTTATGGGCCCTCAAATACCTACTGCAGTGATAACCAAATCATATCATGAACAAAGACCTTTCTTTACACATAGAAAACAATACACAAATACTACCATGAAATACCCGGGTGTGACCTGTGTCCCAGTATGACTCTGAATTTAGAGACAGACATTTGAAGGCTTTTAACTTATTCAAGATGCATATGAGGTTTGCGTGATCATGACAGGAGAATACACACACAGAGGGGAGGGACATGAGAGTCTACACAAAGGGCCAGATGCTGACATATGAAAATACTCCACAGTGGCTTATTACGGTTTCTGTGACTTGGGGATCATTTGGCCTCTGTGGTCCTGGACCCTCTTCTTTCCCTGTCTCGCTGACCTCTCCTCCCCTTTGGATGGGGCAGGAAGCGGTAAGGGCTGTCCAGGCCAGAGTGGGAACAGGGGCATCCGGTCACACAGCAAGGGCTGAAATCCCTGCACCACTGACCCTGTGTTCGCCTCCTCCCCACTTTGGGTGTTGTCCAGTTGGACCCCAATGGCCAGGACAGGAGAGCCAAGCGTTCACTCCTCCTGGGTGTACACGAGGATGCAGCACCATCACTGGGCTTGTTTGGGGCTCCTGACCAAGGCGGTCAAGCTGAACTGGGAAAGAAGGGGGATGTGACAGTCACTGGCTTGTCCTCAGAGCACCCCCGATGCGTTGGCAGCTGCCTGCTGCAGGGCTCACTGGGGGCCAGGAGCAAGAGGACACAGTGGCGAAAAAACTGGATGATATAAAATCCTTGGGCCACCTCTATAGAATTATACACACTAGAAGAAGTACTCTTCAAAAGGAAGTGTTTTCTTCGGCCTAATAAACACTTCTAGGAGAACTCATCAATTCAATCCGTGACTGCGAATCCTCTTGAGAGGAAAAGCACTGAGTGTTTCAGAGGCAGGATTCAGAACAGCGGAGACATGGTCAGCAAGCCACCTCACCTTAGACAGGGCTGCACATGATAGATATGACTACACCCATCCCTCCTACAAGACTGTGAGCTCGTGGAGGGCGGGCACTTAGGTCTTAGACCTACGATCCCCCTCGTCAGTAAAAACAAGTAATTTATGGGCCCTCAAATACCTACTGCAGTGATAACCAAATCATATCATGAACAAAGACCTTTCTTTACACATAGAAAACAATACACAAATACTACCATGATATACCCGGGGGTGACCTGTGTCCCAGTATGACTCTGAATTTAGAGACAGACATTTGAAGGCTTTTAACTTATTCAAGATGCATATGAGGTTTGCGTGATCATGACAGGAGAATACACACACCGGGGTAAGGTACATGAGAGTCTACACAAAGGGCCAGATGCTGACATATGAAAATACTCCACAGTGGCTTATTACGGTTTCTGTGACTTGGGGATCATTTGGCCTCTGTGGTCCTGGACCCTCTTCTTTCCCTGTCTCGCTGACCTCTCCTCCCCTTTGGATGGGGCAGGAAGCGGTAAGGGCTGTCCAGGCCAGAGTGGGAACAGGGGCATCCGGTCACACAGCAAGGGCTGAAATCCCTGCACCACTGACCCTGTGTTCGCCTCCTCCCCACTTTGGGTGTTGTCCAGTTGGACCCCAATGGCCAGGACAGGAGAGCCAAGCGTTCACTCCTCCTGGGTGTACACGAGGATGCAGCACCATCACTGGGCTTGTTTGGGGCTCCTGACCAAGGCGGTCAAGCTGAACTGGGAAAGAAGGGGGATGTGACAGTCACTGGCTTGTCCTCAGAGCACCCCCGATGCGTTGGCAGCTGCCTGCTGCAGGGCTCACTGGGGGCCAGGAGCAAGAGGACACAGTGGCAGCTTTTATGCATGACAGCTCTATGAAAAGGGCATAGCATTTACTTTAGCAAATTTGGGACTGGGGATTGGTGAACTGACCAAAGTTGGTAAATATCAAGGGTTAAGAAGCAGGCCCCCCATTATCCACCCTGCAGACATCAGCCTTTCTAAAGGACAGGCGCTGAGGGGTCAGCAGGGGCTCAGCCACATTAGAATTCCTCATATCACAGTCTCACACTTGGGGATGAAACGAAACAGCTCTATTTTAACCACATAATGTCCCCAGGAGTTGGACCCTAAATGATCTCTAATCATTACAGAAATCTCTGATTTCTGGGCTGGTTTCCAAGGCCACCGTTGTGGCCGTTCATCAGAGACAGTCATGGCCAGGGGCCCTGGAGTGACAGTCGGAGAATCAGACACCGGGGAAGTGGGGGTGCTGCAGGAGGCCCGCTGTGGGCTCAGGAGCCACCCTGTGCTCTGGAGGACATGGACAAGGAGGCATTCCCCGGGCTCAAGACATTCAACCTCCAGGTAAGCAGAAAAGCTAGATGGTGGGCTTCCCTGGTGGTCCAGTGGTAAGGACACCGCCTTGCAGTGCAAGGGGCGCCAGTTCAAGCCCTGGCTTGGGAAGATCCCACGTGCCGCGGAGCGGCTGGGCTGATGTGTCCAATTACCGAGCCGGAGCTCTGGGGCGCGTGCACCCAGAGCCGGCGCTCTGCGACAACAGAGGCCACCGCGATGGGAGGCCCGCAGGAGCCAAAGAACAAAGACGGATGAAAATAGAGAAATGAAAGACCAATAGAAGTGGCCCGCCCATCCCCCTCCTTCCCCACCCTACCCCCCAAAAGATAAATAAATAAAAAAATAAATGTTAAAAAAAAAAAAAAAAAAGCTAGATGCTCATGGAGCTTGGTGCCTGAGGCACTAGTCAAGGGTCCCAGGGGAGTTCTGGCTCTCTCATCACCTTACCTGAGAGGTTTTCACAGTAGCCACCCCCACCCCTGACTCAAGGGTCACTCAGAAGTAGAGAGGGGACTTGTCTTTTCTTGTCATAAGTCTGGGGACACTATGGCACTGAGTGGGCTGGGACCAGAGATGCCAAATGTCTCCCACTGCACACACAGCACCATTGTTGTTTGTTACTTGGTCACTAAGTTGTGTCTGACCCATGGACTGCAGCATGTTAGGCTTTCCTGTCCTCACCATCTCCCGGAGTTTGCTCAAACTCTTGTCCATTGAGTCGGTGACACCATCCAGCCATCTTATTCTTTGTTGTCCCCTTCTCCTCCTGCCCTCAATCTTTCCGAGTATTAGGGTCTTTTCCAATGAGTCCTCCCTTTGTATCAGGTGGCCAAAGTTTTGGAGCTTCAGCATCAATTCTTCCAATGAATATTCAGGGTTGATCTCCTTTAGTATTGACTGGTTTGATCACAGCACCATTGCAATTGTTAAACTTTCTGTGTCATCTTTGCGGGGCCATGTTGTGTGCCCAGCTGTGTGATCAAACACCATCTAGATGCTGCTGTGAAGGTACTTTTCAGATGAAATTAACATTTAGGCCAGTAAACTTTGAGTTACATAGATAACCCTTCCTAGTGTGAATGAGCCTCATCAAATCATTTGAAGGCCTTCAGAGAAAAGACTGAGGTTCCCAGAAGAGGAAGGAATTTTGCCTCCAGGTTGCCTTTGGGCTCAAGACTTCTACATCAACTGCTGCTGGGATGTCCAGTCGGCCAGCCTGCCCTGCAGACTTGAGACAAGCCAGCCCCACAATCTCAGCAGCCAATTCCTTAAAACAATTTCTTGCTCCCCCTCTCCCTACTCCATGCCCTCTTTCTGTATCTATATCCTCCTGGTTCTGTTTCTCTGGAGGACCCTGACTAATAGAACCACCTCACCCCAGACACCAACAGGGCTCCCCAAGAAAATCAATGAGTGGCCTGGCCGAGTCCCACCTGGACTCCCTGTTCCCTGCCTTGACAATGGAGGGACAAGATGGAAGGCCACTCTGCACGAAAGCTCTGGGATTCGACATTAAAAAGGAACCCCATGGGGCAGACCGTGGGCAGGTGCTTGATGTGTAGAAGAGACGGAACTACCAGGACATGAAATGCGGTCGAGTCCCCGCAAAGCTGGCCCAGGAGCCTGCCCACCAGCCCCCAAAGACCAGCAGCCCCTCTGCACAGGGCTCCGGCCCGTGGCCCTTCTTCCACACACGTGGAGGCTCAGGTAGCTGGTTAATCGTCAAGCTGGATTGTTTGAGGCAACAGTTGTTTGGGTGTGAAGCTCCCTAGTGGAGCTCTGGCCCGTACTTTCTAGTCAAATACTCCTGGGGGTTGTGTTTGTTCTGAAAGCTCAGGGCATGACCTTGCTGGAAAGGGCAGTTATTGTTGGAGAAGGGCAGAGCAAAGGAAAGGAGGTTAGCCTTGAGGAGCAGAGGTGTCTGTGACTTGAGTCAAGAGACATCTTGGGAGAGTTTACAGATGGCCTGAGGGCTTAGAAAGCCCAGTTCTCCTTGGGGCCTCTAACCGAGGGCGCTGTGGTCCAGTGGAGGGATCCGGTGAGCGTGGACAAGCCACTTGCCTCCTGGGTCTCAGCTTCCCCCTCTAGAAGGTAGGCATCAAGGTCTCTGGCTGTCGGTGGCCCCTAATAGCCAGCATGATGCTGAATCCTGGGGCTCTGGAAGATGCCCCACGGCACAGCCTGCCAGTCTTCAAATCCCACCCATGCCCACTCCACACCAGGAATAGACCCTGGGCCCCTTGCATTGGGAGTGCAGAGTCTTACCCACTGGGCCACCAGGGAAGTCCCACCTTGGGCATTTTACATGGAGAAGTTGGGAGTTCCCAGGATGTCCAGTGGTTAGGACTCAGTACTTTCACTGGTCTGGGTTCAAACCCTTGTCAGGGAACTAGGGGACTGCTGAACAAGATCCAGCAAGTTGTGCAGCCAAAATAAATAAATCAATAAATAGATAAAATGGAACAAGTCTGTAGAGAGATGGAGCCGGTAGACTTTAGAAAAAAGAAAAAAAAAAAAAAAAACTAACCATGTGAAAGTAGCTTCTAAGCCCTTAAGCCTAGGAAGGCAACGGAAATTTGTGGCACTGTTAACAGTGTCCTGGAAAGCATGGCCATCCTCGCCGCCCGTGTTCTCCACGGACGGAGGATTCACAGGGCCGGGGTCCAGGCCCCATCTCTGTCCTCTAGTATGGCATTCCGCCGTCAAGTGATGAGGTTCCCGAGCCTGGCTGGAGCGAGGAGAAGGAGCACAAGGCTAAGTTAGGACCAGGCAGGGTTCAAACCCCAGCTCCACTCCTCAGAGGCTCCAGCCTGGCCATGTCTCTGAGGTTTCCCATCACCTTCCCAAGGAGCCCCTTCCAAAGAGACAGATTCATTTCTACACCCACCAACAGCATAGAAAGGTGAGGTTGGCTCATCCAGCTGTGAGCCCTAGAAGCTGCAGATGATCCAGCAGGTGGGGAGAGGGGGGTCTGAAGTCCCTGGCGAGCTCTGCAGAGAGGGCCCTGCATCCCCCATAGGGTACACCCCTCACATCGGAGCAACACCCACAGGCAGTGAACAAATCTGGTCCCAAGCAGGGGTGACACACTCAGGATGGGAGGCAGGTGCGCTTTTAGTTGTTACTTTTCATGGCAGTAAAATACACATAACATAAAACTGACCAGATTAACCATTTTAAGTGTGCAAGTCAGTAGCATGAAGCACATTCCCACGGGTGTGCAACCATCTCCACCGTCCATCTCCAGAACGTCATCGTCCCACGCTGAACCCCAATCTCCACCGTCCACATCTCCAGAACTCATCAGCAACCCATCCCAACCGATCCTGGTGCAGGGTGCAGAGTCTTACCCACTGGGCCACCAGGGAAGTCCCACCTTGGGCATTTTACATGGAGTAGTTGTGAGTTCCCAGGATGTCCAGTGGTTAGGACTCAGTACTTTCACTGGTCTGGGTTCAAACCCTTGTCAGGGAACTAGGGACTGCTGAACAAGATCCAGCAAGTTGTGCAGCCAAAATAAATAAATCAATAAATAGATAAAATGGAACAAGTCTGTAGAGAGATGGAGCCGGTAGACTTTAGAAAAAAAAAAAAAAAAACTAACCATGTGAAAGTAGCTTCTAAGCCCTTAAGCCTAGGAAGGCAACGGAAATTTGTGGCACTGTTAACAGTGTCCTGGAAAGCATGGCCATCCTCGCCGCCCGTGTTCTCCACGGACGGAGGATTCACAGGGCCGGGGTCCAGGCCCCATCTCTGTCCTCTAGTATGGCATTCCGCCGTCAAGTGATGAGGTTCCCGAGCCTGGCTGGAGCGAGGAGAAGGAGCACAAGGCTAAGTTAGGACCAGGCAGGGTTCAAACCCCAGCTCCACTCCTCAGAGGCTCCAGCCTGGCCATGTCTCTGAGGTTTCCCATCACCTTCCCAAGGAGCCCCTTCCAAAGAGACAGATTCATTTCTACACCCACCAACAGCATAGAAAGGTGAGGTTGGCTCATCCAGCTGTGAGCCCTAGAAGCTGCAGATGATCCAGCAGGTGGGGAGAGGGGGGTCTGAAGTCCCTGGCGAGCTCTGCAGAGAGGGCCCTGCATCCCCCATAGGGTACACCCCTCACATCGGAGCAACACCCACAGGCAGTGAACAAATCTGGTCCCAAGCAGGGGTGACACACTCAGGATGGGAGGCAGGTGACGCTTTTAGTTGTTACTTTTCATGGCAGTAAAATACACATAACATAAAACTGACCAGATTAACCATTTTAAGTGTGCAAGTCAGTAGCATGAAGCACATTCCCACGGGTGTGCAACCATCTCCACCGTCCATCTCCAGAACGTCATCGTCCCACGCTGAAACTCCCCCCCATTAAACAGGAACTCTCCACGGCCCCACTCCCAGCTCCAGGCATCCCCTCTTCTACCAGGTCTCTGAATTTGGCTCCCCTAGGAACCTCATATAGAGGAGGGCATGGCAACCCACTCCAGTAGTCTTGTCTGGAGAATCCCATGGACAGAAGAGCCTGGAAGGTTACAGTCTATGGGATCACAGAGTCAACACAACTGAGTGACTAAGCACAGCACAGGAACCTCTTCTAAGGAGGATCATAAGATGTTTGTCCTCTTGTGTCTGACTTACTTCACTTAGCATAACACCTTCGAGGCTCATCTACACTGAAGCACATGTTAGAACTTCCTTCACTTTTTTTTGAGACTGAATTAATATTCTGTTGTGTGGACACTTGGGTTGCTTCTACCTTTCGGATGTTGTGAGTTATGCTGCGTGAACACGCGTGTGTACACAGTTCACCCATAGACTGGGTTTAGTTTGGAGGACTTTGGCTGTTCACATAAGGGTCCCAGAACTTACAGAATTCAAAGTACTTGTTTTAAAATCAGCACAATGAACACAGTAGAGCTCTTTCCAGCCCTCGCTGCTGCTAAGCATGTCTTGCTTAATCTGCTCAGAAAGGCATTTCTGGGATTCCCTGGTGGTCTAATGGGTAAAGAGTCCCCCTTGCAGTGCAGGGGGCACTGGTTCGAGCCCTGACCCGGGAAGATCCCACGTGCTGTGGAGCAACTAGACCAGTGTATCCAATTATGAGCCAGTGCTCTGGAGCGCATGCATCTGGAGCTGGTGCTTTGCAGCAAGGGAGGCCGCTGCCACGGGAGGCCCACACAGCCCAAGGAATAAAGATGGCTGAAAATAAATAAACAAAGCCAATAAAAGAGACCAAATTTTTTTTTTAAAGGCATTTCTATGCTCACTGCCATTATTAAAAAAAAAAAAATTTATTGATTTATTTGGCTGTATCAGGTCTTCATTGAGGCCCACAGGGTCTTTGGTTTTTGTTTCCGCAGGCAAGATCTTTAGCTGTGGCATTTGAACTCTTAGTTCCTGCATGTGGGGTCTAGTTTCCTGGCCAGGGATCGAACCTGGTCTCCCCTGCTTTGGGAGTGCAGAGTCTTAGCCACTGGACCACCAAGGAAGTCTGTATGTGTACCTCTGTTCTACAGAAGAGGAAACGGAGGCACAGAGAAGCGAAGAAACTTGTCCAAATTTATACATGAAGTAACCACTAGGGAAGGGTTGGACTAGGGAAGTCTGATGCCTGAGCCATGTGCTAAACCACTCTGCTCAATGCTCTTAGTCTCTCCATGAACAATAGAGACCAGCATAATTGTTTTGCCGAAAAACTCAAATGACAGACAAATGGCTCTGAAAGCCACACAGCCTTACCTCTCAGTTCCCTTCTGCATCTTGGAAGCCGCAGTACCATTTTTGCAGACACTCTGACTTCCCCCTCTCTCTTCCCCTCACTGCCTCTTCAAACACAGTGATGCTAGGGCTTTCCTTTTTCTGCATCCAGCCTCGGTCAGCCATCCCACAGCTCACTAGAGGCACCGTGACATCACAAGCCACAAGAGGCAAACCGTCTGCTGAAACCTGAATGAATCAGACACGAGAAAGGTTAGGCGGCCAGGGGAAGTTAAAAGCCCCTAAAAGTTTAAAAGGATTCTGCCAAATGGGTGATTGGCTCCCGCTGAGATTAGTTCTAATCAATTATTAAGCAACAGTTTAATATTTTAAGAGTTTGCTCAATCACAGAGAAATGAAAACACTTTGTGATTTTCTCCCCCTGTACTTTCCAAAATAAAAAACACAAAACAAGTGTAGGTTCAGTGGCATGGATTTTTTTAAACATGTTTTCTACTGAAATAATTGGATGTCTTTTTTTTTTCTTTTTAACTTCTTTTTATTCCCCACAAAGCTCCACCCAATGCGAGCTGAGGTGGCACTTAGTTCTGATTGACTGACATTCCAGCACCAGTTATGTTCTAGGAACATTTGTCCTAAAGTGCCCTGACTCAGTGACAGTGGAGGGGCAGCCCGGTGTCTCAAGGTCTCTGGATAGGCCACATGGGAGAGTCCAGCACCCGGGCCTTGAACTCTGTCTGTCTTCTGCAGATTGGGGATCCCCCAACCCCTTCCTGTCTAACCAATAATACAGAAACTGGGAAGAAAAGGGTAGAGGGCAGCAGGGGAAGAGAAGGATTAATGCACATTACCAGTTTATGATCAACCATGGAGTAGTATTTATTCTGTGGTCAATTTCCCTTTGGAATCTAATATAAGGTGGCTTTCCCATCCATGCATCCATTCATAAACCCACCCGTCCATCCATGAACACATACTCTCACCCAGCCACCCATCCACACATTCATCCATCCGCCCATCTGTCTATCCTTCACCTATCCATGCATCCATCCACTCATCCTCTGTCCATCCATCCATCCACACACCTAGCCATGCATCCATCCACCCATCCACGGATCCATCCATCTACCCATCTATCCACCTATCCATCTTCGCATCCACCCTTCCATTTATCCACTCATCCATCTATCCACTCACCTATCCATCCATCCATTTATCCAACCATCCATCACTCAGCCATCTACCATCCAACATCTATTCCAGCCAGCCAGCCAGCCCTCTATCCATCCATCTGTCTGTCTGTCCATCCTTTTATCAGGGTGCTGGGCTCGAAACTAACATCTCCTCAAAGTGCACTGGGTACGAGGGAGACAGTGGCCACCCTCAGGCCAGTAGGCCTCCCAGGGAAGGGCCTCTGTGCTCAGTCCAAGTAAACCAGATGGAATGTGGAGCTGCCGGTCCAGACAGAGAGACCAACAGAGCCCCGGGGCCCAAACCCCATCTGGTTCACCCGGCTAGCTCCAGCATACTCTGCCCCTTCAACACGAGGTTCCTGCCCTGTTGAGTAAGGACACTCAACCTTTCTCTGGGGGCCCGCAGGGTTACTTTGAAGTGGCCTGCAGGCCAGACAGACTCCAGCATTTCCTGCGGGGCCCTATCTTCCGTGGAATCTCATGGGTCAAGATTGGGACCTGTTTCTACAGATTATTTAGATCCATTTGCTGTATCTAGATCATGGTGTGTCCTAATTAATGCAGACTTTCAAGGCTGGACTGCATTTGCACAGGTTTCTGAAATGAGCCAGTGCTTTAAACTCCAACTACTTCCGCCTCTCCACCCGGAATTTTCTCTCCCTCCCGAGGCTGCTCCCAGACGCCCCCAGCTTCTGCTCATAGAGGGGCATCCTTCTGAACAGTGGGAACATGAAAATCTGCTTTTGGCTTTTCTGAACTCTGAGCCTTACTAACCGGGGGGCAACAGATAACTGATTTGCCTCTGTAAAATTCATAGGTGACTAACCCGCCTAAGAATTCCCAGGCTGCTCCTGGCGGGAAGTTGTATCATTACTGGTGTGGGTTGTTTTCAGCGGACTTCATGGAAGAGGGGGTGGATGGCAGTCAGGAGCCGTGGCCGCGGGGATGCTGGGCCATGCCAGGGCCGAGCCCTGCCTACTGTCTTTGGGTTCAATAACAGGACTGGCTTTAACTCTTCAGACAGGGGATCTGTACATCCTAAAGACAGTATGTAAAATATTTATTAAGAAGAATATCTATTTTTAACTAGGGATGATTTCAGTTCTATTATTCATGCAGCCTCGGAGGGCAGGCTTCATGCTGCCTCGGAGGGCAGGCTTCATGCTTGGCGGCTTGCAGGAGCTAGGAGACCAAGCAGGCGAATCTGAAATCAGAGAAGGGAAGTCTGGGGGAAGGCGGTTGGGGGGGATTCCAGGGGGCGAGGGCTGGGGGTGGGAGCAGCTGATGTCACCCACCTGTTTTCAGTCAAACCTCTACATTCAGGGAACTGTTCGCAGGAGCTGGTGGAAGCTTTGGCCCCACTTTAAGCCCCAAGCCAGCTGCACTCCCAGCTGACTCTTCTGAGGCTCCCTCTTACGGGGTCTGGCCCTGGAGGAATCAGGGAACATGCCCCCTCAGTGTGCAGAGCTGGGTAAATATCCCCGTAAGAGACAGGCACCTGCTTCCCCAACAGCCTCATGCTGATGAGTCTTGAAAAGCAGGCGGCAGGCACCCTGCCAGAACCCAGACGAGGACGCGCGCGGCTACCCGTGGGCCTGGTGAAGGTGCCAGGGTGGTGACCCACTGCAGGACGAGCTTCCCTCGCCCTCTGCCCCCACCCAGACCGCCCCAGGGCTGCCCAACATCTGGTTTCCCTGGAGCGGAGGCAAAGAGCAGGGGCGAGGGGCGGGTCGCCGGGCTTGAGCCTTGTGTCCAGCTCTGGACCCTGGACCGGTCCCTTTTGTCATTCAGAGCCTCAGTGCTCTCATTGGTGAAGGAGAAGCCCAAGAACACGCACCCCCTCCCCAAGATGTTCTAGGCAGCAGGAGGCGCTCCCGTTTCTGCTGCCCCAGCACCATAGGCAGTCAGCACCCGGTAGTAGACACGCTGTCCCTGGGGGCCCAGGGCTCTCACTGGGGTGTCCAGGCCTCCATTCCGGTGGCAAGTACTGTTTGTTATTTACTGGTGTGGGTTGTTTTCAGCGGACTTCATGGAAGAGGGGGTGGATGGCAGTCAGGAGCCGTGGCCGCGGGGATGCTGGGCCATGCCAGGGCCGAGCCCTGCCTACTGTCTTTGGGTTCAATAACAGGACTGGCTTTAACTCTTCAGACAGGGGATCTGTACATCCTAAAGACAGTATGTAAAATATTTATTAAGAAGAATATCTATTTTTAACTAGGGATGATTTCAGTTCTATTATTCATGCAGCCTCGGAGGGCAGGCTTCATGCTGCCTCGGAGGGCAGGCTTCATGCTTGGCGGCTTGCAGGAGCTAGGAGACCAAGCAGAAGCGAATCTGAAATCAGAGAAGGGAAGTCTGGGGGAAGGCGGTTGGGGGGGATTCCAGGGGGCGAGGGCTGGGGGTGGGAGCAGCTGATGTCACCCACCTGTTTTCAGTCAAACCTCTACATTCAGGGAACTGTTCGCAGGAGCTGGTGGAAGCTTTGGCCCCACTTTAAGCCCCAAGCCAGCTGCACTCCCAGCTGACTCTTCTGAGGCTCCCTCTTACGGGGTCTGGCCCTGGAGGAATCAGGGAACATGCCCCCTCAGTGTGCAGAGCTGGGTAAATATCCCCGTAAGAGACAGGCACCTGCTTCCCCAACAGCCTCATGCTGATGAGTCTTGAAAAGCAGGCGGCAGGCACCCTGCCAGAACCCAGACGAGGACGCGCGCGGCTACCCGTGGGCCTGGTGAAGGTGCCAGGGTGGTGACCCACTGCAGGACGAGCTTCCCTCGCCCTCTGCCCCCACCCAGACCGCCCCAGGGCTGCCCAACATCTGGTTTCCCTGGAGCGGAGGCAAAGAGCAGGGGCGAGGGGCGGGTCGCCGGGCTTGAGCCTTGTGTCCAGCTCTGGACCCTGGACCGGTCCCTTTTGTCATTCAGAGCCTCAGTGCTCTCATTGGTGAAGGAGAAGCCCAAGAACACGCACCCCCTCCCCAAGATGTTCTAGGCAGCAGGAGGCGCTCCCGTTTCTGCTGCCCCAGCACCATAGGCAGTCAGCACCCGGTAGTAGACACGCTGTCCCTGGGGGCCCAGGGCTCTCACTGGGGTGTCCAGGCCTCCATTCCGTGGGTGAGGAAGTGATGAGAGAGGGAGGGAGACGGACACACAGATGCCTGGCCGTGTGCCCGACACCACGTTCCTCCGGCTGAGCCTGTGCACTTGGCATTATTGCTGCCGCTTCCAGAGGAGGAGTTGGTCCCCAGAGACCATTACGTCCTTCCTCACACACAAGGAGACCCCGCATCCGGGAGGAGGCCCCTAACAGGGGGACCCTCAGGCATCGCCAGCTGCTCAGCTGTCCCGGGTGCAGAGCCGGGGCCCGCCTGTCTCATTCCCAGAGGCGAGCCCAGAACGGGGTGTCCCGGAGAAGCATGTGCTGTGCCAGACGCCCCGAAGCCCTGCTCCAGCCTGACCCTGCCCAGCAGAACTGGAGGGGAGGGTGAGCGCGGGCCGGGCGGAGGCACCGTGCCTGGGGTTTAAAGAACATCAGGGATGGAGGAAGGCGGGAACCTGGACAACTAGGTCAGCGCCCGAGGGCCCCGGGCGAAACCCAATTACCACTCCTGCTGGGATGGCGCCTCGGGCCGCCAGGAAGGTCACTAGGTCAAAGCGGCTCCAGGCCTCGGCGCACTCGGCCCACCCTGGCCTGCATCCGGCTTTCAGCACACAGGTCCCTGGCCCTGTGGCCACCACAGCTGCCCCGGGCCCTGACTCCTCGGTGGAGAGCAGAGTGGGGAGAACGGGGTGGGGGGCAGGGGTGGAGGATACAGAGCCCCAACCAACGGAGTCCCTAGGGGGCTGAGAGGAAGACACCCGCCCTCTCTGGGGGGGCCTCCTCGGCTGCCCCGTGTCCTGCTCTGCCCTCCCCAGCCCCCAGCCCTCTTCTGCTCTCACTCCTGGGGAGCTCTCAGCTGGAGTCCACTCACGCACCCCAGGACCATCACCCAGCTGAAGCTGGCCGTGCTCTCCAGCCTGCATCCTGGGATGGGCCCCGGACACCCTAGAGGCATCCTTATCTTCCTCCTCCTGTGTCCCACCTTCTGTTCCCTTTCAGCTCCCAGGCTCCTGGGCTCCAGGAAACACCAGGGAACTACCACCGGCTCAGGGCCCCTTGGTCATACCCAGTGGGCCTTGACAAGTATCCGCAGAGTATGATGGGTTTCTCATAGCATCTAGTTATGTTTCTTTTTTTTTTTAAGTGTTATTAAGCATAAAATTAATCAATGAAAACGTGCCATCACAATTTTGAAAGAAAACAGAGGCCTGGGTGGGATGGGGGTAGACGCCCTCGCCAGTCAGGTAAAAACCAAGAAGTAGTCTGGGGACCCTCTGAGCTCTCTCAGACCCAAGCCTGTCGGGGGTTCAACTCATCCAGCTTGATTCCGGGCCCCCAGGCAGGCCACCTGCGGCCCCCACCTGTGGATAGCATCCCACCCTCAAGCCTTGTGCCTATGGAGCAGCGGGCCTCCCTCCTGGGGAGCTCTGCTACCGGCCAACAGCCCGTCTCCTGTTTGACCTAAGCTGTGGTCAGACCCCCGCCCCCACCGCCAGCAGAAGCCTGGCACCTCCTCTGTCTTGGGTGGGACCATCCAGGGCAGGACCGAGCTGTGTGCCACCCCCCACAATAAGCGCCGGCGCTCTGGGCTTGGCTCCCAGCGGGGAGACCGTCCCAGTCTCTATTCTACCTAGAGCAGACCAAAGCGTATCGAGTGGGTGGGGCCTCCACAGAGAGTGCACAGGGACAAGGACTGGCAGCAGGGCTGGCCTGGGGCCAACGTCCACACCCACAACCACCAGGCTGCACCGCCTGCCCCAACCCCGAGCTCTAGGTTCTGAGCGATAGGCCCATCGGCTGGCTCCACGGCCCCTGGGGAGAGGCAGGAGGGCAGAGAAAAGCAGCACCCGGGCCAGCCCCTCTGGCTGCCTCCTCCCTCTTCTTGTGCCCACCCCGGGGCTGGCGGGCCCACACCCCTCCCATGCCCCGCTCAGTGGGGACACGCTACCTATGCCCACCCCCCATTCCATTTGCCGCCCAGAGAATAAGAGGTACCTGACCCAGGCTGAAGCTGTGCTCAGGCTCAATGCGTTGACCACGGGAGGCCTCTGGCCGCAGGGGTCAGTGTGGTGTCCCCTGCAGAGGGAGAGGCAGGCTCTTGGACGACCTGCCAAGGATGGTCACCAGGGCCACTTGGTAGCAGTGGGGTTCCCTGAGAAGGGAGGAGCCCTTTGGTTCTTGGGAAATCGGAGAGACCTTGGGGGCAGGTCCCCGGCCTCTCCAAGCTGACAGCACGCTTGGGCAGGACTAGCCCTGGGGAGGGTGGAGCCTGGCATCTCCACCAAGACCAGATGGCTCTGCTGACCTCCAAAGAGCTGAGCAGGCGCCTGGGCCGGAGGGCAGAGCGGCAGAGGGCCCCTCCTGCTGAGCCCCTTCGTCCAAGCCGCGAACAGGCATCGGGACTTCCCAAGCAGGGCATGGGGGGAGGACCCCCAAGGTTCGACAGAAGCTGAGGAGGCCGCCAGGGCAGAGGGCACCCGCCCATACCTTGGGGACGGGCCCTGAGGCAGAGAAGACCGAAGCCCGCAGTGCCGTGCTTCACCTGCTGCCTTTCAACTTGCCCCTGGTCAGTCTCTCCCCTTGGGAGACCTCACTGCCCTTCCCCGCTGCCTTCCCTCAGTCCAGGCCGGCTGGTGACCATCCACATGCTGTCCTGGCCACCGCCCCATAGTGCTCCCCTCCCCGTGGGGACAGCCACAGCTCTCCTTCCGTGTGTCCATCACAGCTGCCCTCTTCCAGGGGGTCTCCCAGGAGACCTGGGACTAGACCACAGAGGTGCTGGAGGCGGGGAGTTGGAAGGTGGGGACGCTGGGTCCCTGGGTGAGCCTCAGCTCCTTAGGGTAGCCTCAGTTCCTGCATTTATAATGAGGGGTGGGGACCACACAATCCAGCAATTTGCACTTCTGGGTATATATTTAAATCAATGAAGGCAGGGTCTAGGAACGAGATCTGTATGCCCACCTTTATAGTAGCACTGTCCACAGTCACCAAATGGTGAAAGCAACCCACCTGTCCATCATCAGGTGAGTGGATAAATCAAAGGTGGCCCATTCAAACAACGGAATAGTATTCAGCCCTGAAAAGGAAGGAAATTCTGACACCTGCTACAACATGGGTGGACTTTGAGGACATTGTGCTTAGTGAAATAGCCAGTCACAAGTGGACACACATGTATGACTCCACTAACATGAAGCCCCTAAAGGAGTCAAGTTCATGAGGACAGAAAGTGGAATGACTGGTTCCCTGGCCGGGCCTGCGGGGAGGAGGGACAGAGAGTACAGTTCCACGGAGACAGAGTTTCAGTCTGGGAAGACGAAAGAGTTCTCGAGAGGGTTCCACAACAACGTGAAGGCATGTAATACCACTGCACTGTATACTTAAAAAAATGGTTAAAATGGTAAATTTTATGTTACATATGTACCACAATTTAAAACATGTAAACATTTTAATTTAAAAGGTGGAGAGACTGTTGCTGTGAAAGGGCTCAACCTGAGACAGGACTCAGAGGCCCACTTTCCTTTCTTCTCTATGTCTTGGCAGGGAGTCTCCTAACCCCGGGACCCATGGCTCAACCCTTCCTTCATTCCCTTGTGTTATTACTAGTACCTGAGTATCCTGAAGGAGAGAAAGACAAAAACCAATCATGATTAGCATTTACTAAGTTTTACTAAGATATTTCTGCAGGCAAGCACCATTCCAAGAGCTTTACGGGGCTTGTCTGAGTTAACCCTCAACACAGCCCAGAGAGGTGAAGCCACCAGCTCGAGGTCACACAGCTGCTGAATGGAGGAGCCAGCTCTGGTCCAGGCATGAGGCTCATCTATCTCTCACTGCCCGGCTCCCTGACCATCTTCCTACTGCCCATGAGGGTCTGGAGCGTGCTCCAAGCCAGCTCACAGGATGCCTTGGAAGCAGGCAAAGAAAACAGCAGTGCCCAAAAGCCTGAGTCCTGTTGCCTGGGCTGCAGCCAGCCGGGCGGCTCCATTACCAAGTGTGTGCTTTCGAATGCACGGCAGGCCTGCCAGGAAGGAGCCGTGTGTTCTTCTTCTATCCTAGTGGCGACGCCAGCCACGCTTTTCTGTCTGGTTGCAGCCCCTGGCCTCAGCACCTCCACCTTCCCTGGGAGGCCCTCAGCTCCCCAGCGGTATGGTCCATGGATCTCACGACACCATCATCCAAGCTTACAGGTTCTTTGAAAACCACAATATTGGCCATATCCTATTTACCCAGGAATTCAGAAAGTCAGCCCAGGCGATGCAAAGGCCCCTGGTCCAGCGCTAACTCTGCCCCACTTCTCAGGAAGCCTTCAAGTCTCAGAGGTTTAGAGTCCGGTTCTAGCCCCTGTGGTGCCGATGCCTATTCCCTAGGGAAATGGACCCCTCCGGAGTCTTTGGGACAAGTCTCCCTGCAGGCTGAGGCTATGGGTGGCCGTGATCTCGTGAGGGCATTTGGGACACTGAGGATTCACCGTAAGTCAAGTGGACACAGACATGCAAGTGAGTGGTGCCCAAGTCGTATCCTGGACACATGATGTGTCCGCATAGCTGGTGAGAGCGCCCGTGTGTGGGAGGGGAGGCCACCAAAGCACCTGCCACTGTGGGCGCACCCTGGGCACACTGTCGCTGGAAATGCTACGGCAGCAAATCAATTTTACAGAGCAATTTGTCCTCTCTCTCCAGCTGGCCCCAGGAGGCTTAACTTAATCACTCTGGAACAATGTCAGAAGATAGCAGCGGATACACAAAGCCCGGCTTTCCCGAGACAAACAAGACAATCAACAGCCTCCCTGGGCTGGGCCTGCGGGTCTGAAGCGCCCTCGGGCAAAGGTCCCAGGCAGCAGAGGATGCCCAAGGGTCTCTTTCGGCCCAAGCATGCTTGCTCCTCCTCCCCACTTCATTTCTCTCCCCTCCCCCCAGAACCAGAGCTCTCATGAGCCCCCTCCTTCCCTGGAAACCAAACCCTCCACTCCTCCAGTGAAGCCCCTCATCGGAAACAAAATCCCAGTCTATAAGCTGCAGGGCTGGGGGTATTACCCAAGTCCGCTCTAGGAGGGAGTGAGGTCCGGGTAAAGAAATAAGACCTATGGTGGCCGTTCTGACACTTGTGATTCCCAGGAGGGGTTCCACGGAGTGCTACGCTGTCACTAGGGACCACCTGGCCCAGCAGGGGCCCGGTATGGTCCATGGATCTCACGACACCATCATCCAAGCTTACAGGTTCTTTAAAACCACAATTGGCCATATCCTATTTACCCAGGAATTCAGAAAGTCAGCCCAGGCGATGCAAAGGCCCCTGGTCCAGCGCTAACTCTGCCCCACTTCTCAGGAAGCCTTCAAGTCTCAGAGGTTTAGAGTCCGGTTCTAGCCCCTGTGGTGCCGATGCCTTTTCCCCTAGGAAATGGACCCCTCCGGAGTCTTTGGGACAAGTCTCCCTGCAGGCTGAGGCTATGGGTGGCCGTGATCTCGTGAGGGCATTTGGGACACTGAGGATTCACCGTAAGTCAAGTGGACACAGACATGCAAGTGAGTGGTGCCCAAGTCGTATCCTGGACACATGATGTGTCCGCATAGCTGGTGAGAGCGCCCGTGTGTGGGAGGGGAGGCCACCAAAGCACCTGCCACTGTGGGCGCACCCTGGGCACACTGTCGCTGGAAATGCTACGGCAGCAAATCAATTTTACAGAGCAATTTGTCCTCTCTCTCCAGCTGGCCCCAGGAGGCTTAACTTAATCACTCTGGAACAATGTCAGAAGATAGCAGCGGATACACAAAGCCCGGCTTTCCCGAGACAAACAAGACAATCAACAGCCTCCCTGGGCTGGGCCTGCGGGTCTGAAGCGCCCTCGGGCAAAGGTCCCAGGCAGCAGAGGATGCCCAAGGGTCTCTTTCGGCCCAAGCATGCTTGCTCCTCCTCCCCACTTCATTTCTCTCCCCTCCCCCCAGAACCAGAGCTCTCATGAGCCCCCTCCTTCCCTGGAAACCAAACCCTCCACTCCTCCAGTGAAGCCCCTCATCGGAAACAAAATCCCAGTCTATAAGCTGCAGGGCTGGGGGTATTACCCAAGTCCGCTCTAGGAGGGAGTGAGGTCCGGGTAAAGAAATAAGACCTATGGTGGCCGTTCTGACACTTGTGATTCCCAGGAGGGGTTCCACGGAGTGCTACGCTGTCACTAGGGACCACCTGCCCCACGGCAACACGGGGGTGATGGGGACACAGGGTGAGCTGACTCAGATCTGGAAGGTCCTTCACGCACTCTCAGGAAATCGTGGCAATGACGGTATAGGGCAGTGGGTAACCAGAGCTCAGGGAAGGGACTTAACCTGCAGGAGGTCATGTAACCAGGAGTTCAGGAGGGGCCCAGGATCTCCCGTGAACGCCTCCCCCATCACCGCTTCAGGCTTCCTCCAGTGTCTGGGGCCCAGGGGGCTGCCCTTTCCCCATGGCTGATACAGAAAGGCAAACAGTACAAGCTCTGCAGAAATAATTTCTATGAATGGTCCAGTCACCCTCTCTCCAGCATCAGGAGCAGCAGCCGCGGCTGGCAGCCAATCAGAGAGGGCCCACTGCTCCCGCCCTGGGAAAGCCCCCCTCCCTCTCCTGGGGCTTGGGATTCCCCCCTACCCCCCCTCCATCTGCTCTCCCCCAACCCGAAGGCTCTCCCTCCCTTCACGTCCTTTTAAAGGGAACACTGCAGATTTAAACCACAAATTAAATTTTTAATGAAACCGCATAACAGTAGTGCCCGATGCCATGCAATATTGATGAGATCACAGTGTCCGGCCGGCGGGAGCTTGCCCTGGAAAGCTTTTTAGGATGTTATGCAATATGGAACCAAATTAATTATTTGTAACAAAGGGATCCGTGTCTCTGTGGTGCTGCTGGGGCCCAGCGAGTGTAAAACAGGCGCCTTTCATCACTGCCGGCTATAAATGGCCGTCATGGGAAGGAAGCGGTGACTCCGCAGACCCAAATACTCTGAGTGTGAGGCCGAGAAAAAAGGATGGAGCGGAGGGGGAGGGAGCGTGTCCACGTGCGAGACAGAGAGAAAGGGGGGATGGAGAGGCCCACCAGGGAGCAGCGGGCGGCAAGCCGCCCATTGCAGCCAGCACTGCTCAGGTCTTTGAAGCAGGCTCTGAGCTCTCCCCCCTAGTGCTCCTGGGCATCCCCTCTCTTAAAGGGGCAGCAGGCGGGGCCTGATCTGGCCATCAGAAGGTGGGCTTCCTCGGGCCTAGGTCTCTGTCTTGCTGTGTTCCTCTCCCAGCTGTGCCCTGTCCAGCTCTGATGTGGGGCCCCTCCTGCAGGGTGCTCACAGCCCACCCAGGACCCAGAGGGCTTGTGGCTACCTAGAAGCTCGGCCAGCCCCAGCAACTCAGCTCAGTGGAGCTGGCCCTGCGGGGGCCTCCCTTGCTGTCTGGTCACCTACGGTCAGAGAAGGCTGCGGGATGAGTAGAGGGGTGAGCCCGCGTTCTGGACAGGAGCCGCCCTCCTGGACCCCCAGCCCCTCAGTGCCGGTGCCAGCATGGGTCCACTCTGCGCTCTCAATTTCCTGGGAGTCACAGAACATCCTTTCACTGATGAAGAAACAAACTCCAGAGGCTGAGTGACTTGTCTTGGGTTTAGGACTGGAGGACACAGCCAGCACCCTGGCTGGCCCCAAAGGGGCACGTCCGTGACATCTGAGCTGCTTTCTGAGGGGCGCACAGGCAGCTCTGCCCTCCTCCTCCACTTCTGTTTAAAGGTTGGGGGTTAGGAGAGAGCTGGCTGAAACTAAGAGAAGTCCCCCAAACATGAGTGTTGAGAACATCTGCAGACTCATGGGAGGGATCAGGAGACAGGAAAAGGGGCAGCAGGGTTGTGTCAGAGGCCTGTGGAGGGGAGACCGGGCTGCAGGGTCCAGGAGAAAACACCCAGGACAGTCACGGAGGCCAGACCTTGGACTTCACACAGAATGGACACTGCTTCCACGCTTGGTGTCATTTTAGGTGCTCTCCCCGCCCCCACCCTTGTACACAGCCCTCACCCCACCTGGTCACCAGGGCAGCCTGGTCTCCCTGTTTGCTCTGGTGCCAGTGCTGGATCTGTTCTCCACTGAGTGGCCGGAAGACGCTTTCAGAAACAGTCACCTGCACCCTCCGACACTGTTGGTGGGAATGTACAGGAATGGACGTTCCCTTAGAAAAGACTAAAACCAGGAACTTCCTTGGCAGTCCCGTGGCGAAGGCTCCCTACTTCCACTGCAGGGGGCACAGGTTTGATCTCTGGTTGGGGAACTAAGGTTCAGCCTGACGCTCAGTGTGGCCAAAAAAAAGAAAAGAAAAGAAAATCTAAAAATAGAGTTGCTATATGCGCCAACAATTCCACGCCCGGGGATGTATCCAGAAAAAAATCTAATTTGAAAAGAAACATGCACCTCCACGTTATAGCGGCACTTTTTACAATAGTCAAGCCAGGGAAACAACCTACATGCTCATCCATAGAGAAAAGGGGGTACAATATATACAATGAACTATTACTCAGCTATAAAAAAGAATGATGTAACGCCATTTGCAGCCACGTGGATGGACCTAGAGATCATCCTATTAAATGAAGTAAGTCAGAGAAAGACTGCTATCACTTATATGGGGAAGCTCATGAACGTACTTACAAAACAGAAATAGAATCACAGACACAGAAAACTAACTCTTGGTCACCAAAGAGGAAATGAGGAGTTTGGTATGAATAGATACACACTACATGAGACAGATATGTGACAAGGACCTACCGTACAGCACGGGGAGCTATGTGCAATACTTGTAATAACATATATATGTATAACTGAATCATTTTGCTGCATACTTGAAACTAATACGGCACTGCAAATCCACTGTAGCTCAATTTTAAGCAAGAGTCACCTGCTCTGAGCCATTCTGTGACTCCCCATGTCCCTAGGGCAGGCTCAGCGCCTTAGCGTGACCTCCAGAGAAGGCCCTGCTGAACTCCATGGCCACCCCAGGCTCGTTTCATGTCTCTCGCCATCCCCAAACTCCTTGCAGGGGCTGCCTTTCCTCACCTAGGACATCTCTGCCTGGCCAACCCCCCTGCTTCAGAGCTCAGCTTACTTGATGCTCCGTTGGGAAGAACCTACTGGATCCCTTGCCTGGCGGGGAGGCCCTGCTGGGTACTCCCCAGATGCCCCTACGTCAGCTGGGCTCTCCCAGGTGTAGAGCCTGAGGCTGGTGGGCGGCTTCTCTGGGAAGCAGTTCTAGGGGAGCAGGCGTGAAGGGAGGAGTCGTGGAGCTAGCCACTGCTGTGGGCACCAGGTGCTCAATCCCAGGGGACCTCCTGAGAGGCTGAGGAACCACCGTCGGTCCAGCACCGCCTCACTCCCTGCTTCCCTCATGTACACATGCGTGTGCAGAGCAGAAAGGAGCCCCAGGGCCACAAGGAGGTGAGGGCCACCTGGCTCCCCAGGGGCCTGTGGGGAGGGCAGGGCGCTGGCCACCGCCTGCGCAGCCCTAACACCAAGCAGTGGCCTTCATGAGAGGTGAGACCTGAGAGGTGATAGATATACTCCTGGCCACAGCCCCTCACTCTGCAAGAATCCCCTGTTAGGTCCATCGACCCTGGCCTGAAGGTGGGGACAGCTTCTCTTCCCCAGGCCACCTTGTGTGCCCAGCACCTTCCTGGCCACACTGAGTAAAGATCCACAGCAGAAGGAAGAAAAATGGACACTTACTAGGACTTCCCTGTGGTCCAGTAATTAAGACTCCACACTCCCATCGCAGGGGCACAGGTTGGATCCCTGGTCAGGGGACTAAGATCCTGCATGCTCCATGATGCAGACAAAAACCAGACACTGACTTCACACCCCACTAGAGGTGGATGGAGTGACCGTGAGTGGACGGGAAGCACGACACACTGTCCTCCCTGAAGGCCGCCCTCCTTTTGGAGTCTTCGGGACGGCCACGGCCAAGGCCCAGCTTCGAGCGGCTTGGGGGACAGAGTAGGGTGGGAGGATGGAAGGGTAAGGGCTGGCTCTGCCCGGTTCTGCGGCAGCCCCGCACCCCGGAGCACCGGGCTGTTCCCGGGCACAGCAGGAAATGGAACAGGAAACGAAAGCCTTCCCGGGAAAGAGGCTTTGCTGCCCCGAGACAACTGACAGGAGGACATCGCGCTTCGTTCTTTTGTTTTCCTCCAAATACATGACAGTAAGATTTCTCCTCTCTGGCCACCCCCACTTCTCTCTCTCTCTCTCTCTCTCACACACACACACTCACACACATGTGCACACACACACAACAGGTACTGAGGAAAGCTCTTCTCCCAGGAGCTACTGTTTCATCCCCAGGACGTACCCACGCTCTGCACGATCTGAGAGGTTTGGACACTGGCCCTGATTCAGCATCAAGAAAACACAGAGAGGTGGGCCGCACAGCCCCAGCCTCTCTGCTTCCTACATGTCACATCAGCTCCCCTCCCGGCTTAGAGACCCTCCCTGGACTGGACACCAGTGACGTTGTGTGCGCTGTCAACTACACAACAACGTCACTGGCATAACGAGACCACCACTGATCACACCCTCACTCCACAGGGTGCCTCCCGTGGGCCATCGAACGTCATCCTCACATCCACCCACAGTCTCGCAGCTGGTGGCCCAGGCCATGACCCTGGCGCTTGCAGGCTGAGCCTCTTTCCCTCCCAGTGCGCCATACCCTGCCTCAGCGGGTGCCCGGTGCACCTTTTTGATATTGGGATTCATGGCGAGTGTTGACCAGAAAGACAGATGTTTATGTTTCAGCCCAAAGGAGACACTACCTTATATGGACCTTAATATGGCTGCTGGTAGCAGATGCCAATGTCTCAAGAAAAGCATATGAAAAGTAAAACCAAGAAATAACTTCTTAAAAAAGTTAGCCGTAAAGCTCTTGCATCTCTGTGTCTGGGAGAGTTAGCTCTGGGCAGCACAAGACAGAGACCAGAAGACTGTTCACTGAATGAATGAAGGAAGAAAGGAATGGATCGAAACAGAAGGCCAGGTCTTGCATCACTAGAATTAGCCGTGCTGTTTAAGCCAAGACTCTAAAACACAAGGAGCCTAAAATGGGAGAAATAAAATAAAATAGCCCCTGTCGGGCCACTTCACAGGCCGCGCCGTGATCAATGAGGGAAGGAAGGAAGGGGCTGGTGGTGTGTCCTCTGGTACCCTTGGAGCCCCCGGGGGTCCTCGAGACCTCGCCAGTACCTGGCAGCCAGCAGCTTCTGTCCAGCGAGCCTTGTCCTCCGCGGCCCAAGCCCCAGAGGAGGAGGCTCAAGAGGAAGGAGCGCGTGGTCTCCCCTCCCAGGTGAGTGACGGCACCCGGCACGGACCTTGTAATAACTGTAATCCCTTGCTGGTACATGCCATTTTTATTCCACAACACTTTTACGCCTCGACTCATTTTACATTTCATATGCCCTCTCCGGGCGTCTGGCAGATGGTGAAGTTGATGTGGAAGGACACGGCGGGCCGGCGGCCCTGGCACCCACCGCACCAGCCAGATGCCGTTAGTCGGAGGGAGCCGACCAAGGCGATGCGAGTGAGGTTCTGGAGCGGGGGCTCCGGGGCTGCTCCAGGCCTGGCTTTTGAATGTAGAATGTACTAGTTCCGTGTCAGGATGGCAGGGAGGACAGCGTCGGGAAGCACCGTGATGTCCGAGGGCACCAAGCGAGAGGCCTCGAGTGCCAGGATCTGTCGCCGGTGGCGTCACTCCCAGAGACCCGAAATCTTAGCTGTGGGTGTGGAGCTTTGCTCTGTCCTCCCCTTGTGTGGTCTCTCTACTGGCTGGCTGTAACTCCACTGCCCTGATGATGCCCCTGGGGCCCCGATCTCCTGCCTGACCCGCAGTCCCTGTTGGCTCAGGACCGGTCTCCTCGTCGAACCATATGGAGAGTCTACTAAGCAGTGGGCTTGGGGCCAAGTACCTGGTCCCCAGGTTTCCCTGGTGGCTTAGCAATAAGGAATCCACCTGCTAATGCAGGAGACCCGGGTTTGATCCCTGGGTTGGGAAGCTCCCCCAGAGAAGGAAATGGCACCCCGCTCCAATACTCTTGCCTGGGAAATCCCAAGGACAGAGGAGCCTGGTGGGGAGGCTCCATAGACGAACCCATAGGGTCGCAAGAGTCAGACACAAAGTAGCGACTAAACAGCAACATCCACCACCTGGTCCCCTGTTGTTTTAATTTCCTCCTGGCTGTCTTCGAATACGACTTCGAATACAATTTGTCCCAGCGTGACCTCACAGCCTCTCCCTCCTTCCACACCATCCCCTCCTCAGCGGACGGCACCAAAGAGTCAGGAAGCTTCCCAGATTCCTCCCTCTGCCCCGTCCTCTCTCTGTCCGAGTTATCACCAAGCCCTGATGATTTCATCTCCTCCAACATTCTCAGGACCGTCTCTCTCCCCCCGGATCCCGCTGCCACCTCCTTCCCTCCCCTCATCACCCAGCAGCGGGCTCTTAGCCAGTGTCCCCCCACGTCTGCCCTCCCAGGAAGGGTTCTCAGACAGAACCTCCTATAAACACTAGGTACTGCAGCCGGGCCTCCTTGCAGTCAGGTTAAAATGGAAGGACAAAATTATGGCTCCTACGTGCTTTCCAGCCCTCACCCGCGTCTCTTTCCCCCAGCACTGCAGTGGATTCTCCAAAGATGGAAAACCTTCCCTCCCTCCAAGCACGCTCCTCTCCCCGACCCAGCGTCACTCATGCTGGTCACCTCCCTCGCCACTCACCCCTCAAGACCCTGCTGTTTTCACCTCTTCAAGGGATCCCCCTGACTGCTCAACCCCAACCCACCCGCCTGCCCGGGCCTGGGGCCGTCGCATGCCACCCTGTCCTGGAAGTGTGTGACCCCATCTGCCCACCAGGCTGAGCAGCCCTGGGATGGAGAGACTCTTGTGCTCATCCTTGGCCCCAGTGCCTGGCCTGCCTCTCGGTAGATGCTCTGGAAATATTTGCTGAACTGAGAGCAAACTTGATGAATATTTACATTGTACTAAGTGCCCACAGTTCTGCCTGGTGCCAGAAACCCCTGCTTGGAGAAAAGTGAGATAAGCTTTCCCTGAGACGGAAAGGTAAGTCTGTACCTGAAGATTCCTGTTTACCGGGGTCAGCAAGGCATCCGCTCAAGAGCACCTGTTGCCCACCCTGATCCCGGCGCTGGACCCTCATCCTGGGAGGGGCTTAGTCCAGAGAAGGGCAGACCCCCCAGGGCTCTGCTCCAGTCAGGTGGGGCTGGCAGCTGCCCAGGCTGATTCAGAGGAAGGGGGCCCCCAGGTGGGAAACACTCCTGGGTGCAGGGAGTCCTGGCTGTCTTCGAATACGACTTGAATACAATTTGTCCCAGCGGCCCACGCCTCTCCCTCCTTCCACACCATCCCCTCCTCAGCGGACGGCACCAAAGAGTCAGGAAGCTTCCCAGATTCCTCCCTCTGCCCCGTCCTCTCTCTGTCCGAGTTATCACCAAGCCCTGATGATTTCATCTCCTCCAACATTCTCAGGACCGTCTCTCTCCCCCCGGATCCCGCTGCCACCTCCTTCCCTCCCCTCATCACCCAGCAGCGGGCTCTTAGCCAGTGTCCCCCCACGTCTGCCCTCCCAGGAAGGGTTCTCAGACAGAACCTCCTATAAACACTAGGTACTGCAGCCGGGCCTCCTTGCAGTCAGGTTAAAATGGAAGGACAAAATTATGGCTCCTACGTGCTTTCCAGCCCTCACCCGCGTCTCTTTCCCCCAGCACTGCAGTGGATTCTCCAAAGATGGAAAACCTTCCCTCCCTCCAAGCACGCTCCTCTCCCCGACCCAGCGTCACTCATGCTGGTCACCTCCCTCGCCACTCACCCCTCAAGACCCTGCTGTTTTCACCTCTTCAAGGGATCCCCCTGACTGCTCAACCCCAACCCACCCGCCTGCCCGGGCCTGGGGCCGTCGCATGCCACCCTGTCCTGGAAGTGTGTGACCCCATCTGCCCACCAGGCTGAGCAGCCCTGGGATGGAGAGACTCTTGTGCTCATCCTTGGCCCCAGTGCCTGGCCTGCCTCTCGGTAGATGCTCTGGAAATATTTGCTGAACTGAGAGCAAACTTGATGAATATTTACATTGTACTAAGTGCCCACAGTTCTGCCTGGTGCCAGAAACCCCTGCTTGGAGAAAAGTGAGATAAGCTTTCCCTGAGACGGAAAGGTAAGTCTGTACCTGAAGATTCCTGTTTACCGGGGTCAGCAAGGCATCCGCTCAAGAGCACCTGTTGCCCACCCTGATCCCGGCGCTGGACCCTCATCCTGGGAGGGGCTTAGTCCAGAGAAGGGCAGACCCCCCAGGGCTCTGCTCCAGTCAGGTGGGGCTGGCAGCTGCCCAGGCTGATTCAGAGGAAGGGGGCCCCCAGGTGGGAAACACTCCTGGGTGCAGGGAGTCTGGAGGCCTGGGCTGGGGGACCCACTGTCCAGTGCTAATGACCATGGCCCATGACTGATCAGTCCCCGTGGAGCTGCTGCGGGGTTAACTGTTCACACAGAGATGACGCAGGGGTGGCTCCTCCTGGGGCAGCAGGTGAGCAGCTCAGCCCGGGTGTTGTGGACCTGGCCCGGTCTGCCGCTACCACCGGGCGCGGGCGGGATGGGCCACGTGCCTTCCTGGGCTCTTCTCTGACACCTAGCCCTGCCGATCTGAGAGCTCTTTCCCTTGTGGGGGTGGGGAGGACATGGCCGGGGGCAGGGGCTGTGCTGGGTGGGGAAAAAGCCGGCTGGGAGTGCAAAGGCTGGGGCCAGCCCCTCAGCTCTGCCTCCACTGCACGTGTGGGACACCCTGGACTTTCCTTGGTTTCCTTACCAGCCAAGTGAGGACAATAGCCCAGCCCAGCCTTAGGAAGGCCAATGAACAGACGTAGACAGAGGGCTTTGGAAAGGACAATTCCTTGTAAGGCTATTACTGCAGGGGTGAAAAGAGGACAGAGGCAACTGCCCTGGTGTGGCTTCTTCCCCAGCAGAGTTGGGCAGCAGGGACCTGACCCATCACACCAGAATGGGCGGAAGAGGCCCGTCGGGAGTGCCACTCCAGCCCCAGGGGCAGAGGCCTCGTGGGGCCTGCTACAGTCAGAGGGGCTGCACCCCACCGCCTTGGTCCCAGGAGGCTTCTCACGTGGGAGTCACACGGCCCGACTGTCCTGAGGGCTTGGGTGCCAGAGGTCCCTGCTGATTCTTACCTGGCAGCAGCCAAGAGCTGGTCTCCTTAGCTCCAGGGACAGCCCGCGGGTGCTGCCCCCACAAATAAACACACATGGGGAGGTACGTAAATCATACCCCAGACACAAACTGAACACCTCGCCAAAGCAGCCCCCAGACCGAGACCCAGATTGTCACCAGCACTGTGCAGAAGCAAAAACAAAACCCACCTCAGGACCAGGGCACAAGCATCCCCACACATTCAAACAGCAGCCGGGGAGTTCCCTGGTGGTCCAGGGACTAAGACTCCACGCTCCTAATGCAGGGGCCTCAGCTCCATCCAGCACAGCCAAATAAACACATAAATAAACAAATATGAAAACAAACAACAAGGGAAGTCTGGTGTGCTTCAGTCCAGGGGGTTGTAAACAGTCAGACACGACTGCGCAATCGAACAACAAAACAAACAAACAAACAAGCCCAGCAGCAGTGTCCTCCCATCCTAGGTGAGATGCCAGCTCATCCAGGAGGGCCCGTGGCAAGTCCTCTGCAAGGACCTGGGCCTGATTCTGGCCTGAGGGACCCACCTATGTCCAGAGTTGGGTCAGCGAGGATGCCCGCCTTCTCTTCCCAGATGGGGTCCCCGGGCCTTGCCCCTCCCCAGCCTCCTCCCTGCAGGGGCAGCAGTTTCAAAAGGCAGGGTGGACTCTCAGCCTGCACGGGTTCTGAATCGAGAGGCAGGTGGGCCTTGGCCCGGGTCTGTTGTCCTCCCAGCTCTTCCCAGTGCCCCCCAGCACCCACCCTGCACCCCCATTATCCACCATGAGGGGAGCTCTTTCCAGTTCTAGACCCGCTCATGGCCTTGACCCTTGAAAAGAACGGGGCACCACAGGATGAGTGGGGGTCCTGGGCACAGCACCCAGCTTGGGCACCCTCCCTGGGTGGGCTCCAGTCATCCACTGAGTAAAGGACCTCAGCAGCACAGACACCCTCAGAATAACCATCTGACCCACCTGTTGAGCCTTCCTACGCCTGCCTGCCTCTACTGTGCCGGCCACAGCCAGGGGGCCCTGGGCCACACTTCCTCACCTGCCCTGTTTGGTTTCTCTGCATCAAGGTATCTGCCATCTCCACCCCGCCCCCCGCCCAACAACTTAACTTCTGAAAGCCTCTCCGTCCTCCTCCACCAGTAATGTGCCCCGCTGATCACTACATTTTCAGGAATTTGCAAGCCGATGGTTAAACACAGTCATCATTAAATTTTAAATTATACAAACTTACAATTATATAAATTACATTAAGAACAAAGGTAATGGGTAGTCAGAGCTCATCGCTGTCTAATCATTTCTACTACACTTCACTATTTTCTCTGCTTTTTAGGTTACTCACATCTATCGCATCTGTGAGGTGGGAAAGCCATACAATTGTGTGATCCTGCCACAAGCGCACAGCACTTCCTCCCACTGCCCTGTCCCCATTCCACCGCTGCTGGAGCTCTGAGGTGTGGGATGCAGGTTGGGAAAATCAGATACACATATGAGGGTGCCCCTGCATCCTAGGGGACCTGAGGTTCCCTCTCTGAAGGTTTCGGGCAACGCATCCCTTAATTTTCTAGTCCCCAGCTCCCCCATTCCTGCTGAACTCTAGGGAGAGAGTGCTGTTGCCTCAGCTATGTGGGACTCTGGGCAGCCCTCCAGGCGCCTCTGTCCATGGAATTCTCCAGGCAAAAATACTGGAATGGGGTGCCATTTCCTACTCCAGGGGGATCCTCCTGACCCTGGGATCGAACCCACGTCTCTCAAGTCTCTTGTGTCCCCTGCTTGGTAGGCGGATTCTTTACCACTAGCACCATCTGGGAAGCCCCTAGGGAACGAGAGGAAGTCACAAACACGACCAGAATGGATTCTCCCCTGCGCAGGGTCCAGTTTAAAAGATTTAAAGAAAGGAGAGGGCTGCCATAGTGTGCCCTGCGCTGCCCCCCCACCCCCAAGAGAGCCCGCGCAGGTGTCCCAAATACGCCCTTCTGGCAGAGCACTCCACAGAGGACACCTGCGGGATCAAAGGGTCCTGGGCCTGCGACCACCATCTGCTCCCCTGGGGGTTCCCTCCCAGAGATGCCACTGCCCCGGCATTGTCCCAGGCCCCTCCTCCGCTCCGGACACAGTCTGCTCAGTCTTCTGTGGTGAGGGAGGTGATGGGGTAGGTGTGTGAGGCGGAAGGTCTGGCCCTTGGGGGCCCAAGTCCCACGGTGCCCACCGCTTAGATCTCTGGAGGTAAAAGCGCAGGTTCCCTTGCTCGGCAAGCCCCTGCCCGTCCTGGGGCTCAGCACGCAAGGCCGAGCCCAGGGTCCCCGCTCAGCCACACCGACCGCCAGCCCCCTCGGGGTTCCTCTCGGGTGCCCACCGGATCTCTGCGGCGCGCCTTCCCTCTGCACCCGGGATAGCTTCGCCTTCAGGGCCCTACGGGAAACCACCTCCGACCAAACACTGCCTTGGGCCGGGAAGACGACCCTATCCGGTCTCGAGATGGGAGCCGGGGCAAAAGTCGTCGCGGCCCTCGCGCGAGCAATTCCTCCCAAATCCCTTGCTGGCCTGGGGCGCAGACGTGCGTGAGACCGTCGTGGCCAGCCCCTCCCGCGGCTCGCGGCCGGCGGGTGAGCTGCGGCGGGGCTCGGCGCTCGACGGTGGGCAAGCGCAGCGCGGCCGCCGGGGGCAGAACTCCCCCACCCCACAGTCCCGGACAGAGGCGCGCCGAGCCCAGACCAGTCGCGTACGAGCCGCGGGGTCCCTCTGGCGCCAGGAAGCGGAGGCCGATGGACGAGCAGGGGCAAACGCAGGGTTCAAGGCCGAAGCAACGAAAGAACTCTGGCCGCGGGTAGCCCCGAGGATAGGGGATGGCAGGGAGAGGAGGAGGAGTTCGTGGCTTATCAAAAAGGTCTCAATAGAGCTGGCTTCATCTCCCACCCGCAGGCAGAAGCCAGCCCCGAGCAGGGACCCGGGAGCCTGCCAACGGCCGGGCATCGGAACAGCGCCCGGAGGAAGCGAATGAAGGGCTCAGTGTGGGATGGGGTATCCGCCGGGCTGCCCCTCCCGGGACTGGCTCGACCTGTCGCCTCCAGCCGGATCCCGGGGTCCTGGCACCTCCTCTGTACATTGGGAGGTTGGAGGGGCGCCTTTGCCTCTGACTGCCAGGGACTCAACCTCCAGTCTCGAACCAGGCACCGGAAACCGGACGGGAATCTGGGAATCGAACCCCTCGGCGCCGCTGGCCAGAAAATATGGCTCAAGTGTGTGGGTCGGTGAGTGCAGAGAACAGCACCCTCGTGTGGAGCTCCTCGGGTGCGACGTCCCCTTTGGGACCCCTCGCCACCGGCGGAGAAATGGGCGGAGCTGGGGTGCACTGGGTCCCAAAAGCCCGACACACACACGGACACGCACAGACACAAGCACACGAACGCATTCCAGCTTGCACACGGAGGGACACACACACACACACACGTACACACGTGCCCGCATATCTCCGCTGTGGAAAGGCGCTCGGGGAGCGCGGAACGGTCCGCTTGCAGGGTCCCCTCGGAAGCGTGGCGCCTCCCCGGGCTTGCAGGGAGCGTCCAGCCGCGGTGGCGCCTTCTGCCCGGAATCGGACCCGCTCGGCTGGCAGGAAGGGCTTAATCCGCTAGGGACGCCTCCGAGAAGCGCCCGCCTGCCCCGCCAGCACAAGGTGGGGGCTGTCATCCCCAGAAGACGTTGTCGGTCCCCAAAGCCCGGAGCCGGGAGGGAGGGGGCACAGGAAAACCAAGAACGAGGTCGTGGGGAAGCCCCCAGACCGGAGCTGTACAGCGTATCTTCAACTCCATACGGACATTTAAGAAACTCGGAGCGACCCCGCGACCCTCTATAGGGGCTGAGCGATGTGGCGAGGCTCTGCTCTCGGCGCTCCCCACCCGGCACGCGGGTGTGCACGACTTGAGTCCTTGGGGACCCGGTCCAGGCCCAACGAGTGTGCAGACCAGCGGGGTGAGCTGAATTCTGTCCCTCGGGTCCGCCGCAGCCTCCAATGTTCCCCAAGTCCCGTCGGAGACTTGAAGCGCCGCGCAGGTGGCGGCCCCTCCAGAAGTCCGAGGCCGTGGCCCGGCCCACCCCGCTCTCCCCGCCCCGCTCCCTCGGCTCTCAGCGCCATCGGGGAAGCAGCGCAGGCTGGGCCGGGGGCGGGCCGGGAGCGGGTGGTGTGAAGGATGCGGCGGCGCCCGAGGCTGGGGGGACGTCTCCCCCACTGCGCGCCCCGGCGACCCCAGTCGCGCCGCGGGCCCGAGCCGCAGACAATTAAAGCGGGATTCCTCCCCCGCTGACGTCGGCAGCGCCGAGGCCCCTCCCGCGGTGGCATAAAAGGCGCGGGCTCCGCAGCGCAGGCGGCAGTGGGGGCCGGACAGCGCGGCGGTGCGGACTGCGCGGAGCAGCGAGCAGCGCGGCGCCCAGAGCGCGGGCCGCCCGCGGAGCCCCAGCCGAGCCGAGCCGGGCCCGGAGCGCCGGGTCCCAGCGCCCGCAGCCATGCCGGCCGGCCCAGCCGCGCGCACCTGTGCGCTGCTCGCCCTCTGGGTCCTGGGCAGCGGGGCCCAGGATTTCGGGCCGACGCGCTTCATCTGCACCTCGGTGCCCGTGGACGCCGACATGTGCGCCGCGTCCGTGGCCGCCGGCGGCGCCGAGGAGCTCCGGAGCAACGTGCTGCAGCTCCGCGAGACCGTGCTGCAGCAGAAGGAGACCATCCTGAGCCAGAAGGAGACCATCCGCGAGTTGACCACCAAGCTGGGTCGCTGCGAGAGCCAGAGCACCCTGGACACGAGCGGAGGCGAGGCGCGGACGGGCGGCGGCCGCAAGCAGCCCGGCTCCGGCAAGAACACCATGGGCGACCTGTCTCGGACGCCGGCCGCTGAGACGCTCAGCCAACTCGGGCAAACTTTGCAGTCGCTCAAAACCCGCCTGGAGAACCTCGAGGTCCGCGCGCGCCGCTGCTTCCCCTCCGGCTCGCGCGCCCCTCTGTCCTCCCCCACCTCCATTCCCGACCCTGCCCGACCACCCCAACCCTGGCCTCGGCCGGGCGCAGATGCTTAGCTGGGGCCTCCCTCAGCCTGCGGGCCCCGCGGACGGCCACTAGCCCGAGCTCCCCGCCAGGCCGCCCCCGCAGTCGCCCTGAGGGGACCGCGCCACCAGCCTCCCGGCGCGGCCCCTACTCCACGCGTAACGCTGGTTTCCCCCCTCCCCGCCCTTGCACCCCCGCAGCAGTACAGCCGGCTCAATTCCTCCAGCCAGACCAACAGCCTCAAGGATCTGCTGCAGAGCAAGATCGATGACCTGGAGAGGCAGGTGCTGTCTCGCGTCAACACTCTGGAGGAGGGCAAGGGGGGGCCCAAAAACGACACCGAGGAAAGAGTCAAGATCGAGAGCGCCCTGACTTCCCTGCACCAGCGGATCAGCGAGCTGGAGAAAGGTAGTGGTCACGGGGGGAAGGGTCATGCACCCCGACTCAGGTCCCTGGACCAGTGGGACCCCGCCCCTGGTCCTGGCTGCCTGGACAGCTCTGGCCTGGAGTTTAAAAGCCCTGAGCTCCTCCCTCCAGCCCCATCCCTGCCCCAGACTCCCCAGTTGGTGTTCCTGGCAGGGCCAGGGTGCCCTGGGCTGGAGACATCTGGGAAAGCAGGGTGAGGAAGGAATTGCCTGGGGTTCCCTCCCCCCGCCCCCGCCACACTCACACACTCAGGATTTTTTCAAGTCTGATCTGTTTAATCTTCAGCAACTTTGCACTGTAGCGGTGGCTGGCCCAAGTCCTCCCCGGCTAGACCTGGCTCTAGCCAGTCCCCGGACCCAGCAGAGAGCAGGGCACAGGTTGGGGCCGAGTCCTCCTAGTTCACGGCAGGTATGGGCCTGGAGCAGGTCTCCTCCCAGTTCCTTGGTGCCCCTGGCGTCCTCTGGGGATTTTCAGCACCCCCTTCCCCAGCCCTGAGCACACTGCCACGGTTTTCTCTTCTGAGTGACCCAAGCTCATGCATCTAGCTCACTGTCCCGTGGTTCTGAGTCGTCAGTCTTGCCAGGGGTGCATGGATGAGCTTGAGAGGCTCAGCCTTAAAGTCGCAGAAATCAAACAAGGTTGTAAAGTAGGGGGGGTGGGATGCGAGGCTGGGAGCAGGGCCACGTGACCCTTCTCGGACTGCAAAGTGTGCTGGATGGATTTAAACAGTGCCATCTTAAGGCACGTTATGTAACTGAGAAACAGATCGGGAAGGGAGGAGGGAGGGAGAGAGGGGAGACTGGGGAAATGAAGAGCACCCCCTGGAGAGAGACCAGATCTGCTCCTAGGACAGGGGACTGCCAGCCTGAGAGGGAAGGGGAACGCTGAGAGGCCAGCCCTGCTGTTTCCTGACGTCTGGCTTAGAGGAAGGGGGCTGGATAGCTGACCCAGTAGGATGCCTTCTAGAAATAATTCTTGGCCTAGAGGGCCGGTTTAGTGCAGGGCTCCCTGGCAGCACCCCGTGTATACCCTGGAGCTGGTGGGTGCGTGTTCCTGGCTCTGGGCCCAGTGCCCGTGCCCACTGCTGGGTTGGAATGTTTTGCCTGGAGTCAGTCACACCATGCCCAGGGCCACAGCCACAGTGTGTGTGTGGGTTGGGAGAGAGCAGACAAGCATTCTCTGGAGACGCTGCCGGCAGGCAAGGAGCTGGTGGCCATGTATAAAGGGAGGCGACGGGGCCAGGAGCTGATTTTTCGGAAAACACACGGAAGCTGGCCCTGAGAACAACTGGCATCATTCTCAAAGCAGTCGCCTTAGGGGAATCTGGCTCTAGGGCCACCTCCTGGCTCCCTGCTGTCCTGCCCTCTCTGCAGGGGGGCAGAGACTGGGAGGGGACAGCTGTCCTTCCTGTGGAATGGATGGGATTCTGGAAACAGCCGGAGTCCCCAGGACGAACTGGCTGGGTCAGACGAGTGACCAGGGGCTGCAGTGTGTCCTGGGCTGGAGGGAGGTCTGACGGGCCCCGGGAGCCTGGTGCTGAGCCGTGTCGGCATCCAGCATCCTGGAATCAGGTTGGGCTCCCGAGGGGCTGCTCTGAGGGGAGCCAGCCTCTTTCCTGACTGAGGCCTTTTCTTCCTCTGAGGCCACCCCTCTGAGTGAGTGCTGCTTTACAGGGGGTGCCCTGACCCACTCCCTCCATACGCCCGCTGCCCAGCTCAGGTGCAGACATTCAGAGCCCCCACCCGAGCCTGTCCACAGGGGCCACCACGTGGCAGCCAAACCTAGAGGAACAGAGACCAAGGGCCAGCTCTTTCGTCCGGGTCCTGGGCCCTGGGGCAAAGTACTTGATCTCTCTCGGCCTCCTTCTCAGCATCTACAGACTAGACCAGAGTCTGCTTTGTTTGCATCGCAGAGCCTGGCCGGGGGCAGCGGGTTGGCCAGCTTGCTTCGGGCAGGGACAGGCACTTTGTCAACATCCAGGTGTCAGGACTGTGCTCTGTCCTCTCCAGGTCAGAAGGAAAACCGCCCTGGAGACAAATTCCAGCTCACATTCCCGCTGCGGACCAACTACATGTACGCCAAGGTGAAAAAGAGCCTGCCGGAGATGTACGCCTTCACGGTGTGCATGTGGCTCAAGTCCAGCGCGGCCCCGGGGGTGGGCACGCCCTTCTCCTACGCCGTGCCCGGCCAGGCCAACGAGCTGGTCCTCATCGAGTGGGGCAACAACCCCATGGAGATCCTCATCAACGACAAGGTAGCGTGCCCCCAGCCCACCCCTCTGGACTGGCAGGGCAACAGGGAGAGGCCCCTGGGGGCCCCAGTCCATGCCAGCGGCCCGGGGTAGGTCTGGCTGGAATGAGATACCCAACCTCAGATGCTACCATGGCCCCGAGAGGAGAGCCCGCCAGGCAGGGCCGAGGGAGGGGCAGGGTGAGGACTGGGAGGAATGGGGAGTGGTGCCCTCGCCATTCTCCATGAGCACCGGGAAGCTGGAACCCACCCCGCCGCCAGACAGAGGCCTCTCGGCTGGGGGTGGAGGAGGAGGATGCAGGAGCCAATCCATCCGCAGAGCAAACCCTGACTCCTCCTCCCCCAGCTGGCCTTGGAGCTGACTCTGCTCCCCCATATTTGCGAGATCGTAGATGCTGCGGGTGGTGGTAAAGATGCTCCTGGAGGTTCTTCCCGAGTCAAAATCAACCAATCCTGCTTAGCCCCCTGCCCCTGGGAGGAGGCCAGATCTGCAGAAGCCCCTGGGTGAGAGCGCCCTTTCTCTCCAGGGAACCCGTCTGCATCTTGGCCCTCCGTTAGCCGTGGGATTAGCTGCCAGCTCTCTAACTCCCTCATCTCCATGCCAGCTTTGGTAATAAGTGTCTAAAAACTGGACTGGGGATTGGATTCCAAGTCCTTGCTCCTGATGCCTTGCCCGGAAAGGGCTGTGCCTTTCTGGGGTCCCTATTTTCCCAAGTTAAAAGAACGTGAGGGTTCTTTGGTCGGCTGAAGCAGCCTCTCCGCCTGAAATGTTAGAGCGTGAGTGAAATCCCGGGGCAGGGGCTGGTCTGAGCATGAAAAGGCATGACGCCATCTCCCTCGGCATCTTTCAGAGGCTCTGGAAAATGGCTGGGCGGGCAATTAGAGATGGAGAGGTGGAAGAGAGGAGCGGTCCGGAAAGCAGCAGTGGAGTCAGCCCCCTGGGGGGTGCCCTTCAGAGGACAGGTTTTCTAGACCAGCCGAGAGGGAGGAAAGGGAGTAGGAGTGAGGAGATGGCATACCCAGATCGATCTTGACAAAGCATCTCATTTCCTTTGTGATTCTGTGCTCCATCAGTGAATAGGCCTGACAGTCCAGAGGGACAAGCGCTGCAAGAACTCAGTAATGGCTCTTGAGACCTACTGTAAATCCTATGACTATAGTTTCAACCAGTAACTAGAGACAGTCATTGATCCTGGGGGTACCATGCCCACAAAGTCCTGTATGTCGTTCTTCCCAGGTGGCTAAGCTGCCCTTTGTAATCAATGATGGCAAGTGGCACCACATCTGCATCACCTGGACCACCCGGGATGGGGTCTGGGAAGCCTACCAGGATGGCACCCAGGGCGGCAACGGCGAGAACCTGGCGCCCTATCACCCCATCAAGCCACAAGGCGTGCTGGTGCTGGGTCAGGAGCAGGTACAGGCCTTGGGGACAGGGGTGCTGGCTGCAGGGGAAGGAGCCCCAGAACCAGCAGAAAGGAGGGTGAGGGTGTTGGGAGGGCGGGGAGAGAGGCAGCAGGAGGCAAAGTGGGAGGGAGCTGGAGAAGGCAGTGGTTGCCCCTGAGAAGTAGTCGGGGAAGCAAGTGATGCAGCAGTTTGGGCAAAGTCCTTGCTCCGAGTGGGTGCTTTCAGGAAAGGCAGGCAGGAGTGGGCTCTGGTCTCCAGGCTCGCAACAATTTTCTCAACAACTGCAGCAACGCTCTTTGGCACAGGAGGGCCAGTTGTGCATTTAGTGATGCATAATTTATTTCCTGGAAGTGGCTTGTCTCCCATTGGGCACCCAAGAGGGAAAGATAAGCAGGAGAGCCCCAGGCCTTCTGTTCTCCCTGGGCGGCTGTGGCTGGCAGAGTGGCATCGGAGTTTCCTGGGTAAAGGCCGGGAGTGTGGGGGAGGCCCCCAGGCCCCGCTCCCACAGTTGACCATGGACCCAGCTGACACCCTCCCTCGCTGGGTGCCCCCTGGAGAAGCTCTGCATCCAGGGCAGAGGAGGCCAGCATCACGCTTGTTCCTGGACTTCCTGCAGGGGAGGGACTGACGCATAGCTAAAGACCAGACGCACGGAGACAGATGCCCCAGAGGTGGACATGCAGGCCATACCCCCTAGGGATGCCCTCCTGATAGGCCCCATCGCTCTGACCCCCTCCACGTCTCTTCTGCTGTTCTCTGAAGGACACTCTGGGTGGCGGATTTGATGCCACCCAAGCCTTCGTGGGCGAGCTGGCCCATTTCAACATCTGGGACCGCAAGCTGACCCCCGGGGAGGTGTACAACCTGGCCACTTGCAGCACCAAGGCCCTTTCCGGCAACGTCATTGCCTGGGCCGAGTCCCACATCGAGATCTACGGCGGAGCCACCAAGTGGACATTCGAAGCCTGTCGCCAGATCAACTGAGGCCGGGGCTGGGCTAAGCCTCCAGGTTCCCGGGCCCCCGGCCCCCACCCGCCTCCACTCTGCTTGTGCGGTGATGATCCGTCGTCTCTTCTTCTCTCCCTTTCCCGTAGGAATGACGCAAGGCCACCGCCCTCACACACGCGCACACGCACACCGCCTGGTGTCGTTCTCCTGCACATGAAGCAGGCCTGGCGCCCGTCTGTCCCAGGTGTCCCCACTTCTCTCTAGGAGCCCGCGCTGTGTCTCAGGCATGCCCCGTTCACCACCAACACTGGCGGCTGCGACGTTTTGAAAAATGCACACGTAGGTGAGAGGACTTGTGTGTGAGTGTGATTGTGTGTGTGTGTGTGTGTGTGCCCGCGTGCGTGTCTACAAGGATCTGTCTCTCTGGGGAGGCCTTCTCTTTTACAATGAGGTATTTCATTTCTTCTCTGCGGCTTTGGGAACTCTCACGACTGGTCTGATATCTGTATTTGCCAACTTTGGTGGCCGCCTGTGTGCCTTGGGGGCTGGTGCAACTTCTGCAATGTGTTCATCTTTGTTTGCAAACCTTTTTCAGAGCGACGTGTCTCTACGTTGATAGAATAAATATCTTCTAGCAGTTTCTTAAAGGCTAGGGGTCTCTCCATGGAGAATTTGTATTCTGTCATAGAGGTAAATTCTCTCTGAAGGGCTGAAGGCTGACCGTGTCCTGTGATGGCACCACATGCTAGGACGGGACAGAGGAGGTGGATGAGCCTCAGGATCCAGGCAGCACCCCCAAACCCCAGGGCCCCAGCCAGCATCCTGCTGTTGGCATCTGAGGGCAGCACCAGGCCTGGGAGGCTGGCCGGCATACCCCGCCTGGCCAGCTCTGGCCCAGTATCCCATCTGTGGCCCTCCGCCTTCCCACCTCCTCAAACTCCCCTCCAGCTGCCAGTTGGTGACCCTGAGAGAGCCTTCCTCTTGGCCCCTGGCAGTGGGAGACCAGAGGCTTCAGTGGGTCAGCTTGAGGGCAGGCCTCCTGGACCAGGAACCCTGCACTCTGATTAAGATCCAGTCGGGTAGGGCCACTGGCCAGTGACATCAAGCCCTGTCCCCCAGATCAACTGAGGCCGGGGCTGGGCTAAGCCTCCAGGTTCCCGGGCCCCCGGCCCCCACCCGCCTCCACTCTGCTTGTGCGGTGATGATCCGTCGTCTCTTCTTCTCTCCCTTTCCCGTAGGAATGACGCAAGGCCACCGCCCTCACACACGCGCACACGCACACCGCCTGGTGTCGTTCTCCTGCACATGAAGCAGGCCTGGCGCCCGTCTGTCCCAGGTGTCCCCACTTCTCTCTAGGAGCCCGCGCTGTGTCTCAGGCATGCCCCGTTCACCACCAACACTGGCGGCTGCGACGTTTTGAAAAATGCACACGTAGGTGAGAGGACTTGTGTGTGAGTGTGATTGTGTGTGTGTGTGTGTGTGCCCGCGTGCGTGTCTACAAGGATCTGTCTCTCTGGGGAGGCCTTCTCTTTTACAATGAGGTATTTCATTTCTTCTCTGCGGCTTTGGGAACTCTCACGACTGGTCTGATATCTGTATTTGCCAACTTTGGTGGCCGCCTGTGTGCCTTGGGGGCTGGTGCAACTTCTGCAATGTGTTCATCTTTGTTTGCAAACCTTTTTCAGAGCGACGTGTCTCTACGTTGATAGAATAAATATCTTCTAGCAGTTTCTTAAAGGCTAGGGGTCTCTCCATGGAGAATTTGTATTCTGTCATAGAGGTAAATTCTCTCTGAAGGGCTGAAGGCTGACCGTGTCCTGTGATGGCACCACATGCTAGGACGGGACAGAGGAGGTGGATGAGCCTCAGGATCCAGGCAGCACCCCCAAACCCCAGGGCCCCAGCCAGCATCCTGCTGTTGGCATCTGAGGGCAGCACCAGGCCTGGGAGGCTGGCCGGCATACCCCGCCTGGCCAGCTCTGGCCCAGTATCCCATCTGTGGCCCTCCGCCTTCCCACCTCCTCAAACTCCCCTCCAGCTGCCAGTTGGTGACCCTGAGAGAGCCTTCCTCTTGGCCCCTGGCAGTGGGAGACCAGAGGCTTCAGTGGGTCAGCTTGAGGGCAGGCCTCCTGGACCAGGAACCCTGCACTCTGATTAAGATCCAGTCGGGTAGGGCCACTGAGACTTGAACCCAGCCAATCCATGGGCCAAGTCCGTGGCAGCTCTGACAGCCATATTCTTCTCCTGGGTTGAGGCGAGCCTGGAGACCTCTCGTGGAGAGCCAGGCATGGCCAGGCCGGGGCCTGAAACCCTCTCCCCATCTTACAGAGCTTGAGTCCTGACACAGTCTCCAGCCCGTCACCAGTTCGTGACACTGACACCCAACCAGTGTCCAGAAGTTTTGACTTTTTTTTTCCCATGAAAAACTATCATGGGCGTCTCCTTCTAGTCCTTCCAAGGTGGGGAGAAAAGTGTGTGTGTGTGTGTGTGTGTGTGTGTGTGTGCACATGCGTGTGAGTGCATGTGTGTGTGTTGAATGAGAGAGAGAAGAAGAGCCCTCAGACGGATCATGCCCCAGGGAGGGTGTGCCCCCTGCTTCGTTGCACCATCTGGGGGCTGCACACCCGAGGGCCACCTGGACTCCATTACCAGGAGTCGAGTTAGCAAAAGGCTGGCAAGTCTTTCTAGAAATTCTACTGCACTGCCTGGCTCATCTACAGCTGCAGACGTTTCTTGAGGAGGAGCAGGTGTTTCTGTCTTCTGTTCTTCCCAGGGGCACCTGTCTCCTTAAACGCAGGTCCGTGTTGTGTCGGAAACCTAGTGCATCTGTGTGTGTCTGTGTTGGTGTCTCCGTGTCGGTGTCCACGTGGGTGTCTGCACGGTCCCCAGTCGCCCTTCTGCAATGCGCCACTCTCGTGCTGAGGGCGCGGTCCGGGCGCCGGCCTGTGCGTTGTGGCTCCACCGTGGCTTTTTCTGAGACCATCGTGCTTCATCAGGGCCCGTCGGGCAGTGGCACCTATGGATCTGCAGGGATCCTCTCTGTTTGCATGTTCCTCGGGGCGGCGTGTCCCTTGCTTCCTCAGTCCGGTGTGTGTTCCCTTGCCTGCATGAACTTCTCTGGTTCTGTGTTGTGTGCCCAGTGCCACCCCTTGTTCTGTGACCATCCATGTACCTACTGAAAATGGCTGGGTAGGCAAGCCAAGGGTGTCGGAGGAGGTCAAGGGAGAGATTGCTTCCCTCTCCCCCTCTCCGCTCCCCAAACACACCAAGAAGTATTTTTCACGTGTAGGTTGAGAACAAGCCTCACATCGCCTGTGGTTGGGAGAGAGCGAGAGCTGGGAATCCCCCTCTAGACCAGATCAGCCCCACCCCTCACTTCAGCCATCTAGGAGCGAGCGTGCTAGGTGCTCTCCTTCGGCACCTCCCGCCAGCCCCTGCCGATCTAGCGATCTACCGGACCCCAGGCCACCTCCTGCCCCGGGGCGGGGCGCGGTAGGAGCTGTCCGTTCAGGACCACAAGCCATCCTCTGCCCAGAGACGGGCAGAGCACACCCCAGATGCTTAAGCCTGTGTCCCTTCGGCCTCCCCTCCCCGACCTGTCCCCTCTCCTCGCCCCTCCTCTGATGCACCCGAGGTGCCAGGGACAGAAGCTGATGTTTAACTCCCTCCCCCGCCCCAACTGGAGCCTGTGCCAAGCCCCCCAACTCCCTCACTGTGTTAACACTTGGCACGTGGCCAGCCCCAAGAAAGGTAGATGACACAGCCACAAATCTAATCCACACAGTTTCCATCTACTCTTTAATCTGATTGATGTTCCCTCTTGCACTGAATAATACATGCCTATCTCAGGTAAGCCATTTTATAAAATAAGAAGATAAAAAAGCACTGTCGAGACAGTGTTTGCTTTTGCCGAGCTGGTGACCCACAGCTCCCTGGGTGTCGAGGCGGCAGAGCTGCTGACCGAGGCTCTCTGGGCCCTCGGGGGCTTCGAGCCCACTTGAATTGTAAGCCTTCTTGCTTTTGATAACACAGTATTATTTCTCTTACTCTAGAAGAAAAAGTTTATTACCAAACAAGAGTATTTTTATGAAAGAAAAGGACAAACCTATAAATTAACTCAACCTATATTTCCCTTGAAAATACTTTTCAGGCTCCACCAAAACATAGAACCGAAAGCATGTATTTTGGAAGAAAGAGATACATTTTGTATGCTTTCCGTTCCTTTTGTAGATTCACAGTTTATTTTCTAAGACTGCAAAGATCCCTTTGTCACCAGCCCTGGGACCTGAGACCAAGGGGGTGTCATGTGAGGAGTGAAGGGGAGGGGAAAGGCTGGCAAGAGGGCCACAGTCATTCCAATGAGTCCCGAGGGGGCCACCTGTTCTCAAAGACATGTTGGGGACGGGCTGTTCCTTGGCCCTTTACGGTGGCCCCTCTGTCTCAGAGATGACTTGTCAAGTGGCATGAGTTGAGGACTTGATGGTCAGTTCCAACCCTGAGAGAAGAAACTAGGTTTCTGAATTGCTAACATTGAGAAGACAGCATCCTTTGTAATCTTATGGCAACCAAAACGTGGCTTAAAGCAGTCATGGTTTCATCTCTTAAAACACAGCGTGTAAATTTATTCAGCTAATGATGGGAAATGTATCACTTTCATATACAGTGGACTTAAGTGCCATTTGTTGAAAGGGAACAAGTCATTGAGGAGGGAAAAAAACCCAATACTTAAGAGTCCCAATTTTTGTCTTATTTGCCAAAAACAAAAACAAAACCCAACAATGACAAAGCAAGCCCCCTATGGTTGATATTGTTATACTGTATATATTGTATTATAGGAAAGAGAATTGATGTATCTTACTTTTTCATTATTTGCTAACCAAAGCTGTACATTTTTCATATGATCCGCAGCCTTTTGGGTATCTAATGGGTCAAAACCATGGGACCTGCCACCTCCCATCAGCAGTTCTGGACATGCACTATTTCTACTGGTATTCTTGCTTTTTTTTCATTTTCTTGCTGAAATGACATGAATTGTTGAGTTTATTTTTACACAGTAAAGAGTGAAGAAAGACTGTGGTCTCTTTGGAATGTCTCTTTTCTCAGCTTGCAAATGTCATCCCAAACTCCTGGGTGACCTTGAGGGCCCTTCCAAGGGATGCCCGCCTCCCCATCACTCTGTGCCCCTCAGAAAGTCCCACAGCCGCCTCTGGACACTGGGCAACAGGGGTGGGGAAGAGGCCTGCCTAGTTCACAGGTGCAGCCAACAGCGAGGCTGAGAGTGGTGACGTGATTCCGCCATGTGTAGAAACCACGCTGGGGCTTGGACTGCAGAGTCCCTGTCCATTCCTCACCCCACCTGCAGCTCTGCTCTCTCCTGAGTAGATGCACTGCCCACAGCACACCTGGATACAGGTGCCAGGTGGCCTGGGCTTGTCCTCCCCAAACAGCCCTGTGCTCCTTCGCCCTATCGCTGCTGACCCATCCTTGGGGTTCCCGGGCTGTTCCCCTGCACTCAAGCAAGACATCATGCCCAGGCTCACAAAACAAGAAGATGGGTGACGTGGGAGCCCCAGGCCCTGAGGAGAACTCAGTTCCCTGGCCCCTTGTAGACCAAGCTAGCCACTGGATGGACACGGAGCTTTGGAGTTGTTCCCTTCTATGGGGTAAAATTAATGGCCAGGAGCCAAGATAGCCTGCCTGCTTGGTTGGTCGCCCCCATGCCCCAATACACATGTGCACGTGCGTGCGCACACACACACACACACTGAGTTAGCAGATGGGACCTGGCCAGGACTCAGGACCTGGGGTTTGTTGGATATAAGAGAGCTATCCACTGCCTGGGGTGGTATGAAGGGAGGGGGGTTGGGCTCAAAGCGGGTGGCTACTCACCCTGTTGTCACCATAGTGGGGAACCCATTTGGGAGAGAGAAGCCCCTGCCAGGTTGAAGACCCTGGACTGGTTTTCTCCAGAGCTGCCCTTGGTGGGTGGCATCCACCTGCAGGCTGCAGCGTGTGGCCAGGCCCAGGGTTGTACCCAATTCTAGCAGCTCCAGCCAACACACCGCCTCTTTGCCTCCCACTCAAGCAAGTGCATAGTTCTGCCTGTAATAACATCACTCTTAACATTTCTAATTTTTATGGAAGTGCTCTTTCAAAAACTTGGGTATTTTAACTATCATTGGAAACCAATTACATTCCCCACTTCTCACACCTGATCTTGGCACATGGAGGACTGAGTGTAGGGGCCATGGAGCTGGGAACAGCAGCTCTACAGGGAGGCAGTCAGGCTGATGCGCTTACTTGCACGAGAGCTGGGGGCAGAGGGACACAGGCTTGGGATTTCAAAGCTGGAGAGCGTCTCCAAAGCCACTGATGCCAACAGCCCATTGGATGCGTGAAACTGTTCTCAGTTTGCACTCTTCCAGGGATGGTGAACTCCCTATCCATAATGACGGTTTGGCCCACTTTCAAACAGCTCTAGCCGAGAGCTTTCTTTTACTCTTTTCTATCTTTCATATTTCTTTTCTGTTGTGCCCAGTTCCTTATACTGAAGTGCAGCTTCTACCCATCTCTCTGCACACCTGGAGACAGTCCCCATGTTCCCCAGGGCTCATCCTTCGTGTCTCTCCTGCACCACCTGGCTGACCTGCTTTAGAGTTATACTCCTCCCACCCCAGAAGCCCCCACAACAGGCAGCAGAGTATAGACCAATCTGGGAGGGTCTGGAGAACAGGTCACCCTGCCCCCATCCTTGCTCTAGGAAGCCGGGCTCGTGCCTTGGCTGTGGGCTCCAGGGTAGGAAAAGCACAATTCAAGAAACTCCAGCCTGCCTGCCCCATCTCCATGTCTGCTCCCTGCAAGGCTCCCAGCGGACAAGCCTGTGCCCACCAGCCCCCTCTCTGCAGACCTCCAAGGAGTACAAAGCCTCCTGGCTCTGAGGAGTTAAGTGCTCACTGGAACCAGGAAATAGGAGAGACAAAAAGGGCTGTGGGGAGGTTACAAAGGTTCTGGAACTCTTTGAAAGGCCTGTGGCTCTGAGCTCAGAACCACATTTGGTTTCTTTGTAGGAAATAGATGCCCTTCAGAAGAGACTGGAATGCTCAGGCCAGCCAAAAAGGGACCTTCCCGGGGGTGGGGTGGAGTCTGCCTGCCCCACCAGCATGGCTGCCTTGATCTTAGCAGAACTGCCTCTTTTCCCCCTACTAGGAGAGTCTTTCCCATTCACAGTCGGTTGTGTTCAACTGGGCTTGGGCTCCTCAGCTGGCTCTGTCAAGGGCCCCGGCTCTCAGGAGTCTCCACGCTCCTCCTCTGGCAGTGCCCCCGCAGTGCTGCCAGCCCCGGGGCCACGGCGCCCACACTGTGCACCACGCTCTGTGCTTGGCCTGTGCCGATGCATCACCTCCTGTCATCCGGATGGCCACCGGGAGGACCACACTGATGCTGCAGACAATGAGCCCACGAGGAGGCCGGGTGATGGCCTGGGCTCGTGAACAGCAGGGTGGGCGTTCAGATGGCCAAGCCCCTGTCTTTCACACTAGCTATCAGGGTCTGAGTTCATCTGCAGAGGTTGGCACCTGGGGGGCCACCCCGTCGCAGAAGACCCAGTCCCGACCTGAGCCCGCGGATCTCTGGCCAGACCTACTCTTCCCTCGGACTCTACCGCTTCGTTGTCGTTCCTGACCCTCCGGTTGCCACACATCCACCTGCGATGCACACGTGAGACCCTGTGGCCCGAGGTTCCCAAGATGACCCTCCTCAGGGGAGCAGAGCCTCCCTCCTCTGCTGATGCTCAAATACATTGTTTCTAACTGTGATAACCCACTCCAGTACTCTTGCCTGAAGAATCCCATGGACAGAGGAGCCGGAGGGGCTACAGTCCGTGGGCTGGCCAAGAATCAGACACAATGGAGTGACTAACACCACACATGCAACAGTTTGATCCTTAAAAACTGAAAATCATGTCATTTCTTAGTTTCCCCTGAAGCACACTTGCATTCCCTGAGACTCCCTCAAGGATGTGGACAGTGGATTCAGGGACTTGGTTTTCCCCCGCATAGGAAGACGGGGGGACCAGGTGGTCTCTGGAGTCCTGTTGGACTCTCCCTGGAGCTAGGACCAATCCGTGGGACCAGCAGGGCCCTCTGTGGAGGATGCTTGACCTACTTGCTCCAAGACCCTGGCTCCCAACAGCCATGGGATCGGCCCTCACCAGACCTTTCTTCAAAGTTAACTGTCCTTTTCAGGGCAAGGTCTACAAGCCCAGAGCCCCAGGTCATGGCCTGGACTCAGCAGTCTCCCGCTGGGGACAGGGCCAGAGAAGGGTATTGAGGAAATGCACAGCCTGTTTGGCCACACACTCTCCTCCTTCTGCCTTCTGATCATCTGGATAGATGTATAGAAATCTTTTGACAAAATCCAACATCCAGGGGCTTCCCTGGTGGTCCAGTGAGTAAGGACACTGCCTTGCAGTGCAAGGGGCGCTGGTTCGATCCCTAGCCTGGGAAGATCCCACATGCCACGGAGCGGCTGGACTAATGTGCCCAATTACCGAGCCGGAGCTCTGGAGCGCATGCGCTTGGAGCCGGTGCTCTGCGATAACAGAGGCCACTGCGATGGGAGGCCCACATGAGCCAGAGAACAAAGATGGATGAAGCTGAATAAATGAAAGACCAACAGAAGTGGCCCGCCCGCCCCCTTCCCTCCCTGCCCCACCCCACCCTCCCAAAAAAATAATAAAATAAAGTTATATATATAAAAAAATCCAACATACATTTGTAATTAAAAAACAACTCAACTCCAGGGCTCCCCTGGTGGTCCAGTGGGTAAAGAGTCTGCCTTGCAGTGCAGGGGGTCACCAGTTCGATCCCTGGCCTGGGAAGATCCCATGTGCTGCAGAGCAGCTGGACCAGTGTGTCCAATTACGAGCCAGCACCCTGGAGCACACAAGCCAGAGCTGGTGCTCTGAAATAGGAGAGGCCACTGCAACGGGAGGCCCACACAGGCCAAAGAATAAAGATGGATGAAAATAAATGGTGACTTAGAGGCAAAAAAAACCAAAAAACAAAACCCCACCAACTCCAGAAAGTGAACACAGAGGGAAAATGCCTCAACATGATAAAGGTCATATATGACAACCCCATAGCCAACATCATATTTAAGAGTGAAAAGTTGAAAGCATTTTCCTCCCCCAAGATCCCCGAACAAAGACAGATCGGAGTCCGTGGGAGCTAGGACCAATCCGTGGGACCAGCAGGGCCCTCTGTGGAGGATGCTTGACCTACTTGCTCCAAGACCCTGGCTCCCAACAGCCATGGGATCGGCCCTCACCAGACCTTTCTTCAAAGTTAACTGTCCTTTTCAGGGCAAGGTCTACAAGCCCAGAGCCCCAGGTCATGGCCTGGACTCAGCAGTCTCCCGCTGGGGACAGGGCCAGAGAAGGGTATTGAGGAAATGCACAGCCTGTTTGGCCACACACTCTCCTCCTTCTGCCTTCTGATCATCTGGATAGATGTATAGAAATCTTTTGACAAAATCCAACATCCAGGGGCTTCCCTGGTGGTCCAGTGAGTAAGGACACTGCCTTGCAGTGCAAGGCGCTGGTTCGATCCTAGCCTGGGAAGATCCCACATGCCACGGAGCGGCTGGACTAATGTGCCCAATTACCGACCCGGGAGCTCTGGAGCGCATGCGCTTGGAGCCGGTGCTCTGCGATAACAGAGGCCACTGCGATGGGAGGCCCACATGAGCCAGAGAACAAAGATGGATGAAGCTGAATAAATGAAAGACCAACAGAAGTGGCCCGCCCGCCCCCTTCCCTCCCTGCCCCACCCCACCCTCCCAAAAAAATAATAAAATAAAGTTATATATATAAAAAAATCCAACATACATTTGTAATTAAAAAACAACTCAACTCCAGGGCTCCCCTGGTGGTCCAGTGGGTAAAGAGTCTGCCTTGCAGTGCAGGGGGTCACCAGTTCGATCCCTGGCCTGGGAAGATCCCATGTGCTGCAGAGCAGCTGGACCAGTGTGTCCACCACGAGCCAGCACCCTGGAGCACACAAGCCAGAGCTGGTGCTCTGAAATAGGAGAGGCCACTGCAACGGGAGGCCCACACAGGCCAAAGAATAAAGATGGATGAAAATAAATGGTGACTTAGAGGCAAAAAAAACCAAAAAACAAAACCCCACCAACTCCAGAAAGTGAACACAGAGGGAAAATGCCTCAACATGATAAAGGTCATATATGACAACCCCATAGCCAACATCATATTTAAGAGTGAAAAGTTGAAAGCATTTTCTCTAAGATCACGAAAAAAGACAAAGATGCCCACTCTTACCACTTAGATTCAACACAGCATGAGAAGTCCTAGCCACAGCAATCAGAGAAGACAAAGAAATAAAATAATCCAAACTGGAAAAGAAGAAGAAAAATTCTCAGGGCTCGCAGATGACATGATGCATAGAAAATCTTAAAGATGCCAGTAGCAAACTAGACCTCATCAATAAATACAGTAAAACTACAGGATACAAAATTTATATTTTGAAATTTGCTGTATTTGTATACACTAACAATGAACTATAGAAAGACAGCTTCAAGGAAATTATCTCATTCACCATTGCATCAAAAACAGTAAGATACCTAGGAATAAATTTACCTAAGGAAGTAAAAGCCCTGTACTCGGAAAGCTATTATAAGATACTGCTGAAAGAAATAGAACATAACAGCATCAAATGGAAAGATATATCAATATCATGTTCTTGGACTGGAAGAATCAATATTGCTATAATGATCACACTACCCAAGGCAATCTACAGATCCAATGCAATCCCTATCAAGGGATCCCTATTCACTGAAATCCCTACCAGTGATATTTTTTCATAGAATGAGAAAAATAATTTTAAAATGTGTATGGAAATACAAAAGACTCCAAATAGCAAAAACAACTTGAGAATGAACAGAGCTGGAGGAATTACACTCCCTGACTTCAGATTATACGACAAAGTTACTGTAATCAAAACAGAATGGTAGTGGCACACACAAAAAGACGTATGGATCAGTGGAACAGGATAAAAAGTCCAGAAATAAATCCACACACTTTTGATTGATTCATCTGTGACAAAGGAGGCAGGAACATACAATGGAGAAAAGACACTCTCTTTAATAAGAGACTGTCTGGGAAAACTGGACAGCTATATATAAAAGAATAATATTAGAACATTCTCTAACACTGTATGCAGAAATAAACACACACAAAAAACCAGATTACAGACCTAAATACACACAAAGAATAACATTAGAACATTCTCTAACACTGTATGCAGAAATAAACATAAAAGAGATTACAGACCTAAATGTAAGACCAGAAACCATAAAACTCCTAGAGGAAAACATAAGCAGAACACTCTTTGACATAAATCTTAGCAATGTTTTTTTTTTGGATCTGTCTCCTAAGGCAAAAGGAAATAAGACCAAAAATAAACTAATTAAACTTAAAAGCTTTTGCACAGCAAAAGAAATCATCAACAAATGGAAAGACAATCTACTGAATGGGGGAAAATATTTGCAAATAGTATGACCAATGAGAAGTTAACATCTAAAATATACAAACAGCTCATACAACTCAACATCAAAAATCCAACCTGAATAAAAAATGGGTAGAAAACTTGAATAGACATTTTTCCAAAGTACACATGCAGATGACCAACAGATACCATGAAAAGATACTCAGCATCACTAATCACTGGGGAAGTGCGAATCAAAGCCACAGTGAGAGGTCACTTCACATCTGTCAGAATGGCTACCATCAAAAAGAACATGGGGACTTCCCTGACGGTTCAGTAGTTAAGATTCCGCATTTCCACTGTAGGAAGCATGCGTTCCATCCCTGGTTAGGGAATTAAAGTTCCCACATGCTGTGTACTGCATGGCCAAAAAATAAACAAATACACAAATAATAAATGTTGACAAGGTATGGAGAAAATGGAACCCTCTTACACTGTTGGTGGGAATGTAAATTGGTATAGCCACTATGGAAAACAGTATGGAAGTTTATCAAAAAACTAAAAATAGAATTATGAAAAGCAGCGTGTTAGTTGCTCAGTCACATCTCTTTATGACCCCGTGGACTGTAGCCCACTGGGCTCCTCTGTTCATGGAATTCTCTAGGCAGGTGGTAGCCATTCGCTTCTCAGGGGGATCTTCCCGACCCAGGGACTGAACTCAGGTCTCCTGAATTGCAGACAGATTCTTTACCGTCTGAGCCACCAGAGAAGACCCAGCAATTCCACTCCTGGGTACATATCCAAAAGCCCAAAACTAATTCAAAAAGATGTTCACTCCAGTGTTCACAGCAGCATTATTTATAATTGCGAAGACAAGACATGGAAGAAACCTAAATGCCCATCAACAGATGAATGGATAACGAAGATGTGGTATATATTACACATACACACATACATACTGGAATATATATATATATGTATATATACACAGACACATACTGGAATATATATATATATATATATAGGCTTTTCAGGTGGCTCAGTGGCAAAGAACCGGCCTGCCCATGCTGGAGATGTAAGAGGCATGAGTTTGATCCCTGGGTCAGGAAGAGTCCCTGAAGGAGGGCATGGTAACCCACTCGAGTACCCTTGTCTGGAGAATCCCCATGAAGAGAGGAGCCTGGAAGGCTACAGTCCGTAGGGCAGCAACAGTCAGACACAACTGAAGTGACGTAGCATGCACACACTCACACACACATACACAGAATGAAATATTCCTCAGCCCTAAAAATGAAATCTTGCCATTTTGCAACAACATGGGTGGACATGGAGGATACGATGGCAAGTGAAATAAGTCAAAGAAAGACAAATACTGCATGATACCACTATTGTGTGGAATCCAAACAACACAATGAACTAGTGAATATAACAACAAAAGAAGCAGACCCACAGATACAGAGACGAAACCAGTGGTTACCGTGGGGAGAGGGAGGGAAGGGCACAACAGGTGTAGGGGATTAAGAGGTTCAAACTACTATGTACAAAACAAGCTACAGGGATATATGGTACAGCACAGGAAATACAGCCAATATTTGATAATAACTATAAATGTGTGTTGTGTTCGTCACTCAGTCATGTCCAATTCTTTGGCACCCTGTGGACTGTGTAGCCCACTAGGCTCCTCTGTCCATGCAATTCTCTGGGCAAGAATACTGGAGTGTGTAGCCATGCCCTCCTCCAGAGGGTCTTCCCAACCCAGGGATCAAAGCTGGCTCTCCCACATTGCAGGCAGATTCTTTACCGCCTAAGGCACCAGGGAATAGAGTATGACCCTTAAAAATTGTGAATCACTATACTATACACCTGTAACTTATATAGTATATAATACGGTACGTCAACTCTACTTCAGTTTTTAAAAACCGAAAACAACAAAAAAACATCTGTTTGTTCACTTATCGAGGACCTATTTCCTGAGCGCTACCAGGAGCGAGCACCTGGGGCAGGTGCCCTGTGGGTGGTCTGTGGGGCAGAAGACGAAGGCTCAGCTCAGGCAGCTGGGCCAGCTCCAGGCTCAGAATCAAGGAAGGCAAATGGTGGGGGAGGGTGGGGGAGGGTGAGGAGAGCTGGTGTGAGTTTGCATGCTTGTGTGCCGATAAGGCATTGCCAAGGAAGCCGTCTGTCCGCTGTTTGATTTCTGTGCTTCTCAATTCAGGCCAAGGTGGGGGGCCATCTGCTAAAGTGGGCACAGAGAAAACATTTTCACTGCGCAGAAAATTGGCTTCTGAGGAGAGGCTGTGTGCTTAGCACAGAACCAGCCTGCAGAGGAGAGGCTGGCGGCAGCGGGCAGGGCTGGGGTGCAGGGACACAGGCACCGCTTGCTGGGTCTCGCTTGGGGCTGGGGAGATGCCTCTGCTCCTGCTCCTTCCTCGCAAGGCCCATGCCCAGATGGCTAGTGTCCCCGGTGCATCAACCCCCTTCCTAAATCTTAGGGGGTCTTTGCATGGGACTTGCATGAGGGGAGGGCTCCACTCCTTTTTAATAGCTTTATTAAGATAGAATTCATAGATCATAAAATTTACTCATTTAAAGTATACAACTCAATGGTTTTTTGTGTTTTTTTTTTCTAAAGATTCATCTTTTTACTTTTGGGCGGGGGTCGGGCTGGGGAGGGGGGGAGTGGGCGGGTCACCTCCATTGGCCTTCATTTCTCTATTTTCATCCGTCTTTGTTCCCTGGCTCCTGTGGGCCTCCCATCGCGGTGGCGTCTGTCGCCACAGAGCTCCGGCTCTGGGCGCATGAGCTCCAGAGCCCCGGCTCGGCAATTGGACACATCAGTCCAGCCGCTCCACAGCACGTGGGATCTTCCCAGGCCAGGGCTCGAACCGGCGCCCCTTGCACTGCAAGGCGGTGTCCTTACCCACTGGACCACCAGGGGAAGCCCTCAATGGTTTTTGGTATGTTACTAATTTAAAAAAATTGTGGTAGATATATAACATAAAATGTACTATTTTAACCATATAACTCATTGGTGTTAATTATATTCACCATGTTGTACAACTATCAACACTATTTCTAAAACTTTTTCATCTCCCCAAACAGAAACTTTGTGCCCACGAAACATTAATTCCCTACCTCTTCCCCAATCCCTGGTAACTGCCACTCTACCTTCTGTCTCTGAATTTACCTATCCTAGATACCTCATATAAATGAATCATATGGCATTTGTCCTTTTGTGTCAGGCTTCTTTCACATGGCATAATGTTTTCAAGGTGCATCCATCTCCTGGCACGGGTCAGAACGCCCTTCTTTTAAGGCTGAATAATATTCAATTGCATGGATAGATATCCACAGTTATTTATCCATGCATCTGTTGATGGACCCTTGCCTTGTTTCTCTCTTTTGGCTCTTGTGGATAGTGCTGCTAAGAATACGGGTGGGCAGGTGTCTGTTTTAGTCCTTACTTTCGATCCTTCTGGGTCTCTACCTAGGAGTAGAATCATATGGTAGTTCTTTCTATATACAGGTTCTGAGGAGCTACCACTCTGTTTCCTACAGTGGCTGTCCCATTTTACATTCCTACCAAGAGTGTTCAGGTTCCAACATCTCCACCCACATGTGCTCTTCCCGCTGTTGCTGTTATTTGACTGTAGTCATCCTAATGGGTGTGAGGTGCTATCTTAGACAGGTTTGATTTGCATTCCCTAGTGATTAGTGATAGGTCATCCCATATGCTTATGGCCCTGTAAATTCTTTTCAAAGTGTCCCTTCGACCCTTTGGCCACCTTATCATCCAGAGTTTGGTCTCTTATTGCTGAGTTATGGAAGTCCTTTATATGCCCTGGGTGTTCATCCCTTCTTGGAAAGATGACTTGTGAACATCTTCTCACATCCTGGGTGCTGTCTTTTCACCTTCTCAATAGTGTCCTTTGGTATGCAGAATTTTTTTACTTTGTTGAAGTCCGACTTATCTGTTTATTTCATTGCCTGTGCTTTTAGTGTCATATTCAAGAAATACCTCGCTAAGCTAGATGTTACTCCTCTTCGATTCCCCAGCCCCATGTGAATCAGTCCTCTTGCAATCCTGTTCCACTGCACCCCTACTCTCTTGGGGTGCTAGTCACACCAGACCTGATGGGTTTGCACAGCTCCACCTCTCCCCAACCCAGAACCTGGGCGAGCAGAGGTTGTGTCTGTTTCCTCCCTCCTTCTAGAAGCCCCTTCTGGCTAGAGCATTCTTGGCTCTGAGCTTTGCTCTTCAGAATTCTGGTTCTCTAAGAATCACAGAATGTTAGCACAGATGTAGAGAGAAGAAAAGAAAAGAAAAAAAAAAAAAAAACAGAAAATGCTTGTTGAAGTAAAGACCGACTACTTTCACGCACCAGGGGAGCTGGTACTTGTCACATGCTGACTTGACTCAGTTTAGGGAAATATCCCAGTGGCTTTTGTTTTTCTGGAAGGCAAAGAGACAAGGGTCCAGAAAGGAAGATAAAGGTGAAGGTGGTTGCTTGCACAGTAGCAAAAAGGACTGTGGTTTTTACAGACATCCTGGGAGAGAAGAGGGAAGAATCTGTGGGACAGAGAACTGGGGAAAGAAGAGACACGGTGAAGAGGAGAAAGGCCAGAAAGGATAGCCCAGTCGGTCAGAAATGTCTGTGTTGTCATCTGCAGCAAGTTGTTCCATCACCCCAAACACGAGTGAATGTCTGCTTCCAGAAAGGCCCATGTACACGACGCTTTGTGCAAACAAAGAAGTTGGATGGTATCCACTGTAGAACCGCCCCCCGCCCATCAGGTGTGCAGCAGAAGCAGGAAACAAGAAGCAGAAAAACAAGGGGATTCTCATGGGACTCTGAATTCTCCACCTTCTATGGATGGGAGCTGTGCTGGAGTGGGTGGAGTCCCTCTAAAATTCACAACCACCCAGAACTCGTGAATGTGACCTTATTTGGAAACAGGGTCTTTGCAGTCTTCAAGTTAAGATGCAATCATACTGGATGAGAGGGGGCTCTCATTCAAAGACTAGAAAATTTGACCCAAGACACTGGGAGATGGAGAGAAGGTCAAGTGAAGACAGAGCAGAGACTCGATGATACCAAGGGATGCCAAGGATTGCCGGCGGCCACCAGAAGCTGGAGAGGGGCCTGGAGCAGGTTCTGTCTCAGAACCTCCAGAAGGAACCAAGCTGCTAATATCGTGACTTTCGACTTCTGGTCTCCAGACCTAGGGGATTAATTTCTATTGTTCGAAGTTTCCCAGTCTGCCATATCCTATTATGGTAACCCAAGAAATGGATGGAGGGGCTAACGTCCTTAGGGAAGCCCTAAGGCCGGAGGGCCGGGAACATCAAGAGCTGACCCTGACTGGCATGGGGTCCCAGCCTCCAGCTAAAGCAACCAGAGAGGCTTTGGGCAGAGGGCAGATCAAGCCTCCGTGATCCAGTTTCTCTGCCCTTTAGGGCTCAGTGGTCCCCAGATTGTTGGCATCTGGCAGCCGAAAGGGGAGGCTGAGAAGTCGTCTGGTCAAAGCGACCTCTGCACATCATGCACCACCATGGCCAGCCTGGGCCTCTAAGGGCTGCCGCAGAGACAGCAGTGCAGAGTGGGGTCACCGACACCAGAAAACGCCCGAGTGCTTTGGGAGCTTCCCTGGGGAACCATCCCCTACCCCAGCACTGCGACACCTTGGCATGCGGCCAGGCTCTCCTTGTTGTGGGTTTACTGGCAGCCTGGGGAGCCAGTGATGGAGAGGGAACCAGAAGATGGAGGATTCCCTTAGTGGAGGGGAAAGAGATGGTGAGAGCCCAAGATAGGATAAAGGGGCTGAGAGTGAGGTGGGGCCAGGGAGGGTCTCTGGGCAGAGAGAAAGGGCAGAGGGCCTGAAGGGGCTGCAGCATGGCAGGAGAAAGCAAGAGCTGGGGTTGGGGAGGGCCAGGTCACACAGGGGTTTGAGAAGGAGCAAAGTAGCTGGCCTCGATGATGTGCTGAAATTTCATAGCTCAACAACGTCTGTCACCAGATATGGCCGAGACGGATGAGACAGAGACAACAGGCCTCTGCAGTTATCTCTGAACACAGACAGAACGTGGACTCTGTCCAGACCCCTGCATCCCCTGTCCTGGTTGGTTGGAGTGGGGTTACTAATTTTAGCCTAAAATTTGCTCTCTTCTCTTGCCTTCTAGACACAAGAGCACTAAGATACCCAATCGTGACATCACCCCGGTTTCCTGTGAGCACCCCCAGCTCCCCATGGTGGGCCTCACTTCATTCTGCGGCAGCTGTGTTCTGAGGTTCCTCAGATGGGAGGTAACTGACACCTCATATACCAGGGAAACTGTGGGTCTTACTCCAGCGCACACAGGAAGCCACCAGATGGTTTTAAGCAGAGAAGTGCATTGTGATTTTCTAAAGAAATGTCCTCGGAGGCCCACCAGGAGGTTCTGGGTGGAGCGTGTGCGACGGCATCTGGAGCAGGGTTCCCTGTGGCTATTTGATGTGGGAGGAAGGGCGCTCCTTCTGCTTCCGGGGCAAGCTCAAGTGACGAGAACACAGCCTCTGTGTCCCAGAACCACTGTTTTTTATTTTGGCTTTTTAAAAAAATTTTGGCCTCCTTTTATTGGTCCTTCATTTAGCCTCCTATCGCAGTGGCCTCTCTTGTTGCAGACCACCGACTCTGGGCGGATGTGTTTCAGAGAGCCGGCTCGCAATCGGACACACTGGTCCAGCCGCTCCACGGCATATGAGATCTTCCCAGGCCAGGGATTGAACCGGCGCCCCTTGCAGTGCAAGGCGGACTCTTTACCCACTGGACCACCAGGGAAGACCCTGGAACCACTTTCTAAAGAACTTATGAGATAAGAATTTCACTGAAGCGAGCTAGACAGGGCTGTTTGCAGCTGCTTCTGGCAGCCAGGGAGACAAACGTCCTGGTGGCCACTGCAGAGGCACCACCTGCCCCTCTTCTGAGCAGAGGGCCAGCACACTCAAGACACCCTTTAAGACAGAGTTTGTGGCGGAGTTTCCTTCAAGATTCCACACTTTCACTGCCAAGTGCCTGAGTTCAATCTCGGGTCACCCCCAAGTAGCTGTGCCATAGTCACACTGACGATATGGCCGAGACGGATGAGACAGAGACAACAGGCCTCTGCAGTTATCTCTGAACACAGACAGAACGTGGACTCTGTCCAGACCCCTGCATCCCCTGTCCTGGTTGGTTGGAGTGGGGTTACTAATTTTAGCCTAAAATTTGCTCTCTCTCTTGCCTTCTAGACACAAGAGCACTAAGATACCCAATCGTGACATCACCCCGGTTTCCTGTGAGCACCCCCAGCTCCCCATGGTGGGCCTCACTTCATTCTGCGGCAGCTGTGTTCTGAGGTTCCTCAGATGGGAGGTAACTGACACCTCATATACCAGGGAAACTGTGGGTCTTACTCCAGCGCACACAGGAAGCCACCAGATGGTTTTAAGCAGAGAAGTGCATTGTGATTTTCTAAAGAAATGTCCTCGGAGGCCCACCAGGAGGTTCTGGGTGGAGCGTGTGCGACGGCATCTGGAGCAGGGTTCCCTGTGGCTATTTGATGTGGGAGGAAGGGCGCTCCTTCTGCTTCCGGGGCAAGCTCAAGTGACGAGAACACAGCCTCTGTGTCCCAGAACCACTGTTTTTTATTTTGGCTTTTTAAAAAAATTTTGGCCTCCTTTTATTGGTCCTTCATTTAGCCTCCTATCGCAGTGGCCTCTCTTGTTGCAGACCACCGACTCTGGGCGGATGTGTTTCAGAGAGCCGGCTCGCAATCGGACACACTGGTCCAGCCGCTCCACGGCATATGAGATCTTCCCAGGCCAGGGATTGAACCGGCGCCCCTTGCAGTGCAAGGCGGACTCTTTACCCACTGGACCACCAGGGAAGACCCTGGAACCACTTTCTAAAGAACTTATGAGATAAGAATTTCACTGAAGCGAGCTAGACAGGGCTGTTTGCAGCTGCTTCTGGCAGCCAGGGAGACAAACGTCCTGGTGGCCACTGCAGAGGCACCCACCTGCCCCTCTTCTGAGCAGAGGGGCCAGCACACTCAAGACACCCTTTAAGACAGAGTTTGTGGCGGGAGTTTCCCTTCAAGATTCCACACTTTCACTGCCAAGTGCCTGAGTTCAATCTCGGGTCAGGGAACTAAAGAGCAGCAAAAAAAGAGAAAAAGTTTGTGGGAAAGACAGAATCAATGTACCCTAGCAGGTACTAAGGAGCCAGGACATAAGGCTCCATGCAGAAGCCCAATGTTTCCGTCTGGATGGATGATGTTGTCATTCCCACGACCCTTTGCATGCTCAGTCAGTGGGGCTGGGGGCCAGACTTGTGAATACCTGGCTCCCACCTTAGAAAGAGAGCTCAGAGAGAGCAGGTGTATCTGACTTCCTGTCCCAGTATATATATTGCTTCCAACTTTTGCTTGGGAGAGTGAGTTAGGTAGGGGACTTTTTCCAGAGTACAGTACAAGGATATAACATCTCTCCTTGTCTGATGAAATCATATGGAGTGTGCGGATGGATCCTCCTTTAGTTATTGGTCCAAAACAATGATCAGTGGTCCTGAGACAGCAGAGGCAAACTGTTGCTATTTTTGCATGCTTGCCTTTCCTCCCCATCTGACCTGGTTGCTTCTCCTATTTCTCCCAGGATTCTCTCACACCTAGAGGACGGAGCCCTCTGTTAGGCCTGCTTGCTTGAATTCTTCCTCACCTGGACTGACAGGACTTTCAAGCCCCCTCTTCACTCTGTCTCCTAGGATACTACCCCTCCTTGGAATGTAGAAATGAGCAAGGAGCTTGGAGATCCCACTGCCACTTCCAGGCCACCCCCTTCATTGGGAAGTGGAGCTCTTGGAGTCAGTGGCTACATTGGTATCAGCTGTATCCGTCCACATGTGTGTGCCTTGGGGGTGTGTGTGGGGGGGGGTGGGTGGGTGTGGGTGTGGGTGTGTGTGTGTGTTGGGGGACAAACGGTGATACTGGGAGGAGGAAAACCCTTTGATCACATCAAGAGCCTCCATTCTCCCATTTAGGGATCCATGGGGCACTGCAGTACATGAAGAGAATTTAATTTGGAAAAAAAAAAAAGTGTATATGCAATATATTGAGAAAAAAAAAAGGACTAGAAGAAAATATTCTGAAATGTCAACAGTGGTTATATCTTCTGGTGGGATCAAGGATTTTTATACTTTCGTGTTTTACACTAAACATGTGTTGGTTACATAATTTAAATTTTATTTATTTATTTTTAAGCCAAATCTCCAGCCAACTGTGCTTTTCCCCAGTTGCAGTAACTTTCCTTTGAGTTAGATTTCTGGGTGAATCCAAGGAACAAACACTCCCTCTCAAGTTCACACGAGTTAGTACCCGTGCTTCCTCTCCTCCTTCCTCCGACAGTCGATGCCTTGGGACGGAGTCCCTGTTCTCAGGGAGTTTGCACCCTAGAGGGATCCTCTCCCTATGACCTGCTCCTCCGCGAGGAAATGGGGCCGGAGAGGGCAGCGAGAGTGTTCGGGGGTGGGGGTGTCCGGTGGAGGTGGGGTAGTTCTGCGGGCGAGGGGTGGGTGGTGTCAGCCTTGGCGCCTCAACTTCCGGGAGAGGGTGTAAAATGCTCGGACAACGTTAAAGGGATCGACTGGGTTTTCTGCGGCCTCCTGCCCCTGAACCTTCCTGAGCGCGCGCCCGGGGAATGAGGACGCCCGCGACCCCGAGCACGGGAACAGGGGTGCCTAGGCTGCTCAGGCACCTGGATACCGAGGCCAGGGGGCCACATTTTGGGGCAGGACCGCGCGACTAGGACGCCCGGGGTGGTTGCCACGGCAACGCCCTCGGGCGCGCGGCGATTGGCGGAGCTTCAGGGGCGGGACCCAGGAGGCGCTCCCGCGAGAGCTCGGCCTCGCGGCTTCCGGTCGGAGCGGGTCCAACGGGCTCAGGTCAACAGGGCTTCCGGCCTGGTGGCCTCTTGAACACTTGTCTCGCGCATGGTGCGGTGGCTGGCCTTGCTAACTGTGCCGGCGAAATGTGCCCAGAATGGGCCCCTTCTTCCTCCTCCGCTGCAGTCACCCCGAGCCACCTTTAGTCTCTTATTAGAGTACTGCCCAGTCTCTCCCCCAGTTCCACCCTTCAGTCTGAACCATCTTGCATCTTGTGGTTCCCTGCTTCCCTCGGAGTCAAGGCCCAGCCCCGTCTGGCACTCACCCCCTCTCCCCTCCTTCAGCCTTGCTGCCTCATGACTGACCTTGCTTCATCCCCCAATCCCCACCCAACCCCACCACCACTTGCTGGTCCCTCTGCCTGGGGCACACCTGCGTAAGTGAGGTGACCACCTGCTTAGCTATACCCCACATTACCCATCCTCCCTGCCCTGACTTTTCTCTATAGGTCTCATCACCATCCAACACAGTTGATAATATATGGCCAAGAATTTGTCTTGTTCAGACCAGAACAGGTGCTCAGTAAGTGTTCCAAACTAAGCAGGTGGAAGAGGGGTCTGCTTTTCCTCCCAACAAGGGTGGTGACTCCTTTGGGTCACCCTCTGTAGAAGAACTGGCCAGGACTAGCTGACTGCCCACCTACCAGATGTCTTAGTTTTAACATCTTATTCCCATAGGCTGCCTCAAGGAGCCCTATTCCTCCAAATGCTGAAACCCTCAGCTCAGAATCCTGTGGGCTCCAGATGTCACTGGCCAGTCCCTCCCATGTGCCTGGCACTCTGGGAATGCTGAACTGGGTGAGAAGGCCTGGTGCTGCCTTCAAGGTCTCAGTCTGGTGGGAGGGACAGAAGAGAGAGACTACCACCCCGCAGAGAGCAGTGCTGAGGATGGGCATCTGAGGAAGGAGGGTGGGCTCAGCACCTAGAATGGAGCCTCTAGAATTTCTCCCGGTGGGCCCAGGAGTGTGAAGTGTGCACCATGAACAACAATCACTGGTTGTCTACTCTGTGCTGATGCGATGCCTGGGATTCAGCTCTTTGTGGCTGAGAAGCCTGAGCTCTACCCAGGGCCCGATGCTGCTTCTCAGGCGAGAAGCCAGACAAGCATCCAGGCTGCCCAGAATTGCATCCAAGTGTCCAGGAAACTGGCTTCCCTGTGGGTGTGGGCACTGGGAGAGGGGCTCTTGCACCGTGTGTGGCTCGGCTGAGCCAGGGCAGCCATATGCTGCCAGCCTCGTGGGGAGCCAGGCACAGGTCACCCTGGCAGCCAGATGCTCCTGGGCCAGTCTGTGGCTCAAAGGCATTTCCTTCAGGAGAGGAGCCAGGTGGCTCCTCTCCATCCGCCCTCCTGCCCCAGCCTTCCTCTTAGTGCCAAAATCTAGGGCTCCAGGGCTGTGTCAGCATGCAGCCCTGCTGCACTGTCCTTCTGGCATGGGGCATGGTGGCCTGGAATGGGCATCTGGTCTGCCTCAACCCCACAGCCAGGGCATCTGTGGCCCCATGGCACACCATGACAAGGAGGAGAGCTGGAGCCAGGGAAAGGCCATGCTCTGCTGTGCTCACCAAGTGGCTGTGCATTCCTGGCATGGCCTGCCTGGCATCACCCTTGCCACTGAAGCTTACTGAGGGCAACCCCCAAGGGCTCTGCCAGGGTTCCTTCTGCCAGGTGATGTCTGCTCAGGCTGAGGGAGGGAGGGAAGGACATTGGCCATGACTGATGATGCTAGTCCAGAGGGACCTTGAACTCACAAACAGTAGGAGAGGAGGGCAGCCCCTGCCCCTTGCCCATAGGTGCCCTCCAGCTGGCAGAGGCATCCAGCCTGCTCTGCAGGAACTGGACCTACAGCCTGAAAGAGGGCTTCATTTTACAGATGGGAAAACTGAGGCCCTGAGAAGGGTTGGAAGGCTATGTGTGCTTGGCGGGCTTTATCCTGTTTGCTTGTCAGCACAGGACTGAGATCTGTGTCATTAGCTCCATTTTATGAAGGAGGAACTGGGGATTGGAGAAATGCAGTGCCGTTTGCAAGTTGTCCTGGGTAAGCCCCTTACCTGTCCCTGACTTGCACAGATCTGAAAAGAAGCCTGGGCAGTGCCCATGCTTGCTCATTTTGCCACAAGACGGAAAAGTGAGCCCAAAGACGCAAGGCTGAGGGAAGGGAGACCCAGCATCAAGGTGACCCTCCTGCAGCAGGCAAGAAGCCCTGAGGCCCAGCTGGGCTGGGAAGTTGAGAACGAGGCTGCCAAATGCAGCTGTAGTCACTTGGGTGCTAACTGCACATGGTCCTCCCTCCCTCCAACCCCTGTGATGGATGGAGTCACACTTGGTCACTGGGTCCTGAGGAAACAAGAAAACAACATCTTTGGCCTCTACCTGGGGTTCAGATGAAGCCGTCAGCGGGACCTCAGCCCTCTTCTGCAGCCTACCCCCCTGGCAAGCCTTCCCCCAGGCCCTTCCCTTCCTGTACATCAGCCTTGGGATCCTATGCCCGGGAGACGCAGTACCCCAGACCTAATGCCATTCCAGATGCAGAGGGGAGCCCCCCCTTCACCATCGTATCATCCATCATTGGCAAAGTGACAAGACTCGGTCACACCTCGTCAAGGGAAGAGTGAGTCCAGCTGGGGGCAAGAGGAGCAGCCTGTACCAGGCAACTGTGAAAGAACAGATGGCCGAGGGGCAGAAGAGAGGTGACCCCAGGGACCCTCCCACTGGGGCCAGAGAAGGGGCCACGGAGGAAGGGGCTGGCCCTGAGACGGGAGGGCACACCCCAGGCTGGGTCTTCCCAGCTAGCAGCCCTGGCAAGGCAGGGTTTGTCTGGAAGCCAGACACACGTCTGGGTGGCAGGGCAGGCTGCCTGAGGGGCTGGGGCCAGGGGGCCCTGGGAGCTAGGCTGAGCAACCAGAGAGTGTCCATGGGCTTGGAGCCCAAGGCTGACAGAGCGCAACCCAGCTCGTGGAAGCAGCTTTTCAGCAAGTGCCTTGAGCTTTCTTGGAAGCAGGCTGAGTTTAAATTATAAATAAACAAACGAGAACTCTGCGGCAAGGCGTGGGCCGCTGGGAACACCGGAGAGACTGGAGGCAGAGACTTCACATGGGAGCTAATATTCCCCCTGAATTCGAACCCTCCTGCCCTCTCTTCCTACCGGCCTCTGCTTCAGGGGTTCACGCACCTTCTGCTAAAGGCATTACCTGGGGTCTCAGGCTTCAGGGGGTGACCTTGGTTGGCCTGCAGGAAGAGGTCCAGGGTAGAGCCCACATGGTGGGAAGTGGGGAGACCCACCTGGCTTACACCACCCAAGAGGTTCAGGCCTGAGTCTCTCTTGGACAGAAACAGGGCCCTGTGGACACTCATCCGTGTGGGAGGTGCCTTACCAAATGTTTGAAGGGGGAAAAAAAAATCCCATTTTCTTAGCTTTTTTTTTTCCTTTCTATTTTTTGATTATTTTTCTAGATGACTTCATTTCCAAGAAGGGTGTAGGGGAGAGAAGGAGGACAGAGGGAGGGAGGACAGGGGCCCCGAGGAGGGATGGGCTGGGGAGAATGGGTGCCAAGCCCAGGGGAGAGCTGTGGGGAAGAGAGGACCCCTTGTCCTGACCACAGTGCTCCCAACCCAGGCTGTGTCTCCTCCTCCTGATGCCCATGGGACTCTTGGCCAGCTCCACTTACAAAAGGCCCTGGGGCAGAGGTCCCCTCTCCTTCAGCCAGGACTAGCAGAAGGGCTTCTAGGAGCTTCTCTCCGGGCCATGACCTCCCTACCCCACAGACAGAGATCTTTTTATGGCACACTCAGACCCAGCAGGACTCACTCTGGCTAGCCGGACGGAAAAGAAAGTTTCTGCTCCTCAAGGCCCTCACACCTCGGAACAACACTCTAACCACATGGCTTCCCCAACTGGGCACAGACCCAGCAGCCCACACGTGATAGGACTCTGCTGCCCCAAAGCCAGGGCCCTCTGCTGCCATCCTTACTAGAAGAGATTCAGAAAGATTTGCTTTCTGGTGTTGCCTGCTTCTGAAGCAGTCTGCCCAGGTGAATTTTGGTTGGTGGAGCCCAGGTCACATGCCCCCACTCTAGCTGCAAGGGAGTCAGGGAACACCAGCAAGGCAGGAAGCCTGTAGCAAGGCAGCAGTCACTGCAGAATCCCTTTAGTTCAGAGGTCTTTACCAGCCCAACTCCCAGCAACTGCTGCACTCTGAGGGGAATCCATCCCAGGCCTCTCCCAGCCTCCAGTGGCTCTGGAGATCTTTGGTTTCCTTGTCTGGTGGGTTCACCACTCCCATCTCTGCCTCCAGGTTCACAGAGTTGTCTCTGAGTCTGAGCCTCAGATCTCCCTCTGCTTTTCTCTTTGATCCCTGACATAGGATTTAGGACCCACTCTAATCCAGGATGATCTCAAGATCCTGAACCTGTTTAGATCTGCAAAGACTCTTTTTTCTAGGTATGGTCACATTCTGAGATTCCAAAGTTTCATCTTTTGGGGGTCCCAGTCAATCCACTCCAAGAGGCATAAGAAATGGGCACTGAGAAGATGGCAAGGGAGGAGGGAGAGAAGGAAGGCTGGAGGAATGTTCTGGCAGGAGAATCCAGCTGCCCTAGCCCAATATCCAAGTTTTGTCGAATCTCCTTTGGGCTCCCAAAACCTCCATTCATCTGTGGCTGCCCTGACAGAGCTTCCCACCACCTCTGGTGTCCCCATCACTGGCTCTTCCCCAAAGCCCCGCACCACGAAGACGCCATCTCCTCGAGGGTCCCCAGGCACTTCTGCACCTTAGACCCCCAAGATCTCCAAGTCCACGAGACAGGAGAAGCAAAGGAAAGGGTGGGTCCCCCAACTCTTAATCTTTTGACTTCCCAGCCACCAGTGTGCTTCCTTCCCACTCCCCAAATCCCCACTATTGGAGTTTGAGCATTTCTTCTGCCAGGGCTCATTCCCATCCTTGGCAGAAAAGGCTGTCAGAGATGGAGAACCTTCCAGATACATGGGACAGAACCAGAATATAAAAACGTCTGTGTGTACTCGACAATTTACGCTGCCCTTTATCCTACATTGTCTCCTTAGATCCTCACTATGCCTGTGAAGCAGGTACTAACCCCATTTTTCCGAAGAGGAGACTAAGGCTGTGAGAGGCTTAGTGAGTTGCCTGAGTTTACACAGACCGGAGACTCCAATCCCAGACGTCCATCTCTAGCTTCTAATGCTCTTCCCACTCACTCCACCACACTGGGCTCAAGTCCATGAGGAATCTTATCCATGTTAGGCTTGATTCTCCTAAGAACAGGGAGCTCACCACTTAACAAAACAGCAAATTCCATTGACAGTCTCAAGTATGAGGGAAGCTTCCTTCATTGTAACTTGCCCCCAACCCACCCTGGCCTTGGCAGTGGGCACTGCCCCCACACTAGTTTTCTCCAGGACGTATCTTTCCATTTCTACCCACTGCTTGAAAAGTGGGGCTCTGGCCATACCTTCCGGATGACCTCTTTAGAAGGGTTTCTGGTCTCTCGATGCCCAACCTACAACATCAAGGACACGGGTCCTTGAGTCGTGAGGCAGCTGTGGACGGTGACTTTGGACAGGTGTCCCCCGGCACTGTGCCCGAGTCAGGCGGAACTCATGGCAAGGGAGGAGGGAGAGAAGGAAGGCTGGAGGAATGTTCTGGCAGGAGAATCCAGCTGCCCTAGCCCAATATCCAAGTTTTGTCGAATCTCCTTTGGGCTCCCAAAACCTCCATTCATCTGTGGCTGCCCTGACAGAGCTTCCCACCACCTCTGGTGTCCCCATCACTGGCTCTTCCCCAAAGCCCCGCACCACGAAGACGCCATCTCCTCGAGGGTCCCCAGGCACTTCTGCACCTTAGACCCCCAAGATCTCCAAGTCCACGAGACAGGAGAAGCAAAGGAAAGGGTGGGTCCCCCAACTCTTAATCTTTTGACTTCCCAGCCACCAGTGTGCTTCCTTCCCACTCCCCAAATCCCCACTATTGGAGTTTGAGCATTTCTTCTGCCAGGGCTCATTCCCATCCTTGGCAGAAAAGGCTGTCAGAGATGGAGAACCTTCCAGATACATGGGACAGAACCAGAATATAAAAACGTCTGTGTGTACTCGACAATTTACGCTGCCCTTTATCCTACATTGTCTCCTTAGATCCTCACTATGCCTGTGAAGCAGGTACTAACCCCATTTTTCCGAAGAGGAGACTAAGGCTGTGAGAGGCTTAGTGAGTTGCCTGAGTTTACACAGACCGGAGACTCCAATCCCAGACGTCCATCTCTAGCTTCTAATGCTCTTCCCACTCACTCCACCACACTGGGCTCAAGTCCATGAGGAATCTTATCCATGTTAGGCTTGATTCTCCTAAGAACAGGGAGCTCACCACTTAACAAAACAGCAAATTCCATTGACAGTCTCAAGTATGAGGGAAGCTTCCTTCATTGTAACTTGCCCCCAACCCACCCTGGCCTTGGCAGTGGGCACTGCCCCCACACTAGTTTTCTCCAGGACGTATCTTTCCATTTCTACCCACTGCTTGAAAAGTGGGGCTCTGGCCATACCTTCCGGATGACCTCTTTAGAAGGGTTTCTGGTCTCTCGATGCCCAACCTACAACATCAAGGACACGGGTCCTTGAGTCGTGAGGCAGCTGTGGACGGTGACTTTGGACAGGTGTCCCCCGGCACTGTGCCCGAGTCAGGCGGAACTCAGGTGAGCCCAGTGCCTGCTCTGGAGGTGACTGTCTCTCTGCCCGTGACCATCTGGCCACCGCAAGCTGGGGCCACCACAGGCACTCCTGGGCAAAAGCAGTCACTGTGTCACAGCACAGTGGCAATGTCACATATTGGGAAAGAAAAGAAAAAGAAAGGCAACCACCAGCAAGCAGAGTGGCTGAGGAACAGCTGAGCTGAGTCACTGCAGCCAGGCGGGTGGAGGCGGCTGCCGGGGTGGGGTGGGGGCCTCCCGCGGATGGAGGAAGAAGGAAGGGGACACTGGGTCCACCTGGCACCCTCCCCTGGGCTTCTGGAGCTGTGGAGGGTCGAGGCATCTAGCCATGGGGGGCCCAGGAGGTCAAGCTGACCATCAGGGTTGTGCAGCCGTCTGCCCTCCGGCTCCATTCCTAGCTCAGCCACCACCCAGCCTCCAGCAGCCACGTCATCTTTCTAAGTCTCAGTCTCCACCTCTGTATAGTGGGGTAATGGCTGCCTCCCCCTGCTCCTGGGCCGATTACGGATGACCAGGGGGCCAAGGACTCAGGGGGCATCTAGCACCTGAAGGGACTCTGAGGCAGGCCCCAGTGGCCTTGCTCACCATCATTATGAATGAGGAGCCCTTACATCTTCCAGAGCAAGATTCTGCAAGACTTGCCCAGTGGGCCTCCCTCCACCCCTCCTAGTGTCCTATGAGTGCATTTCCGAGGCTTTTGGCGGTCTTGGCTGTTTCCTTGTTGACTCTCCACACTCCCCCTTCAGGGTCCCGGTGCCCTGGGGGTCCAGGGTCCAGTAGGCTGCCCCCGTCACCTGCCAAGACCCACACTGCGTGGTCTGCGCTGTGGACAGGCCGGGCTGCAGAAGCTGGCACCGAGACCTACACCAGAGTGACTGTGCCTGAACACACTGCCCCCACACTAGTTTTCTCCAGGACGTATCTTTCCATTTCTACCCACTGCTTGAAAAGTGGGGCTCTGGCCATACCTTCCGGATGACCTCTTTAGAAGGGTTTCTGGTCTCTCGATGCCCAACCTACAACATCAAGGACACGGGTCCTTGAGTCGTGAGGCAGCTGTGGACGGTGACTTTGGACAGGTGTCCCCCGGCACTGTGCCCGAGTCAGGCGGAACTCAGGTGAGCCCAGTGCCTGCTCTGGAGGTGACTGTCTCTCTGCCCGTGACCATCTGGCCACCGCAAGCTGGGGCCACCACAGGCACTCCTGGGCAAAAGCAGTCACTGTGTCACAGCACAGTGGCAATGTCACATATTGGGAAAGAAAAGAAAAAGAAAGGCAACCACCAGCAAGCAGAGTGGCTGAGGAACAGCTGAGCTGAGTCACTGCAGCCAGGCGGGTGGAGGCGGCTGCCGGGGTGGGGTGGGGGCCTCCCGCGGATGGAGGAAGAAGGAAGGGGACACTGGGTCCACCTGGCACCCTCCCCTGGGCTTCTGGAGCTGTGGAGGGTCGAGGCATCTAGCCATGGGGGGCCCAGGAGGTCAAGCTGACCATCAGGGTTGTGCAGCCGTCTGCCCTCCGGCTCCATTCCTAGCTCAGCCACCACCCAGCCTCCAGCAGCCACGTCATCTTTCTAAGTCTCAGTCTCCACCTCTGTATAGTGGGGTAATGGCTGCCTCCCCCTGCTCCTGGGCCGATTACGGATGACCAGGGGGCCAAGGACTCAGGGGGCATCTAGCACCTGAAGGGACTCTGAGGCAGGCCCCAGTGGCCTTGCTCACCATCATTATGAATGAGGAGCCCTTACATCTTCCAGAGCAAGATTCTGCAAGACTTGCCCAGTGGGCCTCCCTCCACCCCTCCTAGTGTCCTATGAGTGCATTTCCGAGGCTTTTGGCGGTCTTGGCTGTTTCCTTGTTGACTCTCCACACTCCCCCTTCAGGGTCCCGGTGCCCTGGGGGTCCAGGGTCCAGTAGGCTGCCCCCGTCACCTGCCAAGACCCACACTGCGTGGTCTGCGCTGTGGACAGGCCGGGCTGCAGAAGCTGGCACCGAGTCCTACTCCGCAGAGTGACTGTGCCTGACACACAGCACCACCAGCACCTCTCTGGGAGCCCTGGCAGATGGCGCTGGCCCCCTCTACCATCACAGGAGGCCCCTCAGATGGCAGGATGCCCCCATCCTGCTGAAGCTCAGGGTTAGGAGCTGGAAGGCCCCCTGAAGACGATCCAAACTCCCTCCCTCAAACCCTTTGCCCAAGGCCACCCAGTGATAACAAGGGGATCCCTGCCTCCCCCTCAGCGGTCCTGCTGGGATTTCCTGAGCCCCCGGCCCAGGAACCAGCACCACAGGCCTCACGCCAAACTGGGAGCCCATGTGATCCCAGCCCCTCCCTCCCTGCACTCCCCACTCTCCCCAGGCGGGCGCCTGCCTCTCCCGCCCCCACACTACCGCGGGAAGGGGTTCCTATGGCACCCCTTCCCCCGCACACACTTAGCTCACTGGCAGCCCATCTGCCCCAGACAGTGAGCAGCAGATGCCTCCATGCACAGCGGTGCCTGAAGCGTGGCAGCCCAGCGCCTGCCGGACGAGAGCATGCCAGCCTGGTGCAGGGCTCACGTGACACTAGGCTGGGGCAGGGGCCCCTCCGCCAAGGCAAGGCCATTCAGATAGCCCACCAGGGTCAGGGACCAAGGTGTCCAAGGCTGGAATCAGAGTGGCCCCAGAGGGAGATGCTGGATGGGCAGCTTTCTAGCAGGCTGTACCCTTGGGGGACATGCTTCCACGGCTCCCTGACTTCCTGGGGAGGTCCCAAATGAAGCCCCGCCACTGCACCCTTGGGGGGGTAATGTGTGGACTCTGAGGCAGGCCCCAGTGGCCTTGCTCACCATCATTATGAATGAGGAGCCCTTACATCTTCCAGAGCAAGATTCTGCAAGACTTGCCCAGTGGGCCTCCCTCCACCCCTCCTAGTGTCCTATGAGTGCATTTCCGAGGCTTTTGGCGGTCTTGGCTGTTTCCTTGTTGACTCTCCACACTCCCCCTTCAGGGTCCCGGTGCCCTGGGGGTCCAGGGTCCAGTAGGCTGCCCCCGTCACCTGCCAAGACCCACACTGCGTGGTCTGCGCTGTGGACAGGCCGGGCTGCAGAAGCTGGCACCGAGTCCTACTCCGCAGAGTGACTGTGCCTGACACACAGCACCACCAGCACCTCTCTGGGAGCCCTGGCAGATGGCGCTGGCCCCCTCTACCATCACAGGAGGCCCCTCAGATGGCAGGATGCCCCCATCCTGCTGAAGCTCAGGGTTAGGAGCTGGAAGGCCCCCTGAAGACGATCCAAACTCCCTCCCTCAAACCCTTTGCCCAAGGCCACCCAGTGATAACAAGGGGATCCCTGCCTCCCCCTCAGCGGTCCTGCTGGGATTTCCTGAGCCCCCGGCCCAGGAACCAGCACCACAGGCCTCACGCCAAACTGGGAGCCCATGTGATCCCAGCCCCTCCCTCCCTGCACTCCCCACTCTCCCCAGGCGGGCGCCTGCCTCTCCCGCCCCCACACTACCGCGGGAAGGGGTTCCTATGGCACCCCTTCCCCCGCACACACTTAGCTCACTGGCAGCCCATCTGCCCCAGACAGTGAGCAGCAGATGCCTCCATGCACAGCGGTGCCTGAAGCGTGGCAGCCCAGCGCCTGCCGGACGAGAGCATGCCAGCCTGGTGCAGGGCTCACGTGACACTAGGCTGGGGCAGGGGCCCCTCCGCCAAGGCAAGGCCATTCAGATAGCCCACCAGGGTCAGGGACCAAGGTGTCCAAGGCTGGAATCAGAGTGGCCCCAGAGGGAGATGCTGGATGGGCAGCTTTCTAGCAGGCTGTACCCTTGGGGGACATGCTTCCACGGCTCCCTGACTTCCTGGGGAGGTCCCAGAGTGAGGGGGTTGGTGGACCCCGTGGACAAGCCCCACTGCCACTGCACAAAGCAAGTGTGAGGCTTGGGGAAGAGCGGGCAGAGCCTCCAGCTCCTTCACAAGTGTGGGCCCTCGCCTGAGCCTCTTCATTCTGTCTTTCGTGGCCCCCTGGCCTTTCGGGCTCCAGATTCATCCCAGACGCCCTCAGCAAGCTTCTCTCTCCTGAATTCTTACAACTGGCAGGGCCAGGTGGCAAAGCGTGGTCAAGGGGCCCTACAGCTGGGATTCCTGGGAGGTGGTCACAGTTCCTGGACCGACCTACTGTTTCCAGGATGCATGTGGCCAGTTGGGAAAGAGCCTCGTTTCCATGGCAGCAGCCTCTAGCCCTGGGTCCAGTGAGGAGGGGCTGGCTTAGGATCCCAAGAGCTCTGTCTCTGCCTCGGGCTTTGCCCTCCCCAGCCCAGGAGCAGAGCTCTGTAGCCCATAAATGGCCAGCAGAGCACTGGAGGGCTAGCCCAGCCTGGTGGAGGGGACCTGCTGGCAGGAGTGGGGGGCTGCAGTGCCCCCAGCCACTGATTCCATCCTCAATAAAAACAGGAAAAGAAATTGACTAATTCTACAGCCCTATGGACTCTGGCTTGACATTAGATTTTCCTGATTCTGGAAAGAATTAGCACATTCCACGGATTGCACATGGGGCTGCTAGCTGCCAAGTCCTTATCTTGTTCGTGGCCTCTCGCCCAGCGTCCCATGTGAGACATGATGGGGAGAGGGGTGAAAGGTTCTTAGTGGGTGCGAGCCAGCCTGCCTAGGGTGGAGGCAGGGAGAGCTTGGCCTCTGAGGACCCCATTAACTGAGACCCTAGAAGCCACAGTAACTAAAACTCACTTCCAAGCCCTGCAGCCTCCCTCTCTCCCCTCACCTCCCAGCGCCCCCGCTGTGCAGGCAAGCACACGCACATGCACACACACACACCCCCGGGCCGCCTCTGCTCCCCTCACATCTTGCGTTTGTTTTGCTTCAGCAGGACTCGAATGGGGACACGCCGCACTCTCACAATTGGCAGCTTGCTCCCATCCCCCCCGCTCCCCCCATGGAGGTGCCATATGTCAGTGTCATGAATAAGCATGAGGCTCCATGGCTAGGGGCTGGGAAGTGGCAGCTGCCAATCAGCAGCTGAAGAGACATAGGGCCGGGACTACCACAGGGTGGGTCACCACCACCAGAGTGGAGGGACGGCACGGGGAGGGGGCATCAGAGCATGGTCACTGACCCTCACCAGGAGGGTACATCTCCAGGTGACCACTTTGCCTTCCTGAGAACAAGCAGAACCCCAAAGGCAGGGTGTGACCGCATGGGGGTGGCCAGAGTCCCTGAGCCCTGCCCCTCAGCCTCATGGCTGCCTGTGGCCCTCCTCCAGAAAGCCCTCCTCCCAAGCCGCATGCCTCACCCAGGGCCTCTCCCACGTGCGGAGCAGAGCGTCGCACTCAGGAGCGGGGGACCGAGGCTTCCCTCAAAGGGAGGAGGAGAACCAACTCAGCCAGCACCTGAGTGCTCCAAGCACATCTACACGGGGCCCTGTCCACTCTCACAACACTCCTGGGAGCTGGGGTTATCAGCCTCATTTTACAGGGAAGAAAACAAGCTTAGAAAAGTTTTGAGTAACTGTCTTCAAGTCTTATGGCTCAGAGTCAGGCAGCTGAACTCTGCTCAGGTTTGCCAGTTCGTTGCCAAAGCCTCCGAGCACTGGGCCCGGGGTGCAGTCTGTGTCTGCACTGACCTGGGGGTCTTCCACCTGACTGTCAACCGGGGCCTGGCCACTTCTCCTTCCCTGCCCTGCCCTCACCCCTCTAGAGCTCACCCTTCCTGGAGGATGCGCTTATCCATCCTGGATCCTGCAGAGACCACATAATCCTCAGGCACCTGTCTGCATATGTGTCCTTTCCTAGCACCGTCCCCCACTCCAGGCCAGGAGTGACTAGTTTGGGTCTGACCCAGCAGGTGGCTGTGGAATGAATGAAGGAAGGGGTAGTGTCAGGTGGCAAGGTGAGACTCATGCCCCAAAGTGTGTCCTGGGGAGACGGAGGCCAGGCCCCGCCCACCCCACGCCCCAGGTCTTTTTCCTCATTCCCAGCCCTGCTGGAGGCTGAGGCAGGCGATTGCGTGGATCGGATTAACTGCACCAGGTTAATTGGCTGTCCCTCGTCGCCAGCATGACGGATCCTGCTTGACATTTCCCTAGATAGTTAATTGATACCCAAGTAATTTGTCATGGAGACCTCGTTATATGCCAACTGGGTCCCCTAAGCCGTCAGCGTCTGTGCCCCAGAAACAAGATTGGCAAGTTAATAATGGAGCCTTAATCATGCCATTCCCTGCTGGCAAGGGAAGAGAATTACCCGGAGATGAGACGGGGTGCAGCTGGGAAGAGATGTTGCTCTCTGAGGGGTTTAGGAACAGAGCATCCTGATAAGAGTGTAGCATCTCCTCCCCTCAATTTCCCCAACCAGGTGTGCCCTCTTCTGGTGACAGTGCCCTGTCCACTGAGGAATGCCCCTCCACAAGGTGGGCTATGGCTGACTCCACTCCCTGGCTCCAGGTTGGACTTGGGGGCCCCCCTCTCCTCCAGTCACAGTGATCGAATTAAGTAGTGATCATAGTCCATCCAGAACCCAGGCCTGGGGCTTTACAGTGTAGCCTTTGGGACAGAGGGATACCTTCACCTGGGAATATCACAGGGGAGAAAAAATGCCTGAGCTGCTGCCAGCCGTCCAGCACCCAGAGGAGAGGCCCCCTGGGAAGGGCACAGAGGGACAGGGCAGACGTGTGTTGCAGCCAGGCCACGCACAGCCAGCTCTGCCCTGGAGTGAACTAACAAGCCCCTATTATTAGCTTAAGGTGGTTTAAGTTGGCTTTTGTCACATATAATCCAGAGAGTTCTCAGCTCAAACACCTACATGCTCTTACGCCAAGATTCAAGCCTGTCTGCAGGGCCCATGTGAGGACTGCTCACAAGAGTGAGGAGTCCTGGGCAGGAGGACAGCCCAGTGTAGAAAGGCGAGGCCTGGACACAGGATCCAGGTGGAAGAGGAAGAAAGCTGGAGCACAGCGCCAGCGTCTGGGGCTGGCAGCCCAGGTGGACAGGATGGCATTGGGTTCGGCACCGTGGACAGCGGTGGCCTTGTCTCACTCAACCCTGTAGGCCCAGAGGAGGAAACCGAGATCTTCCTCCCACCAGCGAGACACGGGACAATGCAGTTCATTTGGAGGTTTCGGACAGACTCCTGAAAGATGTCACGGGGTCCTGTGCCTTAGAAACAAAGACTTCTGGGTACTTAAAAAAAAAAATCTGTGTTCCCAGGTGTTCCCAGTTTCTAGGGTGGTGCTAGGGTGGAGCTATAGTTCTTAAGGAGAAACCAGGTGATGCATCCATTGTCACAAAGGAGCAGATTCAACACAGGAGTGAGACGAGGGTGGAGAGAGGTCCCTGTGATAGAGGCGCCTCGGGTATACAAGGCACCTGAGACAGATGGGTCCAGGAAGAGTGATGTAGTAATAGTTATGCTTTGGTGCACAAAAAAATATTATTCAGAACAAAGGTCTATGATAGTTTCTGAGGGATAGAAACCCAGAAGCAGACTGGTCAGCTGGTTCTGGCTCAGGGTCTCTCATGAGGTTGCAGTCAAGATGACAGCCGGGGGCTTCCCCTGGTGGTCCAGTGGGTAAGGACACCGCTTTGCAGTGCAGAGAGAGGGTGGAGGCAACATCAAGACAAGAGCCCCAGTGTGTTTCAGGCGTGGCACCAGACGTGACACACCCTCGCTTCTGCACCTTCATACAGGTCACACAGATTCAGCGTGGTCACACTGGTTCAATGCGGCCAAGGGGTGACATCAGCCCCAGGAGGCCATCTTGGAAGCTGGCTACCACAGGCTCCAAGAAAAAATAAATTCAAGGGCTTCCCCTGGTGGTCCAGTGGATAAGGACACTGCCTTGCAATGCAAGGGGCGCCGGTTCAATCCCTGGCCTGGGAAGATCCCACGTGCCGTGGAGTGGCTGGACTGATGTGTCCAATCGCTGAGCCGGAGCTCTGGAGCGCATGCACACAGAACTGGCTTTCTGCGACAACAGACGCCACCGCGATGGGAGGCCCGCAGGAGCCAAAGAACAAAGACGGATGAAAACAGAGAAATGAAAGACCAGAAGTGGCCCGCCCGCTCCCCACCCTTCCCCCTCCCAAAAAAATAAATTCAAGATGACCTGATGCTTTGACCTAGTGTACCCAAAAGAGATTTATATTTCTACTGTAGAGTTTGGGAATAAGCAATGGATACACAGAAAATAACCGAGCCCAAAACATAAGGCAATTATCAAGTGCAGGAAAAACAAGAAGTTGTACCAAAAAGGAGATGTAACTACATTACATTACTCAGCTATGAATAGTATGCACAAAGAAAGACTAACACAGACACTGAATTCTGATTCAATGGAAATGAGACGATGGAAGGAAAGTATGTGGGGGGCTATGTGAAAAGGAACAAAGTCTCAACCCCCAGAGCAGAAAATCACTGGATAATTTCTAAATCTAGGGGAAAACAAGAAAGGCAGCATTAGTATGTAATTTAGAAGTAAATATGAAAAACAAAAACAAACCCCCCCCCCCATCAAAAAAAAAAAACCTAAAATAACAAAACTTTCCCTTTGAGCAGGGAAGTCAGGAAAGCAGTGGGTGGGTTAGGAGCTACTGGGTTTTCATTACTATTTGACTATTTAAACTATGCACGTTTAGAGCCCTGGTTAAAAAAAAAAAAAAAAAAACTACCAAAACACCAGTGCAATTTAAGTCACTAAAAGACAAAAATACTCCAGCCTGCTCTCCACTCCCAGCTCCCACGGGGCCCCTCCAGCTCCAGTGAAAGGCCTAGGGAGCTTCTTCCAGGACAGGACTCCCCATGTGCTGGAGCCACAGCTGGGTTCTTCCTCTCTGCCACGCGATTCCAGCAGTCGCCCCAGTCTGTCTGAGTCGTTCCAGGTCGGCTTGCCTGTCTGTCTCGAAACTGCATCCTTCCTCCATGAGCCCACCTCCCGCCTTCCCTGCCCTCTTCCCAGGTCTTCTCCAGGTTGGGTGGAGAGGAACCAGACTCGGGAGGACACAGCTCCGTCCACAAGCAATAGCTGTGCCTCTGGCCCCTCTGGCCTGCACTCCCTACCCTGCCCCCAGTGCTGCCCATTGTGGTAGGAAGCCCAGAAGTTGCTCCTGCTTCCCAGGGAGGTGAAATGGGGACAGCGGGTCGTGCTCCATCATTTCCACGACACCTCTCCTAATTACCCAGTGTGCTATTCATTTGGATGTCAGTACTGCCACATGCCTGTGCCTTTAATTAATAACTTGGTAAAACTCCATGCAGGGCCTGGCCAGAGCAGTGCAACAGGAACTGCTGGGGCTGGGCTAAACCTACAGTGGGCGGGTCAGGCTTACGAGGACCCCCCGTACCCCCGACAACCACCAGCAAGTGGAGATTTTGGGCTGAAACCCAGGGCTTTGCTTCTTGTCCCCAGCTGTTCCCACCAGGCCACAGAGCCCTAGGTGAAGCCCCTTAAGAGACCCTTCCAGGGGAGGGAGGAAAGCAGACCCTCAGAGCTGTGTGTTTATCAAGGGTGTAAGTTGAGGGATTGGCTCTTGGAGCCCAGGCTGGCCTTTGAGCCTTGGAGGGTTGAGACACCAGGAGCCTAGGAGGGGAGTGGAGGAGTAGTCAAAGGAGCCAAGGAGCCTGGCACAAAGCCAAGCTCAAACAGGTCAATGTCTGTGATCAGAAACTAGCGGGGCAGGAGAGAGATCCTTGTGGCAGCTAGAAACATGGCTTGTCCTCCTCCCTGTGGCCTGGCCTTGACCTGATCATAAAGAACTCTCAGGCCTGGGTGTCCTCTATTCCTGACTGTCCCAAAAGTAGGGAAGGTGGGCAGACTGGGGTTCCAGAGGCAGGTGCCCTGAGGGGCCTGGAGGTGACCTGCAATGGCCAGACCAGCCTGGCACCTCATGGGAGCCTCCAGGCTCAGCCCCTGGGGCCTGGGCAAAGGGCACAGAGGCTGCCAGGCTAACAGGAAAGTCTATTTAGATCTGACTTGAATTATTGAGTGTTTCAAGACTTATTCTTGGTTCTGGGGCAGGCTGTGGTCTGTGAAGACGGATATCATCTTGCCCTATTTTTAAGGCACTGTGGGAATGAGCCTACACGCCACTGCACTTAGGGCTCCTGTGAGGCCTTCTGCAGGGTAGAGCCCCAGGAGGGGAGGCAGGCAGAGCGTGGCACTCCCAAGCCCCTCCCCATTCCCAATCCAACTGCTTTCCTGCTTGCCCATGAATGACCCCAGCCAGCAAGTCCCCAGGTTCCACCTTGGCTCCCTCCAGCACCCACTCCCCCATCTTCCCAACCTCTCCACATGAATTCCCAGCCTCGCCTACTCCCCCAAGATGCTCAGGGCTGTATCCACACCCACCACCCTGGGGTGAGCCAGGGGTCCAGCAAGCTGCTGACATGTTCTATCTCTTCATCACATCTGATATGGCCTGGGTGTGGCCTGTAGACAAGGCCAAGGGGGCAGTGGCTCTGAGCACTGCTGCAGGTTCTCTTCACCCAAGCTGGAGCTGAAACTCCAGTTCCTTTAAAGATCAGACGCCCTCCACCTCCACCCACAAACCTTCCTTGTCGGGCTTAACCCCTCACTCAGCCCACCCAGGGTTTGGGACAATCTCTGCTATCCTCCAACTTCTTCTCCTGGAACCTCTGAGGTCAGGCCTAGGATTCAGGTGTGGCCATAATCAGTTTCCGATGGCGTGAGATTTACACTCTTTGGGGCTTGTGGGAAGAGATGGAGGCCCTTGAAAGCAGGGGTAGGCTGAGTCCTGACCATCTGAATCTTGTAGGGGACCCTGCTCTCCTACTCCCCACTCAAGCCAGGGTCACTAGAGAGGGCATCGTGGGGGTGGGGAGAGGGCGCCTTAGAAAAACCACTCACTTCCAGACTGAGCCAAACAGCTAAAATCAGTAAGCAAAGTGAAAATACTACCACCAACTTTATAGAAATGGAAAAATCACAAACAATTGTATGCCAGCACACTAGTCAATCTGGATGAAATGGACAAATTCCTAGAAACACACAAACCACCAAGTGATTCAAGAAGAAATAGGAAATCTTCAGACTCTAACAAAAAGATGAAATCAGTCACCAAAACCCTCCCAACTAAGACAAGCCCAGGACCAGAGGCTTCACTGGTGACTTTACCAAAGGTTCAACAGGAATCCACACCAGTCCTCTCAGACTCTTTCAAAGAAGAAAAGAGGAGGGAATACTTCCTAACTAGTCTATGAGGCCAGTATCACCCTCACATCAAAGCCAGACAAAGACATCTCAAGAAAACCACAGACCAATATCCCTTATGATATAGATGTAAAAACCCTCAACAAAACACTAGCAAATCAAATTCAGCAGCTTAGTGAAAGGATTATACACTATGACCAAGAGGGATTTATTCCATAAATGTAAGAGTGGCTCAAAATATTAAAGTCAGTCGATGTGATATACCACATTAACAGAATGAAGGAAAATGATCATTTCAATAGGTGCAGAAAAAACATCTGATAACTCCAACACACTTTCATGAGAAAAACACAGAGACACTAGGAATAGAAGGAACTTCCTCAAGCTGATAAAGGGCATCTGTGAAAAACCAAAGCTAACATCATACTCTGTGGTAAAGACGGAAAGCCTTCCCCCTAAGATCAGGCACAGGTCTCCCTACTTCTGTATCCAAGCAAGAACAAGACATAAAAGGCATTCAGATTGGAAAGGAAGAAATAAAACTTTCTCTAGTCACATAAAACATGATCTTATATATAAAACCCGTAGGGCCTCCCTGGTAGTCCAGTGGTTAGGAATCTTCCTGCTGATGCAGGAGACAAGGGTTCAATTCCGGGTCCAGGAAGATCCCACATGCCATGAGGCAACTAAGCCCACCCTCTAGAGCCCAGGAGCCGCAACTACTGAGCCGGCGTGCTGCAACTACTGCACACCTACAGTCCATGCTCTGCAACAGGAGAAGCCACTGAGGTGAGAAGCCCATGCGCTACAACCAAGACTCAGCCCTGCCAAAAAATAAAAATCCCTTAGAGAACACCCACACAAACGTCAGCACTAATAAATAAGTACAGCAAAGTTGCCAGATACAAGATACAAAAATAGTTGTATTTTTACACACTTGCAATGGGCAATTCAAAAATAAAACAATAGCATAAAAAGAATAAAAAACTTATTAATAAATTTTACCAAAGGAAGTACAAGACGTGTACAATGAAAATCTCAAAACATTGCTAGAAGTAATTAAAGAAGATCTAAATAAGTGAAAACACCCTGTGTTCAGCGACTGAAGATGTAATACTATTGAGAGCAATGTTCTCCACATTGATCAATGCAATCACTATCACAAATTTAACTGCCTTTTTGGGGGGACAGAAATGGACAAGCTGGTTCTAAACTTTGTATGGAATTACAAAAGACAAAAATATCCATATGCAAAAATTACCTCAAAATGGGTCAAAGGTCTAAATAGAAGAGCTGAAACTACAAACCTCTTGGAGTAAATTTTTGTGACATCAGATTAGGCAATGGTTATGACACCAAAAACACAGGCAACAGATGAAAACTGGATGCACTGGATAAACTGGACTTCACCACATTCTAAAATCTTCATTCAAAGGACACGATCAAGGCAGGGGCTGAGGGTTTGCTCCCTGGTTGACCCCAGCCCATCCCTGCCTCTGCCCGCTAGCGTCGCAGCGCACAGCCCAGCTGAAGCCAGACACCCCCGTCCTTCATTCACTGGGAAGTGACTGTGCCACTGCTGGCAGGGACCCCACATGGACCCTCACAGTCCTCCAACCGGACCACACTGGTGCTTGTGTCCCCACAAGAAGACAGGGTCTGAGCAGAAGGGTCATCCCTCTCGGAGCACGTCCGATGCCGCATTCCATGTGCTCTTCCAGGACAGACCCAAGGCAGGAGGGGCACGGCCTGCGCAGGGGAGCCAGAGCCACGGGGACTGAGACACAGGTTCTAAAGCCACAGGCGCAGCATACGGAGCCTGGGGTGCGTGGGCAGACGGCCAGAGCCTGCTAGGGAGGGTGCGGTGAACTGAGGTTCCTTGTGCACCCCTGGTTGTGATGAGCAGGTACTTTTCTCAATCACAGGACTGGGTGGACAGTGGAGGCATAAGTGAGAAAAAAGATGTGCCAGTGTGGACATCTGAGGAGGATCGGAGATCAGAACCTGGGACAGGCCTTCCCGCCTGCAGGAGTCCCCTTAGGTGCCTGTGAAAACGGCAGAAGCTGCCGAGCCCAGTGGGCCATGGAGCAGAGTCCATAAGCATGTGGGTGGCACCTATCAGCCCGCCTAAGCCCAGGTGGTCCTCTGTACCCAAAGCTCCCCATCCTGGAAAGGCCCCACTTCCTACTACAATGTCCTGACTAGGGGCAGCCCCCGGGTCTGCCTTATAAAGGGCTTCAGGAATACAGGTTACACAGGTTAAGCAGGAGAAGGCGGACGGACCCTGCCAGCCCCAAACAGCTGGCGGCCTTGCTCATTTGTCCCCTTTGCTTCTCCCAGGAGCCCAGGCCTGGAGGAGAGCTCCTTCTACTAATGAAAGGAGACACCAGAGCAGAGAATGAGGCAGAAACTTTGATGAATTCAAAAAAATAAATAAATCTTCATTCAAATTGGACACGATTAGGGAATGGTTATGACACCAAAAACACAGGCAACAGATGAAAACTGGATGCACTGGATAAACTGGACTTCACCACATTCTAAAATCTTCATTCAAAGGACACGATCAAGGCAGGGGCTGAGGGTTTGCTCCCTGGTTGACCCCAGCCCATCCCTGCCTCTGCCCGCTAGCGTCGCAGCGCACAGCCCAGCTGAAGCCAGACACCCCCGTCCTTCATTCACTGGGAAGTGACTGTGCCACTGCTGGCAGGGACCCCACATGGACCCTCACAGTCCTCCAACCGGACCACACTGGTGCTTGTGTCCCCACAAGAAGACAGGGTCTGAGCAGAAGGGTCATCCCTCTCGGAGCACGTCCGATGCCGCATTCCATGTGCTCTTCCAGGACAGACCCAAGGCAGGAGGGGCACGGCCTGCGCAGGGGAGCCAGAGCCACGGGGACTGAGACACAGGTTCTAAAGCCACAGGCGCAGCATACGGAGCCTGGGGTGCGTGGGCAGACGGCCAGAGCCTGCTAGGGAGGGTGCGGTGAACTGAGGTTCCTTGTGCACCCCTGGTTGTGATGAGCAGGTACTTTTCTCAATCACAGGACTGGGTGGACAGTGGAGGCATAAGTGAGAAAAAAGATGTGCCAGTGTGGACATCTGAGGAGGATCGGAGATCAGAACCTGGGACAGGCCTTCCCGCCTGCAGGAGTCCCCTTAGGTGCCTGTGAAAACGGCAGAAGCTGCCGAGCCCAGTGGGCCATGGAGCAGAGTCCATAAGCATGTGGGTGGCACCTATCAGCCCGCCTAAGCCCAGGTGGTCCTCTGTACCCAAAGCTCCCCATCCTGGAAAGGCCCCACTTCCTACTACAATGTCCTGACTAGGGGCAGCCCCCGGGTCTGCCTTATAAAGGGCTTCAGGAATACAGGTTACACAGGTTAAGCAGGAGAAGGCGGACGGTACCCTGCCAGCCCCAAACAGCTGGCGGCCTTGCTCATTTGTCCCCTTTGCTTCTCCCAGGAGCCCAGGCCTGGAGGAGAGCTCCCTTCTCATCATGAATGAAAGGAGACACCAGAGCAGAGAATGAGGCAGTGCTAAGACCCGGGGCTTCCACGGGCTTGCGCCCCAGGCTGTCACACTGTAACAAGCAGCTCCCTCTTGAGAGGCAGCAGGAAGCAAGAAAGGCCTTTCTTCATGCCTCTCAGCAAAGACTCCAGAGTCCTCAGAGAACCTAGAGGCCTCGTCGTGGGCTGGCAGGTGGAGGACTGGGGACCGTGCACCTTCCTGGGATCTAGCTCACACTGAGGGGAGTGGCTGGTCAGGGGCCAGAGTCAGGGATGGGGCAGAGCTGCTTTTCCCACAGTGGAGACACCTTTGGAGGCTGGGTCTCTGGGAAAAGAGGCTGGCAGGGCAGAGCACATCGGGTTGGCAGGAATGGGGGAGAGCTATCGGCGCTTGAATGCAGTGAGTTACCTGCCCTCACAGCCGCTAGCCAGTATGGCAGATTCCAACACCCACCCCCTCAGGCATCAGTGCCAGCCTGGCATCCCACCCCTGCAGCCCAAGCTGCCCCTGTATGTTCCCCTACCCTCAGCCTTCTCCAGGCTAAGATGCTGCTCTTCTGCCCTCCTTGGCCCCTGGAGACCAGCAGGGCAGTCAGGGGTTAAGCCTGACAGCAGCTACCCCAGTCTGGACCCACCCCAGGCAGGGTGGAAGCAACTCAGGCCAGCAGGGAGTGGGGTGCTGGCTTATACACGAACACTTTATAAGCGAAAGCAGCAGGGGCACTCAAGAGCAGAAGGGCCAGGAGAAGGTGTGGACATGTGCATAGCCTGGCAGCCGGAGATCAGAACCTGGGACAGGCCTTCCCGCCTGCAGGAGTCCCCTTAGGTGCCTGTGAAAACGGCAGAAGCTGCCGAGCCCAGTGGGCCATGGAGCAGAGTCCATAAGCATGTGGGTGGCACCTATCAGCCCGCCTAAGCCCAGGTGGTCCTCTGTACCCAAAGCTCCCCATCCTGGAAAGGCCCCACTTCCTACTACAATGTCCTGACTAGGGGCAGCCCCCGGGTCTGCCTTATAAAGGGCTTCAGGAATACAGGTTACACAGGTTAAGCAGGAGAAGGCGGACGGTACCCTGCCAGCCCCAAACAGCTGGCGGCCTTGCTCATTTGTCCCCTTTGCTTCTCCCAGGAGCCCAGGCCTGGAGGAGAGCTCCCTTCTCATCATGAATGAAAGGAGACACCAGAGCAGAGAATGAGGCAGTGCTAAGACCCGGGGCTTCCACGGGCTTGCGCCCCAGGCTGTCACACTGTAACAAGCAGCTCCCTCTTGAGAGGCAGCAGGAAGCAAGAAAGGCCTTTCTTCATGCCTCTCAGCAAAGACTCCAGAGTCCTCAGAGAACCTAGAGGCCTCGTGCGTGGGCTGGCAGGTGGAGGACTGGGGACCGTGCACCTTCCTGGGATCTAGCTCACACTGAGGGGAGTGGCTGGTCAGGGGCCAGAGTCAGGGATGGGGCAGAGCTGCTTTTCCCACAGTGGAGACACCTTTGGAGGCTGGGTCTCTGGGAAAAGAGGCTGGCAGGGCAGAGCACATCGGGTTGGCAGGAATGGGGGAGAGCTATCGGCGCTTGAATGCAGTGAGTTACCTGCCCTCACAGCCGCTAGCCAGTATGGCAGATTCCAACACCCACCCCCTCAGGCATCAGTGCCAGCCTGGCATCCCACCCCTGCAGCCCAAGCTGCCCCTGTATGTTCCCCTACCCTCAGCCTTCTCCAGGCTAAGATGCTGCTCTTCTGCCCTCCTTGGCCCCTGGAGACCAGCAGGGCAGTCAGGGGTTAAGCCTGACAGCAGCTACCCCAGTCTGGACCCACCCCAGGCAGGGTGGAAGCAACTCAGGCCAGCAGGGAGTGGGGTGCTGGCTTATACACGAACACTTTATAAGCGAAAGCAGCAGGGGCACTCAAGAGCAGAAGGGCCAGGAGAAGGTGTGGACATGTGCATAGCCTGGCAGCCGGACGCCCACCTGGGCACTTCCAGAACGAAACACAGAAGCACCAGAAAGTCCCCTGTGGACCCTGAATGCCAGGGGAAATGTATGCCGCATGCCCTCTGGGTCTGGGACTCTGCCACGGGGACTCGGTCTCCACCGAGGTCACTTTGAGCTTCACAGCCCCCCAGTCCACCCGAGCACGGCTGTGCCTGCTGCATCCCCACGTCCTTGGGCCTGTGTGCCCCCTCTGCTCTGTGCGCTGTTCCTTCAGTCCTTACAGACGAGCTTTAACAGGGCTTTGGGCACCCCTCGAGTCTTCCTGGCATCCAGCTCAGGGCCACCCCCAGCCCTTGCCCTACTGCCCGCAAGTGTGTAGGCCTAGGGCTATCCAGTGTGTCCTGGGGCTTCAGCTCTGGGCTTCAAGGAGCCCATCCTTACCTGCAGGCTCTTCTGAGACTCCCTGGGGGCACGCTTTGGGCCTTTGGGCCTTCTTGCTCCTGGGAATGACATTGAGAAATGACATCATCACTCGCTCCCCAGGTGGTCTCTGGACCCTCAGGGGCATGAAGGCCCAGGCCAGAGGGAAAGGCAGATCCTGACAGCTAGTTCTTAGCCCTGGGAGAGTGTTGAGGTCCCAGCTACACCTTCCCCCTAGTTCTCACAGCAGCTTAGCCAGGCCCAGGCCAGCACAGGCTTAGAGGGGAAGGGGACATAAACGCCGCACTTGCAAGGACTCCAGGCAGGAGAGGACAGGCCTGACGCCCAAGCCACCACCAAGGCGCATGTGAATGGGGAGAGCTATCGGCGCTTGAATGCAGTGAGTTACCTGCCCTCACAGCCGCTAGCCAGTATGGCAGATTCCAACACCCACCCCCTCAGGCATCAGTGCCAGCCTGGCATCCCACCCCTGCAGCCCAAGCTGCCCCTGTATGTTCCCCTACCCTCAGCCTTCTCCAGGCTAAGATGCTGCTCTTCTGCCCTCCTTGGCCCCTGGAGACCAGCAGGGCAGTCAGGGGTTAAGCCTGACAGCAGCTACCCCAGTCTGGACCCACCCCAGGCAGGGTGGAAGCAACTCAGGCCAGCAGGGAGTGGGGTGCTGGCTTATACACGAACACTTTATAAGCGAAAGCAGCAGGGGCACTCAAGAGCAGAAGGGCCAGGAGAAGGTGTGGACATGTGCATAGCCTGGCAGCCGGACGCCCACCTGGGCACTTCCAGAACGAAACACAGAAGCACCAGAAAGTCCCCTGTGGACCCTGAATGCCAGGGGAAATGTATGCCGCATGCCCTCTGGGTCTGGGACTCTGCCACGGGGACTCGGTCTCCACCGAGGTCACTTTGAGCTTCACAGCCCCCCAGTCCACCCGAGCACGGCTGTGCCTGCTGCATCCCCACGTCCTTGGGCCTGTGTGCCCCCTCTGCTCTGTGCGCTGTTCCTTCAGTCCTTACAGACGAGCTTTAACAGGGCTTTGGGCACCCCTCGAGTCTTCCTGGCATCCAGCTCAGGGCCACCCCCAGCCCTTGCCCTACTGCCCGCAAGTGTGTAGGCCTAGGGCTATCCAGTGTGTCCTGGGGCTTCAGCTCTGGGCTTCAAGGAGCCCATCCTTACCTGCAGGCTCTTCTGAGACTCCCTGGGGGCACGCTTTGGGCCTTTGGGCCTTCTTGCTCCTGGGAATGACATTGAGAAATGACATCATCACTCGCTCCCCAGGTGGTCTCTGGACCCTCAGGGGCATGAAGGCCCAGGCCAGAGGGAAAGGCAGATCCTGACAGCTAGTTCTTAGCCCTGGGAGAGTGTTGAGGTCCCAGCTACACCTTCCCCCTAGTTCTCACAGCAGCTTAGCCAGGCCCAGGCCAGCACAGGCTTAGAGGGGAAGGGGACATAAACGCCGCACTTGCAAGGACTCCAGGCAGGAGAGGACAGGCCTGACGCCCAAGCCACCACCAAGCTGCCGCAGTCTCCTCATCGGCAAAAGGGCCACGGTCCCTGTCTCGTGGCAAGTGCTGTCAGGATTAAACAAGCAGCCACCGTTACGGTTACGCAGTAGGACGAGAATCACTGTGTTCACACACAGGTGAGGAAAGCGGCTTAGAGAGAGCAAACGACACAGCCAGTACGGAATTAGGACACGGACCAGGACTGTCTGACTCCCTGGCCCCTTCTGTGGCGCCCATGATCCAGCACCTCACAGATAAATGGACCAAGGTAAGCAGGGGGCCGCCTGGGTGGGAGGTAAGCTGTGGGCTTCCTGGAGAGTTCCCACTGAACCTGGAATCCACCCCGGGCCCCAGCATTCCCTACTGTCCCCTCAGGAACTCTGCGTCCCCAACCTGGCCCTGCATGTCTGGCCTGAGCTGCAGTGCCACAGCCAGGAGGCCCAGCCACCAGAAATGGCCCCACGCGAGCATGACTCAGCCGTCCCGGCACGCACCTCTCCGGCTGCGGGGCAGGGGCCCCTTGGACGTCCTGGGTCCTACGGATGTATTCTCGGGAACGGATGTCAGCCTGGGGAGAGGGAGAGCTGGAGTGAGAGGGGGTGGCTGGGGTCCCAAGCTGGCCTCTGAACCAGTCCCCACTTGACAAGGTGGCCGCTTCTGGAGAGTCCATGGGGATCTGGTCTTCAGGACAAGGAACAACAGCCCCATCGTGTGTGAGTGCCAGGAGGCCAGGCACTTGGTCAAGGTGCTTGCTGGCGTATCCCTGAAGGGCCTGAGGGAATGGGCTGGGTGCCCGGCTCCTGTTTCAGCCGGCTTTCAGTGGCTTTATAGCGTGTGCTTCCCTGAAGGTTTTGCTTGAGCCAACATTTTTTCTGCTAAAACCCTCTCTCTGAAGGTTGTCCTCAGCCCAGCTCGTCTGCTCCTTCATTTGATTCACCTGGCTCCCTGGGTAGCGTCAGCTGCAACCTATGTCCCTGGGTTCTGGAAAGTTCTGCAGAGTCACCAGAATCAAAGGGGGCTTGTGGGCCACAGGCCAGTATCAGGACACACCCTAGGATGAGGGGATCAGGCCTGAGCAGGCCCCTGGGACCCTGCTGCTAGGGTTCCCCACAGGCTGACCCCCTTCCTGGAGCCTGACCTCAGGGAGGCCCTTGATCCCGTGCCTCAGATGGGCTTAGCCCTGCTTCAGGCTTGAGACTACAGGATACAATAGCTAATGCTCCCGACTGCTTCTACTCTGGAGTGAACAGGCAAGCAGAAAGGGCAGGGAGCAGGGTATTAAGGGGGAAAGGCCCCCAAGACACAGGCAGTACCTCCTCCCTTCCCCTGCAGAAGCCTGGGCTGGCGGGCAGTTGGCCTGTGACCAGTGGAGCTGGCCCTAAGCACCGCTCTCAGCTTCTCCTCAGAAGCAGTCAGGAGGGCAAAGTGTACACAATGAGAGGGCTCAGGAAAAAGAGAGAGCAAGAGATGGCCGGCGCCACTGGACAGGGCCAGCCCCACTCTTGGAAGTGACGGGGCCGGTGGGCCCCTGGGTCCAGATGTTTGGTTTTGCCCGAGGGCATACACACGGTGTTGCCCACCTTTGACGGGTTCACGGCATTTCAGAGGGTATTGCCCCGAATGCAAGGGCATAGCTACTATCCACTCTGGGGCAAGAAGAGAGGTAGAGGGACAAAGACCTGCCCGGAGTACCAGCTCAGTGGAGTCCCTGGCTCTGAGAGCCTGGGGAGACATCTTCAGTCCTCACTCCCATCCCCACCCCTGCCCCGACAAGTGCACAGGTGGGTGGGAACGGGAAAGGAGACGTTTCCTGGGGCCAGGACACACACACATCCTAAAGACTTGAGAGCCCATGTATTTACGAACCCCGTTGGGGGAAGGAGGGAGTGAGGCTGGGGGCACGGTGAGTCTGCCTGGAAGCCACCCTAGAGGCACAGGCTCTACGGAGCTGCTGGGAGGGACCGAGAGCCGCGGCCGTGTGTGTGCTGCTGCTGCCACCTGGAGGCCACCCAGCACACCAGCAGCCGGGAGGCCCCAGATCCCAGGCTCTTAGGGCGGGAGAGACAGAGCCAAGATCCTCAGGTTTCTGGTGTCGCTAGCTGGTGCTGAGCTCAAAGTCCCAGGTGGGCCCACGGCCCCTCGGTTAGGCTGCCTCTAGCTGAGGCAGCACAGTTCTCTGGGAAATGGCGAGCAGCAGGCGGCACACAGAGTCCCTCCTGAGAAAGCAAATCTGACAGAGTCCCCTCCCAACTCATACCCCAGGCCCTGTGGTAAGCCTGAAGACCTGCCACACCCACAGCGGGCACCTGCAGGGCGCACTGGCTTCCACCACTCCCCAGGGCCGGGGCTGCAGCCTCACGTTCCCCTGAGTTTCTGGGCAGCAAACTCCTTCCTGAATTATACATAATTTTTAAAAGTCCTTTTAAATAATACGTGGTCTCTGCCCCCTTCCTGCCCGCAGGGCATCTGTAAACCCTGGTCCCCAGCCTAGACTGCATCCCCTCTCTTCCAGCAGGCCTCTTCCTGAGGGCAGCTTCCCACAGATCCTCACCTGATGAGCTTTTCTGGGATTTGCACCTGTTGGGCACCTCATCACAACCAAGACCAACAAGGTGGCCCAGGGCGCTTGCAAAAAGGGTTCAGCTGGGCTGACTTGTTCACAAGATTGGTGGGGTCCTAGATGTTTGGTTTTGCCCGAGGCATACACACGGTGTTGCCCACCTTTGACGGGTTCACGGCATTTCAGAGGGTATTGCCCCGAATGCAAGGGCATAGCTACTATCCACTCTGGGGCAAGAAGAGAGGTAGAGGGACAAAGACCTGCCCGGAGTACCAGCTCAGTGGAGTCCCTGGCTCTGAGAGCCTGGGGAGACATCTTCAGTCCTCACTCCCATCCCCACCCCTGCCCCGACAAGTGCACAGGTGGGTGGGAACGGGAAAGGAGACGTTTCCTGGGGCCAGGACACACACACATCCTAAAGACTTGAGAGCCCATGTATTTACGAACCCCGTTGGGGGAAGGAGGGAGTGAGGCTGGGGGCACGGTGAGTCTGCCTGGAAGCCACCCTAGAGGCACAGGCTCTACGGAGCTGCTGGGAGGGACCGAGAGCCGCGGCCGTGTGTGTGCTGCTGCTGCCACCTGGAGGCCACCCAGCACACCAGCAGCCGGGAGGCCCCAGATCCCAGGCTCTTAGGGCGGGAGAGACAGAGCCAAGATCCTCAGGTTTCTGGTGTCGCTAGCTGGTGCTGAGCTCAAAGTCCCAGGTGGGCCCACGGCCCCTCGGTTAGGCTGCCTCTAGCTGAGGCAGCACAGTTCTCTGGGAAATGGCGAGCAGCAGGCGGCACACAGAGTCCCTCCTGAGAAAGCAAATCTGACAGAGTCCCCTCCCAACTCATACCCCAGGCCCTGTGGTAAGCCTGAAGACCTGCCACACCCACAGCGGGCACCTGCAGGGCGCACTGGCTTCCACCACTCCCCAGGGCCGGGGCTGCAGCCTCACGTTCCCCTGAGTTTCTGGGCAGCAAACTCCTTCCTGAATTATACATAATTTTTAAAAGTCCTTTTAAATAATACGTGGTCTCTGCCCCCTTCCTGCCCGCAGGGCATCTGTAAACCCTGGTCCCCAGCCTAGACTGCATCCCCTCTCTTCCAGCAGGCCTCTTCCCTGAGGGCAGCTTCCCACAGATCCTCACCTGATGAGCTTTTCTGGGATTTGCACCTGTTGGGCACCTCATCACAACCAAGACCAACAAGGTGGCCCAGGGGCGTCTTGCATGAGGTTATCTCCTGCACCAGCAGACCAAGCTTTTCCTCAGCTGGGCTGACTTGTTCACAAGAGGCTTCACCTCTCTAGTCCCTGAGGTAGGTGCTGGGTGCCTGGTACGGCCTGATCGGCACCTCTGGCACAAGTCTTTCTCGACAGTGCCCAGTGGCTAACAGGCCACTCTGCCACTGGAGCTGATGTCAGCTGATTCTCCCAAAAACCTAGGGTACAGGAGGCTGAGAACAGGCACCAGGATGAGTCCAAAGAACTCTGCACCTTCCAGGCCCCTCTCCGCTGCTCAGGGGCTCAGTGTGGCCCAAACCCACTCTCCCATGGGTCCTGTGAAGTGCTCCTAAGCCCAGGAGCCCAGGAAGAGCAGGTGCTGTGTGCCAGCCCACCCACCTGGCGCACGGGCTCCGGGATCCGAAACTTGCAGCAGCTGTGGGTCAGGCGCACAGCTGCCTCCAGGCTCATCTTGTGGCCCACAGAGACATAGAGGGGCTTGGTGCTGCAGTCGTGGCTCCTTAGGGCCTGTGGCAGAGAGGGTGAGGTCGGGGTGCTGGGCAAGCTCTGTGGGCGGGAGGTCACGGACACATCCCAGGGGGTAGGCAGGAGCTTGAGGGGTTGGCGGCACCCTCAGGCACCTTCCTGCTGCTTGTGTTGGGGACAAGCAGCCCAGAGGCCCCCTCAGCACAGTGGGGGAGTAGAGGAAATAAAGATGCAGGATCAGCCAGAGGGGCGGGGTCTGGGGAACACACGTTATTACATGGGCGCTGAACCCGGGGCCTGGCTGAGGGGGTCTGCCTTGGTGGGGCACAGGCCTTGGCCACTCACCCTGCCTAGGATGGCCCCAGAGTCTCCCATCAGAGGAAATGAGTCTCCTCCAGCCTTTAGGAGCTGAATCTGGAAAACAGAAGAAGAAAAAAAAAGAACTTGGAGAAATACCTTTCTTGGTGAAGGGCTGAAGGCAAGCCTTCTCATTTTCAAAACCTGAGAAGCTGCTGGGCAAGGAGACAGAGAGGCCCATCCCGAGTGGCCCCGAGTATCTCCTGCACCATCATCACAACCAAGACCAACAAGGTGGCCCAGGGCGTCTTGCATGAGGTTATCTCCTGCACCAGCAGACCAAGCTTTTCCTCAGCTGGGCTGACTTGTTCACAAGAGGCTTCACCTCTCTAGTCCCTGAGGTAGGTGCTGGGTGCCTGGTACGGCCTGATCGGCACCTCTGGCACAAGTCTTTCTCGACAGTGCCCAGTGGCTAACAGGCCACTCTGCCACTGGAGCTGATGTCAGCTGATTCTCCCAAAAACCTAGGGTACAGGAGGCTGAGAACAGGCACCAGGATGAGTCCAAAGAACTCTGCACCTTCCAGGCCCCTCTCCGCTGCTCAGGGGCTCAGTGTGGCCCAAACCCACTCTCCCATGGGTCCTGTGAAGTGCTCCTAAGCCCAGGAGCCCAGGAAGAGCAGGTGCTGTGTGCCAGCCCACCCACCTGGCGACGGGCTCCGGGATCCGAAACTTGCAGCAGCTGTGGGTCAGGCGCACAGCTGCCTCCAGGCTCATCTTGTGGCCCACAGAGACATAGAGGGGCTTGGTGCTGCAGTCGTGGCTCCTTAGGGCCTGTGGCAGAGAGGGTGAGGTCGGGGTGCTGGGCAAGCTCTGTGGGCGGGAGGTCACGGACACATCCCAGGGGGTAGGCAGGAGCTTGAGGGGTTGGCGGCACCCTCAGGCACCTTCCTGCTGCTTGTGTTGGGGACAAGCAGCCCAGAGGCCCCCTCAGCACAGTGGGGGAGTAGAGGAAATAAAGATGCAGGATCAGCCAGAGGGGCGGGGTCTGGGGAACACACGTTATTACATGGGCGCTGAACCCGGGGCCTGGCTGAGGGGGTCTGCCTTGGTGGGGCACAGGCCTTGGCCACTCACCCTGCCTAGGATGGCCCCAGAGTCTCCCATCAGAGGAAATGAGTCTCCTCCAGCCTTTAGGAGCTGAATCTGGAAAACAGAAGAAGAAAAAAAAAAAAAGAACTTGGAGAAATACCTTTCTTGGTGAAGGGCTGAAGGCAAGCCTTCTCATTTTCAAAACCTGAGAAGCTGCTGGGCAAGGAGACAGAGAGGCCCATCCCGAGTGGCCCCTGTGTCCACACACTGCCTACAGCACTGTCTCACCCTGACGAGACGCTCTCCTCCCAGACCAGCAGCAGAGGAGGGGCAGCAGCCCACCAGGCCGCAGTGCTGGCGGGGAGGCGTCAGGCTGGTGCCCACACAGGGCCCCAGTTCACTTGTTTCCTGCTGCTTTCTCTCCTGCTACAAATTTGAGCACCTCTGATTCAACCCAACACATTTTGGGGGATACTGGTGGCGGCAGGGACTGAGTGGATCACTGAGTGGGTCAAGGGAGGTCCTGTCAAGTCGACAAACAAGTGCTCCACACAGTCAAGGGGGAGCTGGAAGGATCGGACGGACACAACTGATCCTTGTTCGCAGAGTCGGCTGTCCAGGCGGGTGAGCCGTGCCTGTCAACAGCCCCCTCTGGAGAGGGTCGCAGAGGAGGAAGATGCCCCAGGAAGGCAGGGGCAGCACTGGGGGTGGGAAAGCATGGAGCACTGCACAGGCCCCAAGTGCCCAGTCCCCAGAGGCCCCGCCCCCAGTGGGGCACTGCAGCAGCACGCAGGCCGGGTGGACTGGGAAGGAGAAGTGAACATGAGCCCAGAGGGAGAGGAGCTCCGGGTCTCCAGAGATGACCCCCCACCCATGAGGAATGCGTGTCTTCCTCAGTCTGCCCAGTGACCCAGCCGAGAAGACTATCCGTGAGGAGCTGGCCCACAGCAGGGCAGTCTCTGTCCTGCACCTCACAGGCCCCTCACCTTTTTCTTGTGCAGAGCATTGTTCTCCAGCCCGTCCACCTGAAGGAGTTTCTTGGCCACCCGATGCAAGAAGGAAATGAGGCCCCTCCCTTTCCAGGGCCTGGCTGAGGGGTCTGCCTTGGTGGGGCACATTCCTTGGCCACTCACCCTTCCTAGGATGGCCCCAGAGTCTCCCATCAGAGGAAATGAGTCTCCTCCAGCCTTTAGGAGCTGAATCTGGAAAACATAAGAAGAAAAAAAAAAAAGAACTTGGAGAAATACCTTTCTTGGTGAAGGGCTGAAGGCAAGCCTTCTCATTTTCAAAACCTGAGAAGCTGCTGGGCAAGGAGACAGAGAGGCCCATCCCGAGTGGCCCCTGTGTCCACACACTGCCTACAGCACTGTCTCACCCTGACGAGACGCTCTCCTCCCAGACCAGCAGCAGAGGAGGGGCAGCAGCCCACCAGGCCGCAGTGCTGGCGGGGAGGCGTCAGGCTGGTGCCCACACAGGGCCCCAGTTCACTTGTTTCCTGCTGCTTTCTCTCCTGCTACAAATTTGAGCACCTCTGATTCAACCCAACACATTTTGGGGGATACTGGTGGCGGCAGGGACTGAGTGGATCACTGAGTGGGTCAAGGGAGGTCCTGTCAAGTCGACAAACAAGTGCTCCACACAGTCAAGGGGGAGCTGGAAGGATCGGACGGACACAACTGATCCTTGTTCGCAGAGTCGGCTGTCCAGGCGGGTGAGCCGTGCCTGTCAACAGCCCCCTCTGGAGAGGGTCGCAGAGGAGGAAGATGCCCCAGGAAGGCAGGGGCAGCACTGGGGGTGGGAAAGCATGGAGCACTGCACAGGCCCCAAGTGCCCAGTCCCCAGAGGCCCCGCCCCCAGTGGGGCACTGCAGCAGCACGCAGGCCGGGTGGACTGGGAAGGAGAAGTGAACATGAGCCCAGAGGGAGAGGAGCTCCGGGTCTCCAGAGATGACCCCCCACCCATGAGGAATGCGTGTCTTCCTCAGTCTGCCCAGTGACCCAGCCGAGAAGACTATCCGTGAGGAGCTGGCCCACAGCAGGGCAGTCTCTGTCCTGCACCTCACAGGCCCCTCACCTTTTTCTTGTGCAGAGCATTGTTCTCCAGCCCGTCCACCTGAAGGAGTTTCTTGGCCACCCCGATGCAAGGAAGGTCTGTGAGGACCCCAAGGTGGCAAGCCACCCCAAAACCTGCAGGGGCAACGATAAGGCTGGGGCAGCGGCAATAAGCCCAGCAGTCAGGAATCCATGTGGAGGTGGGGGACACACCAGAGCCTTACTTCCCCACCAGCTTCCTGTCAGCGGGCAAGGACTAGGGGTACGGGCCTCGGAGCCCCACCCTGATCTCGACCATGGCCCTTTGCCCTGACTTCCCAGCTGGCAGGCTGCGGGGGATGCTTCCTCCATCTGACAAGATCAGGAGCCTAATTACCATCAGCATGTTCACAAGCTTCACCTGCTTCTCTTTTCATTTTCTGGCACCTTCCAACCTTCCTTCCCTTTGTGGCTACCTCCAGGCTGCTGCATCTCTCCCCCTATGTCCCCCAGGACTTTGGGGCTCCTGCCAGGAGGCCAGGATTGCACTGACTTGGGTCAAGGCCCAGGGCTGGCCCGTGGGTCCTGTACTAGCGTCCAGGGTGGCTCTGGGCCCACAGGCTCCCGGGGCGGGGGCTGAAAGTACAATGCCACCCCTTCCCGACTCCCTCTGCTGCCTGGCCCCCAGGTGTGTCTCTAAGAGTAAGACAGCCCTTCCCCCTTGGGGGTTCTCCCCTGGCTCCTGGTTCTGCTGTGTTGGAGGGGATGGGCACATCTGTCTGTTCCTGTTTGGCTTCAGGCAAGGGTCTGTCCAGGACACAGGGCAGGTCAGCAGCGGTAAAGGTGAGCTGAGCTCAATGTGAAGAAAGTGGACGTGCTAGCTGCTCAGTCGTATCCTACTTTTTGTGACTCCACGGACTGCAGCCCGCCAGGCTCCCCTGTCCATGGAATTTTCCAGACAAGAATACTGGGGTGGGGTCCCACTCCCTTCTCCAGGGGATCCTCCCGAGCCAGGGATCAAACCCAGGTCTCCTGCAGTGCAGGCAGACTGTGTACCATCTGAGCCGCCAGGGAAGCCCCAGCTGAGCGGAAGGCCAGTGACTCTGAGTAGCACCAGGTCCAAACTGGGCGGTGGTGCCTAAGCTGGGCCGGCACAGGCGGTGGGGGCAGGCAGGAAAGAGGTGGGCGTGGAGAGAACCAGGGGTTCTTTACTAGGGGGTCCTGACAAGGAAAGCAAAGCCAGGAAGAGCTGCAGGGCCAGGCTGGGGACAGACTGCCCCCTCCAGGTCCCTCTCCTGCAGCCCTCCTGGGCCGTCCTGGGAGCAGGATTACCTTGGTGGTGGAGCACCCCGTTTCCATCCACAAAAAGGACCTGGAAGAGCCACAGAGGAAAGTCGCAGTCAGCTGAAGTGCCTCTCATCCACTGGGCTCAGGCATCCCAGAGCAAGAGGAGGCGTCCAGCTCTTTAGGTCTTATTCCTCTCGAAGCCAAAGCACTTCTCCAGGAAGCTCACGGGATCTCTCCCGGCAATGGGGCAAGGTTTCCAGCCCGAGGTACTTGCCTGGGGCATGAGGCAGGGATCCTTCTCCTGAAGCCGCTGCACTGCGTCCACCAGGAAAGGTAACTCTCGGAAGGCCAGGAAGCCCGAAACATAGGGGGCCGTCAGGCTCACCATGCGGCAGTCCTCATGCACCACCTGCCACCAGGCACCAGGTCACCAGGCATGCTCGGCCCTGGCTACCTCCCCTCGCCCCCACGCGCCCTAGGCTCTCATGTGTCAATCCCTATCATTCTCTGTCTCCCAGGCCGACCTCCGAGTCCCCCCTTCCCTTCCTCCCTATCTGGGAACAGGTGATCCACCCTGCAGATGGGCCATGGGGATTCAAAAGCTGCCATTTCAAAGGCATTGGCCACACCTGGTCTGTACCCGGCCCTCTTCAGCCTGCCTCCTTTGTAAATCAGAGCTCTGCCTCCTCGCTTACCCTGCAGCCAGTGTTTAGAGGTTCCAGGAAAACCAAGCACAAGACGCACTTGTGAATAAGGATGCCAGAGTGTCCTATGAGAACGGGCCTTGGGAAGGAAAGGCCAGGTCTTCGAGAGGCTACAAAAGCCAGAAGGGAAACCCTGGCCTTATGGAAAGAGTGCAACTATTTCAGAAACAGGACAGGCGTGACTGGAGAGTGAACAGGACAGGTCCAAACTGGGCGGTGGTGCCTAAGCTGGGCCGGCACAGGCGGTGGGGGCAGGCAGGAAAGAGGTGGGCGTGGAGAGAACCAGGGGTTCTTTACTAGGGGGTCCTGACAAGGAAAGCAAAGCCAGGAAGAGCTGCAGGGCCAGGCTGGGGACAGACTGCCCCCTCCAGGTCCCTCTCCTGCAGCCCTCCTGGGCCGTCCTGGGAGCAGGATTACCTTGGTGGTGGAGCACCCCGTTTCCATCCACAAAAAGGACCTGGAAGAGCCACAGAGGAAAGTCGCAGTCAGCTGAAGTGCCTCTCATCCACTGGGCTCAGGCATCCCAGAGCAAGAGGAGGCGTCCAGCTCTTTAGGTCTTATTCCTCTCGAAGCCAAAGCACTTCTCCAGGAAGCTCACGGGATCTCTCCCGGCAATGGGGCAAGGTTTCCAGCCCGAGGTACTTGCCTGGGGCATGAGGCAGGGATCCTTCTCCTGAAGCCGCTGCACTGCGTCCACCAGGAAAGGTAACTCTCGGAAGGCCAGGAAGCCCGAAACATAGGGGGCCGTCAGGCTCACCATGCGGCAGTCCTCATGCACCACCTGCCACCAGGCACCAGGTCACCAGGCATGCTCGGCCCTGGCTACCTCCCCTCGCCCCCACGCGCCCTAGGCTCTCATGTGTCAATCCCTATCATTCTCTGTCTCCCAGGCCGACCTCCGAGTCCCCCCTTCCCTTCCTCCCTATCTGGGAACAGGTGATCCACCCTGCAGATGGGCCATGGGGATTCAAAAGCTGCCATTTCAAAGGCATTGGCCACACCTGGTCTGTACCCGGCCCTCTTCAGCCTGCCTCCTTTGTAAATCAGAGCTCTGCCTCCTCGCTTACCCTGCAGCCAGTGTTTAGAGGTTCCAGGAAAACCAAGCACAAGACGCACTTGTGAATAAGGATGCCAGAGTGTCCTATGAGAACGGGCCTTGGGGAAGGAAAGGCCAGGTCTTCGTAGAGGCTACAAAAGCCAGAAGGGAAACCCTGGCCTTATGGAAAGAGTGCAACTATTTCAGAAACAGGACAGGCGTGACTGGAGAGTGAAGAAGTCTGGAAGAGAACTGGGCCCTGAGGGATGGGAAAGATTCTGAGGCTGCAGTCACAAATAACCCGAGAGAGAACGGGGGCTACCCCCACAGATGTTGTGCTAAAAGGTCTGGCTCATGTTAGGAGAAGTGGGAGCCAGAGGTCTGAGCCAGACCTGCTGGGGACAATCCAGTTTTGGTTTTTTTTTGGGGGGGGGGGCAGGCAGGCCACTTCTATTGGTCTTTCATTTATCTATTTTCATCCATCTTTGTTCTTTGGCCCGTGTGGGCCTTCCATCGCAGTGGCCTCTGTTGTCGCAGAGCTCCGGCTCGGTAATAGGACACATTGGTCCAGCTGCTCCGCGGCACGTGGGATCTTCCCAGGCCAGGGATCGAGCCGGCACCCCTTGCACTGCAAGGCGGTGTCCTTACCCACTGGACCACCAGGGAAGCCCGACCATCCAGTTTTTACACTCTCTGGTACCCTGCTATTCAAACTGAAAGTCCTGCCACAGCATGGAGGAGTACCTGTTGGTACTTGATTAAATGATGAAGGACCCACTCAGAGCACAGGATGGCAGCCCTAAATCCCTTGAGTTTTCACTAGAGCCAGACTGGCCTGAGGTAGAGAAACGCTCGTTTCCAACTAAGCACATTCTCTAGAAACCTTGGTCATCTTGGATTGTTACTGAGCAATCCCCACCCCAATCTCTTGGTGACAGCTTTCAAAACCATACTTGCACCTCCCCCTCACAGCTGGGTCATCACGGCATGTCCGTAAGGGGAGGGTTTACTCTAATAGTACTGAGGGCTGGTCCTTTCAACATTTTTATCACTGACTCACAGCTCATCAAACTGCCAGGGATCTAGAGTGGGAAGGGTCCAGCCTGATGTCACACTGGAGAATCCGATTCCCAGTGGCGCCAGCAGGCTGGAGTGCTGAAACCAAGTAACAGGATAACCCTTCACAGGCACACAGGTGAAATTCAAGGGTGGACAGAGTTCCCACAGGATGATAGTGGCTGCGTATGTCTGAATCTCTCTGAACAAGTTCCAGAAACCAGAGATCCACAAGAGAGGAGGTAAACCACCACCATGGATGGGAGGGCTCTAACCCAAAAGAGGGTGAGGGGAAGTCTGGAAGAGAACTGGGCCCTGAGGGATGGGAAAGATTCTGAGGCTGCAGTCACAAATAACCCGAGAGAACGGGGGCTACCCCCACAGATGTTGTGCTAAAAGGTCTGGCTCATGTTAGGAGAAGTGGGAGCCAGAGGTCTGAGCCAGACCTGCTGGGGACAATCCAGTTTTGGTTTTGGGGAGGGAGGGGAGCAGGCAGGCCACTTCTATTGGTCTTTCATTTATCTATTTTCATCCATCTTTGTTCTTTGGCCCGTGTGGGCCTTCCATCGCAGTGGCCTCTGTTGTCGCAGAGCTCCGGCTCGGTAATAGGACACATTGGTCCAGCTGCTCCGCGGCACGTGGGATCTTCCCAGGCCAGGGATCGAGCCGGCACCCCTTGCACTGCAAGGCGGTGTCCTTACCCACTGGACCACCAGGGAAGCCCGACCATCCAGTTTTTACACTCTCTGGTACCCTGCTATTCAAACTGAAAGTCCTGCCACAGCATGGAGGAGTACCTGTTGGTACTTGATTAAATGATGAAGGACCCACTCAGAGCACAGGATGGCAGCCCTAAATCCCTTGAGTTTTCACTAGAGCCAGACTGGCCTGAGGTAGAGAAACGCTCGTTTCCAACTAAGCACATTCTCTAGAAACCTTGGTCATCTTGGATTGTTACTGAGCAATCCCCACCCCAATCTCTTGGTGACAGCTTTCAAAACCATACTTGCACCTCCCCCTCACAGCTGGGTCATCACGGCATGTCCGTAAGGGGAGGGTTTACTCTAATAGTACTGAGGGCTGGTCCTTTCAACATTTTTATCACTGACTCACAGCTCATCAAACTGCCAGGGATCTAGAGTGGGAAGGGTCCAGCCTGATGTCACACTGGAGAATCCGATTCCCAGTGGCGCCAGCAGGCTGGAGTGCTGAAACCAAGTAACAGGATAACCCTTCACAGGCACACAGGTGAAATTCAAGGGTGGACAGAGTTCCCACAGGATGATAGTGGCTGCGTATGTCTGAATCTCTCTGAACAAGTTCCAGAAACCAGAGATCCACAAGAGAGGAGGTAAACCACCACCATCACCACCCCCTTTCCTGCCTCGAACCCCATGCCCAAGGCATAGCAAGGAAACAAACATACAAGAAGCATCAGTGTGTACCTGCACATGGAAATATGCAGCCTAGACTCCCTGAGCCAGCTCCAGGCCACGCACTAGGCAGGCAGGTGGGGACGGAGCAAGGGCAGGGGTTGTGGCAGGGCCTCGTGGTGGGAGCCTGATGGAATGAGGCCTGAGGGGCAGCTCTGGCCTTAACTGGAACATGCTGTTCTGGGGAGAAAAAGATGAGCCCTGGGGTTTCGTTGGGGAGAGAGTGAGACAGACACGTAAGGTCCTTTGGAAACGAGAGTATCAAAGAATCAGAAGACACACTGGCCATCTTTGCTTCAAGAAGGACATCATTTATTAACATGACCACACTTCATAGTCCCTCATGACTCAAGAAACCCACCGAGCCACACAACCCCACCCTCTTGAGTTTCCTGATTAAATCAGTTTCCTGATTAAATTTAAATACATAAATAAAATTTAAAGTGAACAGTGAAAGGCTGTCTAGAGGAACTACAAGAACTCAGAAGACAATGATCAACCCCTGAGAGGTGATGAAATGCTGCCCCCGGCCAGTCATGCAGCAGAGGGAAATGAACTAAAAGGCAGGCAGAGAGCACAACCTTGCAGAAATAAAAACAGAACAGCAAAACCCAAAAAACTGGCGAAATAGAAATCCAGCATATGTACGACTGAAAAAGAGAAACAAAACTGCGGAGCTGAAATAACACATAGAACACTTGAAACCACAGTCTAAAAAAACCAAAAAAACACACAATCTAAGAAACATTCCAAAAATAGACATCTGCCCCCACACACTGAAAGACCCAAGTGGAAACATGGGGAAACTGACATGGAAAAATCAACTCAAGATGCATCCTAGTGGGAAAAAAAAAAGGGAACAGGCAACATACTGGACCACCCACAACAACAAAAAATCCCAACAGTAATCATTATCTACTAGCAACAGTAACTATTTAACATTAAATATGCTGAAGTTTTACTGATTAGGAAGACATCATTCAGGAAGGTCTGCTGAGCTCTCACAAGCTCTGGGAGGCACTCTTGCATCTCAGTGTGCACACACAGAAGACTGTAAAATCAGCTGAATCTTAATGGGTGTATGTCATTCTTTCAGCTTTTCAGTATGCATGCACGTTTTCAAGTTACAAATCTGGGAGAGGCAAAAATCAATTGTATCGTCAGCATGTAGGCGTGATCTGGATGGTCAGTACCTCTATGAAGATCCCCAGGTTTCAGAGTAAGCTCATTGTGCCCATCAAATGGATGAACCAAATATCTGAACTGCACCTGAAGTACTCGATGCTGTTCTGGGGAGAAAAGATGAGCCCTGGGGTTTCGTTGGGAGAGAGTGAGACAGACACGTAAGGTCCTTTGGAAACGAGAGTATCAAAGAATCAGAAGACACACTGGCCATCTTTGCTTCAAGAAGGACATCATTTATTAACATGACCACACTTCATAGTCCCTCATGACTCAAGAAACCCACCGAGCCACACAACCCCACCCTCTTGAGTTTCCTGATTAAATCAGTTTCCTGATTAAATTTAAATACATAAATAAAATTTAAAGTGAACAGTGAAAGGCTGTCTAGAGGAACTACAAGAACTCAGAAGACAATGATCAACCCCTGAGAGGTGATGAAATGCTGCCCCCGGCCAGTCATGCAGCAGAGGGAAATGAACTAAAAGGCAGGCAGAGAGCACAACCTTGCAGAAATAAAAACAGAACAGCAAAACCCAAAAAACTGGCGAAATAGAAATCCAGCATATGTACGACTGAAAAAGAGAAACAAAACTGCGGAGCTGAAATAACACATAGAACACTTGAAACCACAGTCTAAAAAAACCAAAAAAACACACAATCTAAGAAACATTCCAAAAATAGACATCTGACCCCACACACTGAAAGACCCAAGTGGAAACATGGGGAAACTGACATGGAAAAATCAACTCAAGATGCATCCTAGTGGGAAAAAAAAAAGGGAACAGGCAACATACTGGACCACCCACAACAACAAAAAATCCCAACAGTAATCATTATCTACTAGCAACAGTAACTATTTAACATTAAATATGCTGAAGTTTTACTGATTAGGAAGACATCATTCAGGAAGGTCTGCTGAGCTCTCACAAGCTCTGGGAGGCACTCTTGCATCTCAGTGTGCACACACAGAAGACTGTAAAATCAGCTGAATCTTAATGGGTGTATGTCATTCTTTCAGCTTTTCAGTATGCATGCACGTTTTCAAGTTACAAATCTGGGAGAGGCAAAAATCAATTGTATCGTCAGCATGTAGGCGTGATCTGGATGGTCAGTACCTCTATGAAGATCCCCAGGTTTCAGAGTAAGCTCGCATTGTGCCCATCAAATGGATGAACCAAATATCTGAACTGCACCTGAAGTACTCGATTCGGTTCTGGGTGCTGGATGTAAAAACAGGCCCTGGTCACTGAGGGCAGGCCAGAGGGCCGGCAGCAAGAGAAGCTGGAAATCACCCCTGTGAGACTCAGGAAAGCATAGAATGGTCTTCAAATAGGAGCGTTTTCAGAGGAAAAATGCACTTTCAGAGGAAAGGTTTGTTCTGTGCACTGCACCGGAAGGCAGAAGTCACAAACAAGTTTCAGCTCTATGTGGAAAAGAACACACTAACCAGCCTTCCAACCATGGTTGTCAGGTATGATGGGGAAAGAATTCCTGACTGTGTGACTGGTGGACCAGTGATTCACAGGCATCACAGGAAGGATTGTTCAAAAGAAAGCAAGTATCAGCAAACAGGGTGGTGCCCAGGAATCTTCTTTTAACAACTTTATTGAGTTATAATTTGCTGTCATAAAACTACTTGAAGAGCATAATTCTACATCTTCTGGTGTTTACAGAGTCATTCAACCATTACTATAAATAATCTAACTGTAGAACATTTTCATCGCTCCTAGATAATTTTTATACCCATCAACAGTCACCCCCCAGCTCACTCCTTAGCTCTTGGCAACCACAAGACTACTTACTGTCTCTATGGATTAGTCTATGGAATCTTGTTTCTAAACACACTTCCAGGTGACTCTGATTGCATAGATCCATAGATGGACATTTGGGAGTCACTGGAGCAGACTCTTCCAAGAGCATTCCTTAGTCTAGGCTTCCTTAGTACAGGACGACAAGTGCTGACTAGGAAGACATCATTCAGGAAGGTCTGCTGAGCTCTCACAAGCTCTGGGAGGCACTCTTGCATCTCAGTGTGCACACACAGAAGACTGTAAAATCAGCTGAATCTTAATGGGTGTATGTCATTCTTTCAGCTTTTCAGTATGCATGCACGTTTTCAAGTTACAAATCTGGGAGAGGCAAAAATCAATTGTATCGTCAGCATGTAGGCGTGATCTGGATGGTCAGTACCTCTATGAAGATCCCCAGGTTTCAGAGTAAGCTCGCATTGTGCCCATCAAATGGATGAACCAAATATCTGAACTGCACCTGAAGTACTCGATTCGGTTCTGGGTGCTGGATGTAAAAACAGGCCCTGGTCACTGAGGGCAGGCCAGAGGGCCGGCAGCAAGAGAAGCTGGAAATCACCCCTGTGAGACTCAGGAAAGCATAGAATGGTCTTCAAATAGGAGCGTTTTCAGAGGAAAGGTGCACTTTCAGAGGAAAGGTTTGTTCTGTGCACTGCACCGGAAGGCAGAAGTCACAAACAAGTTTCAGCTCTATGTGGAAAAGAACACACTAACCAGCCTTCCAACCATGGTTGTCAGGTATGATGGGGAAAGAATTCCTGACTGTGTGACTGGTGGACCAGTGATTCACAGGCATCACAGGAAGGATTGTTCAAAAGAAAGCAAGTATCAGCAAACAGGGTGGTGCCCAGGAATCTTCTTTTAACAACTTTATTGAGTTATAATTTGCTGTCATAAAACTACTTGAAGAGCATAATTCTACATCTTCTGGTGTTTACAGAGTCATTCAACCATTACTATAAATAATCTAACTGTAGAACATTTTCATCGCTCCTAGATAATTTTTATACCCATCAACAGTCACCCCCCAGCTCACTCCTTAGCTCTTGGCAACCACAAGACTACTTACTGTCTCTATGGATTAGTCTATGGAATCTTGTTTCTAAACACACTTCCAGGTGACTCTGATTGCATAGATCCATAGATGGACATTTGGGAGTCACTGGAGCAGACTCTTCCAAGAGCATTCCTTAGTCTAGGCTTCCTTAGTACAGGACGACAAGTGCTGACTATGTCCAAGTGCGGGGGTTCCAAAAGAGAGACAGTATAACCCTACTCTGGATATCCTACAGATGGTGGGAAAAATAATATAAACCGGTAACTTTTCTTTGAGGGTCAGCATGATCCCTTGGAGAAGGAAACAGCAACCCACTGTGGTATTTTTGCTCGGAGAATCCCATGGACAGAGCAGCCTAGGAGGCTACCGTCCATGGAGTCACAGAGTTGGACATGACTAAACAAGAAGAGGAGCCTATTCAAAATGATCACTGCAGGGCTTCCAGGTGACCCACTGGGTACAGAGTCCACCTTGCAGTGCAAGGGACACTGGTTCGATCCCTGGCCCAGGAAGATCCCACATGCCACAGAACAGCTGGACTGGTGTGTCCAATTGTGAGCCAGCGCTCTGGAGCACATATGCCCAGAGCCAGTGCTCTGCAACGAGAGGCCACTGAATGGAAGGCCCACACAGGCCAAAGAATAAAGATGGATGAAGATAAATAAATAAAAAACCAATAAACGAGGCTAAATTAAAAAAAAAAAAAACGATTATTGCAATGAAGGGAAATTTACTACAACAATGAGAGTGCTCGGCTAACAGGCTGTTAAGATCTGAGAGGATCTCTTAAATGAGTAACTTTAATACAGTGTGGGAAGTACTATATGAGCACATGCTTAAGAAAGACGCCTACGACAGACGAACGGGTGATTAATTCTGGAAGGTGGAGAAAGGTGTAGAGCAATGGGAAGAAGTGAATTTAAAAGTGAGGAGTTGTCCTAAGAATTAACCATGGCTTAGCATATACTTTTTTGTGGGCTTAGCATATGCCTGTTATGCTAACTGCTTTTCACACATGATCTCAATTATTCTTCACCCAACTCTGAGTCAGGTATCAACATATTTCTGCTGAACTGTGACTAGGGTCTTCCAAGTAAAGTGCAAAGAGATGGAGGCAGGAAGACAGCAGCTTTGGGAGCAGAGGGGCGGGGAGGGAGAAATGCTGAAACTGCAGAGAAGTTTCCTGGTCAAGCTCTTCTTTCGCCAAGGCTTACTGAGCCATGGACGCCAAAGGAATCGTGGCCACACCATTCGTTCACTCCCATCAATTCAAGCATCTTCTGTGTGCCAGGCACTGAGCTAGGGGTCAAGGCTACAGCTGGTGTGCAAGACAGGGCAGTTCCTACTATGGCGGACTGTGCCTTCTGGTGGGGGGATACACAGGCCAAGTCCATCCCAGCGCGATAAAGAGGAATGAGAGGATGCTGGGGTCAATTCCCACCCTGGTCTCAGGAGGAAAGTGGCGGCTTCCTGGAGGACCTAAGAGATGAGGAGGGGCTAGCCAGATGGAAAATATCCAAAATATCCCAGGAGAGGAACTACCACTGCCATGGGCAGGCGGTCAGACAGGGCACGCGGCGCTTGAGGAAGCCGAAGTCCTTCACGGCAGGGAGTGGGGCGTGGGTGCCGAGCGCGGGGGCAGCCAGAGGCAAGCGCCCTGAGTTCAAGGCAAGGGTCCGATCGCGATGGGCTGTATGCCTTGTCAGCGAGCCCGACTTGTATTTCTTTTTCCACTTTGTTTTTTTGTTGTTGTTGTTGTGCGACTTGTGTTTCCTATGAGATCCCACGATGGGCACCCAAGGGGTTAAGTGGACCACGTGGGGATCCGCTCACGTCGGCTTTCCAGGACCACCGCCCCGCTGGCAGCACGGAGAAGGGGCCCGGGGAAGGGTCGGGCGTCCCCTTTCTCGGAGGCGACTGCGGCACAGCCGGGAAGGGGGCCGCAGCGAGACAGACGAGGAGACAGGCTCCAGCGACTTTAGGTGGTGGGAAAAACGCTGCCAGTGTGTGACCAGCTGTGAGGGCTATGGGAAATGAGAGGCTTCTAGCTTGGGCAGCCTGGGGGTGTTGCTGGGGGTCCGTGAGACGGGGGCCCAACCTGACAGCCAAACTTGGAGAGCGTGCAGTAATTTGGACTTAGGTCAGAATCTCCTCTGTTTTTTGCCCCCTCCTCCTCTTTCCTTCAAACACTGTCCACTTCACGAGCGGACTCCCACAGGAGGAGAAGCGGGGTTCGACCCCGTCCAGAGCCCCGCCCCGCTCCCAAACGCACCCGGGGTTCCAGCGGCGCGGCCCCTGGCCAGCGTCCCCAGGGGTTACCTCCAGCTCAGGGTAGCTGAGCACCACCAGGGAGGCGCAAGCGCGGACGCTGTCGCCCTTCACAAAAGACACGTCCACGCCCCCGACCCTCCGCAGGCCTGAGAAGCCGGGGTCCCGCTGCCACGCCTCCGTGTCCCGGTCCACCACGCGGGTCTTCAACGAGGCTTGCTCCCTGCGGGCAGAAGCCGGTCCAGCGGGCCGCCCGGCCCAGAACCCGCCCCCTCACCTCCCCGAGGGCCGGCTGCGGCCGCCCTCTCGCAGAGTCCCGGCCCGGGAGCCGGAGCGCCTCCGGGACCCTCCAGGTCTCCAGCACCCTCCCGCCCCGGGACCCAAACGCGGTCCCGGACGCTACACCGCTTTGGCCCGCACGCCAGACGCAGGCCCAGGGCCCCGCGGCCCCAGCTAGGGGTTACGAGGTCGGAGCGCGGAACCACGTCGCTCCAGTCCCGGGACTTGGCGCGTCCCCTGCCCCATTACCGTTTCCAATCCAACAGGACTTCCTCAGGCGGCTTCCCAGCAGCCTCTCGGGCCATGGCGTTGTCCAGAGCGCTCCCTTCCGGTTGCGTCACGTCCGGAGCGCCGCGCTCCGACGCCGTGCCGGCGTCGTTGCTATGGCGGCATTCGGTGGGGCTCTCGGGCGCCACCTTCTGGTGGCCTGAGGCCACGCAGCGGACTAGCGGCGCTGGAGCAGCGGCCGCCGATCATCCGGGTCGTCCTGCCTGCTCAGCCATGGAGCCCAGAAAGTCTTTCCTCTCCAGAGGCTCCAACGGGATCTGAAAGTTACACGGACACAGCTCTGCAGCAGAAAATCACGTGTAAAGCACGTGTACACATTTTACTGAGTTTCTACATGTCCATGCGTGGTTCTTTCACCAGAGAGTGGAGACTCGAAGAAGTGACCAGAACGAAAGCTTCATACTGTTTAGATAAAGAAACAATGAATTTGTGAAGAACTGATAAGGCAGAAGGGTTTGGACTGAGGGTAGTAAATAGTGAAACTAGATCGAGGTTTCCTTACACAGCCTTCTTGGCCCAAAACGCCCTGTCTCTGGTGCTGAGAATGTCCCTCTCCTTACTGGCTTACAGGGAGGGGACCTTTCATCTGGGGGATTTGGAGAGGAAAACTATTGAAGCAGGAGTGACGTTGCTGCTTCTGCCGTTGTCTCGAATTTCTCTGGCTTAAGATCAGTACACCAAGGTGGCATATTTCGGGGTAGTGTGTGTCCCGAATGCCATCACTGAGCATCTTCATGGTACTTCAGTTTCTGTGACTCTTTTTGAGAATAGGACGCAGGTGCCAGGTGTTGTGCAAGATTCTGGGGTTGCAGCCTCCTCATGGTAGAACTGAAATTGTGTTATGTGCTGGCATGAAAATAATGTGAGAGCCTGTTTAAACTGGTGGCAGGAGTCCTGGGGGTGAATACAAGAGAGCATTTCAGGCAGAGAGAATGGCACATGTAAAGGGCTAAGATGGCAAAGAGGCTTGTATGTTTGATGTCCTGGAAGGCAGCCAGCTAGACTGAAGTTTAGTGATTTAATCAGTGGTTAATGTTCTACTAACTAGGCAAATTCAGAGAAGTATATGGATAGGCTAACATAGACCTCAAGCTCAGATTGGATGCCGGCCCGCCACCTTGGCGTTGTCCAGAGCGCTCCCTTCCGGTTGCGTCACGTCCGGAGCGCCGCGCTCCGACGCCGTGCCGGCGTCGTTGCTATGGCGGCATTCGGTGGGGCTCTCGGGCGCCACCTTCTGGTGGCCTGAGGCCACGCAGCGGACTAGCGGCGCTGGAGCAGCGGCCGCCGATCATCCGGGTCGTCCTGCCTGCTCAGCCATGGAGCCCAGAAAGTCTTTCCTCTCCAGAGGCTCCAACGGGATCTGAAAGTTACACGGACACAGCTCTGCAGCAGAAAATCACGTGTAAAGCACGTGTACACATTTTACTGAGTTTCTACATGTCCATGCGTGGTTCTTTCACCAGAGAGTGGAGACTCGAAGAAGTGACCAGAACGAAAGCTTCATACTGTTTAGATAAAGAAACAATGAATTTGTGAAGAACTGATAAGGCAGAAGGGTTTGGACTGAGGGTAGTAAATAGTGAAACTAGATCGAGGTTTCCTTACACAGCCTTCTTGGCCCAAAACGCCCTGTCTCTGGTGCTGAGAATGTCCCTCTCCTTACTGGCTTACAGGGAGGGGACCTTTCATCTGGGGGATTTGGAGAGGAAAACTATTGAAGCAGGAGTGACGTTGCTGCTTCTGCCGTTGTCTCGAATTTCTCTGGCTTAAGATCAGTACACCAAGGTGGCATATTTCGGGGTAGTGTGTGTCCCGAATGCCATCACTGAGCATCTTCATGGTACTTCAGTTTCTGTGACTCTTTTTGAGAATAGGACGCAGGTGCCAGGTGTTGTGCAAGATTCTGGGGTTGCAGCCTCCTCATGGTAGAACTGAAATTGTGTTATGTGCTGGCATGAAAATAATGTGAGAGCCTGTTTAAACTGGTGGCAGGAGTCCTGGGGGTGAATACAAGAGAGCATTTCAGGCAGAGAGAATGGCACATGTAAAGGGCTAAGATGGCAAAGAGGCTTGTATGTTTGATGTCCTGGAAGGCAGCCAGCTAGACTGAAGTTTAGTGATTTAATCAGTGGTTAATGTTCTACTAACTAGGCAAATTCAGAGAAGTATATGGATAGGTAGTCTAACATAGACCTCAAGCAGAAAATACAGGAGACTATGTTGGAGACTACATTGATTGGAGTCTTGAGGTTCAGGAAAGGCTTCCTATGACATTCGACCACTAACTGCGTATTGAGGTGGGGTAAGTTTTCAGATGGGAGAGGGGATGAGGACTACTTCCTGAGCACTCACAGCACATCAGGCACTCTGCTGTGATTTCCCCACACCCTCTCACTTCTCACCACAGCACTGAAGGCTGTTTTACAGATGGGGGAATTGAGGGTTTAAAGAGGTCAAGTGGCTTCTACAAAGTCAGAGAGCAGGCAAAGGGGGGGGACCAAGGTGCACCCTGGGGTTCACCCGGGTTGCCCTCTGTGTCAGTCTGGCGATCCAGAGCAGTCAGGACGCAGAGGGCTTTGGGTCTGCGAGCCACTCACTGGCCTGTGGAGACAGAGACAGTTTTCAGTTGCTGAGGAAGGAGCAGTGATCTGGATGCAGGTGCTGATGTGCTTCAGGGCGCAGGCGTGGTGATGGGGAGGGAATGCTGGGGAAGGTGGGACCCCCCAAGTGGGTCTCAGTGTGAAGGAAGGGGAGCGGGGTTAAAGGCAGACTTTGTGGGATGTACAGGCACAGGGGCTGTTTCCGTGTGCTCCAGCTGGGCGCTTTCCCCTCCAGTTTCTCTCTGCTCTTGCCCCAGATGGCTTCCTGAAATACTCCCAGCGCCTTAGAAGGAAGCACAGTCCTGCTGTCCTCAGAATACACTTCAGTCTGATGAGGTGTGAATCTTCTCAGTATTTGCTTTCTTGGGAGAAGGCACTTTCCTGGAGTTTTTTCAGTTGGAAATGGGATTCATAATGTTTGAGCATGGGAGTAATTAGTGACCAGAGGGATCAGAGACAGCAAAAATAGAAATGCTCATCATGGTGTGGACAGATTGTTATTCAGCTCAAGGCCTCAGACTTTCTTCTTCTATTACTACCTCCTCATCTAGTACCTCTCTGGGCCCAGCTGACACAGCGACCTTACTCTTGGCAAGAAAATATTAAGAGGCGGCACTGCCCTTGCGTGTGAAACGGACATGGGTAGGTTTACCTTCTGAGCAAGGCCCTTTCTTCACAGAAATTGCTTATCACTAGTTTGTTTCCGAAGCGGAATTACCTGAACCTAGGAGGAACTGAAATAGCTCACAGCCATTGTTGTTTAGTTGTAAGTCATGTTTGACTCTCCATGATCCCATGGACTGCAGCACACCAGGCTTCCCTGTTCTCCACCATCTCCCAGAGTTTGGTCAAATTCATGTCCATTAAGTCGGTGATGCCATCCAACCATCTCATCCTCTGTTGCCCCCTTCTTCTCCTGCTCTCAATCTCTTCTGGCATCGGGGTCTTTTCCAACAAATCAGCTCTTCACATCAGGTGGCAAAAGTACTGGAGCTTCAGCATCAGTCCTTAAAGTGAATATTCAGGATTGATTTCCTTTAGAACTGAGTGGTTTGATCTCCTTGCTATCCAAGCGCCTTTCAAGAGTCTTCTCCAGCCCCACAATTCAAAACCATCAATTCTTTGGCGTTCAGTCTTCCTCATGGTCCAACTCTCACATCTGTATGTGACTACTGGAGTAACCATAGCCTTGACTATCTGGACTTTTGTTTGTAAGTGTCGTCTTGGTTTTTTGATACGCTATCTAGGTCATAGCTTTCAAGGAGTAAGCATCGTTTAATTTCATGGACGGAGTCACAGTCCACAGTGATTCTGGAGCCTAAGAAAATAAAATCTGTCACGGTTTCCACATTTCCTCCATCTATTTGCCTTGAAGTGATGGGACTTGAAACTCCTTTGATACCTTAGTCTTAGTTTTTTGAGTGTTAAGTTTTAAGCTAGCCTTTTCACTCTCCTCTTTCACCCTCATCAAGAGGCTCTTTAGTTTCTCTTCACTTCCTGCCACTGGAATAATATCATATGCATATCTGAGGTAGCTGATATTTCTCCTGGCAATCTTTTTTTGGCCACTTCTGTTGGTCTTTCATTTATTTCCATTTTTGTTCTTAGGCCTGTGTGGGTCCCATTGCAGTGGCCTCTCTCGCTGCAGAGCACCGGCTCTGGGTATGTGCGCTCCAGAGCTCCGGCTCAGAAGTTGGACATATCAGTCCAGCTGCTCCGTGGCACGTGGGATCCTCCCAGGTCAGGGATCGAACCAGCGCCCCCTGCACTGCAAGGCGGTGTCCTTACCCACTGCACCAATAGGGAAGCCCCTCTCCTGGAAATCTTGATTCCAGCTTTTGATTCATCCAGCCCAGCATTTCCCCTGATGTACTCTGTATATAAGTTAAATAAGCAGGTCGACAATATACTGGCTTGACATAATCCTTTCCCAATTTGGAATCAGTCTATTTTTCTGGTTCTAACTGTTGCTTTGTGATCTGCATAAAGGTTTCTCAGGAGACAGGTAAGGTTGTCTGTTATTCTCATCTCTTTAAGAATTTTCTACAGTTTGTTATAATCCACACAAAGTCTTTAGCATAGTCAATGAAGCAGATGTTTTGCTGGAATTCTCTCGCTTTTTCTATGATCCAGTGGATGTTGGCAATTTGATCTCAGATTCCTCTGCCTTTTCTATATCCAGCTTGTACATCTGAAAGTTCTCGGCTCACGTGCTGCTGAATCCTAGCTTGAAGGACTTTGAACATATTAAATGAGTACAATTGTACAGTACGTTGAATATTCTCTGGCATTGCCTTTCCTTGGGATTGGAATGAAAACTGACCTTTTCTAGTCCTGTGGCCACTGCTGAGTTTTCCAGATTTGCTGACATATTGAGTGTAGGACTTTAACAGCATCGTTTTTTAAGATTTGGAATAGCTCAGCTGAAATTCAGTCACCTCCATTAGCTTTGTTCATAGGTATGCTTCCTAAGGCCTGCTTGACATTGATGAAAAGTAAATGATTTACACACATAGTAAGATCTTAGAAAGAAAGAGAGTGATCAGTTGTGAAGATTTTCAGGTTAACTCTCCATCATCTTAGTGACTGTTTTTTCCTGGGCTGGAAGCAGAAGGAACTGTGCAGCAGGAAAAGTCCAGATGAATGAATATGAATGGAAACGAGGATAAGCAGGCTGGAGAGGAAGGTCAAGCCGGGTCAGTGAGAAGCTGCTGAGGAAGGGAAGGTGGGTGGACTTGACAGACATGGGACAGTCGGGGGCTCATCACAGTATCTCTTCTTACTATGGTTCCAGACCATGGGTGATCTCCGGGAGGAGTCCCCTTCTTTTTAGAAGAGAAAATGTCGTTTTCCCCTAAAGCAGTGTTTTTCCACTTGAATGAAAATGGAATTCAGGAACCTTATTCTCTCTCCTGTGTCTTTACCTTTTCCCTGAGGAGCTGTGTTCCCAAACCACAATCCAGCCCCCTGCCAGAGTCAGCTTTTCCTCCTCGTTGACTGGAGCTCGGCTATCCTTCAAGAAAGTCCTGTTAGGCAGCAAGTGAGAGGGCAGCCCTCTAGGATGAAGCTTTGACCCCTGAGCAGGGTGGCCAGGGAACAATGTGAATTTCCACCTAAGCTCTATCTTTTTTTTAAGAATTTTCTACAGTTTGTTATAATCCACACAAAGTCTTTAGCATAGTCAATGAAGCAGATGTTTTGCTGGAATTCTCTCGCTTTTTCTATGATCCAGTGGATGTTGGCAATTTGATCTCAGATTCCTCTGCCTTTTCTATATCCAGCTTGTACATCTGAAAGTTCTCGGCTCACGTGCTGCTGAATCCTAGCTTGAAGGACTTTGAACATATTAAATGAGTACAATTGTACAGTACGTTGAATATTCTCTGGCATTGCCTTTCCTTGGGATTGGAATGAAAACTGACCTTTTCTAGTCCTGTGGCCACTGCTGAGTTTTCCAGATTTGCTGACATATTGAGTGTAGGACTTTAACAGCATCGTTTTTTAAGATTTGGAATAGCTCAGCTGAAATTCAGTCACCTCCATTAGCTTTGTTCATAGGTATGCTTCCTAAGGCCTGCTTGACATTGATGAAAAGTAAATGATTTACACACATAGTAAGATCTTAGAAAGAAAGAGAGTGATCAGTTGTGAAGATTTTCAGGTTAACTCTCCATCATCTTAGTGACTGTTTTTTCCTGGGCTGGAAGCAGAAGGAACTGTGCAGCAGGAAAAGTCCAGATGAATGAATATGAATGGAAACGAGGATAAGCAGGCTGGAGAGGAAGGTCAAGCCGGGTCAGTGAGAAGCTGCTGAGGAAGGGAAGGTGGGTGGACTTGACAGACATGGGACAGTCGGGGGCTCATCACAGTATCTCTTCTTACTATGGTTCCAGACCATGGGTGATCTCCGGGAGGAGTCCCCTTCTTTTTAGAAGAGAAAATGTCGTTTTCCCCTAAAGCAGTGTTTTTCCACTTGAATGAAAATGGAATTCAGGAACCTTATTCTCTCTCCTGTGTCTTTACCTTTTCCCTGAGGAGCTGTGTTCCCAAACCACAATCCAGCCCCCTGCCAGAGTCAGCTTTTCCTCCTCGTTGACTGGAGCTCGGCTATCCTTCAAGAAAGTCCTGTTAGGCAGCAAGTGAGAGGGCAGCCCTCTAGGATGAAGCTTTGACCCCTGAGCAGGGTGGCCAGGGAACAATGTGAATTTCCACCTAAGCTCTATCTTTTTGTCCAAAGGAAAAGTTTATCCTGTTTACAATCTTAACCAGAGTGCATGTTTTTTGCCCAAAACCTTCCAATTTTTGGAAACCCCTGGAAGGACAGTTACACAAACATATGAAACCATTCCCCAAAGTCTCTTCCCCAGAGAGGATTCTTTAGCAAGTTTATTAAGACAGGTATGGCAAGTACAATAAAATTTACATCTGCCTGTGCTAGGACAGTGTATTTCTGTATAAACAAGATAATGTTAGCCAATGACAGTTATCACTTTGAAAGCATACCATACAAAAGAACATACCTTCATCCAAAAAAGATGACCCCCAGAGGAGGTCTAAACAGGCTGGCCAGCTCCGCCCCAATGCTGAGGTATCAGAGGAGTTTCAAGTGCAAACTCAAGTGATGAACAGGCAACTCCCCCTCTCCCACGCCCATTAAACACACAATCCAGGAGATGGATGTCCAGGTGGAGTGCCTTTGCATAGAATAATTAGATAAGCCTAGGTTGCTAGATACAAATGGCTATCAGACCCTAGGTCCCCGAGCTCCCTTTCCTCAACCACAGTGAGGAGAAACCCAAACCATGAAAAGGGAGCACAGGCTCTTCCACAGCTCCCTCCTGTGGTGGTGAAGGGCTCAGGGTGTCCATGGCAAGCATTCTCTATTTGTAGCTCTCACCTTTCCACTGGCCCCATTTCAAGCTGATTGGCAAAAACATTCTCTAAATTTTGTAGCTCATCACAGTATCTCTTCTTACTATGGTTCCAGACCATGGGTGATCTCCGGGAGGAGTCCCCTTCTTTTTAGAAGAGAAAATGTCGTTTTCCCCTAAAGCAGTGTTTTTCCACTTGAATGAAAATGGAATTCAGGAACCTTATTCTCTCTCCTGTGTCTTTACCTTTTCCCTGAGGAGCTGTGTTCCCAAACCACAATCCAGCCCCCTGCCAGAGTCAGCTTTTCCTCCTCGTTGACTGGAGCTCGGCTATCCTTCAAGAAAGTCCTGTTAGGCAGCAAGTGAGAGGGCAGCCCTCTAGGATGAAGCTTTGACCCCTGAGCAGGGTGGCCAGGGAACAATGTGAATTTCCACCTAAGCTCTATCTTTTTGTCCAAAGGAAAAGTTTATCCTGTTTACAATCTTAACCAGAGTGCATGTTTTTTGCCCAAAACCTTCCAATTTTTGGAAACCCTGGAAGGACAGTTACACAAACATATGAAACCATTTCCCAAAGTCTCTTCCCCAGAGAGGATTCTTTAGCAAGTTTATTAAGACAGGTATGGCAAGTACAATAAAATTTACATCTGCCTGTGCTAGGACAGTGTATTTCTGTATAAACAAGATAATGTTAGCCAATGACAGTTATCACTTTGAAAGCATACCATACAAAAGAACATACCTTCATCCAAAAAAGATGACCCCCAGAGGAGGTCTAAACAGGCTGGCCAGCTCCGCCCCAATGCTGAGGTATCAGAGGAGTTTCAAGTGCAAACTCAAGTGATGAACAGGCAACTCCCCCTCTCCCACGCCCATTAAACACACAATCCAGGAGATGGATGTCCAGGTGGAGTGCCTTTGCATAGAATAATTAGATAAGCCTAGGTTGCTAGATACAAATGGCTATCAGACCCTAGGTCCCCGAGCTCCCTTTCCTCAACCACAGTGAGGAGAAACCCAAACCATGAAAAGGGAGCACAGGCTCTTCCACAGCTCCCTCCTGTGGTGGTGAAGGGCTCAGGGTGTCCATGGCAAGCATTCTCTATTTTTGTAGCTCTCACCTTTCCACTGGCCCCATTTCAAGCTGATTGAGTCATCAGCTTATTCAAAATGTGTAGGAAAGACATTTACCTCTGACTTGTAAACAACTGTTGTCTCAGGGGTAACAGATGCTGAGCTACCCAGGAACAAGAATTAGTCCAGAGCGGTCAGAAGCACAAGGTAGATGTTGAGAAATATGACACAACACTTACAGTGAGAAAAGCAGTACAAGACTGGGGTGCTTTGAACATTCTTTTTTCCTTTTACCACAGACGTGATTGCTTTTATATTCTGAGTCTGTTTCTATGCCTTGGCTGAGACCCAAAGAAAGAACCAGGTAGTCATACACTTGGGAAAATCAAGATCAAGCTAAAAGCTCATGTTTATAGAGGCAAAAGCTTCCTCCAGAAATGCCAGAACCATGTCTTTGATTCATGTTTACACCAATAAATTCTCACTTAGAATTTCCTAGGATACTAGAATTGGCAGGAAATCTGGCCTTCAATCCAGTGCCTGTGTTTTGCAGATGAGGAAATTAAGACACCAAAAGGGTCCTTGACTCTTGGCCCAGCACTCTTCATGACAAAAGCATTGGGGTTCTGATCCTTGAAATTTGGCAGTGACTCATATTGTGGGCTTGGGTGAAGCTGGCTAGTTTGGCCTCAAGGCATCCTCAGAGTGCCCTGACTTGTATCTTCTTGGAAACCAGAAGTACTTGTACAATTCTCTGAATGTACAGAACTGGGAAAAAAGAAAGCCAGATTCTCTTTTGCGACTGCAGAATACAGTAGAAAAGAAGGTAAAAATTAATAACTCCATTTTCTGTTCCTCTCAACATGCAGCAGTCTGAGGAAGAAGGCCTGGTGGCCTGGGTGCATGCACGGTGAGAAGACTAGGACCCCTGAGATCCAGGTTCGTGTATGTGAAGTTGAGAAGCTATTTTTTGGTCTCTCCTGGAATATGGAGGAGAGTGACTTATTCTAGTTCCACGAAATCTTCAATCCTCACCTCCCAATGAATGCTACTCAGAGTATGAGGAGATTTCCTCAACCACAGTGAGGAGAAACCCAAACCATGAAAAGGGAGCACAGGCTCTTCCACAGCTCCCTCCTGTGGTGGTGAAGGGCTCAGGGTGTCCATGGCAAGCATTCTCTATTTTGTAGCTCTCACCTTTCCACTGGCCCCATTTCAAGCTGATTGAGTCATCAGCTTATTCAAAATGTGTAGGAAAGACATTTACCTCTGACTTGTAAACAACTGTTGTCTCAGGGGTAACAGATGCTGAGCTACCCAGGAACAAGAATTAGTCCAGAGCGGTCAGAAGCACAAGGTAGATGTTGAGAAATATGACACAACACTTACAGTGAGAAAAGCAGTACAAGACTGGGGTGCTTTGAACATTCTTTTTTCCTTTTACCACAGACGTGATTGCTTTTATATTCTGAGTCTGTTTCTATGCCTTGGCTGAGACCCAAAGAAAGAACCAGGTAGTCATACACTTGGGAAAATCAAGATCAAGCTAAAAGCTCATGTTTATAGAGGCAAAAGCTTCCTCCAGAAATGCCAGAACCATGTCTTTGATTCATGTTTACACCAATAAATTCTCACTTAGAATTTCCTAGGATACTAGAATTGGCAGGAAATCTGGCCTTCAATCCAGTGCCTGTGTTTTGCAGATGAGGAAATTAAGACACCAAAAGGGTCCTTGACTCTTGGCCCAGCACTCTTCATGACAAAAGCATTGGGGTTCTGATCCTTGAAATTTGGCAGTGACTCATATTGTGGGCTTGGGTGAAGCTGGCTAGTTTGGCCTCAAGGCATCCTCAGAGTGCCCTGACTTGTATCTTCTTGGAAACCAGAAGTACTTGTACAATTCTCTGAATGTACAGAACTGGGAAAAAAGAAAGCCAGATTCTCTTTTGCGACTGCAGAATACAGTAGAAAAGAAGGTAAAAATTAATAACTCCATTTTCTGTTCCTCTCAACATGCAGCAGTCTGAGGAAGAAGGCCTGGTGGCCTGGGTGCATGCACGGTGAGAAGACTAGGACCCCTGAGATCCAGGTTCGTGTATGTGAAGTTGAGAAGCTATTTTTTGGTCTCTCCTGGAATATGGAGGAGAGTGACTTATTCTAGTTCCACGAAATCTTCAATCCTCACCTCCCAATGAATGCTACTCAGAGTATGAGGAGATAAGTTTCAGAATACACACATGTTCCTGAAACAGCTTGGCTCTCAAAAAGCTGTCAGCCAGGACAGCACATCCAGGGCTCAAATTTAGTGCTGTGTCTACAGCTTTCCTTCTAAGCACGCACCCGTGCGAGGGAAGAGGCTTTGCTGCCCAAGTCTCCTGTAGGGACCGGAAATAAATTTATCTTGTTTGTCGATTCCGTTTCAGTTCAGCAGCCATTTTCCACACAGCGACACAATTGGAAAGCAGTATCTCTTCTGGGAACTGAGATTCCATTTCAGGAGGATATTCGCTGTCTTTAGTCTCCATGTAACTCACCAGAGTGCCTCTCAGGCTGAAAAATGAAGGAACAATAGAGAGCGTTACATAGTCATGTGACGTAAGGAGATCATTGCTGGTCACTTTTTCAGGTCATCACAGGACCAAAGTGCTCATTAAGGCCAGAAACACCAAGAGTAAGCTTACAGTTCACTGCGGAGCTACTGGCCTGGCACCAGAGTCCTGGGCTCCAGGTCCTAGCACATCCCTGCTGCTCCCCAACCTGGAGTGCACACACTCTCCAGGACAGAGCTCCCCTTGATGAGGGCCCAGCCAGATGGTTCTAAGCACGCTGGTGATACATCTGCTCTACAAAAAAAAGCCTCGGCGTTCAAGTAAAGCTTGTGTTCCAGTTCATGATTTGTATTAACAAAGATCATAAATTCTCTAAGAAGGATTTTCTTTCTCTGCACAAAAATAAATAGGGGCTTCCTGGTAAAATCAAGGCATCCTCAGAGTGCCCTGACTTGTATCTTCTTGGAAACCAGAAGTACTTGTACAATTCTCTGAATGTACAGAACTGGGAAAAAAGAAAGCCAGATTCTCTTTTGCGACTGCAGAATACAGTAGAAAAGAAGGTAAAAATTAATAACTCCATTTTCTGTTCCTCTCAACATGCAGCAGTCTGAGGAAGAAGGCCTGGTGGCCTGGGTGCATGCACGGTGAGAAGACTAGGACCCCTGAGATCCAGGTTCGTGTATGTGAAGTTGAGAAGCTATTTTTTGGTCTCTCCTGGAATATGGAGGAGAGTGACTTATTCTAGTTCCACGAAATCTTCAATCCTCACCTCCCAATGAATGCTACTCAGAGTATGAGGAGATAAGTTTCAGAATACACACATGTTCCTGAAACAGCTTGGCTCTCAAAAAGCTGTCAGCCAGGACAGCACATCCAGGGCTCAAATTTAGTGCTGTGTCTACAGCTTTCCTTCTAAGCACGCACCCGTGCGAGGGAAGAGGCTTTGCTGCCCAAGTCTCCTGTAGGGACCGGAAATAAATTTATCTTGTTTGTCGATTCCGTTTCAGTTCAGCAGCCATTTTCCACACAGCGACACAATTGGAAAGCAGTATCTCTTCTGGGAACTGAGATTCCATTTCAGGAGGATATTCGCTGTCTTTAGTCTCCATGTAACTCACCAGAGTGCCTCTCAGGCTGAAAAATGAAGGAACAATAGAGAGCGTTACATAGTCATGTGACGTAAGGAGATCATTGCTGGTCACTTTTTCAGGTCATCACAGGACCAAAGTGCTCATTAAGGCCAGAAACACCAAGAGTAAGCTTACAGTTCACTGCGGAGCTACTGGCCTGGCACCAGAGTCCTGGGCTCCAGGTCCTAGCACATCCCTGCTGCTCCCCAACCTGGAGTGCACACACTCTCCAGGACAGAGCTCCCCTTGATGAGGGCCCAGCCAGATGGTTCTAAGCACGCTGGTGATACATCTGCTCTACAAAAAATAGCCTCGGCGTTCAAGTAAAGCTTGTGTTCCAGTTCATGATTTGTATTAACAAAGATCATAAATTCTCTAAGAAGGATTTTCTTTCTCTGCACAAAAAATAAATAGGGGCTTCCCTGGTAGCTCAGTGGTAAAGAGTTTGCCTGCCAATACAGGAGACACGAGTTCGATCTCCGATCCAGGAAGATCCCACATGCTGCAGAGCAACGAAGCCTGTGAGCCACAGCTATGGAGCCTGTGCTCTAGAGCCTCAGAGCCGCAAGTCTGGAGCCCATGGGCCGCAACTACTGAAGACCATGAGCCCTGGAGCCCAGTTTAACAAGAGAAGTCACTGCAACAAGAAGCCTGCTCACCTCAACTAGAGAGTAGCCCCCACTCCCTGCAACTACAGAAGAGCCTGCAGCAGCCGTGAAAACCCAGAACAGCCAAAAATAAATAAATAAAAATTTAAAAAAATAAAATAAAAAAATAAGTGAAAACCATAAGCTCCCCCAAATCAATATGTTAACAAAATGAATGTAATATATGAAACTATAAAAGCACAAGGAAGAAACATGGGTGAATATTTTATAACCTTGGCCTAAGATCCTCAGAAGTATATTTTCCTAGAGGCTTTGTAGGAAAATTCTCTCATATTTGGCTTCATAAAATTAAAGACTGAGATACAGCATTTGTAACATAACAGATTAAACAATTAAGAAAAATGACAAACAGCCCCAAAGAAAAATTATCCAAAGGCAATTTGGAGGAAGATATACAAATGGCTGATAAATATTTTTAGCCTCATCAGTAAATAGGAAAATAAAGGCAAAAAAGATATACCATTTGGGGATCATTAAATTGTTAAAAATATGAAAGATGGATACTATCCAACACTGGGTATTCTTTATACATTGGTACAGCTTTTTTATCAAATTTAAAATCACATTTCTCTGACATAAGACTCCTATTCATAATGAGACTATATGACTTTTGCAATTGGTAATGGTGAATCACGCTTTCCTGGTGGCTCAGCAGTAAACACCTGCTGCTCCCCAACCTGGAGTGCACACACTCTCAGGACAGAGCTCCCTTGATGAGGGCCCAGCCAGATGGTTCTAAGCACGCTGGTGATACATCTGCTCTACAAAAATAGCCTCGGCGTTCAAGTAAAGCTTGTGTTCCAGTTCATGATTTGTATTAACAAAGATCATAAATTCTCTAAGAAGGATTTTCTTTCTCTGCACAAAAAATAAATAGGGGCTTCCCTGGTAGCTCAGTGGTAAAGAGTTTGCCTGCCAATACAGGAGACACGAGTTCGATCTCCGATCCAGGAAGATCCCACATGCTGCAGAGCAACGAAGCCTGTGAGCCACAGCTATGGAGCCTGTGCTCTAGAGCCTCAGAGCCGCAAGTCTGGAGCCCATGGGCCGCAACTACTGAAGACCATGAGCCCTGGAGCCCAGTTTAACAAGAGAAGTCACTGCAACAAGAAGCCTGCTCACCTCAACTAGAGAGTAGCCCCCACTCCCTGCAACTACAGAAGAGCCTGCAGCAGCCGTGAAAACCCAGAACAGCCAAAAATAAATAAATAAAAATTTAAAAAAATAAAATAAAAAAATAAGTGAAAACCATAAGCTCCCCCAAATCAATATGTTAACAAAATGAATGTAATATATGAAACTATAAAAGCACAAGGAAGAAACATGGGTGAATATTTTATAACCTTGGCCTAAGATCCTCAGAAGTATATTTTCCTAGAGGCTTTGTAGGAAAATTCTCTCATATTTGGCTTCATAAAATTAAAGACTGAGATACAGCATTTGTAACATAACAGATTAAACAATTAAGAAAAATGACAAACAGCCCCAAAGAAAAATTATCCAAAGGCAATTTGGAGGAAGATATACAAATGGCTGATAAATATTTTTAGCCTCATCAGTAAATAGGAAAATAAAGGCAAAAAAGATATACCATTTGGGGATCATTAAATTGTTAAAAATATGAAAGATGGATACTATCCAACACTGGGTATTCTTTATACATTGGTACAGCTTTTTTATCAAATTTAAAATCACATTTCTCTGACATAAGACTCCTATTCATAATGAGACTATATGACTTTTGCAATTGGTAATGGTGAATCACGCTTTCCTGGTGGCTCAGCAGTAAACAATCGGCTGGCAATGCAGATGTGGGTCCAATCTTTGGGTTAGGAAGACCCCCTGAAGAAGGAAATGATAACCCAACTCCAGTATTCTTTTTTTTTTTTGACACTTCTATTGAGCGTTCATTTATTTATCTTTGTTCTTTGGCCTGTGTGGGCCTCCCATTGCAGTGGCCTCTCTTGCTGCAGAGCACCGGCTCCGGGCACATGCGCTCCAGAGCTCCAGCTCGGTAGTTGGACACATTGGTGTCCAACACATTGGATCCTCCCGGGCCAGGGACAGAACTGGTGCCCCTTGCACTGCAAGGCAGTGTCCCTACCCACTGGACCACCAGGGAAGCCCCCAACTCCAGTATTCTTGCCTGGGAAATCCCATGGACAAAGGAGCCTGGCGGGCTACAGTTCTTGGAACTGCAAAAGAGTCAGACACGACTTAGAGACTAAACAACAACGATGGTGAATCTGCAGGAAACCAAATTCTGCGGACACGAACGATTTTCATGTCTATGGAAGATCTCGGGAGACACAGCAGAATGGTATGTGTGTGCCTTTCTCAGCAGGCTTGCAAGCCCGTACCTCCATTCAGGGTTGAAATTTTCAGCGGTCTTGGGGTTCTTTAGCTTCAAGAGTATCATTTCGTGAAGCTCCAGGAGAAAGGCATCCAGGCCAATCTGATTCAGGAAGGTGTTGAGCAGCTTAGTTTCTGGCTGAGATCAACTTTTGTGCCAATGTTTAGCTAATCATAAAAAACAGATTTAAAAAATTTAAAAAGAAAAATGACAAACAGCCCCAAAGAAAAATTATCCAAAGGCAATTTGGAGGAAGATATACAAATGGCTGATAAATATTTTTAGCCTCATCAGTAAATAGGAAAATAAAGGCAAAAAAGATATACCATTTGGGGATCATTAAATTGTTAAAAATATGAAAGATGGATACTATCCAACACTGGGTATTCTTTATACATTGGTACAGCTTTTTTATCAAATTTAAAATCACATTTCTCTGACATAAGACTCCTATTCATAATGAGACTATATGACTTTTGCAATTGGTAATGGTGAATCACGCTTTCCTGGTGGCTCAGCAGTAAACAATCGGCTGGCAATGCAGATGTGGGTCCAATCTTTGGGTTAGGAAGACCCCCTGAAGAAGGAAATGATAACCCAACTCCAGTATTCTTTTTTTTTTTTGACACTTCTATTGAGCGTTCATTTATTTATCTTTGTTCTTTGGCCTGTGTGGGCCTCCCATTGCAGTGGCCTCTCTTGCTGCAGAGCACCGGCTCCGGGCACATGCGCTCCAGAGCTCCAGCTCGGTAGTTGGACACATTGGTGTCCAACACATTGGATCCTCCCGGGCCAGGGACAGAACTGGTGCCCCTTGCACTGCAAGGCAGTGTCCCTACCCACTGGACCACCAGGGAAGCCCCCAACTCCAGTATTCTTGCCTGGGAAATCCCATGGACAAAGGAGCCTGGCGGGCTACAGTTCTTGGAACTGCAAAAGAGTCAGACACGACTTAGAGACTAAACAACAACGATGGTGAATCTGCAGGAAACCAAATTCTGCGGACACGAACGATTTTCATGTCTATGGAAGATCTCGGGAGACACAGCAGAATGGTATGTGTGTGCCTTTCTCAGCAGGCTTGCAAGCCCGTACCTCCATTCAGGGTTGAAATTTTCAGCGGTCTTGGGGTTCTTTAGCTTCAAGAGTATCATTTCGTGAAGCTCCAGGAGAAAGGCATCCAGGCCAATCTGATTCAGGAAGGTGTTGAGCAGCTTAGCCTTTTCTGGGCTGAGATCAACTTTGTACCTTGGACTGATTTCCCCAAATGGCTCCTGGAATGAAATAAGGACAAATGACACATGCAAGCCTGGGGGTGGGGAGGGAGGGTGCGGCTCCCTGGGTCCAGGAGGACAGGAAGCAGCCAGACTCACTTTTCTCAGTCGAAGCAGCTGTTCAGACTTGTGGGCAGAGAGGAACTGCCAGAGGGCAATGGTGTGTTTTAACTGGCATCTGCTTAAGGCCTGAAAGAGAACAGAACTCCTGAATAGGAGGTCCGGTTTTCATTCGGCCCTAGACTGATTCCACCTCCCTCACTATGGAGGCCACCTCTGCTCTGTCTGCTAATTCCCTGCCTTATCTCTAAAATGTCTCTGAAGGCCTCTCCACTGCAGGATCTTGGGGCCCCAGCAGCACGAGTCTGCAGGCACACCTGGGCAGATCTGTGGTTCCGAGACCCGTAAATTCCCAGTACATCTCTGTGTCTCCTGTCAATGTTTTCTGCTTACACTGTGGACTGACTGGGGGTACTCTCACTTCCCTCCTTTCCAGGGGCTGCCTAGATGGGTACTCCCTGGGTGGTGGCATCCAAGTAGGAAGTGGGGAGACGGCAGAGGGGACAATGCTGGTTTTCTTTGGAGAGAGGCCAGACACAAGACCCACCTTTGAAACCAGTGAGGTCTGATCGCCCATCTTCAGCATGTCTTGAATGTACACATTCAAGTGCATGTCCGGATCCCCGCCAGCTGTGCTCAGAAACCCCAGCGTGACTTCTATGGCAGACAGAGCTTCACAGGCGTCACTGTAGGACTGCAGCTGCCCTCTGATGGCAGTGGCGGCCGCGTTGGGGAGTGGGCTCTAGGAAGTCAAAAGCAGGGTGGGGTCCACAGTTGAGGTTTCCTGTGCACCGCTCCCTGGTGAAAGTGCTTACCTTCTTCACTGCCAAGGGCACAGAATGGACCAGACTCTAGTAACAGCAGTAGCTTACACTTAGTATTTCTTAAGGATTCAGGTATGTACCAGAAAGAGAGATGAACTCGTTGAACCCTCAAATCAACTTCATGAGGATACGAATATGGACACAGACATCCACACACACATCATAAAGATTACACGGCCCCCACAAACACATCAGAAAAGCGGGAATACGTTCTCTGGACCTTTTGCATCAGCATACACAGTCATGACATCATCACTAAAAAACTATAAGCACGAGATTTCCATCTGTTTACACTCAACGAGAAAACTTCTGAGGGACAGCCCTAGTGGTCCAGCGATTAAGAACTCGCCCTGCAATGAAGGGATGCAGGTTGTATCCCAAGCCCACCTGCTGCAACTGAACCCGAGCGTTCGGGATCTTGTGTGCCACCACTAGTGAGTCTGTGTGCCACAATTAAAGTTCCCTCACGATGCAGTGACAGTGCTGTGTGTGCAACGAAGACCCGAGGCAGCCAAAATAAATAAATACTTTAAGACTGATCATCACCTGTGGCATTTTGTTCTTGATATCCATGAAGAGATGCTCGTAGTTCCAGTCGCGTCTGTATACCAGAGTGGGTATTCCCTAAAATGAGAAGGAAAAAAGACTCTAGAAATGGAATCCACTGTGGAAGTTTCCATTAGGTGACAGGATGTGCCTGAGCAGAGACTCAGCTGTGGTCCCAGGGTACTCAGTGCATCACCCAGCAGAGCAGGCAGCTCCTTTTGCCTCGTGATGCCCGTGTTTAGCCTGTCATCTATGGAAACAGTGACTCAGTGAGGAACCCAGCCTGCCCGTCATGGCCAAGCAAATATGGGCACACAGAATACTGGGGCCCTTGAACCACTGCTGGTGGAAGCAGGTCATGAGCACACACAGAGCAGAGACCGTGGACGAGGGGCGCTCAGCTGACGGAAAGAGCCGACTGAATGTAAAGCAGCCTTGAGCTCACAACTCACCGCCTAACTCCAGGCAGGGAGGAAGCACAGATACACTAAACTACCAAACCTCTGACTGGACGCCAGTAAGTACAGAGCAGGTAAAGAACAGGTGGGAAAGTGCTGGGAGGGGGAGTGATCCAGCCTGTGAGGTCACGGGATGCAGTGGAGGGGAGTGGAGGGAGAGAGGCAGGTGCGGATGGCAGAAACGTGGGCTCAACAGCCTGAAGGCAGGGGCCGGCTGAGCCACTGTAGCAGTGGAGCTTAAGGACAGATGCTCTGAACAAGAGAAGCGGGCTGGCTGGTGAAACGGGGGCGCCTGATGGTACAGATGACAGACTGCATTTGCCGACTAAAGGAAAAGGGGGAAAACCTGAGGTTCTGTGTGGGTGGCTGGTGGTGCCATTAACTATGGCAGAGAAATCCAGACTAAGTCCATTGAGACCTGCAGTCACCCTTGGGATACTGAGGTGTGGATCCAGACTCAAGAGAGAGCTCTGGAGAGCCGTCAGCCCTGATGGCAGGTGTGGCCACAGATGCTGGGAATGTGGACGAAGGGTCCAGAGGATCCTCCTCACTTTGAAACCGTTGTGATCAAAGCCACACTTGGGGCAACTTTTGTAGAACAGACTCGCAGATCGCAGACACGTGCACCACGTAAACACAGCAGGTCAGCCTTGCCTTGAGGGTTAGCCTGGGCTTGCCCTGCAGGAAGCGGCTGATGATCTGGCGCTGGATCTTCTCCAGGTCAAACTCTTGCAAGGTCTCCCCGCCCTGCTCCACGCGGTACTGGCAGTTGGAGAGAATCAGGGGCATCAGGTCCTGCTCCACTTCGTAGCTGATGACGTGCAGGTCAGCGATCTCGGAGGCATTGACGGAGTAGCTGGGGGTGGACACACAGAGCTGAGGGCCCCAGTCAGGTGCACATGGTCTGGCAATACAGAGCCAGCTCCTGTCTGACGGCTGCCACGGGCTGCCCAGCAAAGGGACCTGCAAATCTGTGACACTTGTGAGCCTGGCTGAAGGGGTATCTAACGCTCAAGAGGACCTGATGCCTGGCTTGCTGTCTCCAGGACTGGAGGCGCTACTTCCCTGCTTGTGCCACCTCAGAAACGACTTCCTGGGCTGAAACGGTGTCCCCTGCTGCTGGCCTGCACACTTACCTGTTGTCTTCTGTGGAGAGCTTCTCTACCGCATAGATGATTTCATTGTGCAAAGTAATCAAGTAGCTGACTAAGGCGATGGAGCAGAGGCCCCGGCCCTGGCGGCGAGGCAGGATGACTTCCAAGTCAGTGTCCAGATCAAGGTCGGAGCTGCAATAGTCTTCAGGTAGCTTGATCTCGCCTTTAAATGAGAGAGGCAGTCACCTCCCAGCTGCTTCTTTCACAGCATCAGGACTGGGCGCCCACCAGGTGGCGGGAAGGCAGAAGCCATCTCGACAGAACAGAGCTGGGAACCAAGAGTGCTTCCGCCTCCCACCTCTCTTTTATGTGCGGACAAGTTTCAAACATTGTAACGTTTAGTGTTAATGGGGATCTGACGTACCATGGGTTTCCAGTGATCGCCTCAGCTTGTTCCAGGTTGACAGGAAGATACCAATTCTGCTCTGGGATAACTCCTTCAGCCCATCTAGCAAACAAAACAATTTTTAAGAACTCCTACCCCATCTAGGTCAAAACAACAGACTTATTTGCTCTTTGACCCCTACCTTCATAATAACATACTCTAAATCCTGTTTAAACTAAAACTGAGTTTGAGGAACCAGAGAAAGGGGGAGATACCTGTCTGCTACAATAAAAGCCTCTAACGTGTCCCAGGGATTCACAGCACCCACTGCTTCATGCTACAAGCTTAGGGTACAGAGCACCCATGGGCCCTGAACTGGAGTCCACGAGTTAGATCACAACATGGATAGTCCTGAAGCCGTGGGAGAGCAGAGCCCTACCTGATTTGTGGCTGCGAATGAAACTTCGGATGGATCTGGATTCAATTTCTGAAACATTCTGGAACTCTTTCACTAGATTCCTTTGCAGGGCCAAAATCTCAGGCAAGAATTTCACCAGTCTCAGTTCTGCTTCCTGAGCCTGGCTGAAGGGGTATCTAACGCTCAAGAGGACCTGATGCCTGGCTTGCTGTCTCCAGGACTGAGGCGCTACTTCCCTGCTTGTGCCACCTCAGAAACGACTTCCTGGGCTGAAACGGTGTCCCCTGCTGCTGGCCTGCACACTTACCTGTTGTCTTCTGTGGAGAGCTTCTCTACCGCATAGATGATTTCATTGTGCAAAGTAATCAAGTAGCTGACTAAGGCGATGGAGCAGAGGCCCCGGCCCTGGCGGCGAGGCAGGATGACTTCCAAGTCAGTGTCCAGATCAAGGTCGGAGCTGCAATAGTCTTCAGGTAGCTTGATCTCGCCTTTAAATGAGAGAGGCAGTCACCTCCCAGCTGCTTCTTTCACAGCATCAGGACTGGGCGCCCACCAGGTGGCGGGAAGGCAGAAGCCATCTCGACAGAACAGAGCTGGGAACCAAGAGTGCTTCCGCCTCCCACCTCTCTTTTATGTGCGGACAAGTTTCAAACATTGTAACGTTTAGTGTTAATGGGGATCTGACGTACCATGGGTTTCCAGTGATCGCCTCAGCTTGTTCCAGGTTGACAGGAAGATACCAATTCTGCTCTGGGATAACTCCTTCAGCCCATCTAGCAAACAAAACAATTTTTAAGAACTCCTACCCCATCTAGGTCAAAACAACAGACTTATTTGCTCTTTGACCCCTACCTTCATAATAACATACTCTAAATCCTGTTTAAACTAAAACTGAGTTTGAGGAACCAGAGAAAGGGGGAGATACCTGTCTGCTACAATAAAAGCCTCTAACGTGTCCCAGGGATTCACAGCACCCACTGCTTCATGCTACAAGCTTAGGGTACAGAGCACCCATGGGCCCTGAACTGGAGTCCACGAGTTAGATCACAACATGGATAGTCCTGAAGCCGTGGGAGAGCAGAGCCCTACCTGATTTGTGGCTGCGAATGAAACTTCGGATGGATCTGGATTCAATTTCTGAAACATTCTGGAACTCTTTCACTAGATTCCTTTGCAGGGCCAAAATCTCAGGCAAGAATTTCACCAGTCTCAGTTCTGCTTCCTAGAGGAGGGAGGACCACCAGGAACACTCTTAACAGATCTAGGTAATGTAACTGAGAAACAGACTTTGGGGCTGGCTAGGGCCATGTAAGTACAATTTAACATGGACACTCAATGTACCATTTTAAATGATATCACATCATAGTACTTGAGAATGGAGACAGTCCACATCAGTCTTTCAGCGAGTACCTAGCAAATGCTTACAGTACGTCGGCCAGCGTTCTGCCCTCTAGGGGTCGAGAAGCAAAACTGCAGGGCTGACACACCAACTGTCTTGCTGATGAAGGAAAATAGCCTCTTGGCCCTCTGCAATGGGCTGGGTGTGGAGAGGTGCTGCCGAGAGCAGGAAGACTACGCGTTTAGGCAGTGATGCTCAGGGGGTTTCCAGTGTCGTTCTGAAGCCCTAAGACCTAAGCTTTTTCAGTTTAATGGACCTGAGCTGACTAGTGACAGGTCACAGTGTCATCACGATGGCCTTTCCACTAGGAATTCATTTTCATTAACTAACCCACCAACATTTCTGCATCATCTTACTTCTTGCTAGACTGCAAATACTGGTGCACAGAGGGAAATGGCTAGAAAATCTGCAGTAGAAAATAAAAATTCAAATGGATTAAAGTTAGGAACAGCATGTACTTCTGGCTCTAAAAGGTATGACACACACATGACTGCTCTCTTCCCCTCCAATCACACCACCACCCTCCCAGTGGATGGTTCAGGACCAGGGAAGACTTTCTGTTTGATTTCAGCTATGTATTCTCAACTCATGTTATTCATTCAACAGACACTCACTGGTGACTAATTGCTCCAGGTACTGTGGGGATGAAGATGAACAAAAAAATTGCTCCTGATGGGGGGGGTCCTGTCTGCTACAATAAAAGCCTCTAACGTGTCCCAGGGATTCACAGCACCCACTGCTTCATGCTACAAGCTTAGGGTACAGAGCACCCATGGGCCCTGAACTGGAGTCCACGAGTTAGATCACAACATGGATAGTCCTGAAGCCGTGGGAGAGCAGAGCCCTACCTGATTTGTGGCTGCGAATGAAACTTCGGATGGATCTGGATTCAATTTCTGAAACATTCTGGAACTCTTTCACTAGATTCCTTTGCAGGGCCAAAATCTCAGGCAAGAATTTCACCAGTCTCAGTTCTGCTTCCTAGAGGAGGGAGGACCACCAGGAACACTCTTAACAGATCTAGGTAATGTAACTGAGAAACAGACTTTGGGGCTGGCTAGGGCCATGTAAGTACAATTTAACATGGACACTCAATGTACCATTTTAAATGATATCACATCATAGTACTTGAGAATGGAGACAGTCCACATCAGTCTTTCAGCGAGTACCTAGCAAATGCTTACAGTACGTCGGCCAGCGTTCTGCCCTCTAGGGGTCGAGAAGCAAAACTGCAGGGCTGACACACCAACTGTCTTGCTGATGAAGGAAAATAGCCTCTTGGCCCTCTGCAATGGGCTGGGTGTGGAGAGGTGCTGCCGAGAGCAGGAAGACTACGCGTTTAGGCAGTGATGCTCAGGGGGTTTCCAGTGTCGTTCTGAAGCCCTAAGACCTAAGCTTTTTCAGTTTAATGGACCTGAGCTGACTAGTGACAGGTCACAGTGTCATCACGATGGCCTTTCCACTAGGAATTCATTTTCATTAACTAACCCACCAACATTTCTGCATCATCTTACTTCTTGCTAGACTGCAAATACTGGTGCACAGAGGGAAATGGCTAGAAAATCTGCAGTAGAAAATAAAAATTCAAATGGATTAAAGTTAGGAACAGCATGTACTTCTGGCTCTAAAAGGTATGACACACACATGACTGCTCTCTTCCCCTCCAATCACACCACCACCCTCCCAGTGGATGGTTCAGGACCAGGGAAGACTTTCTGTTTGATTTCAGCTATGTATTCTCAACTCATGTTATTCATTCAACAGACACTCACTGGTGACTAATTGCTCCAGGTACTGTGGGGATGAAGATGAACAGACAAAGGAAAGATTTTATTGTTCTCTGCTGCTGAGAGATTGGGAGGAACCCTCCAGGCACTCCAGTACTTCAGATTCCTGCTGATTCCATCTCGTGTATGTATTTCACCTGTTACCTTTATGCTTCAAATGACTCGTACAGATAGATGTGCTGGGAGATCTCTATCCTTAAGTATTCTGCCAGAGACATTTTACTGAAAAATCAAAGTACTCTGATGGCTATCCCACCCTCAGCACTGATCAGACTAAAATGAGAGCAAGGCCTTCCGGTTTCCAGGGGACACACAGGTGGCAGTCCTGGTGAGGCAGTCTCACCTTCTGCAGGAACCTCCAGAGGACGGGCACCGATTCTCTGCCATTCCTCTGCTCCACGATGTGCTGGAGGTACTCAACGGTGACCTTCTTCCTACAGCGCCACATCTTAGAGCAGTGCACCACGCTGTTCTTCGGCAGGTGTGGCAGGAAGGCCACGGGGTCACCGTACACGATTTTGGCCACAGGGTTGGAGCTGATGCGCTCATCCTGGCTGATCTGAGCGTTCACCGCCAGGAGGGTTTTATCTAGATGCTGGGTGAGGAAAGCAACACAGATCTGGAAGTTAGAGGCTAGGTTTTTTTTTTTAATTTTTTTTGGCCACTTCTATTGGTCTTTCATTTATTCATTTTCATCCATCTTTGTTCTTTGGCCTGTGCGGGCCTCCCATCGCAGTGGCCTCCACTGCCACAGAGCACCGGCTCTGGGCACATGCGCTCCAGAGCTCCGGCTCAGTAGTTGGACACATCGGTCTAGCCGCTCCGCGGCACATGGGATCTTCCCAGGCCAGGGATCGAATCAGCGCCCCCTGCACTGCAAGGCGGTGTCCTTACCCACTGGACCACCAGGGAAGCCCAAGGCTAGGTTCTTGTTTCCTCAAACAGAACGAGTCTCAGAGACCTATATTTTTATTGCCATTATTTAAAATACTTGCTGATTTATATTTATGGACGGGCTTAATTACCCTCAGTAACATCCTTATCTGACAGGGATCATTTCTCTGTCTCTCGCTCACATGTTCTGCTATAAAAAGTAATGGAGAGAAAATGACAGCCTGCACTTCCTGCACTCCCAGGAATTCCTCCAAATGACAGCCTATGCAGCGGGCATGACGGAGGAGGGGCAACAGAAGGGTGGAGTCACCAAACAGAGGACACCTAACTCTGTGACTTAGTCTAGGGTTTCATTCAATAAGAGACACTTCCAGAAGGGACAACAGACTGAGTGCTCAGCAAAGGCCGTGGAAACACCCTCCTGTGCTTTCCCAAAGCAGCTCCATACCTTACCTCTAGTTCAGGCAGAATAACAGTTGCAACATGCTTTTCCCAGCTGTTCCTCATTTGTCTAGTTGACAGTTTTGCATCAAAATTTAAATAGCCTACAAAGAAAAAATGTGCGTGTTACCTAAGAAACAAAAACCACAGCAGTCTACATAAACACTAAAGAAATGTTAAATTAAAACTATACTCCTTTTGGGAGCAGGGGCAGATATATCTTGCTAAAGTAACCTGAGTATTTAAAAATGTTTTCTGCTTGCTACCACCAAACTTACGATCTTTGTGAAGATACTTCAAACGCTAACCCACATGATGATCATCTTAAAGTCACCCTGAACAAAATTACTGAGAGGATAACACTTGAACGCAGAAGCCCAGGGGCAAAATCATGGTGGCCAGTGGTACCACCAGGGTCTCAACGGCTGCCACCTGAGCTTGAAGACAAGTCAGACCCTGTGTGTGTCCATGTGACAGAGTGCCGAGGAAACGGTCAGTGTGCTGCTAGAACCTAGTCACTTTGCCGGTATGATACTGGCAGAGCTTACCTAGTGTGAAACCATACCAGAATGAGAGACTTAAAATCAGACTTTGCTAAATGGAAAATACCTGATGTTGTGCTGTGCTAAGCTGCTTCAGTCGTATCCAACTCTTTTGAGACCCTGTGGACTGCAGGCTGCCCGGCTCCTCTGGCCATGGGACTCTCCAGGCAAGAATACTGGAGTGGGTGGCCATGCCCTTCTCCAGGGCATTTTCCTGACCCAGGGATTCAAAGTCTCCTGCTTTGGCAGGCGGGTTCTTTACCACTAGCGCCACCTGATGTTGGTTTCTGACAAAAAAGCTCCTGAAGTGGGAATAGATTTTCTTGTCATGTGGCAGAACGTTTTATTGCAATTGTTGTTTTAAATAAATTGTGATTAGAATGGCAATTTAAAAAAGATTTTTGCAGATAACCAAAAAAAGAAAACAAAACCGTTCTTAATTCCACCACTCAGAGATAACCCTCTTACTAACTTATCTTATAGAGCTTTTTTGTGTGTGTAGATTTTAAATTTTAAATTAGAAAAATTAGCTCAGTGAACATAACAGTTGTTAGCCTACTTATTATTATTATTATTATTATTGGCCATTTCCTTTTTTTGGTCTTTTATTTATCTATTTTCATCCATATTTGTTCTTTTGGCCTGTGTGGGCCTCCCATCGCAGTGGCGTCTCTTGCTGCAGAGCACCAGATCTGGGTGCGTGTGCTCCAGAGTTCCGGCTCGGTAGTTGGACACATCAGTCCAGCTGCCTGCTTTTCGGCACATGGGATCTTCCCAGGCCAGGGATCAAACCGGCGGCCCTTGCCCTGCATGGCGGTTTCCTTACCCACTGGACCACCAGGGAAGCCTAGCCTACTTTTTAATGTAACACATTTTGGACATGGATGCATATTAAGTGAGTCCACGACTGCAGTGTTTTTGTTTTTCTTTTTGTTTTTTAGGGAAAGCAGATGATCCCTCCCACCTCTCTTGAAAGAAAAAAAGAAAAAAAGGACAGATGTACATAGAAAGAGACCGAGTTCCAAGTGCTTATCAAACATTAGTTTCTTGGATGTTTCTTTAACGCACGTTGGCGTGCTGTGGATGCCGTATGTTCCCCATCCAGTGGCTGAACTACATCCAAGACTGGCTTCTGAAACTACAGCCTCTCAGACACACTTGTACCAGCAGGGGTTCAGTGAAAAGGTCAGGCAGGTTACCCCCTCCCTGTAAAGTGCATGTCTTTCTGCTTCCTCTTCCTCTCCTTCTAGGGTCGCGAGGAGTGCCCTGCTCCTTTCCCGGCTGTGCCCGCACCCCTCAGCCCCGTGCCCAGCTGCTCACTGTGGCCCTGCTCTCCGAGAAGCCGGCACAGGACGAGGTGCACCACACTGGCGGTCTCATCAGCGCTCCTCCCCAGTGTGCTCTTTAACTGCTCCAGGTCTCTCAGGATGTGCTGCTGCAGGAACCCTTTTGGATCCCTCACTGGAGGCTTGATGATGTTCATTAAATGCTGTGGGGCAAGGGGACAAAATGTCAAGCAAGGTCTTGTGTATGAAGGGATGGTGAGTTCAGGAGAGGCCAGAAAAGCCAGTTCCAAGCCAGAGGACAGTCCCTAGGAGGGATGTCAGAGTGATTCAAACAGCAGAAGCGACAGAAAGCTGAGGAGTAGAAATGCCTGCAGTCTGAAAACGACTGCCTTCTCGAGCGAGAGTGTGAAAGAAAGAATTTTAGACACCTAAACTTTTTGCTTTCATGGTTAATCAACTCTTTCTTTCTTCCCAAAAGTTATAGCAAAGACACAGGTAAAATCATGGTTACATTAGCCTCTCCATTCCCAGGTGTGGACCAGAGACACAGAGCTGTTCATTACAAACCCAGGCGAGGGATCAAACCGGCGGCCCTTGCCCTGCATGGCGGTTTCCTTACCCACTGGACCACCAGGGAAGCCTAGCCTACTTTTTAATGTAACACATTTTGGACATGGATGCATATTAAGTGAGTCCACGACTGCAGTGTTTTTGTTTTTCTTTTTGTTTTTTAGGGAAAGCAGATGATCCCTCCCACCTCTCTTGAAAGAAAAAAAGAAAAAAAGGACAGATGTACATAGAAAGAGACCGAGTTCCAAGTGCTTATCAAACATTAGTTTCTTGGATGTTTCTTTAACGCACGTTGGCGTGCTGTGGATGCCGTATGTTCCCCATCCAGTGGCTGAACTACATCCAAGACTGGCTTCTGAAACTACAGCCTCTCAGACACACTTGTACCAGCAGGGGTTCAGTGAAAAGGTCAGGCAGGTTACCCCCTCCCTGTAAAGTGCATGTCTTTCTGCTTCCTCTTCCTCTCCTTCTAGGGTCGCGAGGAGTGCCCTGCTCCTTTCCCGGCTGTGCCCCGCACCCCTCAGCCCCGTGCCCAGCTGCTCACTGTGGCCCTGCTCTCCGAGAAGCCGGCACAGGACGAGGTGCACCACACTGGCGGTCTCATCAGCGCTCCTCCCCAGTGTGCTCTTTAACTGCTCCAGGTCTCTCAGGATGTGCTGCTGCAGGAACCCTTTTGGATCCCTCACTGGAGGCTTGATGATGTTCATTAAATGCTGTGGGGCAAGGGGACAAAATGTCAAGCAAGGTCTTGTGTATGAAGGGGATGGTGAGTTCAGGAGAGGCCAGAAAAGCCAGTTCCAAGCCAGAGGACAGTCCCTAGGAGGGATGTCAGAGTGATTCAAACAGCAGAAGCGACAGAAAGCTGAGGAGTAGAAATGCCTGCAGTCTGAAAACGACTGCCTTCTCGAGCGAGAGTGTGAAAGAAAGAATTTTAGACACCTAAACTTTTTGCTTTCATGGTTAATCAACTCTTTCTTTCTTCCCAAAAGTTATAGCAAAGACACAGGTAAAATCATGGTTACATTAGCCTCTCCATTCCCAGGTGTGGACCAGAGACACAGAGCTGTTCATTACAAACTGCCTTTACATAATCTGACAAGTAGCTCCCCTTACCACCATAGGCCACAGTGGGAAAAATTAGAATACGTTTACATTATGTTGCACATTAGGAAACAATTACTTATTCAAAATCCACAGGAGGTGGCTAGGTTTTTTTCATTTTCTTTTCAACTATTAAAAATGATTTAATAAAAAGGACATAAGAATGACAAAACTTCAGACTAAAATGGTTTAAATAATGCTAAATTTTTAATTTCAATTTTTATTTTTATCAAACCTTTAAAAATATTTTTATATCAAAATTGTAATTCTCATGTTTGATATCCATCTAATTGTCAAAGAATTGGGATCAGACTTCAAAGTGTTCCATCTAGACCCATATGCACAAATAAAATGTAGGCGAATAAGATTTGTTTTACACTACAAAGCTTTCTTCATTTGTTACTATTGCCAGTACTGTACTAATTCATGAGACCCTCTGGAACCACAAACTGGAACTTCAAACAGGGGTAAAAAAAAAATAGTTCTTTGTTTCTACTGGGAAAGGATACCTCATTATCGAGAAACGATACATTCATACTCTCTGAAAGGAAGGAGTAGACAAATTCACGAATCTGTCTCTCCCCTTATCCAAGCACTTCTGCACTCAGATCTTCCTCACACTCCCTAGTTTCTGCCCCTCATGTCGTTAAGGGCACGAGCCACAGACTTCACCACCTGCAAACACAGGAAGCAGTCTTGTGCTTCAAGAAGGAGAATCACAGAACTCTGAATTGAGAACAGGGTTCGTCACAATGAAACCAAGCAGGACCCTGCAGGGCCTTCCCAGGAACTGCGTGGGGCTTTTTAGACAGAAGAATTTGTTGTGAAAAGATGACCATAGAAATGAAGACACGACTGGGCAGCACAGTGCTCTACCTGGGGACTTTGGGTGGCTCCCAAGAGCATCGCCAAGTGAGTGAGCAGCCGGATGAGAAGGAAGACCACTGGGGACATCTCTCGGTCAGATACCACAGCCATGCCTCTGGGTGCTGGGTCTCCCAGCACGTGGCCAGTCTGAGTTCTGTCCATGTTGGGACTGCGAGGACAAGAGAAGACAGGGTGAAGGCTGAAGATGACCACTTTTTCTTGGCTCAGGGGGCATACTTTAGAGTCTTAGGATCTAGAGACCAGGTTCAAGGTTTTGAAGAAAAGGATGTTCAGTTACTTACTGCCCTAAGCCAAGACCACTTTCTAAGAGTCTTTTTTCCCCTTCTGGCTGACCAAAAGCCCACAGCAGTGTAAAGTAGCTGTCTGTGAAACTAGTGGCTACCAGTGGGGAGAGAGCTGGGGGGATGGACAGTATACTAGGAGAGGGTTAGAGCTACAAACTACTAGGTATAAAATAAGCTAAAAGGATATACTGTACAACACAGGCAATATGCTCAATATTTTATAATAACTATAAATGGAATATAACCTTTAAAATCATGAATGACAATACTATACACCTGTAACTGATATAATACTGTATATCAATGATACTTCAGTAAAAGAAAGAAAATAAGCTTTTCTGGGAAGTGGCCTGAGATGACCTCTCAAAATTGTTCAGTGTTCACTTGACCCAAAAACCCCACAAAATCATGTAAATTAAAAGGCTGAAATCTTCATGTTCACTTTAGGAAAAATGGTGAGACTGCTCAGGCCACCGAGGGTGTGCATACCAAGTGTCTGAGGATGTCACCTTCCAGAAGCACTGTGCACCTTCCCATTGCTCTGTGGTGGAGCCGGTAGGTGTGGACTGGCCACACAGGTCACCGACCCAAAAACAGTGCTGACCTTTTACGGCCCGTGCACAAAAACACAGAAAGTGATGCTGCACTGAAGGGCTTAGCTTGAGATTCTCTGGTCACTGAGTACATTCAGGTGAATAAAGCCCCCAAGAGGCAACACGGGACTTATAGAGCTCAGGGCTGATCAGCCCAAACATCAGCTCTCCCTGCCACAGGGAGATGATCCTTTCTGAGAAAGAAGAGACTGCTCCTAAACTGAAGAGGAGGTTGCACAGAAGAAAAAGATAATCCAGAAAAAACTGAAGAAACAAAAACTTAAGGCACAGGAATAAATGCTGCAAAAACCAAATGCAAATACATAATAATAATAAAATAAAATTGTTTTGAAAGCAAAAAACCACACAACTGGCTATTTATGCTATTCCTTGGGCTATATATCAGGATGGAGGTCTGGACCTGCTTCCTACCTTGAATTACTGGCGGAGCGGCAGGCAGGCAAAGAGGATAGTCGGAGTCTGGAATAGCTGACATTAACATGGGAATACACCCACACCTACCTCCTTTTCCCCGGTTAAAAACTGGGATCTAAGGTCTGCAAAGGATTTGGCATCACACCCAGACGGGAGGTGCAGTGTGATGGCTATGTACAGTTGAAGTGGTACTGGAGATTCTAGGACATTCTAACAGTTTATGGAGACGACAGGTTAGAAACAGCACCAAAACAGCTAGATTATATGATGAATGCAGAGGCCATGCCTCGACAAGGAAGCATTCACAACCATCCTTGTCTCGTGAGCAAGTGTGCGACTCAGATCAGATTCTCAAGTATTTGATAAGATTAACTACAACTCCTCTACTTTTCTCAAAAGCAAAACAAAACAAAAAGAGTAAGCTAAGAGTTTATAAGTGACAGATTTAAATTTCCCTGTGAGTTTGGTTACCTGTTTAGGTCAAGCAATTTCTACAGGATCGTAACAAAGTTTAACTGGAAGACATCTGAACAAGTATTAATAAATATTAAGGTATGGTCTCTTTTGCATTAAAAGTCCAGTTAGCCAGTGACAGATCGAATGTCTCACTACTGAATGAAAAGTGACCTTGGCAGTTTTGATCCAGGTCACCGACCCAAAACAGTACTTTACGGCCCGTGCACAAAACACAGAAAGTGATGCTGCACTGAAGGGCTTAGCTTGAGATTCTCTGGTCACTGAGTACATTCAGGTGAATAAAGCCCCAAGAGACAACACGGGACTTATAGAGCTCAGGGCTGATCAGCCCAAACATCAGCCTCCCTGCCACAGGGAGATGATCCTTTCTGAGAAAGAAGAGACTGCTCCTAAACTGAAGAGGAGGTTGCACAGAAGAAAAAGATAATCCAGAAAAAACTGAAGAAACAAAAACTTAAGGCACAGGAATAAATGCTGCAAAAACCAAATGCAAATACATAATAATAATAAAATAAAATTGTTTTGAAAGCAAAAAACCACACAACTGGCTATTTATGCTATTCCTTGGGCTATATATCAGGATGGAGGTCTGGACCTGCTTCCTACCTTGAATTACTGGCGGAGCGGCAGGCAGGCAAAGAGGATAGTCGGAGTCTGGAATAGCTGACATTAACATGGGAATACACCCACACCTACCTCCTTTTCCCCGGTTAAAAACTGGGATCTAAGGTCTGCAAAGGATTTGGCATCACACCCAGACGGGAGGTGCAGTGTGATGGCTATGTACAGTTGAAGTGGTACTGGAGATTCTAGGACATTCTAACAGTTTATGGAGACGACAGGTTAGAAACAGCACCAAAACAGCTAGATTATATGATGAATGCAGAGGCCATGCCTCGTATTAAGGAAGCATTCACAACCATCCTTGTCTCGTGAGCAAGTGTGCGACTCAGATCAGATTCTCAAGTATTTGATAAGATTAACTACAACTCCTCTACTTTTCTCAAAAGCAAAACAAAACAAAAAGAGTAAGCTAAGAGTTTATAAGTGACAGATTTAAATTTCCCTGTGAGTTTGGTTACCTGTTTAGGTCAAGCAATTTCTACAGGGATCGTAACCAAAGTTTAACTGGAAGACATCTGAACAAGTATTAATAAATATTAAGGTATGGTCTCTTTTGCATTAAAAGTCCAGTTAGCCAGTGACAGATCGAATGTCTCACTACTGAATGACGAAAGTGACCTTGGCATTGATATTCAACATGATCCAGGTCCAAATGTACTATAGTAACTGATACTACACTTAATATTGATTTATCAGCTGAAATAGAAACAGATTCAAAGCACATGGTTCAACTGTTTAGAAAGGAACTAAAATCTTACATACTTGACAACATGAAATCCCTCCTGTGGTTTGTGATTAAAACCTCCAATTGGAACATGACAGTCAATACAAAAGCTCTGTTCCATCGGCAAGCCACACTAGGAGAAACACAGATGTGACCCCAGGTCAGTCTGGACAAATGCCAATGTATGAGCACATACTTCCCACAGAAGGTAGTGTAGGCACCCGTCACGAGGGGCTGCGGGAGCCTGCGAGACAGGGCAGGCACTCCATGCCAACTGTGTTCTATGTAGGCAAGTTTAGACTTTGCAAAAACAGAGGCAATTTAAGTTTTATTCCCAGTCACCTTATACACAAATATGTAAAGCTCAATACATAAAACATTCACCACAGTTTTCCATTCACTCCCCTGTGAGTTTAATGCTTCATTATCTAACAGCAGGAATACTACAGTAGCTTCCAAATGGATTTCCTTACTGCCATTTGGACTTTTTTATTTTTAAACAATATTACCATATGACTTACTACTTCCAAAGGTTCACTTTTCAAAATCAGATTGTGGGCTACTATATTCACTGAGTAACAGTCCGTAACAAAACAAACCAGTCTCAGATGCCCAGACCACAGAATTTCAGGACTGGGAGCAGTCTTAGAAGAATCTACTTTAATCCCATTTCATGGACGACTAAGTGAGAAGCTCAGAAACATAAGGTGCAATGTAAGTATCAGGCTTATCCTCCATGGCACTTATTTACTGTATTGAACAACATTTGCCAGTTTCAGTTCAACAGCCTGTTCTGAGCATGTATGGCTGACCCTATGAAGGGCCCTGGCTAGGTGCTTTGGGATTCAAAGATAAACCCACACACCGATCTTCCCCTCATGGCTTACAAACTATGCATCTCCTTTTCCTGTCCTCAGGTGCCTAGAGCTACCTCCTTGCTGGGCTAGTATTCCAGCCTACGGTCTCGTCAACTGTTTGTCATCACACAGAAACCTGTGTCACTGATTCTGTGCTGTAGTAGCCAGGAAGGACACCAGCTGCGGTTCTGGCACTGCAGCTTTGTCTTCCAGGGACCTTTGGCAATGTCTGGAGGCAGTTGTATTTGTTCGACTGTGCGAGACAGGTTACTACTGCCATCTGGTGGGCTGAGGCCAAGAATGCTTGTAAACTTGCAGCAATGCTCAGGCCAGCCCCACAGTACGGCCATATGTCCACACGGCTGAGGCTGAGAAACCAGGTCTGGAAAGCCTTCGTACTTTTGGAGGTTTAGTCAGAATATCTAGACGAGCTGTCAAAATAAGTCCATGTTCCCCCGAGAGTCTCTCATCCTCCTTCTTCCTCACAGCCCCTGTCCTCAGATCTGGAGGAACACACATTTTGAACCCCCAAACTCCTTACCCAAGTACCAAGACTCACCTCTCCTACAGAGCACAGGTGACCATTGGGACACACTGTTGAAAGAAGAGGACACAAGTTGGCTGGTGAGGTTTCACATAATCACCCACAGTTAAGAGGGAAAGCTAACTCCCTGCTCTCTGGTCTAACCAAAAGTAATGTGGACTTGATGTCCTGATTACGAGAAATCTTGAACTTTGCTAGTTTACTTATTAGATATATGACACATACGAGGATGTCAACTTGTATTAGTGAAAGTTAATGTCTAATTTCACAAAGCAAAGAGAACCTAGATTACAGGCTCATAGCAGGGGTTACTTTGGAGGCAAAATGGATAGTAGTTCATACCCTCCTATTGATTCTCTTTGATTTTTTTCTTTTTGCTGTGAGCAGGTTTATAACAACTTCTAAAAGATTACCTGCTCCAGACAATGGTAAAATTTATATCAAGTCATGGATTATATTATTTCCTCCCTCACTTCTATATTTCTAAAAGAACTATCTTTGGGTCAAAACCTTGGTTATATTGTGAGCTGGCCCTTGACTGAGGCTCTGATGTGGTTCCCATTGCCCTCTTCTCCCACAAAGGGCATATTCCAGGATCAAGAAGTGCACCCTAAAGAACCCTTTCCCAGAGACTAAGGGAAAGAAAGATCTGACACCCTCATAGTGAGCAGGTACCAGCTCCTGCCAGCTGTTCATGTTCTGCAAAGGCATCTATGGCAGGAGGAGGCAGGCAGGCACTATGGACCCTTCAGGCATAAACTCATGGACCCCAATTCAATACCAATGTTTCCTGTAGTTTTAGGTGCTCTTCAAAGCTCAGGAGTGGGACTTCACTTCAGGGCAGCACTTACTGTACCAGTGGACTCCTTCCAGACCCTTCCAATTCTTAGCTTGAGACAGCAAGTCTTCAGGCATTGTGGGAAGAAAGGCATTCTGAAAAGTCAAAAAAGCAGAGCTGGCTTTAGCTAAATGAACAAACTGACTGGCTGTCAACGCTCAGCAAGAGGCCTTGAGTAAGAACGTGACCTTGATTTTTTTTCATCTCGACTCAAAAGCTCTCTATGAAGAACACAAAACAGCTCCCTATGAAATAACAAAGGGCAAGGCAAGTTTTTCACCATCATTGTGGACTAAAGTATCAAGTGAGAAACAGGCAGATGGCGAATCTACAAGATAAACAGGTTCAACAGTTTCTGAGGTACTGGCTAGGCCCCTGAAGTTTTCCCTGTGAACACAGATGCAGTCAGATCCCAGTCTTACCACCATGAGGTCTGGGAAGAAGGCCAAATTCTTCAGCGGTCCTAAGACATTGCTTTGTCCACAAAGAAGAATGGTTGCAGCATGAATAGCCATTTCTATGACTGTCCCTTCAAGGTTGCTGACACCGGGGCCTGTCCTCAGCAGGGGTAGATCATTGTTCACAAGGGATACTGCAAAAGGTCTGGTATCAGGAGACAGGGTCTTGCTTTCCTCAATGAATTTCTTCATAGCCTCACATTGCTGACAGGAAAGAAATCAAAATAGATCCAAGAAAAATATTATGTGACTATCAGGAGAAAAGTCAAGGGTTTGCTTTTATGTTGGTCATAGATTTTGATACCAAATATCTATCGAATATCAAGGTTAAGAGAAATTCTCTGGTGGTCCACTGGTTAGGACTCCAGGCTTTCACGGCTGAGGGCCCAGGGTTCAATCCCTGGTCAGGGAACTGAGATTCCTCAAGACACGAGGCACAGCCATAAATAAATAAAATCATTTGTATTGTTTATGTTTATGCATTGTTAGAATGTTAAAGGTTAGAATGGCTAATGATTACTGTTTGAAGGGATGTTATCCAGAGAATTCTCTACAAACAAAGAAGCCACATACCTAAGCACTAGTTTTGATAATTCTAGCTTTGAAAAACATTATCTTAATGGTCTTTTTTAAGATAATGTTATTTTTATTTATTTACTTTAAATTTATTTGGCTTCAGTGGGTTTTAGTTACAGCATGTGGGATCTAGTCCCCTGACCAGGGACTGAACCCAGTCCCCCTGCACTGGGAGCACAGAGACTTAGCCACTGGACCACCAGGGAAGTCCACATATTATTTTCTTAACTTTAGTTTTAACTGTTACCGTAAAAGCTTCGGGTGAAACAGAAAGTAGTTCCTCTTCATAAGAAGACTGAAAACCTCCATCCTAGATTTGTATAAATTATGGTCATAATTGGTGTTTGTGACTTTTCTTTTAACAAGTATTTATTTCTTTGGCTGCATCCTGTCTTAGGAGTGGCATGTGGGATCTATTACACTGACCAGGGATCAAACCTGGGTCCCCTGCATAGGGAGGGCAGAGTCTTAGCTACTGGACCGCCAGCGCAGTCCCAGTGTTTCTGACTTTTACCTCTATTCAAAAAGTCCCTTCAAGTTATGAGACTATGAACACAGCCCTCGAGGCTGATACGCACCTGCGGCTTAGGATGGAGGTGTGCATTGTGGGACCTGTACAAAGTTGTGACCTCTCGAAAAAGTGCTAACAGGAAGTGGATAGCCTTCTGAGCTGTGGAGCTCCTGCAGGCCTGAAAAACCAAGGACATTAAGTCAGACTTTTAAAAGTTATACAATCTAGCTCAGGGCCAGAATCCCATGTGATTTATATGTGAATATAGAATGAGATAAGCCCTAAAGCCTTGGAGATATTGAGGAAGTCTTTCCCAATACGCAAGGTGCATGGAACCCTGTACCTCAAGGACCATCGTCTGGAAAATTGCTCAAAAACATTCTTATATTAAACACAATGCCTATTTATCAGAGAGCTTCCAGAAGAAGGGACAGAGGCCACCATCTGCTCTCTTTCTGACTACTTCACTGGTCCCAGGAACTTTCCTGAGTTGAGCTGAGATACCTATTTCCTTTTTTCCAGGCAAAGTTCCAAGGTAAACAAGGACTCAGAAAGGAAAGAAGACCAGAACAAATTTAAAGGCTGTATCTGAAAAACCTGCATCTATTAAAATAAACACATTTGTATGAGGTTTTGCTTCCTGCGCCGTCGCAACTCAGAGCAGAGGAATCTCAGAGGAAGCAACTTTTCAGCAGGGTCTTAAAGAAAGTAATGGACGTAAATGAAATCAGAAAGGAGGTGCTGGTGGCCTCTCACAAGCCCACCAACCCAAATCAACCACAGCTACTCGCCAGGGGAGCCCACGAGGCTGTGACTGTAGGACTTCCGATGCAGCATGTCACGCTGTGGGGCCTCTTGCACTGCATCCCTCGACACCAACAAGACAAGACTCAGGCCGCGAGGGGCCACTGTGTGCACAGAGCTGCCTGCAGCCCTTCCTACCTCCAGAGCGGTCTCAACAGCCAGCGGCTTGCACTCCAGAACAGCTTTGCCCACTGCATCCCGGACAGCCTTGTAGTCCTTCCCGTGCACCAGATACCGGTCCATCTGGCCTGGATGATCCTTCTGCAGCCCAAGAACACAAGAGTCAATCATGGCGGGACACGGTGTGGAATATGCAGCAAAGAACCTTCTTGACAGGTAAAGGAACCAGGCAGTCACCGAAGGCTTAAGGGCAGACTGAGGCACCACAGCTCACTGCTGTTAGGGAAGCCCCCGGCTTCGCACTAGATGAAGAGTGAGGAGTGCGTGGAAATCTAGGGGAGTGGCCTTGTTGCCACTTTCCCTCTGCACTCAGAGTAGAGCACTAAAGGACTTAGGCATCAGCTCTAAGCTCCAGCTGAGAAAAAAAGCCAGGATTTTTAGTGCTGTTTTTGTAACCTCAGGACAGTAAAAATTTAGTCATTTCTGAGCACAAGGAAAGGACAACTGAGCAGTCCTGACACAAAAATGACTACATTTCTGTCATCTTCAGTCTTTCACTGTCTTACCTGCTGAGGATAAAAAGGGCATATTCTGCAAACTGAAGGACTTTTAATTTGCTAAAGGCCTAAGCCACAGAAAGATTATTCTTTTGCTTTCCCTGTGTTGAACTCAATCAGAAGTGAGGCGCACATATGCTCTGCAGGTAGACGACAAATCAGAAACACATACAGACACATTCCCCTAGGCAGATGGTCTAACCGTGAACACAAGTTGGGTCAATCAATGGAAGCCCAGAAACAGAGGACCAGACCAGAACAGATGCATGCATTTTCCAGGATGGATGTGGGAGAAGGTCAGGGAGGAATGGAGGAGCAGCAGCCCTGCTCCTGGAGTGCGTGGGGCAGTGGACCTGAGACAGCCTTGGGGCTGCTGGTCGCCCTTCTCACCTGCTGTGAAATGACTTCCTTAGGAAACACCCAGTGGGCCGGATGGTCCTCTTTGGAGAGACTCTGCACAAACTCCATCCCCTGCTGGCTGGTGAGCTTCCTCACCAGGTACACTCGGTACCAGTCATTCTGGACCCGGGCACAGAAGCGCCCACCTGCCGCAGGTAGTGACGCTTCTCCTCTGCCATCTCTGCAGAGCCAATGAGAAAGGCAAGTGAAGGCTGAGAGTGTTGGTTAGCGAACTGTCTGGAAGAGAGGCTAGGAAAAGCTCTGGCGCCTCCCCTTTTGGAATTCACACTGAGAGAACTAAGCTAGAAGAAAGGGGACATGGTCCTTACCAGTATTATTCTGAGAACCAGTTCCCCACAGTTCCTGAATTTCCAAATCACAGGGGCTCCCAGCCGTGGTCAAGAAAGGTTGGGAAGAAGACCTACCTGAGTTGTCCTGAAGCTCGGAGAGGATCCTTAAAACCAGTATCTGCAAGTGCTAGGGAGTGGCCTTGTTGCCACTTTCCTCTGCACTCAGAGTAGAGCACTAAAGGACTTAGGCATCAGCTCTAAGCTCCAGCTGAGAAAAAAGCCAGGATTTTTAGTGCTGTTTTGTAACCTCAGGACAGTAAAAATTTAGTCATTTCTGAGCACAAGGAAAGGACAACTGAGCAGTCCTGACACAAAAATGACTACATTTCTGTCATCTTCAGTCTTTCACTGTCTTACCTGCTGAGGATAAAAAGGGCATATTCTGCAAACTGAAGGACTTTTAATTTGCTAAAGGCCTAAGCCACAGAAAGATTATTCTTTTGCTTTCCCTGTGTTGAACTCAATCAGAAGTGAGGCGCACATATGCTCTGCAGGTAGACGACAAATCAGAAACACATACAGACACATTCCCCTAGGCAGATGGTCTAACCGTGAACACAAGTTGGGTCAATCAATGGAAGCCCAGAAACAGAGGACCAGACCAGAACAGATGCATGCATTTTCCAGGATGGATGTGGGAGAAGGTCAGGGAGGAATGGAGGAGCAGCAGCCCTGCTCCTGGAGTGCGTGGGGCAGTGGACCTGAGACAGCCTTGGGGCTGCTGGTCGCCCTTCTCACCTGCTGTGAAATGACTTCCTTAGGAAACACCCAGTGGGCCGGATGGTCCTCTTTGGAGAGACTCTGCACAAACTCCATCCCCTGCTGGCTGGTGAGCTTCCTCACCAGGTACACTCGGTACCAGTCATTCTGGACCCGGGCACAGAAGCGCTCCACCTGCCGCAGGTAGTGACGCTTCTCCTCTGCCATCTCTGCAGAGCCAATGAGAAAGGCAAGTGAAGGCTGAGAGTGTTGGTTAGCGAACTGTCTGGAAGAGAGGCTAGGAAAAGCTCTGGCGCCTCCCCTTTTGGAATTCACACTGAGAGAACTAAGCTAGAAGAAAGGGGACATGGTCCTTACCAGTATTATTCTGAGAACCAGTTCCCCACAGTTCCTGAATTTCCAAATCACAGGGGCTCCCAGCCGTGGTCAAGAAAGGTTGGGAAGAAGACCTACCTGAGTTGTCCTGAAGCTCGGAGAGGATCTCAGAAGCCTTGTCAAGACAGAGGCGGATGCGTGCCAGCTCCTGCAGGAGCTCCACCGAGGCCTCCTGGGCAGGCTTTTGGCTGTGTCTCAACGGCCGGTACGTTCTCAGGAACTGGCCTTCCTCTCTCAGATATTTCAATTCATCCCTTATGGAGAAAGCATTATTCTTCTCATGTATGGAATCCTAGGGAACACAGAACCAGAGAGAAAGGATATTACTCTTTTTTATCCATAAGTCCCCCACTTGTGAACGTTCCAGTGGGATGGTGGAGAATGAGGGAAGGATAAAGAACAGTGTTGTGGGTTTGAGTGTTCATGCTTTGAATCATGGAAAACTAACATATTTTTTAAATTTTATTTTAGGGACCAGAGGAGGAAAAAAAGAAAAGCTACAATGAAACGTTTTTAACCTAATCTAATGCTTTCATATGCACTATAAGATTTCTGGAAGAAACAAAAATATGAAGAGAATAAAAATTAGAAGTATTCACAATCTCACTATCTGCAGAGGCATCATCAACTTTGGTGGTATATCCTTCGATGCCTTTTTCTCTCTCATGCATACACACATAATGCCAGTTTATACAAATGTTGAGGATAGAAGTAATGTTTTGAAACATTTCCCCCTCTACACAGAGCACAGCATCTGTTATCATTACAACATAAAGTATATTCTGTAAATTTTCAGGAAGACACTATTTCATTGCATAATCCATATGGTTCAGAGAACCTGTGAAAGAAATTTAGAAGTCAGCGTACCTCCAGGCAGTTGCTGAAGAGCATGTACAGTTCAGTTTTATCTTCAGCCAGGAAGGGTTTCTTCTCTAACTGGGACAAATAAGCCTGAATATATGCTTTCACATCATGGAAGCTAGAGAAGGAGAAATATACAGATAGATAGATAGATAGACAGCTGGTGAGCTAAGGTCTGGAAATCCATTTTGCCAAAATAAATGCATGTTGTATCTATCTGCCTATTATCCATTCCCCATTTCCTGTATAATTATATATACATGTATACATAGTTGGGAAGATCCCCTGAAGAAGGAAATGGCAACTGACTCCAGCATTCATGCCTGGAGATTTCAATGGATGGGGGAGCCTGGCAGGCTACAGTCCACTGGATTGCAAAGATGTGGACACGACTGAGTGACTAACACTTCCACTTTATCACATAAAAAGATGTGCATATATACTTTGTAACATGATAAAGAATATTCTAGCACCAACTTGAAGGAATATAAAATTCCGTATTTCCGATGGCTTTCCCAGGTGGCTCACTGGTAAAAATCTGTCTGCTAATACAGGAGACTTGGGTTTGGTCCCTGGGTCAGGAAGATCCCCTGGAGGAGGGCATGGCAACCCACTCCAGTATTCTTGTCTGGAGAATCCCAAGGAGAGAGGAGCCCGGCAGGCTGTAGCCCATGGGGTTGCAAAAGAGTCAGACACAACTCAGCAACTATACAATAATAATATTATTCTCAAACATTTGGGCTCCAGGACTCCTTTACAGACTTAGAAATTACTAAGAATCACAAAGAGCTTTTGCTTCTATTGGTTATATCTTTTGATATTCACAATATTAGAAATTAAAACTAAAAGTTTGAAAATATTTATCATTTAAAATAACCATGCTAACCTCATCACATAACAACATAAATGATATTTTAACAAAATCTTTTCCAAAACAGAAATTCATTAGTAAGAAGGGTATTGCTTTTCATTCCTACAAATCTTTATAATGCCTGACTTAACAGAAGTTCACTGGATTCTCAAATCTACTTCTACTTCTAATTGGTTGCACTATATTATATGAGGAAAATGTGGTCTCATACCTTATGTAGTTTCAGGTAAATGTGGACATTCTCTTTTTTTTATTGGGGTTTAGCTGTTTTACATTGTTGTATTAGTTTCAGGTGTACAGCTAGGTTATTGCTTTCAGAGTCTTTCAGTTTTGCTGTTTCCAGCTATACATAATCCCCAAACAGTCATAGGTACATCCCTGACCCCTCCACTTGAGCCCCCTCCCTTTTTCCCATCTGTCCCACTCCCCGGGCTGATGCACAGCCCCCATGTAAGTCTCCTTAGTCTTACAGCTTAATCACACTAGCTATCTCTTTTACACGTGATAGTGTAGGTTTCCATGTTATTCTTTCCATACCTGTAAATATTCTCTTTTGATACTACACAAAAAGTGACAAATGATCATTTCTAAAGGTCAGTTGCAATGCGCAGTCTGAAACCTTATCAATGGACTTTTCATAGTCAATTATATTAAAATCAAATGGTCTGCAATGCACGTCAAATGGATTTTTTTCTTGATCAATGCACACAATTCTGTGACATCAAGAACCAGTCAACTGGGGCTTCCCTGGCGGTCCAAGGACCACCCTTGGGTAAGGACACTGCCTTGCAGTGCAAGGGGTGCTGATTCGACCCCTGGCCTGGGAAGATCCCATGTGCTGCAGAGCAGCTGAACAGATGTGTCCAACTACCAAGCCAGAGCTCTGGAGTGCATGCGCCCAGAGCCAGTGCTCTGTGGCAACAGAGGCCACTGCAATGGGAGGCCTCCACGGGCCAAAGAACAAAGATGGATGAAACTGAATAAATGAAAGACCAATAGAAGTAGCCCGCCTGCTCCCCTCCCCCTCCAACACCCCCCCCCCCCCCCCCACACCAAAAAAGAACCAGTCACTTCATAAATACTGGTTTGCTGAGCTGTGCAGATTTTGTAAATATTGACACATTTTTATTCTGTATTTTATAAAACCTTACATTCATTAATATCACCACCTATGTCATTAAAACGTCTATACATATTAGAAAGCTGACAGGCTCCTAGTAGAAGATAGAAGGTTTCCAACATTTGCTTGTTTTTTAATATATTTATTTGGTCATGCTGCAAGACTTGCAGAATCATTAGTAACAAAATACCCAGCTGTCTTCCTTGGTGTGACAGGCTCAAGAAAACAGGTCTCTTTTTGCTTTTTTCAAAAAAGTACCTGTCAAATGCCCAGGTTTGAGTGTCACTTGTCAGTCAGTCTTTCGAGTACAAGTGGTATTCCACACACAAGATAAGCAGCCAGAACAGGATATAACCCAAAAACTGCAAGAGTGGTTTTCCTTGAGATAACCCTGTACCTTGGTATGCAGCTGAAGGCTTGGTGGTACCTCTCACTATAACATAATATTAAAACCCATATCCTCAAGATTTAGCAGAATAACGTGATAGTGTAGGTTTCCATGTTATTCTTTCCATACCTGTAAATATTTTTTGATCACAAAAGTGACAAATGATCATTTCTAAAGGTCAGTTGCAATGCGCAGTCTGAAACCTTATCAATGGACTTTTCATAGTCAATTATATTAAAATCAAATGGTCTGCAATGCACGTCAAATGGATTTTTTTCTTGATCAATGCACACAATTCTGTGACATCAAGAACCAGTCAACTGGGGCTTCCCTGGCGGTCCAAGGACCACCCTTGGGTAAGGACACTGCCTTGCAGTGCAAGGGGTGCTGATTCGACCCCTGGCCTGGGAAGATCCCATGTGCTGCAGAGCAGCTGAACAGATGTGTCCAACTACCAAGCCAGAGCTCTGGAGTGCATGCGCCCAGAGCCAGTGCTCTGTGGCAACAGAGGCCACTGCAATGGGAGGCCTCCACGGGCCAAAGAACAAAGATGGATGAAACTGAATAAATGAAAGACCAATAGAAGTAGCCCGCCTGCTCCCCTCCCCCTCCAACACACCCCACACCCGCCCCACACAAAAAAAGAACCAGTCACTTCATAAATACTGGTTTGCTGAGCTGTGCAGATTTTGTAAATATTGACACATTTTTATTCTGTATTTTATAAAACCTTACATTCATTAATATCACCACCTATGTCATTAAAACGTCTATACATATTAGAAAGCTGACAGGCTCCTAGTAGAAGATAGAAGGTTTCCAACATTTGCTTGTTTTTTAATATATTTATTTGGTCATGCTGCAAGACTTGCAGAATCATTAGTAACAAAATACCCAGCTGTCTTCCTTGGTGTGACAGGCTCAAGAAAACAGGTCTCTTTTTGCTTTTTTCAAAAAAGTACCTGTCAAATGCCCAGGTTTGAGTGTCACTTGTCAGTCAGTCTTTCGAGTACAAGTGGTATTCCACACACAAGATAAGCAGCCAGAACAGGATATAACCCAAAAACTGCAAGAGTGGTTTTCCTTGAGATAACCCTGTACCTTGGTATGCAGCTGAAGGCTTGGTGTGTACCTCTCACTATAACATAATATTAAAAACCCATATCCTCAAGAGTGGGGGGTTAGTAAAATTAATAATTTTTATAGCTTCAAAGAGACACTACACGAAACCGGCATGTTTAAAATGACATGTACACAGCAGTGACAGAAACAATGGCCAATACCAGGGATTTCCTCCTGCGAAGATGCTGGCAGCTTGACCCCTCGTCACTATAGTAACATCAGTGCCAACACCAACAAGTTGAAAAGGCCAGAGGCCACCTTAGTGTTATCTGCAGTCTGGTCCACGCTGTCCCATGCATGGGTCTATCCGTAGAGCAGGTGTCTCCATTCCCATAAAGTATGTCTAAGTCCAGTCCAACTCATTCTTAACACACGGAAGTACATGAACCATAAAAAGACAGAAGTATTTTTCAACCCAGAGAATGACAATTCAGATTTTTATGTTGTATTTTATGGCTCCAGAATTTTATTTCAAAACAGTTCTATAAATTTGACTCTAAATATTCTGGAACAAGGCCTTTATCTTTACTTCTTTTTGTTTGTTTGTTTCTTTTCACCTTTACTTTTGAGTGTAATTTGTGCTTCTGTCAATGTGTCCACACTATGTCAAGAGACAGGAATGCCGATGATACTTTCCCTTTCTCTCAGCAGAGAGGCTCACAGGAATACAGCTTTCAAACATTTACCACAATTAATAAAAATCATAGAATACCAAGAGGCTCTTTCCACATCTCAAGGCAACTGTGTCTATATACCTTAAGAGCCCTTTTCAGATATAGTAAGATAGAAGTTCTGCAAGAAATGTATTTGAAGAATCCTATTTGCTAAAAATAAAACTTAGAAGTCAGCTAATCAAGAAAATAAGCTGTCTTCCTTGGTGTGACAGGCTCAAGAAAACAGGTCTCTTGGTGCTATTATCAAAAAAGTACCTGTCAAATGCCCAGGTTTGAGTGTCACTTGTCAGTCAGTCTTTCGAGTACAAGTGGTATTCCACACACAAGATAAGCAGCCAGAACAGGATATAACCCAAAAACTGCAAGAGTGGTTTTCCTTGAGATAACCCTGTACCTTGGTATGCAGCTGAAGGCTTGGTGTGTACCTCTCACTATAACATAATATTAAAAACCCATATCCTCAAGAGTGGGGGGTTAGTAAAATTAATAATTTTTATAGCTTCAAAGAGACACTACACGAAACCGGCATGTTTAAAATGACATGTACACAGCAGTGACAGAAACAATGGCCAATACCAGGGATTTCCTCCTGCGAAGATGCTGGCAGCTTGACCCCTCGTCACTATAGTAACATCAGTGCCAACACCAACAAGTTGAAAAGGCCAGAGGCCACCTTAGTGTTATCTGCAGTCTGGTCCACGCTGTCCCATGCATGGGTCTATCCGTAGAGCAGGTGTCTCCATTCCCATAAAGTATGTCTAAGTCCAGTCCAACTCATTCTTAACACACGGAAGTACATGAACCATAAAAAGACAGAAGTATTTTTCAACCCAGAGAATGACAATTCAGATTTTTATGTTGTATTTTATGGCTCCAGAATTTTATTTCAAAACAGTTCTATAAATTTGACTCTAAATATTCTGGAACAAGGCCTTTATCTTTACTTCTTTTTGTTTGTTTGTTTCTTTTCACCTTTACTTTTGAGTGTAATTTGTGCTTCTGTCAATGTGTCCACACTATGTCAAGAGACAGGAATGCCGATGATACTTTCCCTTTCTCTCAGCAGAGAGGCTCACAGGAATACAGCTTTCAAACATTTACCACAATTAATAAAAATCATAGAATACCAAGAGGCTCTTTCCACATCTCAAGGCAACTGTGTCTATATACCTTAAGAGCCCTTTTCAGATATAGTAAGATAGAAGTTCTGCAAGAAATGTATTTGAAGAATCCTATTTGAAAAAACTATTTCATAAAATAATGGGGGGAAAAGGCACCAAAATAAAATGTTTGCAAACAAGATTGCAGTGGATCCACGTTTTAAATGCAAATTTAACCTCAACGTTGAGTCATACTTCAGACTTAAATGGCATCTTGATTTTGCTATCACCTCAAGGGTGTACTCTCTCAAGGCAGAACCCAGGTTGAGATACTGAGTATCTTCCAAAAGATCTCTTCTGAAAAAAAGATCAACTTTCTAAGAATTTTTAAAAATAGCATAACTCAACAAGACAGTTGAGACAAGGCAATGTATGGGCTTCTCTGTTCATTTATAGAATCAGAGAAACTTAGGAGCTAAAGTAAAACTTAGACAACATCAAGGGCAAGGAGGCTGAAAGGAGAATCTAAAAAACTTAGAAAAAAATTGCACAAAACTTTTTGCTGTGGAAAACTTAGAAAAAAATTGCACAAAACTTTTTGCTGTGGAACCGAGGACTGCAGATTCCTGACTCCTCAACACTTGCCCCGGCAAGTACTCACAACACCCTGTGCCCTTCCAGCTCTTCAAAGAATGCTTTGCAGCAAAGAAAACCCATGAAGAGAGACAAAAAAAAAAAAAAGTCAAGGCGTTTCAAAGCCAACCCCATGTTTGTGATACTCACCTGTACTTCAAAAGCAGTTTCAGTATCAATGAGCGGATCACGGGGGTCTTGTCCACAATGTCATCAAAAGGAGAAAGCGATTTTGTGTGTTCACGGTGTCCTATAACCAGAAGGAGAAAGGTGGATCATCACTCATATCAGACATAAAAGTGAGAAGCACTGAATTTTTAAGTCTATGGGAAGACAGCCACTCACGTTGGGGAGCTTTTCACTTTACTGAGTGTAATTTGTGCTTCTGTCAATGTGTCCACACTATGTCAAGAGACAGGAATGCCGATGATACTTTCCCTTTCTCTCAGCAGAGAGGCTCACAGGAATACAGCTTTCAAACATTTACCACAATTAATAAAAATCATAGAATACCAAGAGGCTCTTTCCACATCTCAAGGCAACTGTGTCTATATACCTTAAGAGCCCTTTTCAGATATAGTAAGATAGAAGTTCTGCAAGAAATGTATTTGAAGAATCCTATTTGAAAAAACTATTTCATAAAATAATGGGGGGAAAAGGCACCAAAATAAAATGTTTGCAAACAAGATTGCAGTGGATCCACGTTTTAAATGCAAATTTAACCTCAACGTTGAGTCATACTTCAGACTTAAATGGCATCTTGATTTTGCTATCACCTCAAGGGTGTACTCTCTCAAGGCAGAACCCAGGTTGAGATACTGAGTATCTTCCAAAAGATCTCTTCTGAAAAAAAGATCAACTTTCTAAGAATTTTTAAAAATAGCATAACTCAACAAGACAGTTGAGACAAGGCAATGTATGGGCTTCTCTGTTCATTTATAGAATCAGAGAAACTTAGGAGCTAAAGTAAAACTTAGACAACATCAAGGGCAAGGAGGCTGAAAGGAGAATCTAAAAAACTTAGAAAAAAATTGCACAAAACTTTTTGCTGTGGAAAACTTAGAAAAAAATTGCACAAAACTTTTTGCTGTGGAACCGAGGACTGCAGATTCCTGACTCCTCAACACTTGCCCCGGCAAGTACTCACAACACCCTGTGCCCTTCCAGCTCTTCAAAGAATGCTTTGCAGCAAAGAAAACCCATGAAGAGAGACAAAAAAAAAAAAAAGTCAAGGCGTTTCAAAGCCAACCCCATGTTTGTGATACTCACCTGTACTTCAAAAGCAGTTTCAGTATCAATGAGCGGATCACGGGGGTCTTGTCCACAATGTCATCAAAAGGAGAAAGCGATTTTGTGTGTTCACGGTGTCCTATAACCAGAAGGAGAAAGGTGGATCATCACTCATATCAGACATAAAAGTGAGAAGCACTGAATTTTTAAGTCTATGGGAAGACAGCCACTCACGTTGGGGAGCCTCTCGAAGGAGCTCCTTCTCTACAAAGAGTAAGGACAGCAGATCGCTGACCACTTCCTTCTGAGGTGGAGAACTGTCTTTGAAGCACATGGTAGAAACCAGGTCCACGAAGAAACTATTGCACATCTGCCGGAAGCAGGCATGTTTCTCAATGACCTCCCTTGGGAATGAATAAAAACCATGGTAAAAAGTCTTGTAAAATGTGTTCCAGAATCTTTTGCTACACAGTGCTTTGGGATTTGGATAGCTTTCTTTTTCCTTTTAATTAAAAGATGTAATTATCTCTTTACATTGATTAGAATCAGTCTCTTAAAACCTACAACAGACAATACATATGCTTGGCTCTTTGGAGAAATGCTTTGATCATTTGGACCATCTAGCAGTAGCCTTTATATTCTGAGGATTTCTCAAAGATCCCATCCACTGAGCTTGACTTGTGTCCCACTTTTAGGAGGCATCAGAAGGGTGGAAGATGGGAAGGAAAATCAACCACTTGGGCTAATTTTAATCACTGTCCTGAAAGGCACATAGCTAGACAAGAGCAGGTCACAGTACATGGATGGCATTTATACACCAAAAGGATAAACCAGTTGCATCCAAACTCTTTGGATACTTGTGATGGGTTTAATTAGTTTACAACTTTCTGGGTGTTTTTCCTCTCATTTTTCGATCTTCCTAATCTGTATACATGCATGTGTTGGAAAAAGGATATGGTGTTTATAAAGGTACATATATCATCAGTTGTCTTTCTTAGGATATTTCTCTGCTATCAGTCTTTCTGAGGTTAATATATTTTCTAAATCATTGTATTTGTGTTTGGCTGTGCTGGGTCTTCTTTGCTGTGCAGAATTATTGCATGTTGTGATGCTAGGGCTTCACACTGCAGTAGCTTCTCATTGTGTTATGAAGCACAGACTCTAGGGTGCCTGGGCATCAGCAGCTGCAGTACATGGGCTCACTAGTTGGGGATCCTGGGTTCTAGAGCACAGGCTCAATAGTTGTGGTGCACAGGATTAGTTGCTCTGCCAAATGTGGGGTATTTTCTCAGAGCAGGGATTGAATCCATGTCTATCGCATTGGCAGGTGGATTCTTTACCCCTGAGCCACGAGGGAAGCTCAATATAGTTATATATCCAAATACTCTATTTGCTCTATTTGCAAAAAAAGGAAGAAAAAGGAGAACGCTTTCTCAGCAAGAAGGTTGTTTTACCTGTGCTCCTGGGAAATAGCTGGAGAGAAGCTATCTGGTAAATCGGTTAAACAATAGGGGCATCCCATCCGCCCTTCGGTGAGATGAAATACAATACAACGCAGGCAGAACACATGGTCGCAGGGTAGGCAGACAGGATCCTGTGCATCTCCGAGACAGATGGGGCATGGCCGAACCCCAAACCTAGAAGCCAAGAAGGGTGATCAGTTCTGAAGCAGGGAAGCTGGCCACGAGAAGCAAAAGTTACAAAAGCTTCCGAATTCTCAACACAGTGGATCCCAAACCCAAGATCTCACCTGGTGAGACGCTGGCTGACACGATCCTTACATTCACGAAGAAGAGTCATCACTGCAACGAAACACGTGTGGGTCTTGATGTCAGAGTTCTCCTGCAGGCACTGAAGGAGAAAGGCAGAGCTAATTAGCAGTGAGGAAGGGCAACCAGGCAACAAAGCATGGTGTGCCCTCTGCCGCTGGTGGGGCTGGGCAGTTAGGGCTCTGCTGTCTGCGATGCAAGGCTTTCATATATCTTGTTCAGCATTTCCATTACCTTTGAATGCCCTTTGTGACTATGCTGATTTGGGAAGAAGGCTGATATTCTCAGCTTTTGATTTTTCTCCTCTTCCTCTTTTAAGGTCAACCCACTCTTTCCATTATATTTCAAACTACAGATATATATAATGACCATCCACCAAGTTTTAAGTAATCCTAGCATTTTTTGAATATTTGGTTTATCAGTTTCTATATAAAACATTATAGGTACAGTTTCAACTTCAAGTGTACCCTGTGTAATCATATTTCTGCCACCCCACTCCCAGCCCTAGAGAACCACATTTGTAAATTCCCACTTCCATATATTTGCTCACATGAAGGCATGCGTGAAACTTTGTATCAGGGCATCAGCTATACCTAAGTTTCTGCAACCTACATTTCTCATTGATAGAGAAGTAGGTTCAGATCATTCATGTTAACTGCTGCATGGTACTTGTTGACAAATACATTGGTCATCTATTTCCCTGTTAATGAACATGTAGAATGGTCCCAATTTCTTGCAATTACAAACATTTCTGTACCCATCATTCTTCCATGTGTCTGAGTGCATACAGGAAAAATCTCTAGGGTATATATTTAGAAGTGGAAACATTTTTTAGGAAAGGCATATTTTTAAATGATATAAGCTAGTGAGTTTAATGGGTGTGCATAGGGAATGTTCCGGTTAGGTATAGTATTTGTTATAGATGTTTTTATAGATAATATAGATGTTTTTATATTACATGTACCTATGGGCATTCTCTACTAAAGGAAATTTCCTTTCTATTCCTAATTTGGCAAGAGTATGTTTTTACCGAATTATACATTTTATCAAATGTATTTTCTGTACTATCAAAATAATCATTTGCAGTGTATTTTTTAATTTGTTATACAACTGATGACATTTATAGATCTTATGATTTTGAGCTATCCTTGAATTCTCAGGATTAATCTTACTTGGAAATTACATGAGGTTTTTTTCTTCCCATCATGCCTCTTTTATTTTTATATTTATTTTCATCCATCTTTTATTCTTTGGCATGTGTGGGCCTCCCATTGCAGTGGCCTCTCTCGCTGTAGAGCACCAGCCCTGGGTACATGCGCTCCAGAGTGCCAGCTGGTAACTGGACACACCAGTCCAGTCGCTCTGCGGCACGTGGGATCTTCCTGGGCCAGGGATCAAACTGGTGCCCCTTGCACTGCAAGGCGGACTCTCCACCCACTGGACCACCAGGGAAGCCCTACATGAGTTTTTAATACCCTGTTAAATTTGATCTGTTAAATAAAATATTCAAAAATGGCCAAGGGACTTGAATAGACATTTTCCAAAGAAGATATATAAATGGGCAATAAGCATGTGAAAAAATGCTAAACATCGCTAGTAACTAGGGAAATACAAATCAAAACCACAATGAGTTGGAGCGATGGCAGGGGTGGGATGAGAGGGAAGCAGGTCAATAGAGAGGGGATACATATAGACATACAGCAGATTCATGTTGTGCAGCAGAAACTAACAACACTGTAAACCAATTATACTCCAAAGAAAAAACAAAAACCACAATCAGAGACCGCTTCATAGCCATCGGGAGAGCTATTATTTAAAAAAAAAAAAGGAAAGTAACAAGTGTTGGCAGGGATGCAGAGATACTACTGCCCTGGGGAATTGCTGGTACGAATGTAAAATGGTGTGGCAATTGTGGAAAACCGTATGGTGATTCCTCAGAATGTCAAGCACAGAATTACCACATGATCCAGCAATTCCACTCGTAAGTACACACCCAAAAGAATTAAAGTAATGACTCAAACAGACACCTCTACACCCAGGTTCACTGCAGCATTATTTACAATCACCAAAAGTGGAAACAACCCAAGTATCCATCAACAGACGGCTGGATAAACAGAATGTGCTCTATCCATACAATGGAATCTTATTCAGCCTTAAAAAGGAAGGACATTCTGACACCTACCATAATGTGGATAAACCTTGAGAAGATGAAATACACCAGTTACAAAACTGCATTTCAAAGGCTGCACAGCAAAGCTGCTGACAGTGCTCATGTGAGGTTCCCAGGGGGCAGGGGCTGTCTTCCCTGAGTGGCCACTGATTCTTTAAGGATGGTCACTTTTTCTGCAGGGCACCATCTTGCATGTCACCAACTTTATAAAGGGGGGCGAGGGGCAGAGACTTGGGCTTTCTGTCCCGGTGGTCCCACTGACAGCAGTGTTGGGAGTCCACAAGTCCAGCGGCATTCTTCTACACATCCATCTTCTGGATCCTGGCAGTGGCAAGCAGCTCCCCCCCAGGGCCAGGCTGTTGGTCTGGTCTGGGGTCACTAGAGGCCTGGGTGGAGCCCACTCAAATACCCAAGCGTACCTGCTGCATTAATAGTTCCTTTTCTACAAGGAACCCTAAATGAAACATCCTGATTTACCACTGAGAGAGTGAAAAAACCAAAATACCGAAAGGTTAGTGACTTACATCATTACATCACTTTCATTCACACATTCAGATAAAACTGTCCGAGCAGAAAGGGAGATACCACCCAGCTGACAGAAGTTAGGTCTTGCTTCGACTGTGCTTCATCGAGCAAAGAGGCAGATGCATGCTGGGCCTTCACACTCACCTTGTTCAGCGAGGAGACATACTCAGTCACCAGCTCGCGCATCTTGGGAATCTGACTCTCCGTCCCCAGGAGCACGTGCTCCACAAAGAGCGAGATGGAGAAAATGCGACTCCAGTGGGCTCTGTCAAGAGAAGGGGTCCCTCACTCACTTCTGACAAAAGCGCCTGAGACAGAATGGAGAGGTGCAGGGAGGTAGCTTCAAGGCTTGGCAGTTGAACGTTAAGAAAAGGGGCAGGTCATAAAGTACTGAAATCATACAGAGACTGTTCTCCTATCGTTGTGGGATTAGATTAGAAATCAGTATCAAAAGATATTTGAAAATAACCCACAGATTTTCAAACTCAATGTGAAATTTGCCAAAAGAGATCTTTTTTTTTTTAAATTGGGGTATACTTGTTTTACAATGTTGCATTAGCTTCAGGAGTACAGCAAAGTTATTGTTACACATTTTTACAGGGTTTTCTTGTTTACAAGTATACATAATCCCCAAAGTCACAGGTATATCCCTGACCCCTCTTCTCCCCTGGGCCCTCCCTCCCTGAGAGATCTTTGACTAAGCTACTGAAAGACTCAATAAAGCTAGAAGACTGAAAACACACAGAGGGCGATTGCAGAGGAAAGATTTGATATTAAAGATACTTTAAAATCCCAATGTATTTGGAAATTAAATGTCCATTTTTAAATGATGGGTATATCGAAGAAACTGTGGCAAGGAAAATTAGAAAGTATTTGTAACGGAATAAAAAGGAAAGAGAATTTATGAGAATTTGTTGTATGCAGCTAAAGTTGTTCAATGCGACTAAATACAATGTAGAATCTTGAGTAAGGTATGAAAAAAAATGGATACTAGAATAAAATTTTGTGAAATCGGAACAAAATTTGTTCTTATCACATGTTAGTTTCCTATCCATTTTTTGCAACACAGTATCTCTTTATAGCCTCAGAACTGGATTACAAGTTTCCAGCTTTAATCAAGGAAAGAAAAACTTTTTAACTCACTAAAATAACTCTCTAGTCCTCTAGCAGGAATATTAGATGCCAAAATATATGGACCTATAATTAAAGTTTTGTGTGACTATAAATTAGAAATCTACCATTCTATTCACACTCAGTCAAACAAGTGAAATCAAAATGTCATAAACTTTTTGGCTAAGCAAAAATTCTCATAAGTCTCTAAAATACTGATTTTATATTACACATGCTATATGTATATGTATGTGTGTACAAAAGCTTTTCTACTATGCTTGATAAAGGCTTGAGAAAAAACAACAAAGAAAGATAGAATAACTGGAATACATAAACTAAATGAAATGAGAGCAATGAATATGAAATAGAAAAAGTGAAACAAACTATATAAAAGTGAAAAATCATCATATAATCCAATTGTTTTTAAACATGGATGCTCATTAGAAACACAGATGGAACTTTGGATAAAAAAAGCAAAACCTGGGCATTTGTGTTTTTCAAAAAATTCCAAGATAATTCAGATGTACATCTGGATTTTAAAAAGTGATTATAGGTTTTTCTATTAAATGGTAGTTTTACTAATATAAAATTCTATTATTTTCTGTTGACCAATCATAATACAATTGTATTAAGTGAATAATAGTTACATAACACAAGAGTAAAAGGTGTTTATCAGTTTTCACATTTCAGTACCTTTAAACCATGAAATTTTTGAACTTGGTTTTATGACCTTGGATATGCTCTAGTGTCTCCTAGTTTATAGTCTACGGAACTTGAATAGACTTTGCACCTACTGTGTAAATTTTAAATGATGGGTATATCAAGAAACTGTGGCAAGGAAAATTAGAAAGTATTTGTAACGGAATAAAAGGAAAGAGAATTTATGAGAATTTGTTGTATGCAGCTAAAGTTGTTCAATGCGACTAAATACAATGTAGAATCTTGAGTAAGGTATGAAAAAAAATGGATACTAGAATAAAATTTTGTGAAATCGGAACAAAATTTGTTCTTATCACATGTTAGTTTCCTATCCATTTTTTGCAACACAGTATCTCTTTATAGCCTCAGAACTGGATTACAAGTTTCCAGCTTTAATCAAGGAAAGAAAAACTTTTTAACTCACTAAAATAACTCTCTAGTCCTCTAGCAGGAATATTAGATGCCAAAATATATGGACCTATAATTAAAGTTTTGTGTGACTATAAATTAGAAATCTACCATTCTATTCACACTCAGTCAAACAAGTGAAATCAAAATGTCATAAACTTTTTGGCTAAGCAAAAATTCTCATAAGTCTCTAAAATACTGATTTTATATTACACATGCTATATGTATATGTATGTGTGTACAAAAGCTTTTCTACTATGCTTGATAAAGGCTTGAGAAAAAACAACAAAGAAAGATAGAATAACTGGAATACATAAACTAAATGAAATGAGAGCAATGAATATGAAATAGAAAAAGTGAAACAAACTATATAAAAGTGAAAAATCATCATATAATCCAATTGTTTTTAAACATGGATGCTCATTAGAAACACAGATGGAACTTTGGATAAAAAAAGCAAAACCTGGGCATTTGTGTTTTTCAAAAAATTCCAAGATAATTCAGATGTACATCTGGATTTTAAAAAGTGATTATAGGTTTTTCTATTAAATGGTAGTTTTACTAATATAAAATTCTATTATTTTCTGTTGACCAATCATAATACAATTGTATTAAGTGAATAATAGTTACATAACACAAGAGTAAAAGGTGTTTATCAGTTTTCACATTTCAGTACCTTTAAACCATGAAATTTTTGAACTTGGTTTTATGACCTTGGATATGCTCTAGTGTCTCCTAGTTTATAGTCTACGGGAACTTGAATAGACTTTGCACCTACTGTGTAAATTATAAAAATCTTACTTATGTTGAATTGGTTCATTAAAGGTCTACTCTATCTTTCTATCTGTAAATCCAGATATAATTTTATTAATTTAATATATTTTATAAATTTTTGGAGTTTGATACTGAAATTATAACTATAATCTTAATTTATCTACTTAAAAATAGTTGTAATATATGGTAGAGCTATATGTAACTATGTTCTGTATCTTCCAGGTTTCCTGTGAATATATTATCATACTTTCATAATTTAAAAAATAAAACAGAGAAAAAAAGGAGCAGGAGCGAAGGTGGGTGAATTGGGTAGAAGCCCTTTGTGATGTTCTCCCTGACCTCTACCCACTTCTGTCTTTCTCCTCCTCCCCTCAGACTCCCAGGTCAGACCATTCAAGTTCTTTGCCTCTGACCACGTCTGGAGAGTCCCACCTCGCCCTTAAAGGCCAGCACAGGACTTGTCCTCTAGAAAGTCTACCCTGAGTGCGGGTCCCCTCTCCACCACCCCGCCGGGGTCCTGCAGCTGTTTCTTCTCCCTCAGTGCTCCTCCCTCAGGATCATAGTAATCTGTTCACCTTTGTACCAGCCCCATCACTCCACTCACTCCCTTAATGCTCAGTTCTCTCCTCTGTTTTTCTAGAAACACTGTGATAGCTGGCACTTAATAAGGGTTCAACAGACGTTAAAAAATCAATGAGGAAAGAAAAGCCCACTTCCAGTGATAGGAGCATCTGCCCACTCTCTGATGAGCGTGGGACTCCTGGGTCTTACCTGACGTCCCCGATGAGGGCTCTGGTCCTCATCCCGCTGCCCTGCATGTACTCATCTGAGCAGAGAAGCTCCAGCGGCATGGAAAGGTTCTTCACAGCCTGTAACCAAGCTTGGGGACTGGGCTTCAGGAGGTTTTCTGTCAGCATCTCAGCACAGGCCACTGCCACCAGCACATCCAGACTCTGGGGAGCAGAGAACAGATCTGTGACTGAGCACTCTGCTGTCCCCTGACCCCACGGGGCTGCTCTAGACCATAAGTCGGAGGCCCTGGCTCTCACCCCAGGGCCTGTGTTCCAGGCCTGAAGGTTCCCCTTTCACTGTGTTGGGATCTAGGAGGCATCAGTTAGATGCGTTCTAACCAAGGAGCCACACTGGTGTGTGTGCTGGTAAAGATGTCTCCCAGTTGGAACACGGCCCATAAGCTCTCCCTTCCCAGGGTGGTGGTAAGTGCAGCCCCACACTCGCTTGAGAAGGCCAAACCAGGCTGAAGGCATGAAATGTCCCCAAGAAGGACCATACCATCTCACGTCCAGCCCAGCTGTGGTTCTGTGTGCCTTTTGTAAGGCTTAGTAGAACTTGGGGGTAGATGGTCAAGATCCTGGAGAAGTTCTGCAGCCGGCTTCTGAAGTGGTGGTAGGCCAGGTGCACTGAAGGTAAGGCGACCTCTTTCTCTGGCTGGCCTGCATTCAGCTGAGTGATGCAGGACCACAGAGCCATCTGCAGAACCTGGGGTGAAAAGAAAGCTTTCACTCTATTACTCGTACACTGTTTTTTTTTTAAAAAGATATATTTTGCTTGTGGAAAATGAGAACTATTCAAAAAATGACAAAAAAGAGCATGAAAAACAACGGAAATGATTTATATTCCGATTTACTTTTGGTGCCATTTCATCCAGACATTTCTAGATCCATACCTCCTCTTCCAGGGTCCCCAGATTAGGGGCACAACATATTCCTGATTTTTTCCACTTTAGATTACAAACACTGTGATAGCTGGCACTTAATAAGGGTTCAACAGACGTTAAAAAATCAATGAGGAAAGAAAAGCCCACTTCCAGTGATAGGAGCATCTGCCCACTCTCTGATGAGCGTGGGACTCCTGGGTCTTACCTGACGTCCCCGATGAGGGCTCTGGTCCTCATCCCGCTGCCCTGCATGTACTCATCTGAGCAGAGAAGCTCCAGCGGCATGGAAAGGTTCTTCACAGCCTGTAACCAAGCTTGGGGACTGGGCTTCAGGAGGTTTTCTGTCAGCATCTCAGCACAGGCCACTGCCACCAGCACATCCAGACTCTGGGGAGCAGAGAACAGATCTGTGACTGAGCACTCTGCTGTCCCCTGACCCCACGGGGCTGCTCTAGACCATAAGTCGGAGGCCCTGGCTCTCACCCCAGGGCCTGTGTTCCAGGCCTGAAGGTTCCCCTTTCACTGTGTTGGGATCTAGGAGGCATCAGTTAGATGCGTTCTAACCAAGGAGCCACACTGGTGTGTGTGCTGGTAAAGATGTCTCCCAGTTGGAACACGGCCCATAAGCTCTCCCTTCCCAGGGTGGTGGTAAGTGCAGCCCCACACTCGCTTGAGAAGGCCAAACCAGGCTGAAGGCATGAAATGTCCCCAAGAAGGACCATACCATCTCACGTCCAGCCCAGCTGTGGTTCTGTGTGCCTTTTGTAAGGCTTAGTAGAACTTGGGGGTAGATGGTCAAGATCCTGGAGAAGTTCTGCAGCCGGCTTCTGAAGTGGTGGTAGGCCAGGTGCACTGAAGGTAAGGCGACCTCTTTCTCTGGCTGGCCTGCATTCAGCTGAGTGATGCAGGACCACAGAGCCATCTGCAGAACCTGGGGTGAAAAGAAAGCTTTCACTCTATTACTCGTACACTGTTTTTTTTTTAAAAAGATATATTTTGCTTGTGGAAAATGAGAACTATTCAAAAAATGACAAAAAAGAGCATGAAAAACCACGCACATGATTTATATTCCGTATTTACTTTTTGGTGCCATTTCATCCAGACATTTCTAGATCCATACCTCCTCTTCCAGGGTCCCCAGATTAGGGGCACAACATATTCCTGATTTTTTCCACTTTAGATTACAAACATTTCTCTACCACAAGCACACCTGAAGAACATTGTTGGGGGTTTTTTTTGGCCTCTCTAAGTCATCATTTTTTCTTCATTCATCCTTTATTCTTTTGGCATGTGTGGGCCTCCCATTGCAGGGGACTCTCTTGTTGCAGAGCACCAGTTCTGGGTGCATGCGCTCCAGAGTGCTGGCCCATAATTGGACACACTGGCCCAACCACTCCGTGGCATGTGGGATCTTCCCCAACCAGGAATCGAACTGGTGCTCCTTGCACTGCAAGGCGGACTCTCTACCCACTGGACCACCAGGGAAGCCCCAGAACATCGTTTTTAATGGCTGCATAACAATCAAATGGTTGTACATTAACTGGTCCAACCCTTATGTTTTGACAAGTCAATTGTTTCTAATTTTTCATTTTTAGAAATAAAACAAAGAGAACGTTCCTGTGAATAAAATATTGGTCCACAACTCCGACAATGTCCTTAAGATTGAAGCACGAGTTCAGATTTTGTAAACCTCTCTGCTCACCTCGACAGATGGTTTTACAGAAGCACCACTGTTGACATTGGAGGAGCTTCTGGCCATTTTAAAAACCAGTTTGGTCACATGGGCAATAAAGAGTCCTTCATGCCTTGATGATTAACTAGTAAGGATGAGAATTTTTCCAGAGTTTTCTGGACATCTGTATAATTATTCTATTAATAGTTAACTCGTAACTTTCATTTTTCATTTTTAAAAATTAGGAGATTATCTTATTGATTCCCAAGAATATGTTCTTAACCCTTAATCAGGTGCACTGAAGGTAAGGCGACCTCTTTCTCTGGCTGGCCTGCATTCAGCTGAGTGATGCAGGACCACAGAGCCATCTGCAGAACCTGGGGTGAAAAGAAAGCTTTCACTCTATTACTCGTACACTGTTTTTTTTTTTAAAAAGATATATTTTGCTTGTGGAAAATGAGAACTATTCAAAAAATGACAAAAAAGAGCATGAAAAACCACGCACATGATTTATATTCCGTATTTACTTTTTGGTGCCATTTCATCCAGACATTTCTAGATCCATACCTCCTCTTCCAGGGTCCCCAGATTAGGGGCACAACATATTCCTGATTTTTTCCACTTTAGATTACAAACATTTCTCTACCACAAGCACACCTGAAGAACATTGTTGGGGGTTTTTTTTGGCCTCTCTAAGTCATCATTTTTGTCTTCATTCATCCTTTATTCTTTTGGCATGTGTGGGCCTCCCATTGCAGGGGACTCTCTTGTTGCAGAGCACCAGTTCTGGGTGCATGCGCTCCAGAGTGCTGGCCCATAATTGGACACACTGGCCCAACCACTCCGTGGCATGTGGGATCTTCCCCAACCAGGAATCGAACTGGTGCTCCTTGCACTGCAAGGCGGACTCTCTACCCACTGGACCACCAGGGAAGCCCCAGAACATCGTTTTTAATGGCTGCATAACAATCAAATGGTTGTACATTAACTGGTCCAACCCTTATGTTTTGACAAGTCAATTGTTTCTAATTTTTCATTTTTAGAAATAAAACAAAGAGAACGTTCCTGTGAATAAAATATTGGTCCACAACTCCGACAATGTCCTTAAGATTGAAGCACGAGTTCAGATTTTGTAAACCTCTCTGCTCACCTCGACAGATGGTTTTACAGAAGCACCACTGTTGACATTGGAGGAGCTTCTGGCCATTTTTAAAAAACCAGTTTGGTCACATGGGCAATAAAGAGTCCTTCATGCCTTGATGATTAACTAGTAAGGATGAGAATTTTTCCAGAGTTTTCTGGACATCTGTATAATTATTCTATTAATAGTTAACTCGTAACTTTCATTTTTCATTTTTAAAAATTAGGAGATTATCTTATTGATTCCCAAGAATATGTTCTTAACCCTTAATCCTGTTGGCTGTATGTCCTCAAATCTGTCAGTTTCCTTTTTTATGTACTGAAGTTTGAAATCTTTAGCATTTTCATTGAAATTTCAATTATTGTTACTATTAACTTGCCGTGGCCAGTTGAATATTTACCTAATTTTCTTCAAGAAAAACTAAACGTTAAAAAAGAAAGTATCTGGACTTCCCTGCTGGTCCAGCGGGTAAGAAGCTGTGTTCCCAATGCAGGGGGCCTAGGTTCGATCCCTGGTCAGGGAACTAGATCCCACATGCCACAACTAAGACCCAGTGGAGCCAAATAAATAAATGATTTTAAAAAAAAAAAAGTATCTGAACTTCCCTGGTGGTCCAGTGGCTAAGACTCTGTCAATGCAGGGGGCCTGGGTTCGATCCCTGGTCAGGAAACTAGATCCCATATGCTGCAACTAAAGAGTCCAGGTCCCAAAACTAAGACCCAGCACAGCCAAATAAATAAATATTAAAAAAAAAAAGAAGAAGAAAGAAGAGAAAGTATCACAGGAAATTGGAGGTCTTCTTCCTGTTACTAAAAGCTCTATGTTTTAGGGGTGCTAAGAGGTGGGTCAGCCTCATCCAGGGTTATGAAAGTCTGAGTGGCATTTCCTCACACCACTGACTTCTTGGACCACATTCTGTTCCACAGACATTGCAGCTCTGGTAGTTGAGGAAAAGTTCCCACATTGGCATCTTGTCCATTTATGCCAGCCTTGCCCTGAGCCAGAGTCAGTACTTACGTTTAAATGTTCCCAAGTGGGCACTTTCATGGTTAAGAGAAGGAAGTCCCCCAGGTAGCACTGAAAAAGTTCCTGCTGCTGGTCTCCTGTGAGCTGAGCAAGAAAACTGCCCAGTGGGGTCTTCTGAAAGAGCTCCAGTAACTTCTCTGACAGTCCTGAGGGGGAGTTGAGGTGGGAAGGGAGACAGAGAGATCAGCTGGGGTGTGGATGTCAACCATGACTCTTCTTACCCACCAAATGCAGGGACATGGACATGGTTCTAATAAGGCTCCTTTTTACCTTCATTTCTGGACACAAGAGATATTTTTCCAGTGAAATAACAGAAACAAAGTCAGGAGGAATGTTCTATTGCAGTCATAAAAGCCTACGTGGGTGCAGGCTAAGTCATTTCAGTTGTGTCCTAACTTCGCAACGCTATGGACTGTAGTCCACTAGGTTCCTCTGTTCATTTGGATTCCCCAGGCAAGAATACTGGAGTGGGTTGCTATGCCCTTCTCCAGGGGATCTTCCTGACCCAGGGATCAAACAATCTCTTACATCTCCTGCATTGACAGGTGGGTTCTTTACCACTATCGGCACCTGGGAAGCCTACATGAAAGCCTAGATAGCCCTAAAGAGAACAAAGGCTGGAATAGACCAATAGTTGTACCAAGTTGCAATGTGCTTCAGGAACCCAGGATCCAAGTGAACCAGGAAAGAGTGGGCTGCCTTCCTGGCCAAATGCTGCTCAAACCAAAAAGATTTGCCTTCTAGTGCATGGCGTGTTGGTCCCCAAGTCACACGCTATTGTATAAAAGTCGAGTCAGTTAGGATAGGGTATAAAAAGGAGAAATACTCTCTCCCCAAGAGAGAGACTGTTGTGAGTTTGTTCAGAAAGAGAGGCAGTAAGCTTACCTAGAAAGATAAGTTCACCTTAAAGTCTTTTGACATGCTTTTTTCTTAAAGACATCTGTCCTTTATTTCAATATTGAACCGTAATGGATGCACCACGTTACTTTCAGGGATTTGACATTTGCCTACCTTGTGAAATGATCACCATGATTAAAAAAAAAAAGTGAAAGGCGAAAGATGTATATGATCTGAAGAGAAACCAGATCTGAAGAGAAACCAAATACAATACATTAACACACATATATGGAATCTAATAAGATGGTACCGATAAATGCACACTCAGAGCTGTGATGGATAAACAGACATAGAGAACAGACCTAAGGACATTGGGGGGAAGGAAGATCAGATAAGAGGTATGTAGAATATGTAATAGAGATAACCACTGTGATTAAGCTGTAAGACTAAAGGAACCTATATGGAGTCTAAGCATCAACATGATGGGGGCAGGAAGGGAGAAAAGGGAGGGAGGGCTCAGGGATATACTTATGACTGTTGGCCAATTATGTATACCCGTAAACAAGAAAACTCTGTAAAAACATATAACAATAACTTCGGGCTTTCCCTGGTGGTCCAGTGGGTAAGGACATCGCCTTGCACTGCAAGGGGCGCCGGTTCCATCCCTGGCCTGGGAAGATCCCACGTGCCGCGGAGTGGCTGGACTGATATGTCCAATCACCGAGCCGGAGTTCTGGAGCGCATGCGCCCAGAGCCGGCGCTCTGCGACAACAGACGCCACAGCGATGGGAAGCCCGCAGGAGCCAAAGAGCAAAGGACGGATGAAAACAGAGAAATGAAGGACCAATAGAAGTGGCCCGCCCGCTCCCCTCCCTCTCCAACCCGATCCCCGCCCAAAATAAATAAATAAATCTTAAAAAAAAAAAAAAATCTACTCCAATTTAAAAAAATGTGCTCTTCATAAACCTTGAAAAGACTACTTCATGTATGAAAGATGACTTTCCCCAAAATGCTGGGTTGACCACTGGTTTTCCTGGAATGCCTGTGGTCAGATGACCTGGCATATGACAGCAGAGCCGAGGGAGGACCATGATGACTCAGTTTGGGCAAAGGTACTACTCTGCTCACTGGCAACTGCCGAGAAGACCTCGGCTGGAGACATCTTGAGTCCTGGTACCCTAGTTGTCCAGGAGACTCAGAATGGGGGTGATGACCTATGACATGGTAGCAGGGTCTCCTCTGCCGGAACACATCCCCTCCCACCACTGCTGGGCTCACCCTCATCTCGCGTGAGGTACTGAGTATGGACCCACAGCTCCTCCAGATAGTCTCTGATCCTCCAGCTAAAAGGCACACTACTGGACGCCTTCTCTGAGAGGTTCATGTAGTTCTGCACCATGATGTAGGACATCTCCTCTTTAGACCTGCAACCGGCCAAATGGGGACCAAGAATTCAGTGGTTAGTGAACTGGCATTCAAGATGCACGATGAGACCTACTTCTGATGCCAACTCCTCTCCATCCTCAAGAATTGGGAGGCTTCATGGGCAGCAAAGACAGTCCCGTAGTCTACCGAACAGCTCATTTTACGCTAGAAACGAACTCAAGGATGAACTTATACTAGCCCTGGGTTTTAAAGACAAAATAAAAACAAACCCCGGCTGGAAAGTTGTTTGAAGTCTTGGGCAGAACCAGTATGGTGGTGTCTGAACCCACACTTGCCTTGTACCTGGGCAGAGAATCAAAATCCCCTGAAATCCAAACTAGATGGCTCTGCCAGGCCAGCTAAGCTTGAGTTACATAAGATCAGGCCTCGGCACAGGCTGTGTGGTTCCCATCATTGGCAGGAGGAGCAGGAAAATCAACATAAACGCTCCCCTCCATGCAGTTTTGCTGGTGCCGATGAGGTGGAAGTCAAGCCATTTTAACTGCAAAGAGTGCTCTGAGCACAGGGAAATGAGGCGAGTCAAGAACAAAAAAAGAATTTTCCAAAATTTGTGTCAGCTCTTTGTTACTGTACTGTCATGGCCTTCAGGCTACAAAAGGAGCCAATCATCACTTCAGTGTGATTCTAAAATTCACACTTATATTTCATCAAACATCTGGGGAGGGGGGCGGCTATTAAGTTTCCTGCTGTGTTATAGAGTTTATTTCCCTTCCCATGAAAAGAAAGTCTTCCACTCACCTCGTATCAATTGTCACAAGAGGAATGTTCAGAAGTTTAACATCGCTAAAAATAAACATCCAAAGATCTCTTGCCCAGGATGGAGACTGTGGGTTGGCCAGCAGTTCAAGGTTGCCATCCCTGTCCATGAAGGAGATGATGCTCGCCAGGAGTGGGGTCACAGCACCCTGAACTCGCTTCAAGAGGCTCTGCCTGTGTCAGGGAGAGACAGAGGCAGGCAGATAACAAGTTCAGTAAGTGAAGGGGTGGTGTCAAGGGTACACTGAAAATACAGATTTTAAGAAGCATTTATGCAAAATCCATACAGAGAAACCTAGGGAAACGAAAACAATTCCAGGTCCAAATCTGATCCCTCAGAAGGTACAATTGGGAAAGAAATGAAAAATAATTACAGAAAAACACAGAAGCAGAAAAGCCCCACCGTCACAAAACCAGCATCAAAAGCTCACATGGTCCATTTAATCCTAGATGTTTGCACACGTCCCTCCTGCCAACAGCACAAAGGAGATACATCCCCGCCAAATCTGAGCCTCTGAATGAGTGAAACTTTCTCTCAGAGACAAAGAAACTGAGGGCCAGAGTGGTGAAATCCCAGATCTGAGACGACCCTGCTGGTGGGGGCGGGCATCTTCCACCTGGGATGCAGAGCAGTCCCCCTTCTCTCAGCCACACAGGCTGTCATGGGCTAGTCTTGGGAACAGCCTCGAAGTTTGTACGAAAAGGACCATGGACACTAACTGAATACTCTGGCTCTTGTTTTTGTAGTTATCAAACAGCTTCATGTAGGAGATCTAGGGAAACAACATTCTTCCCTCCTCCAAGTATCTATCACCTTCTTTATTTGCCAACCTGTAATTGCACCCATGTCGATGGTGGTGCACATGCTGGTGAAAGGTTGTATCTGACAAGAACAGATGTTCTGGGTTTTGTCATGAAAAAATTTAAACACACACAAAAGTACAGAAAAGAGTTCAGCAAACCCCATGGAACTGCCACCCAAACCATCTTGTGCTCTTTGGGGAAAAGAAAAAAATGATGGCTCAGAATTTCTCAAGGTTTAGAAGGAAGCAGCTCTCCCGCTGGGAGAGCCGTGTGTCCAGCCTGCAGCCCACCCCGGTTTCCTTTCCCGGAGGTACCTGAATGTGCCGGCCTCCTGCAGAGCTTCCTGATTGGAGGCCTCCCTCATCACCCAGGCCTTCACATTGGAGACTGAGTTCTCTTCCTGCTTCTTTAAAAGGTCGTAGAGGCGCATCTTAGTGACCAGTAAGAAAGAGGCTGTGGAAAAACAGAGCAGACGTGCGTTCAGCACATTCCAGGGCAGAGTGGTGGGCTCTGCATCCCTGACCTGCCTCAGCAGGAGGGAAAGTCTGTCTCCTTTGGTCAGGCCAAGGCTACAGAAATCCCAGAGGGGTGTGTAGATTGCCGGAGAAACAGCTGCCTCTGGGAGCCACAGAAAGTTGCAGAAGGGGTGAGAGGTCCAGAGGAGAGGTGGACGAGAGGTCCCCCACCTCTGCACTTACCATCTTCGTCTAGGAGGCTGAGGAGGATGGACACTCTCCGAACACTGCGCTGACAGTCCTCGTTCTGGTCTCTCAGCATGCCCACAGCCCCCTGAATACAGTTTCTCAGAAGCCGGGTGGTGTCCAGAATCTGCATCTGACAACAGAAACAATCAAGTCTTTCATTTCTGCCACTTACACATCAAGGTAACACCAGAGAGATGACGTCCGGGCACCTGCGTGCAGGGGGCGACGTTTTCCTCCTGCCCAAGCTCCCACCACAGGCCGTTGCCTAGTGCCCCTTAAGAGCACTGTGAGGGACTTCTTTGGCAGTCCAGTGGTTAGGACATGGCACTTTCATTGACGTGTGGCTTGGTTCAATCTCTGGTTGAGGAACTATTTAATAAGATCCTACAAGTCACATGGTGTGGCCAGAAAAAACACTACAAGACAATCCTGTGTGACCAGGAACCCCGTCAGTGGTTAAGGATGAAAGCAATGACCAGGGGACACGGGGAAAAGCCAAGGTCAGATATGATGATGGTTAATTCACCTGCACTCACAGTGGCCGGGAGAGGAGTGCTGTGTCCACTCCTCAGACTACTGGGCACAAGTCTAAGGAAGGGCAGCGCGCAGCCTGACGGTCAAGAGGGCTAGAAAGAGTGAGAGCTTACATCATTTTCTGGTCCAGGGGTCAGGCTGTCCTTTGCCTCAGGCCTTTCTGTCTCCATTTCTCCCTCTCCCACGTCCTGTGATGTGACTGCCTCAGTTTTCGTCGCCTCCTCACCATTAGCTTGGGCTCCACATCCTACCTCCACTACAGAGAAGCAAACAAGCGAGTTACTGTTCAGAGGCCAAAGGGATGGGGAATGCTGGCAACACCCACGACGTTATGTGCTGAGGTCTAACCACTGGGATTCCCTGGCACCGGCCCTGGGAAGGGGCCGCAAAGAAGAGACTGTCAGTCACCCAGATCAGCCTGTGTTTGCCCACTGGACATGGTCCGCCAGTGGCAACCCAAGCGTCCATCCTGGCTGACCCAGGAGTCATGGCAAACAGAATCTGACATGTTCCACAGCCATCTGCAAAGACCTATTTTTTTTTCCTGTTGAAATACTATCTTCTCTTGGCTTTGGAAGCAGCAGACGGTCCCCTGGATTTGTCAATATGGAGTTCTGAAAATGTATTCTGAGCTCCTGCCAAAGGGGCCAGTGCTGGACTCGAGGGGACAGAAGCCCAAGGACCCATCCTCGCAACGCAGCACGCACCTCCTGGCTGCCGTTCCCGCCATCCCACCTCCCTGAGGACCTTAACTTCAGACTCACATGCAGGCGGATCTTCCGGCATAAACAGCTGGCTGATGGCCACGTCCTGCAGTTTCGTTACATCTGAGACCATGACTGTGGATCTCCGGAGCTGGCTGCCAATGGGCCCAATCTTCCCTGTCTCCTCTGGTTTCTCGTCGTTTTACATGGCACTTTCATTGACGTGGCTTGGTTCAATCTCTGGTTGAGGAACTATTTAATAAGATCCTACAAGTCACATGGTGTGGCCAGAAAAAACACTACAAGACAATCCTGTGTGACCAGGAACCCCGTCAGTGGTTAAGGATGAAAGCAATGACCAGGGGACACGGGGAAAAGCCAAGGTCAGATATGATGATGGTTAATTCACCTGCACTCACAGTGGCCGGGAGAGGAGTGCTGTGTCCACTCCTCAGACTACTGGGCACAAGTCTAAGGAAGGGCAGCGCGCAGCCTGACGGTCAAGAGGGCTAGAAAGAGTGAGAGCTTACATCATTTTCTGGTCCAGGGGTCAGGCTGTCCTTTGCCTCAGGCCTTTCTGTCTCCATTTCTCCCTCTCCCACGTCCTGTGATGTGACTGCCTCAGTTTTCGTCGCCTCCTCACCATTAGCTTGGGCTCCACATCCTACCTCCACTACAGAGAAGCAAACAAGCGAGTTACTGTTCAGAGGCCAAAGGGATGGGGAATGCTGGCAACACCCACGACGTTATGTGCTGAGGTCTAACCACTGGGATTCCCTGGCACCGGCCCTGGGAAGGGGCCGCAAAGAAGAGACTGTCAGTCACCCAGATCAGCCTGTGTTTGCCCACTGGACATGGTCCGCCAGTGGCAACCCAAGCGTCCATCCTGGCTGACCCAGGAGTCATGGCAAACAGAATCTGACATGTTCCACAGCCATCTGCAAAGACCTATTTTTTTTTCCTGTTGAAATACTATCTTCTCTTGGCTTTGGAAGCAGCAGACGGTCCCCTGGATTTGTCAATATGGAGTTCTGAAAATGTATTCTGAGCTCCTGCCAAAGGGGCCAGTGCTGGACTCGAGGGGACAGAAGCCCAAGGACCCATCCTCGCAACGCAGCACGCACCTCCTGGCTGCCGTTCCCGCCATCCCACCTCCCTGAGGACCTTAACTTCAGACTCACATGCAGGCGGATCTTCCGGCATAAACAGCTGGCTGATGGCCACGTCCTGCAGTTTCGTTACATCTGAGACCATGACTGTGGATCTCCGGAGGTCATCGATGTGCACAGACTGCCAAAGCCCTGGGAAAACAAGCCCTACAATCTTCCCTGTCTCCTCTGGTTTCTCGTTCGGACATTTTTACACATTGTTGAATGAATCATTTATATCCTAAAACCTAATCTCTTGAATATACACATGAACCATATATATCTCATGCTATAGATGTCAAAAACTTCAGCATGAAAATCAGTTTTAAAGAATTGAAATGACTAATTTATAAGAAAGTATTTTAAGAAGGCTTGTTATTCTTCTATAAACTTATTCAATTTGCAGAATCAACATTGGTATGGGGTGTGAGACACTGGTAAGGTTTGCCTCCAATTAACTACAAAACTATTAAACTCAGCTATTATTTACCCATTTCTAGAATACCAATTTTCTCATACAAGAGATTCCTTCAAGATACTTTGGGATAAAGTCCAGAGCAGCACAAAAAATAAATACTACAGTAAATCAAGTCACACAAAACTTTTGGCTTCCCAGTGTCTATAGAAGTTCTGTTTACACTGTATTGTATTTTAAGTGTGTAGTAGCATCATGTCTCAAAACAAAATGTATGTGTCTTACTTAAAAAAAAATAATAATAATGGGGACATCCCTGGTGGTTCAGTTGTTAAGAATCCACCTGCCAAAGCAGGGAACAGAGGTTTAATCCCTGGTCTGAGTAGATTCTACATGCCTTGGGGCAACTAAGCCTGTGTCTCACACTACTGAGCCCATGTGCCCTAGAGCCAGTGCTCTGCAACAAGAGATGCTACCGCAATAGGTCTGAGTACCACAACTAAAGAAAGCCCAAGACTAGCACCAAAGACCTAGAGCTGCCAAAAGGAAATAATTTAAAAATACTGTACTGTAGTACACAAAAAACATAAAAACGATCAAAAAACACTGTATTGCTGAAAAAAATGCTAACCATCATCTGAGCCTTCAGCTGGTCACAGTAGTAGCACAAAAGTCACTGACCAGAGGTCACCATAACACATGTAATAATGAAAACATTTGAAATATTTTGAGAATTATCAATACGTGACACAGAGACATGATGTGAGCAAATGCTTTCAGAAAAATGGCACTGATAGGCTTCACACAAACCTTCAATTTGGGTTAGTTGGGGTTAAAAAAAAATCTTCTATTTGTAAGAAATGCAGTATCTGTGAAGTGCAATTAAACAAGATGTGCCTGTATAATAAATAATTTGGTGACTCATTTCTCCAAGGAAAAGGAAAAGATACATTTATATCCTAAAACCTAATCTCTTGAATATACACATGAACCATATATATCTCATGCTATAGATGTCAAAAACTTCAGCATGAAAATCAGTTTTAAAGAATTGAAATGACTAATTTATAAGAAAGTATTTTAAGAAGGCTTGTTATTCTTCTATAAACTTATTCAATTTGCAGAATCAACATTGGTATGGGGTGTGAGACACTGGTAAGGTTTGCCTCCAATTAACTACAAAACTATTAAACTCAGCTATTATTTACCCATTTCTAGAATACCAATTTTCTCATACAAGAGATTCCTTCAAGATACTTTGGGATAAAGTCCAGAGCAGCACAAAAAATAAATACTACAGTAAATCAAGTCACACAAAACTTTTGGCTTCCCAGTGTCTATAGAAGTTCTGTTTACACTGTATTGTATTTTAAGTGTGTAGTAGCATCATGTCTCAAAACAAAATGTATGTGTCTTACTTAAAAAAAAATAATAATAATGGGGACATCCCTGGTGGTTCAGTTGTTAAGAATCCACCTGCCAAAGCAGGGAACAGAGGTTTAATCCCTGGTCTGAGTAGATTCTACATGCCTTGGGGCAACTAAGCCTGTGTCTCACACTACTGAGCCCATGTGCCCTAGAGCCAGTGCTCTGCAACAAGAGATGCTACCGCAATAGGTCTGAGTACCACAACTAAAGAAAGCCCAAGACTAGCACCAAAGACCTAGAGCTGCCAAAAGGAAATAATTTAAAAATACTGTACTGTAGTACACAAAAAACATAAAAACGATCAAAAAACACTGTATTGCTGAAAAAAATGCTAACCATCATCTGAGCCTTCAGCTGGTCACAGTAGTAGCACAAAAGTCACTGACCAGAGGTCACCATAACACATGTAATAATGAAAACATTTGAAATATTTTGAGAATTATCAATACGTGACACAGAGACATGATGTGAGCAAATGCTTTCAGAAAAATGGCACTGATAGGCTTCACACAAACCTTCAATTTGGGTTAGTTGGGGTTAAAAAAAAATCTTCTATTTGTAAGAAATGCAGTATCTGTGAAGTGCAATTAAACAAGATGTGCCTGTATAATAAATAATTTGGTGACTCATTTCTCAGAGGAAAAAAAGAGAGAGATTTAAGATAGCATTTTCTGATCCAGCAAACAGGCAAAAGCATCCACACATTCGCACCAAGGTTAGTTGGAAATCTCTCTCTGCATTGTCCATAGAGTAAAAGGTAAGGAACCAGAGATTTTTTTTTTTTAAAGTTTAACAGTATTAGGGTTTTTTTTTTTTCTTTTTTTAAAAGATTTATTTATTTATTTATTTTGGGGCGGGGGTCGGGTTGGGGAGGGAGGGAAGGGGGCAGGCCACTTCTATTGGTCTTTTCATTTCTCTATTTTCATCTGTCTTTGTTCTTTGGCTCCTGTGGGCCTCCCATCGCGGTGGCCTCTGTCATTGCAGAGCGCCGGCTCTGGGCGCATGCGCTCCAGAGGTCCGGCTCGGTGATTGGACACATCAGTCCAGCCGCTCCGTGGCATGTGGGATCTTCCCAGGCCAGGGATCGAACCGGCGCCCCTTGTACTGCAAGGCGGTGTCCTTACCCACTGGACCACCAGGCGAAGCCCGGAACCAGAGATTATTATCAACAAATAATGAAAGGAAGTACTTCCATTGGAATACGTTGGAGCAAACAGCCTGCAGATGAGGTTTTCTTGCACCAATCAGCGATAAGAAATCTAATTGCATCTGAAACAAATATTGTTGAGACTATGCGTGTGTGGTGAGTCACTCAGTCGTGCCCGACTCATTGTGACCTCATGGACTGTAGCCCATCAGGCTCCTCTGTCCATGCAAGTATTCCAGGGAAGAATACTGGAGTGAATTCGCATTTCTTCCTGTAGGGGATCGTCCTGACCCAGGATCCAACCCACACCTCCTGTGTCTGCTGAACTGGCAAGCAGATTATTTACTATGAAGACATCTGGAAGATCATTGAGATCAACACTAATATTATAATATCAGACTTTGTACACAGAGGACCAAATGGTGGCTCAGCAGCTACGAATTCACCTGCACTGGACGCAATGTAGGAGGCTGCCTCTGATGCAGGAGATGCAGGTTCCTGAAGAAGGAAGTGGCAACCCACACCTGGAGAATCCCATGGACAGAGGAGCCTGGCGGGCTATCGGCCCTGGAGCCACAAGAGCTGCACATGACTTAATGACTAAACCACCACCACCACAGGACCAAGTCAGAAATAATTTAAACATTATTATACAAACATATTCACCAACGTTTTGGTCCTACCTCCCTGGAATCCCACATAGGACGTTCCACTTCCCATCCGGGAGAGTTTTGTGATAAAAAAGACTAAGATATAGTTCTTATTTCCTTGTATCTTGTTGATTTCATTTATAGCAGAATACCTAGTTTAAAAACAAAAAAGCAAAGATAAAACAAAAAACTAAGAAAATAAACAAAATGGACATTGTGAAATGGCTGAAGGATGTCCTGGAAGAGGCCATGTTCCATCTCACTTTTTTTTTTAAGATTTAAATAAATTTCGCACTCTCAAGCTTGTTTTCCTGCATTACAAGAGAACAGGAGCAAGACTCCTCTAAGGAGGCTCATTTCTTTGTCAGGAATCCTGTCTTATAATGATGGGCTTTCTCTGATGCTACTAAGGGTAAAGCTAGCTGACTTTTCCATTTTAAGAAACAGAGTTCTGTGGACAGACAACTGATGGATAAAGACAATCATGATATGAAATAGGGCTTCCAATGCTTTAGAAGGTTTAGAAATTACTTTTACTTTAACATCATGTAATAAGGGAATGCAGTTAATTCTAAAAGTATCGGATTTCCACTACAATTTAAAACTGTCCAACAAACACAACTGAAAGCATTTAAATATCCCTATGGCTCTTAAACTTGCAGTATATTCATGTCAATTTAAAACAAATAATTACCAAATCATGTTGGCTAATCTATGTTTCAAGGACACTCTCTTATATCCTGCTAATATTCTGTTATTTACACTTCTTGCATTTGGCTATTTTTGTGTTGTTATTAGCCTTTTCTCTCTTAGTTTCTCTAGTCCATGTTTAGGGGAATGAAAAGGGAGAATGACTTTCATTTTTATTTCTCTTTTAATTCTGATACTATATATTTTTCAGGGAAGAAATTCTTTAGGAGCTCCTGAATAAATGTGGGGCATCCTATGTAGTTTCTTAGAAAAATAACTAAAACATACTTTGCTGAGGCGATGAGCTGAGCACTGTGAATCCCATCTTCAAAATTTGTTTGAATAATGAGGATTTTACAATTGGCTGGGTAAGCTAAGCAGTGTCTGAAAGAAAAAGAGAATTATCCAAGTGAGTTTTCTGTCCTAAAAGTTGGTGATAATATTCTCGAAAATGATGGGAGACATAAGGGATATATAGGAAAACTATTCAGGTGGGATCTTCCTCTGTAAGGTGAGCAGACAATCCAGTAAAGAAAGAAAAAGACCAATAATAAATGTCTTCTAATGAGACATAAAGATGCTGGATTCAAGAGAGGGATATTTTCACAGAGGGAAGCAGAGATGAGGAAAAGTTAACTACATCTTTTTCAGAGTTACATCTTCTCAAGGTTCATGAACCAAAGCTGTTTAGTGGTCCATAGTCATACATATAAAATACAAGGTGGTTGATCCTGGATCGGGGAGGGGAGGGGAAGCAGGGACCCTTACCGAACTTCTTTGAGGAAGGAGTATTCGGTGTCAAACTGCTGCAGTGACAGCAAGGTGAGTTTCACTGCCCTGTCCTTTATTTCAGATTCTAAAAGTTCACAGTCGTGACTGGTTAGCAGTCTGGAGAACGTAGTGATCTGCAAAGGTAGAAAATGCAAATCATTCACTAGAATGCAAGGAAGGCTTGCCTGTGTCCTAGGTTTAGATTCAAAAAACATGAGGATGTTCAGCAAGTATCTTCTATGGGCTCCTCATTGTGCAGTTGGTACACAGATCCACCTGTGAATCTAAACCCAGAGGAGGGCTTCCCCTGGTGGTCCAGTGGATAAAGACACTGCCTTGCAGTGCAAGGGGCGTCGGTTCGATCCCCAGCCTGGGAAGATCCCACGTGCCACGGAGCGGCTGGACCGATGTGTCCAATTACCGAGCTGGAGCTCTGGAGCGCGTGCACCCAGAGCCGATGCTCTGCAACGACAGTGGCCACCGCGATGGGAGGCCCACAGGAGCCAAAGAACAAAGACGGATGAAAATAGAGAAATGAAAGACTAATAGAAGTGGCCCGCCCATCCCCCTCCCTCCCCACCCCACCCTCCAAAAGATAAATAAATAAAATTTAAAAATAAATAAATAAATAAAGTTTCTTTCTAAACCCAGAGGAGTTCTCCAAAATGAGGCGGTGCTGAGGCAAACAGAACCTACAGGATCAAAGGTACTGGAGAGAAGACTCACCCTGGCCCTAAGATGCCTTGAGTCTTCTTCCTAGATTCCATTTTGTCCTACTTTGGACCCTGCTTCTGATGATCCCTTAGAGCTCAGAACATATGCTGTTTCTCCTCTGCAATCTTACTTCATACTTTCCGGTGGAGATTGCCATTGAGCTCACTTTTCCCCACAGCTGTTAGCAATTCTCCCCTGCCACTGGATCACACCACACAATGCAACCAATACACATCTTAAGGGCATGCTGATACCCTAGGTCCTGAATTACTATCTCCAGGCTGGCCTTACCATGGAGCTTTCTATTCCTATAACCAACTGATGACTATGACTATCTAGATGACTATCTAGATACTACACGGACATCAAAGTTCATCCCAAATGGAATTCATCATGGCCTCTGCCAAACTGGCTGCTCATAAGTAGACTGTGATTAACCAAACTTCCAGTCAACGAAGGAAGAATCCAGGGAGTCATCCTTTGCCTCCTCCATCTCCCAGAGCCCCTAGAAGGAATCAATCATTACCTCAGCCAATCTGTGTGGGAGACTGGTCAGCAGAAGTCTTCCCAGCCTTGGCCAAGCCATGAGAAAGACGGCTTGGAAGCAGAAAACGCAATTAAAGAGAAATAACAGGGAGGACTGACACAAAATATGGGCTCATTAGCTGGGATTACGCTAGCCTGGAAGAACAGATCGAGTGCTGCTGTGGACTTAGCAGCCGGTCAGCGCATGTTAGAACACTGCATGCGCACACAGATCAGACCCCTTTGAACTTTTTACAGGTCTAGCTGCCCCTCAGCTGCTGCAAGCCCTTTCTCTTAAAGAAATAACATAAACAACATACAGTCTTAAGGATAGCTGTTGACTGGGGATGAGACTGAGTCCCAGTCTGTGCTGACCGTTAACATTTCCTGGATGCTTGAGCTATCAATAAAAGAGGATTGAGTGAATGTAATCAGGGCTCTCGATCCATGAGATCGGGACTCCCCCGTTTCCATCCTTTCTGCTTATCTCTGTCTATGCATGTATTTCTTAACATCTCACCACACCCGCTATTCTTCCTGCATCCGACTGAGGTGCTGCAGCAAATCTGTATCCTTCCTACGTCTCAGTTCCACCCATCCATCCTCTACTTCGTCTGAACGGGTCCTGTAGCCTTCCTACCGGTCTATCTTTTCTGTGAGTCTTTCATCAGACTTCTTTCCTTTCCCTCTCTCGGGCAGTGTGACATATTTCCATACATATTTCTTCATCACTCCCCTTATGACAGGAAAGACAAAGCTCCTTGGCATCACTGACAAAACCCTTCATGAAGTCTCTCAAGATAATATCTTACTCTCATATCTCAGCACTTAAGGCTTTGAACTTCAGGCTTCATCAGGGATTAAATCCTGGTTTCCTGCACAGACAAGGATTTTTGAACCTTGACATCCTTGTTCAAGCAGGATTCTCTGCCTATAATACCTTCTCAACCATGTAACCAGCTTGATGGTCACCTCTTATAAAGACAGGTTCTGCCAAACTGGCTGCTCATAAGTAGACTGTGATTAACCAAACTTCCAGTCAACGAAGGAAGAATCCAGGGAGTCATCCTTTGCCTCCTCCATCTCCCAGAGCCCCTAGAAGGAATCAATCATTACCTCAGCCAATCTGTGTGGGAGACTGGTCAGCAGAAGTCTTCCCAGCCTTGGCCAAGCCATGAGAAAGACGGCTTGGAAGCAGAAAACGCAATTAAAGAGAAATAACAGGGAGGACTGACACAAAATATGGGCTCATTAGCTGGGATTACGCTAGCCTGGAAGAACAGATCGAGTGCTGCTGTGGACTTAGCAACGCCGGTCAGCGCATGTTAGAACACTGCATGCGCACACAGATCAGACCCCTTTGAACTTTTTACAGGTCTAGCTGCCCCTCAGCTGCTGCAAGCCCTTTCTCTTAAAGAAATAACATAAACAACATACAGTCTTAAGGATAGCTGTTGACTGGGGATGAGACTGAGTCCCAGTCTGTGCTGACCGTTAACATTTCCTGGATGCTTGAGCTATCAATAAAAGAGGATTGAGTGAATGTAATCAGGGCTCTCGATCCATGAGATCGGGACTCCCCCGTTTCCATCCTTTCTGCTTATCTCTGTCTATGCATGTATTTCTTAACATCTCACCACACCCGCTATTCTTCCTGCATCCGACTGAGGTGCTGCAGCAAATCTGTATCCTTCCTACGTCTCAGTTCCACCCATCCATCCTCTACTTCGTCTGAACGGGTCCTGTAGCCTTCCTACCGGTCTATCTTTTCTGTGAGTCTTTCATCAGACTTCTTTCCTTTCCCTCTCTCGGGCAGTGTGACATATTTCCATACATATTTCTTCATCACTCCCCTTATGACAGGAAAGACAAAGCTCCTTGGCATCACTGACAAAACCCTTCATGAAGTCTCTCAAGATAATATCTTACTCTCATATCTCAGCACTTAAGGCTTTGAACTTCAGGCTTCATCAGGGATTAAATCCTGGTTTCCTGCACAGACAAGGATTTTTGAACCTTGACATCCTTGTTCAAGCAGGATTCTCTGCCTATAATACCTTCTCAACCATGTAACCAGCTTGATGGTCACCTCTTATAAAGACAGGTTCTGTGACCTCATGGCCTGGTCTGTGCTGCTCCTGATTACCTCTGTGGACAACACCATCATTCATGAGTACCCATTCATGAGTGTCTTTCCACCTTACATTGTATGCTGACCAAGGACTAGCCCTATGCCAATTCATCTTTATATCTCTGGAGTCCTTAGTTCAGTACTCGAACGTGGTATTTCCTTTGTTGAAGTGAGCCCTGTGCCCAGCACTGCACAAAAATGGGCACTCGAAACTGAAACGAAGCATGTAAACATATGTCGGTCTCCTTGCACTTACCATGGAGAGGAACTAAGTCTCGGCACATTCATTTGTGGTTCCTATACACTGACTTGCAAAGAATCTCGAGTTTTTGATGCTACGGAGTCAAGGACCCTGAGGTGAAAGAGGAAAAGGGTACAATATAGAAAGATAGTCACCTCTGTGAAGACGGCTTGGCGTTCTGAATCCACTGTGCAAAGGCGAGCCTGGAGGAAGTCTGTGAAGGAGTTATGCTGCTGCCCGTAATAGTACTCTTTCCACAGGGACTGGGCGGTGAACTGGCCCAGGGAGGAAGCGTTCAGCCGAACCACGGCATCAGGGGTGGCACAGTTCAGCAGCACGGATTTGGCCCGCTCAGATACTTGCTGGTAAAGTTCACCCGTCCAGTGCTGTTGCCCCACCTGCTCTATGACCTGGAGCACCACAGAGGCACACGTGTCCGAGTGGTACCCGATGAAGACGTCAGAAGGGCTGTATTTGGGTCTGGCTAGAAAATGCTCTGCTTTCACATCGATAAACTTCTCCACCCAGACCTCGAGCTCTTCCACGATATTCTTCTGCCATTTCTCCAAAACGGTGTGGATGTCCAGATAGTGCTTCTCCAGCCGGTTAATGAGGGGGATGGGAAAATGCTTGTAGACCACATCTTTCTCCTCAATGACTATCAAGCGGAAGTCTGGGTGAACCCGACATTTGACCCGATGGGTCCCCAGACCAAGGTCCACGTCTGACCGCCAAGGTAGACATAGTACTGATTGAGCGCATCGTAGAGACTCTCTGAGGTTCTGCAGGTTGAGCAGCACCACCATCTTGCCAGTTTCCATGCAGATCTTCACCCGGTTGATATTTCGCAGATCTGGGTGTACTCTTGATCCTTGGCCTGGTCTTTCCACCTTAAAAATTTGTATTGGCTGACCAAGGACTAGCCCTATGCCAATTCATCTTTATATCTCTGGAGTCCTTAGTTCAGTACTCGAACGTGGTATTTCCTTTGTTGAAGTGAGCCCTGTGCCCAGCACTGCACAAAAATGGGCACTCGAAACTGAAACGAAGCATGTAAACATATGTCGGTCTCCTTGCACTTACCATGGAGAGGAACTAAGTCTCGGCACATTCATTTGTGGTTCCTATACACTGACTTGCAAAGAATCTCGAGTTTTTGATGCTACGGAGTCAAGGACCCTGAGGTGAAAGAGGAAAAGGGTACAATATAGAAAGATAGTCACCTCTGTGAAGACGGCTTGGCGTTCTGAATCCACTGTGCAAAGGCGAGCCTGGAGGAAGTCTGTGAAGGAGTTATGCTGCTGCCCGTAATAGTACTCTTTCCACAGGGACTGGGCGGTGAACTGGCCCAGGGAGGAAGCGTTCAGCCGAACCACGGCATCAGGGGTGGCACAGTTCAGCAGCACGGATTTGGCCCGCTCAGATACTTGCTGGTAAAGTTCACCCGTCCAGTGCTGTTGCCCCACCTGCTCTATGACCTGGAGCACCACAGAGGCACACGTGTCCGAGTGGTACCCGATGAAGACGTCAGAAGGGCTGTATTTGGGTCTGGCTAGAAAATGCTCTGCTTTCACATCGATAAACTTCTCCACCCAGACCTCGAGCTCTTCCACGATATTCTTCTGCCATTTCTCCAAAACGGTGTGGATGTCCAGATAGTGCTTCTCCAGCCGGTTAATGAGGGGGATGGGAAAATGCTTGTAGACCACATCTTTCTCCTCAATGACTATCAAGCGGAAGTCTGGGTGAACCCGACATTTGACCCGATGGGTCCCCAGACCAAGGTCCACGTACTTCTGACCGCCAAGGTAGACATAGTACTGATTGAGCGCATCGTAGAGACTCTCGTAGAGGTTCTGCAGGTTGAGCAGCACCACCATCTTGCCAGTTTCCATGCAGATCTTCACCCGGTTGATATTTCGGCAGATCTGGGTGTACTCTTGATCCTTGGGAAAACTGGACCCAAAAATAATCTCCGGTTGGTCTGTACTGAAGAAGGCCTGCTGCAGGATCTGCAGGGCCACGTAGTTTCTGGTCAGCACGAGCAGGTAGCGGGATTCGCAGTCGTCCAGCTCTCTGCCGTGCGCCTTCTGAAGATGGCCACGTATGTTCTGCTGGATCAGCTCCATGGTGCTGACTTCCTCTGTGTACTTTGCCTTGGGTAAATTATCTGAAAAAATGTCCAGGGCACAGATGTCATCTTTGCCACTGAAGTTCCGAAGGATAGCTTGTGTGATGTCTTGAGGGGAAGGCTCCTTACTAGAAGCTTTTGCTGCGGCAAAGACCATTTTGATGAGGCTGTAATAGTCACGAAGCCCAAAGAATTCCTTGTCCTGGCTCTCACATACTGTTTCATAGGCTTTGGCAAAGGGTGCAAAGTATCCTTGGATTCTTTCTTGGACAAGGCGATCTGAATCGCAAATTCCTCTGGCGCTCTCAATGAGCTCTCTTTGGTTGGGGCTGCCACGGGACACAAATATACCCCGGTTCATCTTGGCAGGGTCGAGGGCCCAGTTGGAAATGCCTATGAAGCCAACTTTTTTGTGGGGGGCAGGATCGTCTTCAATGCATCCATCTTCCAGCAGTGGGTGTAGAGCCTTCAGGGGCATTTTGGGCGAGTCTTCTGCCAGTCCAACCTCATCTAACACCACCACGGAGACATACTGCTCAAGGTCCTTCCCCTGCTGGAAGCGGGCACACTGCTTGAAGGTGCCTATGATGCCCTGCGGGGTGGAATGTGGACTACACTGGAACGACACCAGATGGACCTGTTTCAGGCTCCGGAAGAGGTCCGAGTGTGCGGCCTGGCCTTGCATGGCGTCTGCCACAATGGTCTTGGCAAGAGATTTGGAGCTGCCAGGCTTGCCCACCAGGAAGAGAGGAATCTTCAGCTCAATGCAGATAACCATCATGAAGACATTCTCCTTCAAAGCCAAGTTCTTTGCGATCGTTTTCCTCAGAGATACGCCATTTAGAAAAAGATCCTGGGTTTGTGTTATCTCATCCAGGATAACACTGCTGTCGTTATATGGTTCTGGAAAGAAACTGCAAATAGCTTTCCGATAGGATTCCTTCTTCTCTAAAGAGGCGTGATAACATACCCCGACAGCCTGCACCAGGGACCAGAGGACAGGATCCCTATCAAAGTCATTTTGGATGACACCAGACTCAGAGAGAAAGGAAGCCAGCTTAGACAAGAGCATCTCACTGTGGTCGTAAAACCACTTGAAAACGTTCACGCAGCGCTCCACATCCCTGAGGCTGACAAAACTGCACTCATCTTGTCTTTTCCTCATGAAAGCCTGAGAGGTAGAAAGCACTTCCGTGATCACATGAGTCTGCCTCTGCACCATCACAACGGACTTCACCAGTCTCTGGACGATCTGATGGATGTAGAGCTTCTCTGTAGAGTCATTCAACTGCCCAAAGTCCCACACCAGGGGGATGAGGCTTGGAGGCAGAGCGTGGACGCGGTACACCAGCTGCCTCAGGGGGATGGAGCCAAGCCTCTCGGCCGTCTCCTCTGCACTAACCCTGTACCCCAATCCGGCTGACTCCAGGCGACAGATCATTTCCTGGGTGTGCTTCCGGTAAGGGTTGCAGGCTGCTATGATATGCAGGCCAGAATCCTTAGCCAGGGGCTTACCACACACTGTGCGGTCACACAGGACCTCTTTGATGCAGCTTATGGCCTCCGTGGTGTTGGCTTCATCAAAGAACAAGATGGTCTCCAGCTGATATTGGGTCTTGTTGAAGTAGGCCAGCTCTTCAGCTTCCTGGACCTTGGAGTAGATCATTTTGGCAGTTGTTCCTCCATGGACCTTGACCAACTTCATGGTGTCAGCGTCAGCACCCCCACGCCGCAGGTCACTAAGGAATTTAATGAGTCTGGTTTTCCCACAGCCAGTTTCTCCCATGATGATGACAGGGATGCCACACCGGAAACGCATCTCAATGGCAAGGATCTTAAGCACATTGTCCGTTGTAAGCTCATATGTTTCATCAGGGTCAATGGCCCACTGGATTCCCAATACCAGGCACAGTTTTTCAAGTTTCTCGTGTCTAGGCAGCTGGTCAAAGTCAACATTGAAGGGCACCCTCTGAAGCAATAGCCCCTCGTACAGTTGCATAGTCATAACATCCTTCTTGATTACTTTCCCACTCAAGCGGTCGATGGCATCAACACCACCATTCTGGTTGGGTTGGAAATGGAAGCCTATGAACGTCATGGACATGTGGTCACTGTTGAAGAAAACATATGGGTGGGGTTCCGACTCCCACCTCTTTCGGAGAGAGAAAGGGGCAAGGTCTTCTTCTTTGACCCCATCCAGGGTGACCGTGTACTTCCCTGGACTTTGATCCAATGTGTGAAGTGTAGGTGTGGCGAAGTCTCGGGCCATGAAGATCATGAAGGTGACCACAAAGTTCTTGAAGCCCACCAACGTGTCTCCAACAAAGCTGGGATTACAGAAGAGAGAGGCTTCACAATCTCGGAGCTGATAGTTCAGGAACCGAGCAAAGTTCCGAAGCTCTGACCAGGACGGGTTGATCACCCCACAGTAAATCAGGAGATGCTGGATGCATTCACTGGGGCTGCCCTCAACAGAGCCTTTTGATACTGGAATGTGTCTAGGTTTTCTTTCTGATAAAACCGTCAGATACTGGTAAGGTCTCTGGAATGTTTCACTGGAATGCTTTCTGATCCATTCCTGGCTTGGGTGTGCTTCCGGTAAGGGTTGCAGGCTGCTATGATATGCAGGCCAGAATCCTTAGCCAGGGGCTTACCACACACTGTGCGGTCACACAGGACCTCTTTGATGCAGCTTATGGCCTCCGTGGTGTTGGCTTCATCAAAGAACAAGATGGTCTCCAGCTGATATTGGGTCTTGTTGAAGTAGGCCAGCTCTTCAGCTTCCTGGACCTTGGAGTAGATCATTTTGGCAGTTGTTCCTCCATGGACCTTGACCAACTTCATGGTGTCAGCGTCAGCACCCCCACGCCGCAGGTCACTAAGGAATTTAATGAGTCTGGTTTTCCCACAGCCAGTTTCTCCCATGATGATGACAGGGATGCCACACCGGAAACGCATCTCAATGGCAAGGATCTTAAGCACATTGTCCGTTGTAAGCTCATATGTTTCATCAGGGTCAATGGCCCACTGGATTCCCAATACCAGGCACAGTTTTTCAAGTTTCTCGTGTCTAGGCAGCTGGTCAAAGTCAACATTGAAGGGCACCCTCTGAAGCAATAGCCCCTCGTACAGTTGCATAGTCATAACATCCTTCTTGATTACTTTCCCACTCAAGCGGTCGATGGCATCAACACCACCATTCTGGTTGGGTTGGAAATGGAAGCCTATGAACGTCATGGACATGTGGTCACTGTTGAAGAAAACAGATGGATGGGGTTCCGACCCCCACCTCTTTCGGAGAGAGAAAGGGCAAGGTCTTCTTCTTTGACCCCATCCAGGGTGACCGTGTACTTCCCTGGACTTTGATCCAATGTGTGAAGTGTAGGTGTGGCGAAGTCTCGGGCCATGAAGATCATGAAGGTGACCACAAAGTTCTTGAAGCCCACCAACGTGTCTCCAACAAAGCTGGGATTACAGAAGAGAGAGGCTTCACAATCTCGGAGCTGATAGTTCAGGAACCGAGCAAAGTTCCGAAGCTCTGACCAGGACGGGTTGATCACCCCACAGTAAATCAGGAGATGCTGGATGCATTCACTGGGGCTGCCCTCAACAGAGTCTTTTTGATACTGGAATGTGTCTAGGTTTTCTTTCTGATAAAACCGTCGTAGATACTGGTAAGGTCTCTGGAATGTTTCACTGCGGAATGCTTTCTGATCCATTCCTGGCTCTTCGTAGTGCCACTGAGGATTCAGGTCCATGTTGATCACATCTTTGGGGGGCCTGCAGGTCACTTTGGGGAAGATATCTAGAAAATTGAACTGGGGCACAAGTGCACTCTGAAAAGGAAAGACACAAATGAAATGAGTTACAGCTGAATTTCCTAAAAAAACAGTTTTTGGGTTTAAGGCTACACATGATCTAGACTACATGGACCTTCGAGAAAAATCACACTTTCCAAAAAGGGATTTCTGTAGATTCCTCTTTGCATGGGGTGTTACTTTTTGCCCATTCAGGCATCCTCTGAGCTGCACTATCAAAAACAAAGTCCTTTTCCACCCAATCTCTTGGAACTAAATCTCTCAATCAACTACATACATGTGTATGTGTTTGTGTGTGTTATGAGCATAAATTCGCTTTTGTTAAGAAACTGATATGAAAGTCTCCTTCCCATATTAGCTGTCATTAAGAAAGATGGTGCTTCTCACAGCAAATGAATTTTCTGCATTCCAATCATCACTGGCATTTAGCTCAGACACATAGCATTCATCCCAAAGGGAACAAAACAAATCTAAGATACTGTTAATAAGAGAATCTTTTTATTCCACACATCATTTAAAAATAAGTATCAAGATTCTTCTTTATTAACACTGCACCCAGCTATTTTGCTAGGGCAAAAATGGGGAATCATAAACACGTATCAAAGCCCTTGCCCCCACAGTATTGGTGGCTCAGTGGTAAAAAATCTGACTGTACTGCACGAGAGCCGGGTTCGATCCCTGGGTCAGGAAGATCCTCTGGAGAGAGGAATGGCTATCCATTTCAGTATTCTTGGGCTTCTCAGGTGGCATTCATGGCAAAGAACCTCCCTGCCAACGTCAGAGACATAGAAGAGGCGGGTTCAGTCCCTGGTGGGGAAGATCCTCTGGAGGAGAGCATGGCCATCCACTCAATTATTCTTGCCTGGATGAACCCACGGACAGAGAAATCTGGCAGGCTACAGTCCATGGGTTCACAAGGAGTCAGGTACGACAGAAGCAACTTCGCACGCACACATGCAAACGTCCCAACAATAACATGAAAGTACCCTGATACACACCAGCTTTGAAGGCCTCCGTGCCAGTGTCGAGTTCCCTTCCAGGATTTCAATGACATATAAGTGGCAGGGGTTCCGAAGCCACATCTTCCCATTTACATCCATTAAGTAATGGAGAATTAGAAGTTTGAAGAGAAACATCCAAATTCCAGTTTGCACCTGAAGATAGAATCACATAGATCTGTAAATACTTACACAAAAGGCACCAGTCCTCCCAACCCAAAGGACTCTCTTATTCTGCTCTGTTTTACAATGATGCTGAGTACCGATGGGTATAGAAAGAAGAAAGTCTTTACATGGGGACAGGATGTGGGAGCTGTGTTTTTCCCCACGCAGCCGCTGAGCTGGAACCTGAGGGGACTTACTGAAGAGGTCACATCAAAGTGGAATATCATGGGTCTGCTCTGATACTGTGCATCCAGGAAAGGCAGGAGGGACCCCAGGATTTCATTCTCATCCACCTGAGGGTCAGTCAATCGAATGACTTTCCGAGACGCTTTTTCTCCATTAAACTGCTTTTTCACCTGGCCAAGCAACCTCTTCACAAAGAGAGACCTTCCTGTGACACAAACAGGTGAAAATTAGGTGCCAGAGCTGCAGATAAAGAGTGAGAATGTCCGGAAAATCACTTCTCTTTGTGCAAAATTCAAAACTGATGCAACCCAACACCAGGTTAAAGAAGGCACACTTGAGCCCTCCAATTGCCTTGCTGCTACACACCCAACATCCCTGCTTCTTCCGGGGACAAAGGATGCTAGTCTGAGCGTGCGGGAGGGAACCGAGTGCCACTGGACAGAAGGGAGCGCCATTACAGGAACACAGTCAACAGAATGGAATCATGACGGTGACTGAAGGTGGAGGTACCTGTTTCTTCTCCAGACAGAGGATTCATACCTCGTCCTGCTCAGGACCCACATCAACCTCACAGTATCCAGTGTACTTAAAACAAGATAGGGAAACTAGCAGAGAAGCCAGTTTAAAGGAGAAAGATGGCGCAGGCAAGCTGGTGAGAAAGGTGTCCCACTCCAGTATAGGCCCAGATTTATAACTGATATATAGACTCAGTCCTCTAGAGACTCAGTTTCCCCACCTGCAGAAGGGCTTGCTCTGAGCTCACCCCACCCCACACTGGACAAGGAACAGCCATCAGCCGGTCCTGGGGACCAGGGACCCAGCAGCCATTATTACCTACACCCGCGCGCTCTGAGGCTACGATCCCAACACACATGCGCCTCTGGAACACGGTGGCGGCTGATGGGCTCCTTTCCGGGACTTGGAAGTGGCGAGCCAGATAGGCCTGAGTGTCCCTGAGGGGTGCCTGGGGGGTGACGAGGACCTTGTGCTGGCTAAAGGCTGAGGGGAGGTAGCAGTGCTCCCGCTCACAGTCACAGACCATCACGAGCCGGTAGTGCTCCCGGTGGCGCTGCACGCACAGATGCTGGAAGAGCACCTCTGCCCGGCAGGCCACCTCATAGCTCAGCTGGTCTGCGTACAGCAGGCTGTAGACCCCGAGTCCTCTGGAGCCCAGGGTCAGGCAGCGACGCAGGAACAAATCCACCTCCTCAAATGGGGTTTCTGGGGTACAGAGCAGCACCTCATCATACGTGGGCAGGGGCTGGTCTGGGCTCTGCATGTAGATGGCCAGGGCGGCTGGCAGCACCTCAGAGTGGCCACAGACGACAAGGTTGGGCTGACCCTCCTGCAGGCCATTGGGGAGCTCCCGCTGCACAGGGGGTCCAGCCATCCACGCCAGGTGAGCCAGACAGTGGCCAAGGGCCTCCAGGTCCAGACAGTGAGGCAGGAAGGCACTCATGCATGTCATGGACGATTTGCTGATGAGCCTTAGCTTGTCCACCAGTCTGGACTCAGAAAAGAGCAACAGGGGGAGCTCTTCAACCACTTTCCTCTCCTGGTGTGCGGTGCCCCTGCCACTGAGACCCCTGCAGGCCTCCAAGACATCCCCTGGGGTGCAGTTGCCCTTGATGAAGGAGAGCATGGTGAGGGCGGCGTTGCTGGGCGTCTGCTTCCCGAGCTCTGCGCCCAGGTAAACCAGCTGCTCGGCAGTGTAGTAGTTGAGGTAAAAGTGCTGAGCTCGCTTCTCTGCCACAAATCTTTCCCAGTGGCCCAGGAAGTCCTCCATCTGTCGACAGAGGGCTTCCAGCAGCTGGACAACGGGTCCACCCTCCACGAGTTGGCCCACTAGCTCCAGACAGAAGTCCATCCGGATGGAGGCACCCCTTCGGGGGGTGCAGTACACCTCGGCCGTCCAGGCCCTGAAGAGCATGTTTCCAGCAGAATAAAGGTTTATAAAAGACTGGACAAGTCTCTGCACATTGCAGAACACCTGTTGGGAGTGGAAGCAGGAGGGAGACATCAGAGCTGACTCTCTGTAGAGAGAAGACACAGAGTCTAGAATAACACAAGCAGAGTTATAATTTGAAAGAGTTATAATTTGAAAGAGTTGAATTTGAATTATAATTCGTGTCCCTCTGTGGTTCACCATGTGATCTCGAGCATGAGATTCATCACAGAAGGTTTTCCTTTTTCATCTCCACAGTATCTTTTTTTAGGAAGCAATATGTTCTACAGATAAAGGACATCATTTATGGAGTATAAGTGATAATTTATAGTTTCTTTATGCCTGAAAAGATTGAAGGTAAAAGGAAAAGATGGTGGCAGACGATAAGATGGTTAGATAGCATCACTGACTAAATGGACGTGAATTTGAGCAAACTCTGGGAGATAGTGAAGGACAGGGTAGCCTGACGTGCTGTAGTTCATGGGGTCGGAAAGAGTTAGACATGACTTAGTCACTGAACAACAATTATAAAGTATAAATGAAATTTACAGAAAGAAACTTTATAATCAAAAGGAGATACTATTACATAAACCAATATGCCTTTATCATTCTGGTTACTGTAGTTTTATTTTTTAAATATTTATTTATTTATTTATTTAGGCGGGGGTGGGGAGGGAGAGGGGTGGACAGGCCACTTCCACTGGTCTTTCATTTGTCTAGTTTCATCCATTTTTGTTGTTTGGCCCGTGTGGGCCTCCCATCACGGTGGCATCTGCTGTCACAGAGCACCGGCTCTGGGCGCATGCGCTCCAGAGCTCCGGCTCGGTAATTGGACACATCGGTCCAGCCGCTCCGCGGCAGGTGGGATCTTCCCAGGCCAGGGATCGAACCGGCGCCCCTTGCACTGCAAGGCGGTGTCCTTACCCACTGGACCACCAGGGAAGCCCACTGTAGATTTTAATGAAGGATGTCCATCTACGTCTTGAAGTGTTTGGGGATGCCTGCAGATTTACAGAGTAAATGGGCATTTCTTTTGGTCATGAATTCAGAATACATGCACTCTGGAGACCCACTGGCTCCACTCTCCATAGTTTTAAGAGTAGAGTGACTCCTACGAAAAAATGCAAACTCAAACTCTTCTGACTTTCCCAGGCACTTCAGCAATGAGAGTCCTCAGCCCAAACAGATGGGATTGAGGACACTTACTCCAGCATAGATACAAATCCTTACCTCAGAAAATACCTCTACGACTTCAGCATTGTTGTGTTCCTTCTTGCCAGACATCAGCATCAACTTGTTCAAAAGCTCCTTCAGCTCTTCTAATGAGTAGCTGCGGATCTCCTCGTGGCCTCCGTGACCCTCGGGAAGTATTAAATGTAGAACAGTGTCTGGGGAAATCTGTGGAACAGTGGACAGTCAGAGACCGATGTGGGGAGGCAGAAAGGCCCCGATGACAGCAGCCCGTAGGAGTCAGCTGCGGCTGCGACTGGGATGCGGGGCTCACCTTTTGGCTGTTCACGGGGGCCTTGATCACATAGATGCCTCTGCTGTTGATCGCGGTCGCCAGGGACAGGGACGAGAGCTCCACAGACCCATGGCTCTCCTTCACTGTCTTCAGCCACTCCAGGTTCCGGGCAGAGTCACACTGTGGGGACAGAAGGAAAGAAGATGGACCAAAGCTTACGACTGATCTTCTTCCTGCCACTTTCTCTGCCTCTGCCTTCCTGAAGCAAACTCCTCCCCTGCTCTGGCTGAGCGGGCCAACACCCACAGGGAGGCCTCCCTCATGTGCTGCCCACCACTGCCACTGCGGTTGGCTCCCCCTCCTGGTCATCCGCTGTTGTTGCAATGGGCTGATCCTCTGTTCCCACCCAGTGCCTTGGATGCGTGGCTGGGGAGAGACAGGCATGGACTCAGCTCTCTGGAGACAGCAGCCTTCTGCAAGGCCTACCTGGGGTGACATTGGCTAAAACAGGAGCTCTCCTGTGCTCCTGCCATTCCTCTTTCCTCCTTCATCCCTGCTGGGCTGCAGCCATCCTGTTAGGCAAGTTACGGACTATGGGCTTGCTTGGACCCTATTGCAAGTGATTTATTTACACTGAAACGTTTATTTTTCTGATTAAAAATGTATCTGTACCAATTGTGGAAAGTATGGAAAATATCTAAAAGTACAGATACTTAAGTAACTATTAACAACCACTCAGAGAAAACAATAGGTAACAACAGGTGACATTTTAGCACATTTTCTTTTCCATCTTTTTCCCATATGTTTCCATAGGAGAGACCACTCTTACTTAAATGCAGTTTTATATACAATTTTCTAATATAATAGGACAGAGAAAGCACTTCTATATAGGAAGAAAAACTATTTTTAAACATCCTTTTCAATGGTTGTATTAAAAAACCTGCCACGGAAGGGAAGTGTGCAGTCATTGGTAGTCTTGCCCCTTGTGTTTCTAAGTGATGTTTTATTAAATGTAATGGTTCTGGAGCCAGAAATAAGACTCACCAGCTTTGTGGGCAGGTTGTGGTCATTATCCAGAGCCTTCCACAGCTCTTTCAGGTGTTGCATGAACTCATCAAAACCCGCGCTGGTGTCCAGATCATAGAGCAGGGGTGCATAGCCCTGCACAGCGTCGTGGAAGCAAGCCACTCGGTCCACGTCGATGTCATTCTCCCCCGCAGAGATGGAGGCTAGGTCCACGAACACCTTCAGCTCGGTGATGCCTAGGGCAGGAGGGGTCGATAAATGCAAGGCTACCTGATGACATGAGCCCCAAATCTGGAACTTTCTGCTTCTGAATGGACATGCCATTCATATTGATATTACTAACCAATACCTGACTTAAACAGCATCACTGTGTGGCCATTGCATGGTGCTTCTGTGTGTCTCCTCGTCGATGTGCTGCCCACCCCCTTGCCCCCTGCGGTTGGCTCCCCCTCCTGGTCATCCGCTGTTGTTGCAATGGGCTGATCCTCTGTTCCCACCCAGTGCCTTGGATGCGTGGCTGGGGAGAGACAGGCATGGACTCAGCTCTCTGGAGACAGCAGCCTTCTGCAAGGCCTACCTGGGGTGACATTGGCTAAAACAGGAGCTCTCCTGTGCTCCTGCCATTCCTCTTTCCTCCTTCATCCCTGCTGGGCTGCAGCCATCCTGTTAGGCAAGTTACGGACTATGGGCTTGCTTGGACCCTATTGCAAGTGATTTATTTACACTGAAACGTTTATTTTTCTGATTAAAAATGTATCTGTACCAATTGTGGAAAGTATGGAAAATATCTAAAAGTACAGATACTTAAGTAACTATTAACAACCACTCAGAGAAAACAATAGGTAACAACAGGTGACATTTTAGCACATTTTCTTTTCCATCTTTTTTCCCATATGTTTCCATAGGAGAGACCACTCTTACTTAAATGCAGTTTTATATACAATTTTCTAATATAATAGGACAGAGAAAGCACTTCTATATAGGAAGAAAAACTATTTTTAAACATCCTTTTCAATGGTTGTATTAAAAAACCTGCCACGGAAGGGAAGTGTGCAGTCATTGGTAGTCTTGCCCCTTGTGTTTCTAAGTGATGTTTTATTAAATGTAATGGTTCTGGAGCCAGAAATAAGACTCACCAGCTTTGTGGGCAGGTTGTGGTCATTATCCAGAGCCTTCCACAGCTCTTTCAGGTGTTGCATGAACTCATCAAAACCCGCGCTGGTGTCCAGATCATAGAGCAGGGGTGCATAGCCCTGCACAGCGTCGTGGAAGCAAGCCACTCGGTCCACGTCGATGTCATTCTCCCCCGCAGAGATGGAGGCTAGGTCCACGAACACCTTCAGCTCGGTGATGCCTAGGGCAGGAGGGGTCGATAAATGCAAGGCTACCTGATGACATGAGCCCCAAATCTGGAACTTTCTGCTTCAATAAGAACCTGGGCACTTTCTATGGCCATTCATATTGATATTACTAACCAATACCTGACTTAAACAGCATCAATGTGTGGCCATTGCATGGTGCTTCTGTGTGTCTTCCTAATTGTAACCCATGTAATCTTGCCATTTCATTACTTTAAAAAAAAGCAACTTTAGCTGATAAATAACACGCTGGCAGTTATCTATAACGAAGTCTGTGCATCACAGTGGCCTGAAGTGCCCACAGCTGAAAGTGGTGGGGGTGGGATGAGAGGAGCACGCGGCCTAGCCCCGTCACTGCATACCAGGGCCACCCTTCCCTCTTTCCTGCCTCCTTATTCCCTCCATGAGTTAATGCTTCCCAAATTACCCAAGCCACAGAGCTGAAAGTCCTGCCAAGCCTTCCCACAAGGACAGGGAGATGGAATGAAGTCTAGACAAGGTTGTCTTGGCTTTTAGAAAAAAATAAACCAGAGGAAAAATCTAACAGGACACAACTTTTAGGAAAATGATTCCCTGCTGTTCACAGCAAGCATCCAGTCTGAAAGAAAAAAAGCAGCCGAGGAAACAGCTTTTATACCAGCAAATGAGAGACACTGTCTTGATATATATTCAATCTATAATAACTAGGCACACTTCACACATTGACCTAATGAATACACATGAAAACTTGCAAAGAGACTAGGATCTTAATTATTCCAATCACTAAAACTAAAGGAGAATTACAGATGATGGGGGCTAATCATAGTTGCAATGGCCATCATGTTACAAGATTTAAATGTATTAAAGCCATGCGTCATATACCCTAAATTTACACAAAGTTATATGGCCAAATGAAGAACACTATCAAGGGAAGAGACTGTCCATAAGTCTAGGAAGACCACCCTGACGACCATCTAAATACTCTGCAGCCTTCTGGCCACCACAGTAATGTACTGTACCTTCAAGAGCTTCCTGGACCCAAATGATGAACTCCTTCCTCTGGGACAGCTCCTTCAGACACTGACACCGGGTCTCACTGACATCCTGCAACAGCTTTTTGGCCTGAATGATTTGCTTATTGATTCGGTCCAGTTTTTCATGGCGAAAGTTGTCCAAGACAGTCTAAGAAAGTCATCAAAGAAAGCTGTCAAAGGTTTACACGACAAGGCAGTATGTGGGCTGGAACTGGCTCCTGGACCCCCAAGAACAACCACGCTGACCATGCCAAAGGTCCCTCGCACCAAACTTCCAAACTGACACTAGCCAATAAACAGTCACATTATTGCTAAACAAAGGTAAAACCAAAGCCCTTCGCATATTCAGGCATTGAATAAAATAAAAATAAGCCTGAAGAAAGCTGTGAAATCATCTTGCTCACTTTTTAAAAGCCAGAGACCCAGGATCTCCGCCACCCACCTTCCCCCAGGGGTCCCCAGTAAGTAGCTTACAAAACTTAGTAAGCTGTGGAGAACACTGAAGTCACCAGTCAGGCCCAAATTCTCTTTGACCTCCAAGATGACCTTGGCGGAGTCAACAGCCTGATGCAAGTGATGGTATTCCTCGATCTGCTGGACTCGCTCCTTGATCCAGTCCTTCTGGTCTCTGGGACACAGCATACACATGGTCTGGAGGTCTTTAGTCAGGTCGTTGTATTTGTTCACAAAGTCCTTGAAGATGTCATCGATTTCCCCAAAAGTGACCTCCCCTGACTTCAGATCCTGATACAGTTTTGTAAACCTTGTGAAACAAGGGCAATATAAATCTTGATACACCTCTTCAGGCTCAAATATCTCCCTTTCCAAAGTCTCTTCTGCCTCACTCAGCTTCAGTGCCGCTTCTTTCCAGAAGATCTGGAAGATGTGACTGTCCTTTAGCAAACTGGCCATTTGGGCCATTTCTAGGACTTTGGGACTCAGGTTATAGTGTGTTGTCCACGTTGAGTTGAGGGAGGTGGCTGACGAGCTCACCATCACAACTTGGTCTAATCTTTTCCCACTGAGGTCTTCAGAATGTCTCTCAGCAATCTCTCCAAAATCCACTTTTGAAACCATAAGAGAACATCAGAAGTTAAACGTCATTTACAATTTCATTTTATGTTTTCCCAGTTTTTAATCCCCTTGCTGCTCTTAAGGAAATGCAGGTGAACACACTTGCTGGCATCTGTTCTCAGTCCCTAAGTCTCCACCCTCACCTTGCTAATCAATTTTCATAACAAAGAAAGTTTTCAAACTTCTGGGTAGAAGACCACTTGAAATCTGCACTTGTTTTCACTCCCTCTCCAAACTGACACTAGCCAATAAACAGTCACATTATTGCTAAACAAAGGTAAAACCAAAGCCCTTCGCATATTCAGGCATTGAATAAAATAAAAATAAGCCTGAAGAAAGCTGTGAAATCATCTTGCTCACTTTTTAAAAGCCAGAGACCCAGGATCTCCGCCACCCACCTTCCCCCAGGGGTCCCCAGTAAGTAGCTTACAAAACTTAGTAAGCTGTGGAGAACACTGAAGTCACCAGTCAGGCCCAAATTCTCTTTGACCTCCAAGATGACCTTGGCGGAGTCAACAGCCTGATGCAAGTGATGGTATTCCTCGATCTGCTGGACTCGCTCCTTGATCCAGTCCTTCTGGTCTCTGGGACACAGCATACACATGGTCTGGAGGTCTTTAGTCAGGTCGTTGTATTTGTTCACAAAGTCCTTGAAGATGTCATCGATTTCCCCAAAAGTGACCTCCCCTGACTTCAGATCCTGATACAGTTTTGTAAACCTTGTGAAACAAGGGCAATATAAATCTTGATACACCTCTTCAGGCTCAAATATCTCCCTTTCCAAAGTCTCTTCTGCCTCACTCAGCTTCAGTGCCGCTTCTTTCCAGAAGATCTGGAAGATGTGACTGTCCTTTAGCAAACTGGCCATTTGGGCCATTTCTAGGACTTTGGGACTCAGGTTATAGTGTGTTGTCCACGTTGAGTTGAGGGAGGTGGCTGACGAGCTCACCATCACAACTTGGTCTAATCTTTTCCCACTGAGGTCTTCAGAATGTCTCTCAGCAATCTCTCCAAAATCCACTTTTGAAACCATAAGAGAACATCAGAAGTTAAACGTCATTTACAATTTCATTTTATGTTTTCCCAGTTTTTAATCCCCTTGCTGCTCTTAAGGAAATGCAGGTGAACACACTTGCTGGCATCTGTTCTCAGTCCCTAAGTCTCCACCCTCACCTTGCTAATCAATTTTCATAACAAAGAAAGTTTTCAAACTTCTGGGTAGAAGACCACTTGAAATCTGCACTTGTTTTCACTCCCTCTCCAAACCCTGCTCCAATGACAGAACTGAGATTCTTTATCAAAACCCATAAAGCAACAGAGCTGGGAAATACAGGATAGAAGATCACAGCAACAAAGCTTTTGAACTTGAAGAGCAGGTGTGCTGGAGGCAAACAAGGTTCAAGCCTGAGAACGTGGGGAAACCTGAGATTCTGCTAGGTATCGGTCATCAGAGAAGAGCATGCATGCACAGCCCCTGGAAGGTGAGATGGTGAGGAAATAAGGAGGACCAGGCTGAAAGTCTGCTTAAAAAGTCATCAGATAGGCTCATTTTCATTCCCACCCATATCATACAGCAGGCTGGTAACACGTCCTCCACTCTGGCAACAGGTGGTTTATATTCTAGAGGGGATAACACAGAGGGCTCTCTGGATTGAAGGGCCTCAGGTATAGAGCAGAATAAAGGCATTTTCCAGGGGCTTCTCTGGTGGTCCAGTGGGTAAAAAGTCCACCTTGCAGTGCAAGGTGCGATGGTTCAATCCCTGACCCGGGAAGATCCCACATGCCACAGAGCGGCCAGACCAGTGTGTCTAATTATGAGCCAGTGCTCTGAAGCCCATCTGCCAAGAGCCACTGCTCTGCAACGAGGGAGACCACTGTAATGGGAGGCCCATACAGGCCAAAGAATAAAGATGGATGAAAATAAATAAATGAAAGACCAATAAAACTGGTCAAATTTTTTTTTTTTTTTTTTTAAAAAGGCATTTCCAGAAGTTTACCCTTTGTCAGGAAGCTAACAGATGGTATATAGCATTAAATCTAAGAAGCAAGAAAGCAGGAAAGAGGACACAGAGAACAGAAGGAAGGAGTTGGGACTAGATATGCATTTGGATGCAGAGAACCCTCCAGCCCTCATTTCCATCTTGACTCCTAGAGACCTGGCAGGCAGGTCTAAACCTCCCAGGGAAGAGACTGGTGTCTCAGCAGCTGAAAAGAGAGGAGCTGAAGACACAGGCTATTTCCCAGTTTTTAATCCCCTTGCTGCTCTTAAGGAAATGCAGGTGAACACACTTGCTGGCATCTGTTCTCAGTCCCTAAGTCTCCACCCTCACCTTGCTAATCAATTTTCATAACAAAGAAAGTTTTCAAACTTCTGGGTAGAAGACCACTTGAAATCTGCACTTGTTTTCACTCCCTCTCAAACCCTGCTCCAATGACAGAACTGAGATTCTTTATCAAAACCCATAAAGCAACAGAGCTGGGAAATACAGGATAGAAGATCACAGCAACAAAGCTTTTGAACTTGAAGAGCAGGTGTGCTGGAGGCAAACAAGGTTCAAGCCTGAGAACGTGGGGAAACCTGAGATTCTGCTAGGTATCGGTCATCAGAGAAGAGCATGCATGCACAGCCCCTGGAAGGTGAGATGGTGAGGAAATAAGGAGGACCAGGCTGAAATACTACAAAAACAGTCATCAGATAGGCTCATTTTCATTCCCACCCATATCATACAGCAGGCTGGTAACACGTCCTCCACTCTGGCAACAGGTGGTTTATATTCTAGAGGGGATAACACAGAGGGCTCTCTGGATTGAAGGGCCTCAGGTATAGAGCAGAATAAAGGCATTTTCCAGGGGCTTCTCTGGTGGTCCAGTGGGTAAAAAGTCCACCTTGCAGTGCAAGGTGCGATGGTTCAATCCTGACCCGGGAAGATCCCACATGCCACAGAGCGGCCAGACCAGTGTGTCTAATTATGAGCCAGTGCTCTGAAGCCCATCTGCCAAGAGCCACTGCTCTGCAACGAGGGAGACCACTGTAATGGGAGGCCCATACAGGCCAAAGAATAAAGATGGATGAAAATAAATAAATGAAAGACCAATAAAACTGGTCAAATTTTTTTTTTTTTTTTTTTAAAAAGGCATTTCCAGAAGTTTACCCTTTGTCAGGAAGCTAACAGATGGTATATAGCATTAAATCTAAGAAGCAAGAAAGCAGGAAAGAGGACACAGAGAACAGAAGGAAGGAGTTGGGACTAGATATGCATTTGGATGCAGAGAACCCTCCAGCCCTCATTTCCATCTTGACTCCTAGAGACCTGGCAGGCAGGTCTAAACCTCCCAGGGAAGAGACTGGTGTCTCAGCAGCTGAAAAGAGAGGAGCTGAAGACACAGGCTATTTCAAAGCCGAGCCACCCCACCATCAGAATCCCCCACAAGGGCGTTAGTGTCCTCTCTTAATATAAACAGATAAAAAAGAATTCTAGGGCTTCCCTGGTGATCCAGTGGGTACAGAGTCCGCCTTGCAGTGCAAGGGCTGCTGGTTTGATTGCTGACCCAGGAAGATCCCTCATGGCATGGAGTGGCTGGACCGGTGTGTCCAACTGCGAGCCGGCACTCTAGAGTGCATGCGCCCAGAGCCAGTGCTCTGCAATGAGCAAGGCCACTGCAATGGGAGGCCCACACAGGCCAAAGAATAAAGATGGATGAAAATAAATAAATAAGAAAACAATAAAAAGAGGCCAAATTTTTTTAAAAAAGAGAATTCTAGACAGATGAGAAAAGTCTTAAACATTAAAAATAGATATTAAAACATACCCAGAGACAAAAAAGCAACTTGGTGGAAATAGGAAACTAAGGAAAAGAAAGCCTCTAAATCAAAAATACAAAAAATCTGGGAAATATATGACACCAAACCATGAACCAGAAGAGGAAAGTATAGCAAAAGGATCACTCAAAGGAAAAGCAGTTCTTGTAAATTAAATACAAGTAAGAAGAGAAAGTTAAACATTTCATAGAAAGGTTAGAAGGAAAATTAAAGAACTTGCTTAGAAAGCAGAACAAAACACAAAGATGCAAAAAACAGGAGAGAAAACGTATGGAAGTTAGATGACTATTCCGGTAGTCCAATATCCAACTGTGAATGCCAGCAAGAGAAAAGGGAATCACTTAATTAACACAAGAAGTTTCCCCAGGGGCTTCCCCTGGTGGTCCAGTGGATAAGGACACCGCCTTGCAGTGCAAGGGACGCCGGTTCGATCTCTGGCCTGGGAAGATCCCACGTGCCGCGGAGCAGCTGGACCGATGCGTCCAATTACCGAGCCGGAGCTCTGGCGCACGTGCGCCCAGAGCCGGCGTTCTTGGATGACAGAGGCCACCGCGATGGGAGGCCCACAGGAGCCAAAGAACAAAGACGGATGAAAATAGAGAAATGAAAAACCAATAGAAGTGGCCAGCCCATCCCCCACCACCCTCGAAAGATAAATAAATAAAATTAAAAAAAAAAAAGAAGTTTCCCCAGAACTCAAGGACTTGGATTTCTGGATTAGAGAGATCCACTTAGGGCTTCCCTGGTGGTGCAGTGGGTAAAGAGTCCGCCTTGCAGTGCAAGGGGTGCCGGTTCAATCCCTGGCCCAGGAAGATCCAACGTGCCGTGGAGCGGCTGAACCGGTGTGTCCTATTAGAAGCCTGCACACTGGAGCACACATGCCCAGAGCTGGTGCTCTGCAATGGGGAGAGGCCACTGCAATGGGAGGCTCACACAGGCTGAAGAATAAAGATGGACGAAAAATAAATAAAACAAAAAATCCAAAAAAAAAAAAAGAGAGAGACCAAAATTAAAATAGAAAAAACAAGGCAGGATCAAAATGAGTATTTAAAAAACAGAAAGAAAGAAAGAAAGATACACTTGATTATGCCCAGTACACAGATGGGAAACAGACCCATTTCAAGGAACATCATTATGACGTTTCAGAATAAGGGGGACAAAAAATTTCAAGAGCTTCCAGGGAGAAAATGTGTCACCCAGTAAGGAGTAGAATCCCAATGCACTTTCCACAGCCACCCTGCAGAGACAGTGGAGTTACGAACCCCAAATCCTCAAGGGAAAATCTGCATCAAACAATGGATCTCACATGAGGGTGGACATTTTCAAACAGGCAAGAACTGCTGGGCCCCTTTCTCAGGAGGGAATAGAGGGTGTGTTTCACTGAAGCACAGGAATGAGGACGGGGAGGCATGGGACCCCAGACACTGATCCAGCCGAGAAGAGAGGCAGGATACTCCGAGGACCACATCCCCTGGTTTGGGAGATTCCTTTGAAAGCATCATATTGATCACTTTTGAGGAAATCCAAATGGTTGATAATGAGTCTGGCACTGAATTTAAAAAGAAATACACTGAAAACAAAGCATAAGACAAGAATTTTAAATCTAGAGAAAAGTTTGCACAAGAAATGGAATCGCCGGAGCTCTGGCGCACGTGCGCCCAGAGCCGGCGTTCTTGGATGACAGAGGCCACCGCGATGGGAGGCCCACAGGAGCCAAAGAACAAAGACGGATGAAAATAGAGAAATGAAAAACCAATAGAAGTGGCCAGCCCATCCCCCACCACCCTCGAAAGATAAATAAATAAAATTAAAAAAAAAAAAGAAGTTTCCCCAGAACTCAAGGACTTGGATTTCTGGATTAGAGAGATCCACTTAGGGCTTCCCTGGTGGTGCAGTGGGTAAAGAGTCCGCCTTGCAGTGCAAGGGGTGCCGGTTCAATCCCTGGCCCAGGAAGATCCAACGTGCCGTGGAGCGGCTGAACCGGTGTGTCCTATTAGAAGCCTGCACACTGGAGCACACATGCCCAGAGCTGGTGCTCTGCAATGGGGAGAGGCCACTGCAATGGGAGGCTCACACAGGCTGAAGAATAAAGATGGACGAAAAATAAATAAAACAAAAAATCCAAAAAAAAAAAAGAGAGAGACCAAAATTAAAATAGAAAAAACAAGGCAGGATCAAAATGAGTATTTAAAAAACAGAAAGAAAGAAAGAAAGATACACTTGATTATGCCCAGTACACAGATGGGAAACAGACCCATTTCAAGGAACATCATTATGACGTTTCAGAATAAGGGGGACAAAAAATTTCAAGAGCTTCCAGGGAGAAAATGTGTCACCCAGTAAGGAGTAGAATCCCAATGCACTTTCCACAGCCACCCTGCAGAGACAGTGGAGTTACGAACCCCAAATCCTCAAGGGAAAATCTGCATCAAACAATGGATCTCACATGAGGGTGGACATTTTCAAACAGGCAAGAACTGCTGGGCCCCTTTCTCAGGAGGGAATAGAGGGTGTGTTTCACTGAAGCACAGGAATGAGGACGGGTAGGCATGGGACCCCAGACACTGATCCAGCCGAGAAGAGAGGCAGGATACTCCGAGGACCACATCCCCCTGGTTTGGGGAGATTCCTTTTGAAAGCATCATATTGATCACTTTTTGAGGAAATCCAAATGGTTGATAATGAGTCTGGCACTGAATTTAAAAAGAAATACACTGAAAACAAAGCATAAGACAAGAATTTTAAATCTAGAGAAAACAGTTTGCACAAGAAATGGAAGAGAATCATGGCCTGTTTCATGGCTCGGGTGTGAAGACTGCATTTATGCAGTCATGACCATTTAAACCCCGAGGACTGATGAAATTATAATAAAATTAGAGGGAAGGGAGACTGGAAAGCCTATGTGTATAAGAGAGAAATTGGAAAAATAATAATATTTAAACTTGAAAAACCAAGAAGCATGCTATCAAGAGCTATGTCAGTACTTACCAACAAATTTTAACTTCCTTAAATTAACTCATTAAAAAAGCCCCCCATTCAAGAGCTGACACCGTGATACATTTTTATCATATTCTCCTTTGACCCTTCTCCTGTGGGGACCTCTCAATTTTGTTTATTTTAATGCTTAAGAATATCACCTTTTATCAGGTCGTTTACCCTCTCATACAACTTCAGGAGAGAGTCAACGCATGTCTTCTCTTCCTTTAGAATGTCGAGTTCATTCTTTCTCATACTCAGCACTTCCTTCATAGTGCATTTTTTCTCTTGGGCTGAAAGACTTTTACTCTCTGAAAAAAGCCAAAAGGAACCCAGTAGAACAAACATTTATTTCGTGACAAGTCATTTCTTGAACCTCCCATGAGTACGTTCCACATGCGGGGCTCCGTGAAGGCTGATGCCAGGAGCTGCATGCACGGCCCCTCCAAGATGCACCCGTGTCAGCGGTATGGAATAACAACCAGTGCTCTGATGTGGTCAGTATTTTACCACCTCCCATTATTTTCCTGAGCGTTAGACACTGTCCCCTGTCAACTTCCCAGAGAGAGAAGCCATCATAAAGATGACAAAGATCAGCCCTCTATAAGACACAATCACAGATGCTTCTGAGCTCCTAGCCCCTCAGGGGCCTGAAATCCACATTCTAACATGATACTTACGTAACTCCCAGATGTCGAGGAATTGCTTCGTGTGTTCTAGGATCAGCTCCAGGTGTCCAATTAAAATTGTTCCATTGATGAGGTCATTTGTAACTTTTGTGAACACAGAGTCAGCAGTGGCCATCAACTTCTTGCCTTCTTCGGTAATGTTTGCTAGTATCTTCTCACTGGTTCCTGCCCAAGATAAGAATAGAGTTAAAACAGCAGGCACCGCACTTGTTCCCACAGTACTGGTTTTCCAGTAACTTCCTATTGCTCTGCCCCACCCTTCATACAATAAACCAAAATCAACCTGCATTCCCAGATATGTTTCTCACATTCTTTAGAGGGAAGAATTTTCAAATATACTTAGCTTAACCACCAGAAGTTTTCTTTCCCAGTTAAAATTAGGATCATATAATTGGGCCATATCAATAAAAGCAAATACAAAAGTTTTATTCACAATTGCAACATCCTGGAAGTATCCAAGATGTTCTTCAGTAGGTGACTGGGCAAACTGTAGTCTATCCACACAATGGAATAGCATTCAGTGGTAAGAAGAAGTGAGCTACTACAAGGAACCTACAACCTTCTCCTGTGGGGACCTCTCAATTTTGTTTATTTTAATGCTTAAGAATATCACCTTTTATCAGGTCGTTTACCCTCTCATACAACTTCAGTAGAGAGTCAACGATGTCTTCTCTTCCTTTAGAATGTCGAGTTCATTCTTTCTCATACTCAGCACTTCCTTCATAGTGCATTTTTTCTCTTGGGCTGAAAGACTTTTACTCTCTGAAAAAAGCCAAAAGGAACCCAGTAGAACAAACATTTATTTCGTGACAAGTCATTTCTTGAACCTCCCATGAGTACGTTCCACATGCGGGGCTCCGTGAAGGCTGATGCCAGGAGCTGCATGCACGGCCCCTCCAAGATGCACCCGTGTCAGCGGTATGGAATAACAACCAGTGCTCTGATGTGGTCAGTATTTTACCACCTCCCATTATTTTCCTGAGCGTTAGACACTGTCCCCTGTCAACTTCCCAGAGAGAGAAGCCATCATAAAGATGACAAAGATCAGCCCTCTATAAGACACAATCACAGATGCTTCTGAGCTCCTAGCCCCTCAGGGGCCTGAAATCCACATTCTAACATGATACTTACGTAACTCCCAGATGTCGAGGAATTGCTTCGTGTGTTCTAGGATCAGCTCCAGGTGTCCAATTAAAATTGTTCCATTGATGAGGTCATTTGTAACTTTTGTGAACACAGAGTCAGCAGTGGCCATCAACTTCTTGCCTTCTTCGGTAATGTTTGCTAGTATCTTCTCACTGGTTCCTGCCCAAGATAAGAATAGAGTTAAAACAGCAGGCACCGCACGTGTTCCCACAGTACTGGTTTTCCAGTAACTTCCTATTGCTCTGCCCCACCCTTCATACAATAAACCAAAATCAACCTGCATTCCCAGATATGTTTCTCACATTCTTTAGAGGGAAGAATTTTCAAATATACTTAGCTTAACCACCAGAAGTTTTCTTTCCCAGTTAAAATTAGGATCATATAATTGGGCCATATCAATAAAAGCAAATACAAAAGTTTTATTCACAATTGCAACATCCTGGAAGTATCCAAGATGTTCTTCAGTAGGTGACTGGGCAAACTGTAGTCTATCCACACAATGGAATAGCATTCAGTGGTAAGAAGAAGTGAGCTACTACAAGGAACCTACAATGCATGTTGCTAAGGAAAAGAAGGCAACCAGAAAAGACAACAGAGTGCATGATTCCAACCATATAACTTTCTGGAAAAAGGCGCAACTGGACAACTGAGGAGAGAGAAGAGATGAACTGCTGTTAGAACACCAGGAAGCTTAGGCCAGGGAAACTATTCTGTAGGAGAGGGCAATACTGGATGCACAACGTTAAACATTTGTCAAAACCCACAAAAAGTACAAGAGTTAACCCTAATACAAAACACTGGATTTTAGTTACTGATAATATATCACTATCGTCTCATCAGTTCCAACAATCATACCACACTAAAGCAAGATGTTAATAATAGAGGAAAACTGCGGGGGGAGGGGAAGAGGGCAAATATAGGTTCACTCTACTTTCTGCTTAATTGTTTCATCAACTTAAAACTAAGGTCTAGGGGCTTCCCCTGGTGGTCCAGTGGGTAAGGATACCGCCTTGCAGTGCAAGGGGCGCCGGTTCGATCCCTAGCCTGGGAAGATCCCACGTGCCACGGAGCGGCTGGACTGATGTGTCCAATTACCGAGCCGGAGCTCTGGGTGCATGCGCCCAGAGCCTGTGCTCTGCGACAACAGAGGCCACCGTGATGGGAGGCCCACAGGAGCCAAAGAACAAAGACGGATGAAAATAGAGAAATGAAAGACCAATAAAGTTTGAGTAATCTTCTCTCACTGGTTCCTGCCCAAGATAAGAATAGAGTTAAAACAGCAGGCACCGCACGTGTTCCCACAGTACTGGTTTTCCAGTAACTTCCTATTGCTCTGCCCCACCCTTCATACAATAAACCAAAATCAACCTGCATTCCCAGATATGTTTCTCACATTCTTTAGAGGGAAGAATTTTCAAATATACTTAGCTTAACCACCAGAAGTTTTCTTTCCCAGTTAAAATTAGGATCATATAATTGGGCCATATCAATAAAAGCAAATACAAAAGTTTTATTCACAATTGCAACATCCTGGAAGTATCCAAGATGTTCTTCAGTAGGTGACTGGGCAAACTGTAGTCTATCCACACAATGGAATAGCATTCAGTGGTAAGAAGAAGTGAGCTACTACAAGGAACCTACAATGCATGTTGCTAAGGAAAAGAAGGCAACCAGAAAAGACAACAGAGTGCATGATTCCAACCATATAACTTTCTGGAAAAAGGCGCAACTGGACAACTGAGGAGAGAGAAGAGATGAACTGCTGTTAGAACACCAGGAAGCTTAGGCCAGGGAAACTATTCTGTAGGAGAGGGCAATACTGGATGCACAACGTTAAACATTTGTCAAAACCCACAAAAAGTACAAGAGTTAACCCTAATACAAAACACTGGATTTTAGTTACTGATAATATATCACTATCGTCTCATCAGTTCCAACAATCATACCACACTAAAGCAAGATGTTAATAATAGAGGAAAACTGCGGGGGGAGGGGAAGAGGGCAAATATAGGTTCACTCTACTTTCTGCTTAATTGTTTCATCAACTTAAAACTAAGGTCTAGGGGCTTCCCCTGGTGGTCCAGTGGGTAAGGATACCGCCTTGCAGTGCAAGGGGCGCCGGTTCGATCCCTAGCCTGGGAAGATCCCACGTGCCACGGAGCGGCTGGACTGATGTGTCCAATTACCGAGCCGGAGCTCTGGGTGCATGCGCCCAGAGCCTGTGCTCTGCGACAACAGAGGCCACCGTGATGGGAGGCCCACAGGAGCCAAAGAACAAAGACGGATGAAAATAGAGAAATGAAAGACCAATAGAAGTGGCCCGCCTGTCCCCCTCCCTCCCCACCCCAGCCCCCAAAAGAACGATAAATAAATAAAATAAATATTAAAAAAAAAAACAAACTAAGGTCTAGTGATTTAAAGACCCAAATATACTATTTTCAAGTGAGTAGCTTTTAATCAATGACAACAAAACAAGAAGTGCCACCTTCATCTTATTTTTTCCTTACAACTCTGGCATGGAAGGAACTAAGGCTTTTTTCTAAGACCGTCTCAGTAATTTGATAAAACTTAAGACTCAAAATAATCTGTGTTGGTGGGCGGGCTTCCCTGGTGGTCCAGTGGATGAGGACATAGCCTTGCAGTGCAAGGAGTGCTGGTTTGATTCCTGGCCTGGGAAGATCTCACATGCCGTGGAGCGGCTGGACCAATGTGTCCAACTACTGAGCCGGAGTTCAGGAGCGCGTGCGCCTAGAACCAGCACCTTGCAGTGAGAGGGTCCACTGCGATGGGAGGCTCACACAGGCCAAAGAACAAAGATGGAAATAAATGAAAGACCAATAGAAGTGGCCAAAAAAAAAAAAAAAATCTGTGGTGCTTTTCCATTAGATCTGAATATAATGACTTACATACATAAACCCAAATCTAATATTTTTAGGGAAATATACATTCTCTCTCTTTGGTCACAACCTCTGGGGTCATGGAGGGCAGAGCTGGAAAAATCAGGCTCTATTTAATTTTCGCTAAGGTCACCAGTATTGAACTGTGCATTTATATGGATCTCAGAATAACAAGAGAGAGGGTTTTAGATACAGGCACACTTGAGTTTGGATTTCAGTTCTGATTTTTTTTTAAGTGGTTGTCCTAGAATTTTTTTTTTTTTTCCTGAGAGGAAAGTAAAGTTTATTAGAGTGGCTTAAGGGAGAGTTACTGCCATTACAGTGCGTCGGCTTAAGAGAGAAAGTGGGAGACGCTGCTAGGACAGCGGCCGGCTCAAGGGAGAGCCAACATGGATTTCAGTTCTTAACACTTATCATTGGTGAGACCTTAGGAAAGTCACATTACATTCTCCATCTCAGCTCTTCGTCTGAGGACCCTCTTCAAGGTTACCCCATCAGCACAGAAGCTGGCGTATAGCAGGGATTCCATGAATAGGGGCTTTCAGTGATAGCTCTCAATTATATTACAGGATACTCTGAAGCCTCCTGGATCCTTCCATCCAAGCTGCTTCTTTTGGCAAGCATTAACCCATTCTAACTGACCAACAGGTCAAATACTCTGCCCCCACTCTTGGGGTGACACGAGACAGGTGAGAAGGTGACACCAGACAGATGTTCCCAGCACCCTCATGAACATACCATACCACCTGAAGAGATGCTTGATGTCTTGCCATGTGAATAGGTGATTCAAAACCTCACCCAAGTCATCTACAAATTGCCCTCCACTTTTCGGCCAGGACTTAGTGATCACAGCAGACACAAGGGAGCCACATTGCGACAAGTCACTGTGAGAGATTTTCTCAAGGATACTGGTTTGAGACTATAAGAAAATAAATAAAGAGAGGGATATTTAGAAGGTTTTTTGGTTGGTTGGTTTTTGAATAAAGAAGTAAATTACAGTTTTTAAGAAATCTCTCCTAACTCGTTTTACAATGCCTAAAAAAACCGTAAGAGCAAATAAAATATCTAACTTTGCGGAGGGCATTTCCATTTTCCTGTGCACTGTCTCCTTAAAGTGATGAACACTCAGGATGTGGAAACAGGTACCACATACAGATACCAACACAACCCACATGGCACCCTACCTTTTCTCTCTCTGAATGCCATTTTTCTTGGGACTTTCACATTACAAAAAACATCAGATGTAATATAAGTAAACCATTAATCCTTTGTAGGATTAATACAAAACATACCTAGGTGTCCTTTGTATTCCTAACTGTAGTTCTTTTAAAGCTGCCAACACACAACACATACATCTTAATTCTCTAAGTGAACTGATGAAATCTGTTCAACTCTATACATTTTTCTTCCACATGCTTTGATAACCTTTGGGTCTTTTCCTGCATGCTAAGCCAGCCTTATTAGCAAGCAATAAAATTTTTTTTTTTCCTGAGAGGAAAGTAAAGTTTATTAGAGTGGCTTAAGGGAGAGTTACTGCCATTACAGTGCGTCGGCTTAAGAGAGAAAGTGGGAGACGCTGCTAGGACAGCGGCCGGCTCAAGGGAGAGCCAACATGGATTTCAGTTCTTAACACTTATCATTGGTGAGACCTTAGGAAAGTCACATTACATTCTCCATCTCAGCTCTTCGTCTGAGGACCCTCTTCAAGGTTACCCCATCAGCACAGAAGCTGGCGTATAGCAGGGATTCCATGAATAGGGGCTTTCAGTGATAGCTCTCAATTATATTACAGGATACTCTGAAGCCTCCTGGATCCTTCCATCCAAGCTGCTTCTTTTGGCAAGCATTAACCCATTCTAACTGACCAACAGGTCAAATACTCTGCCCCCACTCTTGGGGTGACACGAGACAGGTGAGAAGGTGACACCAGACAGATGTTCCCAGCACCCTCATGAACATACCATACCACCTGAAGAGATGCTTGATGTCTTGCCATGTGAATAGGTGATTCAAAACCTCACCCAAGTCATCTACAAATTGCCCTCCACTTTTCGGCCAGGACTTAGTGATCACAGCAGACACAAGGGAGCCACATTGCGACAAGTCACTGTGAGAGATTTTCTCAAGGATACTGGTTTGAGACTATAAGAAAATAAATAAAGAGAGGGATATTTAGAAGGTTTTTTGGTTGGTTGGTTTTTGAATAAAGAAGTAAATTACAGTTTTTAAGAAATCTCTCCTAACTCGTTTTACAATGCCTAAAAAAACCGTAAGAGCAAATAAAATATCTAACTTTGCGGAGGGCATTTCCATTTTCCTGTGCACTGTCTCCTTAAAGTGATGAACACTCAGGATGTGGAAACAGGTACCACATACAGATACCAACACAACCCACATGGCACCCTACCTTTTCTCTCTCTGAATGCCATTTTTCTTGGGACTTTCACATTACAAAAAACATCAGATGTAATATAAGTAAACCATTAATCCTTTGTAGGATTAATACAAAACATACCTAGGTGTCCTTTGTATTCCTAACTGTAGTTCTTTTAAAGCTGCCAACACACAACACATACATCTTAATTCTCTAAGTGAACTGATGAAATCTGTTCAACTCTATACATTTTTCTTCCACATGCTTTGATAACCTTTGGGTCTTTTCCTGCATGCTAAGCCAGCCTTATTAGCAAGCAATAAAACCAAGGGTGGGTGAGGGGCAATGATAATGGCAGGGCATTTAGGAACAGGCTGCAAGATTGCAGGAGGTCACATGTGAACTGCTCTGATGCCAAACAACAGCAAGAAGCTGAAGGGCATTTCAGGCAGTGGGTACAGAGTACTGGATCTCTGGGTGGGGACGGGGTTGCCCAGAGTCTGTTCTTCAAATGGGCACAGGGTCTCAGAAACAGCAAGAGCCTTCGGTTGCTGATGTCAGAAAGCAAGGAAAGGCTGTTCACCTGGCAGACCAAGTCCACGGCTTCAATGGCACACCTCTCAAAGCATTCCATCACACTGTCTTCTGTGTCTCTGACACCACGGTTAGTGCAAAAGGCAGAGATCTGGGAGAGAGGTGACTCCTGCAAGACAGGAAGACGGGGGTGTGAGAGGTTAGGGGGGTGCTCTCTCAGACCCTGTGGAATGAAAACTCCCTAGTCATTTTCATGTTCCTAGTACTGTGTCAGCTCCCCATTGCCATGGCCTTCATCCCATCTCAGGAGAAGCATGTCCTCCCTGCCTCTAACCATTAGGCCAAGAAGGCTAAAATTCAAATAAGACCGGGCTTCCCTGGTGGTCCAGTGGGTAAGGACACCGCCTTGCAGTGCAGGGGTCACCGGTTCGATCCCTGGCCTGGGAAGATCCCACGTGCCGTGGAGTGGCTGGACCGATGTGTCCAATTACCAAGCCGGTGCTCTGGAGTACATGCGCCCAGAGACAGTGCTCTGCGACAACAGGGGCCATCGCAATGGGAGGCCCACACGGGCCAAAGAACAAAGATAGATGAAAATAGATAAATGAAAAACCAATAGAAGTGGCCCACACTCCCCACCCCACCCCCGCCTCACCCCACACCCCCACAAAAAATAAATAAATAAATAAAATTCAAGTAAGACCCAAAAGGCTAAAATACCCATTTTGCAGGAAAAGCATCTGGCACAGCAGCTTGCAAAATACAGGTAAATTTTTGATTTTAAAAAAAGATTTCTTGCTTGTTTCTCTTTTCTTAAAATGGCCCATTTACGGCTTCCCCTGGTGGTCCAGTGGGTACGGACACCGCCTTGCAGTGCAAGGGGTGCCGGTTCGATCCCTGGTCTGGGAAGATCCCACGTGCTGCAGAGCGGCTGGACCGATGTGTCCAATTACCGAGCCGGAGTTCTGGAGCGCATGCGCCCAGAGCCGGCGCTCTGCAACGACAGAGGTCACCGTGATGGGGGGCCCTCAGGAGCCAAAGAACAAAGACAGATGAAAACAGAGAAATGAAAGACCAATAGAAGTGGCTCGCCCACTCCCCTCCCTCTCCAACCCGACCCCCGCCCAAAATAAATAAATAAATCTTAAAAAAAAAAAAATGACCCATTTAACAATTATATATAATTACATATTTTCTAGGGTCACAGGCCCTAATTAAAAATGGGGAGCACTTTTGTGTTTTCCCCACTTGTCACTGGGTTTAACAAGGCTCTTGTCACCAACAGGCCACATAGAGTGACCAGCATATAGGGTTAGTGCCTATTAGAATCTCATGCATGCCAAGGGTCCCCTACTGGCCAGACCCTATGCCATTATTCTTCTCTGGGATACCATCTGTAGTCAAACCATTAAGGCTGAATTACAAACAGAGTCCCTGAGTCCCATGTCATCTCCATTCAAATGCAGATATCACGTGTGTTGACTGTTCCACATGGTCTACTTTAACCCACTTCCCTTGCCTCTCAGTACCTGTTTGAGCCTTCCTTCCAAGTCCCTCAGCAAAGATTCCTTCCAGCCCAGCTCCACAGGGAAGTTTATTTCCACCAGTTGCCTCCAGACCTGCAAAACCCACAAGTAAGAGATGGCCACTAAGATACCTGGATGCCACAGTGGAATTCTATGGAAGGAGACAATTACCATTAACACAGACAGCATGGTGCTTTGAGAGCACGTGGGTGCTGACTCACTTCTGCCAACCGTCTGCTGTGTCACTGGTGAGTCAGGGCACCCACCTTAGTCTTATAAAACCATGAGTCCTGACTGGGCCAGGTCACCACTACTACGGTCCACTACTAATTTTCATCCAGAAAGGAATTCCCTCTGTTGTTTTATTTCAAAAAATTTCAAATTTAAGACAAAGTTGCAATAACAGCACAAGGAGACCCATATACCTTCAGCCAGACTCCCCAATGTTTAAAGTGGCTGCTTTATCCCTTTCTTGTTTGTGCTGCCTACGGCCTGTCCAGAAACAGGCATTTTCTCTGCTGAACCACTGGAAAGACCTGAAAATGTCATGCCCCTTGGCCAGTAAGTCCTGGGCAAGCATCCCCAAGACCACAGCCCTTGTGATTCACACAACAGTACTGCTGTCCCTCTGCTCACTCGGGGTGACACCGTTCTCTAGGAAAGTTCCCTGTCCATATTTCCCTATTTTTGCTTATCTATTTTATACATAATAGTTTGTATCTGTAAAACCCAAACTCTATACTTCCTCCACCTCCTTTCCCTTTTGGTCACCATAAGTCTGTTCTCTACACCTGGGAGTCTATCTCTGTTTGGGAAATAAGTTCATTTGTGTTGTATTTTAGATTCTACATGTAAGTGACAGCATACGGTATCTGTCTTTGTCTCTCTTAGTTCACTTAATATGATCGTCTCTAGGATGATAATCCTCTTCTAGCCATTACACATTTTGATACTCTAATTGCCTCAGATTTGGCTAGTGAGAGCCCCTGAAGGCTAGCTTCTGTTTCCTTTTTTAAGTGTAATCATCTTAGGTGGACAGAAATATTGCAAAGACAGTACCGAGTTTCAGATACTCTCAGTCCAATTTCCCCCAGTGCTAACACTTTACGAAGCCATAGTACAGTTGTCAAACCCAAGACATTAACATTGATAAGATTACCATGAGCAAAACCACTGACTTTATTTGGATTTCGCCACTTTATCCCACAATCATTCTTTGGCCATCCAGAGTCTAACTTAGGATATCACCCTGGCTCCAGTCTCGTCTCCTTGGGAGATGTCACCACCCAACTTCAAGTACTTTTACTTTATGGAAATAAAAAGTGTTTCAGGCTGGCCTTGTACTTTTTCAGTTCCTCTTTCAGAATCTTTCAAGAAGCACAGGAGGGTTGCTTGTTTGTTTTTTAGGGGGACTGCTACTTAGAAGTCATGGCTGGGTATGCTCACAGACTGGGTACCACAATTCCTTTCAGTGAAGAGAGCTAGGAACTGTTGTTATTGGTTTTCGTTGTTGTTGTTTTTTAAATCATGAGTTCACATTATACATGGTATAATGGTATAGCTAGCTATCTTTTCTAACCATAGACTTCCTCCTCTCTCCCTTGGTCTACATGTTCCCTCCTCCAGTGAGAAAGAATTCTGGCTTCCAAAAACAGCAACCGTGGGTCCATTTGGTCAGCCTTTCAGTACACACAAACATAGCTTCAGACTTGTTACCCTCATTCCATTATCAGCAACAAAGCTTCTAAATCAAGTTCAAGACTTCTGTATGTTTCCTTTGTTTTGACCTTAGACTCTGTCCCTATGAGGGTGAGTGTTCAGAGCTCTGGGCTCTGAAGTGAAGTACCAGTCGCTCAGTCATGTTCGACTCTTTGTGACCCCATGGAGAGCCCACGAGGCTGCTCTGTTCATGGGATTCTCCAGGCAAGAATACTGGAGTGGGGGCTTCCCTGGTGGTCCAGTGGGTAAGGACACCGCCTTGCAGTGCAAGGGGCGCCGGTTCGATCCCTGGCCTGGGGGCGATCCCACGTGCCACGGAGCGGCTGAACCGATGTGTCCAATTACCGAGCCGGAGCTCTGGAGCACGTGAGCCGAGAGCCAGCGCTCTGCGACAACAGAGGCCACCGTGATGGGAGGCCCACACAGGCCAAAGAACAAAGACAGATGAAAATAGAGACATGAAAGACCAATAGAAGTGGCCCGCCTATCCCCTCCCTCCCGACCCACTCCCCCGCCCCCAAAAAGAATACTGGAGTGGGTTGCCATTCCCTTCTCCAGGGAATCTTTCCAACCCAGATCGAACCTGATGGAACGCAGGTCTCATACATTGCAAGCAGACTCTTATCATCTGAGCCAGAATACTGATGTCTGGGCTCTGGGTATTCAGATCAATGATCTCCCCTCAGTGTGGACAGGTAAGATGTCTGACTGAATAAGACTGAGATGCAGTGAAAGTCATCTATCTTTGTTCATGCACAGCTTCACTGATGTGATTTTATGAAGATCCCATTAATGTACCTCTGGAAAGCAACAGGCTAGAGATGACTGGTGCTATGAGGTCAGAGGGCTACTTTCCAGAACTTTGTCCTGGAGCCAGCGGTCTACAGTCCTCTCAAAAGAATTCTCCTTCCCGGTCTACATGTTCCCTCCTCCAGTGAGAAAGAATTCTGGCTTCCAAACAGCAACCGTGGGTCCATTTGGTCAGCCTTTCAGTACACACAAACATAGCTTCAGACTTGTTACCCTCATTCCATTATCAGCAACAAAGCTTCTAAATCAAGTTCAAGACTTCTGTATGTTTCCTTTGTTTTGACCTTAGACTCTGTCCCTATGAGGGTGAGTGTTCAGAGCTCTGGGCTCTGAAGTGAAGTACCAGTCGCTCAGTCATGTTCGACTCTTTGTGACCCCATGGAGAGCCCACGAGGCTGCTCTGTTCATGGGATTCTCCAGGCAAGAATACTGGAGTGGGGGCTTCCCTGGTGGTCCAGTGGGTAAGGACACCGCCTTGCAGTGCAAGGGGCGCCGGTTCGATCCCTGGCCTGGGACGATCCCACGTGCCACGGAGCGGCTGAACCGATGTGTCCAATTACCGAGCCGGAGCTCTGGAGCACGTGAGCCGAGAGCCAGCGCTCTGCGACAACAGAGGCCACCGTGATGGGAGGCCCACACAGGCCAAAGAACAAAGACAGATGAAAATAGAGACATGAAAGACCAATAGAAGTGGCCCGCCTATCCCCTCCCTCCCGACCCACTCCCCGCCCCCAAAAAGAATACTGGAGTGGGTTGCCATTCCCTTCTCCAGGGAATCTTTCCAACCCAGATCGAACCTGATGGAACGCAGGTCTCATACATTGCAAGCAGACTCTTATCATCTGAGCCAGAATACTGATGTCTGGGCTCTGGGTATTCAGATCAATGATCTCCCCTCAGTGTGGACAGGTAAGATGTCTGACTGAATAAGACTGAGATGCAGTGAAAGTCATCTATCTTTGTTCATGCACAGCTTCACTGATGTGATTTTATGAAGATCCCATTAATGTACCTCTGGAAAGCAACAGGCTAGAGATGACTGGTGCTATGAGGTCAGAGGGCTACTTTCCAGAACTTTGTCCTGGAGCCAGCGGTCTTCAGGTCCTTCCTCCTCCAGTTTCTCCTCTGAGGAACAGACTCTGTCCCCGTCTCAGTTTCTGGAAGCCCTCCCTGCCTCCCCACCACCTGGGTCAGATTTCTTGTTTCCTCACAATCAGATGGCACTCAGTCCTGTTTCCCTTTCTGGAGTTCTTGCTCTCATCTTCTGCTTCCACTATTAACACGGTAAACCTGACCCATAACCTCAGCACAGCATCAGGCGCGAACGCCCCACCCCTCCAGCCACCAAATCTGAAAAGGCCTCGTCCCTCCCCGTCCTGCTGCTTCCCCACTGGTGTGCAGACCAACGCACCCCCGCCAGGGAGCCCGGGCCCTCAGTCCTATTAGAGAAACAGTTGCCCATTCTGCAGAGGAGACCCACCCTGTCCCCTGCATTGGGCTGGCTTACCTCAATCTCCTTGCTGTAAGTGAAGGTGACAGATGAAAAACTAAAATACCTAGGAACCAAAAACAGGCGCCTTTTAAAAATTTCACGAAGCCAAGATCTTGTAGCAGCCAGAGTCCTCTGGAAGACTGTCTTTACAGAAATCTTCTTTCCACTTTCATTTTCCAGTCCTCTTGCTGAATCCTGTCACCACAAGAGAGAGACAGAGCTTAACTGTCCCCACACAGAGGACCCTAAAGATCATGCAGAGGCCTCTTCCTTCCCTCTATGTGGCTGACACCACCTGTGTGCTCAGAGTCGCCAGCCTAATTATTATAATTATAATAATTATAATAAATTATTACATTTTATTAGTTATATTATTATATTATAACTATAATTATAATAATTAGATCACTAATGTCACAGTTCTGACTTGTCAAATGGTTAACAAATAAAGTGTTAGTGTTAGTCACTTCAGTCGTGTCCAACTCTGGAACCCCATGGACTGCAGCCCTTCAGGCTCCTCTGTCCATGAGATTCTCCAGGCAAGAATCCTGGAGTGGGTTGCTATTTTCTTCTCCAGGGGATCTTCCCAATCCAGGAATCGAACCCAGGTCTCCTGCATTGCAGGCTGATTCTTTACTGTCTGAGCCGCAAGGAAAGCCCAACAAATAAATGGTCAGTCTATATATTTAACCGTCTTCCACCTTCATGTGGATGCTCAAACTCAAGAGGATGAAGACACATAACAATGGGGAAGAAATGAGCTGTGGACACATGCAACATCACACATGGATCTCAGAGACGCCATGTTGAGTGAAGAAAGCCAGACAAAGAAAGGAAAGAGTTCAAAACATACAAAACTAACGTGTGGTGGAAGTAAGCAGGACAGCATTTGCCCCTGGGAGGTGGGAAGGGAGCAGAGACAGAGCTCTGGGTTGTTCCTATAACTTGACGTGGGAGGTGGTGCCTGTGAGGAAAGGCTCTGAGCTGTGCACTGAGGTGTGTGGACCTTGCTACTGTATTTGAGTTTCAGTGAACAGGAAAAAGCTCAGGTGGGAAAGACTAGGCATGGACACGCATTTGGGTGGAGCGATCCCTGCCTGAAGTGCTGCCCACTTGCAGAGCTCTTGAATTTGCCCAGTCACAACTGATATTTTACACTTGAACTCCCCCACTGCCTCCTGCCTCCCTTCGTCCCTCCAACAGAAGCCCTGGAGGGCAAGCATGCAGACTCTGCTTCAGCAAAACAGCCTCCATGCACAGAACAAAAGCCGGCATCAGGGAGGTACTGACACATCCGCTCTGTGTCACTCCAGCAATCTTAGAATTAGCCTAGCTCCTTTTTGATAGAGAGCGCCTAAGGTTCCATAGCTCTCCTGAGATCGGCATTATGTGTACGTGTTCCACTTACCACTAGAGGTTTAAGCATAATAATTCTGCAAACAATCTCAGCAGATAAGGCAGGCATCTCATAGACAGTTTCAATTTTTGATATTCTGCAGGTAGTTTCATGAAGTTTCAGGCACACAGTCAAGTAGGACTGTATCAAGGGCTCCTCAAGAATCCTAACCCACAAACAGTTGAGAGAAATCAATGAAGGAATTTAGGAGGAGTTAGAACACAGTACCCATTGTCCATGATGAGTCCTTCCCTTTGAAACACCTACAAGTAAGGCATGGAGTTGATCCCATATAGGATAACATCCAGAACACTTCCATCTATTTTAAACTTGTGACTAAGAGAAAAAGGAAAACATGGTGCTCCAGTGGGTGAAGAGTACACCTTGCAGTGCAAGGGGCACCGGTTCAACCTGGCCCGAGAAGATCCTACATGCCGCAGTACTCTGGAGCACATGTGCCCAGAGCGGGTGCTCTGCAATGAGAGAGGCCACCGTGATGGGAGGCCCATACAGGCTGAACAATAAAGATGGATGAAAATAAATAAATAAAAAAACGATAAAAGAAGTCAAAAAACAACTTTCAAAAAAAGGTCAAACTTGAGTTTGACCTCCAGAATTTGCCTCCATGGTCTGAACTATTTAAACAAAAGCAAGTTAAACTATTTCCAAGTGTATTCCTTTGTTAGAAAAAAATCTTACTAAAGATTCAAATATCGTACAATTTTTTAAAAAATCAGTAAGATACAGGGAGAGGAAAAGAGAAAAAAAATGCTAGAAGTCTGTTTCCTGTGCATGAAATCTCTTCCAGCTCTGAGTGGACCTGCTTATTGGCCAATACATGACCAGAGCTGAGGGTTGTTAGGAAGCTGATCACAGGAGGGTTTAGAAAGAGGTAAAAGAGGAATTATTGGGGCAATTCTGTAATGCACAGCATTAGTTGGGCGGCGGGGCAGCGGAGGGGGTGGTCCCTGAAGTCCCAGGCGCTTGGTGTTAATGAAGATCTGACACTCCCACCTCCATCCTCACTCTCTCACATGTTGTACACTGGGCCTTCAGAGTGTCAGAGTTCATATAAGTTTGCAGAAGCAAATGGTTTCAGATTAGTATGGAAAGCTACCTTTGATTTTTGTTTTCAACTTCCCTGACTTGCAAAAAAAAAAATCTGAAGACTAAATGCTGATAAGATGCAAGACTCAAACATGACTATGTAATATGATGATGATCACTTAAAAATAAATGACAAAAATGCACAGGAAGAAAAAGATGAAAATAAACCAAAATTTTAGCAGCTGATTTCTACATTTTCCCGTTTTTTAAAAAGTAAGATGGTGATATTAATAACTTGAAAAAGGAAGTAGAATATATATTAATTTATGATTGTCCATTATTGACATCAAATATGGGATACAGTCAGTCACAGGGGACAACCTTTTGTAAGACAGACTACATTTTACTTCTCTACTTACTTCTCCTCATAAATGTCCAGGAGGTGCAACAGCATTTTAAAAATATTCCCAATATTCTAGAGTGAAGAAAAGAAAACCAGAGATTTAATCATATGCCAACATCTGTGCTAAAACAGAGCCCAAAACTCCAATATAATAAAGCATAAGAATCATTTTCTTTCTATAAACAAGTTCTAGAGGGCTCAAGCACCCCTCTGTTCGATTAACAGGTAATCTTGTACCTGTTACAAATAAAACTCAGGATTTAAAATTATACCATTTCTCCATCCCCAAAATGGGAAATGACAGATAGCAATTAGGAAGTGGACCAGCCTGGAGGATAACTTGTACGCATGCCTCACACATCCCCAAAGGCTACTGTTTCACTGACTTCTATGTACTGAAACAGAATAAACTCAAGTAAACGAACCCCTTACCCTAAGAAATACTGACCCCTCCCAGTCTCTCTTATTTCTAAGCGCTTTATCAGGTCAGGTTTTCAGAAAAGGAAAATCACAAACTCTGACAGATTAGTTTTTGATCTGCTTTTGTTAAGCAAGGTCTTAACAGCAAATTCCAGACAACAAACCTGGACATTTCTGGACATTTCTGGAAACCTGGAGATTTCCCCAAGTCCTTCAAGCCGGTAGCAAGTCCCTAGAAGACAGTGCAGGACACGAGGGGGAGACTGACTCAGATAGTTAGAGAGGGCTGCCATGTAGGAAGTCAAGTCACTCAGATGGAGCAAACTGAACCAGGATCGGAACAGATACTCATCCACATTCAGCAAATGCATGTTTTCTTCCATTAGCTGGAGTAATTGTTTTCTATGCAGGGGAAAATTGGAACAGAAAAAAAGGGCAACAGTGAGATCAGTAAAGCAAACAAATTAAAAGTATGTTAGAAGGGATCTAAAAAGTTATGATTTCAAAAATAATAGACATGTCAAGAACTCAGTCAAATAAGAAGTAAACAATGATAAAATATTAAGAATTCAGTAACACAGATGAACTCTGAGGACAGGACGCTCAGTAGTATCAGCCACTCACAAATAGACAAAAAATCTGATTCCACTTATGTGAGGTCCCTAGAGGAGTCAGACTCATAGAAACAGCAGGGTAGTGGGGCCGGGGACGGCGGTGCTGGAAGAAGAGACAAGTGTTTAACAGGTACACACTTTCAGTTTTACAAGATGAAAAGTTCTGCAGATGGATAAGGGTGTTTGTCACACAGCAACGTGAATGTACTTAATGCCACTGAACTGTACATTTAAAATGATTAAAATGGTAATAATAACAAAATGATAACAATAAATAATAAAATAATTCACCCGAAATTAAGCATTTTCAGTACAAGTATATGTATAGCTGAGTCCCTTCACCTGAAATTAACACAACACTGTTAATCTGCTCTACCCCAATAAACAAAATAAAAAGTTTAAAAACAGAATTAAATAGGGGCTTCCCTGGTGGTCCAGTGGGTAAGGACACTGCCTTGCAGTGCAAGGGGCACCAGTTCGATCCCTGGCCTGGGAAGATCCTGCATGCCGCGGAGTGGCTGCACTGTGTTCAACTACCAAGCTGGATCTCTGGAGCACATGCACCCAGAGGCAGTGCTCTGCAAGGAGAGAGGCCACTGTGATGGGAGGCCCATACAGGTCAAAGAACAAGGATGGATGGAAATGAATAAATGAAAGACCAATAGAAGTGGCCCCCCCCCAAAAAAAGAAAGAAACATTTTCCAGGTTTTTTTTCATTTTCTAGTTTTATTGAAATATAACTGGCATACGACACTATGTAATTTAGAGTGTAAAATGGGCTGATTCCATGCACTCACATACTGCAAAATGATTACCACTATAACAATACTTGATGTTTGTATCCATTATGTCACATAGTTACTGTTTCTCTTCTGTGGTGAGAACACGTAGCATCTACTCTCTTAGCAACTTTCAAGTAAACAATATAGTATTATTAACTAGAATCACCATGCTGTGCATTAGCTCCCCAGAATTAATTTGTCCTCAGAATACTGAAATTTGTACTCTTTGACAAACACTGCCCCTTTTCCCCACCTCCCGGCCCCTGGTAACCACCATTCAACTCTACTTCTGTGAATTTCACTTTTTCACATTTCACATATAAGAGATATCATATCATAGAGTACTTGCCTTATCTTCACTTAGCACAATGCCCTCAAGGTCTATCCATGTGTTTCAACTGGCAGGAATCCCCTTTGCTCATGGCTGAAAGGTATTTCATCATGTATACATACATATGTAAACACCAGTATATACATGTACAAACCAGTTCTTTGCAACCCATTCATTTGTTGATGGACATTTAAGTTGTTACCACATCTTGGCTATCGTGAATCATGCTGCGATGAACACAGGGGGGCAGACACCTCTTTGAGGTACGTACTTCATCTCCTTAGGATATACAGCCACAATTAGGATTGCTGGATCATACGGTAAAAATTCTCTGTTTAACTTTTGATACTATTCTCCATTGTGGGTGCAATAAATTAAGAACTAAATATGTTGATGGATGAATAAGCAAGTCCCCTGGATCAAACAGTCTAGGTGAACCCAGTCCAGGGAAGGACTGGATTAAAATTATGCTGTTCTGTAACACTGTCCCAGAAACCCAAGAAGATGTCAACAGGAAAGTAAATGCTGTACAGCAGAGTGCAACAGAAGTGACAGAGGCTATGAGAAACACATGGATGAAGCTGCACCACATACTAAAGGCCACTTCCTTTTTTTTTTTTTTGAGGGGAAAGTAAAGTTTATTAGAGTGGGGGAAGGGAGAGTCACTGCCAGTGCAGCGGGCCGGTTTAAGGGAGAATCAGCATGGAAGACGCTGCTAGAACGGCAGGTTGGCTCAAAGAGAACCGACGCTATCAGAACAGCGGGTCGGCTCAAAGAGAACCAACCTAAAGGCCACTTCTGCCGGAAAGACACAATCTTTAAGACCAATGCTAATGTTTGTCCTTCTTCAGCTAAATGTCTTCTAGACAATCATTCTTTGAGATAAATGCCCCTTGGAAGTCATTTAAAATACATACAATTTATAAATAATCTGAATTTGGCTGTAATTTCAAAAGATTCCAATGATAGTAAACAAGCAAGCATTTAATTTAGCTCGTTCACTATAGGCTACATTCTATCGGATTGGTGAAGGAGAACAGATGAGACTTGGAACAGTTTATCTGACAAAAGACAAAGTAAATGGGGGATGTTTCTGTGCTTGGAAATAAGTGTTAGTATTAAGTTTTTACACTGAATTTGCATTTTTATTTACTTTTTGTACTTAAAATTGATTTACCATTTTTCTTTAACAGACTGTGCTTTCTGCATCTTCTCTAAGAAATCTCTGCTTGCCCCAACGTGGTACTTCACTACCTAAATAAGTGTACCTACAATGTGCAAAGTCACTGATCTTTTTCAATTCTACTTACAGGAATTTATCTTGAAGAAATAACTGGACAGGGAAAATTACAAAGAAGCGCACCCAAATATGCTTACAAGGCAGAAACAAGCCAAGTGCCCAGAAACAGAGAACTGGCTGAATAAAATCTGCAACATTCAGCAGTCATTACAGTAGAAGGTGTATGTCTACTGGCAAAAACACCACCATTCTAGGCACACTGTTAAGTGGAAAGGAAGGCTGGAAGACAGGATAACACAGGACAGATGATCTCCTATAGAGGCAGGGGTGGGGTATTGGCTGAAACCAGACAAAAGGCACAAACTTCCAGACCTAAGATAAATAAGTGCTGTGGACAGAACGTGCAACATGATAAATGTAATTAACACTGCTGTGGGTTATACATGAAAGATGTCAGGAGAGCAAATCGAAAGAGTTCTCATCACAAGGGAAAACATTTGTTTCTGCTTAACTTTGCACCTATGGATGATAGATGTTCATTAACTTATCATTGGTCATCATTTCATGATGTACGTGAGTCCAATCATCATGCTGTATTCCTTAAATAGTGTTGTATCTCAATTTTATCTCAATAAAACTGTAAGAAAATGAATAAAAATAAATGATATATCTTTTGTGGGTTTTTTTCTTTTGGCCACTTCTATTGGTCTTTCATTTATTCATTTTCATCCACTTTTATTCTTTGGCCTGTGTGGGCCTCCCATTGCAGTGGCCTCTCTCGCTGCAGAGCACCAGCTTTGGACGCATGTGCTCCAGAGCTCCAGTCCAGCCAATCCACCGAACGCAGGATGTTCCCAGGCCAGGCCAGGGATCGAACCGGCACCCTTTGCAATACAAGGCGATGTCCCTACCCACTGGACCACCAGGGAAGCGCTGTGGTTTATTTATTTATTTTTCTTTAAAGATTTATTTATTTATTTATTTTGGGTGGGAGTCGGGTTGGGGAGGGAGGGGAGAGGGTGGGCCACTTATATTTGTCTTTCATTTATCTATTTTCATCCGTCTTTGTTCTTTGGCTCCTGTGGGCCTCCCATCACGGTGGCGTCTGTCGTTGCAGAGCACTGGCTCTGCATGTGCTCTAGAGCTCTGGCTCGGTAATTGGACACATCGGTCCAGCCGCTCTGCAGCACGTGGGATCTTCCCAGGCCAGGGATCGAACCAGCGCCCCTTGCACTGCAAGGCGGTATCCTTACCCACTGGACCACCAGGAGAAGCCCCTGTGGTTTATTTTTTAATTGAAGGATAACTGCTTCACAGAATTTTATTGGTTTCTACCATACATCAACATGAATTGTGGTTTAATTTTAAGTATATAAAGCACCCACATATCCACAGTTGGACAAATCCCTGCAAATATTCAGGTCCAAGTGTTCACAGCAATGATAATCTCTGTGGTTGCAGACAATTTTTATATTTTTCTCTTTCTTGCATGCGTAATTAACACTGCTGTGGGTTATACATGAAAGATGTCAGGAGAGCAAATCGAAAGAGTTCTCATCACAAGGGAAAACATTTGTTTCTGCTTAACTTTGCACCTATGGATGATAGATGTTCATTAACTTATCATTGGTCATCATTTCATGATGTACGTGAGTCCAATCATCATGCTGTATTCCTTAAATAGTGTTGTATCTCAATTTTATCTCAATAAAACTGTAAGAAAATGAATAAAAATAAATGATATATCTTTTGTGGGTTTTTTTCTTTTGGCCACTTCTATTGGTCTTTCATTTATTCATTTTCATCCACTTTTATTCTTTGGCCTGTGTGGGCCTCCCATTGCAGTGGCCTCTCTCGCTGCAGAGCACCAGCTTTGGACGCATGTGCTCCAGAGCTCCAGTCCAGCCAATCCCCCGACGCAGGATGTTCCCAGGCCAGGCCAGGGATCGAACCGGCACCCTTTGCAATACAAGGCGATGTCCCTACCCACTGGACCACCAGGGAAGCGCTGTGGTTTATTTATTTATTTTTCTTTAAAGATTTATTTATTTATTTATTTTGGGTGGGAGTCGGGTTGGGGAGGGAGGGGAGAGGGTGGGCCACTTATATTTGTCTTTCATTTATCTATTTTCATCCGTCTTTGTTCTTTGGCTCCTGTGGGCCTCCCATCACGGTGGCGTCTGTCGTTGCAGAGCACTGGCTCTGCATGTGCTCTAGAGCTCTGGCTCGGTAATTGGACACATCGGTCCAGCCGCTCTGCAGCACGTGGGATCTTCCCAGGCCAGGGATCGAACCAGCGCCCCTTGCACTGCAAGGCGGTATCCTTACCCACTGGACCACCAGGAGAAGCCCCTGTGGTTTATTTTTTAATTGAAGGATAACTGCTTCACAGAATTTTATTGGTTTCTACCATACATCAACATGAATTGTGGTTTAATTTTAAGTATATAAAGCACCCACATATCCACAGTTGGACAAATCCCTGCAAATATTCAGGTCCAAGTGTTCACAGCAATGATAATCTCTGTGGTTGCAGACAATTTTTATATTTTTCTATTTCTTGCATGCGTAAAAACTCTGTAAAGAAGTAATTTTAAAGGAAGCAATATGTTCTTCCATCTCTAGAAGGAGGGATAAGTGGGTACTAAAAGTCCACTAGTAAATCTTGGAATCACAATTATGATTCTAAAATTTACATACATAAGTGCAGGTCCAACACTTACTGATCTGGTCTTTTTTCCCGAAACTCTGAGAAGGAGAGGCCTTCGAGGGCGGCCCAGGTGTCCTCAGGTGTCACGCCTGAGCCCGGGGCTGGCGGGGCCAGGTCCATGCAGCAGTGCAGCACGGGCAGGACACACACCCAAGAGTCGATCTTTCTCTCCATGCACATTCGGCACAGGTTTACCAAGAACAGTCGCCAGCTAGAAAGGGAACAGGAGCCCCATGTGAGTCCAGGAGGGCCAACCTGAGGCCCACCAGGGCCTGACCCCACCAGGGAAGGGGCAGCTCCTCGCACAGAGCAGAAGAGCATTCCAGGTGTCTGAGCACAGTGTGACCAGACCAGGGAGAAACCTCAGGGGCCCCCTTGGCACCACTAAAAGCATCAGACACTGAACAGGCCCTCTCAGAGCTCCAAAGCAAACTCTCAGCGGCATCCTTCCATCCTCCTTAACAGTGAGAGAAAGAGAGGCTCAGAGAAGCTTGTGATCTACACAAGGTCCCTTGTGCCAGAGTTGGGGCTTGAACCCAGGTCATGTGGCAACAGTAAATCAACAGATAAGGTAACGTTTGACACGTAAGTGGAGAGCCTATAAATAATACATGTGGCAGGCTTCAAAATCATTTGTCTTTCATTTATCTATTTTCATCCGTCTTTGTTCTTTGGCTCCTGTGGGCCTCCCATCGCGGTGGCGTCTGTCGTTGCAGAGCACTGGCTCTGCATGTGCTCTAGGTTTTAATTGGACACATCGGTCCAGCCGCTCTGCACGTGGGATCTTCCCAGGCCAGGGATCGAACCAGCGCCCCTTGCACTGCAAGGCGGTATCCTTACCCACTGGACCACCAGGAGAAGCCCCTGTGGTTTATTTTTTAATTGAAGGATAACTGCTTCACAGAATTTTATTGGTTTCTACCATACATCAACATGAATTGTGGTTTAATTTTAAGTATATAAAGCACCCACATATCCACAGTTGGACAAATCCCTGCAAATATTCAGGTCCAAGTGTTCACAGCAATGATAATCTCTGTGGTTGCAGACAATTTTTATATTTTTCTATTTCTTGCATGCGTAAAAACTCTGTAAAGAAGTAATTTTAAAGGAAGCAATATGTTCTTCCATCTCTAGAAGGAGGGATAAGTGGGTACTAAAAGTCCACTAGTAAATCTTGGAATCACAATTATGATTCTAAAATTTACATACATAAGTGCAGGTCCAACACTTACTGATCTGGTCTTTTTTCCCGAAACTCTGAGAAGGAGAGGCCTTCGAGGGCGGCCCAGGTGTCCTCAGGTGTCACGCCTGAGCCCGGGGCTGGCGGGGCCAGGTCCATGCAGCAGTGCAGCACGGGCAGGACACACACCCAAGAGTCGATCTTTCTCTCCATGCACATTCGGCACAGGTTTACCAAGAACAGTCGCCAGCTAGAAAGGGAACAGGAGCCCCATGTGAGTCCAGGAGGGCCAACCTGAGGCCCACCAGGGCCTGACCCCACCAGGGAAGGGGCAGCTCCTCGCACAGAGCAGAAGAGCATTCCAGGTGTCTGAGCACAGTGTGACCAGACCAGGGAGAAACCTCAGGGGCCCCCTTGGCACCACTAAAAGCATCAGACACTGAACAGGCCCTCTCAGAGCTCCAAAGCAAACTCTCAGCGGCATCCTTCCATCCTCCTTAACAGTGAGAGAAAGAGAGGCTCAGAGAAGCTTGTGATCTACACAAGGTCCCTTGTGCCAGAGTTGGGGCTTGAACCCAGGTCATGTGGCAACAGTAAATCAACAGATAAGGTAACGTTTGACACGTAAGTGGAGAGCCTATAAATAATACATGTGGCAGGTTCTTCACAATCACAAAACATGCACGTTTTCAAGACCTGGAAACACCTGTACGTTTGTCAGGATTTCTTTTCTCTTTCAAAATGAACAGGATTTAGTTGGGTGTTTAAAATTTGCAAAACCAGGAGACAAGTGCCCTTTGAGACTGGCTGCTCAGAGAAGGCTACTCAATATTATTCTTGAGTTCAATTCAAACAGCTGCAGAAAAAAGACCTCGAGGTCATCAGAACGTTCTGGAGAGGTGCTTCTACTCAGTGAAATGCAAGTGCCTTCAGGAGAGGCTGCACCCTCCACACTACGAGTGGGCATGATCCAGTGTTGTGGGCATGGCAGTGGCTCCTGAACTGGGAATGGCAGTGGCTGAGGCGTCCACTCAGTGGGAAGGGCATCCACGGTGCTTCCACAAACATCCTCCAGTCCAGCTTCACTGTCCTTCCATGCCCACCACAACAAACACATGCCCACCAGGCTGAGACATGATACACCTTTCGTGCATGTGTGGGCTCAGTCGCTTCAGTCATGTCTGACTCTTTGCAACCCCATGGACTGTAGCCTACCACGCTCCTCTGTCCATGGGATTTTCCAGGAAAGAATACCGGAGTGGGCTGCCATGCCCTCCTCCAGAGGATCTCCCCCAAACCCCGGAATCGAACCCGTATCTCCTCCATTGGCAGGCAGATTCTTTAGCCACTGAGACACTAAAATTCTGGGAAGTCCAGAATTTTTCATTTTATAGTACATAGATCAGAAGAAGGCTAGAGGGATAAACACTGAAACGACAACTGTGAGTGGTAAAATTACAGATAGTTTTTATCTCTTGCATATTTTCATCCATTCTATGACAAGCACTTATTTTTATAATCAGGTAAAAACCATTAGAGAGCTAGGAAATCTTTACACACACACACACACACACACACACACAATACCTCTGAGGTGTTAGAGAGCTAGGCAATCTTTACACACACACACACACACACACACACTACCTCTGAGGTGTTTCAAGTATGTCTTTCAGCTCCTCACGAAAGGCATCTGGTGAACTGGAGTCCGAGCAAAGGAGGTGACAGAGCGTGGTGAGGTCACTGTCCGGTAAGAGAATGCAAGATTTTTCCACAGAGAAGAGGACAATCAGGCCCATTCTCAATTTGCTCCTCACTGGGCAGTCTTCAGGCAGAGGGTCCACACTCGTTTCCAGAAATGGGGCCATTTTCTTTGTCAAACATTCCCATAGGTGCTTCCTCACCTGGCCCCAGGAGAAAAGGAAAACACAGAACCATGGCATGGAACCCACCAGAGGGCTCAGGACTTCCCATCACTGGGCTTAGTTTCCTGTGAACAGGCAGGGGCCTGAGGTCATCAGAACGTTCTGGAGAGGTGCTTCTACTCAGTGAAATGCAAGTGCCTTCAGGAGAGGCTGCACCCTCCACACTACGAGTGGGCATGATCCAGTGTTGTGGGCATGGCAGTGGCTCCTGAACTGGGAATGGCAGTGGCTGAGGCGTCCACTCAGTGGGAAGGGCATCCACGGTGCTTCCACAAACATCCTCCAGTCCAGCTTCACTGTCCTTCCATGCCCACCACAACAAACACATGCCCACCAGGCTGAGACATGATACACCTTTCGTGCATGTGTGGGCTCAGTCGCTTCAGTCATGTCTGACTCTTTGCAACCCCATGGACTGTAGCCTACCACGCTCCTCTGTCCATGGGATTTTCCAGGAAAGAATACCGGAGTGGGCTGCCATGCCCTCCTCCAGAGGATCTCCCCAACCCAGGAATCGAACCCGTATCTCCTCCATTGGCAGGCAGATTCTTTAGCCACTGAGACACTAAAATTCTGGGAAGTCCAGAATTTTTCATTTTATAGTACATAGATCAGAAGAAGGCTAGAGGGATAAACACTGAAACGACAACTGTGAGTGGTAAAATTACAGATAGTTTTTATCTCTTGCATATTTTCATCCATTCTATGACAAGCACTTATTTTTATAATCAGGTAAAAACCATTAGAGAGCTAGGAAATCTTTACACACACACACACACACACACACACACACACAATACCTCTGAGGTGTTAGAGAGCTAGGCAATCTTTACACACACACACACACACACACACACTACCTCTGAGGTGTTTCAAGTATGTCTTTCAGCTCCTCACGAAAGGCATCTGGTGAACTGGAGTCCGAGCAAAGGAGGTGACAGAGCGTGGTGAGGTCACTGTCCGGTAAGAGAATGCAAGATTTTTCCACAGAGAAGAGGACAATCAGGCCCATTCTCAATTTGCTCCTCACTGGGCAGTCTTCAGGCAGAGGGTCCACACTCGTTTCCAGAAATGGGGCCATTTTCTTTGTCAAACATTCCCATAGGTGCTTCCTCACCTGGCCCCAGGAGAAAAGGAAAACACAGAACCATGGCATGGAACCCACCAGAGGGCTCAGGACTTCCCATCACTGGGCTTAGTTTCCTGTGAACAGGCAGGGGCCTGAGGAAAGGGGCCAGGAAGTCTCCGTGGAGGAGTCGTCTCCACCTGCCTCTCCACTAAAGGGGCACGCAGAAGGGCGAGGGAGGAGGTGGGTCCAGGGGTGGAGGAGGGTCTAGGTGAGGAGGAAGGAGCAGTCAAAAGATGGGGAGAACAAAAGACTCCCTAGAGATGGCACCCGGAGAGGAGATGAAGCAGCCTGCCCCCATCCACCCGGTCCACTGAGTCCAGGGGTCATCTGGCCACAAGGAGGTGGGCTGGGGCTGAGCACCCGGCAGGTTGAAATGGAGCTGTTGTTGACACCCCTGAGGCCTGGTACCTCCTTCTCCTCGTACTGCAGAGCGCTCCACGGCTGTTCTTCCCCTTCATAGATCATGGGCTCACGAATGACAGAGTAGAGCTGCTGGAACTGGGTGAAAAAGCTCTTTAAATTGATGGCACTCCAGGTCTCGAGGATGCTGAAGATGCTGTCCAGCATGACTGCAGCCGCAATCTGCTTCCCTTTCACCAAGTCTCTCCTCGTACCATCTGTTATATGATCCATCCATTTCTGAAGTGTCCCAGGAGGCTTCATACAAATTATATCATCGTACTGATGCCAGTCTAAGAGCAAAAGAGCAGAATTAGATACTCAGGTGCATGGAAACTCTCTAGACCGGAATACTCCACCTGGAAGGTGGATCTTGACGAGAAGAAACAGGATGAAGCAGCCGAAGAAGAAAGACAGGAAAACCACAGGACGTGGTAAACAGAAGGAAGCCAGCACTCACTCCATCCAGGTACCAAGCCACAGGGGCCTGAGCCCTGGTGGGAGCATGGATGTTTAGGACAAGTCACCTAGACACCCCATAGTGAGGCCCGAAGTCACACTATCCAGCTGCCCTGAAAACACTAGAAACGTGTCACTGTTGAACTAGACAGTTCAGCACACTTGGTATATGAGTTCCTTAGAAAATAATCCAGTGGAGATCAAAAATTTCGTACTGAAACTACACCACTCACTAAGAATTGTGCACCATTTTGGTATGTTACTTGGTGCAAGTGTTCATTTCCTCTGTCCTGGGAACTGTGGGGCCAACTCCGTGAAGGAATGATCACAAGGCAGACAAAGCAGCCGTCAGCACAGGGCGAGGGCTGTGCTTATAACCTGCTAAAATGATATGAGTGCAGACCTAGAAAACCCAGGAAAATCAATTGTAAATAATCAGAACACAAAGAGGTCAGTAAAACACCAGAGGCAACATGAGTACATAAAAACAGCCATGAAAACAAGTCGAGCCTCTGAACGGGACTGCTACTCCTTGTTGCCCAGCCTGTTGTCTTTGCTGGAAGCCCCCACTCACCCATCCCTGCCTCAGCCAGTCCTGCCCAGCAATAACCTGGAATCACTGTTTGGATGTAACCTCAGGCATCAGCTCCTGTGAAAGTGTTCCCTGCTCCCTGTGGCCCTCCCAGGTCGGGGACACAACTGCTCTCTCTAAGTTTTATAAAAACATTCTCCTGGAGAAAAGGTGAGTGAGAGCTGCTGGCCTGGGCTGGCCGAGTGCCATGCAGGTGGCGGGGCACCAGTCAGGCTCCTTGGCGTGGGACATCCTCGACCCCAGGACGGTGGGGTGGGGGAGGGACATTAACGGTCTTCGTCTCAAAGAATCTACTAGAAGAATAGAAATAAAATATTAAAGTGCCAACCTGTAAGAGAAATATAATCCAAAAACTTAGGAAAAGCACAAAAAGAACAAGGACACACGTGAGACAGAAAAGACAATGTAACGTGTGAAAAGTGAGCTTTCCATTGGCAGTCACAATTCATGCCAATGGGCTAAATTCATCCATTAAAGAGAATCAGATTGGGAATTCCCTGGAGGTCCAGTGGTTAGGACTCCATGTTTCCACTGCAGAGGGCATAAGTTCAATCCTTGGTCTGGGTAGGAACTAAGATTTCCCAAGTCACAGGGTGAGGCCCCCCTCCAAAATCAGATTGAATGAAAAAAAAAAAGAAAAAGAAAACAAACATACATAAGTCCAGCAAAACAGAGATAGGACTGTAAGAGCTGAATCTGAGAGAAAACAGCAGAGTTGGGACAAAAACAAAGAGGCTGTGAGGATAAGTGAGGAACGCAGACGCAGCAGAATCAGTTTCAGGCAAAACACAGCAGAAGGCAAAAGGCACTGGAAGGGACAGAGTGCCAGCGATGGCTGTTTCTGCCACCAGCACACATATTTGCCCTCGGGGTCTGCCCTGCGTCATGCAGCTGGAGCCCAGAGTCTCCATTCTGCCTGCCTTGCAACAGTGATTTCTACTAACAAGAGTGCTCACAGGAGGCTTAGGAGGAGAAAGAGGGGAAGGAAGACATCTGTTTATTGGGATTGATGAAAACTATGTATTTAACATAGAGAAACCACCATCACACCAAATAGAGCAAATCACAAAACTTTTCTCAATCGACAAAATTCCAGTGCCTTCCAGACACTTCTCACAAAGCACCTACCTTGATGATGTCAGGGGCTAGGGCGCTTCTCCACCTAGGCCCAAGAAGGGACCTCCAGGCCCTCAGAAGCCACCGAAGGCCCTCCTTGGCCTTCATATCAGCCCTTCCACTTGTTATCATGACTCACTTCCTTTCTGCTTAAAATGCCAAATTTAACCCAACCAACCCAGGTACCGTCTCCCAGGACATCTCAACAGGAATGTCCACACCAAGAAGTAACCAAAGTGCCTGTGAACCTTTGCAACAAAGAAGGGAAAGCTCTAACGCCTATCATTTTAAAAGCTTGCAAAATGTAATTATTGAAAAAAATGAGACTTCTCTGGTGGTCCAATGGTCAAGAATCCGCTTACGTATGCAGAGAACACAGGTTCAATCCCTGTTATGGGAATATTCCATAAGCCATGGGGCAACTAAACCATGTTCACAACTACTGAAGCTCATGTGCTCTAAAGCCCATGCTCTGCAACAAGGGAAGCCACCACAATGAAGCCCGAGAACAGCAAATAGAAAGCAGACCCTGCTTGCCACGACTAGAGAAAGTTCACACAGCACTGAAGACGCAGCACAGACAAAGAAACAAAAAAAAAGAAAAACTCTACTCAGAGCAATAGAATGATTAAGAAAGCATCTGAAAAATAAAGTTGCTCAGCAATTCTGAGTTAACTCTCCAACTTAAAAATCTGTTTAATGAGAGAGATTGTACCACTCCATATACGAAAACAAACAACCCAATCAAAAAATGTGCAGACAGGGAGGGGGTGGATAAAGAAATGGGCACCAGGGATATGTATATGAATGATCTGGGAACATACATGTAAAAAAATTAATTCATTCATTCATTTAAAAAAAAAAAAAAGAAATGGGCAAAAGACCTAGATAGACACTCATCCAAATAAGACATACAGAGGGTCAACAGGCACATGAAAGATGATCAATATCACTAACTAATAGCAGAGTGCAAATCAAAACTACAATGACGTATCACCTCACACTGGTCAGAATGGCCATCAACAAAAAGTTGACAAATAAATGCTGGAGAAGGTGTAAAGAAAAGGGAACCCCTCCACACTGTTGATGTAAATTAGTACAGCCACTATGGAGAACAGTATGGAGCTTCCTCAAAAAACTAAAAACCCCAGAGCCACCATATAACCCAGCAATCCAAATCCTAGGCATACGTCCAGAAAACACAAAAACTCTGTTTCGAAAAGATGCAAACACCCCAGTGTTATTTACAATAGCCTAGACATGAAAGCAACCTAGGTGTCCATCAACAGATGAATGGATACAGTTATCATGCCTCACTTCCTTTCTGCTTAAAATGCCAAATTTAACCCAACCAACCCAGGTACCGTCTCCCAGGACATCTCAACAGGAATGTCCACACCAAGAAGTAACCAAAGTGCCTGTGAACCTTTGCAACAAAGAAGGGAAAGCTCTAACGCCTATCATTTTAAAAGCTTGCAAAATGTAATTATTGAAAAAAATGAGACTTCTCTGGTGGTCCAATGGTCAAGAATCCGCTTACGTATGCAGAGAACACAGGTTCAATCCCTGTTATGGGAATATTCCATAAGCCATGGGGCAACTAAACCATGTTCACAACTACTGAAGCTCATGTGCTCTAAAGCCCATGCTCTGCAACAAGGGAAGCCACCACAATGAAGCCCGAGAACAGCAAATAGAAAGCAGACCCTGCTTGCCACGACTAGAGAAAGTTCACACAGCACTGAAGACGCAGCACAGACAAAGAAACAAAAAAAAAGAAAAACTCTACTCAGAGCAATAGAATGATTAAGAAAGCATCTGAAAAATAAAGTTGCTCAGCAATTCTGAGTTAACTCTCCAACTTAAAAATCTGTTTAATGAGAGAGATTGTACCACTCCATATACGAAAACAAACAACCCAATAAAAAAATGTGCAGACAGGGAGGGGGTGGATAAAGAAATGGGCACCAGGGATATGTATATGAATGATCTGGGAACATACATGTAAAAAAATTAATTCATTCATTCATTTAAAAAAAAAAAAAAGAAATGGGCAAAAGACCTAGATAGACACTCATCCAAATAAGACATACAGAGGGTCAACAGGCACATGAAAGATGATCAATATCACTAACTAATAGCAGAGTGCAAATCAAAACTACAATGACGTATCACCTCACACTGGTCAGAATGGCCATCAACAAAAAGTTGACAAATAAATGCTGGAGAAGGTGTAAAGAAAAGGGAACCCCTCCACACTGTTGATGTAAATTAGTACAGCCACTATGGAGAACAGTATGGAGCTTCCTCAAAAAACTAAAAACCCCAGAGCCACCATATAACCCAGCAATCCAAATCCTAGGCATACGTCCAGAAAACACAAAAACTCTGTTTCGAAAAGATGCAAACACCCCAGTGTTATTTACAATAGCCTAGACATGAAAGCAACCTAGGTGTCCATCAACAGATGAATGGATACAGAAGACACGATACACACATACACACATAGACATAGTGGAATATAACTTAGCCATTAAAAAAGAATGGAGGGGGGCTTCCCCTGGTGGTCCAGTGGGTAAAGACACCGCCTTGCAGTGCAAGGGGCGCCGGTTCGAGCCCTGGCCTGGGAAGATCCCATGTGCCGTGGAGCGGCTGGACCGATGTGTCCAATTACCGAGCCGGAGCTCTGGAGCGCATGCGCCCAGAGCTGGCGCTCTGCAACGACAGATGCCACTGCGATGGGAGGTCCACAGGAGCCAAAGAACAAAGACGGATGAAAATAAAGACCAATAGAAGTAGCCCGCCTGCTCCCCTCCCTCCCCAACCCGACCCCCGCCCAAAATAAATAAATAAATCTTTTTTTAAAAAAAAAAAAGAAAATGAATAAGCTTTAAAAAAAAAAAAAGAATGGAGGGGCTTCCCTGGTGGCCAGTAGGTAAAGACGCCGCCTTGCAGTGCAAGGGGCGCCGGTTCGAGCCCTGGCCTGGGAAGATCCCATGTGCCGTGGAGCGGCTGGACCGATGTGTCCAATTACCGAGCCGGAGCTCTGGAGCGCATGCGCCCAGAGCTGGCGCTCTGCAACGACAGATGCCACTGCGATGGGAGGTCCACAGGAGCCAAAGAACAAAGACGGATGAAAATAAAGACCAATAGAAGTAGCCCGCCTGCTCCCCTCCCTCCCCAACCCGACCCCCGCCCAAAATAAATAAATAAATCTTTTTTTAAAAAAAAAAAAGAAAATGAATAAGCTTTAAAAAAAAAAAAAGAATGGAGGGGCTTCCCTGGTGGCCAGTAGGTAAAGACGCCGCCTTGCAGTGCAAGGGGCGCCGGTTCGTTCCCGGGCCTGGGAAGACCCCACGTGCTGCGGAGCGGCTGGACCAATGTGTCCAATTACCGAGCCGGAGCTCTGGAGCGCATGTGCCCAGAGCCGGTGCTCTGCGACAATAGAGGCCACTGCGATGGGAGGCCCACGCTGGCCAAGGAACAAAGATGGATGAAAACAGATAAATGAAAGACCAATAGAAGTGGCCCGCCCGTCCCCCTCCCTCCCCACCCCACCCCCCCATAAATAAATAAATAATATTAAAAAAAAAAAGAATGGAATATCATCATATGCAGCAATGGGATGGACCTACAGATGATCATAGTAAGTAAGTCAGACAAAGAAATACAAATATTATATGACATCACTTAAATGTGGAGTCGAAAAATAACACCAATGAATTTATTTACAAAACAGAAACAGATTCACACAGAAACAAACATGGTTACCAACTGGGAAAGTGAGTGGGGGAAGGATAAACTAGGAGTATAAGATTAAGAGATACATAATATTATATATAAAAGATTAATATTAAATAGGCTTATCTAATAATGGTTCCAATGGTACAGAATCTACCTATAATATAGGAGACCTAGGTTTGATCCCTGAGTCGAGAAGATCCTCTGGTGAATAGAATGGCTACCTACTCCAGTATTCTTTAACTGGAGAATTCCATGAACAGAGGAACCTGGTGGGCTATGGTTCATGGGCTTCCAAAGAGTTGGACACGACTGAGCAACCAACACTTTCATCATCACAGCTTTTGAGTCTACAAAATTAATTCCCAATTCTTTCTGAGCACATGGAATATTTATGACAGACCAGGAATTCAGCCACAATTCTGAGCACTTCCTAAAAGGAGAACTCATATAGACTCTCTATAAAGTGACTAACACATAGAGAACACATGCACACATACACACACACACAAACACACATGCACAATGGACACATACAAACACACACACACTGGATTTGTATGTACCACACACACATCACACCCTGCATACAGAGCGTGGAAAACAGCAGAGAAAAATCAGGAATTAGATACAGGCAAGAGAAAGAGAAACGGAGACTACAGTGATTCAAAGTAAAGAGAAGGGTGACAGTGCAGACAGACAGGAGGGAGCTGTGGATCTGGCCCTGATGGCTTCTGCTGGATGGCGTATTCATAGTTGCCATTTGGAAAACTGGGAAGGGCTTCTGTCCCGCCTGGCAGCCCTGCTCCCCTTGCCCTTGACCCTGCTGCTGCTGCCTCTCTTTGCCCCAGTTTCCTAACTTCCCAGGGTATCCACCTTCTCTTCCTTCCCTTAGATAAAAAAATCTAATTCATTTTTTACTCTTGTGAGTCATTAAGCTAGACTGATCAAACATGCTTCCAAGCTCAGGTTTAGGAAAAAAGAGCCAGGAGTTAGGGCAGGGCCAATACCAAGCAAAGAGAACCCACACAGGCCAAGAAAGACTTTGCTCCCAGAAAGGATCATCAGGCCTCAGAAGCTCTGATCAAGTTCAGACTTCAGCTTACCCCCAGAGCCCAGAAGGGAAGATCTCACTCGCAGACAGCGGTTTATGTGCTCGCCTTTCTTCTGGTGACGTTTGTAAATGAACTCATACTCATCAGAGCCCTTGCTTCTGCAGATGAAGTACTTGTAAGGAATGGGCTTATCCACGTACTGCTTGGAAATGACGGTGCTGCCTTCAATGAGGGACCCGTTCTCACGTAAGTCTCTGTGAATAAACAGGACAGCAGCTGGTTATCTGAAAAGCCTCTCCCAGAAATGTTCATTCTTCTCAAACACAACATGGAGTGCAGAGTCAAAGCTATAAACCTATGCCGACCAAGGGGATGCTTCCAGAAGATGGCTTGGTTTCCACACAGAGACAGAAAGAAGGCCAAGATGAAGTATAACAAAGAAGTGCATTAGAGGGAAGAGTTGTTTCAGATACTCATCTTCCAGAAGTTCTAAGGATAAATCAACTTGATCAAAACAATGATTTCAATATATTTCAGACTGGACATACTGTACATTTCCTGATGGGCCACCTGGGACATACTCACTTGCTGAGGTACATCTCGCAAACATTACGACTCCATTCAGGCTTTCCGAACTCTTTTCCACCCCTGACATAGACTTTGTGTTGGTCAGGGTTGAAATTGAAATGTTCAGAAATGATTGCATGGAAGTACACCGTGATTCCTTCCATGGAGCTCAGTGAGCTGGGGGAAAGTCACAGAAGAAAACACTGATTAGATCTCGGTCTCTCTACTCCCTGCCCACAACATACGCAGGCACACGTGTACACACATGATCTTGTTCCTGGGCTGTGCACTAACACACAGCCCAGCACAGTGCAAGAGAGTCCACCCTTTAGATAGACCCACAGTGTGGGCCCCCTCAGCTCTCCCTCTAGAGTGGAGGAGGACAGTGGATGCAGGGCAGGGTGGTCTCTGCCAGTAGGAGGTGAAGTGGGGTGAGTACTCTGAGGCAAGACTGCCTCTCTCCTGACTTCTGTAAGTCCATGCTGTCCCCAGGACCCCAGGGACCATGCAATGGCGCATTTCAACTGAGCAAGGAATTGAGACAGGTGCCCTGCCCTGCCGACTCCCTGACTCCTACCCTTTCCCAGACAGTCAACAAAAAGGCAGTCTGGGAACCGCCTCTGGGGTGGCAAGGCCCTCTCCAGCCCCAGTGCTGGGCGGGGCCAGTGGCCTGGGCCTCCCTAAGCCTGGTGGCACCCACCTCTCCTGGGCTCTCTGTGTGCTCTGGTTCCTTTGCTCCTTGTCAGTTTTCACAGAGGCTGCATTATTTCTGTTATTCCCCTCTGGCTTCTTCAGGTCCTTTGGCTTGGCTTTCTCATTTTCACCTGTTTTCTCTCCAGGAACTGCTGTCTGGCCCTTGGTTGCAGTTTCCTGGAACAAGCACCCCAAAACGCAACCTTTACATTAGGCTCCACGTTTGGCCTCCAAATGGGGTGCTTCTCACAGCCGCTAGACTGGTCATGTCTCTTACCTGCTTAGACTCTTCAAATGTCTTCTGATCCACCCCTACAGGCTCTAAGGACTCCTGGCCCCAACGACATCAATCCCAGACCCAACCCCAGCCTGCTCTTGGAAGAAGCAGCTTTCCCGCTGTCCCCTAACAGGTCCAACACACTACACTCTCCCTTGGGGCCTTTGCATGTCCCCAGTTAGCCATGTAGTTTGCCTGTCACTCTTTCAGGTCTCCTAGGAGAGGCCTTGCCTGGCATCCATCCCAGCCCCTTGCCCTACGTCTCTCCAGGGCACTCTGCAGTCTGGCTTTGCTATGTCTTTCTCCCCACTAGAACGTGAGCTCCAAAAGGCAGCAACTGGTCTCATTCAGGGCTATTCCCCCAGCACCTAAAACATATTCACCAAATGATTAAACTGAGCTGTGGAAGGAATGGGACCAAAAGGAACAGCCCATGGGACACACAGAAAGGATGGGGAGGGCGTCCTGGACAGCCAACCAGGCAGGCACGAGACGCCTTACCTGGCGGTGGTCTCGGGAAGCAGGGACACTGGCAGGAGGTTCTTTTGTTTTCTCAGTCTTATTTTTAACATTTTTCTTGGCTTCTTTCCCTGAAGCAGCTGGCTCACCTGCAGCCTCACTTACCTGAAAGAAACAAAGACCCCAAAACATCAGTGCCAAGATGACAAAATCGACAGAGAAACTTTGACTAGTGGACTAAGCGTCAGCATCTGCCACCAGCCCAGTAACAGGACTCAGCAGCTCAGGGCGGAAGGGCAGCCCCTTCCACAGCCCCCCTCCCAGGAAGCACGTCCCAGTGAACTCCCTTCCAGACAGGGAGGCACCATCAGAACCGCACGGCACAGCAAGGTGCTGAGACACGGAGGGCCAACCCTGGTCATGACTCCCCTAACTCACCCCAGAGGCAGGAGCCCTGGCCTGCCGCTCAGTGGCCTGCCGCTCTTTCTTAGGCTTGGAGAGGTCCTCCTTTGGCTCAGGCAGCAGGAGTTCCTGGGTAGCATCTTTCTGCCTAGGAGAGCCTTCAATGGCAGAAGTGGGGAGACCTTCTCCCTTGGAGGGGTTCAGGGAGGGGTGGTCATTCTCTTCGGGGAGGGCTCCTCCCCGAGTCTGGTCCTGAGGTGCCAGGCTGCTCAGAGACTCGGCACCTGTGGCTGCTTCTAACTCTCCTCCGTGCTGGCTCTGCAGAGGGTGGTCAGCAGCCTCCAGCGGCATCTTGCCCACACCTGGAGGCTGGTTTGGCTGCTGGGTGGGATCACCCTGCTGATCTGGGCTTTGGTGGGGGTCTGTGTCCTGGAGCTCAGGGTTTGCAAGTGAACTTAGACCACAAGGGCCCAAGGAGGACAGGGACAAGGAATCCAGGTCTGCAGATGGGGAAGCATTCTTCTGATTCTTTTTCTTCCTTTTACTTCGTCTGCGCTGCTAAACAGAAAAGGAGACAACGATTTCATTTCTCAGGTTTACTATACTTTCTTCACTGTTTTCCTCCAATTTCTTAAGTATATTAAGTGTAGCTCAACCAAACCACCTTACAACAGCTAAATCTGCCATTTCTTTCTCTTGGAAAGGACGAAATACAGCATGAAGTAAATGGGGGCGGTGAGCAGAGTTGAGGGATATGTGGGGAGCAGGGACGGTCACATGTGTGTTTTGCCCAATCCAAGTGGAAACCCTCACGTGGAATTCCATCCAGTGGGACGTCCCTGTAAGAATGGCTTTCAAATGTCAGAAAACATGCACAGGCCCTGATGTGTTATATTCCTATATGGTACATGTTATGTACAAAACAGAGACACAAAAATGAACAGAAGTCGAAGCTGTTCCTCTTGCATCCACACTGGCATGTTATGCCTCTCTGCCTGTAGATCCTCACTCAAAGGCAAGAGTCCTCAACTTTGGGATCAGGGACGAGCTTGTGAGAAGCAGATAGGGCAGGCCCCTTCAAGGACCCTGAGGGCCTAGATGCTCTGCATGCTTGGGGACCCTGTTCTGCAGCAAATCTTGATTAGTTCGTTAAGTGCTAGTTACTTGTGACCCGCCCCCCTTCCCCACCTCCACTGAAGCCCAGTGCGGCCGGGCTTGGTATCCCGCCCCTTGCCTGGGCTGAGTCCTCGGGAAAGGGAGATGGTGACAGGTGGGAACTGTGGCTAAGTGCACAGGAAGTCTGTGAAGGCTTTGACAAAGGCTACAGTGTTGCAGACTAAGTGGGCCTGCAGCTCTGCCCGAACTCCCAGGGGTCCTCTGCCTCATTTTTCACTAATCTGTGACGGCAACAGAGTAAGATAGTTAGTTACTTTAGAAATCACACTAGAGGCTTAAAGACTGAAAAGGACTTTTTCCAGAGTTTGGGAAACTGTTGAAGGCTCATGACCACTCAGGAAATCAATTCCATAACCTACCCTAACCCTGAAGGAAGACCAGGCACATCCACGCACTGGACACAGTCAAGCCACAGTGCTGATAAAGAAAACACAAGACAATAGATGTGGGGTCTGAGTCTTGCTACGTGAAGTCAGGAGCTAATGGTCCTTAAAGAGTAGTATTTCTGTAGCCAAGTCAGGAACATAAGTGAAGGGGGAAAGAAACTAAGTGAAAGACGACATTATGAATCTTAAAGAGCCCCAGCTCTGTTCTGCTCCCACCCAACAGGCCCATAAATGGGGGGCCAAGCTGTTGGAACAAGGAACGACAATTTTAACCGGAGCTAGCCGTCTGAGAAGACGGTAGACTAGCATCTCAAAAAACCATTTCACCTCATTTCAAATTCGGGCTCCTCTTACGCAAAAGAGCAGGAAGGGGAAGAGCCCACTCCGAGACTGGCCAATGGCTGAGCAGGACCACTAGCGGCCCCTGGTCGACAGCTGCTAACTAGTGGTCTCTTCTACAGCTTCTATTTTTCTTTATAGGGACGCTCACCAATTAATACTCTAGATAGGCTTTAGAGTCTTCTATCCATATCAAAAACACAAAACACAAACCCACTGGGAGCAATACGACTTTTACACATCAATTGGCTAATTGGACATATACAATTAAGGAAAGAACTACTTTAAGATATTAAACCTTCCTCTGCATGCTTGGGGACCCTGTTCTGCAGCAAATCTTGATTAGTTCGTTAAGTGCTAGTTACTTGTGACCCGCCCCCCTTCCCCACCTCCACTGAAGCCCAGTGCGGCCGGGCTTGGTATCCCGCCCCTTGCCTGGGCTGAGTCCTCGGGAAAGGGAGATGGTGACAGGTGGGAACTGTGGCTAAGTGCACAGGAAGTCTGTGAAGGCTTTGACAAAGGCTACAGTGTTGCAGACTAAGTGGGCCTGCAGCTCTGCCCGAACTCCCAGGGGTCCTCTGCCTCATTTTTCACTAATCTGTGACGGCAACAGAGTAAGATAGTTAGTTACTTTAGAAATCACACTAGAGGCTTAAAGACTGAAAAGGACTTTTTCCAGAGTTTGGGAAACTGTTGAAGGCTCATGACCACTCAGGAAATCAATTCCATAACCTACCCTAACCCTGAAGGAAGACCAGGCACATCCACGCACTGGACACAGTCAAGCCACAGTGCTGATAAAGAAAACACAAGACAATAGATGTGGGGTCTGAGTCTTGCTACGTGAAGTCAGGGAGCTAATGGTCCTTAAAGAGTAGTATTTCTGTAGCCAAGTCAGGAACATAAGTGAAGGGGGAAAGAAACTAAGTGAAAGACGACATTATGAATCTTAAAGAGCCCCAGCTCTGTTCTGCTCGCTACCCAACAGGCCCATAAATGGGGGGCCAAGCTGTTGGAACAAGGAACGACAATTTTAACCGGAGCTAGCCGTCTGAGAAGACGGTAGACTAGCATCTCAAAAAACCATTTCACCTCATTTCAAATTCGGGCTCCTCTTACGCAAAAGAGCAGGAAGGGGAAGAGCCCACTCCGAGACTGGCCAATGGCTGAGCAGGACCACTAGCGGCCCCTGGTCGACAGCTGCTAACTAGTGGTCTCTTCTACAGCTTCTATTTTTCTTTATAGGGACGCTCACCAATTAATACTCTAGATAGGCTTTAGAGTCTTCTATCCATTTCAAAAAAAAACAAAACACAAACCCACTGGGAGCAATACGACTTTTACACATCAATTGGCTAATTGGACATATACAATTAAGGAAAGAACTAACATCTTTAAGATATTAAACCTTCCTTCTGGGAAAATCTACTTTCAGTATGCTTTTCCTACATTTAGATCCTGAAAGGGCCCTATCCCCCTAGTAGTTTCTGTCAGCGGTCAGGCACTGCTGTCCTCTGTGTTGACATGGGGCATTTGGTGGTCTGTTGTTTTGTTTTGTTCTCTTTTTGGTTGCACTGCATGGCTTGTGGGATCTTAGTTCCCCAACCACAGACTGAACTCAGGCCCTGGGCAATGAAAACACCAAGTCCTAACCCCTAGACCGCCAGGGAATTCCAAAGGGCTTCTGCTCTTCACTAACCAATAGAGCCAAGTCCAGAGGCAAGACCACACCTGGTTACAGCTTTCCACCTCACACCCAGCCCCCCTGCCCGCCCATGCAGCAGCTGCTCAATAAATCCTTGTTAAGTGACTCAGTGACCATCTTACTCAGGAAAAAAGTCATCACCCTGTAAAAGGATCATAGTTGAACCAACATCACTCTTCAGCATCTGAAGCCTCACTGTTTTTCCTCCCCAGCAAAAATACTTCCATTACATATATTACATCATCTCACTTTTAACCTTATTAGTTAAACCTTTAAGACTCACAAATGGTACAAACAATGAAAGAAATCAGGATTTAGTCAGGACTAAATTCAGCAGGCTTCCACTGCACAACCAGGGTTCAGAGCACAAGCCCATTATCTCAGGTGCTGGCAACTGCAGGGACTGGGTGTTTTCTCCAAGTCCCAGCAGAGATTCAGCTTGGACCCCCACCAGACTGGTCCCAGTGCCCATGGGAGACCCAGGCCCCCCTGCTCTTCTCTATGAAGAGAATCTTGTACGGCCTGTGGAGCTTTCAGGGTAACTTGCCCACGGGCCAAAGGAGATAGTTACACAAGAAATTTAAAAATGGATCAAAAAGTAGGGGTAGGGGGCCACACAGGTTCCCTAGTGGCTCAGTGGTTAAGTTTGATGCAGGTTCGATCTCTGGGTAGGGATGATTCCCTGGAGGAGAAAATGGCAACCCACTTTAGCATTCCTGCCCGGAACAGAAAAGCCCATTGGGGTTGCAGAGTCGGACACGACTGGGTAAATGAGCACACACAGCACAGGGGGCCACTCACAATAAAGCTGAAATTCAGCACTGGCAGAACATACTCAAGAGTCACAGTGCTATCATATGTGAAGAGAATAGCTATAATCATTGCTCTGTGAGAAAAGGGGATCCTGCAGAGGTGCTGTGTGATGGTCTGGAGGGGTGGGATGGGGGGGATATACAAATGACTAATCTGGGAACATACATATCTGTAAATAACAAAACTCTGTAAAAGTCAAAAGTAAAATAAAAGTTAAGAAAAAAAAAAGAGTCACAGTGCTGAAACCCAAAGGCAGGGCTGCTGGGTCAACCAGCCTGAGTAGGAGGGAAAAGTGCCTCCCCTTCAGCCATCTCCAGCATCAGAGAGGCTGTGGCGCTCAGTTCCCTGCAAGCCTGGGCAGCAAGCATCGTGGGCCACTGTTCATGCAAACTACCTGCTCAGAGTCTGGACAGCACAAACCAGCGAACTCAAACGGGATGGCATCCTCCTTTCTTCTGTTGTGGGCACAGTAACTATCAGCCTCCAGCTCATCGGATGTGCACGTGCCATCTGCCGCATCTACAGAACCCTCGGACGCAACTCCCTGTTGAAACAGGACCCCTTCAGACAGGGCAAGGTGACCATAGGCACTGCTCCATCCAGGTCTCAGGGACCCCTAACTCAAACCCACGCGGGGATGCTCTCGAGCGAGGGCTGAGCCAGCTCCCCAGCACCCCCTCCCCCAGCATCCAAGCTCAGCAGGCACAGTGTCCCTGGTGTAAGGAACAAAAGAAAGCGATCTGCAGATGGCAGGCAGAGTAAATCCATGCAAGTGTGAGCTGCCCCATGCTGGAGCTGGGACCTGAAAGCCTTGGCACATCCGACCTCCCTTGCAAGCAGGCTCAGGGTCTGGTTTTCTAAGTTCTATCCCAATGCCTGGGCAGGTGCTTCCACACAGATGCAGCAGTGAGGACGTTCCTGGTGGAGCAGCAGCCCAGAGTCTGAAGCCAGGCCTCAAGGGGACTATTAGGGATCAGGCACTCAGGCTGGTGATCAACCCCTCCGGACAGCACACCCTGAGCAGCCCGGGGCCATTCCTTCCTCCATCTAAGGAAGCAGTGAGGCTGAGAGGGACTCACCAATGTGCCACTGAGGGGGACAGGGCAGGACAGGGAACAGAGAAGCTGGGCTCAAAGCCAGGGGCTGGCTTCCACGCTGCAGTTACTGCAAGTGAGCAGAGAGGTCTGAGAGGCCGTAGGCCACAGGTCGGGGGGACACCTGGGTCTCCCATATGGGGGCCGCATGGCCAGAACTGCCCTCAGGTACAGGGAAGAGGGGAAAGGGCAGCCAGTCAGCGTGGAAAGGAAAGGGGAGTTCTCTGACGGGCATGTGGGGAGGCCCAGTGAGTGAGACGGTCGGAGCACATGGGCAGCCCAGGTGCAAAGCCCGGCAAGTCAGCTCCCAGCAGGAAGTCACGGTCAGAAACCCAACCCCCCTGCATCTACTCCACGAATGCCAGGCGGAGGACCCACTCATCCAGCGACCAGGGATGAGGTGGGACAAGGGGCCAGGGGCCTGGTTTTGGCCATTTCCCTTGGTCCCCTGCATGTCATCCCGCCACTGTGAGAACAGGAGATCCTCAACTGCACATGCAACATGCACACATTCTCTGTTAGGATTACATAAGGTCACTGTAGGGACAGGCGACAGTCACAAAAGCCCTCATGAGTTAATCACCAGAAAGCCCTCCAGTGCTCCTCTGTTCCTTTGTTCACACTGAACGGCGTGGAAGAGAAGTGTACAACTCGTTGCATTTAGTGCTACACAACCATTGCTTCATCTAACCCGATCATTTTCGTCCCTCCAGAAGGACTCACGAGCCCTGTCCTTGGTGGGAGCTCTGGGCACTTGCATGCCTTCCTCCAGATTCCTCGCCAATCCTGGGAGCCATTTCAAAAATCTTATTCCCTAGAAGAACCTTCTCTGGCTTTTTACCCCAGGCTCTGGCACACCTGCTGGTAACCCCAGCTGGAACCTTCCACCAGTCCCTTTCCATCTGCCTTCAATATTTTCAAGGAACACCCTCTGCACAGATGCTTGTTCATCCTTAGAGAGTTAGTTTCGAGGAAGGTGGAGAGGAGTCTGGCGGGCTACAGTCTATAGCATCACACAGTCGGACACAACTGAAGGGACTTAGCTCACACAAGGGGCAAACGATGCGGGTGCCCTGTGTTATTTCTTTCAGAAACCCATAAATTGATCACTGGTGACAAACACACTTTCTTGGAGAAAGGTCTGCTCCACCGGAACCGGGAGTCCACAAGAGACCCTCAGAACCAGGCTGCCGTCCTCAGACGACCGGCACGCAGGAGGTTGACTTAGGACGACACAAAGCTCTCCTACCAGGTTAAGCCACTTTGCCTTGATTCTGCTCTAACTTGGTTACTGCAAACTTTGGACTACTTTCTAGCATTCCAATAAAGTTTATTCTTATAGGTCTGCTCACTTTTTGGGGTGTCGTTCTTTAAGTGGACAGGCCCTCAGAGTTCCCTGCTCTGACGTTCTTGCTGAGGGTCACGGTCCAGTAAACCCAAGCCCCTGAAAATCTACTCCAACCCCGAATGCCAGGGGGAGGACCCACTCATCCAGCGACCAGGGATGAGGTGGGACAAGGGGCCAGGGGCCTGGTTTTGGCCATTTCCCTTGGTCCCCTGCATGTCATCCCGCCACTGTGAGAACAGGAGATCCTCAACTGCACATGCAACATGCACACATTCTCTGTTAGGATTACATAAGGTCACTGTAGGGACAGGCGACAGTCACAAAAGCCCTCATGAGTTAATCACCAGAAAGCCCTCCAGTGCTCCTCTGTTCCTTTGTTCACACTGAACGGCGTGGAAGAGAAGTGTACAACTCGTTGCATTTAGTGCTACACAACCATTGCTTCATCTAACCCGATCATTTTCGTCCCTCCAGAAGGACTCACGAGCCCTGTCCTTGGTGGGAGCTCTGGGCACTTGCATGCCTTCCTCCAGATTCCTCGCCAATCCTGGGAGCCATTTCAAAAATCTTATTCCCTAGAAGAACCTTCTCTGGCTTTTTACCCCAGGCTCTGGCACACCTGCTGGTAACCCCAGCTGGAACCTTCCACCAGTCCCTTTCCATCTGCCTTCAATATTTTCAAGGAACACCCTCTGCACAGATGCTTGTTCATCCTTAGAGAGTTAGTTTCGAGGAAGGTGGAGAGGAGTCTGGCGGGCTACAGTCTATAGCATCACACAGTCGGACACAACTGAAGGGACTTAGCTCACACAAGGGGCAAACGATGCGGGTGCCCTGTGTTATTTCTTTCAGAAACCCATAAATTGATCACTGGTGACAAACACACTTTCTTGGAGAAAGGTCTGCTCCACCGGAACCGGGAGTCCACAAGAGACCCTCAGAACCAGGCTGCCGTCCTCAGACGACCGGCACGCAGGAGGTTGACTTAGGACGACACAAAGCTCTCCTACCAGGTTAAGCCACTTTGCCTTGATTCTGCTCTAACTTGGTTACTGCAAACTTTGGACTACTTTCTAGCATTCCAATAAAGTTTATTCTTATAGGTCTGCTCACTTTTTGGGGTGTCGTTCTTTAAGTGGACAGGCCCTCAGAGTTCCCTGCTCTGACGTTCTTGCTGATATCATGCTATTATATGCTGTTCTTTTAGTTTTTTATTCATCTATCTGATTAGATTGCAAGAATTCCCTCACATCTACCTATGTAGCTACTTATCTATCTACATGCATGTTTTTTTTTTTTTTTAATTTTCTTGCCATACCACACCACAAGGGATGTGGGATCTTGGTTCTCTGACCAGAGATTAAAGCCTTGCCCTTTCAGTGGAAGGCAGACAACCACTGGACCACCAAGGAAGGTCCTCTGTCACATCATTAATATTTGATAAAAATATGAACTGGAGGCCACAGGACTTTCTGCCATAAGGATATACAAATGACACTCTCTAGGGCGGAATATTCAGGTGGACTCCAACATTTGACCATAAAACATTAAGGCTGGGGCTTCCTTGGTGGTCCAGTGGTTAAGCATCTGCCTTGCAATGCAGGGGACACTGGTTCAATCCCTGGTCCGAGAGGATCCCAAATGCCACAGGACACCCAAGCCTGTGAAGCCACAACTAATGGGCCCACGAGTCACAATTACTGAAGCCCTAAAGCCCATGCTCTGCAACGAGAGAGGCCACTGCAACGAGAAGCCTCCGCATGGCCACCAGAGAATAGCCTTGATTCTCAGCGACTACAGAAAGCCTGTGTGCAGCCACAAAGACCCAGGGCAGTCAAAAATAATAAGTATTTAAAAAAAACACATGCTAAGGCTGTGATAAAATCCTCTACTGAACTCTCACAGGCCTGAGCTTACTTTCTTATGATGACAGGAGAGAATCAGAATAGCAGGTCAAACAGCACCTGCTTCACTGGAAAGCACCCACCACAGACTCTCACCTGCGGTGAAAAACCTGCCCCACGGCTGCAAAAGCTGGCTTTTAATCAGTTCTTTAACAGGTTTAATATAAAACCTTGCTGCTCTTTTGAGTGTTTGATTTCAGAGCTGCGACAGTAATGTGTTTAACGGCCCTTTCTGTCGTCTCTATTACCGGCTATCTCGACTGCTAGCTCATCTTTCTATTGGGTCCATTACTGTTTTCTACCTGATTTCTAAAAGCTTCTGACATATTGAGGCAATTCACTCTTTATTAAAAATTATTTTTATGTTAATACAAACCTTGTTATGTATATACAAATATGTAAATACATATTTTTCCAAAATAGTTTGCTCTTCATTTGTGCTCATCATGTGACATTTTAGGGCTTCCCTGGTAGCTCAGCGGGTAAAGAATCTGCCTGCCTGCAATGCGGGAGACCCCGGTTTGCTTCCTGGGTTGGGAAGATCCTCTGGAGAAGGGAATGGCAACCCACTGCTGTATTCTTTCCTGTAGAATTCCATGGACAGATGAGTCTGGAAGGCTACAGTCCATGGTATCGCAAAGAATGGGAAACCACTGAGTCACTTTCACTCATCAAGTTTTTAACTCTTTTAAGACTTGTTTCAGAGTCAAATAGACCAATCATTAATTTGTATTTTTCTCCCATTGACTAATTACTAGAAAATCTTCCCCATCCATGCATCAGATAAATATTTATGTATATTTTTTCCAACTATTTTTAAACACATTAGGATCCTGACTCCTCCCAGGGCTCACTGGTTTAATGACTGGCTTTAAAACAGGTTCGTGTTCATCTAATACAGCAAGGTCCACTCCTGGAACTTCTTTTTTAACAATTTCCTTGGTTATTCTGGTTCATTTTTTCTTCCAAGAGAATCTTAACGTTACTCAATCGGGGGCTTCCCTCATGGTCCAGTGGCTAAGACTCTTCACTCCCAATGCAGGGGGCCTGGGTTTGATCCCGAGTCAGGGAACTAGACCCTACATCCTGCAACTAGAAAAGATCCTGCACACCACAGGAAAGATCCCCCAGGTGTGGCAACTAAGACCCAGTTCAGCCAAACAAGTAAATAAATATCTTTTTTTAAAAAAAGTACTCAAAAGTTTTGAAAAGACCCTAGTCCTGCTGGGCTCAATACTGTTTTCAACCAGAGGCATACTGACTTCCTAATGGTGTGCCTTCCTTGATATTCACTTTAAGAGTATTTACAATAGCCAGGACATGGAAACAACCTACATGTTCACTGATAGATGAATGGAGAAGGAAGACGTGGTACATACATACAATGAAATATTACTGAGCCATAAAAAGGAACGGAATTGGGTCATTTATAGAAAGGTGAATGACCCTAGAGTCTGTTATACAGAGGGAATTAAGTGAGAAAGAGAAAAACAAATATTGCGTATTAACACATGTTATGTGGAATCTAGAAAATGGTACAGATGAACTTAGTTCCAGGGCAGGATAAAGACACAGACATAGAGAATGGATATGCAGACATGGGCGAAGGGAAGGGGAGGTGGGATAAACTGGGAAATTAGATTTGACAAAAATACACTGCGACGTGTAAAATAGATAACCAGTGGGAACCTAGAGCAGGGAGCTCCGTTTGATGCTCTGCAATGACCGAGATGGGTGGAACGGGGGTGGGTCGGAGGGGAATATATGTCTATGTACAGCTGAGTCATTCTATTGTACAACAGAAACTAGCACAACATGGCAAAACAATTATATTCCAAACAATTTTTTAAATAAATAACAATTTTAAAAATAAGAACTATAAAAATAGTTACCCCAAAATTTCAGTGTCCCATGTGGCCCAGACTCAGACCTGGCCATTCTGCACTGGCCTGGATTATTACCTGAGGCGAACGACACACTCACATACACACCACACAACGACCACACTTCAAACATGCATATACACACACATTCACAATGGGCCACAGCACTGCCAGCTGCAGCACCTCCCACACCACCAAGCCATGAAGAACAACTGAGGAGCAGACAGGAAACCAGTCACAACCGGGGAGAGAGACAATGGTCCTTTCAGGCCTGCCAGAAAGCTGGGAACAGACCCGGCTGCCGGGGTCTGGACAGGCTAGCCTTGTGTGTGGGGAGCTCTCCATCATCATTCTCCCTGAGTCTGTGCAAGTAATTTTCTGCCAGCCTCACTTGGGCTCCTGCCTGGTCACTCACTCAGGAGACCCTCTCTCACGTCTGACACTTACAGGAAGACAAGACAGCTCAACTTCCTCTCTGAAGAAGAGTGTGTGGGCAGCCGGTGACGAGTCCCGAGCCCCTCCCTTTCCCCAGAGCCTGCAGCCACCTGAGAGACTGCCTGGTCCACCCAAAACACCCAGAGCAGGGATAGACACCCAGCCCCAGCCTCGCCACAGCATCTGGGGGACAGAACACGCTGGGTATGGTGGCAGAAGAGGCAAGGGGGACAGCAAAACAAAAACCCTGTGACAAATCAGGCACAGAAGGGACAGCTTTGCCACAGCCCAGCATGCAGGGGTCAATGAGTTTTGGCTGCAGTGAAGCGAGGCTGTCCTGGAGAGGACACTGTGGGGACATGCGGGACCTTGTTCAGCCACTGATGAAACCACAGCAGAAAACACGGTCCTTGCAGAGTTGAGGGATGTGCACAACCACTCCTCCCAGGCCCCTCCCCCAGGGGCCAGGCACTCACTCGCTTGGTTTTCCGGGAAGTGTCCGAACAGGGCTCATTTTGAGAAGCGTCTGAACAGGGTTCATTTCGAGAAGCGTCTGAACAGGGCTCATTTCGAGAAGCGTCCGAACAGGGCTCATCTCGAGAAGTGTCTGAACAGGGCTCATTTCGGTTTTCTTGCCAATCGCCCAGGGACAGGGAAGAGCTGCTGTCCTCCCTTAGCTCCCGTCCACATTCCATTTCTCCCTCCAGGGCCGATGTCTCCTCGAGGCTGCTCTGAGAATCTACAAAGGCAGACACACATCACATCTCAGAAAAGCAAGTGAAGGTCACAAGTGAAAACATGGACTCCTCCCATGGGCAATGTCCCAGATTAGCCCTCCCCCGGATTGAGGGGCTGCCCTGGTTGTGGTGAGACCAGCCTTGGTCCAATTTCTGCTGTCGGGTGGGCGAGAGCGACCCGGAAGCCTGGCCCCAGCCCAGCAAGAGAGCGTGACCCAGCGCCTCCTGGTGTCCACATCAGCACGGCCCCAGACCCTGCCCTCTCCTTGGCAGCTCAGACACTACGGCCATTACCCACAGCACTAATCCACTCCCACTGAACCCTTCAGGGCCTCTGTTTTCAAACCTGAGTCTCAGTGTCCTCTTCTACACATACATACTCCAAATGATTTTCTGTCTGGAAGCCGTCCTTAGCCCGATTCCCGTGGCCCAGGGCACCCCTCCCGTTAAGGAAGCAGGGAGGGCTTCCCTGGTGGTCCAGTGGGTAAGGACACCACCTTGCAGTGCAAGGGACGCCGGTTCGATCCCTGGCCTGGGAAGATCCCACGTGGGGGACGCGGAGATGTGCCTGGACTGAAGATGGCAAGGGACAGCAAACAAAACCCGGGTGGAACAAAAAATAAAGGCACAGAAGGGACAGCTTTGCCACAGCCCAGCATGCAGGGGTCAATGAGTTTTGGCTGCAGTGAAGCGAGGCTGTCCTGGAGAGGACACTGTGGGGACATGCGGGACCTTGTTCAGCCACTGATGAAACCACAGCAGAAAACACGGTCCTTGCAGAGTTGAGGGATGTGCACAACCACTCCTCCCAGGCCCCTCCCCCAGGGGCCAGGCACTCACTCGCTTGGTTTTCCGGGAAGTGTCCGAACAGGGCTCATTTTGAGAAGCGTCTGAACAGGGTTCATTTCGAGAAGCGTCTGAACAGGGCTCATTTCGAGAAGCGTCCGAACAGGGCTCATCTCGAGAAGTGTCTGAACAGGGCTCATTTCGGTTTTCTTGCCAATCGCCCAGGGACAGGGAAGAGCTGCTGTCCTCCCTTAGCTCCCGCCCCACATTCCATTTCTCCCTCCAGGGCCGATGTCTCCTCGAGGCTGCTCTGAGAATCTACAAAGGCAGACACACATCACATCTCAGAAAAGCAAGTGAAGGTCACAAGTGAAAACATGGACTCCTCCCATGGGCAATGTCCCAGATTAGCCCTCCCCCGGATTGAGGGGCTGCCCTGGTTGTGGTGAGACCAGCCTTGGTCCAATTTCTGCTGTCGGGTGGGCGAGAGCGACCCGGAAGCCTGGCCCCAGCCCAGCAAGAGAGCGTGACCCAGCGCCTCCTGGTGTCCACATCAGCACGGCCCCAGACCCTGCCCTCTCCTTGGCAGCTCAGACACTACGGCCATTACCCACAGCACTAATCCACTCCCACTGAACCCTTCAGGGCCTCTGTTTTCAAACCTGAGTCTCAGTGTCCTCTTCTACACATACATACTCCAAATGATTTTCTGTCTGGAAGCCGTCCTTAGCCTGATTCCCGTGGCCCAGGGCACCCCTCCCGTTAAGGAAGCAGGGAGGGCTTCCCTGGTGGTCCAGTGGGTAAGGACACCACCTTGCAGTGCAAGGGACGCCGGTTCGATCCCTGGCCTGGGAAGATCCCACGTGCCGCGGAGCGGCTGGACCGATGTGTCCAATTGCGGAGCCGGGGCTCTGGAGCGCATGCGCCCAGAGCTGGTGCTCTGTGACAACAGACGCCACCGCGATGGGAGGCCCACATGGGCCAAAGAACAAAGATAGATGAAAAATAAATAAATGAAAGACCAAGAGAAGTGGCCCACCCGCCCCCTCCCTCCCCAACCCGCCCCCTCCAATAAATAAATAAAATCTAAAAAAAAAAAATAGTTCAGATATTTAAAAAAAAAAAAAAAGGAAGCAGGGAGCTGGGTGTCCAGTCGCCTCCAATACAAACAACTCCAGTGACTGAAAATCAGTAATAACCTAAAAAAAGGAAGCTTCCCCAAAGAAAACAGGCAGTTCAAAGAAAAAGAATTGTGAGCTCTTAACCTCTGGAAAGACCCTCACTCTCCCTACCAATCAAGGAAGTGACAATGGAACCCAAGAGGCACCCATTTCTACCCATCTGCCTGGCCCAAAGCGAGGCAGCATGTGGCTGGAGATGAAACCCAGAAGAGCCTGCAGTTGAGAGAGGCTGGGGGATGCCTTGTGGATTTGAAGGTTTCCATTATAAATGCACGGGCCCCTAGGGCCAGCAGGCTGCTCCCTGGAGCTTATCCTCAAGACACATGGGCACCGGGGGCAGACCCTGTGCAACCATCCAGCCCAGCCACGTGCATTTATGGCAGGAAAACAGGAGTCCAGGATGGGACTGGCTGCTGCCTGGCAGAGCTGAGGCCAGTCTCAACTAGAGGCAACAGCACAGTGCCACATGAGGGAAGCAGGGTGCACCAGTTTTCTATCACATAGAGGAAACATCTGGAAGGTAAGACACCAAACAGCCAACAGTGTTGAGTGAATGGGGGATTGAAGGGCTGCGCTTGAGGTAAGCTTCAAACCTGAGTCTCAGTGTCCTCTTCCACATACATACTCCAAATGATTTTCTGTCTGGAAGCCGCCTTAGCCTGATTCCGTGGCCCAGGGCACCCCTCCCGTTAAGGAAGCAGGAGGGCTTCCTGGTGGTCCAGTGGGTAAGGACACCACCTTGCAGTGCAAGGGACGCGGTTCGAGCCCTGGCCTGGGAAGATCCCACGTGCAGCGGAGCAGCTGGACCGATGTGTCCAATTACCGAGCCGGAGCTCTGGAGCGCATGCGCCCAGAGCTGGTGCTCTGTGACAACAGACGCCACCGCGATGGGAGGCCCACATGGGCCAAAGAACAAAGATAGATGAAAAATAAATAAATGAAAGACCAAGAGAAGTGGCCCACCGATCCCCTCCCTCCCCAACCCGCCCCCTCCAATAAATAAATAAAATCTAAAAAAAAAAAATAGTTCAGATATTTAAAAAAAAAAAAAAGGAAGCAGGGAGCTGGGTGTCCAGTCGCCTCCAATACAAACAACTCCAGTGACTGAAAATCAGTAATAACCTAAAAAAAGGAAGCTTCCCCAAAGAAAACAGGCAGTTCAAAGAAAAAGAATTGTGAGCTCTTAACCTCTGGAAAGACCCTCACTCTCCCTACCAATCAAGGAAGTGACAATGGAACCCAAGAGGCACCCATTTCTACCCATCTGCCTGGCCCAAAGCGAGGCAGCATGTGGCTGGAGATGAAACCCAGAAGAGCCTGCAGTTGAGAGAGGCTGGGGGATGCCTTGTGGATTTGAAGGTTTCCATTATAAATGCACGGGCCCCTAGGGCCAGCAGGCTGCTCCCTGGAGCTTATCCTCAAGACACATGGGCACCGGGGGCAGACCCTGTGCAACCATCCAGCCCAGCCACGTGCATTTATGGCAGGAAAACAGGAGTCCAGGATGGGACTGGCTGCTGCCTGGCAGAGCTGAGGCCAGTCTCAACTAGAGGCAACAGCACAGTGCCACATGAGGGAAGCAGGGTGCACCAGTTTTCTATCACATAGAGGAAACATCTGGAAGGTAAGACACCAAACAGCCAACAGTGTTGAGTGAATGGGGGATTGAAGGGGCTGCGCTTGAGGTAAGCTGAGGGGGCTTCCCCATTTTAATACCCTCTTGTCAGGTCATTCATTACCAGCATGTATTACTTCTACAATTATCAATATAAAAATAGGGGCTTCCCCTGGTGGTCCAGTGGGTAAGGACACTGCCTTGCAGTACAAGGGGCGCCGGTTCGATCCCTGTTCTGGGAAGATCCCACGTGGCGCGGAGTGGCTGGACCCATGTGTCCAATTACTGAGCCGGAGCTCTGGAGCGCATGCGCCCAGAGCCGGCGCTCTGCAACGACAGAGGCCACCGCAATAGGAGGCCCAGAGGAGCCAAAGAACAAAGACGGATGAAAATAGACAAATGAAAGACCAATAGAAGTGGCCCGCCTGCTCCCCTCCCTCCCCAACACAACCCCTGCCCAAAATAAATAAATAAATAAATCTTAAAAAAAAAAAAAATATATATATATATATATATATATAAATAGGAAACTAGCTGGATTCAGTAAGAGCAGAACTTAACCAGCCTCTCCTAGGTACTCTGCATGGCAACCCATCAAGTACTCACAGCCACTCTGTGGCCGGCTCAGGCTCCCAGCTCGCGAGGTGGGGAGCAGTTTGAACCCAGGCTCAGAATCCCAGGATAGACCCTGGGGACAGTGCTAGGACCGTTGTCCTTTCCCCAGGACCTTGGCTGAATCAGAGCAAATTCCTGTCCCTGCCTCGAGAAGTATGGGCTCAACTGGTGCAGGTATTTCCGGTGCAGGCATGACCTCCCTGGAGCATCCTTGCAAACAGACAGGAACAGACACACAGAAATTCAGAAAGTGCTAAGGGGGGGTCTGAGACAGATTCCCCCTCAGACAGATCCCCAATCTGGTCAATGGCTGATTAGCATGTGAGTGGGGGGGGCAGGGATAAAAGGGCCAGTGGCATGCGGAACTTTCCCCCTCCCTGGAGCTTATCCTCAAGACACATGGGCACCGGGGGCAGACCCTGTGCAACCATCCAGCCCAGCCACGTGCATTTATGGCAGGAAAACAGGAGTCCAGGATGGGACTGGCTGCTGCCTGGCAGAGCTGAGGCCAGTCTCAACTAGAGGCAACAGCACAGTGCCACATGAGGGAAGCAGGGTGCACCAGTTTTCTATCACATAGAGGAAACATCTGGAAGGTAAGACACCAAACAGCCAACAGTGTTGAGTGAATGGGGATTAAAGGGGGCTGCGCTTGAGGTAAGCTGAGGGGTCTTCCCCATTTTAATACCCTCTTGTCAGGTCATTCATTACCAGCATGTATTACTTCTACAATTATCAATATAAAAATAGGGGCTTCCCCTGGTGGTCCAGTGGGTAAGGACACTGCCTTGCAGTACAAGGGGCGCCGGTTCGATCCCTGTTCTGGGAAGATCCCACGTGGCGCGGAGTGGCTGGACCCATGTGTCCAATTACTGAGCCGGAGCTCTGGAGCGCATGCGCCCAGAGCCGGCGCTCTGCAACGACAGAGGCCACCGCAATAGGAGGCCCAGAGGAGCCAAAGAACAAAGACGGATGAAAATAGACAAATGAAAGACCAATAGAAGTGGCCCGCCTGCTCCCCTCCCTCCCCAACACAACCCCTGCCCAAAATAAATAAATAAATAAATCTTAAAAAAAAAAAAAAATATATATATATATATATATATAAATAGGAAACTAGCTGGATTCAGTAAGAGCAGAACTTAACCAGCCTCTCCTAGGTACTCTGCATGGCAACCCATCAAGTACTCACAGCCACTCTGTGGCCGGCTCAGGCTCCCAGCTCGCGAGGTGGGGAGCAGTTTGAACCCAGGCTCAGAATCCCAGGATAGACCCTGGGGACAGTGCTAGGACCGTTGTCCTTTCCCCAGGACCTTGGCTGAATCAGAGCAAATTCCTGTCCCTGCCTCGAGAAGTATGGGCTCAACTGGTGCAGGTATTTCCGGGTGCAGGCATGACCTCCCCTGGAGCATCCTTGCAAACAGACAGGAACAGACACACAGAAATTCAGAAAGTGCTAAGGGGGGGTCTGAGACAGATTCCCCCTCAGACAGATCCCCAATCTGGTCAATGGCTGATTAGCATGTGAGTGGGGGGGCAGGGACCTCACAGGCAACCCCAAATCAATGCTACAGAATTCCTTTAACCTCAGTCAGTGATTCTCTCATTGTAGCTCAGCTGGTGAAAGGAGTTAATAGGCAGATTTGATAAGGAGGCCAGCGGGTCCCAAGGAGGAGAAGGGGAGGAAAAAGGAGAAAGAAACACAAAGATTTTCAGTGCTGAAACTGAAACTAAGTTTCTTGTCTTATGTTAATGTTGTGGGCCTAGCAAGGCCTTTACATTAAAATGTCTCACCTAGCCCTGAAGCCTGAAGACTATCCTCTAGCTAATCTTATGTTGATGTCCTGGGTGTGGGCCTACAGAGAGAGCCTTTACAACCTTAAGATACTCTTTTGACCTATTGTTTTAACCGACTGGAGGACACAAATTGTCTTGCCTGAACTGGCTAAGGGGGTTCTCTTCTATCCCCCCTTCCAGTGTCTGTACTGGAAGCTCTCTTTCTCTATCCTGTTTATTTTTAAATAAACTTATTTCACAAAGCTCTGAGTTACCAAAGCCAAGTCTTTTTTGATCCCAATGTGAATTCTTCTCTGTTAGAGGTCAAGAATCCAACACCGTTCCCAGGTTCACAGTAACTTACTGTCGTCTATTACTGGTAAAGAATTTGCTGGCAATGCGGAAGACCTGGGCTTGGTCCCTGGGGTTGATTGCTGGAGAAGGGAAAGGCTACTCACACTCCAGTATTCTTGTGTAGAGAATTCCATGATTCATCCATGGATTGCAACATCAGAGACGGCTGAGCGACTCCACTTTCACTTTTTTTCAATCAGTGAACTGCAGACTCCACTCCCGGGGTACCAAATAGACCCTGGCAGCAGCTCTGGATCTACCTCCTGCCCCAACCCCACAGTAATACCCTCCCTTCCTTGCAGGTGCCTTGTCCTAAAGGCTCAAGGTGTGCCTGAGGTCCCTAGAGCAGTCAAAGTCACAGAGACACAAAGGAGGATGGCAGGAGCCAGGGGCTGGGGTTGGAGAAGGGAGCTTAGTGTCTAGCAGGGACAGAGTTTCTGTGTAAAAAGAGGAAGACATTCTAGAGACACATGGTGGTGACCAGTGGCACAACACTGTGAACGTGCCTGATGCCACTGAACTGGGCATAGAGAATGGCCTTATTGACCCTGGGGAAAGGGAAAAGCGGGTGAGAGATATGGAAAGAGTAACACGGAGCCCTATACTACCTTATGTAAAAGAGATAACTATTGTCAATGTGCTGTGGGTTAAGGGATCTTACATGGGCTATGGGGTGGGATGGTGGGGATGGGACATACATATGATTAATCTGGGATTATACATATCTGTTAACAACAAAACTCTGTAAAAACAAAAAAGCAAAATTTAAAAAATGGCAAAAAAAAAAAAAAAAAAACCCTCATAATCTAAACATTGAGAGCTACATTTTATTCAATGGGAATTCTTAGAACTTCAAGTCAGGGAGACAGCATCTCAAGTGACCCAGAGAGAGCTGCTCCCAGGGGACAAGGGGAAGAGCCAGGTTACACAGACGTCTTGCAACAAAAGACAGGCAGTCTGAACATCAAAATATTATTACTAATTAAAGAAAACCAGATTGTCCAAGTTAAGAAATTCAGCACTTTTCCATGTACAGGAAGATGCAGCAGTCTGGGCTTACTGAAATCATTCCTCTGATGGGCGCCTCAGCTATCTGTTCCCAGGTTCACAGTAACTTACTGTCGTCTATTACTGGTAAAGAATTTGCTGGCAATGCGGAAGACCTGGGCTTGGTCCCTGGGGTTGATTGCTGGAGAAGGGAAAGGCTACTCACACTCCAGTATTCTTGTGTAGAGAATTCCATGATTCATCCATGGATTGCAACATCAGAGACGGCTGAGCGACTCCACTTTCACTTTTTTTCAATCAGTGAACTGCAGACTCCACTCCCGGGCTACCAAATAGACCCTGGCAGCAGCTCTGGATCTACCTCCCTGCCCCAACCCCACAGTAATCCCCACCCTTCCTTGCAGGTGCCTTGTCCTAAAGGCTCAAGGTGTGCCTGAGGTCCCTAGAGCAGTCAAAGTCACAGAGACACAAAGGAGGATGGCAGGAGCCAGGGGCTGGGGTTGGAGAAGGGAGCTTAGTGTCTAGCAGGGACAGAGTTTCTGTGTAAAAAGAGGAAGACATTCTAGAGACACATGGTGGTGACCAGTGGCACAACACTGTGAACGTGCCTGATGCCACTGAACTGGGCATAGAGAATGGCCTTATTGACCCTGGGGAAAGGGAAAAGCGGGTGAGAGATATGGAAAGAGTAACACGGAGCCCTATACTACCTTATGTAAAAGAGATAACTATTGTCAATGTGCTGTGGGTTAAGGGATCTTACATGGGCTATGGGGTGGGATGGTGGGGATGGGACATACATATGATTAATCTGGGATTATACATATCTGTTAACAACAAAACTCTGTAAAAACAAAAAAGCAAAATTTAAAAAATGGCAAAAAAAAAAAAAAAAAAACCCTCATAATCTAAACATTGAGAGCTACATTTTATTCAATGGGAATTCTTAGAACTTCAAGTCAGGGAGACAGCATCTCAAGTGACCCAGAGAGAGCTGCTCCCAGGGGACAAGGGGAAGAGCCAGGTTACACAGACGTCTTGCAACAAAAGACAGGCAGTCTGAACATCAAAATATTATTACTAATTAAAGAAAACCAGATTGTCCAAGTTAAGAAATTCAGCACTTTTCCATGTACAGGAAGATGCAGCAGTCTGGGCTTACTGAAATCATTCCTCTGATGGGCGCCTCAGCTATCTGGGGCCAGTATCCTGTTTTCACGCCCAGAGCTTCTCGGGGCTCACCCTCGGGAGTGGTGGCCGTCTGATGGCTGCCAGGTAGCAGGTATTCTTCCTTCCTGGGTTCCCTCAGGGCTCACCAGCTGACCATCCACAGTAGCTGCAATTGCTGGTGACTGTGACATCTTCATTGATAGGACAGGAAATATCCCATTTCTCAACTGGCTGCTTTAATGTGATTAAAATAGTAAATTTTGTGTATCAACACAAATAATCAATAATAAGCCTATAATACGGAATTGTTTTGCTGTTGTTTAGTCACTGAGTCGTGTGCAACTCTTCTGTGACTCCATGGACTGCAGTTCACCAGGCTCCTCTGTTCACGGGATTTCCCAGGCAAGAATACTGGAGTAGGTAGCCATTTCCTTCTCCAGGGGACCTCCTCTTCCCAGTCTACGGACTGAACCTGTATCTCTTGCACTGGCAGGCGGATTCCTTACCACTGAGCCAGGGGAGCCCTCTAGAAGAGTTTCACTCAAGCAAAATGGAGGACTACAGCCCAGGTGGCAGCCTCTCAGTATCTCAGAGGAGCTGTCCTGCTGAAGCGTGGTCTTCGGCACAGCTTTACAGCTTGTCAGTGAGGTCGAGACTGTCAGGTAGGCAGTGCAGAAGTCAGAGCCCCGGTTCTCGTTCTAATCTCAATTTTACGTATCACACACAAGCATTCTGGCCCCACTCTCTTCAGTTCAGTCACTCAGTTGTGTCCGACTCTGCGACCCCATGGACTATAGCACACGAGGCTTCCTTGTCCTTCACTATCTCCCGGAGCTTGCTCAAACTCATATCCACTGACTCAGTGATGCCATCCAACCACCTCATCCTCTCCACTAGCCTAAAGCTGTATTCACTGCTTCAGTTTCCAGATTTTCAGAGGAATGCCTCCCTGGTCTGCAGGGTCACAGAACATTCATACCCAAGACGAGACGATCATTAACTACTGCCCAGTTTATCAAAGAGGAACAACTCCAGGTATAAAATTAGCTCCTAAAAATTATAAATTAAAATAAATTAAAATTATCTCCTAATCTAGAACATGAAACAATATTTTTGGTATTCTAATCCCCATTTGTTAGGGCAGCCCTAGGAAACGAAGACACTAAGTTTCAGAGAGGATACACAGATGGCCTTAACTCATACAGTTATCAAAGGCTCAACTTGACTGACATGAATTTGTTTGTGTGTTTGTTTTTAACAATTATTGATCCCCCCATAATGCTATCTGCCAGCCTGAATGGGAGGGGGGTTTGAGGGAGTATGGATACAAGGCCAAGCCCCTTTGAAAGAGGAACGTAGCAGGCTACCCTGACTGAACTGACTCCATCTTGAGGAAGAGGACTCCATCTTACACTTTCAGTGAACACTGAACTGTGTAGCCATGGAGATGAAAAATCACCTGGGTTAATGAGACACAGAGATGAAAATTTACCTGGGTTAATGAGAACCTGACCAAGGAAACTACTCCCTCGGCCATGAGAATGAAATGTTCATAAATGATATGCTTAGGTGATTTTCTATTATACCTTTGTGACAGCAACCAACTCTCGTATCTCAGAGGAGCTGTTCCTGCAAAATGGAGGACTACAGCCCAGGTGGCAGCCTCTCAGTATCTCAGAGGAGCTGTCCTGCTGAGCGTGGTCTTGCACAGCTTTACAGCTTGTCAGTGAGGTCGAGACTGTCAGGTAGGCAGTGCAGAAGTCAGAGCCCCGGTTCTCGTTCTAATCTCAATTTTACGTATCACACACAAGCATTCTGGCCCCACTCTCTTCAGTTCAGTCACTCAGTTGTGTCCGACTCTGCGACCCCATGGACTATAGCACACGAGGCTTCCTTGTCCTTCACTATCTCCCGGAGCTTGCTCAAACTCATATCCACTGACTCAGTGATGCCATCCAACCACCTCATCCTCTCCACTAGCCTAAAGCTGTATTCACTGCTTCAGTTTCCAGATTTTCAGAGGAATGCCTCCCTGGTCTGCAGGGTCACAGAACATTCATACCCAAGACGAGACGATCATTAACTACTGCCCAGTTTATCAAAGAGGAACAACTCCAGGTATAAAATTAGCTCCTAAAAATTATAAATTAAAATAAATTAAAATTATCTCCTAATCTAGAACATGAAACAATATTTTTGGTATTCTAATCCCCATTTGTTAGGGCAGCCCTAGGAAACGAAGACACTAAGTTTCAGAGAGGATACACAGATGGCCTTAACTCATACAGTTATCAAAGGCTCAACTTGACTGACATGAATTTGTTTGTGTGTTTGTTTTTAACAATTATTGATCCCCCCATAATGCTATCTGCCAGCCTGAATGGGAGGGGGGTTTGAGGGAGTATGGATACAAGGCCAAGCCCCTTTGAAAGAGGAACGTAGCAGGCTACCCTGACTGAACTGACTCCATCTTGAGGAAGAGGACTCCATCTTACACTTTCAGTGAACACTGAACTGTGTAGCCATGGAGATGAAAAATCACCTGGGTTAATGAGACACAGAGATGAAAATTTACCTGGGTTAATGAGAACCTGACCAAGGAAACTACTCCCTCGGCCATGAGAATGAAATGTTCATAAATGATATGCTTAGGTGATTTTCTATTATACCTTTGTGACAGCAACCAACTCATGTTTTTTCCTTTAATGTTTCCTAGGCAACCTCAGGTGTTTGGGATCTGGGTTTGTGCACGTAGACTTTAGGTATAAATGTGAGCCAGAAGTTTTGCTTGGGGCCCTTGGCTAAAATGGAGGCCTTAGACTCGCCGGTGTAATAAATGCTGTCAACTACAATGAATAGACAACAAGGGCATCTGCTATCTGCCTCTGAGGAGAGACGGAACACTGTGCCTGAGGAGCTGCTGACTTTTCAATACCCCCTGAAGGAAATCACGGTGGGGCTAGGCGGAATCCGGTGGAATCCGGTGGAGCAGGTCTTTAGATAGGTAAATGACTTTTAGGAACAGCTTTTATTATCTCAATCCTTGCATCTCCTCACAACCAGCAAAGTGCTAAAATCCTTCAGGAAGATATCTCATCCTCACGTCAGACACAAGCCATTTGTAAAACAAAAGCTTTAAAAAAAAACCCTTTCTTTGATGGCATTTGAATTTCCGCCACACTGAAACCCTTATATTGGCTTTCCTCCCCTATCTCTTTGGAGCAGTCTCTCAGAGTTACCTGAGGTGCTGCCTCCCGGGCTGCAGTCCTAATCATTCCCCAAATAAAACTTAACCCACAACTCTCAAGTTGTTCATCTTTTTTAGTCGACAGTGCCCTCCATTGTTTACTTTATCGCTCTGAGTGGGTTGTTTTCTGAAGCCTGGTTTTAACACCTTCGCTGTTTACCTGAAACTATCACAAAATTGTTAACTGGCTATACCCCAACAAAAATGTTTCTGGTGTTAAAAAAATAAATAAGGACTTACTAATGAAATCTAAAAAACTAAAATAAAATTAGCTCCTAAGGACCTCCCTGGTTGTCCAGTGGTTAAGACTCTGTGTTCCCAATGCAGGGGGCCTGGGTTCGAGTCTTGGTGGGGAAATAGATCCCACATGCCACAGATAAGACCCAGCGCAGCCAAATAAATAAATAATAATAATAAATAGCTCCTAAACATACATCTAACTCCCCAAATAATGGTCTCGGGTCTTGAGAAAGGGTTGAAGGATGGAGTCGCAATGTCTGAAAAAACTGAGAAACTGGGGGATCCATAAAAAGCCATAAAAATGACAAACTGGACATTACAACATTTAAACTGGTGGGTCAGAAATTACACACATCTGGCCCTGAGCCAACCCAAAGCAAACAGATCAATTCTAATAAAGACATAAAAACTGCTGTTAATCCCGCCTTTGGGGGCACTTCACCTCCCCTCAGTGTCTATGTTGAGGGTTTCCTATCCTTATCTTGCAAAATAAATTACCTGCATGAGTGTCTGCAGAGTAGGCATTCTTCATCAGAACAAAGAACATACATCCAACAAGACAGGGGTACTTCCATTAAGTCAATTAGCATGCACATTGCAAGTCAGCATGACCCCAGGGTCCAGAGGAGGAACCCTGAGTTTGGGGGGGGTCTGCTGATGTGGATGCCACAGCAAGGGAGGCATTTATCCTTATCTTCAAAGTGTCATCTCTACTGGTTAAAGCCCATGTGGGAGGCATGCTTGACAGGCCATGAGTCAGGCTGGTCTAGTTCACACAGAGTTCAGACTGAATCATGCCTAATCCAGAATGGAATGACCTCCCCAAACCCCAGATAACCTCTCCCATCATTTGTTTTAAATGCTTTATCACAATTTCCTTTTTAAATTAAAAGCACCACATAAAACAATGCAATTCTCCCAGCTCACCCACTTCTCCCACCACCAGGTAGCCCCTGGGTCAGGTGCAGTGGGCATTGAAGGGGAGCAGAATTTCTCACCTCAAAACAGCCTACTTTGGCACCAGGATTACTTCATGCTGAAGGCAATCAAAACTCAGCAGATTCAAGAAAAGCGCCAGACCCTGCCCTCAGTGTTTTAAATTTACATCAGAAAGGGGGTCTATAACAAGAAGAGAGCCATCACTACAGATAGCTTTTAACCAAGAAGCTTATCTACATAATAAAGTAACCTCTCTTTCAAAAGTCTCCCGTGAAGCCCAGTGGAAAGCCCTCTTCTTTCACAGCCCCAGATCCTAGCTGTGCTCCTAAAGTCAAGATGCTTTAGAAGCTTCAACTACCTGGCTGCCTTTTGGGTCTCAAAAATTTTATGAGGCTCCTGTACTCCCGAAACGTTAACCTGTGTTAACTCCTGAAATATTAATCTGTCTCTTTTCAATTTAATTAGAGCCCCTAAGAATTTAGTAGGGAAGAGGGAAATGTTTTTCCGCCCTTACAGCACAAACTCGACGGTCAGTGCGGGCAGCCAGAGAAACCAAGTGTGGCCACATCACACCCACAAGTGGTGGCAGCCAGGTGGCTTTTTCTCTATCCAGTGAGCCCTCCACAGCCACAAACCCTGGAGACTACCCCTCTCCCGTGGCAGCTGCCAGTGCAGCTTCCCCAGTGGCTCTCAACCCTTCCTGGACTTCTATGGGGTCTTAGGCTGCTTATCTTACTGTTTTTCGTTATAAAGACATCAACAAGAAAAACGTAAAAATGCATAAAATAGAAGAAAAAATACATTTCCCAGAAACCACCCCCTTCCAAAAAAAACCTGCTAGCCCTCAAGAAGGAAGTCCCACCTGGATTCCCTGAGGGACCTGTCAAAATAGGGGGGATTTGAGGTGGGCAGCCCCTGCCCCCTGCTCTGCTGGACTTACTGACATTGGAAGCCCCCACCATCGGACAAGATGAACGTAACCCCTGGCAAGGCCAACCAGCTTCCACCCTCCTAGGCCAGCGGGGCTTGGAACTCTCCACACTCTCCTTTCAGGCCTTTATCTGGATGGCCTTGTCAACTACAAATTGGCTCTTACCAATTCGTTTGCCAATGAATGGACAACAAGGGCATTTGCCATCTGCCTCTGAGAAGATTGAACACTGTGTTGGGAGCTGCTGACCTTCAACAACCCCTGAAAGAAATCAGGGTGGAGCAAGGCACTCTGTGCTCCCAAGGAATTCGGTGGAACAGGTCTTCAGATAGCTAAATGACTTTTAGGAATAGACTTTATCATCTCAATCCCTGCATCTCCTCACACCTAGAAAAGCTAGACAGACCCAAACTATTTGTGAAACAAAGCCCTTAAACTTTCTCCTGTCAGACCCAAACCTTTTGTAAAACAAAAACCTCTTTGGAAACCCTTTACTTGATGGCATTTGAATTCTACCTCCACCACACTGAAACCCTTAAACCCTTATATTGGCTTTCCTCCCCTACCTCTTCAGAGCAGTCTCTCAAAGCTTTCTGGGGTGCTGCCTCCCAGGTTGCAGTACTAATCATGCCCCAAATAAAACTTAACCCACAACTCTCAAGTTGTTCATCTTTTTTTTAGTTGACAGCCTCTTACCCCCTCTGAGATCCAGCTGCCCTGGGCACCTCTGGGCAGCCGTGCCGCAGCCTCCCCTGGCTCCAAGCATTCCAGCACTGCTCAGGTTCCTAAGGAACTTGTACCCGCAGCATCAGCATTCATGATACCCGGAGTTCACCGCCTGGCAGACCTACAACTGGCTAAAAGGTGCAGATAACCCCTCCCCCCGCCAGAAGCTCTACCCAAGCCTCCTAACATTTAGCTTTCAGTTTCCATTTCTGTAAAAAGAGGCTTGGCTGGGTGACAGTAAGCAGAGAAGCCAGTAGGCAGGAAGTAGGTGGGGACAGAAGCAGGAAAACTGGCAATGTCATACAACAACCAGGTCCTCGGCCCTACTGTGTGCCCCACACTGAGTGATCAGGGCCCAGCTCCTACCCTCATGCCTGTGGCTCATTCCGGGTAGTGAGGGACCACCCACAGTGAACCTGTCCTAAGGACAATGGCTCTGTCCAGCCCTCACTGTGCTCCCAGAGGATAAGCGGGCAGCCCAGATCCCAGCTAGTCCCTAAGAGCTCTCCAAGTTTTTGCCCCTGGAAATGGCAAAGATGCCAAGCCTCTCAGAGGTGTGGGCTGTCCATCTTGGTAGTGACCGAGCCCTGCTGAGGGTTAGGGGCCCCAGAATGACCTCTGATTGGGCCAAGGTGGACAGCTGCCTTGCCTGCTCTCCCTACCTGCCTGGACAGGCAGCACCCTAGAAGGTGACCAGGCGTTCTCAAACAAGGCCTTCTTCCCCTGTTACGCTGGAAAACACATCGGTTGCTCTTAGCAGTCCTGGGAAAGCCCCTCACACAACATTAATGGAGGGCCAGGGGAAAGTGAGCTTTCTTGTTGACCCTCCCAAAAGGGTCAGTCTCAGGATAGGCCAGGCAAAGGACCTGAGACTCCAATGAAATCCTGATTTTCTACTCTTAACCTGTCTCATGTCAACTTAATTCTTAGACAAGCCAGAAGGACCTAGAAGGGGAGAGGAAAATTTCTGCCACCCTGACAACACTTAAGGCCAGCAAGACCTTAACTGCAGCTTCCCTCGAGGGCACTGGCTCTGGCTTCTACTTCAAAATCCTTTCTCTGCCAAGTGCTAGCTGTGTGACTGTGAGTGAGTGACTTAACCTCTCTGTGCTTTCCTCTGGGCATTTGCAAAATGGGGATGGATGGTCACTCCTCCCTCAGTATTTAGCAGAGCATCAGGCAAATCACAGGTTGGCTGACTGGTTTTGTGTTTTTAGTCCCTGAGGTCCCAAAGACCCCTCCTCCAAGGCCCCCTAGTCAGGTAGATGTTCTAGTAACCAGGGGAGGGGAGCTCTGGCAAGTGGGAAATTATGACCAGACACCAAAACCTCAGCCATGCCAGGATTCAGTATCTGGACCAGGAATCAATGGTAAAAGTGAACCCTTGGCTGCCCACCAAGCTCTTCCTAAAGGATCAGCAGCAAGAAGAAATCAATAAAAAAGCAACAACAAAAAGTGACCACCTCTCCATATGTCTTACAGTCCAAAGAGAGCATCGGTAACAGAAGCACTCTGGACAAATGCAGCAGAAGCAGGACCAATTAAAGAACTGGGGGCATCAGTCTCGTCCTTGATTCAAAGTTGACTCAGCAGTTATTGATGGAGCACCTACTGGGTTCCAGGCAGCCAACAGGAGACTTGGGATAAAGCAGTGAACAAGAGAGCTAAGCTCTCGGGGGCCCCACCATGATGTCACCCCAGTGCTACTAGGACAAACAGACTGGGGAAACGCAATTCCGAGTGAAGGGGTGGTGCGGGCAGTTTCAACTGGGCGGTCAGAGCGGGCCTCCAGAGGGAAAGAGATCGTCAAGCAAAGATCGGAAAGAGGGCACGGGGGCAGCCGTGCTGCCCTCTGAGGAAAGATGTGCTCCAGGCAGAGGGAAGAGGCAGTGCAAAAGTCCTGGGGTCAGAACTTGCCCTAGTGTGTACTAGGCATGTACGAGGAGGACAGTCCAAGGTCCTGGACACCAACAGAATCAGAGTCGGCAGGTGAAGCCCACCTGGCACAGTTTCTCCTTCATGCACCCAAAGACCACCCCCCACCAGGAAGGGGCCTGTGAGCTGTAGGACCCACTCTCCCACCAAGGGGCCCAGGACACAACTTCTACATGCAGCATCCTCTGAAATCCTCTACGACCCCTCAGCTCGGCTAAACACTTCCCATTCCCGAGGGAGAAAGGAAACCCCAAGTTCTCTCCAAGGAATGAACCAGAAATTCATTTAAAAGGGACAGATGCAGGCTTCCCTGGTGGTCCAGTGGATAAGGACACTGCCTTGCAGTGCAAGGGACGCCGGTTCGATCCCTGGCCTGGGAAGATCCCACGTGCCACGGAGCAGATGGACCGATGTGTCCAATTACCGAGCTGGAGCTCTGGAGCGCATGCGCCCAGAGCGGATGCTCTGCAACAACAGAGGCCACTGCGATGGGAGGCCCACACGGGCCAAAGAACAAAGATGGATGAAAATAGATACATGAAAGACCAATAGAAGTGGCACGCCCGCCCCCTCCCTCCCCAACCTGTCCCCCCCAAAATAAAAAATAAAAAATAAATAAAAGGGACAGATGCTTCCAACAAAGGACCAGATAAAACTGCATTTCTAAGTGTTTCTTCTGTAAAACAGTTCTTTAGTCACAGAAGACCTGGGCTGCCTGCTGGTCAAGGTCTCCATTTCTAGGGATGGAAGCAGGACTGAGCGAACCACCCTCTCCACCACCCGCTCTGGGCTCCCAGCCCCATCAGGGCCTTACCTGGCACGGGTTCCGGGGCTGCAGGAAGCAGCCTCTGTCCACACTGGCTGCAGAACTTTGGGGCTTCGTCTTTGGAGACATGCCGGCAGGAAGGACACTCCATACTGCCAGGGAGAGGATATCCTGGGGCGGGCGTGCCCCTGCCGACCTGGAAGAGTCTCGAGGCTTCCAATTTTATACCCCGTCACCTGTCATGTGACCACAGACTTGCTTCAGTTTCATTTCCCGGGAAAGTGAAATTGCTGCAGCCATTCTCTCAGGGCAAGTGAAACCTAGTCTGATCCCTGCCCCCGAGACACTCCAGCCCGCCTCATCCCAACCTCCCCTTCCAAGTAGCTCCAGCATCCACTTCCTTTTCTGCTGCCCCCACCAAGGCCAGGCTCATCCCTCCCGGCCTCCTGACATCACTCAGTGAGTCTAAACATGTCCCCGCCCAGCTGAGAAAGAGGGCCAGTTCAGCTGAACCAAGTGAGTGGAGACTGGGGGTAATCGAGCAACAGGCAGAGACACAGCTTGTGCAAAACCGCAAGACAAGACATAGGGAGGGGGCACCTGTTGCATGCCCCACCCCCGGCGAGGGACTCAGACTCTCGGCCTCACAGCAGAAATGCTGGCAGCATCTGGCTGAAACAGAGCTTGCCAAAATGGAAACCAGCCTGCACAGGGCAGCCCGGGGCTACAGGGCTGACAGCCTGAACTCTTAATAACAGGGCCACGGGTCAACATTCCTAATAAAAGGAACTGCCGTCTACTAAGCCTGCACTCTTCTCATGGACCATCTGGCCCTCTGAACATCCTCCGTGGGGATGTTCACCAAAGTCATGGTCATGCCAAGGGCAGGACTCAGGCTGAGAATTCCCAGCATCCAGAGACCACTCGGTGCGTCCATGGTGGGAGTGGAGACAGGGGTCTTGGCTCTTGGGACACAGGGGTCTACCAGCCATCCTTTTCTGCTGGCTTCAGACCCAAAAATTCAGCTGGAGGCGTGGCCCAGGTAGCTCCTTCCCCAGCTGGGAGGGCAAAGGCCCCATCAGGCAGCGATTCCCTGGAGTTCGCTGCTCCAGCCCTGCTGCCTGCCCCACCTGTCCTTCCCCTGTCATCTACCACCACCAGCCTGGTCTCCCCAGATGGTGCGCTGGGCAGGGGAACAGCAGGACCAAACGCGGTTACCCTCAGGGCCCGGGGCCCCACCTCCACGCTTCCCTTCCCAGAGGCCCTTGAAGCAACCAACACTGTCGTCTGGACCCAAAAGACTCTCAACGACCCCCAGACGGCCAAGGCCTCCTAAGGGGCATTCCCTCTCTAAAGTTCTCCTTCCAGACAGACCAGGAAACTCACAGTAGGGATCAAAATGCCTCACCCAGGTGTCCTATTGTTTCTCCCCAGCACCTGGGGCTCAAGCGTTTGGGGCCGGTACCAACACTTATTCTGTCAGCTTCCTGGCTTTTCTCTCCTCTTTTATCCCAGCCACACTCCCACCCCAAACCACCACCAAAGATAAACCTGGCGGTGGCCCCTGCCTCATCCCACGCCTTCCCCATTCTCAGCCCTCCTGGCTTAGAAAGAGGGCCAGTTCAGCTGAACCAAGTGAGTGGAGACTGGGGGTAATCGAGCAACAGGCAGAGACACAGCTGTGGAAACATAGCACCTGTTGCATGCCCCACCCCGGCGAGGGACTCAGACTCTCGGCCTCACAGCAGAAATGCTGGCAGCATCTGGCTGAAACAGAGCTTGCCAAAATGGAAACCAGCCTGCACAGGGCAGCCCGGGGCTACAGGGCTGACAGCCTGAACTCTTAATAACAGGGCCACGGGTCAACATTCCTAATAAAAGGAACTGCCGTCTACTAAGCCTGCACTCTTCTCATGGACCATCTGGCCCTCTGAACATCCTCCGTGGGGATGTTCACCAAAGTCATGGTCATGCCAAGGGCAGGACTCAGGCTGAGAATTCCCAGCATCCAGAGACCACTCGGTGCGTCCATGGTGGGAGTGGAGACAGGGGTCTTGGCTCTTGGGACACAGGGGTCTACCAGCCATCCTTTTCTGCTGGCTTCAGACCCAAAAATTCAGCTGGAGGCGTGGCCCAGGTAGCTCCTTCCCCAGCTGGGAGGGCAAAGGCCCCATCAGGCAGCGATTCCCTGGAGTTCGCTGCTCCAGCCCTGCTGCCTGCCCCACCTGTCCTTCCCCTGTCATCTACCACCACCAGCCTGGTCTCCCCAGATGGTGCGCTGGGCAGGGGAACAGCAGGACCAAACGCGGTTACCCTCAGGGCCCGGGGCCCCACCTCCACGCTTCCCTTCCCAGAGGCCCTTGAAGCAACCAACACTGTCGTCTGGACCCAAAAGACTCTCAACGACCCCCAGACGGCCAAGGCCTCTCCTAAGGGGCATTCCCTCTCTAAAGTTCTCCTTCCAGACAGACCAGGAAACTCACAGTAGGGATCAAAATGCCTCACCCAGGTGTCCTATTGTTTCTCCCCAGCACCTGGGGCTCAAGCGTTTGGGGCCGGTACCAACACTTATTCTGTCAGCTTCCTGGCTTTTCTCTCCTCTTTTATCCCAGCCACACTCCCCACCCCAAACCACCACCAAAGATAAACCTGGCGGTGGCCCCTGCCTCATCCCACGCCTTCCCCATTCTCAGCCCTCCCTGGCTTCCTCGAGGGCTGCGTCCCACTCCCAGCTGCCAAGGCCATCGCCAGAGAGATGCCCGCCTGGCCTTGAGCCCCTGGCCAAGGCCATCCTGAGAAGTCAGGAACACCTTCTGCTCTGGCGCCCGGTGATATTGGCAGTGACCCCCTTCTCCTAAAAGTGACTGTGAAATAAAGATATGAGCCTTTTTCGCAGCATCACTTCTGCAGTGTTGCAATTAGTGAAAGCATAGGATTTGTTTCAGGATAGAGGTGGAGGCCCCCGGGTCTGCCCGTCCCCATCCACTACCAGCCCCCCGCTGCCCCTGTTGCCGTGAAGAGGAAAACACAGGCGTGGGTTTTTCTCTTTCCCTTTCCCAGGAACAAAGAAGAGAGCAGTAAGCAGGCCTGAACATTTCTAGGTTTTCTAACAGCTCCTAACTCTGCATGTCTGTAACTAAGTTTGCTTTTCAGTCCCCTAACTTACAAGGAGCTACACTAGGCACCTATTTTCCTTCAACCTTAAGCTAAATACCTACCCTCTCTGGTGTTTACCCTTACAGTACCGTTCCCCTTGTAGTTACACATCAGAAAGAAGGCCCCAGAGCCAGGAAACTGTCCGACTCAATTACTGGATTACTGATGCCACTCTTTGGCTGTCTTTGAAACAAGCAAGAAGAGGAAATCAAGACCATCTCAGCTTTGTTCCTCATCACCAACTCCTAACCGCAAGCCCTTGCCCCTAGACTCTTGCAAGCCTATCCAACTAGCCAAGCCTAAAAGAAGTCGACCCTGAACATTCACTGGAAGGACAGGTGCTGTAGCTGAGGGAGGGGCCCCACCTCCTTCCCTTCCCAGAGGCCCTTGAAGCAACCAACACTGTCGTCTGGACCCAAAAGACTCTCAACGACCCCCAGACGGCCAAGGCCTCTCCTAAGGGGCATTCCCTCTCTAAAGTTCTCCTTCCAGACAGACCAGGAAACTCACAGTAGGGATCAAAATGCCTCACCCAGGTGTCCTATTGTTTCTCCCCAGCACCTGGGGCTCAAGCGTTTGGGGCCGGTACCAACACTTATTCTGTCAGCTTCCTGGCTTTTCTCTCCTCTTTTATCCCAGCCACACTCCCCACCCCAAACCACCACCAAAGATAAACCTGGCGGTGGCCCCTGCCTCATCCCACGCCTTCCCCATTCTCAGCCCTCCCTGGCTTCCTCGAGGGCTGCGTCCCACTCCCAGCTGCCAAGGCCATCGCCAGAGAGATGCCCGCCTGGCCTTGAGCCCCTGGCCAAGGCCATCCTGAGAAGTCAGGAACACCTTCTGCTCTGGACGCCCCGGTGATATTGGCAGTGACCCCCTTCTCCTAAAAGTGACTGTGAAATAAAGATATGAGCCTTTTTCGCAGCATCACTTCTGCAGTGTTGCAATTAGTGAAAGCATAGGATTTGTTTCAGGATAGAGGTGGAGGCCCCCGGGTCTGCCCGTCCCCATCCACTACCAGCCCCCCGCTGCCCCTGTTGCCGTGAAGAGGAAAACACAGGCGTGGGTTTTTCTCTTTCCCTTTCCCAGGAACAAAGAAGAGAGCAGTAAGCAGGCCTGAACATTTCTAGGTTTTCTAACAGCTCCTAACTCTGCATGTCTGTAACTAAGTTTGCTTTTCAGTCCCCTAACTTACAAGGAGCTACACTAGGCACCTATTTTCCTTCAACCTTAAGCTAAATACCTACCCTCTCTGGTGTTTACCCTTACAGTACCGTTCCCCTTGTAGTTACACATCAGAAAGAAGGCCCCAGAGCCAGGAAACTGTCCGACTCAATTACTGGATTACTGATGCCACTCTTTGGCTGTCTTTGAAACAAGCAAGAAGAGGAAATCAAGACCATCTCAGCTTTGTTCCTCATCACCAACTCCTAACCGCAAGCCCTTGCCCCTAGACTCTTGCAAGCCTATCCAACTAGCCAAGCCTAAAAGAAGTCGACCCTGAACATTCACTGGAAGGACAGGTGCTGTAGCTGAAGAGCCAATACTTCAGCCACCTGCTGTGAAGAGAGGACTCATTGGGAAAAATCCTGATGCTGAGAAAAGCAGAAGGCAGAAGAAACCACAGAGGACAAGATGGTTGGGTGGCATCACCGACTCAGTGGGCACGAGTTGGAGCAAGCAACGGGAGACGGTGGAAGACAGGGAAGCCTGGCGTGCTGCCGTCCATGGGGTCGCAAAGAAGGGGACACAATGCAGCGACTGAACTGAAGACTCCTCACGGGGGGCAGGAGACACCGTTCCCCGGAGGCATGAGCCTCCTGTGGTCCCCTCTTCCGCTTCTGAGAATAATATTTCCTCCAAACTGTCTCCCTAGTTTTCACGAGGCTTCGGTGGGCAGAGAAGGCCACGATTCTGGCCAGCCACACCCGCCCGCCCCGCCGGGCAGCGCGTTCGCGGGTTCAAAGCCTGAGTCCGGCGGTTCCCAGCGAGGAGTCCGACCCGAGGCCGGGCCCCCGGCAGGCCGCTCGGGTGCGGGGACAGCGCCCGCCGCCGCCGCCGCCTACGGCCGTGCCCGCCTGCTCCGCGAGGCCGGAGAGGAGGGTCGGTCGGGCGCCTCGGGGAGGGGAAGGCGCCGGCAGCTCTCGGCGAAACTGAAACTTGGCGCTCTAGGAAGAAGGGGGCTGGCCCTGACGGCGGCCGCCGCGCCGCCCCGGGACGCAGGTGCCGCGCCCGGGCAGCGCCTCCGGCCGGGCCGCCGCGACCCAGGCCTGAGACCCTCGCGCCCCAAGGGCGCTGGCCCTCCGCTGGGGCAGCCCGTGCCCACGGTCTTTGCGCACCTCGCTCCGGGGACCCGGCATCCCTACCCGGAAACCCGCGCCCCACGCCTCCGCCTCAGAGCCGGTGCGGGGTCCCTGCGTCCGGGTCGTGCCCCCGCGTACTCCCGCCCCGCCGCCGCCGCGAGCCCCGCGCATACCGTTCCGGCCGGCGGCCAAGGTTCCGGCCCGGCGGCACGGTTTCGTTTCTCGCGTCCCGGGTCCCGCCTCTCCTCCTGCTCCGCCGGCGCGGCGGGGTTCACGTGGGTGTGGCCGGAATTCCCCGACAGGGGGCGCCCTCCGGTGGACCCGGCGCCCGACCCTCCTGCTGCCTGCCCGGCGAGGAGGCGCCTCCTGCTGCCGCGGCGGCACAGCCCTGGGGGTTCCGGCCAGGCTCAGGCTGGGGCGCTACCCCAGCCGCCCACAAGCCGCACCCAGGCACGCGCGTCCCCAGCCCGGCCCCAACCCCTCGGACGGTGTCCAGGACCTTGCAGAGCCAGCGGCCAGCCCTGGAACCAAATGTCAAGCCGTTAGGATGCAAAGTGGAAGCCACCTGCCCCATCGCACTGGGGCCTTGTGGATGAAGTGACCACAGCGGCTCCGGCCCAGCCCGTGGGTCACGGATAACCTAGAGGCCATTGCCCCAGCCTGCCTCTGCACCTGCCCCCTTCTGTGCCTCGGTGGTCTCATCTGTCCTGCCTCCTAGGACCGTCGGTAAACTCCTAGTCCTGTGTAAGCTGGTGTTCCAGGCCCCAGGCAAAGTGCTTGATGTGCATCGTCTTAATTGACTCCTCCTTGTCCTCTTCCGGCTCAATGAGCACCTGCCTGGAAACATCTGTGAGGAGTCTAGCACAGGCCCGTGTGATGCTGCAAATGCCAGCTAGGATGACCATCATCACTGTTACACTTAGAAGGTCCTGGGTTAACGTGTGTGTGTATATGTGTGTGTGTGTATATATATATATATATATATATATATATATAATCTAGAAAACCAATACTGATGAACCTATTTCCTATTTGCAGGGCACGAGTAGAGTCTCAGACATAGAGAACAGACTTGTGGACACAGTGAGGGAAGAAGGTGGGACGGATCGAGATAGTAGCATTGAAATAAATACATAACCATGTGTATAATAGATCCCTATATAGCACAGGGAGCCTCTCGCTCTGAGAGGGCAACGAGGGGTGAGATGGAAAGGGGCCTGGGAGGGAGGCTCAAGAGGGAGAGGACATGTGTATACTTACAGGTAATTCACATTGTTGTACAGCAGAAACCAACACAGTATTATAAAGCAATTATCTTCCAGTTTAAAATACATATTTTTTTAATCAAAAAGGGAGGCTGGGGTCCCCACCCATCTCCTCCTCTGCCACACCCTCCCTCCGGTCACACTGTCCTTCCTCTGGACTGGGGACCGCAAGTTCTGTCCCTCCTGGGGTTCCCCTCCTACAGTGCCTGCCCCTTGCAAAGCTGGCTTCTCCCACCATTCAACCACAGCATCTTTGAGCTCAGGCAGTGCTTAAGGTTTAACGGGATGCCAGCAGAGCTTGGTTGGGCCCAGCAGAGTGTAGACATGTGGACCCTGCCGGCACCCACATCAGAATCCTGGGCCAGCCCCGAGAATTCTGATGGTCCAGGGCATTGCTAAAGGACCAACAGAGAGAGCACCACTGTCAGGATACTGCACTGGGCGTGACCTGAGAAAACACCTGCCAGGCATAAGTAACCTCTTTAGTTTTAAAACCCACCATAGGGACTGCCCTGGCAGCCCATGGTTAAGACCTCATACTTCCACTGTAGGTTCAATCCCTGGCCAGGAATATAAGATCCTTCAATGGTGAAAAGCAGCCAGTAAGAAAATAAATAAAACCAAACACAGCCTTAAAGAATTTGTATTCTTTCAGTGAGAGACCAAGCTCTACAAAGGAGGTGACTTCAGGCCATTTTAATGCCCCCAGAATCACCTTCCCTCCAGCCTCTTCTCAATGTCCTTGTCCATTCCTTATAGGAATCATGAAACAGCAAAGGGACTTTAAAAATCCAGTCTTTGAGCGATGGGGATGGGGTGGGAGCAGTCTACTGTTCTACCTTCAGTTTAGTTTGTGGTTCAAGATAATGTGGGACAACCCAGCTGGATTGTCAGGTCACCTTCTCTAACAAGTCTTCCTTCAGTCTGGACGGTCCAGCATAGCCTAGCTGCTCAGGGTGCTCGCAGACATGGAGTTTTGAGTGACATCAGAACACTAATATCTCCAGAAGAGGAAGCCACTGACAGCAGGAGGCCTCGCTTCCTACTTTCTGAGACGTCAATGTGCGGTGTGGTCAGTGTGCCTGGGAGGGAGGCTCAAGAGGAGAGGACATGTGTATACTTACAGGTAATTCACATTGTTGTACAGCAGAAACCAACACAGTATTATAAAGCAATTATCTTCCAGTTTAAAATACATATTTTTTTAATCAAAAAGGGAGGCTGGGGTCCCCACCCATCTCCTCCTCTGCCACACCCTCCCTCCGGTCACACTGTCCTTCCTCTGGACTGGGGACCGCAAGTTCTGTCCCTCCTGGGGTTCCCCTCCTACAGTGCCTGCCCCTTGCAAAGCTGGCTTCTCCCACCATTCAACCACAGCATCTTTGAGCTCAGGCAGTGCTTAAGGTTTAACGGGATGCCAGCAGAGCTTGGTTGGGCCCAGCAGAGTGTAGACATGTGGACCCTGCCGGCACCCACATCAGAATCCTGGGCCAGCCCCGAGAATTCTGATGGTCCAGGGCATTGCTAAAGGACCAACAGAGAGAGCACCACTGTCAGGATACTGCACTGGGCGTGACCTGAGAAAACACCTGCCAGGCATAAGTAACCTCTTTAGTTTTAAAACCCACCATAGGGACTGCCCTGGCAGCCCATGGTTAAGACCTCATACTTCCACTGTAGGTTCAATCCCTGGCCAGGAATATAAGATCCTTCAATGGTGAAAAGCAGCCAGTAAGAAAATAAATAAAACCAAACACAGCCTTAAAGAATTTGTATTCTTTCAGTGAGAGACCAAGCTCTACAAAGGAGGTGACTTCAGGCCATTTTAATGCCCCCAGAATCACCTTCCCTCCAGCCTCTTCTCAATGTCCTTGTCCATTCCTTATAGGAATCATGAAACAGCAAAGGGACTTTAAAAATCCAGTCTTTGAGCGATGGGGATGGGGTGGGAGCAGTCTACTGTTCTACCTTCAGTTTAGTTTGTGGTTCAAGATAATGTGGGACAACCCAGCTGGATTGTCAGGTCACCTTCTCTAACAAGTCTTCCTTCAGTCTGGACGGTCCAGCATAGCCTAGCTGCTCAGGGTGCTCGCAGACATGGAGTTTTGAGTGACATCAGAACACTAATATCTCCAGAAGAGGAAGCCACTGACAGCAGGAGGCCTCGCTTCCTACTTTCTGAGACGTCAATGTGCGGTGTGGTCAGTGTGGAGAGTCTGTCTTGACAGGTGTTCGAAAGTAGATCAAGGTTCTGGACACTGCTCACTTCCAGGTGCTGGGGACCTAATGGTAAGTGGCCTTCTGTCAACATGTCAGTTAAGCTAGAATGATAGTTCACAACCCAAAGAACCAGTCAAAACACATAGACCATGTTTAAGAAAGACAGAGAAAAGACAGAAAAGACAGGTGCTAAGAGCTCATCTTGAATACGCAAAGAGAATATCCTTCACGTTCCCTAGTCCATATTAATGTGATAAATGTAGGCACTGAAACATGCACAGAATTTTTTTTTGTCTGCTTTGGGTCTTAGTTGTGGTACATGGACTCAATAGTTACAGCGCATGGACTTAGTTGCCCTGTTGCACATGGGATTTTAGTTCCCTGACCAGGGATCAAACCCACGTTCCCTGCATTGGAAGGCAGATTCTTAACCACTGGACCAGCATAGTCCTGTACACAATCGTCCCCCCGCAAAGGTTTATTTTCTTCCCCCATCATGCATCTTTAATTTTTATATTTATTTTCATCCATCTTTTATTCTTTGGCCTGTGTGGGCCTGCCATTGCAGTGGCCTCTCTCATTGCAGAGCACAGGCTCCAGGCACATGCGCTCCAGAGCGCTGGCTTGTAATTGAACACATGGGTCCAGCTGCTCTGTGGCACGTGGGATCATTCCAAGTCAGGGATCCAACTGGTGCCCCTTGCACTCTAAGGCAGACTCTCTACCCACCGGACCACCATAGGTGCCCCTGTACAGTTTTTAAAAATAAAAAAAATAGTGTAACATTAAACAGTGTGTAAGTGCAATATAGAATCTAATGTAATTCGAAATTGAGTGGCAGCGGTGTTTAGTCACTAAGTCATGTCTATTTTGCAAATCCATGGACCGTAGCCTACGAGGCTTCTCTGTCCATGGAATTTCCCAGGCAAGACGATTGGAGGGGATGGCCATTTCTTTTTTCAGGGATCTTCCCAACCCAGGGATCAAACCCACATCTTCTGCACTGGTAGGTAGATTCTTTACCACTGAGCCACCAGGGAAGCCCAGAAAATAAGACAGAAAAATAACAGAAAATGAGAACAGTGGTAGATGCAGTCTACACTGTGGGCTAAGCCAGGTGCAGACAGAGATCAACTGGAGGAGGACTGTGGGGCAGTGGGGTGAAGGGAGGAGGGGAGAAGCAGCCAGAACACTGGATTAAAGGTTTCAGGTGGTATCATCTCTAGCACTGTCCCTAGAAGATGGCGCTGTGGAAACTATCGGCTTGAGTCTGGACATCTTCTCCTCTTGGCGCATTGTTCACAGAGGGTCTGGCTCCTCTGCACAGATCTGCTTGGGAAAAACCTGCTGGTCACCATTCCCCAAGTCAGCTGTATGACACAGCAGGGGAACCCCTGGACTTAGCCCCACAGCTCACCTAGCTGCTGCAGGCCATGGGAATCAAATCATGCTGAGGCCATAAAGAAAGGTCTGTTAGAAAAGAAAGGCCAGGGCTTCCCTGGTGGTCCAGTGGGTAAGGACACCGCCTTGCAGGGCAAGGGGCACTGGTTCAATCCCTGGCCTGGGAAGACCCCACATGCCGCGGAGCTGCTGGACCGATGTGTTCAATTATCGAGCCAGCACTCTGGAGCGCATGCACCCAGAGTCGGCGCTCTGTGAAGGTAGAGGTCACCGAGAAGGGAGGCCCACACTGGCCAAAGAACACAGATGGAAATAAATGAAAAACCAATAGAAGTGGCCCAAAAAAAAAGAAAAGCAAGGCCATAACAAAGAGCCTGGTAGAAAAACAGGAGCACTTGTTTACAGCTCCTAATAGCTCTGAACCATAACCAGAGACTTGGGGTAGTCATCTCAGATGGGGCACGGAATCTGGGACTTCTCAGCAGGGACTTAGGAACGCCAGGTCACACGTAAATCAGAACGCAGGTTTATGCACCTGCTGTCTATACCAGTGACCTCCTCCTGAGACATGGCCTCCACCAAGAAACTGGGCATGGGTGTAAAGATAATTAAGTTGTTTTGATAGTCTATCTTGTACGTGCATGGCTGCAGCTTTTCTATAATCAATCATTGACTCCCCAGTTCCCTACATTCTTTCTAAATCTCAATAAAAAGGACATGAGAATTAGGGGAATTGCCTTCAGTGTGAGAGACTGCTGGTCCCATCCCATGTTTTGCAGAAGCTAATGTGTCTCTGTCTTTAATTTCGATCGTCTGTGCTGAGAGCCGTGGCACCTAGCCAAACCCAGAACAGACTATCTTCCTGGTCCCTTGGATACTGGATCATTTTAAATTTCCTCGATCTTGTTGTAACCACCAGCGTTTGTATAATGGATTCAGTTGGGGCCCACACACCTTTTGGCTGGTCTTGCTCCTTGCCTGTTTATCTGATCATCCTCAAATGGACTGTAGAAAGGATGCTTTCCAGGGCACAGCTTGCTGGGAGGACAAATGTGGTGAGAGGCTGGGACAAAGGGCTGTGTGGGGGAGGTAGGCCAGGGCAGTGGTTCTGACCCGCTGGGCGGCACAGCTCCATGGCCCTGCTCCAGTGAGAACATCCAGACGTCTCAAAGCAGGGCCTGTGTGCCCAAGCAGGCTGAACAGAACGCTTACAGTCACTCCAGAGTCGAGTAGAACAACAGGGGCTTGTAGTTCCCAGCTTTATTTTACATCTACTTCCCAGCCTGCCTTCAGATATATCCTTCAGCTGTTTTTCCTCACGGAAAGATAGGAGTGAGATCCACAGTTAAGTTTCTCATTAAACAGGCTTTGGGGTTATGCTCGGTGAGTGCAAAGTTTGGCTGATGGGAATCAGTTTTCCGACCTTGGGTATTTTTGCTTGAGGATCATGCTCTTTGGATCCCATGGAGTAAAAGCTGTCCCCCAAGTCAGGTGTCCCCTAAGTTAAAACAGTGGAGGCCAGAAATTTGATCCTGGGTCAGCACCAAATGGGTTTACCAACCTTGGGCTGCAGGTCTGTACAGAACAGTCCATAAGAAACTGTAGTTCCTTTCTTACTTAAGGTGGCAGGAGGGGCAGAAGTGAGAAGAACATAAAGGAATAACTCCATGGCTCCCATGACGGTACCTCCCTGTTCCGGTGTCTCTATCTTCTTATTAAGACACACCCAAGTCCAGGATGGCATCATCTGAACTTAGTTAATCCCCATCTGCAAAGACCCTGTTTCCAAATAGGGTCACAGTCACAGGTGCCTAGGGATTCCCTTGTAGCTCAGATGGTAAAGAATCTGCCTGCAATGCAGGAGACCTGGGTTTGATCCCTAAGTCAGGAAAATCTCCTGGAGAAGGAAATGGCAATCCACTTCAGTATTCTTGCCTGCGAAATCCCATGGACAGAGGAGCCTGGTGAGAGCAAGAGTCGGACATGACTTAGCGACTAAACCACCACCACAGGGGCCTAACTCTTCGTAGGGGACACAATTCAGTTCCCTAGGGGCACCAGCACCATCGGCTTTGCCAGAAGTCCTCTAAAAGATTCAGCTGTCCGCACTGCACAAAGATTAGTAAGATATAGATGAACTTGGGTTTTTTCAGAGGATGAAAATTATTTTAAAAGCAAACAGGAGAGAAACAGGCTCTTTGCCAGCATCAGCAGCAGACTTTACAAAGGTAGATAGATTGATGCAAAACAGATGTTGTAAAAATAATCACACTTCAGAGAGCAAAGAGTTTGCAGTTCACTCCCAAGTTAGTCCAGATCCAGGTTGGCTTTTTATTTTTATTTTTTTTGCCTTTGCTGAGAGGCCTGCAGGATGCCAGGTTCCTTTCCGACCAGAGACTGAACCCAGGCCAGGGCAGTGAAAGCATCGAGCCCTAACCACTGGACTGCCAGAAAATTCCCAGGGAGATTTCATCTCAAGAAAGACGGAGGTCCCTGCCCCCACTCCAGCACTAATTGGAAAGCCCACCCCTCCCCACCCCCCAGCCCCATTAGCGCGCAGAGCACTCTCAGCCTCCCCTGCCCACTGAGTGTGGGGCCTGCAGGGATGTGGCTGCAGAGTCCACAGCTGCCACCTTTGGGGCTGGTGGCACTGAAAGCCATTGCTTTTGGACACTGTGAGGCTACAGAGTGGGCATGAGAGACCAAATGGGTTTACCAACCTTGGGCTGCAGGTCTGTACAGAACAGTCCATAAGAAATTTTTTTGGGGCAGGAGGGGCAGAAGTGAGAAGAACATAAAGGAATAACTCCATGGCTCCCATGACGGTACCTCCCTGTTCCGGTGTCTCTATCTTCTTATTAAGACACACCCAAGTCCAGGATGGCATCATCTGAACTTAGTTAATCCCCATCTGCAAAGACCCTGTTTCCAAATAGGGTCACAGTCACAGGTGCCTAGGGATTCCCTTGTAGCTCAGATGGTAAAGAATCTGCCTGCAATGCAGGAGACCTGGGTTTGATCCCTAAGTCAGGAAAATCTCCTGGAGAAGGAAATGGCAATCCACTTCAGTATTCTTGCCTGCGAAATCCCATGGACAGAGGAGCCTGGTGAGAGCAAGAGTCGGACATGACTTAGCGACTAAACCACCACCACAGGGGCCTAACTCTTCGTAGGGGACACAATTCAGTTCCCTAGGGGCACCAGCACCATCGGCTTTGCCAGAAGTCCTCTAAAAGATTCAGCTGTCCGCACTGCACAAAGATTAGTAAGATATAGATGAACTTGGGTTTTTTCAGAGGATGAAAATTATTTTAAAAGCAAACAGGAGAGAAACAGGCTCTTTGCCAGCATCAGCAGCAGACTTTACAAAGGTAGATAGATTGATGCAAAACAGATGTTGTAAAAATAATCACACTTCAGAGAGCAAAGAGTTTGCAGTTCACTCCCAAGTTAGTCCAGATCCAGGTTGGCTTTTTATTTTTATTTTTTTTGCCTTTGCTGAGAGGCCTGCAGGATGCCAGGTTCCTTTCCGACCAGAGACTGAACCCAGGCCAGGGCAGTGAAAGCATCGAGCCCTAACCACTGGACTGCCAGAAAATTCCCAGGGAGATTTCATCTCAAGAAAGACGGAGGTCCCTGCCCCCACTCCAGCACTAATTGGAAAGCCCACCCCTCCCCACCCCCCAGCCCCATTAGCGCGCAGAGCACTCTCAGCCTCCCCTGCCCACTGAGTGTGGGGCCTGCAGGGATGTGGCTGCAGAGTCCACAGCTGCCACCTTTTGGGGCTGGTGGCACTGAAAGCCATTGCTTTTGGACACTGTGAGGCTACAGAGTGGGCATGAGAGACCAGTCATATCAAATCCCCAGTATCATTTCATTTTCAAGCAAACCGATTAGTGGGATATGGGCAGGACATGATTGCAGGCATTATAGCCTGAGTCCTAAATCCTTTCCCTTCCTCCTCCTGTCCAACTTCTCTCCATCATCAGTGCTCTGCATCAAGCAGCTTCCTCCCAGGGCCAGTTCCCCAAAGACTCAATTTTTTAATAAAGCCAGAGCTTGAAGGTGAGGTGCCTGACCTGCATTAGACATTCAGTTTTATATGGGAGAGCGGGTGAGAACAGAGGAGGGTGGAGCAAACAGAATTTGAGGAGGTTCAATTCATGACAGCAGCGACTACACCTTAAATGCCTACTACACGTATACCCCAGGCCTCCACTCTCCTCTTCAATTTAACCTATGCAACAACCCTTTGAAAGATGTCGAAATAAAGGGTCAGAGAGAGGAGACAATTTACCCAATGTCATGCGTTGAGAAATCAGCAGGACAGCCTGGACTCAAAGGCAATTCTCTCTGAGCCTGCCACACCATGCTGCCTTCTCAGCTGTGACTTTCAGAGTTTCTCGCCATCATCTGCAAAGTTCCAACAAGGACAAACACAG